>OZ020305.1:49248853-50560675 GCA_963971305.1 Arcuatula senhousia
TCCCCCTGGCCATATAACCCTTCGTCTTGGTACTGCCTATGCTTAGCCCCTACGGCAAAGTTTGGACCGAGCTTTTGGGATTTGCTAGCTCTATGCTAGCATAATCCATTCCCAAAATCCCCAGCTGGGTAAATTTTCATTGTTCCACAATCCATGGTCAAAGTAGGGTCCCCCTGGCCATATAACCCTTCGTCTTGGTACTGCCTATGCTTAGCCCCTACGGCAAAGTTTGGGACCGAGCTTTTGGGATTTGCTAGCTCTATGCTAGCATAATCCATTCCCAAAAATCCCAGCTGGGTAAATTTTTCATTGTTCCACAATCCATGGTCAAAGTAGGGTCCCCCTGGCCATATAACCCTTCGTCTTGGTACTGCCTATGCTTAGCCCCTACGGCAAAGTTTGGACCGAGCTTTTGGGATTTGCTAGCTCTATGCTAGCATAATCCATTCCCAAAATCCCCAGCTGGGTAAATTTTTCATTGTTCCACAATCCATGGTCAAAGTAGGGTCCCCCTGGCCATATAACCCTTCGTCTTGGTACTGCCTATGCTTAGCCCCTACGGCAAAGTTTGGACCGAGCTTTTGGGATTTGCTAGCTCTATGCTAGCATAAATCCATTCCCAAAATCCCCAGCTGGGTAAATTTTTCATTGTTCCACAATCCATGGTCAAAGTAGGGTCCCCCTGGCCATATAACCCTTCGTCTTGGTACTGCCTATGCTTAGCCCCTACGGCAAAGTTTGGACCGAGCTTTTGGGATTTGCTAGCTCTATGCTAGCATAATCCATTCCCAAAATCCCCAGCTGGGTAAATTTTTCATTGTTCCACAATCCATGGTCAAAGTAGGGTCCCCCTGGCCATATAACCCTTCGTCTTGGTACTGCCTATGCTTAGCCCCTACGGCAAAGTTTGGACCGAGCTTTTGGGATTTGCTAGCTCTATGCTAGCATAATCCATTCCCAAAATCCCCAGCTGGGTAAATTTTTCATTGTTCCACAATCCATGGTCAAAGTAGGGTCCCCCTGGCCATATAACCCTTCGTCTTGGTACTGCCTATGCTTAGCCCCTACGGCAAAGTTTGGACCGAGCTTTTGGGATTTGCTAGCTCTATGCTAGCATAATCCATTCCCAAAATCCCCAGCTGGGTAAATTTTTCATTGTTCCACAATCCATGGTCAAAGTAGGGTCCCCTGGCCATATAACCCTTCGTCTTGGTACTGCCTATGCTTAGCCCCTACGGCAAAGTTTGGACCGAGCTTTTGGGATTTGCTAGCTCTATGCTAGCATAATCCATTCCCAAAATCCCCAGCTGGGTAAATTTTTCATTGTTCCACAATCCATGGTCAAAGTAGGGTCCCCCTGGCCATATAACCCTTCGTCTTGGTACTGCCTATGCTTAGCCCCTACGGCAAAGTTTGGACCGAGCTTTTGGGATTTGCTAGCTCTATGCTAGCATAATCCATTCCCAAAATCCCCAGCTGGGTAAATTTTTCATTGTTCCACAATCCATGGTCAAAGTAGGGTCCCCCTGGCCATATAACCCTTCGTCTTGGTACTGCCTATGCTTAGCCCCTACGGCAAAGTTTGGACCGAGCTTTTGGGATTTGCTAGCTCTATGCTAGCATAATCCATTCCCAAAATCCCCAGCTGGGTAAATTTTTCATTGTTCCACAATCCATGGTCAAAGTAGGGTCCCCCTGGCCATATAACCCTTCGTCTTGGTACTGCCTATGCTTAGCCCCTACGGCAAAGTTTGGACCGAGCTTTTGGGATTTGCTAGCTCTATGCTAGCATAATCCATTCCCAAAATCCCCAGCTGGGTAAATTTTTCATTGTTCCACAATCCATGGTCAAAGTAGGGTCCCCCTGGCCATATAACCCTTCGTCTTGGTACTGCCTATGCTTAGCCCCTACGGCAAAGTTTGGACCGAGCTTTTGGGATTTGCTAGCTCTATGCTAGCATAATCCATTCCCAAAATCCCCAGCTGGGTAAATTTTTCATTGTTCCACAATCCATGGTCAAAGTAGGGTCCCCCTGGCCATATAACCCTTCGTCTTGGTACTGCCTATGCTTAGCCCCTACGGCAAAGTTTGGACCGAGCTTTTGGGATTTGCTAGCTCTATGCTAGCATAATCCATTCCCAAAATCCCCAGCTGGGTAAATTTTTCATTGTTCCACAATCCATGGTCAAAGTAGGGTCCCCCTGGCCATATAACCCTTCGTCTTGGTACTGCCTATGCTTAGCCCCTACGGCAAAGTTTGGACCGAGCTTTTGGGATTTGCTAGCTCTATGCTAGCATAATCCATTCCCAAAATCCCCAGCTGGGTAAATTTTTCATTGTTCCACAATCCATGGTCAAAGTAGGGTCCCCCTGGCCATATAACCCTTCGTCTTGGTACTGCCTATGCTTAGCCCCTACGGCAAAGTTTGGACCGAGCTTTTGGGATTTGCTAGCTCTATGCTAGCATAATCCATTCCCAAAATCCCCAGCTGGGTAAATTTTTCATTGTTCCACAATCCATGGTCAAAGTAGGGTCCCCCTGGCCATATAACCCTTCGTCTTGGTACTGCCTATGCTTAGCCCCTACGGCAAAGTTTGGACCGAGCTTTTGGGATTTGCTAGCTCTATGCTAGCATAATCCATTCCCAAAATCCCCAGCTGGGTAAATTTTTCATTGTTCCACAATCCATGGTCAAAGTAGGGTCCCCCTGGCCATATAACCCTTCGTCTTGGTACTGCCTATGCTTAGCCCCTACGGCAAAGTTTGGACCGAGCTTTTGGGATTTGCTAGCTCTATGCTAGCATAATCCATTCCCAAAATCCCCAGCTGGGTAAATTTTTCATTGTTCCACAATCCATGGTCAAAGTAGGGTCCCCCTGGCCATATAACCCTTCGTCTTGGTACTGCCTATGCTTAGCCCCTACGGCAAAGTTTGGACCGAGCTTTTGGGATTTGCTAGCTCTATGCTAGCATAATCCATTCCCAAAATCCCCAGCTGGGTAAATTTTTCATTGTTCCACAATCCATGGTCAAAGTAGGGTCCCCCTGGCCATATAACCCTTCGTCTTGGTACTGCCTATGCTTAGCCCCTACGGCAAAGTTTGGACCGAGCTTTTGGGATTTGCTAGCTCTATGCTAGCATAATCCATTCCCAAAATCCCCAGCTGGGTAAATTTTTCATTGTTCCACAATCCATGGTCAAAGTAGGGTCCCCCTGGCCATATAACCCTTCGTCTTGGTACTGCCTATGCTTAGCCCCTACGGCAAAGTTTGGACCGAGCTTTTGGGATTTGCTAGCTCTATGCTAGCATAATCCATTCCCAAAATCCCCAGCTGGGTAAATTTTTCATTGTTCCACAATCCATGGTCAAAGTAGGGTCCCCCTGGCCATATAACCCTTCGTCTTGGTACTGCCTATGCTTAGCCCCTACGGCAAAGTTTGGACCGAGCTTTTGGGATTTGCTAGCTCTATGCTAGCATAATCCATTCCCAAAATCCCCAGCTGGGTAAATTTTTCATTGTTCCACAATCCATGGTCAAAGTAGGGTCCCCCTGGCCATATAACCCTTCGTCTTGGTACTGCCTATGCTTAGCCCCTACGGCAAAGTTTGGACCGAGCTTTTGGGATTTGCTAGCTCTATGCTAGCATAATCCATTCCCAAAATCCCCAGCTGGGTAAATTTTTCATTGTTCCACAATCCATGGTCAAAGTAGGGTCCCCCTGGCCATATAACCCTTCGTCTTGGTACTGCCTATGCTTAGCCCCTACGGCAAAGTTTGGACCGAGCTTTTGGGATTTGCTAGCTCTATGCTAGCATAATCCATTCCCAAAATCCCCAGCTGGGTAAATTTTTCATTGTTCCACAATCCATGGTCAAAGTAGGGTCCCCCTGGCCATATAACCCTTCGTCTTGGTACTGCCTATGCTTAGCCCCTACGGCAAAGTTTGGACCGAGCTTTTGGGATTTGCTAGCTCTATGCTAGCATAATCCATTCCCAAAATCCCCAGCTGGGTAAATTTTTCATTGTTCCACAATCCATGGTCAAAGTAGGGTCCCCCTGGCCATATAACCCTTCGTCTTGGTACTGCCTATGCTTAGCCCCTACGGCAAAGTTTGGACCGAGCTTTTGGGATTTGCTAGCTCTATGCTAGCATAATCCATTCCCAAAATCCCCAGCTGGGTAAATTTTTCATTGTTCCACAATCCATGGTCAAAGTAGGGTCCCCCTGGCCATATAACCCTTCGTCTTGGTACTGCCTATGCTTAGCCCCTACGGCAAAGTTTGGACCGAGCTTTTGGGATTTGCTAGCTCTATGCTAGCATAATCCATTCCCAAAATCCCCAGCTGGGTAAATTTTTCATTGTTCCACAATCCATGGTCAAAGTAGGGTCCCCCTGGCCATATAACCCTTCGTCTTGGTACTGCCTATGCTTAGCCCCTACGGCAAAGTTTGGACCGAGCTTTTGGGATTTGCTAGCTCTATGCTAGCATAATCCATTCCCAAAATCCCCAGCTGGGTAAATTTTTCATTGTTCCACAATCCATGGTCAAAGTAGGGTCCCCCTGGCCATATAACCCTTCGTCTTGGTACTGCCTATGCTTAGCCCCTACGGCAAAGTTTGGACCGAGCTTTTGGGATTTGCTAGCTCTATGCTAGCATAATCCATTCCCAAAATCCCCAGCTGGGTAAATTTTTCATTGTTCCACAATCCATGGTCAAAGTAGGGTCCCCCTGGCCATATAACCCTTCGTCTTGGTACTGCCTATGCTTAGCCCCTACGGCAAAGTTTGGACCGAGCTTTTGGGATTTGCTAGCTCTATGCTAGCATAATCCATTCCCAAAATCCCCAGCTGGGTAAATTTTTCATTGTTCCACAATCCATGGTCAAAGTAGGGTCCCCCTGGCCATATAACCCTTCGTCTTGGTACTGCCTATGCTTAGCCCCTACGGCAAAGTTTGGACCGAGCTTTTGGGATTTGCTAGCTCTATGCTAGCATAATCCATTCCCAAAATCCCCAGCTGGGTAAATTTTTCATTGTTCCACAATCCATGGTCAAAGTAGGGTCCCCCTGGCCATATAACCCTTCGTCTTGGTACTGCCTATGCTTAGCCCCTACGGCAAAGTTTGGACCGAGCTTTTGGGATTTGCTAGCTCTATGCTAGCATAATCCATTCCCAAAATCCCCAGCTGGGTAAATTTTTCATTGTTCCACAATCCATGGTCAAAGTAGGGTCCCCCTGGCCATATAACCCTTCGTCTTGGTACTGCCTATGCTTAGCCCCTACGGCAAAGTTTGGACCGAGCTTTTGGGATTTGCTAGCTCTATGCTAGCATAATCCATTCCCAAAATCCCCAGCTGGGTAAATTTTTCATTGTTCCACAATCCATGGTCAAAGTAGGGTCCCCCTGGCCATATAACCCTTCGTCTTGGTACTGCCTATGCTTAGCCCCTACGGCAAAGTTTGGACCGAGCTTTTGGGATTTGCTAGCTCTATGCTAGCATAATCCATTCCCAAAATCCCCAGCTGGGTAAATTTTTCATTGTTCCACAATCCATGGTCAAAGTAGGGTCCCCCTGGCCATATAACCCTTCGTCTTGGTACTGCCTATGCTTAGCCCCTACGGCAAAGTTTGGACCGAGCTTTTGGGATTTGCTAGCTCTATGCTAGCATAATCCATTCCCAAAATCCCCAGCTGGGTAAATTTTTCATTGTTCCACAATCCATGGTCAAAGTAGGGTCCCCCTGGCCATATAACCCTTCGTCTTGGTACTGCCTATGCTTAGCCCCTACGGCAAAGTTTGGACCGAGCTTTTGGGATTTGCTAGCTCTATGCTAGCATAATCCATTCCCAAAATCCCCAGCTGGGTAAATTTTTCATTGTTCCACAATCCATGGTCAAAGTAGGGTCCCCCTGGCCATATAACCCTTCGTCTTGGTACTGCCTATGCTTAGCCCCTACGGCAAAGTTTGGACCGAGCTTTTGGGATTTGCTAGCTCTATGCTAGCATAATCCATTCCCAAAATCCCCAGCTGGGTAAATTTTTCATTGTTCCACAATCCATGGTCAAAGTAGGGTCCCCCTGGCCATATAACCCTTCGTCTTGGTACTGCCTATGCTTAGCCCCTACGGCAAAGTTTGGACCGAGCTTTTGGGATTTGCTAGCTCTATGCTAGCATAATCCATTCCCAAAATCCCCAGCTGGGTAAATTTTTCATTGTTCCACAATCCATGGTCAAAGTAGGGTCCCCCTGGCCATATAACCCTTCGTCTTGGTACTGCCTATGCTTAGCCCCTACGGCAAAGTTTGGACCGAGCTTTTGGGATTTGCTAGCTCTATGCTAGCATAATCCATTCCCAAAATCCCCAGCTGGGTAAATTTTTCATTGTTCCACAATCCATGGTCAAAGTAGGGTCCCCCTGGCCATATAACCCTTCGTCTTGGTACTGCCTATGCTTAGCCCCTACGGCAAAGTTTGGACCGAGCTTTTGGGATTTGCTAGCTCTATGCTAGCATAATCCATTCCCAAAATCCCCAGCTGGGTAAATTTTTCATTGTTCCACAATCCATGGTCAAAGTAGGGTCCCCCTGGCCATATAACCCTTCGTCTTGGTACTGCCTATGCTTAGCCCCTACGGCAAAGTTTGGACCGAGCTTTTGGGATTTGCTAGCTCTATGCTAGCATAATCCATTCCCAAAATCCCCAGCTGGGTAAATTTTTCATTGTTCCACAATCCATGGTCAAAGTAGGGTCCCCCTGGCCATATAACCCTTCGTCTTGGTACTGCCTATGCTTAGCCCCTACGGCAAAGTTTGGACCGAGCTTTTGGGATTTGCTAGCTCTATGCTAGCATAATCCATTCCCAAAATCCCCAGCTGGGTAAATTTTTCATTGTTCCACAATCCATGGTCAAAGTAGGGTCCCCCTGGCCATATAACCCTTCGTCTTGGTACTGCCTATGCTTAGCCCCTACGGCAAAGTTTGGACCGAGCTTTTGGGATTTGCTAGCTCTATGCTAGCATAATCCATTCCCAAAATCCCCAGCTGGGTAAATTTTTCATTGTTCCACAATCCATGGTCAAAGTAGGGTCCCCCTGGCCATATAACCCTTCGTCTTGGTACTGCCTATGCTTAGCCCCTACGGCAAAGTTTGGACCGAGCTTTTGGGATTTGCTAGCTCTATGCTAGCATAATCCATTCCCAAAATCCCCAGCTGGGTAAATTTTTCATTGTTCCACAATCCATGGTCAAAGTAGGGTCCCCCTGGCCATATAACCCTTCGTCTTGGTACTGCCTATGCTTAGCCCCTACGGCAAAGTTTGGACCGAGCTTTTGGGATTTGCTAGCTCTATGCTAGCATAATCCATTCCCAAAATCCCCAGCTGGGTAAATTTTTCATTGTTCCACAATCCATGGTCAAAGTAGGGTCCCCCTGGCCATATAACCCTTCGTCTTGGTACTGCCTATGCTTAGCCCCTACGGCAAAGTTTGGACCGAGCTTTTGGGATTTGCTAGCTCTATGCTAGCATAATCCATTCCCAAAATCCCCAGCTGGGTAAATTTTTCATTGTTCCACAATCCATGGTCAAAGTAGGGTCCCCCTGGCCATATAACCCTTCGTCTTGGTACTGCCTATGCTTAGCCCCTACGGCAAAGTTTGGACCGAGCTTTTGGGATTTGCTAGCTCTATGCTAGCATAATCCATTCCCAAAATCCCCAGCTGGGTAAATTTTTCATTGTTCCACAATCCATGGTCAAAGTAGGGTCCCCCTGGCCATATAACCCTTCGTCTTGGTACTGCCTATGCTTAGCCCCTACGGCAAAGTTTGGACCGAGCTTTTGGGATTTGCTAGCTCTATGCTAGCATAATCCATTCCCAAAATCCCCAGCTGGGTAAATTTTTCATTGTTCCACAATCCATGGTCAAAGTAGGGTCCCCCTGGCCATATAACCCTTCGTCTTGGTACTGCCTATGCTTAGCCCCTACGGCAAAGTTTGGACCGAGCTTTTGGGATGTTTCTTTTATATTTGACTTTTCACGCATTGAAAAAAGTCCCCCTAAGATGTTGATAGTTTTGAAGAAAAAATATTTATGAGTCTAAAATAAATATGTTTATTTTGCATTTGCACTTTTTCATTTATTCAATTTCAAGGGATGCGTTGGATATCTTGATTTACTGTTTTACTTTTTTAGAACTTTTTTAGAGGATGCCGACCCGGAAGTTAAACATGTTGACCCTTGTGTATGACATAGATATTTGTTTCAATCATTTTCTATGCAAGTTTTCTAACTTTTTATTTGCTATATATTTCCGACGCATTTAAATGGTAAAAAAGGGACGATCATTTATGTTTATATACCATAATTTACCATTTCTTTTGAAATCCTGTACTAAGTCAGGACAATTTTGATCTTCAATTTCTCTGGTATATCTTTCTTTTTTTGTCTTTTCAATTCTTGGACATTTGAGATTGGATCTCCAAGTTAGTTATCTTGTTATTACCTTTATTTTTCATATGGTAATAAATTGTTTCTTAAAACAAAAACACCTAAAAAAATATTACGGACTGACATAGGTAATTACATGCAAACCCCCGTCCGAACATGTATTCGATAAAAAATTAGTAAAAATTACTATCCTCGGGGAAGGGATAGGGTTACTTTTCGTATATTTGAATTCGAAAATTAAATACCTTTTAATATCCCCCCCCCCAAAAAAAAAACCTTATCCCATAATTGACGCTGAAAACTGAAGATAAAGATTGGTATCGTGTATTCATTTACAAATACTCAAAAATGGTTATTCAATCAACAAAAAATTTAAAGATGTATGTACAGTATATAAGAAAAGTTTAAAAGATAAATCAATATATAATTATGTTTCTTTATTCTTTTTTAAACTGCGATAAAATGGTTGGTCTTGTCATACAATTAGGAAGTAAATATTCTTAACCTTATTATATCATTAGTTTTTTTCCCCAACTAATCACATAAATCAACCTGAAAATGCCGGCTATTCCAGCGGCATGTATCATCGCCTTCCACACGTACTAGTATATAGAAAGTCCCCCCCCCTTTTTCCGAGTCAATGTCTAAAAATCCTTGATCAAAAAACAAATATAATATGTCAAAATGGTCAAAACCTACCTCTATGGTCTATTTTTAGCCACGACGATTATATTTTTCCTTTATAAAAAAGTCAAAATTCCGCATCATACACAAAAAAAAACCACGCCATGCTGGACTTTAAGTGTCAGAGCAGTTAAAGTTTGAAAAAGTTAACAGACGGACGGACGACAAAGATTAATGCTCGCGACCCTTCGGTTCAGGTGAGCAAAAATGTGTATAGGAAAATTGTACGATATTGCGATTTTTTGGTTTTTAGATATTACCATTTTCGCGCGTTTTCTTATTGTTCGCTAGCTTATTGTTCGCTAGCTTGATTTTTGTTATTGTTCGCTGGCTTATTGTTCGCTAGCTTGAGTTTAATTGTTTGACCTGAGGTACTTATAATTAATATATGTGATGGGCAATAGGTTGTTTTGGTCATTTTGGGTATCAGTATCAAAAATCTAATATTTTGGTTGATTACCGTATACCTTATACATGAAATAGCACAATTGAAAGGTATGCTAAGAATTTTAGTTCTGAAAAATTAGTAACATAATAAACAATATTGATTCCACTCTGCTTTTCCTTATGATTCAAGACTTTATGTTAGCCCTTTTACCTGCGCCGGGGAGATTTCTAGTAGTTGGGTAACTCTGTCAACTGAGCAATAACTTTATCTGTAATGTGTAAATTTATATGTTGGTTAGTTAGTTATTGCTTTACTACCAAGCCGCATGATTTCGGCTATAGCAAGGAGATGAAAATGAAAAGAGACCTACTGCTATCGAAATCTGCAACACGATGAGATAATGCCACGGTACAGACCCTTGGTTTGCAATCAGGTTTTCAACATAATAGCCTAGCGATCTCGGTATTCTATAACACGGTTGTCCCAGAGAACAAAGCAGTTTGGCCCGATTTTCCAGGTTTCTGAGCGCTCTTTAGTGGACGTGTACCGACAAGCTTAGCACAGTTGCGGGCTTTCCATAATGCATTCACATGAATATACATGTAGTTATTAAAGAAACATTTAAAATGATCACCCCACCTTTTCAAATGAGACAAACATTAAATTGCATTGATATATTTGTTAAAGAAGCAAAGAGGCACCAATGGGGTATTCAAGTGTCAAAAGTCTGAAAGGGCAACGACGAAATCGGTAAACACGAACAAGAAAAGCACAAAGAAACAAAATATCAACCGAACGGAAATCAACAACGTGAACTCAAGTCGTGACAAGAGTGAACTCAGGTGCTCCCGAAGAGTAAGCGGTTCCTGCCTGCTATAGCTCACCCGTCCCGTTTCTAATTTCCAATTCAGTGTGTCAAATCCGGTAAAAGAAGACAAAACAAATTTCTACGATAAACCAACATCTGCACACATTTGAAAGGTAGAAATCCCATATTTGTCTACGAGTGCACGGTGTCAACCGTAAAACTTCTTGAGTGAAGACAGCAACCGTTACGCAAAATAACCCTGTGTCAGCAATTTCTGTGTCAAACGTGACGCTCTGCCAAGGAAATCGATGTAATTCCCGCAAGCTCTGGAGTAACGAATCAACTGTGATACGAAGACTCCATAAGCAGGAGCGGATGGAATGTTGCTACTCAAAAAGGGGAAGTTGACAATTGGAAAGCTGAAGTCATCACGTTTTGTCATAGAGTTGTGTTGAAAGTCTTCATTGAGAGTCGGTTTCGAGATGTAGATCTAGATATAAAGCAGACTTCCGAGAATCCGTTGTATCCTTTATCTCAAGCTCCTGGGAATAAATGAGCTGGAAAAAGTCACCAAAATCGAGAATTGTTTAGTGAAAGGACATCATCAATTATATAACGGAACGTGCGGTTGAAAGAGAGAGCTAGTCTACGATCTTTTTTTGTCTAGAAGAGATTGTAAGAAGTCTGCTTCATATGAATGTAGAAACAAATAAGCAAGCAAAGGTGCACAATTAGTGCCCATTGGAATCCCTATTGTTTGCTGAAAAACACGTCCACCAAACTGAACAAATATGTTGTCGATAAGAAAATTGAGCATCTTCTGTATATTTGTTCATTTTCTTAGACTCATTGATGACAAAGTAAGTCTTACTGTAATCAACTACCAAATATTTGTACCTGCGTTTTCCATTCTTTTTGAAAAAGCTGAGTTTAATCAGCTATGCCAAGCGTGATTTGTGTTGTTTATGCGGAATAGAAGTGTAGAGTGGGGAAATTGAAAGTTTTGATGTTGTTGCAACATGAAACTAATTTCGAGTTAAGAATCTCCAACAGTTATTTCGAATTCTTCAAGATTCACATTTGATCGACACCATTTCTAAAATAACAACAATCGTAATATTTCTAGAAGCCTGATTTTATTGCCGTTAGTATTGGAGTCAACAGAACTGAAAGAGGTTTAGTGAAGAAATTTTAATTAATTCCGTTTTAAATTTTGTTTAGCAAAGCAAGCAGTCGTTCGAAAGTTTGGATCACCTTTCAGAACTTGAAACTGATCTATCTCGCTATATTTTCTTTACTCAGACTCAGTGTTTAGAATTATTGTAAAACATGCAATGTAGTTCAAACGAGAATTAAGCTTATTTCAAAATTATAGAGAAATTATGATGAAACAGAAACAAATTATATTTTAAAGCCGGATCGAGATAAAACACTGAAATGTTCTTTCATGATTGAATATAATATGCAAATAAAGCTGATATGAATATATTTCTTAAATTGTTATCTGCTTTTAAATGGATTCTAGTTTTAATATGAAAAAAATATAACTTAGTTCAACTTCTGAAGAAAAAAAATGTATTAATAAGCTCTCTTCGAACGCGGAATATATCCGGCTAATTACTGTGGTGAATTCAAAAGAAACCTACCGAGTGCCATAAGAGCTAAGCGATGACTTAGTAGTACGATAGCCCGACGGTGATTAACTATAAATTGCTGGTAAAAGTGAGTTTATTTATTGTAGTTATATGGTTTCAATGCGTCGTAAATTGTCTTTTAAGATTTGATGACTAAGATAGAAATATCTTCGGTAGCGATTTTATATATTTGTTTTATTATCCTGTTTATCAAGACTAATAAGTTTATGAGATTAGAAAACTAATACGTGATTTTACCTTCAGTTGTCTTATTTTGGGACCATACTTGATGCACAGATTTCCAGCTTAACGGCTTTTTCAATAAGCTAAAAAGTAGACTGAAGCGCTCACCTGGTCCTTAAGCGTCCTAAAGGGTCTTCGTTATCGTGGATTACACCAAAAACAAGTCATCTTGTCTGGCGTCTTTGGTCCGAGAGTGACATTTGTTGATCTTCTTCAGCTAAACATTTTGACAAGCAAAATGTATTTCTTTACAAACAATAGTTTTTTTTAAGCAAAAACATAATTCTTTTAAGAGTCGTATCCTGCATGTCCATCTGATAACTAGAATCTAAAATAAAAAGCTACGCCGAGCGCAGCATGATACGACCGCAACAAGTTGAACCCTGTACATTGGGGGCCCAATATGGATAGTTTTTTTCTTTGGTCACAAGCAGCCCATGGTGGACTTACAAAGCTTTTTGACACATGCATCCTGTGGTGGACTTTAATATCCATTTTTGACACATATAATATTATTTACATTAACATTTAATAGAAATAATTCATTAAAAAAAAGAATGATCAAAATCAGATGAAAAATAACATTCTACAGAAGTTTTGTCAATAAACCCATTTGAGTCCCTTTTGGCCCTTTTGTCTGAAACAGTAGGGGCTACAGACCCCAAATTCAATACCAACTTTCCTTATGTGGTGAAAAACATCATATCAAAATTTCATATCAACTGAAAAACGTTTAATTGCACGTTCAAAGGAACACTTATAATTTGCGTTTTTGGCCCCTTTGACCCCTAATTTCTCAAAAACGGTAAGAGATATTGCAAATCTGATTGAAAAACGCATGCAGGGATTTTTACAAGGATTCCAATAAAAAAAAGATTTTGAAAATCGGACCACAAATAAAAAAGTTGATTTTTTGGGGCGTGGCCAAACTTTGACCCCCATTAGCAATGCCACGGTGCAAGATACATAAAAACAGTTGTTACATTTAGTTGACAGAATTTATTGAGGAATACAATAAAACAAGAACGATCAAAATCAGATGAAAAATAAACATTCTACAGAAGTTTTGTCACAACAATCATTTTAGCCCCTTTTGGCCCTTTTTCTGAAACAGTAAGGGCCAGAAACCCCAAATGCAATACCAACCTTCCTTTTGTGAATAGAAACATCATATCAAAATTTAATGACAATCGGTCTATATCTACTCAAGTTATCGCACGGAAACCATATGTCCCCAGACGACGCGGACGACGACGACGCAGACGACGACGACGACATCGCCATAACATTATACGACCACAATTTTGTTGCGGTCGTATAAAAAATGAGGAACCTGTTTTAATTTGCTGAAAGCATATTTGACGAGCAACAGTTTTTACCTTGAAGTTCCTAAAATAGTTAATATTCTACATGGCAAAATCATGAAAATGCAATATTTTTTACATTAAAATGGATATAACCCCGTAAAAGAATCATATGACAAGTTTGACCTAATTAGGAATTTGTGGAACTTTTGGTTATTCACATCTTATGATCCATATTTTGTTCCCTCAAATATTATACATTTATTGTATAAGTCCACTGATGGGCGCCAGGTGGTCGAATGGGACAACCCTGTCACCCTTTTCATGTTAACTGCATTTAAATAACCTATATATATTGCGTTGCAAGAGCATAAAACAACAATTCGCTCACTCATCGATCAAAAATCTCCACACAACTTTTTTGCAGAAGTTTTAGAAAAAAACAATTTTGCTTTTTAAGCAATAGCCCTCACTTGACCCTTTGGTCCATGTGAGCTTACAAATTAATTATTTAGGCAACAAAATCACATATTAACCTGAACCGGGCAGCCTATAAACTTGCAACAAAGTATTTGTTCTTTTGTTTATTAGCAAAATTATTTATTACGGCTCACTACAACTGATAGCGTTATTTGAAATTTAAAATCTTTCAAACATATCTATTTCGACAGTCCAAAAAAGCTGCTAAAGCATTGAAATGTTTGCTTAAATCTTGAATCTAATTTGGTTTTTATTAGGTGTAATTTTAAGACTAACTTTAGCTATTGTACTCAAGAAGGAAGCAGACAAATAGTTGCAATATTTGCCTCATTAACGTCAAAATGTTACATATAAGATGCAAAGGCGCTAAAGTATAATCTTTCTGACGGACAAAATAAGTATTAGAAAGGACAGGTTGTCACTTACAGGCAAAATGTGATATACCTTATATTGAATATAAGCTGTGATCAGTTTGTTATTTACAATCATATTTTTGGCAATATTGGAAATAAAGATAAATTAGGTTAAACTCGGGCAACCATATTTCAAATAAATAAATCAGACTTTTAAAGGGGCACAAGACACCGAAGGGAGATGAATCTTCAAGTTACTTAAACGTTTAAATTAATCACATCTATTTGAAAAAAATAAGCTTCGCAGTTTATGAAGGGAAATAGAGCAACTCCTAAATACATTTAATATCACAGGAAAATATTTTTTAAATATCTGAAATCTAATTTTGTTTAATTGATTTTACCTTTATGTCAAATGTATGTTTTTATCTTACGAACAACCTCTTAAGCAGGATGTGAAGAAAATTAAAACCATATCATTGTTTTTAGTCTAAGTCGTTGGGTACCTTTATCATAAATAAAGATTCTAATCCTTCTTTTTAAGGTAGATGGGGCTTCAAAAACTAAGCAGCTTTTTGCACATCTGTCATTCATCCGAAATTTATAATATTTTTTATTATTGGCTTTTTTTTTGGCTTAGAAAAGTTTAGAGGTGATAGGTACGAAAAAATATTTGCAATTAACAATACTTAAAACAAATATTTGCATTAAACTTATCTAATTTTTTTAATTTTTAATATTTTCAAGTACTTTTTAAGGGGTGTATAGAAATAATAGGAAAAATCCCACACCTTTCAATTTTTTCAAAATTTTCATGGTGAACTTTATGTTTTATTTACCATCCTAAAAATGTGTAAGAAAAAGAAATATTTTCACAAATATTAAGATGTAGTAGATTTTTAAAAATAATTTGACGTTTGATTCTTTTAATAAAATATTTTTAAAAAAATGCATTTACAAATCAAGGTTATTAAAAAAAAATCTGGTGGTGACCTTTTGATTTTATGTTATTTATCTAATGTACTCTATTTGGGCTAAATGTCACCAAAATTTAAGAAAAAATACATACAATTGTTTTTACTCCCCATCTACCTTTACTACAAATGTAAAATTTCAATAGCAATACAAAATGTGTGTTGCAACATAAAATGAGCCTTTAAAGAACACTACATGTATTTCACGCTTTAACTTGTATTTGACGTGAGGTTGTCCAGTTGTTTTTGGAGTGCAGTTGTTCGGTACATGCTTCTTGTCATGTTGACTTAAGTTGTCATTCAAACATTCTGTACGCGTAGTTTGCTGTTGTCAGTCATTTGTTTTGTAGGTGTTTTGGTTTTTTTTGTCTGTTATTTTTACGTATTTTTGTTGGGCAGTTGGGACTCCGTGCTAAGCATTTCCAGGCATTTGATTGTAAGACGCACGCTTCAATCGAAAGTTTTGTAATTTTTTAAAAAGGAGATGTATTGATATCATAATATTGGAAAATTTTACTAAAAGTGATAATTTTAAAATTGAACATTTAATTATGTATAAATAATGTAAAATAGTGATTATACATGAATAACATATCTTTATTCATTGTAATCTTTTTCAATTGCCACTTGTTCCGAAAATGTTAAAAACTGAGGCGCTTTCAAATATCTAGGACAAAAAGAGATTCGCGCTTTTAAAGCCATTTACATATATATCTACGCTTATCATTAGTTTAAAAAAAACAATTTTGAATAAAATCAGGAATAATATAAATGTGGTGAAATATGAACATGATTTGCTGATTTATAAAGTTAGACGAACAACTGGGATAGTGACCCAAGGCAAATATGGAAAGAGTTTGGACTTCCTCTGGGAAAAGAGGATGGGGTATTGTCGGACCAATAATTTAATACGTAAAGTATTTTTAATGTTTATGAATTTTGTCTGTCTTTTTGTATCTTTCTATTTTGTTAATTGTTTTTTTTTCGACGTCAAACGTATCCTTGTGCAAATTAATATAATTGAGTGAAAGGAAATTTATTCTTCCTTTTCATCCTTTATTAATACAATTCTATAATATCTTGGGATTAAGACTACAAATAAAGTCATATTGACACATTATATTTACCCCTATCAAACCAAATGCACTCGCAGATAAGTCAATTACTAGTGTAATTTCATGTCGAATCTCGCAATAAGCATTTCATACATTTTAGAACATCTCCTAATTGTAGATTGTCCTGCTGTATATTGACTGACAAGCGACCTTTCGCTGACACCTAAATTAATCAAAAGAAAGATTGTTAAGCTTCTTGTTTTACCAATTATTAACGCCAATATGTTCATGGTCTAACAAATTTTTATGTTTGACTTATAATCCTTCACTTAAGCATATGTTAGCTTGGTTCTGTTATATATGTCATTGATACAACCTTTGTTTATCCACCCGGTGTACGTCATCATGAAGAATGAAAAACAAACACCGAATATTCGGTTAACAAAGACTCCTTAAAAAGAGATATTCGTTTCAAAGGGCTTGATTTGCTATCCGCGGGTGACATCACAAATTATATGTATTTCGTAGAATTTCGTATGAACAGCATTAGATATTTATTCATGTTGTAAAGTCTGCTTCTGGTTACATTATAGTCATTTGTTTTACAAGATCTATCTTACAGCATATACAGGTATCACTAACAAGATTAGCTTTTCAAAAAAGCTAAAACCTAGTGTCAGGCCTTGGCGATTTTATGTCAGTTTCATATTTTAATATAAAGAACCGTTTTTAAGTTAAATTTTTAATGAACACTGAAAAAGAAACATTTCAACATATTCCATTTATTACAAAATCTTTATTCAAAAGAAAGATCGCAGGTGGGTTCCTCCCCAGGTTGATACGTCCTCGGTTGATCCGGCCACTTGTTCTTAGTTGGTCCGTCACATTTTTAATACAATGGAATATATATAATAGTAAAAACTTTTTTTTTTCAAAACGATAGAAAAAAGCGTTCATGTTATTTTTAAATGACTTCTTTCTTTTAGACAATGGTTATTATATATAAAAGAAAATCACTTTTGCTTATAGACTTTTTGATAAGTTGGATCCTTCCTTAAAATTTAACTTCAAATTTAAGTTAATAAATATGGAACGATTGAATATTCTCACTTTTTTTTAAAAGAAAGGGCAAATAGTGATCTTGATATTGAAAATAAACATCTACCGATTTTTTTTCTAGATTACATAACGAAAATAATACTTTTAACTGTAATTGTAATATATACATGTATAAGTTGATCACATTCTCGTGCAGGTCTTGGTAGAAATAACATTTTGGTTTTATTCTATTATGTCCGTTTTAAAAATAGTGAGAAAGAAATTCGTTTCAGTAGGAAATACAAATGACAACAAAGTTCCAGACAATAAATTTTGCTACGCCTGACGCGCGTTTCGTCTATTCAAGACTCATCAGAGGCGCTCTACCAAAAATATTGAAAATGCCAAACACTGTATGAATATGAAGAGCATAGAACAGTATAACCAAAAATACAAAACTGGGGAACCAAATTATTACTAAGATATTCAACCTATGTCTGGGGTAGGAAGAACCTTAGGGTTTAGACAATTTTGAAATTTAGACGGATAATTTAAAGCTTTGATGTATTCTCCAACTCAAAAGTGTTGGTGCCGGAGCGGGCTAACCTCGGGGAATTTAAACTCCACCAGCAGTGCTAACCTTCACGTGTGTTCGAAATACAAATGACAACAAAGTTCCAGACAATAAATTTTGCTACGCCTGACGCGCGTTTCGTCTATTCAAGACTCATCAGAGGCGCTCTACCAAAAATATTGAAAATGCCAAACACTGTATGAATATGAAGAGCATAGAACAGTATAACCAAAAATACAAAACTGGGGAACCAAATTATTACTAAGATATTCAACCTATGTCTGGGGTAGGAAGAACCTTAGGGTTTAGAAAATTTTGAAATTTAGACGGATAATTTAAAGCTTTGATGTATTCTCCAACTCAAAAGTGTTGGTGCCGGAGCGGGCTAACCTCGGGGAATTTAAACTCCACCAGCAGTGCTAACCTTCA
Organism: Arcuatula senhousia; assembly: GCA_963971305.1. NCBI lineage: Eukaryota > Metazoa > Mollusca > Bivalvia > Mytilida > Mytilidae > Arcuatula > Arcuatula senhousia. The sequence goes on from OZ020305.1 coordinate 49,267,276, forward strand.
CGTGTGTTCGAAATACAAATGACAACAAAGTTCCAGACAATAAATTTTGCTACGCCTGACGCGCGTTTCGTCTATTCAAGACTCATCAGAGGCGCTCTACCAAAAATATTGAAAATGCCAAACACTGTATGAATATGAAGAGCATAGAACAGTATAACCAAAAATACAAAACTGGGGAACCAAATTATTACTAAGATATTCAACCTTTGTCTGGGGTAGGAAGAACCTTAGGGTTTAGACAATTTTGAAATTTAGACGGATAATTTAAAGCTTTGACGTATTCTCCAACTCAAAAGTGTTGGTGCCGGAGCGGGCTAACCTCGGGGAATTTAAACTCCACCAGCAGTGCTAACCTTCACGTGTGTTCGAAATACAAATGACAACAAAGTTCCAGACAATAAATTTTGCTACGCCTGACGCGCGTTTCGTCTATTCAAGACTCATCAGAGGCGCTCTACCAAAAATATTGAAAATGCCAAACACTGTATGAATATGAAGAGCATAGAACAGTATAACCAAAAATACAAAACTGGGGAACCAAATTATTACTAAGATATTCAACCTATGTCTGGGGTAGGAAGAACCTTAGGGTTTAGAAAATTTTGAAATTTAGACGGATAATTTAAAGCTTTGATGTATTCTCCAACTCAAAAGTGTTGGTGCCGGAGCGGGCTAACCTCGGGGAATTTAAACTCCACCAGCAGTGCTAACCTTCACGTGTGTTCGAAATACAAATGACAACAAAGTTCCAGACAATAAATTTTGCTACGCCTGACGCGCGTTTCGTCTATTCAAGACTCATCAGAGGCGCTCTACCAAAAATATTGAAAATGCCAAACACTGTATGAATATGAAGAGCATAGAACAGTATAACCAAAAATACAAAACTGGGGAACCAAATTATTACTAAGATATTCAACCTTTGTCTGGGGTAGGAAGAACCTTAGGGTTTAGACAATTTTGAAATTTAGACGGATAATTTAAAGCTTTGACGTATTCTCCAACTCAAAAGTGTTGGTGCCGGAGCGGGCTAACCTCGGGGAATTTAAACTCCACCAGCAGTGCTAACCTTCACGTGTGTTCGAAATACAAATGACAACAAAGTTCCAGACAATAAATTTTGCTACGCCTGACGCGCGTTTCGTCTATTCAAGACTCATCAGAGGCGCTCTACCAAAAATATTGAAAATGCCAAACACTGTATGAATATGAAGAGCATAGAACAGTATAACCAAAAATACAAAACTGGGGAACCAAATTATTACTAAGATATTCAACCTATGTCTGGGGTAGGAAGAACCTTAGGGTTTAGACAATTTTGAAATTTAGACGGATAATTTAAAGCTTTGATGTATTCTCCAACTCAAAAGTGTTGGTGCCGGAGCGGGCTAACCTCGGGGAATTTAAACTCCACCAGCAGTGCTAACCTTCTTGTGTGTTCGAAATACAAATGACAACAAAGTTCCAGACAATAAACTACGGCAAGAAAATCTTATTGCTGAGATTTTTTTACAGCGTTAATAGCTTGTTATGGAAACCTTCAACTATGAAACCAGCGATCACCCTTTGGAGTCTTAAGACAAGGACACACAAATTAAGCAACAAAACATGGAAATAAGTTACATTATGACAGAATGTTTTTTTTTCTCTTAACGTAATTAAACGACAAAAATGAACTTAAAAAATATTTTTGTCAAATAGAGGAATTAAACATGTTAAAAGATCTATTAGTTTTTGTTTCAGTTAATATTGTATCTTATTTTTTACACTAACAAAAAACAACACCACTAAATCTAACAGCCAAGGTCAAGTCAGATTAAATCGCTTATTGCTCTCTCACTGTGTCAAACATTTAAACTATGAACTTTAAAAGTAGGTTGCACAATTCATGCAATTCACGTGTTAATATTGTGATATATTTTTTGTCTTTTATAATAGGGAAAGCCAGAACAACTATTGACTAGACCAGGGATAAATAATACACATTGTAGTATTATCAAAAGTTATAAATAGGTCGTTACATAATTTATAAATAGCTGGATCTTCAGTAATTGCAGTCGCATCGATACATATATTTCATACATGCTTGTTTATAATCCACATTTTTAACTGAAATTATCATTGTTTTCATATTTCAAATGTATTTTAAAAGCCATATTAACGAATTTGACCTCAAACAGTAGACATGGTGGATATGTTACTTTTTGCTTTCATCGATTTCTAGAACTAGGCCAGTTCATCATGCACATTTTCAAAGACATTTTGTTCATATTAATTTCACTTCCTGTAAATCTGTATTTTCAAGCACGGCCATCTCAAAATATTTACATGTTCTGAATAGACTTTTCTTTACAAAACGACATGGTTTGAGGTTATGTCACATATTTATATAAATTTTTATTCGATTTAGTTATTTAAAATTTGTTTGAGCTTTGAAAGTATTTATAAGTAAGTAAAACTTAATAAAACTTTACAGGTTTGAAACATACAAATTATTAATTTGGTAGGGAAGATCTCAAAATTGTACTTTCTTTTTGAATACAACATTCAGCTAGTGATTCGAAGATTTTTGAGAGGTGCCCAGATTAAAAGCATGGTTACAACCGTATATGTCAGGCCCGAGGGCCTGACAATTAAATAAAATTTCCCATTACAAATAATTTTTGTGTTTACATGGTAGTTGGAGAAGAAGGTTTTGTAATTACATTAAATTTTGTACCTTTATTTTACAAATAATCTAAAGCGTTGTCACAAACATAACATTGGTCAAAGGGTACCTGAATCAAGACGCAAGGCTATAATTGTGTATATTTTCTATAGATAAATATACTAATCACAAATATAAAAATAAAAAAAAAACCTGATTTACATCAAACAATGCTAATTTGTTTTAAAAAAATCGGAAAGGAAGGTAAAAAATATAATAGGTTTTCTAGAAAAGACAGCATCACTAACCATACGTTTGAAGATACATGAATGAAAAGGAAACTGAATTCATAAAAGAGAAATCAAAGGCACCAAGTTATCTGAAGTCAAAATTAAATGCAGGCAAGATTAATTGGTATGTCAAGCAGGACAAATTAAGAATAATACAAGTTGGTTTCAGAAGTAGATGAATAACATGAAACGATAGCAATAGCTTTTGTTTAATAGAAACAAAAACACGTTAACATTCAGTAATGACTATAAAAGGAAACAAAAATCATTTAAAAATATATAAAGTAGATGTAAATTCTTTTTTAACTTTTAATATTCCTGATATGTGGCAACTATTTAATCAATGGCCAATGCAACAGAATCAAGACAAGCGAATGAAGCCATGAAGGGTTAGATAATAATTAAACATTTTGTTTTTCTGTTCGAATTATTACAATGATGAAAATAAATGCACCTGCTTATTTTTTTTTTTATATAATTTCGTTAAACAAAATATCGTGCGTGTAATTTCCTAATTCAACAGTTAATAATATTACCAAACAGTGTCTTCATTTCCTTATAATCTTAAATCGACAAATTAAAGATATAATTAACAAACAGACTGAACTCTATGCACCTCCTGTCATGAAACAAAAGACAGCTGATGCCAAATGCTTTGGCGTTACAGAAGAACTAAAATAGATCTTGAAATGAACATAAGTGCAAGACATGAGGATAAACAACATTAAGATAATATAGTAAAACATAAACATTTAAAAGGTACAACAATCTATGAGTTATTTAATTCGGTTACTCATCAATGTCATTGACACTTCAGGTAAAGCTTAAGGACCAACCGATTTTTCTCTCTCTCGGAGGTTTAGAAGTCAAGTGACTTCGAATTAATATTGAGCATTCGAAATCTCTTATGCGGGCTTTCATCCCAGGACATACTACGTGATTTTGAAACTTTGAAGTATTTTATCGGTAAAGTTAGTTATTGCTTTACTCCAAATCAGCAGAAATTCGGCTTTATTAGGGACTGCAATACGACGATGCCGTAAAGCTTAGTTTTCCGCATCGAGAAGCTGTGCTTTCTAATTCTTAAGGATATGTAATAAGAATGTTATTCCAGTCCGATTATACCCGGCATTTCACCATAATGCTATGATAATAACTTTATGATATCAGACTGAAACCCGCCCAAATTAAGATTGCAACATTAGTTAAATGAGCAACAAGCTTTCGAAGATGATTCATATTCCAATGTCCCTAGCTATTAGATTCTTTTCTCTTGGACACTGAGATTGTTCCTCCAAGTTCGGCAATTTTGATATTACCTTTATTTACTACATGAAGCAAGCAAAGGTGTACCAGTAAATTCTAAATAACAAATCACAAAATTGGTGTTAGAAAAACTGTCTCTTATATATAAAAAAATCTACATAACAAACAAGTAAAATGCATACATCACAACCAAAAAAATAACATAAACGCAAGTCGAAATAAGATTAAACCCATATGCGAGTCCAGAAGAGAAAGCAATTCCTGTTTCCTAAAGCAAACCTGTCACGTTGCGAACAATAGATATCGTTTTGGTCAAATGCGATAAAAGTCTACACTTGTCAAGCTCATAAACACGTGTACTCTTCCGGAGCACCAAAGTTAACTCACGTTACGACTTGAGTTCGTTTTGTTTGTTTTTCTTTTTTTATGTATTCAGTGTTTGTATATATTTTGTCTGTTTCTTCGTGCTGTTCTCGTTTTTGTTAACTGGTATTGTCTTTACACTTCCGGACTGTTGACATTCAGATGCCCCATTGGTACCTTCGCTGCTTTCTATAGAACAGTAGTTGGTGTTAATTTTTGCAACCGTTCAACACTATATATAGGTTACATTAGGGCGATAAAGATGAAAAGGATGATGAAATGAAGATCAAATAATGAAGAGAAATATCGAAGTGAAAAACAAAGAAACCGTTTAGTACGAAAACGAAAGACGGGTAGTGCCATTAGTTTTAGACTAGCAGTTTTAAGACCAAGTTGATTGAGGCAGGAAACTTAGCCTTTCTGTTGTGGAGATGTGGTCCACAAAAGGGTATTTTACATATATATCGTCACCTCGGATGATAGGCTGCATGCCCTTTTCTCCATCCGAGTGGCCCAGTTTTAACAATGTATAAAAGGTTTCAACTGTAGCATGATATTAATAGGGGTTAAATAATAACATTATACTACAGCAATTTATTGGAAAGTCTTAATACATTCCAAAGTTTTCTGTCAGAAAAAATATATATCTCAATTACTCCTGCTTCATCAGCTATATTTGCACTCTAATTGCACAGTTCAGTGACCTTATTACATCTTCATTACATACATTTCATGCTGTTCATACCATCGGAATATCTTCATGAATTTGATTTATCGCACTTATAAATATTTTGTAATACTTAAACATTATGAAAACTATCCGATAGGAATTATTTTTATTTAGATGTGCACATTCAAGCAACGTGAATTCACCTATATCCAGAGATAAAATTAATAATTATGAAAGGAGAAGTAGAATTAAGACAAAGCGCAAATATTCTATAAGAGTCTCTACGTGCATTGGACAATGATAAAATTGTCGCGGTGCAGCAAATTTAGACTTCTTCATAAACTGTATATCTCAAATCGAAAACTAAAGCACAATTCCTATGTTTCCCGAAGAATCAACACTGACTATGGTTTGTGAACGACTGGAATTCACGACCAAGGTACTGGGCGCGGTAACGTCGACTTTTACAACATGCTAACTACTGCTGCTGTGGGTATACTCCTCTGTGACCTGCTTTAACTATCCAATATGACAGCCATGGTTTCCCTATGCTGAAATGACATTCATTACTAAAATGGTCATAAAATACCAATACCAAAACAGATTTTGGTTATGCTGTCTATGCTTATTTCAAGGAGTAACATTTGTATCAAAACATTGGAAAGTCAAAAACGAAAAGTACTAAAAACTTAAACGAAAGCCAAATCTAATCAAAATACTGAAAGTACTGGTAGCCGGGATAATCTACAGATTTTTTGTTTAGTATAAAAGTAGAATAGTTATTAAATTACAAATATCAAAACGCAGGTATAAACGGTTAATTTGGAAACGCTGTGTATCGATATTTCAAGGAGTAACCTCTCATCAGTAGCATTTTAATCAAAACATTGGAAGGTCTAATCAAAACCAAAACTTTCGAACGTTCGAGGATATCAACCCTGTGCATTACAAGGAAAGAAACCTGGTGTTTTTATCAATTTTGAATTTATCAATCGGAAATTTCAGCGAAAAAAATATTAGAAATTTCATAGTAAATTGTGTCAGACAAGTCTGACGATCAGGCTTGTGATTACTCTAGGGGACCTCTGCTCCACCAGCAGTGTATTAGACTTGGGAAAATTAAAGAAACTAAATTATTAGCGTGTATTGATACTTGATGAGGCAACATGACCATCAGGCTAGATTTTATTGGTTATTTACTGAAAGGCTATCGTACCTATAGCATGTGTGTGTTTGTGTTGGTGTTTAACGCCCTTTATCGAAGCACCTGGGCCATGAAGGGCGGTCAGTTTTAAGGGTGGAGGAAACCGGAGTACCCGTAGCAAACCATACAGTTGCATGGGGATTCCCTTTTTGTAAATACAAACGGAACTCGAATACCAGCTGAGAGGTGATGGGCTAGTTATCGATAGTGAGGTATTTATATCAGCGCCTTAGACCACTTGGCCACCCAGGCCCCTCGTACCTATAGCCGTGGCTAATCGTCACCAGAGACCCTATATATACAGTATGTAAGGTCTCTGCTACGGCGATTATCCCTGCTAAAAACTTAATTTGTCATATTATAACAAAATATCTGTGCATGTTAATCTTTTCGTATGAATTTATTTCATCATCAAAGCTCTTGGATTGATTCGCTATGTTAGCTTTATTCAAAGTATTCAGCAACAAGGCTTTATTTTTATCTATGCTGGCTTGTACATATTCTTCAAAGAACTAAAACTAGTGACTTAAACCTGCAGGCAGTGGATACGTAAGGAGCTTAAATGGAATTAATAGTCCACTCACATATATAGCACATCAATACTGTGGTTAAGTCTAAAACAAGCCATATAAGGCTCAAGGTCTACCGGCATACCGTCTTCCACCAAACCCATCGGACGTTAACGTTCTGTATACTTCTTAAATTGGCAGGTTAATACTTCAGCATTACATTTTTTTCGGTGGCATCTTAATTTTGTAATGAAACAAAACTGAGCTTGATTTTTTCTTAATATAGTTTATCTCATCCGATTATTTTTTTCTTGTTTTTTTGTTTTTTTTTTTTTTTTTTTTGCTTTAACATCAGAAAAAAACTTATTAAACAAAAGTACATGCCATGCTCATGAACGTGGAAAGTCATCCCATCTCAGATCACAATTCACTTCAATAGAATATAATGAAGCATTTATTTTCCCTTTGATTCTCTCTATCTCTCAGTGGGTCATTTTAACATGGAAGAAAGCTTTGATTACTAAAACAGATATTGGCGGCTGTAAAGGTTATATTTTGAGGATATAATTGAATCAAAAGAACTCCGAGAAATAGATACTCATGCAATTAGTAAATCATTAAACACTCTTGTAAAATTAAAGGCAAATAGACTTCAAACAATTTATGATTTCATCCCAATATTTGTAAAAATGTTGAAAAGGAACATGGTGATGTTTAATGTTGTACATTGCGTTTTACAAGTTTGTAATAGATAAGTGTAAAGAAATAAATGTTAAGATAAGTGAATAAAATTGCCATTAAACTTAATTACAAAATCAATGCTATCACCGAACGTATGCAAAACAAAAACAAAATCATATGAACGTAGACGTGATTCATTTGAGATGTAAAAATATATTTGGAAATAGCAACAAAAAACAACCCAACATTTAAACAAACTGCAAAACTTGCTCTTTGTATGCTTATATTGTTGTTGTTGTTGATAGTGTAATGTCCTGTAGTCGGTATTGCAGTCATCATCGGGACACAATCAAGTTGATAAATCTAGATAAAAGTTTGAAATGAAACAAAATCAAAAGACAAAGAGTCAAAAACACTTAACACAAATAAGGACAGGGAAAGGGTTTGAAATAAAACAAAATCAAAAGACAAAGAGTCAAAAACACTAAACACAAATAAGGACAGGGCGAAAAAAAACAGACAACATAAACACGGAACACATAAAAACTACTGAATATCAATTAACAACGCGAACGCTAGTCGTAATGAGAATAAACTCAGGTGCTCCGGAAGAGTAAGCGGTTCCTACCTGCTATAGCACACCCGTCGCCTGCCAATTTCCATTTCAGTGTGTCAAATCCGGAAGACAAAGTCTATTTTCAAAAAGTCACCGTACTTGGAAGATCAATCTCAAATTTCAAAGAGAAAAGACAAAACAAGGACGACATATCGGAGACATTGGAGATCGCAATTGTCCTGGCTTGGTACAGGCAATTCAATAGAACAAGTGGTTTAAACAAGGTTTAATGTCGCTCAAAACCTACATCTTCTGTTGATATCTTAGGGTCCGATAGAATTACAAAACACAACACGGCTGTGAAGAAACAATAGGGAATTTAAGGTGATCACCTCTTTACCACCACCAGCCAAACTGTAACCAAATCAATCGCTAACTATAATGTAAACATAATTTTGAAATTTTCCACCAGTGGCTGATAACGAAGGAAGAATATTTTAAGAGATCGTATGAAACGTATTTTCTTATAACCTTGGTCAATTTGTCACGGAGACAACCGTGTCGGATCAAGAAATCTCAATAAAGTGGTATTAAAATGGCATATTGAATAAGTTATGAAATATAAACACCACATGCAGGTGACATAGAACATACTTTTAAGGTTATGAAAATAAAATAATTTTAAAATCAAAGTCTTTTTTTATAGTACATTTTTCTACCCTGGTCAAATTAGAGATGCAAGAAGCATAAGTTCCAAAGGGGCATCCAAGCGGACTTCTTTCAATCTGTTCTAGACAAACAGATCGTAGACTGGCTCTTTCTTTTAACCTCAATTTCCGTTATTTTGATGGTGCCCTTTCACTGAACAATTCTCGATTTGGCGACTTTCTGCATCTCATACACGTGTGTATATCCCTAGGAACTTCTGTTATTAACTTTATTTAACTTTCATGATTGTATCACGCCAAATATTAGCAATATTTTTTTGTCAATGAGGTACTATTTTGAGCAGAAGTTGTCTAAGACTATTACAAACCAAAGGAAAAAACAACATTCTCATTTGTCTTATCCGGTGCGATCTTACTATTAGCAAATTTATCTGGAAATAATTTCGTTATAAAATACTATGTTATTTTGTGTGTGTTCATTTATCAATCATTCGATAGAAGAGATCAATCAATCTGGCCCAATAATCTATTTATTTATATGTTGTAATGAAAACGTTTGATGAACTAATAGCTTATCTCGATAGACAGAAATACGATTTTCATGAAAAATTGTTATAGATGTACTGATAGCATAGCATCCCTTGATCTTATAACCAACTCATGTCTTTTTTTTTAAACATTCATGGTACAATAGCTTATTATGCGCTGCAATAACAAGACAGTTTCAGTTCAACTCAAAGTAGCGTTCATAGTTCATAATTTGTTTTTCTTTTTTCAAAAGTAATCATACTACATGTATATAACAAATCATAAACAAACTTTAATCTTTGTCCTTTTAATTCCTATAACCCATATAAGGATTAGTTGTTGTTTTTAGTTGACCGACTCTTGTTAACAAGAATAACACTAGTTACAAAGACAAATTTAGTTAAAGAAATCACAATGAAATGTAGGAATAAAAAACATACGGACAAATATCTGGTGGCCGATTATACAAAGAGTAATTAGCAGCAAAGAGTTTAAGAAAACAACAAATTTACAGACAACCAAATAACGAGCAGCCCAACTAACTTATAGACAACATATTTGCACAGTTGGATGGACGTGTTCTTCGGCAAACTATATGCATTCAATGGGCACGAATTGTGCTCCATTACTTGCTAATTTGTTTCTTCATTCATGTGAAACTTTTTACAATCACTTCTCAACAAAATCAAATCTTTAGCCTAGCCTTCCGCTATATTAAAGATGTCCTTTCAATCCTCGATTTTGTGACTTTCTTCATCCCAAATATCCCCAGAACAAGAAAAAAAGGACATTACGGATTATAGGAAGTCTGCTTTACATTTGGATCTACATCTGAAAATACACACTTATGGAAGGCTATCAACAAAACTCTTTGACAAACAATGACTTCAACTTGCACTTCTCGTGTGGCAACAATCCGTCCGCTCCAGCTTATGGAGTTTTCATATCACAACTGAACCGTAATTCCAGAGCTTGTGTGACATACGTTGATACATGTATCCTTGATCGAACTTGACGCAAGTTGCTAACAAAGAGTTACTATGCTCCTCGATTGTTGTCTTCATTTAAAAATTTGAACTCATAGACTTTCATTGGATTTCTTTCTCGCAGATAACGGTACAGATGTTGGTCTTGTCATAGGGACCGATAGCAACGCAACTGATGTATTGAAACTAACAGGAATTGCTGATCATTCCACTGCACCCGAGTTCACTCTCGTTGAGATCTGAGTTTGTGTTAATGAATGCTTTTCAGTTGTTTTGGGATTTGAAGTTGTCTGTTTCTTCGGGCTTTTCTTCTTTGTGATTAATAGTTATGCTTCTTCATAATTTAATGTCGATAAATATTGTTTCTTTCAAATCTTTGTTGTCCTTTATCCTATTACTAGTATATAAACAAAGGCCCAAGATATATTTCATGCTTTGAACGTCTTTGAAAGAAGCAAAGGTGTACCAAAGGGGTAATCAGAATCATAAAACCGTGAAGACAAAGACAAAACCGGCAGACAAAAAATCATCACAACAAAACAAACCACATAACAACATAAAACACACACACATAACAACAAAACCGCATTCAGCAACGCGAACTCAAGTCGAAACGAGAGTGAACTCAGGTGCTCCGGAAGAGTAAGCAGTTCCTGCTTGCTATAGCACACCCGTCATGTTGCCAAAGATCGATTAAGTGTTGGTCAAATCCGGAAAGGATGGCATTACAAAACTCTATGTCAAACCAACATCTGTGCTCATCTGAGAGATAGAAATCCCGTATTTGCATACAAGCACATGATGTCGCCCGTAAAATTTCTTGAGTGATGACAACAACCTGGGAGCAACGTACCCCTGTGTTAACAATTTGCTTGTCAGCCGTGTAGCTCTATCAAAGATAGATTTAACAAAGTCATTAGCCTTAGATATTGATATACATTTACATCATACTTTTTATTTTGTTTTTCTCAAAACAAATATCTTTGTGAAAATGTATTGTATGCTTTACAATTGGTAAATCGGTCGGATACACAGAAATTTGTTTAAATTCTATACCGGTATGAACTTTTAACTGCTAACAATTGTGTGACAGTAAGTGTTTAAGTTCGATCTAATGTGCCGTTATTCTGGTGCTGTCTGCATTATACGCTGAACTACATAGACCATAAATACAACAATTTCATTTGCTGGAAATCTGATGTATTGCATAACGCTTTGTTGAGCTTTGGACGCTATATTTCGTACTGGAAATCTAGCGTAACATTTGTTTGAGGTAGTGCATGACCTGGTCTGAATGGTGATATGGCGTTCGTGTTTTCTGTGGAATAAATTGATGATTCTGTCCTTATTTATCGGTAAGATCTTCTGATGAATAAGAAACAATTAATAAAATTCTAGACGTTGGTATATTTGGCACGATGATTTCACGATAAAGTAAGAACGACACAATATATTAATCTGGGATCAATTTATATCAATAGAGTCTTGTAAGATATAAAAAATACCACCACGCGTGTCAGTGTCAGGCAATAGAAGCTAAAACATAATACTAAAGTATTTTTGTTATGTCCCTATAGGGTTACAATGTACGAGGAATTGATTTTCAGCATATACATTATGGGTAGTGATTTGATATCAGATACATTTCGTAGTCCCATAAGATGTATATCGAGAGAGTGCTGACCTGTTGCAAGTATGCGACGATGCTTAAATTAGATTATTCAGTTGAATGTTTGAACTTGGGTATAAAATCCCTTTATTGACAGCTATAAGTGAACAACCAATCCAACTCTTATATGTTTCATCTTTATTTCATGGTCATTTTATCGTTTGTTTTATGTTCACCGCACCCTACAAAGTATTGCTAGGGCGTGTATGGTCTAAGGCGTGTATGGTCAATTCACTCAATTACTAACTCAATGAACTTGTTGACAGGGGAATATCAAGTCCGAGATTGCTTTGACGTCCTAATGTCGAGGACACGGCACCAGCTTGCTTGAAAAATGCCGAGGATGTCAGAGCAATTGTGCCGTGTGACAAGCTTGCTGGAAAAATGCCGAGGACGTTGGAGCAATCTCGGACTATAGGGAATATTTTGACAGCAAAGGAAGAAAAACATAAGTTTCGGAATACTTTATGTACGTCTGTACTATTTGCTTAATTGTTTCCTTATAACAACTGTTTTTGGTGTCTTTTTGGTTCTTTTACTTGGCTTGACTCTAGATTGTTTCAACATTTTGACAAGTGATAACATGATATGACTCCATGCATGTACCAGAGGCGTGATAATGAAAATAATGAGAAGTGGAATAAATATTCGCGACACAGCTCACAAACTAAGCGGTTATTTAGAAAAAAACACAATGGAAAACCACCAGCAGCCTTCACTGAGGCCAGTAGGTGCTGCTGGTCGTTCTGCAATCGGCACATGGTCTAAACAAAATGCATATATTTGAAATCAAGTCCTGAAATAGTCGAAGACCTCTTAAAAAAAAAAAAATAAAATAAAATAAAAATCAAATCGATCAACATTCAATTACCATTGAGAGAACCTTAGACAAAGACTTCGGTGTAAATCTACCTCGAATTCATATATATTATATGGGACTAGGCTTTTGGGTACGCATTCATTTTATTGACAAATTGAACAACATATATTTACATGATGAACAAAACACTAAAAGATTCAAAGCATACATTTAAACAGTAATATACACATCAAACTTAAATGAGCTTGTCTCTTATTTTCTTCAATTGTCCCATGCAAATTATTTTCATAAGAAAACATATCAAGCATAATGTTTTGTTACATTAAACAATCCTAAAGTTCCAAATCACCTAGGAAGAAAGTTTTTTGTCGTTTTTAAATAAGCATATAAACAAACTCTTTCCTTTTCCTAGGCACTAGTTTCGGTCTTAAAAATCAAATATGCATCACCTTTAATGGCGAGAATTTTTACGACAATATAACTGACGATAGAAAAATGTCATCCGGAATCCTCTGGGCCATCATCGTGATTTACGTTTAATTGTACCTTTTCCGATTCCGTGTCGTAGTATGCCTTCGTAACCCTTCCGTCAAGTTTATTGTCATCCGGGTCCTTTTGTGGTGATTTGTTTATGACCACAGACGGTTGATTGTCAACATGTGTATACTGAGTGTAACTTCCGTTGACAGGTCGTTCGCGGTCCCTACGGAAAAGAAACGGTAAAACTTGTTTGAATTCCTTCTTGAAGTTGTCATTCATCCAGGCATACAAGAAAGGGTTATAAATGGTAGAGCTCATCGCTATCACATGAGCGCTGAAGAATAGTAATGTATAATAGTACCATTTAGAGATTGAATGTATATACTCGGCTGTTAAAAGTACTATATTTAAAGGTAACCAACAACAGACAAAAATAGTTACCATGGCAATTAACATTTTATTTGTACGACGCTTGCGTTTTATTTCCATTTCATCCCTCTCCCTAGATTTTGAACCACTTCCGATTTTAGAGCGGGATCGCTTTTTCAATGCCAATGATACTTTTGTGTAACAATACGTAATTATGCTACAAGGCACGATATACTGTAGAACAAGACTGGTGACGGTGAAAAATTGTCCGGCTTGAGCACGGGGCCATTTTTCACGACACATGAACGATTCGTCTTCCTGTGGCATTAACTCCATGTAAATACCAAGTGGAAGAGATATAGAAATAGAAATAACCCAAATCGCAACAATCATCAGCAGACAGACGAATACCTTCATACGGGGCTTGAACGGGTAAACGATGACGAAATAACGATCCACTGCAATTGCTGTCGACGTCAGCGTCGATACGTAGACGCATATACCTAAAGACATCGGTACAATGTGACAAAGAGCTTCGCCAAATACCCAAGACTGTAGAAAGTAACCCAATGGGGTAAAGGGTACGGCCAATAAACACATAAGTATATCTGACACGGCTAAATTTGTTATAAATATATTGGTGATTGTCTGCATTGTTTTATTTCGCACTACAACGTAGACAACTAAAGTGTTCCCACTAACACCTAACAAGAATATTACACAATACAGAAGAACAAAGATGCCCATCAAGACTGGTTTATGCATTACTTGACCACCTAAATCCGACATATTGCTAGGAACCTCTGTGGTTATGTTTGTTACATTAGTAGAGTTAAACATGGTGGAAAGTTGTGCTGTAGACATTGGATAAGTTAATTGGGTTATTTTCTTCGGATTCCAACCAGACTAATGCATCTGAAAATATACAGAAAAATAAATAAGGATGCGGTATTAGCCTAATCTTGTTTTCAATATTAACATAGTTCAAGATGGAGATGAAAATTGGCTAATGCCGCTAAAAGAATATGACAGTTCTTTGTGCTTGTTGATTACTCCAAGCATAAAGTGTCACAACCTGCTTAAAAGTGTCCTATGTCATGAGTAATACAGTACACAACAAGACAATCGGTTGAAAGGAACGCGAAAGAAAAAAAACAGGGAGGGGTAATGAAATCTGTATTCAGTAAAAATTCATGGCAGAGTGTAGATTTTTGTTTATGTTTGATTTAGTGTTCCGCGTCGAAGCACAAAGAACGAAAAATAATGAATACCAATATTAAACATCAAACCACGTGAGCTCTTTCGATTGTTCATTTTGTTTTGTTTTCCGTCGAGCTATTGTGCAAAGCATAATGGCTCTCATTTTGTATTTTTTTCTACACACATTATAGACGATACATATAATAAGTGTACGCGACACAACCAACATTAAAGAAACGGCAATTTAAAAAATCACAATGGAAAACAGCCAGCAGTCTTCAACATGACCAGAGGTCACTGCTCGCCGTCTTGCATTGGCCCAAGACTAAAAATACAATACATTAGATTCAAACAAATCCCTAGAATATCAAAGAAAGACCAATTTCTTGACATAAAACAAAAAACAGATAGTAGACAAGTACAAACAAAAGCTTTGACAAGGATTCCTGGCTTAGGACAGGCACATATAAAATGTGGCGAGGTTAAACTAGTTTTTTGGGCCCAACCTGCCCCCTATTGTTTATGTTGTACAAAGCACAAAAAATAACACACTTTAAAAATCAAATCGATAAAAGTTCAATTCACCAAGAGAGAACCTGAGACAAGAGTACTATACGAGAACAACAAAACGTAAAGGAACTCCCTTGAGAACACTCGCAGTTACCGACACCTAGCTAAGAAGCATTTATCGACTGATGTAAAAAATCAAACATATCGATTCTAAATCCAACATAACACTTCAAACAACAAATGATTTAGTATTATATCATCATACAAAACCGACATATTTGATCGCTGTAATGCTTCGAAACAATACAATAGTCAAAAAGTAAAAGATTAATGTTTTATTGGTGCAGTCGGTAGTAATGATATCTTTTTTTCTAAATGAAATGTACAATTTACTACAAATGGACATCTAAATATGCGTGGTCATATATTAAGTTTTATACGGCAATTTTTGTCCATTACATCCAAACTCTTACGAAGTAAACTTAATGCTTTTTCAAGTAAAATAAAATATGCCCACATTCTATTATCATGCCGAAGATTTGTAAAATGAAGCACATTTTATAGATTAATGAAAAAAATAGTTAATGTTCAAATAACGTGACCTCTAGCTATTTGTCATTACAAAATGGAAAAGGTTTCTTATTTAATGACTCCTCAGATCATTCGGAAACAACAAAATGTTGTGAAATACATTTTCGTATGTTCTTTCCCATTAACGGTATAGTATTGTTGAAATATGAACAAACATATTGTTGCGACTTGAGTTCGCGTTGTTGATTTCTGTTCGGTTGTTTTTATGTTTTGTGTTTCCTTGTGCTGTTCTTGTTCATGTTTACCGGTTTTGTCGTTGCCTTTTCGGACTTTTGACACTCGAATGCCCCTTTGGTGCCTCTGCTTATTATATTACTTGGAAAAACATTATTTGGATTAAAAGTTGATCACAGTCATGCAATAAAGTACTAAATAGTTTTTGATAGCCTCTACTGTATCTGTTAATAGTTCCCAAATGATTATAGCACCAGTAAAAAGGATTTACAAAGGTCCTATTTCGAGGGGATTGAAACATTATTTATCGTTTTACTAAATAGGTTTGTGCTGTATGTACAAGAACAATATAATAAACTGTTTCTTGTGTCTTATTCTGTGGATTCATGTATTCAGTTAGCATATCTTTAAAAACCGTATTTGTTTTGTTCTGCATTGAAGAAAGCGATCGACTAGAGTAACTAGTGGCAACAAATGCTTTTTGTAATGTTGCTGCTTTCCATTGTATATTTAAATGTTAATGATTTGTGGTGTTTAACTGTATACACGGGGTATTACCGGCTATCGTTTACCGCTGGCAAATTGAAGACAGTCGAACAAATTTAACGATGAAAGATATTTTATGATCAATGGTGTTGCATACAGCTCTGTAAAGTAATTGATATAATATAGAATGAATATGGTGAGCTGCAAAGTTAGAAGGGGTGTCCGTGTGCCAACAGTGATGAAAATCATCTTTTTAAAGCAGTTGACACCGGAAAATCCAGCATGGGCTTGAGCTGGAATCGAACCCATACTCTGTCATCTATGGCAACTTCGCCTGCACTGTGTGAAGCGCCCTAGACCACTAGACCACCTAGGCTAGATAAAAATCTATAGGTTCGATTCCAGCTCAACCCCATGCTGGATTTTCCGGTGTCAACGGCTTCAAAAAGATGACTTTCATCACTGTTGGACACGGACACCCCTTCTAACTTTGCAGCTCTCCATATCCATTCTATATTATATCAATTAAGATATTTTACATAGAAGAGGACACTAGGATTACACTGCTGTCTACTTTTTTCTCCTGCTGTCCTTTTCCTCGTAAAAACTCACACAGAGATTTTTTGGCCTCATTTTGTCTGTGTTCACCGTAGCCCGTATATATAAGCATTGTTTTAAAAATATATTAATAAAATGTACTTTGGTTAATTAGCTTTACTTGGGCATTTAAAAAAAAATATTATCTGATACGGATACCAAAGCAAATAAGAATGTGTAACAAAATACTTTGCCTCTTCTTGTGACGGATACTAAAATCAAACTAAAGTTCTAATCGAGATTACTCGAGATCCGCTTGGAACAATATTCATATACCTTTGCTTGCAACAAACAATGCAAATAAATATAAAAAGTAAATATAAATAGTTCTAAGAAAATAGAATGTGATATCGTATGTTTGCGTCTACACATATTATATGATGTTGACATATCCAGAAAATATAGGGTCCACACTAAGGATTTTAAGTCATGTTTACAATATAAAATGGAACTGGTAGCGTCATAAATCTCTTGATTGGACATAATTTACCGTTCAATTTTTGTTTTCACTGGAGTTTTGATTGAATTGTTATGTTCAAGAGTTCAAGTTTAATTTCAGTAGTTTATCTTCAAGGCCGATTCAGTAGTGGCCAATGTATCATCTCTCGATTTTATTGGACACGGTCTTAATTTCACTTGTTTGACTGCAAGGAAAATAAACTGAATTTATACTGAATATCTCTAAATACTGGACACTTGAGAGTTTAGTGAACTGAGTAAAATTTGTCCGTTTCAATAGAAAAATGCCCTTCTAGTGCTGGCATCAGTAAAAATTTTGGAATTGCTGCTGCATGAATAAGTCAAAGTGTTTGTTATTATTTGTATTATTGTTCTGATAATTACTAGTTTACTAAATAAACGATTAGTGTAAACTGAAAAGACGAATTTACAGGAGAGGTTGAGGAAAAGTTTATTGACGACATAGAGACCTTTTTTATCAACTGCAATTTGATTGAATGTCACACTCTATTGTCAGTATTTATGGAACCAATCGAAACTATCAAATATTATTATTTTTTCAAATGGAATTAAATAAATAAATGTGTCTTGTACATTTTTTACTTAGAATCAACCTTAACAACCTTAAGTTTAAGTTCAAAAAAGAAAAACAAACTATTGGTTTAACAATATATCAAAGTAAGCTTAAATCTAAATTCTGGGCCACTCTTTAATTTGCAACAATCCTTGCCTTAAGATTTCTTAATTGGATTGGATTAAGCTATGCGAAAGAAATAAATCTCGTCAAAGTCAAACTGATGGAATTAATATATCATGTGAGATTTTTCGTTGAGAAGAAGTGCCCTTCAAATTACGGAATGACAGGACAACAAAACAATAAGTTAGTTATACCCCGCCAAATTAACTTCGTTATAGGTTCATATTGGACGTGCTGTTCGTGTCAGTAGACACTGCCTAATAAGGTAGCCAATCGATGAAAGACGTTGTTAATTAAGTCATGTGTTATGTTATTCGACAATTCCTTACCAGGTTATAAAGACGGAAATAAGTAACAATTTACGTCATCACTCTAGCGGTTTGTTTCTTGTCGGCATTTGTTTTAATCATTTGCATTGTATCTAATATCTATGACAAATTGAAAGACGGCATGGCATGCAGGTATCATTAATCTGCATTAAAGACTAGTGACTTTTTAAAAGTTCCGTTTTGTTAAATTGCCGTTTTCTGGGTGTCCCATGAGCATTTATTCAACATCTCTTTTTTTATTTTTTGGTCGTTGGGTTACTTTGAATTACTTTTCTGTGTGTCACTGGGATTAGATTGCGTGATTTTAGTGTACAAAGCTCTTTGCACAACGATTTTGTAAGGAAATCATCATCATTATATATTTTTCGATACATTAATCTCAAGATTTTTTTAAAGCGTCCCGAAACGGAACTAGTCAGAAAAAATATGGAAAATCCAATGGGCTTGCAACCAAATTTATTGCAAAGATTCAATTTGCAGTTTGAAAAGAAAACTTTTGCTGATCAATTTTTTCAGCACGTTTGATTCCTAGCTAAGAACGAAGGTTATTAATGTATCATATTCATTATTAAGCGATTTAACTTCATGTGGATTTTTTATTTAAAAAGCGACTTCAGACTTCAATTACAGATTTATAGGGTTGGTTTTTAAAGCAGATTGAATACATGTCAATAACTTAATAATGTCAACAGGACTTCAGTTAATCTATTGCTATTAATTTATTCATACGCCTTTACGCTAGTCTTTTTGATGCCATAGCAACATTTTTTTTTTAATTTTCAAGCTATTGTTTTTAAAGATTATGCAAAAGTTTTAGCAATCAATTAATCTCAAGAAGAAGCTGTCAGATTAAATACAATATACCATGTCTGAAAGGAGATTTCATGAATTTTAGCAATTTAAAAAGTGAAACCCATTGTATCAACTTTTTAATCTTCGATCTTAAATGCGTTATTTTTTAACTAGTTAATGGCTATTCGCTATAACTTGGAATAATTCAATTATATGTTTCTTAAAATAAAATCGGTTTATCGGAAGGTATAATTGTATAAAGATTATTAGATATTTAAGTCCAAAGCCAAGCTTTTGCAATCAATTGTCTTCCGTAGCATTACATATAGATTGAACATATTTACTTTGAAACCAACACTTTGCACAGGTCCATTATACATATTAACCAAGTGAAAGCTTTTGCACATAGGGGTCTGAGTTTGATATTACCCCTTTCAAAAACACCATTAAAGAAAACAATATTTGTTATTGTTGGTCTTAAGATGTATAGCAATTTATCTTTACTGTTGCGCTATATTACCAAGTTCTCGCGAGATAAGACTATCTTTCGGCACCCACTCCACACGATGAGATATATATTTGATCGGCCATCCGCGCGTGACACTGCAGTTAGATACGCATTTTGTGGAAAGTGTGTTTCTTTTTTGAACACCTGTTGATCATGTTTGAATGAGCAAACAATAACAATCATAAAAAATGCACAAAAACTTTTTTTATGTTATAAAGTCTACTTGTGATTAATTAAAAGAGGGTACTTTTTATTAGACCTTTTTTCTCATGTTTGCTGATTAAAATACATGTATTGTTAATTTCCTAAGAGTATTTAGGAGTAATATTCGGGCCTACTTTCACGTTTGGTATTTAGAGAAGAAAGTCTCACAACTACAAGAGATGAGATAGGGATTTTTATCACACTTGTTAGATATGAAATTTGTCAATGGAAACTCGCAAATGCTCGCGATCGTTTCCCAATTTTGACAAATACATGAAATATCTAACTCGATGTGATAAAAATCCGTATCTCATTACTTATAATTGTGAAACCTTTATTTATCAATTTATCCAAAAAGTGTTATAACATGTATGAAAATTTGAAAGTAAACTCCCTCTTGTCTTGCAATATGTGGACGAAAAAATGATGCCTTTAAGACAATACAGAGAAACATTGACTTAATTATTGAGCAATTATTTTTTATCTCCATAATTATGATAATTTAATCATTTCAATAATTCTCCAAGTGCAATGCGCATTAAATTCATTACAGAAAACAAATTGACTGTAATGTGTTCATTTACTTAAATGTATTCAGCAAGGCATGCGTGCACTAGAAATATTCTGTAAATTGTGTGAAGTAAAGCATTAACATTTGTTAGCATTATTAAGTATAATTCAAGTCTTCACAGTCGGCTTAATTCTGTAGCGTTTTACAGTCATAAGTTATTCTTACCCTTTCATTTAAATAGTTTCAAGGTTATGGTTGATTAGGTGTAGGTTCCTTGAAATAAGGCTTTTTATAATTTAGTTGAGTGAGAACGTTGGACATACGATCGGTTGCATGAAAAATTAATTGATTTTAGGGTTAATTTTAAATGTACTAAAAGGCCTGCATAGCGCATAACATAAGGAAATTTAAAGGCCTCTTTTTAAAACGATGGTACCTAGCAATGCGTCATTTCAATTCTATGAAGTCTTTCTACTTTTTTATTGATATGAATTGATTTTTGTTTATTTCAATTTATTGTCGATTCGCTTTTTCCATACTTGGAAATGAAAACGAATTAAATACGTCACATTCGAAACAAAACATATTTCCAAACGAAGAAGTGAAAAATTAGTCTCTAACCAAATAAATCAAAGGAACAGACTCAACTTACATAGAACTTTGATTAATTTACTCTCTTTTTTATTTTGCTTGATAATGTCGGGCCGTGTTTTATGTTGTATGTCCATGTCATAGTGACGTTCACTTCCGAAAGATCCTACACCGGAAATTACTTTTCCTAGACGTTATGGAAGCTTTTTCCGGATACGTTGTTGGCACATTTCAAATATTCTGGCAAATTCTGAGGTTTGAAGACATCGATATCATATTTGATGATCCAGACAGATAACAATGGTATTGATAATCAAAGAGATGTAAAGGACTAGATGAACACGACAAAAGCATTAATTTCATGTTGGCATGAACATTACAATGTTTAGAGATTAACCTTTCTTATAACTGGTATTGGTTTTAGGAATAAAAATTAATATTTACATGAAAAAGGATTGCACGGAATATTTATGTTAAAAACTACAATATTTTATTAACACGTTCTTTTTTAGAAGTCGGGCTAAGAACTACATGACATAACCTATACATATACACAAATCAGCCACAATTTAAAAAATATCTTAATGGTCCTTTAAGAAAACAGTCAGCAGCCCCAGTTCAACTTGCTACAATAATGTAGCTCCTTTGACAACTTTTTTTGTCCGCCCAATCAAATTTGTCAAAGGAGCTACCTGATTCTAGCTACAGTTCAACATGCTTAATGTTAGGGATAGAGATCCATTATCATAACACAAACCTGCTCAAACTACTATTTTCTCATGTAAATAATGCCTGATTTTTTTATATGAGCACTATTTCTTTTACTAGATCCCATTTCTACAATTTGTCAGCAATCATATTAATAAAATCTTATTCGTCTAAAGATTTAGTTTTCGACGAAAGAAATGAAGTTTAAGCAGCATAAAATAATTTAAGAAGATTGAAACTAAAACGCATTGAACATCAACCAAATGTAAAACGAATTCGACTTTCTCAGCCCCAAAAAACTTTTGCATGACTGAATGATTTTTTTTTTTTCGGAATTGTTGTGAAGACTATATGGCTTTCGGTATTGGTTTTGTGATCAGTAAAAAGTAAATAAAAAGATATTGCAGACCATTCGTAGGATTATACAATACTTTAGTGACTAAAGTGTGTTTTTATATACGATGAATATTAGAAAAAAACAAACATTATTTATGTTGATGTTATTTTGTGAACAAATATGTTAATGATTGATGAAAGATAAAAATGTTAAAATTTTTATACATTCATTGAGTTGACATTTATTAATTCAGTAAGTATTTTTTTTCATAATTTATATTCTGCAATTGCATAACTCGTTCGTTTTTACGATTGCCGGCTTTGCTTTACTAGACTAAGTTCTGTTGTATGAACCACAGGGACTTGCTCCCCTCTACCAATATTTTGTTATGAACGTTCATGTATTAGAGTTCGATGCCCGAATTATTATAGTAATGATTTTTTATGCGCTTTTGTTGTCGGTTAATTTTCAGGTTTAAAATAAAAATTATCCTCTTAGTAATAAAAACGCTTTGATGGTGTTCTCATTATGCATAGACTTTGCATTTTCATATATTTCTACGCACTGGGGCATGTTTTGGGGAAGATCTTTAGTACTGGTCTAATTCATTAATGTATTTTTCCAAAAATGGATTGTTATACATCTATTTTGATGAGGTATATGAATATTCAAATGCTTTCTTGGTTTTTTACCTTTCTTGGTTAACAGCGTAATAAATAAATGCCTTAAAAATTACATATAAAAAAGAAAGATCTTGCAAGAAGCAGAAGTACCAATGGGGTATCCGAATGTCAAAGGTCCGAAAGGACCTATTTTCATGGGAACTTATCAAAGTGTCTTGTTTTATTAGTTACCTTTTTCTTAACGGAGTTCATGTCATTTATCTAATCCACAATTCATTCTTCGAAACTTTTTGTTTTCTTCAAAATATTGTTTGCCTTCATTAATTGTTATAAAGAAGAACAAATCTATGGTGACAGTCATATACTCTGAAGATGAAATAAAAGTTTAAAGTTTCGGAATATTGAATTGTAACGATATAATTGTAATGTTTTGTCAATCATAAAAAAAAACTCAAATAAGTAAAACCGATGTCTGTTAGCCGGGTTTGAACTTCTCTAATTTTTAAAATGCAGGGTGTGCTGAAGCAGAAGCAAATGGGATGCATTGTTGTTTTGAAGTTTGATTTTCGTTGCTGACTTAAGATTGGGTTTTTTTTGCGTGATTGTTCGTTGTGCAAATGATCTCGGTGACTGTTAATTTGATTTGTTATATATTTAGAGATGTTGAGACTCAAAGACCATTAAGGTTCTTCAGAAGAACAATTAATGACATACAGTTTTATATGTGGATGATTCAAGTTTAAGGAAAGTTTTGCACAAGAATATTTTGGTACTTTCAATCATACATAGCTTAAAAGTATAGATTGCACAAAAAGGGGGTGTTATTTATATCTGGAAGAACACAGCGAAATATTTATTATTATTTTTGGGGGGAATTTATAATCTGTACTGAGATGATCATCTCAATATCCCTATTGTGTCTCACAACTATGTTGTGTTCTATGGTCATTACCGGACTCTAAGATCGCAATGGAAGAGGGAGGTTTGGCGCCATAAAACCTGGTTTAACCCACCATTTCGTTTGAAATGCCTGTACCAAGTCAGGACCATTGCGATCCACCAGTTCTCCGGTATGACTGATTCGTTTTTGTCATTTTCTCTGGACTATGAGATTGATCATTCAAGTTCGGTAGTTTTGTTATTACCTTTATTTTCATTATCTAAGGGTGCACTTTACGTCTTGTATCTTGTAGATTTTCTTAAGAAAATATTTGTATGCAATCTATGGTGTAAAAAGCTCAATCCACAATTAAGAACAGTGAAATGTCGATGTTTTAAAAGTTTATTTCATATGTAAATTAATAAACCAATAATGTTATATCACCCAATACTGTTGTTATATCCATCGTCAAATCCGACTGTTTGACATTTGACTTCCAAGAAAATAGTTCAAAGATAACTGTTAAGCTTATGCAGACTAGAAGATTTTATAGGAATTAATATTAAGTTGTTTTTAATTACAAAAGGAATTTCCTTCGAGAAAACACAATGATGCAACTGTGCTGCACTTTAATCATATTACACAATGATTTTTCCGTTTGATTCGCGATTTGAAACAACCCACATTGCCATTTACTTCCTTTTAAAATCTCTTTTTTTTCTTTTCCTTTACATTGACTATTGATTTTGTAATTTACATGTAACCATAGCAACAAGAGATGCTAGTACTATCAAACTATTAACAGCTATCTTTGTAAAGATTAGCGTTGCATTAGTTTTATATCAGGATTTTTAACCCTTTTGCTAGATATTTTTAGAAATTTAGTATAAAAGTCTTGAAAAACAATTCCGTTTTCAAGGTTTATTAGCAATAGTCAGGCCAAAACAAGATATAATGTCAGAGAGTCTTTTATTCTTCCCGTATTAAATGGCAAATCTGTAATGAAACTTGTTTATTAGAAATAGAAAATCTTAACTAGGACTGGAGAGTCAATTTATTTAAAATTTATACAAAAAGGTCTCATAATAACACAACAGTGGATAACAAGGAGATTATAGGTATTCATACTGGTGCAATCTTCACAGAGAAAGTTCCCAATCGCACAGTAGAATATATGTCTTCCAAATTGTTTACGTATGTAGAACCTTTGGAAGCAATCGGCCATTTTGAGAAAAAGCAAAAACACACTTCGGCTTTGTATAAAAATAAGTTCATATTTACCCGTATACTACCAAATAAAGAAGTCAAGACCGAAAGCCACCTTTAATTGATTAATATTTCAAAATTCTCTTTACAGTTATCCTTAATAAAAAAAACACAGATTATGACATCCTTCGAATTTTTAGTTTTAGAAAAATACATTTTTATTTTTGTTTATTTAATATGTCAGTTCCTCTTTTCTTTATAATAAAATTATAGTTTTTGAATGGCATGCGCCCATTTTAAATAAATCAAAACCACCATACAAAGTTAAAAAGCTCTATAGAGATCGCATATATTGTTAGGCAGCCTTGTGGAGTCGTTGTTTTACTAATTGTTGACAAATATTTGAGGTATTTGTCGTATGAGTTACCATACTATAATATGAAAAACTCATTTTTTAACATTAGATATTTAAAAATTATGTATAGGCCACAAGAACAGAATTTATCCATTTAATTGATACATATAATTCATGTTGTGTTAGGGACTAAGTCAAAGTTCCTTAGGAAACATTAATATCGCTAGACTTCTTTTTAAATTGTGTACTACTTTATGTTGCAGTTATTAGTTAAATTACTTTACTCCCAAGCAGCGCATTTTCGAATATATATATAATGAAAGGGGTGACATACAATAAACATGAAATGATGATAAGGCAAATCGGGGTGGAAAGTCTTGACTGCCACTTGAAAAAAGAGTGATGGGTTGGAACGGGTAATTTAGCCTCCTGTCTGATGATTCAACGGGTCCTACTCAGAACGTGACATTTTCCCCAACACGATACACCACTATGGTTTGCATCCAGGTTTCCGCATTATAGCCTGACGACCACCGCATTTGTGACGGGGCTTCCACATTCAAAGCGGCCTGATCCATGCACAGGTTTCTGAGCGCTCTTTAGTGGACTTACATGTATACCGAAAAGTAGCGCGCCTGTGGGTCTATTCCCTACCCGGAATCCGCACGTGTTCGTTAGGTTACAACTAGTCAAAATTTTGAAAATAGATTTCAAAGGTATACATAGTACATGTATGATGTACGATTATTCTTATATTCATATACCGGGTATATTTTTGAAAAATAAGTACTTTTACTTGCTTTTAAAAGTTGCTAAAGGGAATCAACTCCTATACGAATATCCAACGCATTTTACAATCTAGATAAAGTATTTTAAAACTTACATGTGTTTTTATGTGCTTCGACAGTGACAAATTGACTTTTTGGTTTGTCTGAAGTCGCCATTAAGACTATGGTCATAATCAGAGCTTGAGCAAGATTCAATGAAATAAACGAAGCATAAATCACCGATTGGGCAGGATAGGAATACAATTTAGTAAAAAAAATTCAGGATAGGAATACAGTTCGGTAAAAATTGTCCAATTGATATACCAAATAAGGAGTTTGAAGGGTTATCCATCTGCAGTGGAACAAAGGCTGCTCACGGAATGCTGCAGGTTATGTCTTTTGGTTGCATCGAAGATGTTAAAAAAACATCTGGAAGGTCTCCCATACAGTTTGCACTTAATTAGGGAATATTCCTGCAGAGGACTTCTGAGCTTACAAAACCCAAAGACGCACAAATGTAGGTCACTGCCCGGACAATACTTATAAACTGACGCTATTGTAAGAACAAGATTGTAGTTAAGTTTAGGTGATATTTAATTGCACTGGACACGCTTTGAATTAATAAACGACGCTTTTTGTCGAAGTTGGTACCGTATAGTGGCTTATTTTCGCGGTGGTTTAATTTTTGCTTATTTTCGCGGTTCGACGAAAATTGCGAAATTAAATCCTGCAAAAATATTATTCCAACGCAAATCATTAACAAACACATCCACAAAGTGCGAAAATAAAACCCGCAAAATTTTTTCACATACCATTTTAGACAAAAACCGCGAAAATTTACCCCCGCAAAAATAACAGTATAAGTTAAAAGTGAACAAGAAAATTAAAATCACAAAAATATAAATATCATTCAACATTATCTTAGGCTAGGAATACAAAATTAAATTTTATTAATCAGTACTTAGAATATTGTCCATTTCCCTAATAGGGGTTTTGGGGATTTAACAATTTTGAGTTTATAATAAAGTTATTCCTGCTGGGTACATAATGAAATGCCAAGTTAACTGCTTCGGTGCTTTTTTCCAACTGTATCTTAATAGCTTCAATTGCTAAATGTTTTAATTCAAAGAACTAATATGAAACTTCATCATCATAGTCTTAATGATCCCATAACTTTTAACATAAAAGGTTCTTTTATTTAGATGTTTAAATGAAAACTGGAAATTCCTGACAATTAAATAATTTAAAAAGTGCAGATTGGCTATTTACATAACACAACGATTGGCATTCTTTGTTGAAGGGGAATTTATAGTCAAAATGCAATTATTGAAATGACTTTAATGCACATTACGTTGTCTATTTATCGTTATGTGTGGACCGTTTGTTGTTTGTACTATATTCTTTTAATGAAAACATTATATTTGTTTTATTTGAACAATGCTGATCGTTATACTGACAGTAACAATTGACGTGTGACCTCTGTGACACTTTTCTCAGCTTTATGTAAAAAGTGGGCTAAGTGCATACGTTTGTTATTTTTTCCTGTACGTCTAGAACCTTTCTACATCAATAATAAAAATTAAACGACATTTTATACTGCTTAATACTAGATTTTTTTTAAATAAAAAGAAATACTCTAGCTCCACATGTATATACATTTATTTTATTTAACATCTGAACAGTCCAAAGTCCCCAATCCGACATCAAATTTTTAACATCAAGCCAAAGAGATATAGCTTTCACAAAAGTGTCTATACAGGTACTGCATTTGTCTAAATTCTTGTACCTGTCTTCTAAATAAACGAAACATGAATAAATGAAAGATGAGTAAGTTAATGCTTTTACTCCCAAGCAGCACGATTTCGGCTATATCAGGGTGATGAACAATGTGATACAATGGGGAACACAAATCTAATCGGGGAAAAAAGTTTCGACTGCCACTGGAAAAAGGATGGATGGATAGGATTTAGCCTCCTGAATATGTATTCTACTGATCCTATCCTTTTAGAGACCAGTATCAGGTATCTTTAAGGGGCGAGGAATATGGAATTTTACCTTGCACGGTGCACCACTATGGTTTGCAGTCAGGTTTTCCGCATTATAACCGGCATTCATTATGACAGCCCCGTTCAACGACCTTTTGGCACAATCCCAGTCACTTTGTTGGTAAAGTGGTATGACACCATGTCGGGTTTCTAGCGCTCTTTAGTGGACTTTTACCGACAAACTTAGCACTCAGTTAAAAATTGTAGGCATTAGAAATAAAAGAGTGCTAGGACGCGCGCACACCATGGCATTTCTATTTCACAGCAACGGAGCCCAACGCAATGTCAGATGTATTTAGAAATTTACAATGGTCGAATGAACCTTCTTATTTGAATAAGTACATAGGTTTTCAGTTTAAGTATTATTACTTATACTGATTTGTTCATGTAAGCTATGAATACTCAAAAGTAATCACTAGTCACAACTAGCAGAGCAAAAAAAGTATTAAATTGTCATTTAAAAAAATATCTGTAGATACAAAACTTTTACATTCTGGTAATGAAAAAAGCACCCGAGAACCACTTTGCCATGGGCACTCGAAGACTTGAATAGATATAAAAATGTGCATATACAGCTATTTTACGATTGCCGGCAACTTTAATCAAATAGAGTTATTTTTTTTCCTTTTATTTTTCCGGGTTAAAGTGGTGAATATATGTACGGTACGTGAACAGATTTATCATTCTTTCCCTTTCAAGTTGTAGAAAATTAATGTATGGTTCAGCTGTGCACGTACATATTATCATTACTTTCGCTTTATATTATATTTAATAAAAGTTTTCGGTCCACATCGAACATCGTACTATCTTGACTGAAAGACATGTTTCCATATGTAGTATCGATATATCTTAAATAGAAATTTCTCATCATTTTGCACCTCCAGGTACTAACTAGTCCTAGCGCATTTTCTCTCCTTTTGTTATCCATGTACCTGTTTGGATTTTTCGTTATTTCTTTTTACAATGTCTTAAATGTTTCTGGTCTTAAATATATGATTTTAGTTGGATCGTAGCCTACATTTGTTGTGATTTTTTATCAAGTCGATACAAAAAATATGAAATCAACCTTGATCTCCATTGCGTTTGAATGGCTTAAGAAAGAAGGTACATAAAGATGATAAATAATGAGACTCGATACATTTGCATCTTTATGAAATTATCTATCAAATGTAAAGCAAAAAGTTATCCTTAGCAAGAGATGATAAATCAGGAAAATATAAAGGGAGGAAAATCAATACATAAACCTAAGACGATAAGCCATTGTTTATCACTGACTGAACGAAGAAAATATTCATTTGATGATTCTTTGTCATTTTTAAGAACTAAATTTCAAGTCATTTCCCGTACAGAATTGAAGAAACAAGATCGTACATCATTTACAGCAATAATCAGTTGAATTTTAATTAATTTTCCACTTTAAGAAATCAATATATTCAGCAATATGTCACTTACCGCCATGGTTTTGTAATATCTAAATATCGTCTGATAATTTCCCGCCATTATTCCAGAAACCTGAAGATAAAAAATGATGATTATTAAACAACGATGTCTGTTTATCGCTTTTCTATACGTATTGTAGATGAAATGTAAGTTTCAATCAGAAATTGAAAACGTACGAAGATTCTTCAATTTCTCGGCGACTATACAGTAATTCTTTGCTTCTACATAAATCGATTTCTAAAGCACCTGCAGCTTAGCAAGAGAAAATGATGCCAGTTTGATATCGTTAAATACAAGACGATCTTTTCTTATCACATTATCAAAATATGTTTTGCTGTCTAACTTATGTGTTGAAACATGTTATAGGTTGAAGTTCAGGCTAAGGTAATATTAATTTTCGACAAAAACAATTGACAAGATAACGAAACAGAATGCTTGTCGCGTTTCCATGTAAAACCAGCTGCTCGCATCGTCGCTTGCAATGCTTTCATGTTTTTTTGCATATTTCTGATTTGTAAATTAAAACCAACTTTAGATCGTTATAAATAGATCAATTCCATCTTATTCTGTGCGTTTTTTTCTGCTTAAATTGTAATCAAGCACTATAAGATAATCAGCATTATTTTCTTTGTCATGGCTTTTTTATGCATTGTTTTCTCACATCAATTTAAAGCATTCTCATTATTAAAGCTTGCTGATAGCATGTAACGTGGTATTCTGTCCTTCAATCATATGTAAGGGTGTTATAATTAAGAATCGAATGTTTGTATTCTGATGTTTCACGTTGGTCGTAGCACATTTTGAATGAGCGCACTGTTAAAATGCGCGACCGGTCAACGTTTTACACGCATATGAAACATCAAAATACAATCATTTAATTCTTATAATTATATTTTTGTTTTTGTTTACGGCTTTGTTTAATTTTGTGGTGTGCTTGAGTATTTTTTGTGTGTGCATTAATATCTATTTGTGACGTCATGAACAGTTCCGGTTATGTGATTCAATGACCTTCAATCCACATATCATAAGTTATGAAAGACGATGCAATCGGTCAATTAACCAATAGAAAATTTACTAATAACACTGTAATTGTAATTGTTAAATTTTGCGAATTTCAAAATAGTCGTAAATCTTAAGCCACCAGCTCTAACTTTTTTGCAATTTGTCGCTGACCGACCTGAAACATGCAAGTACAACCAATGAAAGCGATGATAAAAAAAAAACCAATACATGTACTCTTGTTGTGTATATTAAAACTAACCCAATATATAATTTTTACAAGTGCATTAAGCACATTGTAAGAATACATATTATATGATAGCAAGGCGATTTTTTTTTGTCATTTCAAGTTTAAAATGGCAGTTAATATTAGCTTTTCGTAATCACCCCTAATAAGGTTATTTCACGTAAACAGGACTTTGATTAGTATTTGTGTTTCGATACGATACTTTAAATCACAGAATAAGTAAACCAAATACAAAACAATATCTAAACTCTTGACCGGACAAATCATATTATATTAAATGCCTTGACAAAACCAACTTTTTGTGAAGTTAAAAAAAGTTTTATGCATCTCTCGTGTTCATATGAGCTCACCAGATCTGGATATGTCATGTAAAGAATGAATATACGGGATCTAAGGGCACATTGGACAAAAGGCATTTAGCACATCGGATGTTTAAGTTGTTGTATCATTTCCATAGGATTTTCCCTTTTGCATGTTGAAGTTGTTGTATCATTTCATTTTATATCTTATAACTAATCTTGAAACTTCGCTTAAATCAAAGAATTAAAGGTAGTCTAATTAAGACTTACAAAATTCCCTAAGTTACTACATGAATCGGTTAAAAGAGGAGTCAGGTGGAATGCTACTGCTCAAGACGGAAACATTGCAGAAATGAACTGAAAATTAAAAAGTGGAAATTTCTCTTAAAATGACAATTCAAAATATCAGAATTTTGTCTTGGGGTATTCGAAAGATTTCATGCTGTCATTTGACACATGTTCGCTTTCAATGATCTTGTTTCTAGAGTTTTTAACAGTCTACTTGTTTTAATTGGAGAGCAATTTAAAAGTACACAATACTTTTAACTTGATTCTTTTTAAATAAAATTGTTCTCTTTTTTTATTTTATCATATTTTACATGTTCGATCACAAAATATACATAAAACCATATTTCTTTGGTTTTGGTATTCATAACACAAATGGGTTTGATCGAAGTATTTTTTAATCGAATTTGTATCAAGAAATTAAACCCATTTCTTTTCTGAATAGAAGACAGTGGGACGTTGAATAAGTGTACGCTACACAACTCAACGGTAAAAACAATTTGATGAAATAATTCATTTAATTTGTTTGTCAATATGGATATATACAAGACATAAAAATGAGAAGCATGCTGCATGTATATGAAAAAATGCATGTTTTTATGTAATTTGGTAGTTAGTAGTAAGAAATCTTGAATATTGTATGTTTAATTCAAGTTTCGACTTTTTGAATACTTAGTATGATGCATTTGTATTTCTAATATTCCTTTAGTTTATTCAATATCCTATCACCAACACTTTTCAATCAACATTTGAATAATTACTTTCCATTGTTAAATTTAATAAAAATATGACGAAAACAATATGGTTCCATAGACACCAATTAACCTCCTACCAAAGTTTTCTATTGAAGGAGATCAAAGTATTCTCAGTTTACGGTCAGTTTACACAATAAAGAATAGGTTAAACAACTTAGTAAATTACTAAGCCAATTGGGTAATAACTCGGCGGACACAACCAAAGAACGAAACGTCAACATAAATCCCCACTGGAAATCATACTTATTTAATCATATATGTCTATGAAAGGACGACTTCAGAGCAAAATTGACGTTTTTGAATAATTTTCAACGTTGTATTGATTTGAACGTTCGTATACCTCAAGGGGGTTCATTAAGAAAGCAAACGAACGTGGTTTAGTCAATTTGAGGACAGAGAAAAGCTCGTTTTTCATGAATGTCAATTCTAATATTTCGGGTTGTAGTCGAGAAGACCATTACATCGCCAGTTCATAAAGACAGCCCTAATTTGATCATCGTTAATTCATTATACAGCGACAGTCAACTTCCTTTAAGCAGCGTGAACTGTACATCTTCAACTCGCAATTATTTTTAAAAAGAAACACATGGAGCCATAAATTTGTCCGGTTAAACATTTTGCTATTGGTCGTTCAGCTTCTCTTCGAATTGATGAGATACTTTTTAAGCTCATGGGCTTTTTGTAATGATAACTGTGTATTAAAAGAAAAAAATACGAAACTCTTTCAGCAAGAAACTCCCGATATTATTAACTTTCTTTTTTATATATAAAATATAAAGCTTGTAATGATTTTTTCAGTTTCTTTAACACCTACAATTCAGGATATATCTTAATTTCATACGCAGAACTTTCAATTATTTACACGTGTATCTAAGAACATGTAAGCCGCGTTTAAAATTTTAATATATATTTTTTGTTTCTAAATTTTCATCATTTTTGTTGTGTTCCTTTCTGTTTGTTAACAGATACGATACTAGGATTACATTGGTTCTGTTTGTTTAAAGTTTAGACTATCGTTCCAGTTTACATAAAATAGAAGTTATTTCGCATTCATTTAAAATTCATTCTTTGTTGAAACCTTGCACCAACCATGAATGATTATCGCTCAGTTGACAGTATTTTAATTTGAAATAAAATACCAAAAATGCATCATTCGCTTCCGGCTCCAAAACAAAATTTGTGGAAAAATAACTTTTAAACGTACTTTTCTAGGATCACCGAACTGTTGATAGTTAAATAATGCAATTATTCAAAGAGACCAGGCAATAAAGAAGCGATGCAAGAAAACCACGCAACGGCATTGTTGTGTAATGGAAATATAATTTCAAGAAAACGGACATAATACCTCTGTATATGGCCTATAATTACAGTCAAGATAAGCTTCTTGTGATCATTGCTATTTGGCGTGACATTTATTGTTTGTGACTTTCCAAGACTAAATGTGTTAGTAGGCTCCATTACAGGCAGTGTCACTTCTTTATTGTATACAGATATATTTATTTTCCAATCGAATATTTTTTTCTTTAGAAATATAAATATAGCGTTTGAAAGTATATCTAAAAGCCTTTCAGAGCAGCCCTTTTATAGATAGTTACGGTAAATTAAACAATGAAGTGAATAATTCTATTGACTTTATATGGGGGTCCAGATATTCAAGAATGCTTAAATGAAAAACTTAACCAACACCACTACAAAGTTCAAAACTAGCCCCAGCGCCACAAAACAATAAAATTCTTAGAATATTCTCAACTCCCATGATAAATACAAGAGGTTGAGAATATTCTTAGACTGAAGTATGTTTTGTAAGTTTTGTGGCACCGGGGCCAGATTAAACCTCAGAGGGCTACCTTTCTGCAATAGATAATAGTTAAATTGTGACATTCATGGATATGGTACCTGTAACATTAAGCGAAATGACGGTTTGATTGAACATTTTATTCTTATGTAAACCATAAACGATCTTGTTTCAAAGATTCATCAAATCGTTCAATTGTTGCCTTGAGTATCTGCCCTTTTTCTTGAACTTTGAAAATCGAACACGAATTGTTTGTCTATTTACTTCTCTAACATACAGATATGACAACTAGATTTGATAACATGATATCAAAACTATCTAAACCTTAAACTTGACATCGATTAAAGAAGGATTTGTTACGATATGAAATCTGCCACATCAAATCTTTCCAGGAATATTGTCGGCCTATATAGTTATTGATGAACGTCTGTCAAGAACGCATTTCTAAATTGTACATTGTTTCGATTGGGTTTAATGATATGGTTAAATCGTTTTACTTGATGTTATTTTCCATTACAAAAATCAAACAGTATTATAAATATTTAAAATTACTTGTGTCTCAAGATATCATTAAACACAATAGGTCCCGTGCGGGGCCCGGGAGGCGAATAGGCCCGCAGCAGCGCTAAGCTTGTCGGTAAAAGTCCACTAAAGAGCGCTCAGAAACCTGACATCGGGGTCAGGCCGCTTTGCCCACAAAGCGACTGGGATGTGTGCCCCAGGTGGTTCAATGGGGCAGCCCTGACATCGAGAGATGCGGGGTCGTCAGGTGATAATGCGGAAAACCTGACCGCAAACCATAGTGGTGCACCGTGTTGGGAAAAATGTCACGTTCCTCGCACGTTAAAGAACCCTGCTGCAGGTCTCGGTAAGAGTAGGACCCGTAGGATCCCCATGCAGGAGGCTAAATTTCCCGTACCTACCCATCACTCCTTTTTCCAGTGGCAGTCAAAACTCTCCTACCCGATTGGCCTTGTGTCCCCATTTCTTCCACTTCATCATCATTTCATGTTCATTGTATCACCATTTTCATGTTCATCTCCCGGATATAGCCGAAATCGTGCTGCTTGGGAGTAAAGCAATAAATAACTAACTAACTAATTTAACACAATAGATGTTTGAAATGAGACTGTACTCGTACCAGAGTACATGTAAAGCTAGCACAAGGGGAACTTTTATGCTTAACAGTTTCTTTTATATAATACCTAACATTTCTCTTGAGTCCACGATGAAATATTACATTGTAAAACTTGAGAATTTGTCGTCCACTTTACATAAGAAATAAACATTTTTCTTCTTAACAGGACTCGTAATGGTGAGAAAAATGTATTCCATGTACAGTGTTTCTTTTTTTACAAGACTTTACCTAAACACCTTATATGTATCTTAGGTTAACAAGCTACAAAAAGAGCTTAGACTTCAGACCACTTAATAATAAAATTATAAAATAGAACCAAAGCAAAAAAGTATAACATAATTTGCATAGGAAACAAAAGTGCATAAAATACGTAGTGTCTTTAATGTAGAAAAATAACTAGCATTGGTTTTAGCACAATGACCTATCCAAATCCAATGCTTCATTTTGTAAAAAAAAATAATAACTTGTTGTTTTGAGCAAGGTCACGTTATACTATTCATGTCATGATAATTTTCCATCTCATTGTACTAAAATAACAAGCGTTCACATCAATGTTAAACCAGTTGATAAATAGCTTCGGAAGATGCTTTTAATACGGTTACAAGTAATAACCATTTCTTCTATCATGTCTTTTTCAGCAACTAGATCAATATATTCCATTACGTTCTGTTATTGCACTACGGTGCCATTTACACATCAAAAACATGGTAGTGTAATTAAAATAAATTTGCTATTGCTTGGCATCGATAATGTTAAAGTGGAATCTTATAGTCTAACGTCTATAGCTTTAAGTTGTTTAATAGATTGGGTTTTTAATTCAACAGCTTCTTCAGACGAAGCAGTCTGGATTTATTCATTTAACTATGTAAAAAAAGTATCACACATCAAATATATACCTTTGTATTAATATACAACACATTTAAGTCACTGTGCATATGGTGCAACCAAAATAAAACACTAAAGTAATATAAAAAAAATTGCTGTTAATTATTTTCCCCAATCCTTAATTGTATTTTTTTCAATTCATGCTTCTTTAACTTTACCCCCATGATTGTTCATATGTTTTGGTTCCTCTATTTCAATATCACTGAATAGGAAATGCGAATTTCTCTATTCAAAACTCATCAGAGGCACCCTGTCTAAAATATTAAAAATGCCAATCACTATATCAATAAGAATTAGTTAGTTATTAATTAAGTTAGGCAGTTATTACTTTACTCGTGACTTCTCCTATATGAGGGAGATGAACATGAATAAAGGTAATAACAAAACAACCGAACTTGAATAATCAATCTCATAGTCCAGAGACAATGACAAAAACG
Organism: Arcuatula senhousia; assembly: GCA_963971305.1. NCBI lineage: Eukaryota > Metazoa > Mollusca > Bivalvia > Mytilida > Mytilidae > Arcuatula > Arcuatula senhousia. The sequence continues at coordinate 49,303,832 of OZ020305.1, forward strand.
AATCAGTCATACCGGAGAAATGGTGGATCGCAATGGTCCTGACTTGGTACAGGCATTTCAAACGAAATGGTGGGTTTAACCAGGTTTTATGGCGCCAAACCTCCCTCTTCCATTGCGATCTTAGGATCCGGTAATGACCATAGAACACAACATAGTTGTGAGACATAATAGGGATGTTGAGGTGATCATCTCAGTACAGAAGACCAGTCAAACACTAATTAAAACAGTTAACTATCATATCTTTTAACTCAATTTTGAACTTTTCTACTAGTGGCTGATAACGAAGAAAGATTTTTTTTAAAGGAGTGATACAATATGAATATTTAGTAATGGTCAATTGCAGGTAGAAGAAATGAGGACACGAGGCCAGTCCTAAAGGAAAGTTTTGACTGCCGCTGGAAAATTGAGGGATGCAGATATGAGCAATTTAGATCCTACGAGTCTACCTCCTATCGAGACCTACAGCAGCGTTCTTAAACGTGCGAAAAACATGACATTTTTTTCCAAATACGGTCCACCATATGATTTCCTTTCAGGTTTTCCGCATTTAAGCCTTACGACCCCGGCAGTCATTATGGCAGGTTGTCCCATTCAATCATGTGCACATATACTAGTCACTTTATGGACATGACTAGATGTCAGGATTCTATCCGCCTTTAAGTGGACTTTTATCGACAAGCAGTCAAGCTTAGCGCTGCTGCGGACCTATTTGCAACCCAAAACCGAGGAATATAGAGAAATAAAACCAAAATATTCCAATTTAATGTTATTTATATAGCAATTTTCGAGATTTCTAATAGATAGTGTATGTTTAAGGTAACATCACAATTTTACTCTTCATGTAATATTGTTTATAAAGCAAAGATATTCAAGAAAAATTGTTCCATATTAAGTAAATGGCAGAAAAGTATAATATACTTTTAAGACCAAACATTCTCTCTACTAATGCTGAATTTGGTAACCGTGTTAAATATGATGACAATGGGACACTATGGAAATTATTATTAAAAACCTTATAATCCTCAAGTACGATGACCATCTTATTAAGCCACCTAGGATATACACCTTGGTCGCTTTGTGGGCTGAGCACTCACCCGCTGTAATTCCCCGAGACTCTATGTCGCCTCTTAAGACACATGTTTACAATTTGCTCTATATTTTAGCATGAGCCAGTTGTTAATTTATATATAAAGTATAATATACTTTTAAGACCAAACATTCTCTCTACTAATGCTGAATTTGGTGTTAAATATGGTGACAATGGGACACTATGGTAATGATTATCAAAAACCTTATAATCCTCAAGTACTAGGGCCATCTTATTAAGCCACCTAGGATATACACCTTGGTCGCTTTGTGGGCTGAGCAATTACCCGCTGTAATTCTTGGAGACTCTATGTCGCCTCTAAAGACACATGTTTATCATTTGTTCTATATTTTAGCATGAACCAGTTGTAAAATAACGAGGAACAAATAGCATCTGGTCAGCACATGTAAAAGCTTTTGACTATTTCCTATTTAAGATGTTTCAAATCGTTGTTAATTTATTGATGATGTATAATTATAAGTTACGACTTAAACAATTACAACATGGGGAAAAAATGAATTTCGTAATGCAGACCGCTATTTGTAATAGCAACAAAAGGACCAGAATATAGTAAAGCTGGAAATCAATGAAGTATTACATAATACCTTTGCAGGAAGTAAGATCTATTAAATTATGCAAAAGAATTAAGAAGATTAAAAACAACACTAGTATGACAAAAAAAACCTATACATTGGTACATGAAAAGACTACGACATCAAATATTAAAATAACTTTAGGATTGAAACCCAATACAGCATACTTCTAACAATTGAAAAAAGATAAAATTAGCCCTTTCACAAAGATAAAAACTCATTAATATTTAAAAAGCACCCATAAAACAAGAAAAAAACGAATACAATAAACACTAACATAAAAAAACATTGTCAGTTTAAGCTTACACCAAGGTAACAGATGCTTTCATATTTTTTTCTGAATGTCCATTTAAAATGTGTAGCAGCTTTCTTCATTCCCTTATTATAGAGTTGATCACATATTAGTATGCTTTCATCTTTCTTTTGTAAATGTTTTAATGTTCTCGCACTTGGTGTCCTGACTGAACGTAAAACCATGCCACAAGACTTTCCTCTCCTTTTCCTATTTAGATATAAGCATGGTTTTACTCGAGTATTGCTGGATAGGTATTGCATGATTTGTTCCTTTATTCCTTACACGGGTTTGCTGATTGGACATGGCATGTTTTCCTTCATTCCTATAATTCTGGTCGGTTCACAGGTATTTCTAGTCGGGAATGACGTTATTATGTTTTTTTCTTACTTATTTACTTAGTATTGCTGTTCTTCACGTAAACTTTACTTTTTCTTTATCGGACATTGCTGGTCTCATATAACATGGATTTCTGTTTTTAATTGCATGTTGGGTGTTGCATGGTTTCTTTATTTTATACTCGGTTATATTTTGTTGTGTAAGGCTGGTTTTTCCTTGGTGATTTACTCAGGTATTGCTGATTCTTTAAATGGATGGTGTTGTGTCTTTGCATAGTTATTGCAATTTGGATGTAGCCTGGTTTTCTTTGCTTTTAATTACCGGTATGCGGCAATTGCTTGTTGGACCTGCATGTTTTCTTTATTCCTAGCAAGGGTATTGGTTGTTTGGTGTGCCAGGTTTTCCCTTTACTTTTACATGGATATTGCTAGTTCTTAACATGGGTATTGCTTATTGGACGGTTTTCCTATAAAAGTGACACAAAAATCGCTGGTGGGAGGCGAAATGGTTTTCTGTATTCACACATGTATTGCTGGCGCTTTACACAGGTATTGCTGGTTTGATGTGGCATGGTTTCCGGACCTCACCGGTCCTTTACTTATTTTTGATGAAGGTCCAGAGCGGTCCGAAATCCACGCACACCACAGTTTGTCTCATCGTTGCTTTATGGATGTATATGTAGCTGTCCAGCATACTGAATCCCGTGTGTTCTGATCTATACTTTAGCAGAAGGATGTTGCCATTACAACATATATACTACATGTACATGCATACATGAAAGGCAACACTTACAAAATTCTTTATCATTTGACAATTGTATATATTGTAAAGTAAAGCAGTGAACAAAATCAAATTCAAATATAACACAGCATGTATATTTACTTGCTTACTTTTTTAATATTGTCGGGCTTTAAAAAAGCCACAAAAAATACTTGCACCGATTTATATCTGATGTTTAATGATTGATGAACATTTAAGAAAGGATAATATGGACATGTAATGATGATACAATGAGAAAGAAGCTGGAAAGACAAAGATAATTCGCCTGTCACTTAAAATGAAAGGGGGGGAAAGATTACTGCAGCGAATGCTTCTACTCATACTGAACTCGGAAGCAGCTTTCTTTATCATACGAGAAACCTGTTCTTTTCTGTCAGGCGACCACGGTATGCAAGATGACAGACATTCGCCTTGGGCAATCATTCCAGCTTCGTTTGCAAGAGGTTTTACGCGACAACCAGGGTACAATCGGCCAAAAAAACTAGCTTCTCTGATTTGAAATATTTCCTTTTTGCCCTAGGGACCGTAATGGGTCAATGTCAGTTAAGGATTTTGCTAAAGCCTTAATCGATTTTATTATAAATCTTCGCTGTTTTCTTTCCATGCAAAATTCTTAAGAGGATTTTCAAATTAAGACAAAAAGATCATTCGACTTAATTGGGGGATCTTATAATATCGTGACAATTAACACAGCTTGTTTTGTGATATGAATTCCTTTGAGGCCTTAATAATTAAATCGCAGTTCATTAGCGCTGTATTAAGAAAACATATTCTTTAAATATAGTAGAATGTTCCCTGTTAATGAACTTGTTTTGTTCTTTTTCCATGATAAGAGTTTTTAACCATAACAACAAAAACCAGAGTCTCATTGCAGAAAAAGACTGTGTTAAAATGACAGCAATATCATTTTTGAATAGGATCACTTGACTTCCGGTGGAACATATCTTCAATATGTATGTTATTTTAGGAAGATGTTTAGATCGTACGAAACATCTTCGAGTTTCAGAGTACACAGTATGTATGATTTGCGAAAACCTTATTTAATCTGCATTACAAAAGACCAAAAGCTTTGACTTCAAGCATGTACCATTATTTCAAATGAATTCGCATAACACACAGGGGCAGATCACCTACCATACAGAAATATACAAACAAAAGAAAATGTTGATTAGATATTGTGTAGGTGTTAAATGTTACATTAAGAAATATAACCATTACCTTTACTTAACCGAACATTTGTTTTCCCATGATGGAAACTTTGTCCAATGATAAAGGTCATTTAATTCCACGAAGTCCCACGAAAAACAGCGTCAATGGTTAATTGAAGTCATTGAACATAGATCGTTTCTATTTATCGTGATCAAATGCAGGTTTTATAGACGATACAATTATTTTGCACTTCAAATATTTATTCTGGTCCTCAATCGTCCAAAGATCTGTATTGGAATATGTCAACATGGAAGCTAATAAAACCAAATGGTATATCGATTAAAGATTTTGCAGGAGAGTCTGTGACAATTTTATTACTGTTGATTTAATTCTTAACAAACATTAGATTTTAAGGCAAAATCTGGCTCTTGTTTACTGTATTGATTAAAAAGTTGACTTTTAGTTGTTGTATCCTTTTCCATCATTGTTACAATGTATATGTAATGGGAAAAGTAACACTACCCAAACGAAAGCTCTTCTTTTGAGGAGCCTAGGATGGTGTAGTGGTTACAACCTCTGTTCTGTTAGCTAGGCGAATACGCCGTAGATGTCCCAAATGTTGTGAGTTCGATCCTCGCTGAGGGCACTCAAAAATCAAAATCTGTTTGTCAGATGATTTTCAGGGTTGAAATTACAGTAACATTGTTTGATTATATTCTAGACATTCATAATGGAAATGTAACGATATATTTCTTTTTGAATACAGCAAGAAGATTCACTGTGTCTTACACAGTATTGATTTTCATGAGACGCTATAAAAGACCAGTATCAAAGTATAAGGGGTCGTAAAAGTGTTAATTGACAGAAAATAGAAAGATTAATTCCTCAAATATTAAATCCTAAGTTATTTTCTCAGATACGAGTTTTTATCGTTTTAAGTTTAGTAAGTTAAAGTATACAATTAATTAAAATATATCAGAGAAACTCCGAGAAAAATGAAAATTAAACACATTCATTCTATACACAAATTAAAAAAGCAGCACTAATTCGGCTATATCAGGGAAATGAACATGAAAGGAGTGAACATAAAATGATGAAGAAGTTGAGGAAATTGGAACGAACACAAAACCAATCGAGGTTAAGAGTTTTGACTGCCACTTGAAAAAGGAGGGATTGGAAGGATCTGACAATTAAGCTTCCAGCTAAGGGATGCTACGGGCCCTACTCTTGTCGACATCTGCAGCAGTGTTTTTAATGTGCGAGAAACGTGACATTTTCCCTAACATGGTGCACCCCTTATTTCTGCGGACAGGTTTACCGCATTATAGCCTGACGACCCCGGCATTCATTATGACATGCCTGTCCCAATCTACCACCTTGGGCGCACAAACTCGTCGCTTTTGGGCAAAGCAGCCTGACCCTCCCAGGTTTCTGTGCGCTTTTAGTGGACTGTCACCGACATGCTTAGCTCTGGTCCGGGCCTTTTCGCCACCTAGACCCCGAAAGAGTGATACAAAAACAAAGAAAAACACAAAATGAAGCGCAAAAAGGCTTTTGTTTATCTAAAGTGGACATCTAAAAATCTGCATTTTTCCTAATAATCAGAGGTTGTTCATACGTAAATTGTTTACTTCAGTGATAATATTTGAGCGGATTGTACCAACATTTGAGCGGAGAATTTATTAATTAAAACAAAATCACTACATTTGAGCTGATTTACATGTAAATAAATTAAAGTACATGTATGAACGATAGCTCACAAATTATGTCTCACCCCCACTTTAGTGGGGAAACATATTGTTTTTGTCCTGTCCGTCTGTCTGTCCGTCCGTCTGTCCGTCTTAAAGTTTGTCAGCGAAACTCCTCCGAATGCAATGAAACTTGGTATATAGGTAGGACACCATATTTAGTTGTACATTTTACCAGGAAAGTGTTGTCCTCAAATTTTTGTGGGACTTATGGCACTTAGAACTAAGAAATATCCTGAAAATCCTCATTGTCATCTTGTCAGCTCAACTCCTCTGAAACTGCTGAACCAAATTCAATGAAACTTTGAATATAGGAGGGACACCATAATATGTAGCTGTGCATATTACCAGGACATTTTGATTCTCAAATTTTAGTGGAAGTTATGGTCCTTAAAATGAACTTCGTTTGCTGAAAATCCTCATTTATCATCTTGTCATCGCAACTCCTCTGAAACTGCTGAACTAAATGCAATGAATCTTAGTATATAGGAAGGACACCATATGTAGTTGTGCATATTACCAGGACATTTTGATCCTCAAGTTTTTGTGGTAGTTATGGCCCTTTGAACTTAGAATTTTTGGGGGAAACGGGGGGAGACATCGTTTTTGAAGGCAAAAACAAACTTTATTTAATCTTTCTTTTTGCATAAAATGATGTTTTTTAAAAAAAAAACACCTCAAACAACAACATCAAATGAATCAACTGTGCCTTTGAGCTCTTCAAAAAAAGTTACGCATAGATAGAAAATTGCCCGTAGGATTAATGCAAATCGAAACAATTTCAAAACATTATTGCCGAGCTGTTCTGCAAATAAAGGTAATAACAAAACTACCGAACTTGAATGATCAATCTCATAGTCCAGAGAAAATGACAAAAACGAATCAGTCATACCGGAGAACTGGTGGATCGCAATGGTCCTGACTTGTTACAGGCATTTCAAACGAAATGGTGGGTTAAACCAGGTTTTATGGCGCCAAACCTCCCTCTTCCATTGCGATCTTAGGATCCGGTAATGACCATAGAACACAACACAGTTGTGAGACACAATAGGGATATTGAGGTGATCATCTCAGTACAGCAGACCAGTCAAACACTAATTAAAACCATTAAACACCATATCTTTTAACTCAATTTTGAACTTTTCTACTAGTGGCTGATAACGAAGAAAGAATTTTTTTAGTGATCGTATGAGACGTATTTTCTTATAGCCTTGCTTCAAAAGTCGGTCACGGCAACCGATTTTCACGAAATAAAATCCAGTAAAAAGAAAACAAAATGAAGATTGTTTGATTAATTTAGACCAAAATCCTAACTTAAATGGTTTTAAGACAATGTGAGTAGAACACAACTAATGTTTTTCACGGAACATTTTGCATTGGTTTAAACGGGAAATTGAATCGTAAAATGTACACTTGAGTTCTACTTGCAATATCTTAAAAAGCAGCGCTGTTTACCCAAAATTAAGCAAACAATCTCTATTTTGTTTTCTTTTTACTGGATTTTATTTCGTGAAAATCGGTTGGAGAACAGCTCGGCAATAATGTTTTGAAATTGTTTCGATTTGCATCAATTTGGTGTTCAAATCTGGTCTGTCGCCAACCTACTTCCTGTTTAACAAAATCTTGTCATTTTTTACTTTGACAGAGTTTGTTATATGTTTTCCATGTTGATACATAAGAAGTGGGTAATTGTTTTTTTGTCAAGAAGAGGGTCTTTCAATGCACTTTGGGATTTGGCTTGAATCATATGTATTTTATTTTCAATCCAGGGGCCAATTGAAAAACAGCGAGCAGCGACCGTTGGTCACATTGAAGGCTGCTGGCTGTTTTCCATTGTGGATATTTAAAATATATGTTTATAATGTAGGTTGTGTCGCGTACACTTATTCCACATCTTATTTTCTTCTATCAGTTATTCAAATAAATACAGAATGTACAGTCATGTTGTCTCTAATCAATTTAAACAACGCATAAGAAAGCTACAGCAACAAGTTGTCCTTCAAAACGTTTGTGATAGGTCTTTTGAGTCAAACCAGCCAATTCTTAACTTTAAACTTTGAATATAATTTTTAATTGCATGTACTTTTAATCACACCAAATGGAAAATTCGACGTGTCTTGACTCGTTAATACTTCTGGTTATGTAATGGAATACATTAAAATGCATTACCATATATCATGATATTACTGCTTCAAAGCAGTATAATCAAATAAACTGGCCAATTTCAACGAACATTTATAATTAATATAAGTAACGGGTTTCAATAACATTGAAATAATAAAATAAATTCAATTAACAAGTTTCGTAAAACCCAGGGCAATTCCTTCTTAAAAGGGGTAAAAATTGTTAGTAATTATTAATAGAAATCGAAGTTAATAGCTCTGGAACATTATAATTTATTAAGTTTGCTTATCAGTGTTACCACGTTCACTTAAAGTAGCGTATGTCGAAACATTTATTTCATATCTTGGTTGTAAGAAGCCATTTATAGCAATGCTAGCTCTTCAAAATACCTTTGTGTTAAAATACGAAAAGTTCACGCAAATTTTAAGTCAAAATCATTAAAAATGTGTAAAACTCTTCAGAGAGGTTTTGTCGTACAGGTGAAAGCCCAAAATTTAATAGAAATTATATTTATTACTACTAGTGGTACTCTCCCTTTCTGGTTTATCTTTTTATTTTCTTCAAAAGTATTTACCATTTCTTAACATAAAGGTGATAAATTTCAAATGTCCGGGGGGAAAAAAACCAAAAAAGGCAAAAACACACAGGGGAAATTAGAAATCGTCATGGTTCAAAATTAAATTTTACCAAAATTTTGCGCCAAATATATTTATAAGTGTATTACCTGCAGGTTGAAAGAAGCATAAACTTAATTTGTATGGTTCACATTTGACATTTCGCGGATTATTCAATGTGTAGCATAAAAATTTGTTTATGGATAAATGAACGCAAAAACTATCACACAATTAATTCTTAATATATAGTATTTTTTGTTTATATTACAAAATAGGCGATCAATTTAATACATGTACAACAATCCAGACATTTAACCCGACTGTATGTTATTTCTGCTATTTCTAAAAGACGCCTACTGATTCTCTTCTCGTCTCCTTTAAAAACTTTCAAACCTTAATTGCTGATTTCTCAACTATGACATTCGTTACAAAAACTAACGGTAATTGATTGTTTCTGAGGTTAATTAAATTTATTGATTCCAAATTCACGCGTACAAAGAAATTCAATGTCGGACATAAAAAGCTGTTTGAAGGTTGAATTGCGTGATGTTACAGAAAAATACCTGTCAATGACATTTGATTCTAGATTATAATGCCAGGGAGACGGATATCTATTTAACTGTACTTTGATTCTGAATTATAATATCAGGGAAACAGATTCAGCTGTACTTTGTTTATTTAAAGTGAATGCGCTGATTGCAGAATATGTATTTTAGGAGACTATATCAAAATTACGCTGCTCCGTTACTCCGGAAGAGTTTACGGAATTCCTGCTTGTACAGCACGCCCATCACATTGCCCACAGTCGATTAAGTGTGTGTCAGTTCGGTAAAGGACGACAATACTAAATCTCTTTGTCAAACCAACATCTGTGCTCATCTGAGAGATAGAAATCATGTACTTGTCCAAAAGCTCATGATGTCTTCCGTTAAATTATACCTCTTCATACATAAGCAGATCTAATATATATTTTTTTCTGGTCCCGTGCGGGGCCCGGGAGGCGAATAGGCCCGCAGCAGCGCTAAGCTTGTCGGTAAAAGTCCACTAAAGAGCGCTCAGAAACCTGACATCGGTGTCAGGCCGCTTTGCCCACAAAGCGACTGGGATGTGTGCCCCAGGTGGTTAAATGGGGCAGCCCTGACATCGAGAGATGCGGGGTCGTCAGGCGATAATGCGAAAAACCTGACCGCAAACCATAGTGGTGCACCGTGATGGGAAAAATGTCACGTTCCTCGCACGTTAAAGAACCCTGCTGCAGGTCTCGGTAAGAGTAGGACCCGTAGGATCCCCATGCAGGAGGCAAAATTTCCCGTCCCTACCCATCACTCATTTTTCCAGTGGCAGTCAAAACTCTCCTTCCCGATTGGCCTTGTGTCCCTATTTCCTCCATTTCATCATCATTTCATGTTCATTGTATCACCACTTTCATGTTCATCTCCCGGATATAGCCGAAATCGCGCTGCTTGGGAGTGAAGCAATAACTAACTAACTAACCAAATCTACTTAATTATAAGAAATTAATTGCTCTTTTGATAAATGGACATTACCGACAGTGGATTTTACTATATTATGAGCGGGATCAGAGCAAGGTTATACATGTACAAATAAAAAGTGACATTAAATAGTTGAGATATGACAAAAAAAAAATTGGGCCGATTTCAAGGAAAGAGTAAGTCACCAACAGCACCGTACTCTTACCGAAACCTGTATACGTAGAAGTGTTTATGTTTTACCTGACGCACACATCCTAGTCGCTCTTTTGACATAGCGACCTGATGCAACGTCATGGGTACTGAGTGCTCTTACGAGGAATTTTAACGACAATTTTGGCGCTACTACGGACCTACATGTGTTCTCTTCACGAAAACCGAGCAGGGAAAGGAAAGCCCGATTGAGATAATATCGGGAAAGCCTGTACCCTGTACGAAGCCGGATTTCTTTGAAAGTGTTTTATTTCGTGTTTTATTGCATGTAGAAGTTACAAGTATCGATATCGACTGTGACGAATTTATTAATAAATATACTAGTTTGCTCATCTCCCTACGATTCTGCTTTTTCAAGTTGTATACAAACTGTAGATTGCTTTTTTGACCCAGTAGAATTGAAAATATTTATATCAATCTTGCTTTAACGCGATTTTAGCGATTGTGCTCCTTCTTGATTTTATGTCAGCATGCTTTCGTCTTACATTTAACTTTATAAGTAAATAATCTTTAATACCCTATATATAATACTGTTTCAAACCTTTTTTTTACTCCTAAATGTAAAAAGTTTAGAGAAACTTGGCCAATATTGATAAAAGTTCTATTTCAATAAAACGTGGGTGATGTGCATTTGACAAATGTTCACCACATGCAAATAATCTTTATGTATCTGTCTGATTAAAAATGTCAAAATTTCCATGTTTTTTATTAAATACTAACGATATATGAAATATTTTACGTTTATAAGTTTAACTTGTTTACACTTCTTTTTGTAACACAATAGAATTATTTATTCAGCTGCTGGGTTCAGTTCAAAGTATATCAGAGAAACAAAGAAAACAATATAATCATTATCAACTAATTAAATATAGAAAAGGATCAATAGCGTTGATCGACAACACCCGTTAAACCATTTATCTTTATAATAGTCTGCCTTTTATCCAAACAATATGCAATTACAAGTTCCGTGACATTTTCAGGAATTTACTTTTCCCCAAGCAAAATATTAAAAAAAAAACATTGAATCCTTCCTTAGTTTACACAGTCGGTAACAAATTTCATGTTTTAAAAGAAAAAAAAATAATTAACCTTTTATTTGACGGTTTTGATTTTTATTGAGATAGTATTTTGATATTTATTTAAAAATGTCTACAACACCCGGTATTCCAAGGCAGTCATCCATCTTCAAACTTAGCGAGCTCTACGCTGCTAATCTTCGGTGATCGGACCGGAACCGGCAGTGTTTTTGACGTAATATTGCTGTAGACTTTTTACATAATTATGTTAGGTATAAGATGTTGAAAAATTCTTTATAAATTTGCTTGTGCTGAATTTTTTATTCGTAATGAAAGAAAGCACACTTTTCTGTCACTTTTTATAGGCATTGGTGATATTTTGTGAGTTTTTTTAAACCATTTTGTAAATATCTTGTCTTCGTTTTTATGTTTAAAGGGGGGTTTGTTATACTGCAAAAGAACCAAAGGGACCAATGGGGCGTCCGAATGTCAAACGTCTGAAAGGGCAAAGACAAAAAGAAAAACAAGTAAACACAAACGAGTACAGCACGAAGAAACAGACAACACAAAAACACACAAAAAAACCCCAGCTGAATAGCAATCAAATGCACGAACTCAAGTCATAACGAGGGTGACTTCCTATTGTAGCTACAATAATGTAGCTCATTTTACGACTTTGATTTGGCAGACCAATCAACCTAACCAAAGATGTCAAACGGGCTACATAAAATAAGCTACTCCTATAGGTGCTCAGGTTCAAATCTTGTTATAGTTTTGTTTTAACTCATTTGTTTCTGATTGTTATTTTAATGTTTATATAACATATTAACATAATTTATTTTAAAGCTTGTAAATGCCCACACGTTCATAATCCCGGCGGACATGTTGTACAATTTATAAAACTCCTACCCATGTAACAATCTATACTTCGTAACGGGTGATTAACGATATGTGAAAGTAACAAATCTTTAAGCCTCTGAAGGCATCCCGCTAAACGAAAAATCGAAACTATGCCGAGACGGGAAATAGTAGCCAAACTAATCAAGTTGTCGTGATTGAACTGGCTATTATATCAAATATCAAGAAGGTGAAAATACGGTTGCAAAACCAAACACAAGAATACCTATTCATCTGGACGACGTAAAATTAAGCTCATTCTTTTGTAAATATGCAACAAATGGCTCAGATAGGGGCATGTTTTTGGGCAATCTGCAGATAATTATTTGGCATATAAGTTTTATTATTTAATTCAATGTTTACTAAATAATTTGTCTGAAATCTTTTCAGCAGGTGTAATGTTCACCAGAGATAGGCTATCTATTAATAAAATGATATCTTCAGAATAATTTCATTTAGAACGAAGTCTAGAGAGATATTTATTGCATTTAATAATGAAAGAAGATCCGGTCTAAAATTAGTTACCAACATGATATTGATGTGAATTCTATATAAACCATATATTTTGGTGTCCGACAAGTTTATTATTCTCTTTATTAGTTAAGCTAGAATGCTCTCACACAACTAAATTAATTGAAAATTAATTAAAAGAACATATACTTTCATCGAAAACTCTCTAAAGAAATTAAGTAATAGGGATGGATTTTTTTAGCTTTTAGTGAAAAATCTAGATTTTACAGAACACGATAATAGAAAAAAATCTAATAAAAAGTCGCTCCTTTTGTAATTGATAAATGCATGTCTATTCAAATTCTTTCTTCAAGGCGACGTCTTTAATAGATAACCAACAAAGAAAAAAATTTCTGAGCAAGACGTTTTAAAATTGATTGAGGTTGTAAAATGTTACCTTACTGTAAGAGCCTCAGACTTATTACATGTGCAAGTTTTTCATTATGACACTTTCACCAATTCTAAAATTAATTAAAATTTCCATGTCACTACAGTTCGTTACTTTGGTTGCACTTTATTTAAATAACCAAGTTCCCTTAAGCAACGGAAGGACAATTAAGAGAATGTTTGGTTAAAGGCATAGAAAAAAATCCGGTTTTCTTCCTGATAGCCCTTTATCTCCGTTTTAAAGGAAATAAGGTTAAAATCGATGTTAAAGCTTCATAAGTCATTCGTAAGCTACAAATTTGTCTACCGGATTTCAATTTTCTTACACTAATGAAACAGTTTAGGGCTAGAAAATTAATGTTCCTTTAGACATTTTACCTAAGTTTCTAATAGGCAATTAAAAAGTATAATTACCAATCCCTTCCTTGCAAAGTAAAAAAAAATATCAAACATCAAATTAAAACCATTGGCATAAATATGTTAAAGTAGACACTGATAGAATGATAATATGTATAATTATTTGCTGATCTTTTGTACATACGTACGAACATGACCTTTCAAATAAACAGTATAAACTAATAGCTTTTAGTATAAAAAATAGCGTTAATTAAGTATAAATACAAGGTTATTAGCGCGAAATTACATCCAGATGCAACGTTTAATGATCTTTTCATGACCAGTGCATCAATTCAAAATCAAATTATGCTCCTTATACATGTTATATAGATAACATTTTTACCAAAATGACTTTTATCTCCCAAAATGCCCTAAATTATTTTCAAATGCCAATGTTGAGATTAGCTTAAACCGTTACAATTTATTGCAAAATATGTTTAAATGCAAAAAAAACTGATTTATAATCATTTTTAAACTCTTCTTTGTATTACAATACATAGTCATATTTATTGTATAAGTTTAATATAAAAAAGAAGAATTCATATATAATTTTCCTCTACGTATAACAAATCCTGGAATTCTGTTAGATTACTTAATATGATGAGATGAAAATAATGAGACCTGTTGAATCATACCATAAATTGAGCTCATGCAGTTTATAAAATTAAAAAAAACTAAGATTTAAAAGAAAAAGTATTTTGAAAAATAGAACCAATGATTTTATCTATTAAATACGAATTATTCAAACCTGATTCGAAGCTTTGAGATCCAGAAAATCTTCATAACACAAGGACAATCCTTCTCCAAACTCTACCGCTATCGATTTGACGACCAGGCTCTGTGGAACATATTGATATTAGCTGTCACAGAAAAAATCTACTGTAATCCAGGCGTATTACGAAAGACAACTCCAAAACACAATGAGCAGACGTTACTCGAGCACAAGAAAAATATCGGGAAAAAAGCTTTCTGAAGATATCGTCTGCTTTATAACCTCGGTAATCAATAAACATTGTACATTATCATATTGCGCATCCTCTAAGACTATTGAATCCTATTGATATCATGGCTATAGAATTCTAACATATCTAGGTATAATGAAATTTGTATACAAGGTTACAATTATCTTTTAACAACACTTTTGGCTTTTTGTTCATGTTGAAACTAATGAATTATACAGAAAACCAATAACATTATGTTTATAAATTCAATGGAGGAACAACCTTCTTTTTGAATATTACAGAGACAGCCCAATATTTCTAATATGCATTATACTTGCATTTATTACAATTAAGGGAATTGACTGTTGTATTTGAACCATCTAAATTTTATTAACAATATATTTAGATTGTAGATCCCTTTGAAGCTAGAAACTAATTTCCAATGATAGATCACTATAATGCTGTTGCAACAGCACGCAATTAATATGAATAATATCTCACTAATTAAATCGGGTTATTTTTATATAGTTTATATATCTTTGTCCTTGGGGTGTTAGTCACCGTATCTATTTCTCATTTTCCCAAGGTAACACTTTGCGACAAATCAATCGGTTTTAACAATGGTTGTCATTTCTATATTTTCACTATCTGCGGGTGTCAGTATATAGGATAAAAAGTTACCTTAAAGTATTCAATTATAGTGTTTGTAAAGTGTATCCTCATACATGTCGTTTCGGAGCAGGCAGGTGCCATATTCAAGAAGAACCAGTAGAATTCAGCAAACCCGCATATTTGTGAGCAGAATATGTGTTTTATTTTACAAAGTAATCTAACAAATATTCTTACTTGAAAGGTAGCATCCATGCGGGTTTTGACGACGAAATGTCCGCAGCAGCGCTACGCTTGTCTGTAAAAGTCCACGAAAGAGTACGAAAGACCGGTAGTGCCATTAGTTTTTATACCCCGCCACACGAAGTGGCGAGGTAATATGTTATACCCTCAGTTTCTTTCGGTGTCTGTCCGCCCATTCGTCCGTCCCCAAGGTTTCCGACCAATAACTTGAAAATCCGTCAAGGAATGTTCAGTACAATTAAATTAAATAGAGGTCAAGTTCGATTTCCAGCATGATCTGAAAAATAGTTTTTGAGATTGGCCACTTTGAAAAATCAAATTTCATGAATTTACGAGTTTCCGACTGACAACTTGAAAACACGTCAAGGGATTTGAATGATATTTTGCACAGCTGTTTAGTACAATAACATACAGGTCAAGTTCAATGTCCAGCATGATCTGAAAAATTGTTTTTGAGATTGGCCACTTTAAAAAATCTAAATTTTATGAACTATTGATATTACATGTATATCGTGGTGGAGTATCATTAAATTTCCCATTAGATGCCCTAAGTTTTACATTTCTTGATTGTAGCTACAAATTCTTAAGTTTCAAGTTGACTTTTCTTAGCTGTTATATTGTAGCTCCTTGGGCATCTTTTTGATTAGGCACGAGTAAGTGAGTATTAGAGGGTTTTATTATTAGAAGTGACATTTCTCAGTTCCAAGTTTACGTTTCTCACTTCCAAATTGACATTTCTCAGTTCCAAGTTGACATTTCTTACTTACAAGTTGACATTTCTCGGTTCCAAGTTGACAATTCTCACTTCCAAATTGGGAAAGTGAGTAAAAAAAAATCAATAAATTATGACGTCATTATGACGCTTCAATATTATTTTTAAAATATTTGGTCATGTTTTCCTTTTAGGCAGAGTTGACAATATATTCTGGCCAGAAATGGACACTTTTGCATTACCCGCATATTTAAAAGCCAAATTACGGCCTTATCGCCCTTACTCCTTTGTGTAAATTCTAAAACCTAAGTTTAAACTCTTTCCATCGTAGTTTTTCCCTTAGCTT
Source organism: Arcuatula senhousia (assembly GCA_963971305.1). Classification (NCBI taxonomy): domain Eukaryota; kingdom Metazoa; phylum Mollusca; class Bivalvia; order Mytilida; family Mytilidae; genus Arcuatula; species Arcuatula senhousia. The sequence goes on from OZ020305.1 coordinate 49,320,318, forward strand.
TATATATTTGGATTTCGGTTGGCTTTGTGAATTTTGAACATCTTTTGAATTGTAGATTTCCTTTGTTTGGGTTCGAGTGCCGCTGATGAGGAATATTTTTCCGAAATGGCCGTACAGTTCATAAAAAATAATTGCAGTTGGAGTTAACATAGGTGTTGTGGTCTCATGTTCATTTACTCCATATCCTTTCATCAATTATTTAGAAAGTTCTACCAAACGAAAAATGTGAAAGAACTGAGAGCACCAAGAACATGACTACGGGCATTCGCATTTAGTTTTAGCTCACCTGTGTAAATTTACACACATATGTAAAAATGCATACGTGTGTAAAAGTGTGCATGTTAATAAAAATATTCTGAAGAAGGATTTTTGCTTTATAAAATATATTCTGTGCTTTGTTTTTTATGTAAGTTACTGTTGTTTCCCAAAACAGTTGGATATCGACCTTTTACAGATATACCTTAGGAATATTATATACACGGTGCATTTTGTTTTAGTTTATTTTGACTACACCTTTTGTGACATGTATATCTTTATCTCAAAATTTCAAAAACAAATGAAAAATTAAAGATTTGTAGATTCAATGAAAAGTAATTTTTGTCTGGCACGTAACGCAAAAATACAAGAGGATTAGTTTACCGACAATATAATCTGATGGCAATAATCAGTCGTATTACAAATCTTACACGCATCATTCTAAAGACGTATCATTCGACCTTTTATAAAGATAAAACAAAACTAACAACAATATTTGAAGGCTTGATTTGATAGGACAAAAGAAACTTACTACAATAATGTAGCTTAAAAGAAACCAGCTCCTTAATTATCTTGAACTTATTTAAAGTTACCTGCAAATAGAAAAAAAATGTTTGAAGAGGGTAGGGTATTTTTTACAAAATTTACTGTCTGGAACTTTGTTGTCATTTGTATTGCGATATGAATTTTATAATAATAAATGGTCGACGTTCTTTGCTGAAACACTAATACAGGGGCGTAGCTTGCCTCTTATATTTAGTGAGGCAATTCGCCGTGCGAAGCGAGGCGAAAATTTTTTGGGGGGGTCTGGGGGGGTTTGCCCCCTCCAGAATTTTTTTTTCTAATAGAACGTCAGAGACGCGTTTTCCTGGCTTTAATTTAAGAAAATGATGAGGTAAAACTTTTGAAAAAATGGTATATATATGATCCGCTTGGCATTTTTTTTATTTTTATTGCAATATTTCAATGGACTTGCATAAAAGTTGACTTACATTACAAGTCTTCAAATGACAGTGAGTAAATGATCGTGTAAAATTTCAGCCCTGCACTTCTTTTCTAACTTTTGTGTTTGTGTTGACAGACAGACGGACAAAATCAAGAGAATGCTAATATATTCACTTTATATAGATGTAATATTTTCTAAAAGTTTGATACTGTTGTGACCATGACTTTCAAACTTTGTAACCATGTATAAAACAGAAGTGTGACATTTAAAATTGAAGAGACCCCAGCCTACGTTTCTTGGCGCTGTCATTTTTTTTTTTCAAAACGTTCTCTTTTAGAAATGGAAATATCCCGTTGTATGTATAAGCAGGATAGGCCTGCGAGCCTGTCGTCTTTCATGATGGAGCGGCTCCAGTGTTTAAGTCGTCTCATTGCCGAAAACAACCTCTAGCATGGGACGGACCCTACTGGCATCGTGAGCAAAAGTCGAAAAATTACATATACATTTGGGTAATAATCTGAGGAGTGAACCTGGGACAAAGACAACAAGAAAACAAACGAGACATAGAGGAACTCCCTCGAGTCAATTTTAGACCATGTAAAACTGTAAGCGAAATTTTACCCTATTGGCCGTATAGGAGATAAAAATAACAAACTCTATGTGGACAAAGTCGGAATGTTCCCGTTCATGAAAAATTTAAGTTTATACATGTATATTTTCTTAACGGAAGTGTAAAATACGCTGTACGAATCTTCAAATAAATGGTATTGATTTTTTAGTTTTAGTGTTCACACGACATTGTGGTCCTGGACGGACAGGCAGACAAACCGACAAGGCAATCCCTACTTCATATACAGTAATTTATGTTAGTTTTAGTGTTAACCTGGACGGACAGACAGACAAACTGACGAAGGCGATCCCTACTTAATATAGTTTTTTGTTTGTTTAATTATTTACACGAAATTACGGTTTTGGACGGACAGACAGACAAACCGAAAAGGCGAAAACTATGGGACACCGCATTTTCTAGAATAGAAAAGAGTTACAAAAACGTGTTACGGGTCAACAACCGAAAAGGAGGGGAATTATTTTAATGGGAAGACGGGAAATTTGCTTTTTTTCATTTTTGTATTATAAATACAGGATGAGACCCCGTTCTAAGGATATTCGTCAGCCAAAACGTGAAATTTATCTTCAGTGGCTTCCCCCGTCGATTCAGTAGTTTCGGCCTCGGACTCTGATGGAGATTTTGAAGTGTGACTGTCTTTTGGGGTTACTACCTGTTGTACCCCTGAGCATTGTAGTTAACTTTAGTTGGCCTTTTTTCAAATTTTTGGTTTTTTCCGCGTTTCAAACTTTTCTTACACTTATATCCTAGGGACGACGGTCACGATACGTGAGATTCTCCGGAAAACTGCAATGTTCGTCAACCCGCATTTTATATAATTTGATTATTTTCGTGTGTGTGTGTGTCTCTCTCTCTCTCTCTCTCTCTCTCTCTCTCTCTCTCTCTCTCTCTCTTCTCTCTCTCTCTCTCTCTCTCTCTCTCTCTCTCTCTCTCTCTCTCTCTCTCTCTCTCTCTCTTCCTCTCTCCCCCTCTTTTTTTTTCTCACATTTTTATTTTTTTTAAATTTCATTTAGTGAGGCATTTGCCTCATTGCCTCAATGGAAGCTACGCTACTGTAATAGGTTCCAAACGCATGTTATGAATGAACTGGTTCTATAGTTGTGTTTTGTTCTTATCTCATTTTGCTTGGCTCTTCAACAAGAGGCTCTCAGAAGCCTGAATCGTTCATCCTATCATTGGTTCTTTATTACCTAGAATACAGTGTAGGTTTAAGTATGCAAAAATGGTTTAATGCCAGATATTTATTTTGTGTTGTTTTAAAAGTCAAGTACATTTTAGGAAGAGGGAATAATCCTTAAAAATTACTGTGTTACGTACAATTTTCAGGAAAAAGTCATCACAACACTTTGTCAGCCGAGTCGGACGCATGTGTTTAAAAGGTCAAAGTAGAGTACAATTAGGAAAGCACAGCATTAAGGATATTCAACAGTGAGCAAAATATATACAAACCTTTACTGCACATATTGTATTTATTTACATTTAATTTTGAACGGAAATTTATTTACTCAGTGTCTTTTACTTTCCGCTCCGCCCTTATGTGGTTGACGGATAGCGAAAAGGTCTGCATCAGCACTAAGTCATATTAGGGCGCCTATTATCCAGATAATAATTGAGATAATGATTGGGGAAGCTTTCCTACTGGGAGATTTCTCGGTTATCTTTAATGGCATGTCCGTGATTCGCGACTCCAACCGTAAATTATAGTGGTACACCAGTTTGGGAAATGTTACTTTCCTTACACGTATAAACAATGCTGCATGCTCCAGTATTCGTTGTATCTATAACAATCAAAAACATCTCCCATAAAATAGTTTTCTCTGGAAAACTTTTGATATCAAATTTTATCAACGAATATTTTTGCTAAACAAATGTTTTCCATAGCCATGAAATTGTTTCCTGTTGAGTGAATTCTGACGGTATGAAATAGGGTTTTTCTTTTTGAAGAGTAAATAGTGGGGATGGGCCTTTTGTGGGGTGTAGAAATAGGATTTGTTGATTCTGGTTAAGCAAGAGTTAACATTTAAAATACTCACATACCATGTAAATTGTAATAATTTAATAAATTCCAAGATATTATTGAATGATAACATAATAACCCGTATAATTTGTAGTAATTGAATAATATCCATGATAAAAGTTCATCACAAAGTTTGAACATTACCACAAAATTTCTAATATATTGTCGCTGAAATTTCCGATAGTTAAATTCAAAATTGATGAAAACACCAGCTTTCTTTCCTTGTAATGCACATGGTCGATATCCTCGGTGATGGATTTGGCTTCCTTGTTCGAACGTTTTGGTTTTGAGTACTTTTCGTTTTCAACTGTTTGGGATTTTGACCTTCCAATGTTTTGGTTTAAATGCTACTGATGAGAGGTTACTCCTTGAAATATCGATATATAGCATATCCAAAGTAACCGTTTATACCCGCGTTTTGGTATTTGTAATTTTGAAAATGGATAATATTCAATATTATCTGGGGTAACTAACTATTTTCTTGGTTAATAACAATGAATCTGTGGCCCACTGTTCAGTCCATTCACCCGATACCCCCGGCAAGCTGACAATGTTGGCAAAGAGAAATATTTTATAAGAGGATAGGGAAGAAATGAACATGAGACCATAACTCATCATCCTCGGAAACCCAGGTGTTCTGCTCTCGCCTACTCGTTCATGAATGAGTAAGCGACAGAACCCCTGGGTTTCCAAGGATGATAACTCATATGTTAACTCCAACTGTAACTAAGTTTATGAGCTGTGTGGCCATTTCAGAACTTTATTTCTCATCAGCAGCACTAGAACCCAAACATAGGAAATTAACATTTCAAAAAGATGTTGGAAATGAATTAAACCATATGAAATATAAATAATCAGTAACATCACATATATCTAATACGAACTACGATGGAGGGAGTTAAACCTTAGGTTTAGGATTTATATAAATTAAAAGGCTGTTCATTAGAAAAACCATGCAAAATCGTCCAATAGCAATGTAATCATTTTTAGCCGGGGTAATCGCTAGAGATTAGCCACGGCTATAGCTACGATAGCCTTTCGATAAGCTGTCAGATGGTTTTTCCGGCGGTTCACCTATCAATTGAAATATCAATACACGCTTGCAATATAGCTCTTTTCCATATCTGTTTTTTTTTCGTCGCTTTACTCTCAATCATGTTATAAGACTTATTTATTTAGTTTTAAAATTTTGTACAAGTATGTAAGACGCCTATCTGATGTGATAGTATTAAATGATTAATAATGAATACAAAAGCGGATCGATATTTTGTTTATAGGAGTGGTTGTCAATCTCATTAGTGATGTCATATTCACTTATTTGCATCTCATTAAGTGTCAAACTGGATGGTAATACACATTGCAATAATAGTCCAGTCGATTTGTGCAGGTTTTTGGCGAAATTGCTCAAAGTATGGTAAAAGCATGAAATTTGGCATGATGGTAGAAAACAATATACTTAACAATATTAGCTATGGACCCAACTCGAAAATTCAAAATGGCGGCCATTTTCAAGATGGCCGCCTAATGGAATATAAAATTAAGAAATAAATCAAATAAAATTCATTTAAAAATGTACTTTGAAGATAAACGAACCAAATTGCGTATAATAGCAGTACAAAACATTCTAAAGAATATAATAGAAAACAGTATGCCTTATATTTAAAATGGCTGTCATTTTAAAGATGACCGCCTCTGAAACAGCATATATATTTACATTACGAAATCATGTTTTATGCAAGGTTATTTATGCCCCCAAATATGAATGATCGCAATAAATTAGTGCTGAAATAAATTTGAAACAAGAGTTAAAGGAAACTCGATTCTGTTTGACTATATCAGACGGGGAGTGTACAGGAATATATACATATCTAGCAAATCGGAGTAAAATCGTGTTTAGATATGACAATTGTCATATAAGAACCTGAAACAATAACATATATTCAGCCTGCTGCAGACCACCTTGAAATAGACTGTTCAGTGCCATCTTAAATGAAAAGCCATAAAGACCTTGAAAACTGACCAATGCCAGACTCAGAATTTATGTCACCATTTCGAATAGTATCCTTAAAATCAGCAAAAATTCTCAAACCCATAACACAGTATAACTCCCATACATTTGGGAAACGAATACATAATTTAACTTGTTAATAAGAAGAGGCTTAAACGAATGTAAAAACTATAGAGCATTATTGTTACTAAGTCTATGTCGAACAAGTAATAAGTGTAACAGTGAAACTGTTACTAAGTCTCCCAAACGAAGTTTCCCAATTGACTCCCATGTAATAATCTCAGACTCCCCTATGGTTACAAATGCTTTCTCTTAAAATAAGTAGTAATAAAATATATGGTTATAGGGTGGGGATCTCAATGATTCTCAAGATATTAAGGATTTTGTAATTTGAGGGGGGCGGAGCATGACCCCATGGGACCCCCCTATGGTACCAAATGATTCGTCTAATCATAAGGAGTAATAATATATATGGTTATAGGGTGGGGATGTCAATGATTTTCAAGATATTAAGGATTTTGTAATTTCAGGGGGGCGGGGCTTGACCCCCCTGGGACCCCCCTATGTTACCAAATGATTCGTCTTATCATAAGGAATAATAATATTTATGGTTATAGGGTGGGGATCTCAATAATTTTCAAGATATTAAGGATTTTGTAATTTGAGGGGGCGGGGCATGACCCCATGGGACCCCCCCTATGGTACCAAATGATTCGTCTAATCATAAGGAATAATAATATATTTGGTTATACGGTGGGGATCTCAATGATTTTCAAGATATTAAGGATTTTGTAATTTGAGGGGGCGGGGCATGACCCCCTGGGACCCCCCTATGGTACCAAATGATTCGTCTTATCATAAAGAATAATAATATATATGGTTATAGGGTGGGGATCTCAATAATTTTTAAGATATTAAGGATTTCGTAATTTGAGGGGGTGGGGCATGACCCCTGGGACCCCCCTATGGTACCAAATTAGTCGTCTTAACATAAGGATTAATAATATATATGGTTATAAAGTAGTTATTTGAACTGTTTTCGACATATTCAAAAAATATCATTTTTTGGGGTATTTGGGGGGGCGTGGCACAGCCCCTGGGGGGTCCCCATACTTGAATTTCAGGGAGAAGCCACATCTCATAGGTTTCTACCACTGTGCCAAATTTGAAATAAATCGGTCAAGTATAAAGTACAAAAGGGCCCCGGACAAAGTTGGCGGCGCGAGAAAGAAGAAGAAGAATAATAACTAGATTTAAATGCCATTTCAAGAAATAGCAGATGTCACTCCACTTTGTGTGTAAAGTTTATTAAGTACATGTTATAAGCTCTTTGAATTACTAAATGTCATCATGACCTTTACCTTTGTTCAAGCAAAATTTTCCATGAGTCATCATTATGATGAATGGTTTATAAATAGAAATTACTGCATGTTGACAGAAAATCAATACAAACTTGTCATGTTAATAGTTTTATAAGCTCTTCAATGAATTACATAATGTCATCATGACCTTTACTTTTGTCCTAACAAAATGGTCCATGAGTCATCCTAATGATATGTTTATAAATAGATATGATGCTATCTTGACAGAAAATCAATACTAACTTGGCATTTTGCCAGTCAATGTTAAACCTATGGGGAAACAGAGAAATCTTTAATTTGCGATAATTTGAAAATGCCTGCTTCGATCAACTAAAAAAAAAATTTGATAAAAATCTAAATTATAGTCTAAGTCTACTATAAATTTTGAAACATTTAATCAAGTGGTTTTCTCAAAAAGCTTTGGACAAAACTCATTATTTACCTGTAGCAGACGACGCATGTTAACTGAGAAAATCAATACCAACTTGGCTTTCTGCCAGCCAATGTTAAACCTATGGGAATTTTAAAATTTTAAAATCAATATAATTTAAAAATGGCTGCTTTGATTTTGAAAAAAAAGTTTCAGGAACGAATTGAAACTAAAGTCTACGTGCATTTAAAATTTCAAGTCTTTTGGTCCGGTAGTTTTCTCAAAAACGCTCGGACAAAATCATTGGAATAATAATAATAATAATAATAATAAGAAGAAACGTAGAATAACAACATGTCACATCCACGATGTGGAGTGACATAATAAATATTGATGATATGATCTCAGAGATCATGAATGGCTCCCAAACGACGGCACCATGTCGACAACTGATATCTTCACGGAAACCAAATATGGTTAAAATCCAACTGTGGGAGTGAAGATTCGACAAACTTGAGTTTTTGGCTATTTTTAGAAATCAAAATGGCCGCCATTTGGAAACCGGAAGTCGGATCAAAATTCCGATTGCATCATTGAACTCAGCATACCTGATTTACCCAGATGACCCATTTTCAAGAAGATTCGACAAACTTTAGTTTTTGGCTATTTTTAGAAATCAAAATGGCCGCCATTTTGAAACCGGAAGTCGGATCGAAATTCCGATTGCATCATTGAACTCAGCATACCTGATTTACCCAAATGACCCATTTTCAAGAAGATTCGACAAACTTTAGTTTTTGGCTATTTTTAGAAATCAAAATGGCCGCCATTTGGAAACGGGAAGTCGGATCCAAATTCCGATTGCAAATTTGAATTCAGCATACCTGATTTACCCAGATGACCAATTTTCGTGAAGATACGACAAACTTTAATTTTTGGTAATTTTAGAAATTTCTAAAAATTCACATTTTTGCATTTTACGGAAAAACCGTAAATATCGCTTCGAATTTTTTTTCGTATTTTTGTTGTACCCATCATGCTCTACAACCATACCAAGTTTCAAAGTCCTGGCCACCTAGGTTCCAGAGATATAAGATTGTCCGAAATCTGGAACATTCCCCGTTGCCATGGAAACGGTAGCCATTTTGAAAATTTCCTACGCATTAGGCACAATTTCTCATAAGGGTCTACACTTGGGGAACATTTCATAATGTTTCGATAAACAGTTTACGAGAAAACTTCCGGACAAAAATTTAAGGCGGAAGAAAGAATAATAACTAGCTATAATTTGTGTTGGGATGCCAACACACAAGTCGCCCAAAATCGCCTTGGATACCTTTTCTTCCCATTTAGTACAATAAAATATGTATAGAAATCAAATTTCATTGAAATCGGACAAAGTTCACATTTTAAAGGGGGCGGGTGTAGTAAAATGGCCGCCATTTTGAAACCGGAAGTCGGATTTCAAATCTGGTCGCAGATTTGAATTCAGCATACCCGCTTTACCCAGATGACCAATTTTCAAGACGATCCGATGAAAAAAAAATTTCCGCCCACTTTTTCCGACTTTCCACATTTTGAAACGGCGGCCATCTTGAAAATTTCAAAACATGATTACACGCCTATGAGTGACCCACTATCCAATCCAACAAGTGTTATTCAATTTCCTTGAACCGTTTTCTTGTATTAGGGAGGACAGCTTTACGATAAAGAATCAGAAGAATAAGAATAATAACTAGTTCTAATTGTGATCGCAAGCGAGTCACAAAAATGTCCCCTCACGTACCCCTCTTTGTCAATGTCTCTTGGCATTTGAGATAACTTAATTTATCCAATTTTCATCAAAATAGGCGTAAGTTTAATTTTGGCGGGAAACGGCGGCCATTTTTAAAATGGCCAACAATAAAAATATTTCGATGTCAAAAATCAACTCACCATACATATATTACCTTATATACCAATTTTCGTTAAAATCTGAGTAAATTTTATTTTGGCGGGAAACGGCGGCCATTTTGAAAATGGCCCTCGATAAAAAAATTTTGATGTCAAAAATCAACTTGCCATACCACTATTACCTTATATACCAATTTTCATTAAAATCGGAGTAATTTTAATTTTGGCGGGAAATGGCGGCCATTTTGAAAATGGCGGCCCAAAAAAAAATTTCGATTCCAAAATTGAACTCGGCATACCACTATTACCTTGTAAACCAATTTTCATCAAAATCAGAATAACTTTAATTTTGGCGGGAAACGGCGGCCATTTTGAAAATGGCCGACGATAAAAAAAAATTTGATGTCAAAAATCAACTCGCCATACCACAATTACCTTATATACCAATTTTCATTAAAATCGGAGTAATTTTAATTTTGGCGGGAAATGGCGGCCATTTTTAAAATGGCCGCCCAAAAAAAAATTTCGATTCCAAAATTGAACTCGGCATACTTCTATTACCTTGTAAACCAATTTTCATTAAGAAATAACAAAGTTGAAATTTTTTTTCATTAATATCACAAAATATATGGTACAAAGAAAGATAACTCAATCTTACAAAAAAAATAATTTTCGATTTTTTGCAAAATTTTGAAAACGGTAAGTCCGATTTTCAAAATTTTTTTTTTAAATGAAAGGTATTGTATATCCGCACTTAACCTATGAGGGAATTTTTCCTACCCCTGCCGGATCAGAAATGCCAGGAAAAATTCAACTTCGGTTTCGAGGAGCCATTTTGAGGCCCTTTTTTTACCTATATGGGGTCGTTCGATTTCGGCGAAAAATACAAAAAGCACAATCTCCCATTCCATACTCTTGATTTATGAATTTTCAGCTTCCTACCTTAAAAGATGTCGAAAAAATGAGGTGGACAAGTTCACGATCCAGAATACCGAGAAAAATAATAATAATAATAATAATAATAATAATAATAATAATAATAATAATAATAAGAAACCGAGCAAAAACAATATGTCCCCGACACTTCGTGTTCGGGGACATAATAATAACTAGCTATAATTTGTGTTGGGATGCCAACACACAAGTCGCCCAAAATCGCCTTGGATACTCTTTCTTCCCATTCAGTGCAATAAAATATGTATAGAAATCAAATTTCATTGAAATGGGACAAAGTTCACATTTTTAAGGGGGGAGGGTGTAGTAAAATGGCCGCCATTTTGAAACCGGAAGTCGGATTTCAAATCTGGTCGCAGATTTGAACTCAGCATACCCGTTTTACCCAGATGACCAATTTTCAAGGCGATCCGATGAAAAAAAAATTTCCGCCCACTTTTTCCGACGGCCGCCATTTTGAAACGGCGGCCATCTTGAAAATTTCAAAACTTGATTACACGCCTTTGAGTGACCCACTATCCAATCCAATAAGTGTTATTCAATTTCCATGAACCATTTACTTGTATTAGGGAGGACAACTTTACGATAAAGAATCAGAAGAATAATAATAATAATAAGAAACGGTGCAAAAACAATAAGTCCCCAAAACTATGTTTTGGGCGACTTAATAAGAAACGGTGCAAAAACAATAAGTCTCCCAAACTTTGTTTTGGGCGACTTAATAATAATAAATATTGATGATATGATGAATGGCTCCCAAACGACGGCACCATGTCGACAACTGATATCTGGAATACATGCCATATCATTCAATTGAATTAAATACAGTGAGAAATCAAATTTCATGAAGATCAGACAAAGTTCACTTTTAAAGTGGATGGGAGTGTAGTGAAAATGGCCGCCATAGAAAATCCAGAAGACGAATCAACGTTTTGAGTGCACCATTGAATTCGGCATACCTGATTTACCCAGATAACCTATTCTCGTGAGCATTTGACTAACTTTAATTTTCGGTCTATTTTTATAAATTCAAAATGGCCCCCATTTGGAAACCGGAAGTCGGATAGAAATTCCAATTGCATCATTGAACTCAGCATACCTGATTTACCCAGATGACCCATTTTCAAAAGGATTCGACAAACTTTAATTTTGGCTATTTTTAGAAATCAAAATGGCCGCCATTTGGAAACCGGAGGTCAGATCGAAATTCCGATTGCATCATTGAACTCAGCATACCTGATTTACCCAGATGACCCATTTTTAAGAGGATGCGACAAACTTTAATTTTTGGCTATTTTTAGAAATCAAAATGGCCGCCATTTGGAAACCGGAAGTCAGATCGAAATTCCGATTGCATCATTGAACTCAGCATACCTGATTTACCCAGTTGACCCATTTTCAAGAAGATTCGACAAACTTTAATTTTTGGCTATTTTTAGAAATCAAAATGGCCGCCATTTGGAAACCGGAAGTCAGATCCAAATTCCGATTGCATATTTGAATTCAGCATACCTGATTTACCCAGATGACCAATTTTCGTGAAGATACGACAAACTTTAATTTTTGGTTATTTTAGAAATTTCTAGAAAATTCACATTTTTGCATTTTACGGAAAAACCGTAAATATCGCTTCCGAATTTTTTTTCATATTTTTGTTGTACCCATCATGGTCTACAATCATACCAAGTTTCAAAGTCCTAGCCACCTAGGTTCCAGAGATATAAGATTGTCCGAAATCTGGAACATTCCCCGTTGCCATGGAAACGGTAGCCATTTTGAAAATTTCCTACGCATTTGGCACAATTTCTCATAAGGGTCTATACTTGGGGAACATTTCATAATGTTTCGAAAAACAGTTTACGAGAAAACTTCCGGACAAAAATTTAGGGCGGAAGAAAGAATAATAATAATAATAATAATAATAATAATTAAAATTTACGTTTCCCGAAACGTGGGATGTCCCCTCCCGTTCTCATTTAATGTCTGTTCTTTTCAACAGAAATTCCGACAATGTTCCCTGAGTCGCCATCACCCATATACCCTGTGTACCAAGTTTAGTTAAAATTGGACAATGTTTACATTTTTCGTGATTTTCAGCGGCCATCTTGAAAATGGCAGCCATTACAGAAATTCCGACAATGCGCTGTGAGTCGCCATCATCCATATATCCTGTATACCAAGTTTCGTTGAAATCGGACATTGTTTACATTTTTGGGGATTTTTGGCGGCCATCTTGAAAATGGCGGCCATTACAGAAATTCCGACAATGCGCTGTGAGTCGCCATCACCCATATATCCTGTATACCAAGTTTCGTTGAAATCGGACAATGTTTACATTTTTTTGCGATTTTCGGCGGCCATCTTGAAAATGGCGGCCATTACAGAAATTCCGACAATGCGCTGTGAGTCGCCATCACCCATTTATCCTGTATACCAAGTTTCGTTGAAATCGGACAATGTTTACATTTTTCGCGATTTTCGGCGGCCATCTTGAAAATGGCGGCCATTACAGAAATTCTGACAATGCGCCGTCAGTCGCCATCACCCTTATACCCTGTATACCAAGTTTCGTTGAAATCGGACAATGTTTACATTTTTCGCGGTTTTCGGCGGCCATCTTGGAAATGGCGGCCATTTTGAAATCATTAACTGCAACATACACCGTAGGACCTTGGGACCTATCACCCCTCCAAGTTTCATCTCAATCGGTCCACCCACTTCCGAGGAGATAGCCGGACAAGTTCGTGCATCAGGTTGACGGAAGAAAAAGAAAAAAGTATAATAATAACTAGCTATAATTTGTGTTGGGATGCCAACACACAAGTCGCCCAAAATCGCCTTAGATACTATTTCTTCCCATTCAGTACAATAAAATATGTATAGAAATCAAATTTCATTGAAATCGGACAAAGTTCACATTTTAAGGGGGGTGGGTGTAGTAAAATGGCCGCCATTTTGAAACCGTAAGTCGAATTTCAAATCCGGTCGCAGATTTGAACTCAGCATACCCGTTTAACCCAGATGACCAATTTTCAAGACGATCCGATGAAAAAAAATTTTCCGCCCACTTTTTCCGATGGCCGCCATTTTGAAACGGTGGCCATCTTGAAAAATTCCAATGCACCTGCAAAACTTCATATGATGTTCTATCATTGTACCAAGTTTCAATGATGTTACTCAAAAATCCTAGGACTAGTTCATAGGACAAGTTCAAGGAGTATAAAAGGAAAAATAATAATAAGAATAATAAGAAACGGGGTAAAAACAATAAGTCGCCAAAACTTTGTTTTGGGCGACTTAATAATAATAAGAAAAATAAGAAACGGAGTAAAAACAATATGTCCCCGACGACACTTCGTGGTCGGGGACATAATAAGAAACCGAGCAAAAACAATATGTCTCCACAAACTTCGTTTGGGAGCCATAATAATAATAAGAAACCGAGCAAAAACAATATGTCTCCACAAACTTCGTTTGGGAGCCATAATAATAAGTGCTGACTGTGTTGGGGATGCCCAACACAAAAATGTCTCCCAAACGCCCAATTTTGACCTCGTATTATGATTCGCCATCTTTTAAAACCCCTAAATACAAAATTTTGTCGATATCAAAGCATTTTGACGATTTTCGCATTTTTGGGCCCGAAAAATCACATTTTCGAAAATAACTCGAAAACCGTAAATATCGCTTCAAAATTTTTTTTCGTATTATTGAAGAGCTCCTTTTGCTCTATTCACCTACAAAATTTCAGCCTCCTACGCACCTAGGTAACCGAGATATTGCAATGTCCTATATTATTAACTTTCGACTTGTCTGACACGAATTACCATAATATTTCTAATATAATGTCGCTGAAATTTCCGATTGTTAAATTCAAAATTGATAAAAACACCAGGTTTCTTTCCTTGTAATGCACATGGTCGATATCCTCGGTGCTGGATTTGGCTTCCTTGTTCGAACGTTTTGGTTTTGAGTACTTTTCGTTTTCAACTGCTTTGGATTTTGACCTTCCTATGTTTTGGTTTAAATGCTACTGATGAGAGGTTACTCCTTGAAACATCGATATATAGCATATCAAAATTAACCGTTTGTACCCGCGTTTTGGTATTTGTAATTTTGAAACCACTGGGCGATAACCGCTGCTGGTGGACCAGAGGTCCCCGAGGGTAATCACAAGCCTGGTAGTCAGACTTGTCTGACACGAATTACCATAATATTTCTAATATAATGTCGCTGAAATTTCCGATTGTTAAATTCAAAATTGATAATAACACCAGGTTTCTTTCCTTGTAATGCACATGGTCGATATCCTCGGTGCTGGATTTGGCTTCCTTGTTCGAACGTTTTGGTTTTGAGTACTTTTCGTTTTCAACTGCTTTGGATTTTGACCTTCCTATGTTTTGGTTTAAATGCTACTGATGAGAGGTTACTCCTTGAAATATCGATATATAGCATATCAAAATTAACCGTTTGTACCCGCGTTTTGGTATTTGTAATTTCGCCAATTACACGGAAACGGCAGCCATTTTGAAATTTTTTTAAAGTCCCTCCGCAACTCTAGTAACCCATCTACCTTCCTACAATGTTTCGTTAAAATCCTTCGAGGCGTTTTGAAGAAACGGTACGGACACGTTCATGGCGGGAGAAAGAAGAAACAGAGTAAAAACAATATGTCTCCAAACTTTCGTTTGGGAGACATAATAAGAAACGCAACAAAAACAATAAGTCTCCAAACTTCGTTTGGGAGACTTAATTAAAACAACTTCAGAAAAAAATCTGCGACACCACTAAGCAGGTTGAAAAAAAAAGGAAAAATTTTGCACTGAACAGATAGTCAACCTGCCCATCGAGCAGCCAAACCAATGATTAAGAAACAGTTCCCTTTATATCCATTACATTGATTTCGAGGAGGCTTTCGGTATCCTTGAGAGAGAAATTCTGTGGAAATCTCTTGAGATCTATGGAATTCCAAACATAATTGTTACAAATATGTTCATCTCTAGGAATGAAATGTCAGGTAGTGCACGCAAGAAATATAAGTAAAGAGTTAGAAATACGTCCAGTTTTTAGACATGGTTGTTTACTTTTTCCTTTCTTTGTTTCTTTTGGCCATGCATTTATTGGATCATTAGAGAACCACACCAGAGATTCACTAAATGAAAGAAAACATCATTAAATTGGTTGAAAATGCTTCAAAACAGGAGTACGTATAAAAAAAGAAGACCATAATAATGAGGATTAACTAAAACAACATCAGTGAAATAGACGCACTTAGCATGCTTCGTTGAGAGAACATTTTTTATATATATAGAAATTGTGATTAACAACTTTGTTGGAACAGATGATGAAATGGCCTTATCCCTGAACGGCCCTTGGAATGCCTAGAAACGTATGGGAATCAAAGCAAGTGTTTAAAAAGACCAAGCTAAGTAAATTAAACTGTAACTTTAAATCATAGTTTTGTATTTAACATACAGAGCTATGGTTAAATTAGTCTTGCTGTACAGGCTAGAAACATGGATCCTCACAATGGTCAACATGCAAAAACTTCAGGTATTGATGTACATATGTCTTTGATCCATCAGAAAGATCGCCTTACAAAATTACCATAGCCAGCAAGCAAAAAAAAATCCCACCTATTGTCCCGAAACAAAGAAGGGAAAGTCGAGTGGTTAGGGAGCAACCATTTGATTTTTATGGGGTTGGGGGCTATGGGAATTTTCTTTGTTCTGCCTTTTTATTTTCGAAAAAGTCCAAGCCTGGATCTTTTTTGCGCACACTTTTAAATATTCTAACCAACAACAATTTTTCAGCCAAAAACGCAGTCCTGCCTATTTTAGATTAAAAGTGCGGTTATGTTTTTTTTATTTCTGCGTTTTCGACATCCTGCCTTTTTTATTTCAAATGTAACTATAGCCATCACCTAATAGTTGCTCCCTTTGGTAGCACATTACGCAAAGGAAAACCCAAGCCCTACAACGGACATTGCAATGGAAAAGAGAAAGGGAAAGACATAGACTGACATGGAGGAGATACAAAAAAATGACAGAGAATGGTTACATGTGGAGCTGCATCCACATATTTTCAAAGGACAGAGGAAGATTTAGAAGAATTGCCAGTAGCCTATGCTCCACTGGGGAGTAAAATGACCCAAGTCAGTCAAAACTAATAGGGTCCATAAATGAAGCACTCCTATTGCAGACTGGACAAATTAATAGACATGTAAAGACAGAGTGACACCGCAATATTGCTTATATAATTCTTCAAAAGGTATGCTTTAAAAACACCAATTCGAGTTGATAGTTCAAATGTTAATATATAATTAATTCTGCCATGCTATATTTAACAACGTTAACATCTAAATACCATTTTACTACAACCAGATTGATATGATTAGATATGCAGCATACTCCTGTACACTCCCCGCCTCATATATTTTCAAACTGAATCAAAATTATATTTATACATCTTATCAATTTTATTAAGCACATATCCTTTGCTGTTTGTGCCTATTTGGGTAAAAATAACTTTAAATAAAAGATGATTCAATTTCGTAGGTATGTATGCTATTTTGAGGCGGCCATCTTTAAAATGGCAGCCATTTTGAATTTAAGGCAAACCATCTTCTAATATATTGTTAGGAATATTTTGCACTGCTATAATACATGATTTGGTGCTTTTATCTTCAAAGCATTATTTTTAATGAATTTTTATATGATTTATTTCTTAATTATATATTCCTACTGGCGGCCATCTTGACTTTTTGAATTGGGTCCATAGCTAATATTTTTAAGTATGCTTTGTTCTACCACTATGCTAAGTTTCATGCTTTTACCATCTTTTGAGCATTTTTTTCACAAATCGACTGGACTATAAACAATCATCGAGGATAATTTACCCAAAGTTCAAATCCTCATAACTTTTTAATTTGATCAGATAAAATGGTTCTGTAAACTGTTCTTTGAATAAGAATTTATTCACATTTACCATAATTAGTTTTGAAAAAAAGGCTTAACAAACTCAGTTTTTCTGTAAAATTGTTTCTTGACCAAGTATTTTTTAATTGAAATTTTTTAATCAACCAGGATAAAAGGGGGTATTCCGGCTTAATCGACTTTTTGAATCGAGTTCCGATTTGCAAAATCTTTTTCATAGGAATCCTTGTGAAAATCCCTGCCTGCTTTTACAATCAGATTTGCAATATTTCTTTCCGTTTTTTGAGAAATTAATGGTTGAATAAGGGAAGAAAAAAAAAAAAAAAACAACAACAAAAAACCGCCATGTTTTAGAGTTTGTTGAGGCAAATAGTTTTACACAAGGAATTAATTTGTAGTGGGTCAGCCAATTCTTATAAAGCTTTAATATGATGATTTTATCAACAGTGTTGTATTTGGAGTGTGTGGCCAAAAGGGGCTCAAATGGGTGTATTGACAAAACGGCTATAGAATTTTTATTATTCATTCAATTTTGAAAATTCTTTTTTATTGTATTCCTCATGATATTCTGTCAACTTTATATGTCAATGGTTTTCATATATATTGCACCGTTACATTGCTACAGGGGACCAAAGACAGACCACGCTTATAAAATCATCTTTTCGAAATTTCGGTTCGATTTTCAAAATCTTTTTTTTTTCATTGAAATCCTTGTGAAAATTCTTTTTACAAAAAAGTAATTTTTTTTTTTTTGCTACACATGAACACTTTAGAATTTGTAGATTACCCCGGCTACCAGTACTTTCAGTACTTCGATTGTAAAAGGTATAGTTCAACTGGATGAGTGAGTGAGTTGGTGTTTTACACCTGTGCAACGCTATATAAGCTATTTACAAGCAATAAACATGAAAAGGATGATAAAATGAACATGAATGATGATGACAAATGAAATATGGGGATGGGGTGGGAAACAAAATACCATCCTATAAAACCTATTCAGGCAATTTAATTTCTTCGAAAAATCCAAGATGGTCACCTACAGGCCTCAATAGCTATATGCAGCTTTCATCTAATTTATCTGTGATTTCGATCAAACTTCATACGGAAATTTGACATTTAGCGGTCCACAAAGTGGCCTTTTACGTGCATGAAGCGTGGCGCTCACCACACACGTTGGCCCACTATGGTCGGCGGTCAGGGTTTTCGTATTATATACCCGAAAACCCCCGCGGACCAGGGTGACCCCATTCAGCCACCTAGGTTACACATTTGGTCGCTCTGTGGGCTAATTACTGACCCGACGTCAGAATCCAAAGACCCTTAGTCGCCTCTTCCGAAAAGCTAGGCTCTGCTGCGGGCCTATTAACATCCCAGGCCCCGCATTGGACGGGACCAAATAGAAGATAATGAGATGTGGAATAAGAGTACGCGACACAACCTTCAATATAAACGAATTTTTTTTTTTAATCCACAATACAAAACAGCCAGCAATATTGAACAGTCTGGTGTAGACCCAGAATGGCAGAAGCTCTTCCATGGTTACCCAAGACAAGAAAGGTACTGAAAATAATATATATTTCTAATATATGAAAAATAGAACCCTTCTTTGCCAAATCTCTACGATTAATTAAGTTATATTGGTTCCAATTTAACGCTACCTTAAATGACTATTTTCTGGAATACTGGAATACGTACTTTTTGTCTAGAGTATATATAGATCAAATACAACCATGAAGCAGAATATTAATCTATTTAAAAAATCAGTTGTTTCAAATCATTTATTCTTATATTTATTTGTTGAAGGAATATTATGCTAGTAACACAGTATGCGTCAAAAACGACAAAGGAACCTTGATTACTACTCCATGTACGTATCTACATTTGTACTTCGTAAAAAAGTCTCAACTAACCACCTAAAATCTGCTATGCACAAACAGGCAGCCGACATGGAGGCAGAGCCAATGGAACACAGAACTCTTGGCAGAATTACACATCTATAGAGATGTAGCACTCATCGGGGTCTTCCGCTGTCTATAATGGTTAGCCACAGAAGATTCCACACACCACACTACCCATCACTCCTTGAGCTGGCTGTGACTACCTAAGAAGGGAGAGAGAGAAAGCGAGTTTGGTGTTTTACGCCCGTGCAACGCTATATAGGTTATTTACAGGCGATGAAAATAAAGGTAATAACAAAACTACGAAACTTGAATGATCAATCTCATAGTCCAGTAAAAACGACAAAAACGAATCAGTCATACCGGAAAATTGGTGAATCGCAATGGTCCTGACTTGGTACAGGCATTTCAAACGAAATGGTGGGTTAAACCAGGTTTTATGGCGCCAAACCTCCCTCTTCCATTGCGATCTTAAGATCCGGTAATGACCACAGAACACAACACAGTTGTGAGACACAATAGGGATATTTAGGTGATCATCTCAGTACAGCAGACTAGTCAAACACTAATTAAAACAATTAACTATCATATCTTTTAACTCAATTTTGAACTTTTCTTCTAGTGGCTGATAACGAAGAAAGAATTTTTTTAGTGATCGTATGAGACGTATTTTCTTATAGCCCTGCTCCAAAAGTCGGTCCCAAGTGTGTACCCTAGGTGGCTGAATAGGGTAGCCCTCGTCCGCGGGGGTTGTCAGGTCTATAATACGGAAACCCTGACCGCCGACCATAGTGGGCCAACGTGTGTGGAGAGTGCCACGCTTCATGCACGTAAAAGACCCCTTTGTGGACCGCCCAGTAGTGCACCACATAGGCTAAATTTTCCGCCCCTACCCACCTCTCCCCTTTTTCCTGTGGTTCTTCAAAATTTACCGGTCCTTTGTTTCCCCACCCCATCTCCATATTTCATTTATCATCATCATTTCATGTTCATTTTATCATCCTTTTCATGTTCATCGCCTGTAAATAACCTATATAGCGTTGCACGGGCGTAAAACACCAACTCACTCACTCACCAAAAGTCGGTCACGAAAAAATCTGTGAAATGTGTGCAAGCTCTGGCATATCGAATAAGTTGTGAAATATAAACACCGTTTCCAGGAGAAGTAGGTATATTGCTCTGTAGATAAGGAAAATTAATAATTTGAAAATTAAAATCGTCTCGTTTATCGTAAATTTTTGTACTGAGATGACCTCCTGGGTCAAATTTGAGGTGCAAATCCAAGAAAGACGTGAAGCAATTAGATTCGGTGGTCTCTTTAATCTCCATTTCCGGAGGATATATTGAAGGAATCCAACTACCAAATGAAGTGTTATTGACAGAAAGGACATCATCAATATATCTGAATGTAAAATTAAATGACCTTGCCTCTTTCATCTTCTTGTTCTTTACGAGTCCCTGAAGAAATTCAGTCTCGTAAGAGTATAAAAACAAATCGGCGAGGAGAGGAGCACAGTTTGTGCCTATTGGAATGCCGATTTGTTGTTGAAAAATCTCTCCTCCGAAGTTGACAAATATGTTGTCAATGAGGAAATCAAGCATACTGCAAACTTGTTCCAGTGTGTAACAAATTTTATCCTTGAAAGATGTTTTGGAAAAGAATGTAGAATTATAACCCAAAATAACAAAATTCCTAGAGTTTGAAAAGGCTTTTTCGAGGATTTTTTTTTAGTTTTTCGTGTGGCAAGGTAGTGTATAAAGTTGAAAAATCGAACGTTTTCAAAGAGTGAACCTCAGAAAATGATCTAGATTTAAAATGATCTAACAAATCTTTTGAGTTCTTCAAAATCCAAATATGGTTAATTCCACTACGATTATAAATAGTGTCGCAGTATGCTTGTTGACCTTCTTTGACAGCAGACAAGATTTTAGTTAAATTTGTTTGTTTGTTGTTTGTTTTATGTCCAGTCAACAATATTTCAGTCATAATCAGGACAACTTTTAGTTAAATGAACGGACAGTTCTGTAGTTGAACATGATGAAGATCCAGCTATATACCTTTCTTTGTACAGATTTTTGAACATGATGATGATGATGATAAATGAAATATGGGGATGGGATGGGATGGGAAACAAAGGAACGGTAAATTTTGAAAAACCACAGGTAAAAGGGAGAGTTGGGTAGGGGCGAAAAAAATTAGCCTATGTGGTGCACTTCTTGGTGGTCCTCAAAGGGATTTTTTACGTGCATGAAGCGTGGCACTCTCTACACACGTTGGCCCACTATAAGAAGGGAGAAAACGTCAACTACTCCAGTCAAAAAAATCCTGACCATACAACAACAAATGCAGACAGAACTACTCCAGGCTGTACACAAGAGTTCTTACTTCTCCTTATTGGTAGATGAGACCGTTGTCAATCTACCAAAATTAATGAAATGTTATTGACAGAAAGGACATCATCAATATATCTGAATGTAAGATTAAATGACCTTGCCTCTTTCATCACCTTGTTCTTTAGGAGTCCCTGAAGAAACTCAGGCTCGTAAGAGTATTAAAACAAATCGGCGAGTGTGTGCCCATTGGCACGATGTAGCAACTTTAGTTGATGCTTGAACTGAAGTTCTATATGAAAAAAAATATTCATAAATTAATGCATATTTGCACTTATATCTTTCAATACTTTATAATTCATTCCTTTTAATGTAGAATTAAATTTTTCAACTTAACCAATTGATTGTGGATTATTGGGAGTGGTGATAATAATTTATGTTTAATTCCACTCTAATTTTACAACTGGTCCAGGATGTTGTTGCTAAGTTCTCCCCACAATCTGAAATATTTCCTGACAAACGTCATATCAATAAAAAAAAAATATCTCCAATCTTTGACGCAAATCCAGCTGCAGTTTTTGTTTTCATCAGGAATGCCTCAGGCCACTTTGACATGTAGTCCGAGATTGCTCTGACGTCCTCGGCATTTTTCCACCAAGCTGGTGCCGTGGGTAAAATAACAAAGCTGTTTATAAAGACAAGTTAATTTGGTTACGCTGTATAATATGCATATTTCAAGCAGAATTCTTTCATCGGAAAAATTCGATTCTAAACATTGGAAGGTCGAAACCAAATGCATTGCAGTAAAAGGATGCAAACCCAAAACAATCGTACAGGCAACGCAAATCAAGCATCTAGGATACCGACCAAGTGCAATACAGTATTTAATGATAGCAATACAAAACATCCAATTATGGAATAAAATATTTTATATTATTTTATAAATACATGTAGTATAAATTAAAATAATAATACACATTTTTCTCTGATCAACATGGTTGTTTTATTACAATAAGCTTTATGAAACCCTTCTTGGGTAATAAGTCTTATGGCAAAATCCTTTAATTGCTTTCTCGTTGCTGTTTTAGCATTCTCATTTGAACCAATAAGAAGTCATTTTATCCATTTTTTATCGTTTTGTCGTTGCCCACTCACACTTTTGACACTCAAATGCCTCATTGGTGCGTTTACTTTTCCCAAAGCAATGCATATTCTCATAATTTTATTCCTTTTAAAGTTGTGTGGAGAAAACTGGTAAAACCTTCCAATTTTTAATAAAATACAATTTTTATTTATGTTTTGCATGATGCCCAAAGAGACTGTTGCTGAAATATGTGTTCTTTTGAGTAAACAAATTTATTATTGTTTTCAAAAGTCATGAAAATTAAAAGTATATACTATATTAATTAGAAAAAGAACTCGATTCACAACAAGAGGCTCCCAGGAGCCGTAATCGCTCACCTGACTTAAATGAAAATATTTTGGGGCATCTTTGGCAAAACAATCCAATGAAGGATCATTATATTGCTGATCATTTAAGAAAACAAATGCTTTCCTTTTTTACACTAGGTTTAATCTGCAAAGCAAAAATCCAAAACTTGACAATCAGGGGGCATAACTTTAAAAAGGGGCATCTGACAACTTCAGCCAAATGGATATTTTGAAGAGTCAAATGAACTGTAAGTTAAAGCTTTCTATTCTCTATTTGCAACATTTTACCATTCTTTTGGCAAAGGCACCTTTAAAGGCCCATGACTCCTATAAAATGTAATCTGAGAACTTCGACCAATTTAAAACTATTGGAGAGCTTTTCATGCTGAAGACAGCAGGTTGCTTTAGATTTTCTCTATCAATTATACTCTTTGATTTATAACTTGGGTCAAACCCCCTGTTTTATTTTCAGTAACTTCGGTCACGTTTTTTTTTTGTTAGGCAGCCATAATTTTTGCAATCTTGGTAGAGGGCATCCAATAGACGTGTGCTAAGTTTCAAAGCAATCTCTACAAAAATATTGAATTTAGAAGACCACAGGGAAAGGGGAGATGTGGGTAGGGGCAAAAAATATACCCTGTGTGGTGCACTACTTGGCGGTCACAAAGGGGTCTTTTACGTGCATATATCGTGGCACTCTCCACACATTGGCCAGCGGACAGGGTTTCCGTATGATTTTGAGAAAATGGACACACAAGGCCAACGAGAATGTCACTTGAAGTGGGAGTTAAAATAGAGTGAGTGAGTTGGTGTTTTACGCCCAGGTTATTTACAGGCGATGAACATGAAAAGGATGATAAAATGAGCATAAAATGATGATGATAGATGAAATATTGGGTGGGGTGGGGCATAAAGGACCGGTAAATTTTCAACTTTGCAGGGATGATTTTTTTTTCCGCTTTTTGGAATGTCCGATTTCGCTTTTTATTTCGAATTTCCGCTTTTTATACATAGTTTCGTTTCGCCAGTATATTCCGCTTTTTATATTATCTGTAAGTTCGCGTTTGTGATGGATCCGATTTATTTATTTACCGGTGAAGTTCCTGTCGGTTGATTGTAAGCTGCAACGTGATTGGCATAAATCGAAAGTTCGTCCAATGATTAAACGCGTTACAATTATAAACGAATGCGCTCATGTAAACACGGTAAATGGCTTTCGAAAGTCGTCGAACGTGGGGAAAACTCCAAGATATCGATAGACAAAGGCCTGAAAAACCCGTGGAAATGGGATGGCTAAAGAAAAAAGTTGGCGAAGAACCGGTTCGCCGATTCATCAGAAAGATAAACGAAAGGGGCTGGCCAAATGTGAACTGTGTAACAAGAACATCAATTACGGCGGCAGAGGTTGGAGGAGTTTAGAGTGAGTGAGTTGGTGAGTGAGTTGCTGTTTAACGCCCGTGCAACGCTATATAGGTTATTTACAGGCGATGAACATGAAAAGGATGATAAAATGAACATGAAATAATGATGATAAATGAAATATGGGGTTGGGTGGGAAACAAAGGACCGGTAAATTTTGAAGAACCACAGGAAAAGGGGAGAGATGGGTAGGGGTGAAAAATTTAGCCTATGTGGTGCACTACGTGGCGGTCCACAAAGGGGTCTTTTACGTGCATGAAGCGTGACACTCTCCACACACGTTGGCCCACTATGGTCAGCGGTCAGGGTTTCCGTATTATAGACCTGACAACCCCCTGCGGACGAGGGCTAACCCATTCAGCCACCTAGGGTACACACTTGATCGCTCTGTGGGCTGTGCACTGACCTGACGCCAGAATCCCAAGACAATTAGGCCTCCTGCATGGGGATCCTACGGATCCTACTCTTATCGAGACCTGCAGAAGGACTCTTTAATGTGCAATGAACAGGACGTTTTTTGCAACGACGTGGTTTACTCAATTATCAGTTCTGCATATCTGTAGACACATACTTTTTATCGTATATAACTGGTTAATTTTGAAACCCAAAACTCGATTGAACACTTTATTCAAATACTATAGTAGCTTGCTAGTTTTCAATTTATACTTATCTGACAAAAAATCAGAACCACAATTAATTTGTCACAATTGATTTCAGTTAACTGTATGATTTAAGTCTTTGTAATCCTGTAGATAGAAGATATGTTTACAATGAGTATATAATGGACACTTTGCATGAGTGCCATATGTTACCTGCTCTATACCTAAGGTAATGTATGGGATATAATTGAAAAATTATAACATGCTGTTTTATCTCTATATACATGTTGATTTTGTATTAAATTTCAGAAAGTCAAACAGATCTATAAAATAATAACTTTATTTGTAGAATAATTATCATTTTATCAGTAGCTTTGAAATACTATCTTTGCACCAGACCTTTGACAACTATGTTCTGGAATAAGTTATGTTTTACATATATGACGTGTAATATTCAAAGCTATATTATAACCTCTTTATGTTTGGAAATCAGACTAAAAAATCTTAACACATGCTTTGATATCTTGAAAACATTTGCAAAGTTAACAAATGTGACAAGACATATACATATTGATAATCATTTAATTATGTCGCCTGCAACGTGTTGCAAAGTGTCATATGTTTTGGTTACTTTGACACCGCAGTTTTCCGGGAACCTCTTGATATTTGGCATGTAACCTCCTATTATAGTACTATTTGGTGTAAAGCGATCTATTGTCCGTAACTCATCTTCCTGTTAACAGAATATTGTAAAACACAGGCGACATACGTCTTCCATGAACGACGGCCATAAATAAAGGTAATAACAAAATTTCCGAACTTGGAGGACCAATCTCAATGTCCAAGAGAAAAACAAAAACCTGGAAGACACGCCGGAATAGTAATAGATCGCAAAGGTCCTGACTTGGTACAGGCATTTCAAATTTCAAACTAACACGGAAGACAGCTTAAAACGGAAAGCACATTTTAACATTGAAAATGTTTTCCTACTTTTGCTGCTATGTAAAAATGAACATCAGACCTTCAAATTGATACCTTAAAAACACCAGGTCCAGCAACGTAACGTCTTTTTAAGTAAGCTGGAAGTGCTTACGTTCTTGAACACCTGTGGTGACTCGCAATTGTGCGTTAGTTTGTGTGGAAACTTGTACAGATTGAACGCTTTGGGGTCTTATCTTTAAGTACCTCTTTACATCTTTAAGAAATCAAATATAACACACATAGACGTTTAAACGTTACAATAATGTGACATAAAAGTAAGGCATATTTGACCGTCATTTTAATGTGAGTGAGCGAGTTAGTGTTTTACGCCCGTGCAACGCTATATAGGTTATTTACAGGTAATGAACATGAAAAGGATGATAAAATTAACATGAAATGATGATGATGATGATGATAGAAGAAATAAGGGGATGGTATGGGAAACAAAGGAGAGGTGAATTTTGAAGAACCACAGGAAAAGGGGAGAAGTGGGTAGGGGCCTATGTGGTGCACTACTTGGTGGTCCACAAATGGGTCTTTAACGTGCATGAAATGTGGCACTCTCCACACACGTTGGTCCACTACCGTCAGTGGTCAGGGTTTCCGTATTACAGACCTGACGACCCCCGCGGACGAGGGCCACCCTATTCCGCCACTTAGAGTACACACTTGGTCGCTCTGGGGGCTGAGCACTGACCCGACGTCAGAATCCCATGACCCTTAGTCGCCTCTTACGACAAGCTAGGCTCTGCTGCGGGCTTATGGGTCTAAAGCGACTGGTATGTGTGCCCCAGGTAGTTGAATGGGGCAGCCCTGTCATCATGAATGCCGGGGTCGTCAGGCTATAATGCTGAAAACCTGACCGCAAATCATAGTGGTGCACCGTGTGGGGGAAAATGTCGTGTTCATCGCACGTTAAAGAATCCTGTGGGTCTCGGTAAGAGTAGGATCCGTAGGATCCCCATGCAGGAGGCTAAATTGCCCGTCCCTACCCATAACTCATTTTTTCCAATGACAGTCAAATCTCTCCTCGAAATTGGTCTTGTCCCCATTTCCTCCGCTTCAATTGTCTTAACCTTAATGTTTTTCCTATCCCCTGCAGACATAGGTTGATGATCTTAGTTTAATGTGGTTCCCAGTTTGGCATTTTTGGTTCAATTGTTCTATGCTCTTCATAATCATGTAGTGTTAGGCTTTTTCAAAACTTTGGGTAGAGCGCCTCTGAGGAGTCTTAAATAGATGAAAAGCGCGTAGCAAAATTTGATTGTTTTAATTTCATCATCATTTCATGTTCATTGTATCACCCCTTTCATGTTCATCTTCTATATATAGCCGTGAGTGAGTGAGTTGGTGTTTTACGCCCGTGCAACGCTATATAGGTTATCTACAGGCGATGAACATGAAAAGGATGATAAAATGAACATGAAACGATGATGATAAATGAAATATGGGGATGGGGTGGGACACAAAGGACCGGTAAATTTTGAAGAACCACAGTAAAAAGGGCAGAGGTGGGAAGGGGCGGAAAATTTAGCCTATGTGGTGCACTACTTGGCGGTCCACAAAGGGGTCTTTTACGTGCATGAAGCAAGGCGTTCTCCACACACGTTGGCCCACTATGGTCGGCGGTCAGGGTTTCCGTATTATAGACCTGACAACCCCCGCGGACGAGGGCCACCCTATTCAGCCACCTAGGGTAGGTACACACTTGGTCGCTTTTGGGGCTGAGCACTGACCCGACGTCAGAATCCCAAGACCCTTGGTCGCCTCTTACGACAAGCTAGGCTCTGCTGCGGGCCTATTCGCCACCCGGGCCCCGCATATATAGCCGAAATCGTGCTGGTTGGAAGTAAAGCAAAAACTACATGTAACTAATTAAACGGACTTTTAAAACCGTAATCTGTAAAAATGCATATGTAACCAGCGGAACTATTTTATGTAAAGTATTACATTTAAATTTATAGCATCGATTCATTGTTATGTATCAGATAATCTCAATTAGCAAATCAGGCTCACAGTCTTTGACTGTTTTTGCCTGTATCGATTTTTAGATAAACCATCAATGATAATCATAGATACTTGTCCAGTTGTGAATATAATAACCCATATGGTTATTACCATATTATAATTGAAATATCAATTTGCTGATAACAACCTGTTACAAACTGAGGTGATATCTACATACGTATATCAAACGAATCACACGCTGCTCCGTACAAATTAATGTTGCCTTTTAAAATTGTTAAAACGTTACAATCTCCTGATGACGTTTTGAAGCAAATGAGTTTTACTGCTACATGCCTTTTTCATTGTTAATCCACTGTTGTTGTTTTTTTTTCTTCTTCTTGTATTCCTAAGCAGCACGATTCGGCTGCATCAGGTACATGAATATGAGATGGAGGATTAAATTACCATAGCCGCCATGTTATTTTCGGATGGCTGTCAAAACACTCTTCCCCGACTGGTCTTGTGTCCCCCTTTTCTTAACTCCATCATTTCATATTCATACAGTATAAGAAAAGGTAAACTATAAATGGTGCACAATTGGTCCCTGTAGGTTCCAACAACAAATCAGTGAAACTAGTTTTTTTTATCTGGTTTGCTTTGGTCTTTTTATCTAATCCGAGACAAAAATCATAAATCCCACAGCCAACTTTGCTCACATTTTATACAATTACAAATTTTCTTTCAGTTTCGATTCCTTCTGCTTTGAATTTTTTAGTGTAATATTAAACCCTTTACTATAATGTAATATTTTCAGATATTTATATATAGACCCTTTCATCAGAGATAAAATGACACAATATTATTTTATAATTGTTTTTTTTTAATATTACCTCCTAAATGTATATGTCAAAGAAATGTGTTGTTGTGCCTGTGGCTTAATCGGACTTCGGATAGCGAGACAGAAAAATAGTATCAAATAATAACATTTTATTAGATGATCAAAGTGTAGAAGATGAACCTTTTAATAGTTCAAGAGCGGATTTAGAAATTATTTTGAAAGGGGGGTGTTCACCCGTAGTGGTTCCATCTCAATTCTGCCGAGATTTTGTACAAAAAATAATAAATTTTCCAAGAAAAAAAAGGGTTCCTATTTCCGATTCACCTCCTTCTGGGTCCACAACTTTAGTTTAAGATTATTATAATTTTCTTTTATCAAATGATGAAACTTTTAAATGAACCGTTAACGTTGCTGTCATTTTATACACCAGTGCAGCCTATATGTTTAATAACAAGTACAGCAACAAACGGTCTTGGGGGCAATTTTTCCTCTATACCCACAGTCATTACCAATTACAAGTGCTCTACCAAAGCCAACATCTAGGTCTAGAACTTACTTTAAGAGTTCAGGCAGATCCAAACAACAAATCATAAACTTTAAGATGAAGTATAAACATTTCAAATCTTAATTGCCTATAAATATTAGTGTCTCTAATCAATCTCAAATTTAGAAGCCACGTATACAAAACCTTGTCTAAACTTGATGTTTAGTTTCGTGGCTGGACCAAAAAATTGCAAGAAAGATCAAAAGCTACACCATCACCCTACAAATAAAAATCTTTACAATGTTTAATATTGTCACTTCTTTTAATATATGTGTTTGAAAAAATAGAGATATAGCGAGAGCATAGAAAAAGACTGCAGATTGAGAAGAACAAGTATCAATTGGAAACCCAGAGAGTAGCCGAGCTCAAGAGGATTGCAGATGCCTTAGAAAATACGCAAGGACTACAGCTGCAGGTATGACAAAATACAGTGATTATTATGTACAGTTGATAAATTATAATTTGAACCTGCACTAACTTTGCATATAATAAGTATTAGTAAGTGTTCTTTGTCTCCACTTAAAATTAAATGAGACATATATTGCCTCATAGACCTGTCGTCGCAGATGTTTTGTAATGGCCAAATTCACCGGATTTTACATACATTTACGCTACATTTTCACTGGTGTGGTTAAAAAAATGCTTATACATCGAGGCCCTTTTTACGTTTAAGAAGCAAAGATGTACTAATGTTGCATCCGAATTTCAAAAGTCCGAAATGGCAAAAGAAAAACAAGTAAACACGGAACAAGAACAGCGAGAAGAAACAGATAACCAATAAAAAAAACTGAATGCGGGCTGCTGATAAGATAGTTGTTGAATTTGTTCTGTTTCGAGAAGTGTTGTTGTCTATCCTGCGCAATGGTATTCTGTTTTTTTGATTTGAATTCGAAGATCATTATCCTGGTTTGGTTCCTCTTTGCTTCTGCATCAAAGCCAAAAAACGAATGTAAATTTTAATAGTACTGAAAAGGGACTTTTAAAAGAGTTATCCTTCCATAGTAACATTTTATACTATCAATGCAAAACAGCGAGTGTAAATTTTAATAGTGCTGAAAAAGGACTGTTCAAAGTTTTATCCTCTCATAGTAACATTTTATACTCTAAAATTTAAACTAAAAAAAAAACACATCAGTGTAGCGTTTCTCGTTCCAAAACGTGAAATGTCCAATCCACTCAGACATTTAATTTGTGTCATTTCATTTTAAAATTGTAACATATATGTTCACCATATTGTTCCGTACAAGACCGGGTTGACAGAGAGGCCCACAGCAGAGCATGGTCTGTCGAACGAAGAAACTACGGGTCTTGGGAATCAGATAAGGTTAATGATTAGGCCACATATATCAACCAAGTGTAACGTTTCCGAGCGGTTCATTTTTATTAGGTGGCTATAACCTAGTGTATGCGTAGTACAAAAAGGGCGAATCCAGGGAAAAGGGGTACTAAATTGGCTTCTTGTTCAGGCTAGTCTATGGTTTTAAACTATGGTACAAAAATGTATTTGATCAGTTCATGGTTTGCTTGGTACTCTGGTATGGTATTTGGTATGAATATGGAATAGTAAGATAGGTTTTTCGCTTGTTCTAGCGAGTTTGTTTTTATATTGGTGCTAGATCATGCAGTTATGTAAAGTAGACGAAGTCCGAAATATAGTTAAATAATGTATTAATTAAAAATTAAAAAGCAAATTCAACTTTAACAAATAGTAACACGAGTAATGGTTTCAATAATTATGACAATTAACGCAATTTACCGTTAAAAATTCAATAGATAAAATACAAATGACAACAAAGTTCCAGACAATAAATTTTGCTACGCCTGACGCGTGTTTCGTCTATTCAAGACTCATCAGAGGCGCTCTACCAAAAATATTGAAAATGCCAAACACTGTATGAATATGAAGAGCATAGAACAGTATAACCAAAAATACCAAACTATTACTAAGATATTCAACCTATGTCTGGGGTAGGAAGAACCTTAGGGTTCAAACAATTATGAAATTTAGACGGATAATTTAAAGCTTTGATGTATTCTCCAACTCAAAAGTGTTGGTGCCGGAGCGGGCTAACCTCGGGGAATTTAAACTCCACCAGCAGTGCTAACCTTCACGTGTGTTCGAAATACAAATGACAACAAAGTTCCAGACAATAAATTTTGCTACGCCTGACGCGCGTTTCGTCTATTCAAGACTCATCAGAGGCGCTCTACCAAAAATATTGAAAATGCCAAACACTGTATGAATATGAAGAGCATAGAACAGTATAACCAAAAATACCAAACTATTACTAAGATATTCAACCTATGTCTGGGTTAGGAAGAACCTTAGGGTTCAAACAATTATGAAATTTAGACGGATAATTTAAAGCTTTGATGTATTCTCCAAATTTATAATTAATTACTTAAAAATAAATATGGTTACTGTCGGACTTATGTTTTTGAAGGAAAGATTCTTTTTTATTTTTGGTAGAGCGCCTCTGATGAGTCTTAAATAGACGAAACGCGCGTCAGGCGTAGCAAAATTTATTGTCTGGAACTTTGTTGTAATTTGTATTTCGAACACACGTGAAGGTTAGCACTGCTGGTGGAGTTTTAATTCCCCGAGGTTAGCCCGCTCCGGCACTAACACTTTTGAGTTGGAGAAAACATCAAAGCTTTAAATTATCTGTCTAAATTTCAAAATTGTCTAAACCCTAAGGTTCTCCCTACCCAAGACATAGGTTGATTATCTTACATGTAGTAATAATTTGGTTCACCAGTTTGGTATTTTTGGTTTTACTGTTCTATGCTCTTCATATTCATATAGTGTTTGGCATTTTCAATATTTTTGGTAGAGCGCCCCTGATGAGTCTTAAATAGACGAAACGCGCGTCAGGCGTAGCAAAATTTATTGTCTGGAACTTTGTTGTAATTTGTATTTCGAACACACATGAAGGTTAGCACTGCTGGTGGAGTTTTAATTCCCCGAGGTTAGCCCGCTCCGGCACCAACACTTTTGAGTTGGAGAAAACATCAAAGCTTTAAATTATCTGTCTAAATTTCAAAATTGTCTAAACCCTAAGGTTCTTCCTACCCCAGACAAAGGTTGATTATCTTAGTAATAATTTGGTTCCCCAGTTTGGAATTTTTTGGTTGTACTGTTCTATGCTCTTCGTATTCATATAGTGTTTGGCATTTTCAATATTTTTGGTAGAGCGCCTCTCATGAGTCTTAAATAGACGAAACGCGCGTCAGGCGTAGCAAAATTTATTGTCTGGAACTTTGTTGTAATTTATATTTCGAACACACATGAAGGTAAGCACTGTTGGTGGAGTTTTAATTCCCCGAGGTTAGCCCGCTCCGGCACCAACACTTTTGAGTTGGAGAAAACATCAAAGCTTTAAATTATCTGTCTAAATTTCAAAATTGTCTAAACCCTAAGGTTCTTCCTACCCCAGACAAAGGTTGATTATCTTAGTAATAATTTGGTTCCCCAGTTTGGTATTTTTGGTTTTACTGTTCTATGCTCTTCATATTCATATAGTGTTTGGCATTTTCAATATTTTTGGTAGAGCGCCTCTGATGAGCCTTAAATAGACGAAACGTGCGTCAGGCGTAGCACAATTTATTGTCTGGAACTTTGTTGTAATTTGTATTTCTCTTTTAGTAATAACCGTAAAAATACCCTATTTACTTCCACAAAAGTCAGGTCTTTAGTTCATACCTATCAAAATAATATTATCTGAATTGATAATATTCCTGAAAAAATTAACGGACCTTTCTCCTAGCATCTTTTGGTTCTGGATTGGGAACATTCTATGTCAGGGTTTTAGATAAAACTCCTGTTGTCTGCTACTGTAACCGGGATCAGGATGGAAATCGTATACTTTTAATATTCTGGCCCAGGGTAAAGATTGCTGACAAATAAAATTTTCCAGCGTGTTTATAGTAGTTTACCGAAATTTCCGTTTTGGTTACCACTCTACCTACAGTTACCATGGTAATACCATAATATACCAAAACCGGAACTGGTTAATTCCATAACATTATTAACATTTGAAAAACGTCATTTTACTTTATAACATATGAAAAACAGTGAGACGTTCCGATAATAAAAATGGAGCGTAAATAAAGTTGACAATTACACACAATTTAAGCTAACAATTAGGATAATCATTATCACAGTTT
Source organism: Arcuatula senhousia (assembly GCA_963971305.1). Classification (NCBI taxonomy): domain Eukaryota; kingdom Metazoa; phylum Mollusca; class Bivalvia; order Mytilida; family Mytilidae; genus Arcuatula; species Arcuatula senhousia. The sequence goes on from OZ020305.1 coordinate 49,353,840, forward strand.
GAGGTAAAAATAACTTTACTAAATAAAACAAACATTCCCACAGTCATGGCTGTAACTCTAATACAAAGGATAAACGCTTTTTATCAATAAAAACTATATGGTCTGGTCTGAGGGGTTACCGAACATAATAACAATACACATTTGTTACACTTCCACCTCCTTTAAAAAATCATGTTTGACCTCAAACGTTTTTAGCTCACCTGACCCGAAGGGTCATGTGAGCTATTGCCATCACTTGGCGTCCGTCGTCCGTCGTCCGTCGTCCGTCCGTCCGTCCGTCGTCCGTCGTCCGTCGTCCGTCGTCCAACTTTTCAAAAATCTTCTTCTCTGAAACCGCATGGCCAAATGTAACAAAACTTGGTAGGGTTGTTCTATAGTATGTCCTTTACAAAACCATCGTTCGGATTTTTGATTGGATGAACAACATGGCCGCTGTAGCTAAAAATAGAACATAGGGGTAAAATGCAGTTTTTTGCAAATTACTCAAAAACGGTAACAGATATCAAAATTCTGGCATAGGGTAAAAGTGATCAGCACCTCAAGATCTACCTGCCCTGACATTTTCAAGAAGATCCAACAACCGATGTAGGAGTTATTGCCCTTTTTCTGGATTGTTTCAAAATTTTGCACTTATTTAGCCCTATATCTTGAAAACTGTACAAGATATTTTAAATATTCAAATTGCATATGATTGAGCACATCAAGATCTACATTTCATGTAATTAGGTCAAAGCTGTAGAACGATTTCTTTTAGGAGTTATGGCCCTTAAAGCGTCAAAATTTACTGTTTTTCATTACTTTTCCCCTGAATTTCAAAGATTAACTTGTCTAACACCATATATCCAACTTCAACCAAACTTGGCACAGTTGTTAAATAGCATATATGCTACAATTCTATCGTTCAGATTTTTGATTCTTCAAAAAATATGGCCGCCATGGCTAAAAATAGAACATAGGTGTAAATTGCAGTTTTTTGCTAATAACTCAAAAATGGTTACAGATATCAAAATTCTGATGGGAGACAAAAGTGATCAGCATCTCAAGATCTACCTGCTGTGAAAGTTTCAAGAAGATCTAACAACTGATGTAGGAGTTATTGTCCTTTTTCTGGATTTTTTCATTTTTTTTTACTTGTTTAGGCATATATCTTGAAAACTATACAAGATATTTCAAGAATTTAAATTGCATATGATTGAGCACATCAAGATCTACATTTCATGTATTTAGATCAAATCTGTAGGATCATTTCTTTTAGGAGTTATTGTCCCTAAAACAATAAAATTTACCATTTTTCATTACTTTTTCCCAAAATTTCAAAGATTAACTTGTCTGACACCGTAAGACCAACTGCATTTTATTTTGGCACACTTGTTTAATAGCTTATATGCTATAACTCTATTGTTCAGATTTTTGATTTGTCAAAAAATATGGCCGCCATGGCTAAAAATAGAACATAGGGGTAAATTGCATTTTTTTGCTAATAACTCAAAAATGGTTCAGATATCAAAATTGTGCAAGAATAAAAAAAGATCAGCATATTAAGATCTACCTGTGCTGAAATTTTAGGAAAGATCTGACTGCTGATGTGGGAGTTATTGCCCTTTTTCCTAATTTTTGCCAAATTTTGCACTTATTAAGCCCAATTTCATGAAAACTAACCAAGATATTTCAGAAATTTAAACCACATATGGTTATGCACAATGATATCTACAAAATATATGTGTCTGTGTGGTTCAGGTGAGCGATTCAGGCTCCTGGGAGCCTCTTGTTAGTAAATAACAACAATATTTAAAACAACAATATAGAACAATAATAACAACAATTTTATTAATAAAAGAATGCCCTTTTTTACATTAATTTTCAACACTTCTAATTTAATGTTCACAACTCTGTCTTCATGTTTTTTCCCCAATGCACGATCTCCTAATTCGTGTAGAGTCGAGTTTGACGGTTATCGATCGCTGTTTTCGGTCATTCTTTAATACTTCAAACACCGTTATAAAAACTATCACAAAGAAAATTACATACAATATTCAGTACATAATTCACTCATTATATAAGAAGTACAATAAAATAAATATATAGTAAAATTAAGCCTTATAGTAATATCTACCCCCTATTAAATATAAATACATTGTAATTAACTCTGATGAAACTTGAGGTATTTATCATACTGGGAAAATCCATAATTTCGCACTGTTTTTTTTTTGTCTTTTGGTTTTTACTGGTTTGTTTGGGCTTTGTGTTATCAGGTTCAGGATGATGATGGTGTTAAAATGGTACTTGGATCCGTCGGGGTAATGAAGGGGAGCGATGAATACAGGATGGTCTTGTGAACGGGATTTTGATTTCTTTTTACTTTTCTTTGGCTTTGATTGTTGCAGTTGTGGTTCTGGAAGGACGACTTTTTCTGGTAAGTTTATTAAAGAAATTGTTGCGACAGGAGTGGTGGCTTGGTTCATAGGCTCCGGAATGGGTTGAGAAGGTTCAAAGACGTACGAGGCACTAGGTATTGCTGTTACTTTGTCATCTTTCAGGGTGAAATAGCTGGGCATTGTATTTTCGGGTACGGGAAATATCTCGTGATTTTCCATTTGAGCAGTTATAGCAGCTTGATGATATTCTCTCATGTGGTTTTTCAGCATATATCTGCGTGTTTCAGGGCAGGTAAACTCACAACCTGGTGTATTACATTGCGATTTAGCGCCGTGTCGATCTGAATGGTGCCCTTTCAACTGACTGACCTGGTCATAACTCTGATCACATCTGGTGCAGGGGTACTGTTTCTTACTACAAAAAATATAAAGCAATCAATCATGCAGTACAAGACAATATGGTTTGAGTCTTTCATGGTGTACTGTTTTTAGTTTGGAAGAGGGAAATTGCCTTATTTTATATATTAAATATGATAGTGCATCTGTAATCTCATAAGATCACCCATCACTCCTTTTCCAGTGGCAGTCAAAACTCTCCTACCCGATTGGCCTTGTGTCCCCATTTCCTCCACTTCATCATCATTTCATATTCATTGTATCACCACTTTCATGTTCATCTCCCGGATATAGCCGAAATCGTGCTGCTTGAGAGTAAAGCAATAACTAACTAACTAACTAACTAATCATAAGATCTTTCACATTTGGATTTGAGTTTCTTGTACAGACCCTCCTTAACGGTATTACGGAAACCCTGACCACCGACCATAGTGGGCCAACGTGTGTGGAGAGTGCCACGCTTCATGCACGTAAGACCCCTTTGTGGACCGCCAAGTAGTGCACCGCATAGGCTAAATTTTCCGCCCCTACCCACCTCTCCCCTTTTCCTGTGGTTCTTCAAAATTTACCGGTCCTTTGTGTCCCATCCCACCCCATATTTCATTTATCATCATCATTTCATGTTCATTTTATCACCCTTTCATGTTCATCGCCTGTAAATAACCTATATAGCGTTGCACGGGCGTAAAACACCAACTCACTCACTCACCTTAACGGTATTGTCAAGTAACCAAACCAAAGAGCCAATCTGGTATTGATTTTTATGGATTTTAAGGTCATCGTTTGCGTGTATCCGTAATTTGTTCAGCTGCAACGTAGTGAACTTTATCCAATTTTTAACAAAGTCCCTTACATAGTCGGTTTGACTTCTATGTTTTTCCCCGGGCGGTAAACCTATTTATAGGTAGTTCTGCTTCGCGATCAAACATCATTAGGCTGGGTGAAAATTCTGTCGACTCGTGTTTAGAAGAACGGTTAGGTAAGCTAACATAATTATGGGTAAAATTTCAACCCAATTCCTGTGGTCAGATTTAACGATTTTAGCTAAAATCTCCTCAATGGTACGGTTAAACCGCTCTACCAGTCCATTACTTTGAAGATGGAAAAATGTGAAAGTTTTATTTATAGAAATGATTCGCATATTTTTTGTAATAACTGAGAAGTAAATTGGCTACCCCTATCAGTATGTAATTCTCTAGGGACTCCAAATCTGGCAATAAATTCATGGATAAAGAGTTTTGACATGTGATTTCAGATGTTATGTCTGGAATAGGATAAACTTCTACTCAACGGGTAAAATAATCTGAAACAATCAAATGAAACTTGTTGCCTTTTCTGGATTTGGGTAAGTCACCTAGAATTCCATACCAACTCGTTCCATGGGCACCCCAACAGAATATTGACCCAGACCACACCTGGCGTTTCAAACCCGACATTTATTTGCTTGGCAAACAACACAATTTTACACCATAGTTCAACATCTCTGTTTGAATTTGGCCAATAAAATCGAGCCTGGAGGCGAGCCAAGTGAGTGAGTTGGTAACGCTATATAGGTTATTTACAGGCGATGAACAAGAAAATGATGATAAAATGAAGATGAAATGATGATGATAAATGAAATATCGGGGTGGGGTAGGAAACAAAGGAACGGTAAATTTTTAAGAACCACAGGAAAAGAGGAGAGGTCACTGGATACGGGCGGAAAATTTAGCCTCTATGGCGCACTACTTGGCGGTCCACAAAGGGTATTTTGCGTTCATGAAGCGTGGCACTCTCCACACGCGTTGGTCCACTATAGTCAGCGGTCAGGGTTTCCGTATTATAGACCTGACGCGAGCCAAAGTCTTAGCTGTACCTAGATGGCCAGTCATAGGATCATTATTATACCCCACGCAACGAAGTTGCGAAGGGTATAATGTTTTTGACTGGTCCGTCCGTCCGTCCGTCAGTCTGTGATCAAAGTTTGTAATCGCAACTCCTCCCGTGCGGGGCCCGGGTGGCGAATAGGCCCGCAGCAGAGCCTAGCTTGTCGTAAGAGGCGACTAAGGGTCTTGGGATTCTGACGTCGGGTCAGTGCTCAGCCCACAGAGCGACCAAGTGTGTACCCTAGGTGGCTGAATAGGGTAGCCCTCGTCCGCGGGGGTTGTCAGGTCTATAATACGGAAACCCTGACCACCGACCATAGTGGGCCAACGTGTGTGAAGAATGCCACGCTTCATGCACGTAAAAGACCCCTTTGTGGACCGCCCAGTAGTGCACCACATAGGCTAAATTTTCCGCCCCTACCCATCTCTCCCCTTTTCCTGTGGTTCTTCAAAATTTACCGTTCCTTTGTGTCCCACCCCATCTCCATATTTCATTTATCATCATCATTTCATGTTCATTTTATCATCCTTTTCATGTTCATCGCCTGTAAATAACCTATATAGCGTTGCACGGGCGTAAAACACCAACTCACTCACCTCTTAAACTACTGAACAGAATTTAACGAAACTTGGTATGCAAGAAGAACACCATATGTAGTTGTGCATATTACCGGGAATTTTTGATTCGCAAATTTTTGTGGGAGTTATGGCCCTTTGGACTTAGAAATTTTCAGAAAATCATGATTACAGTTTGTTATCGCAACTCCTCTTAAACTACTGAACAGAATTTAACGAAACTTGGTATGCAAGAAGAACACCATATGTAGTTGTGCATATTACCAGGAATTTTTTATTCGCAAATTTTTGTGGGAGTTATGGCCCTTTGGACTTAGAAATTTGCAGAAAATCATGATTACAGTTTGTAATCGCAACTCCTCTTAAACTACTGAACAGAATTTAACGAAACTTGGTATGCAAGAAGAACACCATATGTAGTTGTGCATGTTACCGTGAATTTTTGATTCGCAAATTTTTGTGGGAGTTATGGCCCTTTGGACTTAGAAATTTTCAGAAAATCATGATTACAGTTTGTTATCGCAACTCCTCTTAAACTACTGAACAGAATTTAACGAAACTTGGTATGCAAGAAGAACACCATATGTAGTTGTGCATATTACCAGGAATTTTTTATTCGCAAATTTTTGTGGGAGTTATGGCCCTTTGGACTTAGAAATTTGCAGAAAATCATGATTACAGTTTGTAATCGCAACTCCTCTTAAACTACTGAACAGAATTTAACGAAACTTGGTATGCAAGAAGAACACCATATGTAGTTGTGCATGTTACCGGGAATGTTTGATTTGCAAATTTTTGTGAGAGTTATGGCCCTTTGGACTTAGAAATTTGCAGAAAATCATGATTACAGTTTGTTATCGCAACTCCTCTTAAACTACTGAACAGAATTTAACGAAACTTGGTATGCAAGAAGAACACCATATGTAGTTGTGCATATTACCAGGAATTTTTGATTCGCAAATTTTTGTGGGAGTTATGGCCCTTTGGACTTAGAAATTTGCAGAAAATCATGATTACAGTTTGTAATCGCAACTCCTCTTAAACTACTGAACAGAATTTAACGAAACTTGGTATGCAAGAAGAACACCATATGTAGTTGTGCATGTTACCGGGAATTTTTGATTTGCAAATTTTTGTGAGAGTTATGGCCCTTTGGACTTAGAAATTTGCAGAAAATCATGATTTCAGTTTGTGATCGAAACTCCTCTTAAACTACTGAATAGAATTTAACGAAACTTGGTATGCAAGAAGTACACCATCTGTAGTTGTGCATTTTATCTGGAATTTTTGATTCGCAAATTGTTGTGGGAATTATGGACCTTTGGACTTAGAAAGTTGCAGAAAATCATGATTACAGTTTGTGATCGCAACTCCTCTGAAACTACTGAAAAGAATTAAACAAAACGTAGTTTGCAAGAAACATAACATATGTAACTACTGTGTATGTTATAACATATTTTTAATTCGCAAAAAGTTTACGAGCTCCAGGTTAATTTATATAGTCAAATAGCAGAACGCGTGGGGTATGTGAGCGTGCTCACTAAGGTTCTTTCATGTAACATCTGTACAATATAATCTCTAAGTACAAAGGTGTGAGTAACTGCTTTATCACTTTATTATTTATGTACAAATCGGAGTCACAAAAGTTTCTATAAAAAACCCTTTTTCCATACTTAATTGGTCTCGTTTAAACCACAATGTTTTAATTTCGTGATGGTAGTCCGTTATTTCGGACATTTTGGGATTTTTCTTTATTTTCTAGCCATTCAATTATTACTTTTAGGTTTTTGTCTTTTATTTGCATTTCTCTCATTTTTAATTCAGATTTGACAGATTTTGAACTTAACCAATTGGTTTTAGGTTCCTGGGTACTAGTGGGTGGTAATTTGCTACTGTGCTTTGCCCTTACATGACTTTCCTTTGGAATTTAGGATTTGGTCATGTTGGTCATCCTTGGTTTCCTGCTTTGAACAAGCAACTACCGTCTGCATTTCCATGATTTCTACCTTGACAGTGTTCAATAGATAAATTGTGGGTCTCTAAGACCTCTAACCTCCTTAGCAATTTGTCCCTCCGAGTTTTTAAATTAACGTAACCAATTAAGTGCACCATGGTCAGTGCGAACTTTAAATTTAAATGTAGACCCATACAGGTTATGGTGAAAGTGTTTTATGCTTTCAACCCCTAACAGATTTTGGTTGTTGCCAGCTTTTAACACAGTTAATTTTCTCTTGGTCAGTAGAAACACCATCCTCCAAAACAATGTGGCCTTAAATTTTTTTTACTTTCCTCTGAATGAAATGACATTTCTTAGGTGAGATTTTGGTACCTGCATTAGCTTTTCTTTCTAGAACAGACTCTAGTCTTTGGATATGGGTATCAAAGTCATCTGCAAAAACAAAACTGTCATCAATATAATACAAAAAAGTTTTCCAATGAAGACCTTTTAATACAGTCTCCATTAATCTTTGAAATGTAGCCACAACATTGCAAAGACCAAAACTCATCATTTTAAATTGGAATAAGCTGGTAAAAGCAGCCTTTTCCTTTTGCAAAGACTTCGTTTCTACTTGGTAATACCCAGAAGTCAAATCAATGCAACTAAACCATGACGAACCACCTAATGTATCCAAAGAGTCACTGATCAAAGGTAAGGGGTTACTATCCTTCTTAGTATTCGCATTTAGCCTACGGTAGTCGATGCAAAGACGAGTAGAGAGGTCTGGTTTGATAACGACTATTGGTGAGGCATAAGGGCCATTTGGAGGTTCAATAACCCCCTCTGATAGAAGGCGTTTGATTTCTTTGGAGGCAACCTCTTTCTTAGCTATAGGAAGTCGCCTGGATTGCATTTTGAATGGTAGGGCATCACCTGTTTAATATTGTGTTTAACAATATTTGTTGTACCAATGTCTGATTTTGAAGTAGAAAATGCATAATTGAACCTGAATAAAAGATCATACACTTAGTTTTTCATTTAAGTACTATTCCACATAAGGATCAGGCAGGGGGTGGCACATCGATAATTTCCAATTTCAGATTTTGGGGTATAGATGCATTCATTTTACCATAAAAACAAACCCAATACAGTTTTTACATCTCAATATGTATTTGTTGCCTAGATATTTTTTGACTGGTTATATAGGAAAAAAATATGGCGGGAAAATTTCCCGTACTTTTCACTGTACAATGTAACTAAATTTTGACTGTTAATATCTCCTAAACCCAAGATAGACTGAAAAATTTAGTGGTCAAAACAAAGTTTACTGGGGTTGCTATACCTAATTCTGTTGAAATTTTTTTGTGTATTTATTATCGATGTGCCACCCTATTAATGGTATCTGCCTGATTCTTAGAAAAAGTAGTACTTAAACCGTCAACAGAACGTTTGTACAAGTTTATGTAAATATTCAGGTGAGTAGGTATCTGTCTCCTCTTTAATTCTATAGACTTTGTTATCTCCAGTATTTGAATCATCATTTTGGTAAGGTTGAAATGATTTGAAATCAATCAACTCGCATTGGCTAATAATTGTTTTCTTATGTACAATTACTGGCTGGTCAGATAGGTTTACTACCCTTATAGGTACATTCTGCTGTCATGGGTGAATACACTTTTGGCAATAAGACAACCACTTTTAGTTAATTCAGAACTTAGGTAGTCAATGACAACAGTCACTTTATTGGGAACCTCATTAACATTTTTTCATCAATAACTACTTCACAAACTGGGGGGATTTGGATAGCCTCCACAATGGCTATTTTAAAAACAGTAGCCATTCTACGTTCTCCCTGGCAATGGATTGTCCCCCAATGAATATTTTTTTTATTTCCAATGTCCAGTATACACTTATTCGTTTTCAAAAAGTCAAAACCAATTATCATTGGAACATCTACATCGGCCACAATAAAACGATGACTCACTCTTAAATAGACATATCTACAGGGAACATACCAGCCCCTAAAGTTTTCAGAATCCCCGCATTAGCCATACGTAGGTCACCACAATCATTGGATAGAGTGGAGTGGGTCTTTTAATTTCAGGAATGGCATGCTAATGTGGTGGGTGCAAAATGGACAAAGTGGAACCTGTATCAATCAAGCATTTTATCTAAAATTTGTACAACGTACAAACTATCATTTTGAATATTAATTTAATAACATCATTCAAGGAATTGGGCTCAATTTGTTCTTCAACAAATTTCTCAGCGGAAACATAGCCCGCTGTTTTAGCTTCATCAAGTTTAAACCCCGATTCATGGTTTGAACAGCAACTCTTAAAGTTACCTATATTACCATAAAAGAAACGTATTGCCATGTGACCTTTTTAGCTTTAGACAATTTTTGTAAAAGTGACATATATTTCTATTATAGAAACGAGGAACTGGTTTGGCTTTGGATTGTTCCGTAATTTCAATTTTTACAAGTGCACAAGTAATGTCGTCAATTTGACCAGTCAAATATATATCTCTGTCTGATTTGGAGTCAATGGCGCAAACAGGTTTACTAAAATGTTTCCGTCTACCGTTTTAGAGAGCTTCGTCTATAAGTTTTACTTAAAGGCATGGTAAATGTTTTTGGCTTTGGCTTGGAAAATAGAAATTTCCATGTCTGCGTCATTGATCGAGTCGATAAAAGAATCGCAAGCTAACTGTTCTCTTACTTCCATTGATGCGAATAGGTAAGCTAACCGTACAAGACGTTTTATGTCTTGGCCTAAAACTGGTATGGACTCCGTAATTTACTCTTCAAACGAGAAAGATACATTTCGGATTGGTTTTAAGGTTGAAACCTTGAAGCCAAAGCAGAGATTAAATGGTTATAATTAAAGCGCCATTCGGGACGCAAAATGCTTTGAGCGGTATCCTTAACACTCGTTGCTAGTTCTAAAGCCTTTTCGGTATCATCCCATATATTAATTGGGGCACTAAGCTTAAATTGGAAAAGGTAATCTTCCCAATTGCTCTCTCCATCAAACAGGTTTTGTTTCTTTATATTTTTTATTAGTTTTAGAAGTTTGGTCACTTATCCCTATAGGTACATGGGTTTAAGAAATATGGTTCAACCCTGCCATCGTATTTCACCACTCCGGACCATGTCGGTACTTAGGTTTGTTGCTCCCTGGTGTAGGGATGCATTCTGGTCCAGTAATTCTAAGAAAATAAAAGCCATCTGATCTGCTTTCAGATAGCCTAATAGACATGGCACCTCGTCTGTTAATTTCCTGTTGGTCTCCCTGAGCATCCGTACCCGATACAACCTGGCCTTCCCTATTCATAGATTGAAATCTGGCAGAGTTATGAGGGAACCCCAGGGGAAATACCGGAGTAGATCCACTTTCAATACACCTATTGCCGGGGTTATTTTCATCCCTCCCCTGTTTAACGCAAAAAAACAAAATAAACTTATTCGCGAGTGTTCATCTCACCGCTGCCATGACTTGAAACGTTTCCGAGCAGTTCTTTTTTTATTAGGTGGCTATACTCTAGCGAATGCTTAATACAAAAAAGGGGATACCAGGGAGAACGGGTACTAAATTTGCTTCTTGGTCAGGATTGTCTATGGTTATAAACTAGGTTCTATGGTATCTGGTCAGTTCATGGTTTGCTTGGTTCTCTGGTAGGAATATGGAATAGTTAGACAAGTTTTTCGCCTGTTCTAGCGAGTTTGTTTAATGTGCTGGTGCTAGATCATGTAGTTATGTAAAGGAGACGAAGTCCGAAATAAAGTTAAATAATGTATTAATTAAAATGCAAATTCAACTTTAACAAACAGTAATGGTTTCAATAAATATAACAATTTACGCTTGTAGGTAATAATAACCGTTAAAGGTTCAATAGATAATTTATACGTAATTACTTAAAAATAATATGGTTACGGTCGGGGTTTTTGGAGGAAATATACGATATTGAGATGTGGAATAAGTGTACGCGACACAACAAACATAAACAAACAGCAATTCAAAAAATCACAACGGAAAACAGCAAGCAGTCTTCAACATGACCATAGGTCACTGCTTACCGTCTTGCATTGGCCCAAGACTTATAATACAATACAAAAGTATCAAAACCAATCCCTAAATCATCAACGAAAGACTCAATTCTTGACATAAAACAGTTAACATAGAATGACAAGGAAAATCAAAGGCTTTGGCAAAGTTTCCTGGCTTAGGACAGGCACATATAAAATGTGGCGGGGTTAAACTAGTTTTTTGGATCCAACCTTCCCCCTATTGATAAGCTTGCACAAAGCTACATATAAAACACACTGTAAAACTCAATCGACAAAAGTTCAATTCAACAAGAGAGAACCTAAGACAAAATACTGTACGAAAACAACAAGACAAGGAGGAACTCTCTTGAGAACACTCGAAGTTACTGACAACTAGCTCAGAAACATTTATCGATTGATGTAAAAGAATCAAGTGACTGAGTTGGTGTTTTACGCCCGTGCAACGCTTTATAGGTTATTTACAGGCGATGAACATGAAAATGATGATACAATGAACATGAAATGATGATGATATATGAAATATGGGATGGGGTGGGAAACACAGGGACGGTAATTTTGAAGAACCACAGGAAAAGGGGAGAAGTGGGTAGGGGCGGAAAATTTAACCTTTGTGGTGCACTACTTGGCGGTCCACAAAGGGGTCTTTTACGTGCATGAAGCGTGGCATTCTCCACACACGTTGGCCCACTATGGTCGGCGGTCAGGGTTTCCGTATTATAGACCTGACAACCCCCGCGGACGAGGGCTACCCTATTCAGCCACCTAGGGTACACACTTGGTCACTCTGTGGGCTGAGCACTGACCCGACGTCAGAATCCCAAGACCCTTAGTCGCCTTTTACGACAAGCTAGGCTCTGCTGCGGGCCTATTCGCCACCCGGGCCCCGCACGGGACTAAAAGAATCAAATACATCAGTTCTAAATCCGACACCCTACGTCAAAACAATGAATGATTAAGAGTTGTATCACCATACAGAACGACATACTTGATCGCTGTGGTGCTTATAAATAATACAGTGGATACAAAGTGAAAATTTAACGTTTTAAAGTTACTATTAAGCTATCAATATTTCTGCCAAAACATACCAAATGTAAAGATTTTACTAAAACATTGAATTCGTATCCTTTTTTCAAAAGGTTTTTAAGCCAGTTTTTAATTTCCATAAGGTTGTTTTTGAATTTTTGTGCTTTATAAACTACATTGCTATAAAAGTCAGGATGAGATATTCCTTTAACAATCAGAAATCTACGTGTACAATCAAATTTTTCGATGAGATGTCCATATTTATGTGCAAATTTTGTAAAAGATTTGACTAATTTGTGGTAACGGTAACCTTGTTTTAGCAATTTTTCTGTAATAAAACGGTTTTTATCATTAAAATCAGACACATCACTGCAAATACGAGCATACCTGACTAATTGTGAAATGTATACCCCGTAAGCTGGAGCTAATGGTACGTCTCCTTCAAGAAACGGAAAATTAACTATTGGGAATGAAAAGTCATCCCGTTTATCATATACTTTAGTGTGTAATCTACCATTGATAATGCTTAAGTCCAAATCTAGAAATAAACATCTACTGTCGGTTGAGTTTGCTTTATTTAGGGTTAATTCTTTAGGGTATATATCATTTATAAAATTTGAGAATGTGGGGTTGTTTAGAGCAAGTATATCATCTAAGTACCTATATGTATTGTTAAAAGTTTCGATAAGGTGGTTTTTGTTTGGGTCTTTTAGTAGCGTGGCCATAAACTGTGATTCGTAACAATATAAAACAGATCAGCTATGAGTGGAGCACAATTGGTTCCCATTGGAATACCAATGACTTGGCGATATATTTTTTTACCGAACCGGATGTAAATATTATCTAAAAGAAAGTTTAATGCGGTAATAACTTCTATGTCGGTCCAATTAACATAACGCTTCTCTTTTTGAGAATTGATAATTTTCGTGAAAAATTAAACGGACCTTTCTTCTGGTATCTTTTGGTTCTCGCTTGGAAACATTCTATGTCAGGGTTTTAGCTATAACTCCTGTCGTCTGCTAACCGGGATCAGGATGGAAATCGTAAATTTTATTATTCTAGCACAGGGTAAAGCTTGCTGACAAATGCTGATGGGTGTTTATTGTCGTGACTATAGGCTATATAGCCTCTGCAGCGACTATTGAGACTCGCTGTGTGCCATGGGTCGTCCAGCCCATGACACACCACCGCAAGAGTTAGCTGTTCCAGGTGCATTCGCCCTGGAGACAGGGCCCTTCTCCCACCGCGTGGAGGTTCTGGTCGGAATTTTGGGAGACAGCTTACAAATGAACATTTCTGTTACCATCATTAACCAAAAACAAAACTGGTTAAATCCATAACATTCGTAACATATCATAAACGTCATTTTACTTTACAACTTATGAAAAACAATGAGACGTTCCGATAATAAAAATGGGGCGAAATAAAGTTGACAATGACACACAATTCAAACTAACAATTAGGATAATAATTATCACAGTTTGAGGTAAAATAACCTTACTAATTATACAAAAGATAAACACTTAACACGACAATTTCCACCTTATAATGAAGGCTTTTGTAGAGCACATTCAAGCACACAAAAGCTTTTCTTAATCATGAAGATTTAACTGAAGATTTGAGCAAGCAACTTTTTTCTCTATCTGTAACAGCTTTCATTCAAAAGGTCAAGTATACAAAAACACTATTTTCACCTTTAAAGGACCATTACCCCTATAGTTTTAGTTAGTTAGTTATTGCTTTTCTCCCAAGCAGCACGATTTCGGCTATATCCGGGAGATGAACATGACAGTGGTGATGATGAAGTCGAGGAAATGGGTCATCTGACAACTTTGACCCTGAATCATTTTTTCGTAGATCTCAATGAGATTTAGGATTCTCAAATGCTACTTTTCCTTTAGCATTTACAGTTTTCAAGATAAATTTCCAAAATGTGAAATGTCAATGTTGACGATTATTGGGAAATAGCTCCTAAAGGCGTCGTCCCAAAACTTTGACTCAATGAAGAGTATATTGGAGCGTTTGATCCTGAAGAAGAAGTGTTGCTTCGGATTTTCTCTTATACTTTTTGATTTGTGTTTGGCTGATGTTGTACTGAGATAATAACCTCAATATCCCTGTTGTGTTTTGTGTTACTTTTGGACCCGAAGATCCCACCGAAAGATGAAATTTAGCGTTCTATAAAACCCTCTTGCAATTGTTTAAGCCACCATTTCTTTTCAAATACCTGTACCAAGTCAGGACCTTTGCGATCTTCCATTTTTACGGAATGCCTTCCTTGTATTGTTTTTTTTTCTCTTGGACACTGAGATTTATCCTCCAAGTTCGGTAATTTTGTTATAACCGTTATTTCCTTTGTTTCCCACTCAACCCCACATATTTCTGTTAACTTAATTATTCTTTTCATGCTCATTGCCCCAATGTAACATATATAGTGTTGCTTAAGTATAAAACACAAACTCACTCACTGTTCATCATATCTAAGTCATTGGCCTCGTGTTAATCAATGTCTGTCGACACAAACGTTGTTGTAATGAGTTTCTTTAATGTTTATACAACAAACATATCTGAAAGAATGAAACTGGTTTTATTATTTTATTTGAAACCGACATTATAAAGAGGTGCATTTTTATTCTTCACTTTCATGTCTTTCAATCTATGGCCCCTTTTAACAATGAAACAGTACGAACGGAAATCAAATAGATTATTTCATTATTACAAGTCTATAAAAGACTGGAAATAATTCCTAAAAGAGTTGATTATTTCGTATCTAGGCAACTGACATTGAATCACGTTTTCCTAGATGTGAACCAAGTTGACCGCATAAGAAACGTTAACGAGGTAATTATACCCTATTATTGCTTTGATCTCGAATTACAAAAGTCTCCAGTTCTTTGTTGCTTTATGCTCACAGAAAATGAGATTGCAATAGTGTTTATGCTGTTTGAAGTTTTCATCAGAGTATTATTTACATGCACAAGTCAATAAATAAAAAAGGTTGTAAAGGGATAATATAATATTATCCTTTATAGGTCGCAAGAGCCTCATAAAGAATTAAGTATTATTTGTGCTGATGATATTGTAGTTTTCTTATAGTAGTTAAAACTGGGTTTTATTTATAGTATAGGTTTCATTATGTGTACAAAATTTGGATTTTGCACATATAACTAAGTAAAAATATGCTAATACTGTCTTTTATGAATTGCTTAAAGCTATGTGTGGTGATTCAATTTTTCTATTGTAATATTACTTGTATGCCATTTTGGTTAAGAAATAAATAAAGTCTTAAAAATAAGATAATATTATTGACAGTCCATGGTTTCCTCAAAACATCCAACGTTCTGCCTAAAAGGCTTTGGATACATGTCTCTGCTTGTCAACAAACAAAAGCTAGGAATGACTTGCCGATCTTTTTAAAATATCCATGAACCCGCCTCAAGATTGCAGCTTTTTTATGACTTCTGTTGTTTTTATCATCATAATGTTTGACATTTACATCATTTCCGTACCATAATGCCACTTCAAGCACCAGCTCATCCCTCTTTTATCTTTCAATAATAAAAGGCAATCATGGACATGTTTGATACTCAATGCATGAATACTTTTTATTGATTTATACATTTACATATTGCAAATATACAAACATTATGTGCTCCTCTACTCGCCGACTTGTTTTTGTCAGGATTTTACGGAGTGAAAAATCCGGGTTATAAAATGGTTAATGTCGGGCGGCAGATGGGAGGCGGGGAAGAAATTTGCGTAATAGATTTCTCAGCAACTCCTCATCACAACCACTTGCTATTTGATATACAGCATCGTGGTGCTGTCACATATCATGGGATTGGTCTCAGGTCTTTTTAACGAAATCCGGCCATTTTTTACTTTGACAGATTTTTCTCTTACGTGATTGATTTTTTTTACGAATTAGTCAAGAACAAGACAATAAAAGAGACAATGTCTTTTAATCTCACTTTCAGATATACTGATGATATCCTCTCTGTCAACAACGCTTTGTTTGGTAGATGGATTCCTTTGATACATCCTTTAGAGTTGGAGATCAAAGAAACCACCAAATCCAATTGCTCAACCTTATTCTTGGATTTGCATCTCGAAATTGACCACAGTTGTCATCTAAAAAAATTACATCCGTGACCGACTACTATGGATTCATTTATTTTCGTGGGTTTCAATTTTAGTGGTTTGATGAAAATTAATTGTTTTGTGGATTCTTTAATTCGTGGTTCTGAAGTTTGCAGCATGAAGATCAATGTTATATTTCTTTTTCGTTGGGTATCTAATTTCGTGGGCCAAGGCCACCCACAAAAACCACGAAAATGATACCCCACGAATAATAATGAAACCACAGTATTAGACAAAGGTTATAAGAAAATACGTCTTATATGATCTCGAAAAAAATCTTCCTTCAGTATCAGCCATTGGTGTAAAAATTCAAAACAGCTAAAGGCAATGGATTAGTGTTTGGCTGAATGTTATACTGTGATGAACACCTTAATATCCCTATTATGTCTTCACAACCGTGTTGAGTTTTGTGTTACTACCGGACTCCTTTGCAATAGAGGGGTATCCGAATGTCAAAAGTCCGAAAGGGCAGAGCCAAAACCAATAAACACCAACAAAATCGGGACAAAAACAGACTACATGTAAAACATGGAAACACCATTTCATTTGAAATGCCTGTATTCAGTCGGAACCATTTGGATGCTCAATTTTATACCCCCACTCGTAAGAGAGGGGGCTAAATTGCAATCACCTTGTCCGTCCGGTTCAATTTCTCTGCTTCTACTGGATGGATTGGTTTCAAATTTTGTACACAGCTTCAGCATGATGAGTTATACCATGCCTTCTCTTTCCAGGTCAGTCCATCATCTACTTCTTGTTTTCCGAGCCGACTTAGAATAGTTTAGAGTAAAAAATTTGAAATGTAAAATTTTTCGTAACAGATTTCTCGGCTTCTACAGAAGGGATTGATTTCAAATTTGGAATACAGCTTTAACATGATGAGTTGTACCGTGCCTCCTCTTTCCAGGTCAGTCGGTCATCTACTTCCTGTTTTTTATGGTCGAGTGGGGGTATGCTTAGCACGACTTAGTGCAACCCCTTGTGCAGGTTTGCTTTCCTGGTTTTGTCTTTTCTCTAGGACGACAATAATTTATCCAACAGAAATTTATACTGTAAAAAATAAAATGTTTAGTGTTGTACAGTCGAACAAACATTTACTATGCATGTTCTTGTTCTCGTTGTCACTCAGATTTGATAAGGCTTCTCTCTCTTGGAATGCATTTTATACTAATTTCAAATTGTAAAAATACAAAACAAAATGCATCACAACAACAAAATAGTTGAAACAATGACAGCTGCATGATCGAAATTTTCATTGCCAACTTAATTTTTTCCTAGGTTTCCAAGGTAACCAATTGCAAACCCGTCCTTCTTATGTTTTTGATTGACCTTTTCTCACCAATTCAAGTGAAACGTGTATCAGTTACATGATTTTCTTAGAAAGGACAAGGTATGATAAGAGCCCAAATTAACTGCACTATTTTGAAATTGTTTCAGTGGAAATATGCAATATATAATTAAAATAAGTTAAAATTTACTATATTAACATGGTTTCGTTTAAAATTTTCCATTGTGATGTTATAATAATTTCTGCAAGTTGTCTAAAAATTGAAAATGGTGAAACACTGTATAAAGCCTGCTTTCGAGTGGTTTTTAACAACTTAGCTCTTAGCATTACAGAGTAACACCACTATAATTTGTGCAAATGATCATGTATAAGATATTTGTGGTACACTGTGCGGCTCATAGTTAAATTTGCCTAAAAATACCTCTTATTTGACACTTTTTCACAAAAATGTCAATTTCGAAGAATTTGATAACGTTACTTTGTCGTATTAAAATGAGATTTTTTTTTTAAATAGTTATTTTATTATACCTTGTTCATCTCAGAGCAGATCTAGAATAGTTTAAGCTTAATTCAATAATTTTTAAATATGATGAAATTTGGGGATTATGCATTTATCATAAATTGTCCTTTATCTAAAATAGACATTTTTGCTGTTTTTATATTTGAACGGATGTTGATGGATTTGCTGATCAAATCACATATTTCTTTAACATAACAGAGTGAGTGAGGTGTTTTACGCCCTTGCAACGCTATTAAGATTATTTAAAGGCGATGAACATGATAAGGATAAAGTGAACATGAAATGATGATGATAAATGAAATATGGGGACGGGAAAGAAAAAAAAGGAACAGAAAATTTCGAAAAACAACTTGACAGGAAAAGGGGGAAATTGGGAAGGGGCGAAAAATTGAGTCTATGTGGTTCACTACTTAGCGGTCCTCAAAGGGGTCTTTTACGTGCATGAAGCGTGGCACTCTTCACACACATTGACCCTCTATGATAAGCGGTCAGGCTTTCCGTATTACAGACCCGACAACCACCGCGGATGAGGGCCACCATATTTAGCCACCTATGTACACAGTTGGTCGCTCTGTGAGCTGAGCACCGACCCGACGTCAGAATTCCAAGACTCTTAGTCGCCTCTTGCGACAAGTTAGGCTTTGCTGCTGGCCCATTCGCCACCCTGAACGGGACAATAAAAAATTGTAATTCCACAGGACGACGCAAGACGACGGATAGTGTCAAAATTACCCCTATTTGTTGCTTGCCAACACGTTGCAGGCGACATAAAAATACCTTTATAGACAAATATGAATTAGAGGTTTTTATTCAACATTTTGAGGGGCTTTAAAATGTATTCAGGCAAACTGTACGTCAAATAAGCGACTATAAGAACTGTTTGACTTCTACTTTCTGTTTGAGTGCTATCCCTTTATTGTTCCCCACCGCAACGCGGAGCGGGAACATAGAAATGCCGGTGTCCATCCGTCCGTCACACTTTTTGTAACAGTTTCCTCAGCTTCTATTATTAATCCTACCATTAATCAATATTTGGTATGCAGCTTTAAGTAGAGGTCACATATTGTGGAATAGGTTTCAAGGTCTGATGCTTACCTATTTCCTATTTAACGAGTTGTCCTGTGCGGGGCCCGGGTGGCGAATAGGCCAGCAGCAGAGCCTAGCTTGTCGTAAGAGGCGACTAAGGGTCTTGGGATTCTGACGTCGGGTCAGTGCTCAGCCCACCGAGCGACTAAGTGTGTACCCTAGGTGGCTGAATAGGGTGGCCCTCGTCCGCGGGGGTTGTCAAGTCTATAATGCGGAAAACCCTGACCGCTGGCCATAGAGGACCAACGTGTATGAAAGTGCCACGCTTAATGCACGTAAAAGACCCCTACCCACCTCTCCCCTTTTCCTGTTATTCTTCAAAATTTACCGGTCCTTTGTTTCCCACCCCATCCCATATTTCATTTATCATCATTTTTCCTGTTCATTTTATCATCCTTTTCATGTTCATCGCCTTAAAATAACCTATATAGCTTTGCACGGGCGTTAAACACCAACTTTTTTACTCACTCAGTTTAACGAGTTGACTTAGAATTTTTTAAAGTTCAAACATAGATTTTTTTCAACAGATTTCTCAGCTACTTCTTTTCATAGGCTTTCCATATTTGATATGCAGCTTCCTGTAGGGGTCCCATGTTATTAACTTAAATGAAAAAAAATGTCGTAACAGATTTCTCTGCTACTACTATTCGTAGACTTTCAATATATGGTATGCAGCTTAAGGTTAGTGAGGACACCTGTCATGTGACCAAAACCAGCTAAAATTGCAAAAAAAAAAACCAAGTTCAAATATCACAAATACCTTGAAACTTGTGTAAAATAGTTTCATTTAATGAAACTTAATCAAAATAGATTAATTTTAATACAAATTAAATAACCATCCCTTCATTTATAAAATTTTCAAATAAAACAAGGGAGATAATCCACTTGAAAAATGACCAAAAAATTACAAAGATTTGTATTGTAGACAGAAAAGTAAGCTGGTGACCCCTATTTTTTATTGTTTTATTTCAAAATATATTGTATTTCATTGATTTTTATCAATAAAAATTAAAATTTAAATTCGTGGATTTTTTCTGCGACAAGATTTTATGCTAATTATTTGGCCTTTCCTATATAATCTATAGTAATTTGGGAAAACAAGCCTGGAAAGGGGGTCCAATATTTTTACACAAGATAAAGTATATACCTAACACTAATATATAAAAAAAAAATTGGACATTTTAAATTCGGCATTATTTTTGGAGTCAGGTGTCCTCACTAACCTTAAGAAAGGGGTATCACGTGGTGAGAAGCGTTTTCAGGTTTGTCGCTTATCTGCTTCCTGTTGAGTCCAGTGCGAGGCCCGGGAGGCGAATAGGCCCGCAGCAGCGCTAAGCTTGTCGGTAAAAGTCCACTAAAGAGCGCTCAGAAACCTAACATCTGGGTCAGGCCGCTTTGCCCACAAAGCGACTGGGATGTGTGCCCCAGGTGGTTGAATGGGGCAGCCCTGACATCGAGAGATGCGGGGTCGTCAGGCGATAATGCGGAAAACCTGACCGCAAACCATAGTGGTGCACCGTGTTGGGAAAAATGTCACGTTCCTCGCACGTTAAAGAACCCTGCTGCAGGTCTCGGTAAGAGTAGGACCAGTAGGATCGCCATGCAGGAGGCAAAATTTCCCGTCCCTACCCATCACTCCTTTTTCCAGTGACAGTCAAAACTCTCCTACCCGATTGGCCTTGTGTCCCTATTTCCTCCACTTCATCATCATTTCATGTTAATTGTATCACCATTTTCATGTTCATCTCCCGGATATAGCCGAAATCGTGCTGCTTGGGAGTAAAGCAATAACTAACTAAGCTTCCTGTTGAGGACCGGACTTAAGAGTTTTAGCCACAAGGCAGGAAACCCAGGAATTCCGTTCTTGTTTCGAAAGATTCAAACCGTTACTCCTATGTAGTAAATGAATAGATCATGATCAGCTGCTAGATCTTTTATTTAAGACCGCTTTATAAAGAGATCCATGGAATTTGGTCGTCGTCTCCTGCGGGACAATTTGCCAATTGCAAGAGATAGAAATATGTAGTGCATATGTTAGATATCTTGCATGCTAGTCTTTATTAAAACTGCAAACCTGACAGAATGAAAGTGGTCCATCATGTAGATAATAAACTGCTCAATAAAAGGAAATCGCTGCTGGCTGATACGAGTTTAAGCTTCCGCTCCCATTCTAAAAAAGCCAAACCTTTTTTCTATCGCTACATCATTGAATTTTCTGTTAATATATCATGTATATTGTACTTTCATGTTTTTGTTACTGATGTTTTAAGTTAATTGTTTGTCGCTTTTTTTTCTGAGGTGTTGATTAGATTGCGACAATATCAACATCCCAGCCAATGTTTCGCAGAAAATATTCTCGCTTCTTAAAGCACTCTCTTCGTTATATTTAATAAGAAAGCGATCAAATATTAGTAGATATGCATATCATATCATCATCACTCTCATCATTGAACATATTTATTTAAATGACATTAGCATGGCTGTAAAAGCTATTTTGGGTCTGAAATAAAGGATATTAACAAAACAAATAACATGGAAAAATACATCAATTTGCAAATTGTAATGACACAATATTACATTAAAGTAATAAAATAAGTGGGTTTTCTTGTAAGGTAATTTTTGTATACAAGATCTTTAATAAAGCTTTTACACAGATATTTTCTTTTCCAATCTTTAAAATTGACATCCTTCTTCAGTTGTCATAACATTTAAATAATGTGATTGGTTTTTTTTAAAAGACAGCCTAGAAAAGCATTTTCGAGATGAAACTGTTGACAAGATTTGATATATAACCTAGCTATAATAGCCAAAATGATAGTTTGATCATGAAGAAGTGTCAAAGTTATATATTTATATGAAAAGTTAGTTAGTTATTGCGTTACTCCCAAGCAGCGCGATTTCGGCTATATTCTGGAGATGAACATTAAATGATGAGTGAGTTGGTGTTTTACTCCCGTGCAACGCTATATAGGTTATTTACAGGCGATGAACATGAAATGATGATGATAAATAAAATACGGGGGATGGAGTACAAAGGTCCGGTAAACCACAGGAAATGGAGAGGGATGGGTAGGGGCGGAAATTTTAGCCTATGTGGTACACTACTTGGCCGTCCACAAAGGGGTCATTTTCGTGCATGAAGCGTGACACTCTCCACACACGTTGGTCCACTTTGGTCAGCGGTCAGGTTTTCCGTATTACAGACCTGACAACCCCCGCGGTTTTGGTCGCTCTGTGGGCTGACATCTGACACCGACATCAGAATCCCAAGACCCTTAGTCGCCGCTTACGACCAGCTAGTCTCTGCTGCGGGCCTTTACGCAATCCGGGCCCCGCACGGGATCATGAAATGATGATGAAGTGGAGGAAAAAGGGGGTAAGTCCTTTCGGGGAGGAAAGTCTTGTTTGCCACTGGAAAAAAATGTAATGGGTAGGCACAGACAATTTAGCCTCCTGCATGGGGATCCTACGGGTCTTACTCTTACCGAGATCTGCAGCAGTGTTCCTTAACGTGCGACGAACGTGACACTTTTCCCAACACGATGCACCATTATAGTTTACAACCAGGTTTACCGCAATATAGCTTGACGACCCCGTCATTCAATAAGACAGAGCTGCCAAATTCAATCACCTGGGGCACACATCCCAGCTGCTTTGTGGGCAAAGCGACCTGACCCAATGTCAGGTTTCAGAATGCTCTTTTGTGGACTTTAATCGACAAGCTTAGCGCTGCTGCGGGTCTATTTGCCCCCCCCCCCCCCGAAGCTTCACGGTTCTTAAGTACAATATTCATCTGCAAGTAGCGAAAGTCAAGCATGCAAAATATGTTTGATAAATTTTGACAGCATCATCACATTTAAATGCTCGATTTGGAAATAGCTTAACCTTTCTTTGTTAATAAAAGCAACTTGCAATAATAATTCTGTGCATGGAACAATTACCTCAAACATTTATCTATATTCCCTTGTATTTGTAAGATTGATTGATGGATTGTTGTTGTCTGCTTACTGTCCTGTCGGCGTTATTTCAGACGTAATAGGGACATAAATAAGTTACAATATATAAATAACAGTTCGATAAAAAAAAAGTCAATGACCATAGATAAAACAAATAATATCGATTTATAGATAAAAACCAATATTAAAAGTGAACACACTAAAATTTTAAAAACGAATCATCACGATTTTTTTGTAATATAACTGGACCTTTCACGTTTAGACACAAATATCAAATGGTGTGTTTTATTTCTGTTAGTTAGTTATTGCTTTACTCCCTAGCAGTTTGATTTGGTCTATATCAGGAAGATAAACATGTAAAGGGTGATACAATGAACATGAAATGAAAATGACGTGAGGGAAATGGGGACACAAAGCCAATCAGAGACGAGACTGTAGGCTGCCATTGAAAAAGGGTGCACGTGTTTGTGTTTAGGTTTATAGCTCTTTTCGACGCACCTGGTATGCCTGGGTCATGTAAAAATGTCAATGATTTATACTATACATTTTGTAAAAAATGAAATAAAATATTTTATTCGATAAATGGATGTTTAGTTTTGCTATTAAACATGTCTCAAATTGTTATTGCAGTCATCAATAAAACAGTGGCCAAAATTAAGGATATATATTTTAAGGGTATAAGCCGTAAACAGTCCATTCGGTATAATATTGAACTGTCCTATATTTTTCCGTATGGAATGTTTAAGACTTATATCTTACTTAAAACAGAGTTTATGCATGCAAACTTTTATATTCAAGCATATCACGATCAAAAAATATATCTTTATCCGTGATCCAAGTGAACACTTGTTTGCCAAGTCTTCCATAGTCGAACTGTTAGCGTTGTGGACTATGATGGGGGAGATTACGGGTTCGAATCCAGCTATGGACAAAACAATTTTTGTTATTGATTTAGATTTAATATACACGTTTATATAACCAAATAATATAAATACATGTACCTCAATTAACCCATTTTGAAACAAGCAATCGGTAGCCTTAGGCTTAATGACATTGCCTGAGGAGAGAAAGATTGCGGGTTCGAATCAATGCACGGCATAAATTGTCAAAAATGTACCGAATTTTATGCTTGCTGCATTTTTCCCTTCAATCATTGACTAAGATAATGTTAAAGTCACAAAAATACTATAACTGACCGCCCAATATTAGATAAAAGCCATCCAAAATTAAAAAGAAAACAGTCCAATTTTAAGACTAAACAGTACTTGTCGGTAAAATAAAGTTCTGCATTAACAATGTCTATAAGATGGTTTGCCCTAAGATTTAAATTGACTTACTACATTGTAGACATATGTGTGTTGTTAGGGTTCAAGGCCTTTTTCGACGCACCTGGGTCATAAAGGGAGGTCAGTTTTAATGGTGGAGGAAACCGGAGTACCTGGCGGAAATCACCTACCATGGGCAGGTAACTGACAGAAGTGACTCCCACACCACTTGAGACATATTTGGTAGTGAGCAATAGTAAGTGTGGTATTTAAACCAGCGTTTTTGACCACTCGGTCACCAGAGCCCTCGCCGCAAAAAAAAGGAGCGATACGGGCAAAATAATTTCCTCCATAGGGATCCTACGGGTCCTACTCTTTACCGAGACCTGCCGCAGGATTCTTTAACATGCCAGGAACGTGACATTTTCCCAACACGGTGCGCATCACTATGGTTTGCAAATAGGTTTTCCGTATTATAGCCTGACGACCCAGGCACTCATTATGACAGTGCTTACCCCTTCCACCACCTGGGATACACATCCAAGACGCTTGTGAACTCTTACCGACATACATAGCACTTTTGTGGGCCTATTCGCCATCCGAGTCGCACGTGGTGGTTTTTTAATTTATTTTAGTTATATGCTTCGCGGTCTATTTCCATGAATTTATTCTAAACAATGAATTTGTGAGCCACTGCTCACTCAACATACCCCTGCTATCCCCCAAATTGACATAGTCGGAACACTGGAAGGAGATATCCAATAGCTACAAAAATTTAGCTTCTGTGGCATCTTTGACTGGGCGGAGCTACACATGTATTATGCGGTCCCATTACTCGTAATGGAGCTACGCTGAAAGTAAATCACATAGGCGTATTTCCGTTCGTTAGAAGTTGTACTTGGTATTTAAATGTTGCTATTAAAAGGTTATTGACAGATTCAGTTAGGAAATTTTGTAACTTCTCGCAATATTCAAGTTTTTCGTAAAAAGATAATTTCTTAAAGACGTTTGATCTTTAACTTCGTTCAGGATCAGAATACTGAAAATTGTAATGATTTTTCAACAAAGTGATCGTTAGTTATGGTTTTCAGTTAAAATCTTTATCTAACCATTGTTATTATGATATTTTAAGTAATTCATAGCAATTAAAAGATTTGCCAGTTAAACAAAGAAATTCAGTTTCCGGGACCGAATTGTGGCTCCGCCCATTCAAAAATTTCACTACATGCGAGGCGCATCTATATCAATGTCCAAGACCCCTTTGTGGACCGCCCAGTAGTGCACCACATAGGCTAAATTTTCCGACCCTACCCACCTCTCCCCTTTTTCCTGTGGTTCTTCAAAATTTACCGGTCCTTTGTTTCCCACCCCATCCCCATATTTCATTTATCATCATCATTTCATGTTCATTTTATCATCCTTTTCATGTTCATCGCCTGTAAATAACCTATATAGCGTTGCACGGGCGTAAAACACCAACTCACTCACTCACTCACCCCAAATATAATATTAGTCTTGTTGTCATATAAACATACATAAACAGTTTGTGACAGAACATACACATATCATATTTAAATGTAAACATGAATAGTATCAAATAAGACAAATAAACCTATAGCAAGTTATGAGACCTCTGTCCTCAGTTCTTTTGACTGTTTACAAAAGAAGCCAAACATTCTTATATGTTTGTGATTTGTTGGGGTAAACAAATAGACCATTTTACCTTCATCTGATATTAATAAAATTTAAATTATCTGTTCCTGGTAAATTAAAAAGGTTTGAACGTTTTCTCTGATTCTTTTATTCATATTACAATTTAAAAGAAAATGCATTTCATTTTAAGGTTAATGAGGACAGGTGTCATGTGACCAAGCACATCTAACTATGCAAAGATTAGTTAGTTAGTTATTGCTTTACTCCCAAGCAGCACGATTTCGGCTATATCCTGGAGATGAACATGAAATTGGTGACACAATGAACATGAAATGATGATGGAGTGGAGGAAATGGTGACACAAGGCCAATCGGGTAGGAGAGTTTTGACTGCCACTGGAAAAAGGAGTGATGGGTAGGAACGGGGAATTTAGCCTCCTGCATGGGGATCCTACGGGTCCTACTCCTACCGAGACCTGCTGCAGGGTTTTTTAACGTGCGAGGAACGTGACATTTTTCCGAACACGGTGAACTATGCAAAGAAAATGCTAGCATATCAATAAATACATAACAAAAATATTATATGAGTTAATCAAAGAAACAGAGATATGACTATTAACTTAATAAATCATTGTTTTGAAAATATCAAGGGAGATCATCAACGTAAAATATGACCATCAAAATACAATGGATTCTACAGGCAGATTCAAAACGAAGTTGGTGACCCCCTATTTTCTCACTCTTATATCAAAGTAACCTTAATAACATTAATTCTGATATATTAAAATCAAATTTGTAATGTAAGATTTTTTTATTGGGCAGTGATTTTATGCATTTTATATGTCCTTTCCTTTAATATCCATTGTAATTATGGAACGCCAAATTAACATATATTCAATTAATTGTACCTATCTTCAAATACTTGAAGATATCTTCAAATGAATTATACCTATCTTCAATTGAATTATACATATCTTCAATTCAATTATAGATATCTTCAATTCGATTTTAGATATCTTCAATTCAATTATACCTATCTTCAATTCAATTGTACCTAGGTACAATTCAGCACAATTAAAGATATCTTCAATTCAATTGTACCTATCTTCAATTCAATTGTACCTATCTTCAATTCAATTAAACCTATCTTCAATTGAATTGAACCTATCTTCAATCGAATTGAACCTATCTTCAATTGAATTAAACCTATCTTCAATTCAATTGTCACTATATCTATAATTGAATTGAAGATAGGTATAATTCAATTGAAGATAGGTGTAATTGAATTGAAGATATCTTCAAATGAATTGAAGATATCTTCAAATGAATTGAAGATATCTTCAAATGAATTGGAGATATCTCCAAATGAATTATGGAGATGTTGGAATTAGACCTATCTTCAAGTAAATTAAAGATATCTTCAATTAAATTGAAGATAGGTACAATTGAATTATACCTAGGTGCAATTAAATTGCACCTAGGTATAATTCATTTGAAGATAGGTTCAATTGATATGAAGATATCTTTAATTATTTTAAGATAGGTACAATTGAATTGAAGATATCTTCAATTTATTTGAAGATATCTTCAAATGATTGAAGATATCTTCAATTATTTGAAGATAGGTACAATTAATTGAATATATGTTAATTTGGCGTTCCATATGTAATGTAGTCGAAATTTGAACACTTATATTGGAGAAACAAGCATTGTCACCTTTTTTTATTTTAATAGTTTTGTATTTAAGGCAATAAAATTAGATTTTTTTCAGAGTCAGGTGTCCTCATTAACCTTGAAGAATATTACAAGTTTTACATTTATCTTCCCGTCTCAATTTCCAGATTATAGTTAAGTAAAGATTTGTCTCAAATCAAATAAAGATTCCGACAAATAGAACTCTCCTTCTGAGATAGGGTTTAGTTTTTTATACAGAAAGAGCTTATTATTTTCATCAAAACCCTGCATTTTATCAGAGAATAAATGTTTAAACTTGTCATTTATCACTACTTTAATATTAGATTTTAAGCTATTAACATTTTTCATTATTTTACAATTAATAATATTTTCTCCTTTTTCTTGGTTCGGAGAAATATCTTTTACATCAGTGTACATAGAATTAATGCTGTTTGAATCTAAGATCTTAGTTAGGTCAAAAGCCTCTTTTAGAAGTTGATTTAGATCATCAGTATGAAGTCGAGCCAAATATACATACAATAGACTGTGAATGAATAAAATATAAAAAAGCACCGAAAAATGTTATAGTACTAGTAAACTAGTATGGGTGCAACTCGTGGTCTTGAAGTTCAACTTTCCTGAATTCATTGGTGTATTGTCCAATTTATTGATGTCATTTCTTTGTACATTTAAATAATGTTCTTCGAAAACTCAGTATTACTGACTGAAAATATTTCCCCTTCACCTGACAAATTTTAGAAGAAAACGAAAGTTCAAAAGGCTCTAAATATACATCTAAATTATAGTCTTAGGGCGAACACATCTCAACCAAAGACTCTAAAGACATGGTGTTAATTGGCCAAACTTAAAGATAAGGCTTCAGGAATCAATATGTAACAACCAATTTATATCTTTTGTATCATATCATTTCCTTTAATGTCTTTTATGAAGTCCTTCAACACAAAATGAAGATGCGATAGCCGGATATTATTTTCGATCTGATCATATTGAAAACATATTCGATAATTTAAATGTGATATGATCTTTCCGTAAGAACAATTTGAAAGCATCTTTTATGTTCTAAATCAAATGAGAACGCGGAATGTGTCATGTTCTTCGTTTTAATGATAAAAGTGTATATTTAATATGTAATGTAGTCACGAAACTCTACAAGAAAACGTCGACTTTTTTTTTTAATTGGTGATATTATGTTCTTTTGTGTCTTTTTTTAAGCTTGGAATTGCACTTGATTTTAGTCTGAGTCGACCGAATTTATAAATCTGATCTCCTTTTGATATAAGGGCAATTCCGTCAACACCTAGCTGCAATTATGTAGCATCCTTGGAAAACTATTTGATTAGGCGGAGCTACAAAGGGGTCCAATTACCCGCAACGGAGCAAGTCGAAAATTAACTATTTTGCGTTTTTTTTTTTAGGCCAAAAATTCTTGTTGGTTTCCCCTAACCCTGTCGGGTCTGTTTTCTTTGGTCAATAAATTTTATTGCCTTTTAAAAAAAAAATTCTGGCCTGCCGGGTCTTAGATAATGAGATTTGCTAAAACAATATCACTGAAAATTTTGAATCATACACATCAAATTATTTTCTTGCTTTATTCTGTTTTTAAAAAAGAAGTTAAGCAGAGAAAATTCATATCATTAATTCTTGTGCTTTAATGACACTTTAATAGTTTACAGAATTTATAATAATTGGTTTAATAAAAAAATAATAAGAAATCTAAATATTTTCCTGCCTGCCAGGTCTAAATAACAACTATAGTTTTTTTTTAAACCCTCTTATCATGCTTATGGTACTCGCGATGGTTATAATAGGGTTCCGTTTAACGTAATGGAGCAGCCGCCTCAAAATTACGCGCTGAATTTTAAAACGTTTTGATGCGACTATTGAGTTTCAATGGGTTTATCATTAATAATTTAATTGTGATATCGTGATATAACCTATAAATATTAAGTTTTTAATTACAAAAACTTAATTTTATATAATTTTAACCCTAACTTCACATTCAGGATCAAAATAGTATAAATGACGATATTCTCATCAAAACTTAATTATATTTATAAAACTGTACAATATAAAAAAAAAACGCAAAATAGTGAATTTCAAAGTTTCGCTGTCTATCTAAATCTATTTCAAGTCTTACAAAGTTTAGCTGCAATAATGTAGCTCCTTTGGCATCTTTTTGACTAGGTGGAGCACAAAGGTTTCCCATTATCCGTAATGGAGCAAGTCGAAATTTTATGTTTATCCTTCACAAGAATTAAGATAGGAAAACTCTGAAGAGCATTAGCTTTCGGTAATATTCATTGAAAAGTTTATAAATTTAATTTTAGACAGTAATATTGTTTTTCTTAACTTTACTGCGAGGCTCAGGATCAAACTTATATCAATAAATTTTGTAATGAAAAATGTGTTGATAATTTCACGAATTAACCATCAAGGTATTATTAATATATCCGTAGCAAATCTAAAATCGCACGAAAACGCTCTTAAACAGCGCTTAAATTTGAGGCGGCTGATCCATTACGTTAAATAGAATCCCTCGGAGAATTCAGGTATTTTCCATTGTAAGTAAAGTATCTTTGTTGTCATTTGTATTTCATAAAATATTGGAAGCAGAGCCCAGCTTGTCGTCAAGGGTTGTAAGAGCGGGTGAGTGCTCAGTTTACAGAGCGATCAAGTAGTGAACCCTAAATGGCTGAATGAGTTGGCCTTCGTCTGCAGGGGGGGGGGGGGTGTTAGGTCATAACAATATAGGTTACAACAAAATCACCGAACTGAGATGATAAATCTCCTATATCCAAGAACAAAAGACAAAACAAGGCAATGACATACCCACAGGCATTCGTTTCATATGAAAAAAATAAAATCCCTATACTCCCCTACCAAAAGGTGTTTATCTTCATTCAGACAGGACCTCCCGCTTCAGACCGATTTCGGTCGTTTTTCTGCACCAAAAATGGTGACACCTACCTCATTACACTCTTGAGATGTTTGCCTCTATCGTCCGCATACTCAAACTCCTTCTCAAATTGATTTCACGTCAAGATTTGACGAAATTTGTCTTGCATTTTGGTGCAAACTTGTTTGGAGGATTTGTCAAAAATGTTAACTTCCGGTTTTTGAAATCGGAACAAATGTTACATTCAAATAAATGTATAATGTTGTTTATAAAATTATAATCGTTTCATAAATGGTTTGTTACAATTTTTTGTTTATTGGAAATTAGTCTCGATCACCCAGACGCATATTATAAATATAGCGTCTGGGTTCATTATGTATGATTTTCGTTTTCAAGAAGGTGGAGCCTATTATTGATGATTACTATTTTTAAATTGTTTGCTATATTTAGTGTCGACATTCCCTATCAAAATAACAACGGAAGTTGAAGGTCACAATCGTGCATGGCCAACTTGATAAACAACGTGGCACATCAGGTATTTCAATTTTCCTTCAATTAAACACGCTTTTATTCAATCATTGTGTTAATTGATATTGAAACTAGCGCACATATATAATTAAACAACCCTTTTTGTTACCAAAAGCAAATATCATACCAGTTACCTCAGTCAGTCAATGAAGAACACTCAAGCAAGTCAAAAAGTACAAATGTACTTAATTCCTTATCTTTAAATATAGTAAATGAGTGCAGAATTTAAAATACGTCAGAAAATTTAGTTGCTGTGTGGCTTTTGGATGTTTATAAAATAATTTTCCTTATACTTATGCTTTTGTTTTAGCAGGGGATACCATAAAGAAATGGTGTAGTCTATCACCCTAGGGCTACTGGAAATAAAGTTCAACTAAGCTTTAAGTAAACTTTTTTTAATTAATCCCAGAGGGCACCTATTATAAATGAGGAAATAAAGATATTTCAAAGGTGGGTTTTGCTCAAAAGCAAATGGACAGGTAATAAATATATTTTAAGTTACATTCAGTGTTCTAATTTTATAAGACATATTAAAAAAGAATTGTTCAAGTACTTTTCATATGACATATTGTAGCGTAGTAGTATAACATTGACAACAGACTCAATTTAAACTATAAATAGTTTAATTTGCATAATGCTTATAAAACGTTATTACCTCTTTCATGTATGTTTTTAGTATTTTTTTTAACATAGACATTATGCTATTTAATATTATTTTTTTAATTTCAGATTTGCTGTAACACAGGATTTTCAAGAACCATTTTGTGGAAATTCTATTATTGTTTTATTTTGCCTTAAACTGACATCCATAAAAACAGACATTTTAAAAAGCTCTTCAACTGACAAACTATGTCTTAAATTAAAAAAATCACATACTTGTTCATGCCTAATTCTATTACAATTGTTACAGATTTCACTTAAAATTAATTAATATGTACATGTGAAAAAAGCAATATGAAACCATGAAATAAGATAATATACAAAATAAAAAGGTATAGATTAAAAATATTTTAACCAAAAGACGGTATGTGTTCTGAAAATTGATAACCAATAACTGCCTTGAGTGTTATATATATGGACATTCTAGAGTTTTACCTCATCTATTTTCAATGACGTCAAGGGATTAGAATATTAAAAATAATAGTCTTTATGCCCTCAGTCCCAGACGGTGTAGTGTGGTTATGTTAAGGTGGTTTAAAAAAAGGTTACAGTTAGAACTTGGATCCCAGAACAGGCAAAGATATATAGACTTAGAGTTCGTAGATCTCATCAAGATACAGGAGACTTCATTTAAGCATTAATAAGAAAAATATCCAAAGGGCATAATGCCCAATCATGGAGGGACGAACGGACCTGATCACTATATGTCCCCCTTCTTTCGTAGATGAGGCATAAAAAGTATAGTGTGAAAAAGAAGATGTGCGTTTTGTTATTAGACTCGTCAGTGACGGTTTGGTACGAAGGAAACGAACAGAAAACAAATAAAAAATATATAAATGTACATGTTATAAAAGTTTTTTTTAATGTCCAATTAAAAATTGTAAAACAGAGACGCAAAAGATCACAGAACGATTATACACATCAAAAGATCAGAAGTACGTGTTAAATGAGTTCCGTTTTGCCAAGACTCATCTTATACAATGAGACCCCTACCTGAAGCTGCATACCAAATATCAAAAGCCTTGTATTAATAGTAGCTGAGAAATCTTTTACGAAAATTTTTCCATTTTTGACCCTAAAAAATTAAGTCGGTTCGTTAAACAGGAAGTAGGTAAGCGACAGACCTGAAAACGCATCCCAACATATGAGACCCCTACTTGAAGCTGCATACGAAATATCAAAAGCCTAGGATTAATAGTAGCTGAGAAATCTGTTACGAAAAAAAGTGTGACGGACGGACGCCCGGCATTTCTATGTCCTCGCTCCGCGTTGCGGCGGGTGGACAAAAATGTTATAAAAAATTATAGCGTATTTTGAGAAAAAAAAACGTATGATCTATGGTATTTTTATACCGTCCGTTTAAAAGTGGCTTTTATGCTTCAAATAACCCGCAATTGCCAAATAAGCAATGTATCTATGCAACCGATGTGGCACAAGCAGAGAGGTCCCAACTGGACATTCGAATGTCAAAAGGGCAATTTGAAGACAAATCCAATTAACATGCAAAATCGGCGAGATTGGCACAAAACAAATAGAAATCAATGTCCAACGCGAACTCAAATCGTAAGGAGAGTGAACTCGGTGATCCTTGAGGACAAACAATTCCTGCGAGTAATGACCAGTAGTAAAAATAAAATTCAACGGCAATTGAAGATGTCTTCCTTTCTCAAATATTAACTGATGTGCAGTAGTTGCAATACACCAACTGCGTTGACAATGATCAATTCAGTGTGTTAAACATTCAGAAAAGGAAGACAAAACAAAAACCTCATAACAAAGAAACCAAAATCTGTACTCATTTGTTAGATAGAAATCCCATATTCCTCTAAGTGCAAGATGCAGATATGTATTCCACCCTTGCTGATTCAGTGATCAGTTAAACAATAAATCGTCATAAAATGAAAGAAAGTACATTTAAACTGTGACAGTTTCAAATAAATTGAACTGCACCTGACATGAGTGTTTGAAAGACTAATCAGGACACTATTTTCAAAATGTTTAATGATCAAGAGTTTTTAGAATACAGTAAAAAGACCTCTTATTCTGTGGTAAATACTAGTGTCTGAACGTTCATTATACAGAAGTTGGCCAATTTAACAGTAGTTGTAGCATCTGAAATTTGCATAAGATAAGTCCTCAGAACAGACCTTCATAGTGAACTCATTGAATAGCCCCCCCCCCTTTCCAATTGAAAGTTGCCTAAGCAAATTTAACATTAAAACTTATTTATGTACAGTATACAGCAGACCATTTTAATGCATTTTCAAATGAAAAACATTCAAAGCAATCATGAAAACACGTTCTTTTCGAGGAAGATTAATCTAAATGAAGGTATTTTCCCAAACGAGAACTTGACAGATACTTGACATGTCTACGTAGACATTACCACACCTTATGGGCGGAACTGACCAGAATCTGGTCAGTTCCGCCCACCTAACCTAACAGGAAATAACATAGGATGCTTCCATACGTTTATTTGACATCGATCAAATAAAAAACGTATGGATGATCGATACTAATTGGAAATGTGACTCTTTCACTATTACGATGCTTAAGTATACGTATTTGAAAAAGAGTAATGGTTATTTTCTTGCCGGCGACGGAGCTGACCTGATAATGTTCCGAAATTGTTCTCAAGTTTATTTGGCGGTCAAATATGATGGATGAAAACGACGTCAATACAACATTTGGCTTTTGGTAAGGAGATAATATAATTACTTTCTGTAGAATTAGTTAAAAATATAGGGAGAGTCGGTCCCAGTAAATTCTTTGTAAAATATTAAACGCGGTAAACACAGAATCAATAAGACAAAGGTAAAATACATGAATGCCGCCTCTTTGTTGATGGCAGGTTTAGAAAAAAAAATACAAAAAAATAAGATTTAAATGGATAATTCTTCTATCTTACTACTATTCGCATAATTCGGACTTTCCCTTGGTTAATGGGGCGGGTACAGGGGGCATGAAAAAAAGGGTGGGCGTTCCAGGCAATAATTTGCCGATTTTACGAAAGTATTGCAAGAATGACAAAATTTCCCTACCCCTTGGATCCACCAATGTTTTAATTGATTTTGATTGTAGAAATGTGTCAATGAGGAGTTTCGGCTTGGGGGGGAGTAATTGTTTTCTTCAACTGGAATAAAGCACAGGCATTCGTTGAATAAAGTGTAGTAAATGGCAACACCTGTGGTGAAAAACACTGACTATGATTTTGCTGAAATTTTGTCTTGCATGGACTGTTTGCCACTATACTTAGTTGGTCATATATGCCATTGTCATTTTCTTACGGAAGTTATGGTCTTTTATTGACTTGGTGAAATTTTGGCGGCGACAACGGAAACCTGTAGCATTTTTGTTTCTTTTCTTTCAGGCTACTACAAAATGTTATTGAAATACCTGGTGGTGTTACAACAACTGAGGCTCTTAGAAATAATTCTTTAGCAACTCCAAAGTGATAGGACTCTATATATCTAAACTTTTCCCCGAATTTAAAAAATCATCTGTATGTGTAGATGGAAAACAACTTCCATGCTATAAAAACATAACAATACCTAGCATTCTAGACACGAAGGACATTTCATTCAGTGAAATTTCAAATTTCATGCCGACTGATACTTGGTTTATTTACAATAAAACCACCGATTTGCTTAATTTTGCACATCTTATTAATGTTAGATTCAACGGAAGGCAACCGTTGCTTGAACTAAGAATTGAAGCTAATGGAAATGTCAACTTATACCTCGATAAGGATAATTGTTTAGCACTGATGAAAAAGTGTAATGAGAAATCTACTTCCGGATTCCCAAAATCATTACAACTACATTGGTTTGATCAAAGCGATTAATGTACCTTTAGAAAATTATCTCTGGTTCAAATATGCCGAGTATAAGTAAAATTTCAAGATGTAGAACAGGCGTCAAATAGGACAACCTTGGCGTACTCCCATAACAATTTTGAAAAAGAAAAAAAAATTATAGAGCAAACCTTTAACAGGATATCCTTGATGTGCACCCACGACAGTTTTAAAGAGAAATCTTTGCTTGATTTTAACAATTTACTTTTTTATATAACGTTGATATAGAAATTTTATTGGGAAGGGGTCTAAAATAACGTCAAGATCATATGTTGATTCCCGGGACCTGTTTGTTATTTTAGTATTGTGGAACTATAGTATTAAAGCACTGAAAACAGTTGATGCATTTATAAAAACAGTTATAACTATTTTAAACAACTCGGACAATACCAGTCATCAATTGCAATAAATGCCCATTGTTCATCTGTTAACTTAAGACAGTCCCTACAAAACCAATCGTCACACAAATCGCAAGCAACCCACTGTGGATTATCAACGTCACATACTGGGCATTTTGTTTCAGTTTCTTTGCATTTTTTCTTATTTTTCTGCATTGTAAGTCGAACTTTTCGTTTGCGCTTTGACTTTCGTTGTTTACCAGACGCTAGTTGTGACACATTCTGACCACTAGTAACCAGAGTATTATTCGTTGGTTCGCGCTGTTCTGATCCGTCGATAACAGTTTCTGAGTCAATATTGTCCGTTAAATCACGTAGGGGTACGTTTGATTGCTCTTTGTCGAGTTCACTAGAATTTACCATAATATCAGCAGAAAGTATTTCAGAGCACAATGTGTCTCTAATTGTGCTTTTTTTCATTGATTGTTTAACCGCGTTAAGTCCGTACGCTTTACACAATTGTAACATCTCTTTCTTGGAATAATGATCTAGACACTGATTTCCCCTTTCTAAAACGAAGTTTTTCAGTCTTAGATGTGACGAAAGTTAATGTTCGGTTTTGTCGGACTTGATTTCTTTCAAAGAGGGGAATGTCAAACTCTTTTGTTGCTTTTGTTGTTTATTATCAACTTTTTGTCGCAATCTCTCTGTTTTTGCTTTACCGACTGATCTTAGAATCGACTTTCTGAATTCGTTGTCCGTAATACGCAAGAATCGGATCAGTAGATCTTTGAACAATTCGTCTAAACACTGTGATGTATCATCGGCGTTCAGCTGAAACATGGTCTCTGTATCTAAATCATGGAAGAGATCTCTAACTGTAGTACGCAAATCTGCTTCATTTTCCATGTATTGACGCGTTCTGTTCAGGGCATCGGATCCATAACTGGCAACTGACGCTTGGGTCTGGAGCCTTACTCTAGTACTTTCCACCTTTAGCATGAATTCAAAGACATGATCGTTAATGTTTGTAAGTCCCTGGTTTAAATTTTGTTTCCTTTGTGTTTGATACAACGTCTCTTTAAATTTGGACGATTTCTCTAGATCTGAATATGTCGCAGTTAAAGAATCTAACAGTTTTACCATACAGAAGTATCTAAAAGCATCTATTCTAGTCTTGAGTTTGTAAATGTGCGTCTTAGCTTTTTTCATATAACTATATCTGGCTTTTGCAATACATCTACCAAAAACATAACGTAGCTTTCCCTAACCTTCAACTGACATTTCTTGAACAAATACATTTGATTCTTGGGCTGGCACAACTGTGTTTGCCTTCTCTCGAATAATCCACGATGTTATGTAATCAAAAATTTTACCGCACATGTCATAATCCTGGGTAGAAGGAGATCTATGAACAAGTTCAACGACAAGATTTCTATACTCAAGGGTAACCGAATATTTATACACACCGGAATAAAATTTTGTAAACACGTTTGGTTCAAACTGCTTAACACCTGAACAATTCTTATCAAATATATCCTTTAAATATTTGTGTAATTTGTTAGCGAAATATTCTACATCATTTCGGGTACTTGAGTTTTCGACCAATTGGAAATATGTTTTATATATTTCCTTGTCACGAGGGGAACATTTTTCCATTTCCATTTTGAAACTAGCAGAAATCGCATTTATATCTACAATGGGTTCAATGGGGTCTCTTTCCTTTGTTTCGACGACGTCGGTATCATTTGAAAGCATGAAATCTATTTCATCCATTTCACCTTCACTGAAATCAGACAATTCATCGTCGGACTCTAAATCTACATCTTGCTCAACAAAGGTGTTATCGACCACCCGCGTTTGACAACAAGATAATGTTTGATCATATTTGGTTACACCATTATTACAAGATTCATAGAATTCATATAGCACAGACTGGTGTTTCAACACACATGACTCTTTGAACCCTAGAACTAGTATATTTGTGGCATCTACTTCGACTCTGCCCAATGTTAACCCCTGGGCCTTGTGAATTGTAATAGCATAAGCAAGGCAGATAGGCAATTGGAACCTTGATGCTATAACTTTCCCTTCATAACAACTGTATACCATAAATTGTCCCGGTTTCAGTTCAGCGGTTATACTACAATTACCTTGGACACCCTGCATTTCTACTTTTACATTTTTATCTGAAAATGCGACAACTTTACCCCGGAGACCGTTAACCAAAGTATCGCTAAGGTTCTTGAGAAGCATTATAGGACAGCCTACTTTCAGATGTAATGTTTGAGGGACCGGTAGTTTTTCCAATTTTGACTTTTCACCACTATCTGTTGAATTATACGTACGCTCGGCACCCTCAGCATCTACAAGTTTCATAGCATTAAATATAAAACAATCAAAGTTTCGGGCACATAATCTTATAGGATCTGGCCCAAGGGGGAGGGGGCGTTTCAATCGCCGTATAAGATCATGACTTTCCTGTGACAAGTCCCCTCTGGACACTTCATTGACTGCTTGAATAAAGTCTTGCTGGTGATGACGTATGACCTCTTTTAAAATAATAGTATGTGTGAAGATCTGTTTGAAAAATTTTGATGTGAAACAGAAATCGCCACGATCATTTTTCAGATTGTCTGGAACGGGGGGTAATTGGAAAAAGTCACCCACACAAATTATTTGTAACCCGCCGAAAACTAAATCATTTTTACGCACTTTTCTGCACAGGAACTCTATTTGGTCGAAAAGCTTGACAGAAAGCATAGAGATCTCATCTATCATAAGGCAATGGGCATCTTGTATGTTTTTCTTGTATTTGATAAAACAGTCATCGGAATTAACTTTAAAGACTAATTCGTCGTTAGAAAAGCGTCCATCTGCCACCCCACACCAAGAATGAATCGTTTGGCCATGTATATTGATTGATGCAATCCCTGTAGTTGCTGTAACCCCAACTGTTTTACTGTGATCTTTACAGAGAGATTTACATATTTCTTTGGTTAGGAAACTTTTCCCTGTTCCGCTTTGTCCAAGTATCAATAGGGAATGGCCTTGTATAGCTTTTTCATAGGCAATCTTTTGAAGATTATTCAACGCCATGCTTTTTCTTTTTTTATTTACTTTAGTGATGATATTTCCAGCATCACCAACATCGACCCAAACATTTCGCCCGCTTTTACTTAACAAAGCATTACTGCCTGCTGAGAATGGGGGCGAAAGCTTGGGTCGGATATTATTCAGTTCCGCATACCTTTCCGTTCCGTATTTTAGTAAAAGCCTTCAATCCGTAAAACCGGAAGTAAACATTTTTGACAAATCCTCCAAACAAGTTTGCACCAAAATGCAAGACAAATTTCGTCAAATCTTGACGTGAAATCAATTTGAGAAGGAGTTTGAGTATGCGGACGATAGAGGCAAACATCTCAGGAGTGTAATGAGGTAGGTGTCACCATTTTTGGTGCAAAAAAACGATCGAAATCGGTCTGAAGCGGGAGGTCCTGTCTGAATGAAGATAAACACCTTTTGGTAGGAGAGTATAGGGATTTTATTTTTTTATATGAAACGAATGCCTGTGGACATACCAGAGAAAATGAAGATCGCAATGGTCTTGACTTGGTACAGGCATTTCAAAAGAAATGGTGGATTGAATCAGGTTTTATGGCGCCAAACCTCCCTCTTCCATTGACATCTAAGGGTCTACACAAAACACAACATAGTTGTGAGACACAAAAGAGAGAGATAAAGAGGTGATCATCTCAGTACAACAAACTTTTCGAACTTATTGAAACAATCACGAATCATTTCATCTGACATAATTTTGAATTTTGCTACCAGTGGCTGATATTGAAAGAAAAACTTTAAAAGAGACCGGATGAGACGTATTTTCTTATTACCTTAGTCCAAAAGCCGGTCACGAAGATAACGGTTTCGGGTTAAAAAATCTGAAAAATTAGTACAAGCCCTAGCATATCGAATAAGATGGGAAATTTACACAACATCTGCTGGTGAGTTTGTTATGTTTCTTTACAGTTTTGGAAAATTAATTATTTGAAAATCGTCTCTTTTGTCGTTTATTTTTGTACTGAGATGACTACCTGAGTCAACTTCGAGATGCAAATCCTAGAAAGACATGAAGCAAGTAGATTCGGTGGTTTCATTAATCTATAACTCTGTAGGAAAAATTGAATCCATCTAGCAAAGGAAGCGTTGTTGGCAGAGAGGACATCAATATTTTTAAAAATGAGATATAGTTTCTTTTATCTTCTTTCTTGTTCTTAACGAGCTGCTGAAGAAATTCAGTCTCGTAATAGTGTAAAAACAAGTTGGCGAGGAGAGGGACATAATTTGTGCCCCTTGGGATGCCAACTTGTTGAAAAATCTCTCCTCCAAGTGTGACAAATATGTTGTCATTAAGGAAATATAGCATGCTGCAAACTTGTTTTATGGTGTAACATGTCTTATCTTTTTAAGATATTTTAGAAAAATATGAAGAATTATAGGCCAAAACAACAAATCCCTAGAATTAGAAAATGCCTTTTTAATTGGTTCTTCCAGTCGACATTTTAATTTCTCGTGTGGTAAGGTGGTGTATAAAGTTTAAAAATCGAACGTTTCAAAGAATGAACTTCAGAAAATGATAGAGATTTGAAATTTTCCAACAAATTTTTAGAGTTCATTTTAAATCCACGTGTGATTTATTTCACTATGAGAATAACATGAATAAATAGATTCGCCGTATGTTTGTTGTCCTTCTTTGACTGCAAACAAAATTTTTTGTGAGTTGTACGGACAATTCTGTGGTAAAACATGATGACGATCCAGCTATATACCTTTTTTTTGTATAAATCGTTCTGCAGTAGGAATCCAATATAAATTTGGTAACTCTTCGTGCTCCTTCTTCAAAAGAAGATTTAAAGAGGACATGAAGGAGTTATGGTTAACAATGATCTCATTTTTGAACGAGAGATTGCACTTAGTCGTGCTTATAATAACGTACTCTCCTATTTGTAAAAAAGGAAGTAGTTGTTCGACTGACCTGGGAAGGATAGGAACCGTACAATTTGTGTTTCAGTTGTGTACCAAATTTGAAATCAATTCCTTAATTCATATTTAAGTAGTTAGTTAGT
Source organism: Arcuatula senhousia (assembly GCA_963971305.1). Taxonomy (NCBI): domain Eukaryota; kingdom Metazoa; phylum Mollusca; class Bivalvia; order Mytilida; family Mytilidae; genus Arcuatula; species Arcuatula senhousia. Next base: position 49,395,089 of record OZ020305.1, read on the forward strand.
TAGTTAGTTATTGCTCGAGGAACTCAGGAGTAAGAACACTACACATGTTAGTAGGTCCGCTATATTTCGAGGAAACTCTATAAAAAGCTCTTTAAAAAACGTGATGACTAACTTGCCAATCGAAAACTGTCGCTCCGGCTTATGTAGTTGACGTGTCACAACTGAATCATCCCAGATCTTATGGGTAATATTTTGGTTTCATTGACAGAGCATAACGCCTGACAGGCAAATTTCTAACACTGTTATGTTTCTCACCTGGTGTTGTCGCGATTGCCACTCGAGAAATTTAACGGAAGACATCATGTGCTTGTAGACAAATATGGGATTTCGTTTTCTCGGATAAGTACAAATGTTGGTATAAAAAAGATTTAGCATTGACGTTCGTTGTCTGATTGACCGTGTAGATTGCGGGTGGCGAACAGCCCCACAGTAGCGCTATGCTTGTCGGTCAAAATCCACTTGAGCGCCCAAAAACCAGACACGCGGTTAATGTTTCAGATTCACAAAAGCCGTTGTGAGATGGCGTAGGAGCAGCACATGACTTCGTTTTATTAGCCATTTCAAATGTGCCTAACATAATGGAAACGACCATTAATGGTTGGTGTCTTTGATATCTTGCCTACCTTTTGAGATAATTGGCTAATGACGATCTTTAACACACAAAATGAGAAGGAAGTTCGGTCCAACAAAAGCATTGTAAACCAGACATACTATTGAAAGCTACATTTTGGTAAGGTTTTTTTTTTTCACAAGAAAAGATAGAAGCAGATGTACCAATGGGGTACCTGAATGTCAAAAATCCAAAAGGGCAGAGACAAAACCAATAAACATCAACAAGAACGGGATAAAACAGAGAACATGTAAAACATGGAAACACAAAATACTGAATATCAATCAACAAAGCGAACTCAAGTCTATTTGTAGAAACATTAACTTTATCAACTTTTGTCAGCTCACTCAAGGGTAAAAATTAAATAACAAGTAAATGTGTATTCGAATAACAGAAAATCCAATATTTGTTTGACAGGACAATGAAATCAAAATACAAGTTTGATGTTACATCTTTGTAAATACCTTTTTGCATATGTAATAATTTTGTTGAATAAGTTAAAGCCAATGTTTGCTTACATGAAGTAGAAGTTTATACAACTTTTCTTTTAACATTGTTGTTTATTATTGTTACATGTTTATGTTTTATAAATCTGATAAAATATTTTGATAAACCACAAAGTAAATGGTGTCATGCAAAATTATATCTTTACACATATCTTAACCTACATAGCGTTGAACCACGGGCATATAACACAAACGTACTTACTCATATCTAAATAAAGGTAATAACAAAACTACCGAACTTGAATGATCAATGTCATAGTCCAGAGAAAATGACAAAAACGAATCAGTCATACCGGAGAATTGGTGGATCGCAATGGTCCTGACTTGGTACAGGCATTTCAAACGAAATGGTGGGTTAAACCAGGTTTTATGGCGCCAAACCTCCCTCTTCCATTGCGATCTTCAAGTCAATCATATATATATATATAGTTACAAAGAATAGTGTGACACTCTAAAATTTGCTTAACCCATACTATATAGTTACGTAAAAAGTGAGACACTGTAAAATTTTCTTGTAATTAGGTTTTGTAAGTAGAACATAATAGGACATGTTTGATATGAAAATTATCATGAACAAAATACAGAAGCTTTTGTCTGGAACTTTGTTGTAATTTTTATTTGTGAGAAACACCAAACCAGAAGAAATAAAGATCGCAATGGTCCTGACTTGGTACAGGCACTTCCAGAGAAGTGGTGGGTTAAACCAGGTTTTATGGCGCCAAACCTCCCTCTTCCATTGCGATCTTAGGATCCGGTAATGACCACAGAACACAACACACTCGTGAGACACAATAGGGATATTGAGGTGATCATCTCAGTACAGCACTGGAGGAAGTCTTCATTTCAGGCTTCAAAAGGCTGTTGTAAGATGTTTAAAGTTTTGCTTTAAGCTACACAATAACGGTAAGATGCCAAACTACCTGTCCCAAACTATGATGCCAGGATTCAACCTTAGTGTCTCTAAAATGTGATATTTAACAAAATTCAGACACCAGTTTCGGGAATCATGAGATTGTTTAATAAATTGTTGTTTGTTTTATGTCAAATCGACATTTTACAGTCATGATCAAGACAAGAATAAATTTTTCTTTCGTACAAAACTGGATAGGCTGTATTTTCAGTTTTGAATTGATCTTTTTAACTTTGAGGGGAATTTATTTTGTAAATTCTGCAAACCATATTTAACTACAAAGATCTTACTCCCAAGTAATCTTTCTGCTTATATTGGACGCAGGTGTTTTATTTTAATATTATGAATGAATAATTATGATATGAGTGAATTCTGTGTATTGCTTAATTCATAGACATATCATTCAAATTAAAAATATTTTATTACACATACAAATAAAATAAACATATAACGACCAACATGTTCACATATACCGCCACCATGCCGTATTTATTTTTTTACAATTTTGGGGATATTTTGTTGTTTTTACAGTCTAAGAACGATAACTCAATAACAAAATGTTTTGGTTTTTATGTTCATCATAAATATATATAACTATAAACGAAGATGGCAAGATAATACATCTGTAACTGTGAATTTTCATTGAAAGCCTCGAGTAAGATGTGTCAAACAATAACTCTCACGATACTTTGAAAATATATAAAATTCCTGTTTTATCAAAGGCGTAGTTGGGAATAATGTTTCGTTGAATCATTATCCATTTACATTGGTCCTGTAGTTGTTTCATTAAAGGTTCCAAGACGTCGTAGTAGCACTCCATGTCCAAATATTCTTCCCGCATAGCAATAATTACATATCCTCCTAAAGTAAAAAAGCAATCGTCAAAAAGTAGTAACGGCAAACAATATTAGTGTGAAATAAGTTCGTTCTTAACGATATACTGTATAACAGTAGTTTCGAAACTTCGAAACTGTTAGGCCTTGTCCTTTTTGAAATTTGGATTTGGCTGCGGGTTTTATATTTTAAAGACTTATAATTATCTACTTATTAACAAAAGCTTCTATGAAACCTTTTTTAAGACTTTTTAAATTGTACTTAAAGTGAGACCGAACCTTTCTTTGTGAGTCGAATTATATCGTTGAGTCCTATAGCTGGTATATGACCTTGCCCAAATCCACCAGAACATGTTACACAATCATACAACCCTGAAATGAAATATCAATAATTTTTTAATAAAAAACTGTGAATTTAAATCGGGGGTTGTCAGTTCATTAAATTCATTAAAAGCCCGGTAAATTGCTGACAATAGTTAATTCACGGTTTGGGAGTCGATTGAGCTAAATGAACATACAAAATCCCCAAGTGGACCGCCGAGTATTGTACCACATGCATGGGCTTTGTTTTTTAGCAAACCTATCTCTGCCTTTTCCAGTGATCTTCAAAATGTCCCGTTCATTTGTTATCCAACCCACCCTTATATTTTGCATCCACATTTGATGTTCATCGTCCTCATAAAACCTTAATATAATATTAGGGCGCAAAACAAGAATTCAATCACTGAAATTATAAAGGTTAATTAACTATTCGATGTAAAAATACATTCAATTAAGCATGGCGTAAACTAGCAATTTTGGAACCTTCCAAAGCTGCAGAATATTTTCAAGCAATCATTAAGCTGTCTTTACTAATACTAAAACTATTATCGTGATAATTGTGTCTGCATGAATGACGAATGTTTGAAAAAAGTCCAGTCGGCACTATTTATTTCGTAATTAGAACAATATGAATTGTGTACACCAAACCAGGACACAGCACTAGTATCACAAACTCTTGTTTGTCATTCGAAATGGGCCAATGTACGACCACCACAAACCAGAAAGAAAATGAACCAGACACACACATTATACCAATGTACCCTTTACGCACACACAGAGAGCAACGCATTTCTTCCTAACAAATTCCACATATTAACCAGTATTATGTTTGACATCGTAAAGCAGTGTGTTCGGGTTTCGAATTGTCAGTGATTGTACTAAAGGTGTGTTTTGTCTTTTTGATTTGCAGTATTCTTAGAATAAACAGTAAATAAACATAATTACCATTGTGAGATGGCATTGTATATTCATGAAGAAAATCACAAATATATGTATGATAAAGGTTTCGAAGTCTTGCTTGAGCTAACATTGGAGCAGATGGATCCAGTGCAGATATATCTTGAAATCCTAAATGTTTCAGCTGAAATGCAAAATATATTGTGATAGCAATTGACAGAAAACTAGTTTCAGTAAAATAAAATATATATTTTCTTAAGTTCATCTGCCACTTACCACATTTTTTCTAACATTGGGATGAGTCCTGACGTGATAAAGGCATCTAATTAACAAAAATGAAGGGTTAAACCAGGTTCTATGGCACCAAACCTACCCACAGAACAAACATTTTGGTTATCTCACAAAATAGGGATATTGGGTTGATCATCGCAGTACAACAACCCGACAAACAATCATTTGCCATTTCTTTAAACATTATTTAGATCTTTTCCACCAGTGGCAGATGACTAAGGAAGAATATATCTATGGATTGTAGACTTATTAATCATGAGCCTGGTTTAAAAGTCGGAAACGGAGACAGGTTTCGGACAAAAAAATATAGAAATTGTACAAGCTGTGGTACATCGAACAAGTTGTATGCAGGTGAGGTATGGTACTTTCAAGGTTAGACAAATTTTAATTTGATCATTAAAGTCGTCTGTTTTATCTTAATTTTTTTAACCGAGAGGACAATTCGTGTCAAATTCGAGATGCAAATCCAAGAACTACGTAAATCAGGTACATTCGGTGGTTTCTTTTAATCCTTTACTGTGGAGGATAAATTGAAGAAATCCATCTACCAATCCAAGTGACAAAGAGAACGTTATCAATATATCTGAAAGCTGAATTAAAGGACATGGCCTCTTTCATCTTCTTTGTATGATTTCCTAGTGTAGAAGAGTATAAAAACAAATCGGCAAGGCGAGTAGCACAGTTTGTGCCCATTGGAATGCCTTTGTCTGCTAGTTATTATGATTAACTTGCTTTAAGCTCAAAAGTTTATCTTGATTGTTTAATATAATTTTGTCCTATTTCTTCTTACCTATTTTGATTTTGTCAACTTTTCAGAAGAAGCGCTTTTTATCAATGAAAAATTACCTTATGTAAAGACATTTACGATGGTATTATCTTGCTTAGTACTAATTGCACTGATAGTTCAAATAAAACAAACCTCGGAAGCAACCTTTCCAGTCCCTGCAGCAACATCAAGAACTTTTATTGTGGAACGCTGTTGTGGCGTGTATAGTGCAGCTGCTGCTTCTGCGGTATATTTTGGACCAGTGTATCCATTGTCAACCGATAGGTGCTACAAATACAAAACTTGCGTTACAACTGATTAAAAGTATTTGGAACAAGATGAAGGAAACAGGATATAATAGTTTGTGTTCGGGAAAGGGTAATATGTCATCAAGAAGCGATTTTCCTTTGTTTTATCTGTTGATTTAAAGAAATATTTTTCACAAGATTAAAAAGAATAAATAGCAAATCGACAATTCATGGTCCTTATATGTTTGTTAGAACCCCTAAATTTTTCGCCCCTTTTCACCTCTCCCCTCTTCCTGTGGTACTCAAAATTTACAGTCTCTTTCTTTTCCACCCAATTCCCTTATTTCTCATTGTAATAGGCTCACAGCAGAGCCTAGCTTGTCGTAAGTGGCGACTAAGGGTCTCGGGATTTTGACATCGAGTTAGTCCTCAGCCCACAATACACTAAGTGGCTGAAAGGGATGTCCCTCGTCCTCGTTGGTTGTCAGGTCTATAATACTGAAACCCTGACCACTGTCGATAGTGGGCAAATGTGTTTAATGTTAAAAATTATAACCATCCATGCCAATCGCCTTTATATAACCTACATAGCGTTGCAAAGACGTAAATCACCAACTCACTCACTCGCTCACATTCCTGTTTATGAATATCGGACCACCTTCCAGGCTTGTTTTCGAAATATTTTGGTGCAAAATTTTCCTAAAAATAGCTTACATAGAAGAGGCGAATTAATTACCATAAAATCTAATCTCAGAAAATGTCTATACGATTCAAATTCTTATTTATTTGATCAAAACTGATATTTATAAAACATACTTGAAAATGAAACAATATAAATAGGTCACAAGCATAATTTTGTGACTTTAATTCAAACCTGTGTAATTCCAAGGTCAGTTTTTTAAATGAATTAGCTCCCTTATTTTATTCGAAAATTGTATTTTAGAGGTACGATTCATGTTTGTGTTGAATATTTTTTTTATTTAGATTTTTTTTCTAAACTATTAAAGATACTACTACGGTGGTTTAATACTGGCCATTTTTCTGAGTATGTCACTGATAATTAAAAAATGAAAACATATTTCTATTTAATTGTTTGAAGGTTTTTAAAATGATTAATAATGACGAAAAAAATGTTCGAAATGTAAAATCACTTAAATATTCATAATACAATACCAAAACGGGTATAAAACGGTTAATTTGGTTATGCTGTATATCGATACTTCAAGGAGTAACCTCTCGTGAGCAGCATTTGAAACAAATTATTGGAAGGTATTATATAAATGAAAAGTACTCAAAGCCAAAAGTTTCGGACAGGAAATCCAGCACCGAGGATATCGACCACGTGCAGTTCAAGGAGTGAGTGAGTTGGTGTTTTACGCCCGTGCAACGCTATTTAGGTCATTTTCAGGCATTTTGAACATGAAAAGGATAATAAAATGAACATGAAATGATGATGATAAATGAAATATGGGGATGGGGTGGGAAACAAAGGAACTGTAGATTTTGAAGAACTTCAGGAAAAGGGGAGAGGAGAGTAGGGGCAGAAAATTTAGCCTATGTGGTCATTACTCGGCGGTCCACAAAGGGGTCTTTTACGTGCATGAAGCGTGACACTCTCTACACACGTTGGCCCACTATGGTCGGCGGTCAGGGTTTCCGACTTATAGACCTGACAACCCCCGCGGACGAGGACAACCCTATTTAGCCACCTAGGGTACACACTTGGTCGCTCTGTGGGCTGTGACCCGACGTCAAAATCCTAAGACCCTTAGTCGCCTCTTACGACAAGCTAGGCTCTGCTACTGGCCTATTCGCCACCAGGGTCCCGCACGGGCTACAGTTCAAGGAAAGAAACCTGGTGTTTTAAACAATTCAGAATTTAACAAAGGAGAATTTCAAGAACAAAAAATATAAAAATGTAATGGTATATTCGTGTTGAACAAGTCTGACGACCAGGCTTGTGATTACCCCCAGGGACCTCTGGTCCACCAGTAGCGGTTATCGACAGTGATTTCAAAATATTCATGTTATAAAATTTCATGTACTTTTTCCAAGGAATATCATTTGCGTAAAATGTGAAAGAAAATTTGAGTTTTTTCTAGATTATCTTGAGAAAATGAGCTTTAAGATTTAATTTCAAATAACTAACAAAGTGAAAGCTGTGACAAAGAATACCAAATAATTTATCCTGTGAAATTTGAAAAAGAAAAGATGATCCATTTTCTTCAATATAATATTTACAAAAAATCCCAAATTTTAAATTTTTGACGATTTTTTTTTCTAGAAATACTTTGCAATGTGATCAATTTTTTTTTTCGAACATAGAACATAGAACATATTTTATTGTCCAATCAAGGGCCCCTAAGGGCAGCATGAGCAACAAATAAACAGATATAAGAAAAAAGATTATGATTGAGTTACATGTAATACATATAGATATCTTACAGACATTACAGAATATAAAACAGAACAATGTAGCGCACATATTCACATATTATATTTAACCAATGGTAAACATGTTAAAGATGGTCATTAATAAATTTTCCAACTGCATTAAGAATTTTAGTATTTTCAGAAATAAGTAAATAGTTAAATTTTTGTTCATCATTAAGATATGTAAAGTTAATAATTTCTTTTCCAATAAATTCAAATAAGGTAAATCTTTGCTGGTGATATTTATGACATTTAATCAAAAAATGAATTTCATCTTCAATTTCACCAGAAGTACATTTATTACAGTAACGTTCATTTCTATCTATTTTAACATATCTTCCAACTTCAATCATCAATTTATGAGCAGATATTCTGAGTTAACATATGGATTTTCTATATTCAAACTTTGTAATTTCTGATAAATAGTTTTCAAATCCAAAATGTTGTTTTAATTTAAAATATGTACATAATTTTCCTTCTTTTAGACTAGATTTAGTTTTGTACCATAATTTTGTATATATTTCAGCTAGTTTGTTCTTAAGAAAATTCTTAAATTTATATATTCCAAAGTTCTTACTACAGTTATTAATATTTAAAAATTCTAGAACTTTATTTACCATTGAATACCATGATTGTTTGTTGTTTTCATGGAGTGATACACTACAAGAATAAGCATCTTTAAGTAATGGAAAAGTGTTATCAAGATTTTCTAGTCTATACCAATAACTTATCAAATATTTTAAAATATCAAAATGCAGTGGAAACCTTCCTAATTCAGATAAAACAGCAAAATTAACACTCTTTTTGTGCACTCCAAGTACCCATTTAGAAAATTTGAGGTGAAGTTTCTCACATTGTAAATTTTTAAAAAATTCGTCTGGATTAAATGAATTATTACTAAGTTTTTTAAATGAGACATTGTAGCTGCCCCATACTTCAGAGTTATATAGTAAAATAGGCTTGATAGTATGATCAAAAAGGTGCATACATGTTTTGACAGAAGGTCCTATACCAAGTAGGTCCTTTTTCAATTTATAAAATGCTTTCAATGATTTGTTATACAACTCATTTTTTGACACATTAAAGTTACCGGATGCAGAAAAATGTGTGCCTAAATATTTATAAGACGTTACACACTCAATCTCTTTTTTACTAAAGAGTATGTTTGTTTTAATTTTCTTCCCAGACTTGTTAAATATCATAACTTTTGTTTTTTTTATATTTACTTTCAGGCACCATTTTTTAGTGTATTCCTCTAACCTATCTAATCTTTGTTGTAAGCCTTTTGCTGTTGAGGATATAAGAACAAGATCATCTGCATACATTAAACAGTTTAATAAATATTCAGACTCTAATGAAACAGTATCTTCACAATTAGCAAGACTTGATGGAAAGTCATTTATGAAAATTTTAAATAATGAGGGACTTAAGTTGTCCCCTTGTCGAACTCCAAGATTGATTTGAATTGGATTTGTGAGAAAATTACCTATTTTTATTCTAGCTATGGAGTGTTCATACATATCATTAATCAAGTTATAAAACATAGTACCAACATTTAAATTGAGCAATTTGACTTTCATACCACAATTGTATAACACTGTCAAAGGCTTTGTGAAAATCAACAAAGCATACATACAGTTTACCATTACTAGCATTACAATATTTATCAATAAGAGTTTTTAAAATAAATATATGGTCAGAAGTGCGAGCGTTTTTTGTAAAACCAATCTGAGAATCATGAATAAGTTTATATTTATTCAGAAAACAATCTAATCTGTTATTTAAAATATTGTTAAGTAATTTACCAACACAACTAGATACTGTTATACCCCTGTAGTTTGAAGGGTTATTGGGATCATCTGCTTTGTAAATAGGTGTAATATAGCCATTAGCCCAAATTTTGGGATAAACACTGTTTGAAAGACAGAGGTTAAAGAGTTTGTTAAGACAAGGAATTGTGTGGTTTTGACTATTTTTTAACATTTCATTAGAAACTAGATCAGGACCTGTAGATTTGCCAAGTTTTAGTTTACTTATGGCCTGTGAGATTTCTTTATCTGTAATTTTAAAATCAAGCTCATTAAAATTTATTACTTTTTCTTTCTCTTTAAGAATTTCCTCTAAATCACATAATCTTTTTTGAAAAGAATTATCAACAGCTGAATGAAGATTATGAAAGTGGTTCATCCATGTATTCTCATCAATTTGAGAAGTTTGTTCCTTTATTGTTGATCCTTTAATATCATTTATTAGTTGCCAATAATCTTTAGGATTCTCAGTTCTCAGCATATCTAATTTATTCAGCATAGTATTCATGAATGTTTTATATTTAGCTTTTCTTGTTTTATTGTATATTCTATAATTTTTATAATATTTTCCTTTTATGAAAGGATCCTTAGGAAATTTTGCATATAATTTACCCAACGTTATTAAATTTGCTCTCATCTTAAACAAGTCATTATCAAACCAATTGTTTTTCTTTTTCTTGTGTTTTCTAGATCTATTCAAATACTCTTTTTTGTGTTTAGGTCTTACTAATGAAATATCAGCCGTGCTTAATAAAATGTCTGTAAAATCTTGTGCTTTTTCATTTATTTTCTCTGATGAAGTACCCTTATTTTCATTAAGAAAACATTTCATTTTTTCTTGAATTTCAGGGGATGCAAGAGCTTCTTGAAACTTGGTAGATGAGTTTTCATTCCATTTATAGTTTTTTGGCATCAAAGTCCCTGAGCAATCTTTATTTAATGAGTTTAATGTAAATTTAGCCATATGCACGATAGGTGATTCGGAGGTATAAAGCGGAGCATCTTTTCCTGACATCATGCAAATTTTAAGTCTGCAATTCAATTTTTGTTTCCCAAAAATATTCTAAGTTCAAAGGTTCGCTACACACACACACACACACAAATGTTAAGATCATTAAAATCTGATAATATGAACAACTACTTTGTCCTCCCTAAATACCAAGTTTATGTGAGTTCTGTTCAAAAACGTTAGAGGAATATCACTTAAAGATTATAAATGAAAATGTTTCAGCAATTTCAAAGGACCATGACTCCCACAAAACTTTTAGGATGAAAATTTCCGGACAATATGCACAACTGCATATATATAGGTTCCGTCCTACAAACATGTATCAAGTTTCGTTGACTTCGGACCAGTAGATGCAGATAATGAAAGTTTTTTTCCAATTTCTAAGTTCAAAGGGCCAGAACTCCTAAACAGTTTGAGGAATAAAAATTCCTTGTAATATGCAAAACTACATATGGTGTCCTTCCAAAAACATGCAAGTTTTGTTTAATTAGGGGAGATGCGCAGACAAACTTGGTGACATACAGGACAAAAACAAAAGCGAGAGAGGATTGACATCATTAAGTTGGTAAATTCATGTAAGACAAGTCGGACTAGCATGCATGTGATTACCCTTGAAGACCTCTGGTCCGATGACCATCAGCAGCGGTTGTCAGCCTAGTGGTTTCAAGATATCAAAGGGGTACAAAAACTGTAAAATTAATATGGTTATGATGTATGAGCATATTTCAATGTCTCATAATGTGCCTCTCATGAGCAGAATTTGAATCAACGTGATTGGCAGGTCGAAAGTCAAAAGAATTGAAGGAAAAGTACTCTAGCCAAAAACGTTCAAACAGGGAAGCCAAATCCAGCACGGAGGACATCGACTATGTGCAATACAAGGAAATAAACCTAATGTATGAAACAAATAACAATAAAATAAAATGTTGGTTAAAGTTATTTCCTACATTAAAAAGAAATTAAACTGATTGGTATTGATTATGTTTTAAAAAGGGCCTTTCCTAATAAAAGTAAATAAAGATATTAAAATAGAACGAATTATCAAAACATATGACGTCATGAAGATAACCACACTATATAAGCTTGAGAGTATAAAATTTCTGTCCTTTTATCTCTTGTCAGCAAAGTGAACAGTTGTATTGACAGTCATGTGACTCGGAACTCCTCGGATTTATTCATTTCAACCTGTGGATTTATCATAAATAATGGATATTACTCGAGGTCTTCCGAAAGGATCAAAACAAACTGTTATCAATCGAAATGTCAATGCAAAATGATTTTTGAAAAATAGCATACAATAGCAAAACATTTGTTCAAATTAAATTTATTTTGGACAGATATTAAACCAGAGATAAATATTTAAAAATCATACATTTTTACTTCGTTAAATTTTGCTGAATTACCGGTATTAAATTATAAAAGTGTATTAACGTTCAAAAGCTCGGTTTATTTTATCACATTTCTTTGTTACACTGCAAAGAAAGGAACAGCTTTGTGTTTTTGGTTTAATTTGTCTTTTTATGTTTGTAGTGTTTAAATCTATATATTAAGTACAAGGTTGAACAGAAAACAAAGATAGAGGAGATAGTGGGGTTCACAAATTGAGACAGTTCCACGTGTATGTACTATGATGTACATGTCCTGACCTGTATTAGCCAACAAACAGTTTGTAGATAAGTCTATTTTCAACTCAACTTATAGATAGTAGCTTTGGTTAACCTTAGAAAGGTTATAAACAACGTCTAAAGCACACCCCTTTTTGAACTGTCATAAAACCATCCTTTATTTGTAATTGAATGAAGACTACGATTGCGCTAGCTATTTCTTATGTTCTTACAAAATGCAAGCGTTGTTATCATCGCAAATATTTGGTAAACGGGAAAAAAACAGAATACTGCATACACCCAAGTTAATACAGAAGCAGAGGTACCATTGGGGCATTTTTGCAAAAGACCAATATCTTAATAGACATAAAATTGTTGAATTATCAGTTGACCCTGACATGAAAAAATTGTAAATGGATACAGGTCACGTGTTCAAAATTGCAATTATCGACTTGAAAACGTGTAGAGTTTGGTTCAACCTGTAACCTCAAGTATTTAGACAATAAATTAATATTGTTTTGTTAGATTCCTCATGTTTTCTTTAGGTAGTACAGGTGATTTTCGAAGAAAATGATTTGTTTTCAGTATAAACCCAGAGAATTGCAATTGTAATTTGTAATCAGCTTATCTATGGTAAGGTGATTTTTTTAAGGATAGGTAAAATTTCAAGCATGTTGTGCATTGCATGGCTTTTAATGCTTTATTTTTTAACAATTTGTAGTTTTTAATCAATTTGAATAATTTTTACTTCAGCCTCGTGCAGGACCAGGTGGGTGGCGACTGCTTAACTTCTCGGTAAATGTCTAAACCACACAGGCCATGACGTTCGGCCAGATCGTTTGCCCACGGGGCGACATGGATGTGTGCCCCTGGTGGTTTAATTGGGAAATCTTGTCATCTCGAAGTCCATTGGGTCGTAAAGATACAACACAGGAAACCTGACCATAAATTATAGTGGTGCACAGTTTGGGGTAAAAATGACATATTTATCGCCCGTTCAATAAAACTGTTGCAGGTCTCAATAAAAGAAGTATCCACTGGCTTTCCTGCATAAGGCTTAATTTGGTTGACATTACCGAACATCCGTTTTGGCTTAACTTTTGGCGATTGTCAAAACTCTTTTCCTAGATCAGCCAATTGTCGTTACGAGTTTGAAGTGAGACCAATATCTTGATAAACATAAAATTGTTGAATTTCCATCGTCTGAACAGTTTACCTCGACTTAAAAAAATAGTCTTAAAAAATAAATATGGGAAAAGGCTTTTCTTGTGTCGGTCTTTGTTGAGATAGAGAAATAAATAAGGTGCAAAACTGTTTACAATCAAATTTTATTTAATAAAACGATGGATCGAAGCCTTATGCCTTACCTCGTCGTATTTCCCCGTTGACGCCCAGTCTTTATAGTAGTTTAAAAGATCATGCGTAGAAAAGTTTCCTTTAAAAAGTTTGTCATTAACGCTTAAAGCCTCCATTTCTTCGTGAAGTGCCTTCAAATAAAGAAATAAATATGTAGTAAAACAAAATGGTTTTAATGTTTAAATAAAAGTTATTTATAATTAATTTCCTAAATTAAACTTTCAAACGAGTATCAATTTCGAACAGATTTTTACAAAAGTAATGAAAAAAAGTTCCAGATAACAAATATATAAAACATTTTTAAAATTGAAACGTAGAAAAATCTCATTTGATCATCTTATAGCAATTAGTTCTAACGTAGAAGAAAAAAAACACAGTTAAGTTACCTACCATTCTATGCGATACTAAGAATCAAAACAATAATAGATTACCACTACGTATTTCTCCTTTTATACTATCACGTTGACCCACTTTAAACCAGTTAGACAACAAGACTAACGCTAGGTCATTAAATAGGCTTCATTTTTGTTTGTTTTAATTTAACCTTTTTAACTAATCAATTAATTATAACTACATGCGAATTACACAAAATTGACAGACCTATAAAGAAATAAAAAGTATCACATTTTCTCTGCATGAAGTCAGGAGGGGCTCCGTCGCTTAACATCTAGGTTTTAGTCTTGTGCGGGGTCCAGTAGGCGAATGTGCCTGCAGCAGAGCCTAAATATCAGAGGCGATTAATGGTCTTGGGTATCTGACACCGGATTAGTGCTCTTCCCACAGAGCGACCAAATGTGTACCTTGGGTGACTCAATAGGTTGGCCCTCGTCGACGGGGTTGTCGGGTCTATAATGCGGAAGCCCTGACCGCTGGCCTTTGTTGGTCAACATGTATGGAGAGTGCCACGCTGCACTGAAAAAAGCCTTTGTGGACCATCAAGTAGTGCACCACATAGGCTAAATTTTCCACCCCTTCCCTCCTCCTCCTCCCTTTTCTGAGGTCTTCAAAATGTACTGATTCTTTGTTTCCCAGTTCCCCGATATCATTTCTCATCTTTATTTCATGTTCATTTTATTTCCCTTTTCATATTCGTCGTCTTTAAATAATCTATATAGCGTTGCAAGGGTGTAAAATAGCAACTCACTCACATTACGATATTTTTTTTTTAAGAAAACGTTGTTGTGCAAATACTCAATGTTTCTTACTCAATGTAAAATTGCTGACTTGTTATCCTTAGTTTTGGGACCATTGTAGATAGAGGCGCTTATATGGTCGTTAAAAGATGTGTGTTTGTAATACTAAAAACCTGACCACAGAACATAGTGGTTCGTCTTGCTTGGGCTATCAACATTTTTGTCCGACTTCTTTTTTGACAGAGATCTTTAATATAAAAATACCAAAAACTGGTATAAAACAATTTATTTGGTTATAATGCAGATGCATAGTTTAAGGACAAACTTCTCATCAGCAGCATTTAAATTAAAATTTCAATGACAAAAATATGTATTTTTTAAATTGGTGTAAATTTTTCGCCCCTACAGACCTTCCCTTCTCCAGTGGTCTTCAAAATTTACAGTTCCTTTGTTTCTTACTCCACCCCTGTTTTGCTCTTTCAGTGTGTGTCGGTTCAACCAGGATTTCAACAGGGAAGGGTTGCTTATAAGAAACTGGGTAAGGGTTAGCTATCCCTCACACAGGTAATTATGACCTGTTCTTCATTGTAAGTCACCATAGGTTAGGATACCAGATTGTGCGAAATTTTAGGGGAAGCGTTTCGTCACTTTAATTTCTGGTTGCATTGGCCTATAGTGCGTTGAGGGTACATTGGCCTATCTTGTGAATTGGTTTATTTTCCTTTTGGTTTGTAAGAGGTAACAAATGGGCATCCGAATGTAGAAAGTCCGAAAGGACAGAAACAAAACCAGTCAACACCAACGCAAACTGGACGAAAAACAGACAACATAGAACACAGATATACAAAAACAACTGAATAGCATGAGAGTGAAGTCGGGTGCTCCGGAAGTAAGCATATCCTGCTTGCGAGAGCACATAGGTCGCGCTGCAAACCAATTCAGTGTGTCAAATCCGGAAAAAGGCAAAACAACAAACCAACATCTGCACTCATTTGAAATCCCATATTTGTTTATTAACGCATTATGTCTTCCGTTAAATTTCTTGAGTGAAGACACCAACCGAGGAGCAACATAACCCTGTGTAAACAATTTTTGTGAAAAATGTGACGCTCTGCCAAGGACATCAATGTAAGTCCCTCAAGCTCTGGAATAACGAATCGGTTGTGATTAATATACTCCATAAGCTGGAGCGGACGGAATGATGCTACACGAGAAGGGAAAGTTGACGATTGGAAAGTTACAGACATCACGTTTGTCATAGGGCTTTGGTGAAAGTTTGGCTATACTTTCTGTTTGCATTGGCTTATGGTGTAGTGAGGGTGTATTGGCCTGTGGTCGTACATTGGCCATTTTGCATGACATACATTGGTCTGTTTTATGGATGCTGTGTCCAGGGTGGGTATACACAATTCAATATGTTGTTTCAATCTTATTTTGCGCCCTACCAACTTCTCCCCTTTGCTTATGGTCTTCAACTTTTTCTGTTTCTTTGGTTCCCAACCCCACCCACATACTACATTTCGAATTCAACCAGGGGGGTCAATATTATTTTAGAAATTCAACCAGGGGGTCAATAATTTTTTAGTAATTCAACCAGGGGGCAATATTTTTCTAGTAATTCAACCAGGGGGGTCATGATTTTTTAATATAATATTTTCAACTATTACAAAAAATTATCTAACCTCGCTTCGCTCGGCATGCACAAAACAAAAAAAAATTAAAATGATCTGAAAATCACAGATATGATATATGGATATAGTGAGATGGGTCGATGGGGTGAGGTGGGTGTGATTTCTCAGGAAATACTAATGGAAAGGTTCTGAAAATTTGTATGCAGATTCCAATGGGTGGTCCAAATATGGTACTTAAGAACTTTTTTAAGGATAGAATGATATGATTACACCTGTTCAAGTTTGTATAAAATATGTTAGTTGGTTAGTTAGTTAGTCTAAAATATGTGGTGACGATCTGTCAGAGAGGGTTAAAGCTGTGAGGTCATTGATTTTGAAAAGAATCAATTCTTTGAAGGGCTCAATGAGCACTAAAGCAACATCCATTATATCAACGCTGATGTTGCAAAAACATTGTCCACCTTACAAGACAAATATGGTGTTGAACTTGCAGACAAGGCACGTAATAACATCTTTTTTTGTGTGTGCAAGAAACACTATAGTGATTGCTTGACAGCTGAATTATCAGTTGGTTGTACCAGCAACAGCACCACATACACAGCTACAACATTTTCCAAGAAGGAAATTATTGACAATCACCAATCTGTTATTTCCTCTTTCAGGCTTTCCGTTGGTGCTAACAATGACGACCTTCCATCCTTGTATTGGATTCCGAAATTACATAAAATCCATACAAACAGCGCTTCAATGCAGGGTCATCAAAATGTACCACGCAACGTCTTTCTTTTCACTTAAATACTGACGGCAGTCTGATCCGGCCTCCAGAAATATTGCGATTGTTGTTATTCTAGAAATGGTGTCCATCAAAGAAGAATTCGAAAGAACTGATGGAGATTCTTGCCTCTAAGTCGGTTTCATCTTGCAACAGCATCAAGACTTTTGATTTCTCAACTCTTTACACTTCTATTCCACATGAACACCTCAAATCACGATTGGCACAACTGATTAAACGCAGTAATTTCAACAAGAGGCTCCCAGGAGCCTGAATCGCTCACCTGACATATGTGCCTGAAGTCAAGGTTATTAGGCAAAATCTATTTGATGTTGAAAGAGTCATAAGATTAATTAGGGGGTCATCTGACAATATGGTGGATCTTAAGGTCTAAAAATATGTCACCCTTATAGAGTTATTAGCAAATAAATGCAGTTTAACCTAGTTTTCTATTTTTAGCCACAGCAGCCATGTTTTACAACCAATCAAAAATCCCCACATCAGTTCTAAACACCTAATGCTAATAAACAATACCAAGTTTGGTTCCAATTGGACTTAAAGTGTCAGAGGAGTTCACGTTTTCAATGTAATGAGGAAATGCTGTTAAAATGCTTAATTTTGACGTTCTAAGGGCAATAACTCCTCAACGGAAAGGTCCTACACTGTTGACC
Organism: Arcuatula senhousia; assembly: GCA_963971305.1. Lineage (NCBI taxonomy): Eukaryota > Metazoa > Mollusca > Bivalvia > Mytilida > Mytilidae > Arcuatula > Arcuatula senhousia. The sequence continues at coordinate 49,412,888 of OZ020305.1, forward strand.
CAATAAAATATTTTGTAGATCTTGTTGTGCTTCACAATATGCAATTTAAATTTTCAAATATCTTGTATAGTTTTCAAGATATTGAGCTAAACAGGTGCAAAATTTGCAAAAAATCCACAAAAAGGGCAATAACTCCTACATGGGTTATTGGATTTTCTTCAAAATTTCAGAGCTGGTAGATCTTGAGGTGCTGATCACTTTTGTTTCCTATCAAAATTTTGAAATCTGTCACCGTTTTTGAGTTATTTGCAAAAAACTGCCATTTACCCCTATGTTCTATTTTTAGCCACAGTGGCCATGTTTTACGACCAATCAAAAATCCCCACATCAGTTCTATACACCTAATGCTAATAAACAACAAAACCAAGTTTGGTTCCAATTGGACTTAAAGTGTCAGAGGAGTTAACGTTTTCAATGTAATGAGGAAATGTTGTTAAAATGCTCAATTTTGATGTTCTAAGGGCAATAACTCCTCAAAGAAAAGGTCCTACAACGTTGACCCTTTACATATTTAGTAAATCTTGATGTGCTTAACAATATGCAATTTAAATTACTCAAATATCTTGTATAGTTTTCAAGATATTGAGCTAAACAGGTGCAAAATTTGCAGAAAATCCACAAAAAGGGCAATAACTCCTACATGAGTTGTTGGATTTTCTTCAAAATTTCAGGGTAGGTAGATCTTGAGGTGCTGATCACTTTAACCCTGTGCCAGAATTTTGATATCTGTAGCCGTTTTTGAGTCATTTGCAAAAAACTGCATTTTACCCCTATGTTCTATTTTTAGCCATGGCGGCCATGTTTTACGACCAATCAAAAATCCCCACATCAGTTCTAAGCACCGAATGCTAATGAACAACCATACCAAGTTTGGTTGCAATTGGACTTATGGTGTCAGAGGAGTTAAAGTTTTAAAAAGTTTACGGACGACGGACGACTGACGACGGACGACGGACGCCAAGTGATGACAATAGCTCACATGACCCTTCGGGTCAGGTGAGCTAAAAAGAATGGAAAACACAGGTACAAATATCTGGTAGTCGATTATACTATGAATTACTTTGTCATCAAGGAGTCTTAAGAAAAAGAACAAATTTACAGAAGATCAAATAATTGACATGCTCATATGTTTCTTATCAACAACATATTTGTTCATTTGTTTGGTGGACATGATTTGCAGCAAACAATAGGGATTCCAATGGGCACTTATTGTGCACCTTTGCTTGTCAATTTATTTCTTTGTTCATATGAAGCAGACTTCTTACAAATCTCTTCTAGACAAAATAAGATCGTAGACTGGCTCTCTCTTTTAATCTCACTTTCCGTTATATTGACGATGTCCTTCCACTGAACAGTTCTCGATTTGGTGACTTTCTCCATCTCATATATTCCCCCAGGCACTCGAGATTAAGGACACAAAGGATTCTAGGAATTTGCTCCATATTTAGATCTACATATCGAAATAGACTTTCAAGGAAAACTTTCAACAAAGCTCTATGACAAACGCGATGACTTCAACTGAACAGGGGAGATTGTAATCTCGAATAAGCAATAGCAAAAGCTTAATTATTACCAATTGTACATCTGTCTGATTCTGAGAATCAGGTTCAAGGAGAACGTGAGTGTTGAGTGTGTTTCGTGTTTTACACCCATGCAACGCTACGTAGGTATGTTAAGGCAACTTTTTAAAGATTTCTAGTTGAACAAAAGACCCTTATTATATTGTCCTATTTTCGCTTCATACAACGGGCAGTTACATATATATATATTGGACTCAAATTGACGGGTTAATGATCCAGATTTATGAAAAAGTTGAATTATTTTATACATTTATCATCCTCTGAAACCCAGGGGTTCTTCATTCGCACACTCATTCATCACCCCTGGGTCCATTCGTATCAATTCCATAGTTTTAAACAGCTTTACAAATTTTCCCATCAAGCATTCTGATTGGACACATATTTGTGCGTTCTTTTCCCCTGATCTTGAACTTTACTAAGTTAACAACATTGTTAAGTGACCAATCAGAAGGCTCGACTCAGAACTGTGTAAAACGAAGGAATTGATACGTATGGACCCAGGGGTGATGAATGAGTATGCAAATGAAGAACCCCTGGGTTTCCGAGGATGTACATTTATCTGTTAATTAAAAACGTTTAAAGCGAGATTTAACCAAAGACCAAGTGTCTTTTGTCCGTCACAAGTATTTCTTCAAGAGAAATTTAAAGTACCAGTGAGGTAGCGCTCATTTACTTTCTATGAAAATATCTGGGCAATAATGAAAACTGCAATGGTATTGAAATAAAATACGTTTGTTGACAAAAATATGGTCCGTTATGGTACAATGTTGAAGTAAAAATGATCATTTCTTTTTTCACACTAACCTGTTGCAAATTGGATAGCAATTTATCAGATCAGAATAAGACGTTTTGTGTTTTGATAAAAAAAAAATATGCGATTCTGTCTTGTATAAATACTTGTGATCTTTATTTTTTTTTTATTATAACTACTAAATACCATCCTCGGAAACCCAGGGTTTCTTCTCTCACTTACTCATTCATCACCCCTGGGACATAACGCATGAAATACTTCGTTTTTGATAGTTTTGTATCGAGCTTTCTGATTGGTCGCTTTAGATTTATCTAATGCGATTTAAACATGTTTCTATATATAAATAATATCAAGTTCAAGATCAGATCCTGAACTCAAAACGAACAATTTCATACCAAATGTCCCAGGGGTGACGAATGAGTAAGCGAGAGAAGAACCCCTGGGTTTCCGAGGATGCTAAATACCGGTTCATTGCGGTCTGTTTTCTTTGGAAATTATTCAACGTAAAACGTTGCCGCGACGTCTTTTGAAAATTACGGACCAACTTCCGTGAAATTATTCCGTGTCTAATGTAAATAAATCAGTAAAGGGACAGTAGATGAATAATTCCCATCGTTTTTGTAATATAACAGAGATTAAAGAACGCATCAGTACACTTGGGATGCATGTCATTAGTATCAAAGCTATATCTAATTTCATCTATTCTTTTCAGAAATATGTTATTAGGATATAGTACTTGGGGACCTCATCTGAAAGCTACTTGTTGCTGCTTGGTAGAAAACGTGTTCATTGATCTAACCTTGTACCTTATGTGTGCTGATGTACTAATAACAATATTAGCACCATCGGGTTCTTGCCAATTATATGGACACACAACTACACTGTTTGATCAATCTTAGGCTTAGGAAAGATGGATCAAGGTTCAGAGAGACAGTTTAAACCAGAATGGACTTGAAAGTCATCAGCTTATCAATAAATAAAATAGTGTCCATTGTATTAAGCACCTTACTCTTCTGATATATGATCATCTATATTTCCACTAATATTAAACTGTGGTATACTTAACATTATGATATCTAAGAGTTCTGCTTTACCAAACCTATCATAATGGTGTACAGCATAACTTTCATCATACATGTTCCATGTACTTGCTCTTCTCTATTTTAATATTGGTTTTGTTTTCCGTTTTGTGTGGACTGTTGTATGTCGGTGAAACTAAAAGTTCATTGCGTTCTCGCATGAATGGTCATAGGTATGACACCAAAAATTCTAATTATCGGGTTTTTTATGACCACTTTAATCAACCTAACCATGACCAATGTTTGAACATGAAAGTCCGGTTTATCGAAAAGATTTACAACGACACCAACAGTCCTAATCTTACTACACCTCACCGTAAAAAACGAGAGCTTCACTGGATAAAAACTTTAGGTACTGCAATGCCTTACTGATGTAATGATAACATCAAAGGAGTAGGAAATCTATCTAGCCCACAATGTAGTGAGGTGAATGTTATGAAACTGTTTGACCCTAATGGTAGACTCAAACGTAGGCATGATCACAAACGATACAAACCGGGATCTGGTGCCAGTCAAACTGACAACAGATCTCTTTCAGACACGTTTGATGATCTGGTAACAAGTCTACAACAACCATTGAGAGTCCATCATGTTCGTACCATTCTCTATTCACTACGAGTCACGAAACTTAAATACCTACGTGATCTTGGGTTAGAAAAAGGAGGTACTGATCCATTTTCTCCTTCTTACAGACTTTCTAGCACCATCTGTGACCTGGCCCTTTTCCGTCTATTTAAACCTGTAAGAAGTGAACCTCTCACTACTGAGGACAGAAAATTTCTCCATATTCCATTTAAGAACAAAGGGATAGATGCTATTAACATCAGCAATATTTAAATCGTAAGGAAGTTACATCTCAAATTCCTCCATATTCCAAAAATCAGTAAACACGAACTGTTTCCTACCGCTACACTAAAACCATAAGTAGTAACATTTTCAACCACAAAAAAAGCATTGCAGGACCAAAACATTGAGGAATATCTAAAGTCCCCTCTGACATGTGATTGCTATGCTTCTCCCTTTATCTATGGTCCATCTGGTCATTTCATCACGGGTGATCTTAAGATGATTGAAAATGATTTATTACGTAATGTGGTTTCCCATTGACCTAAATTCAGGGAACCACAACGTATAAGTTGGAATCACAACTTTAAGATCATCATGCACGCTGTGGAGGACTATGCTAGAGCCTGGATAAAGAGGGAAAAGGACCAAGAACCAGAGCTTAAATCACTGTCGTACTGGGAAAGGACTATCCGATCTCTTGTACGAAGCCGAATAGACAAACTTCGCAAAGGTGTGAACCCCCGGCCTTCTTTTGTATTTAGAGATCGTGAAGCTCTCAATTGTGTCTCCCCCCACTTTTGTGGGGAGACATATTGTTTTTGTCCTGTCCGTCCGTCTGTCCGTCACAAAGTTTGTCAGCGCAACTCCTCTGAAACTACTGAACCGAATTCAATGAAACTTGGTATGTGGAAAGGAGACCATATGTTGTTGTACATACTACCAGGAAATTTTGATCCTCAAATTTTTGTGGGAGTTATGGCCTTTGAACTTAGAAAATTGCTGAAAATCCTCATTTATCAACTTGTCAGCGCAACTTCTCTGAAACTACAGAACCGAATTCAACGAAACCTGGTATATAGGAAGGACACTATATGTAGTTGTGCATCTTACCAGGAAATTTTGATCCTCAAATTTTTAGGGGAGTTATGGCCCTTTGAACTTAGAAAATTGCTGAAAATCCTCATTTATCATCTTGTCAGCGCAACTCCTCTGAAACTACTGAACCAAATTCAATGAAATATGGTATATAGGAAGGACATCATATGTAGTTGTGCATATTACCAGGAAATTTTGATCCTCAAATTTTGGTGGGAGTTATGGTCCTTTGAACTTACAACTTTTTGGGGAAACGGGGGGGGCATCGTTTTTGTAGGCAAAAACAAACGTTAATTGTCTCTCTTCCTTATAATTAAATGACAAGTATGTTGTCACGCCTGCAGACAAGGCTTCCAATAATATAGTTTTTGTATGTAAAGCACATTATTACTATTGTCCAATAAAAGAATTAACCATTGATGGTAATACTTCCGCTAGTGCATCCTCGGAAACCCCAGGGGTTCTTCTCTCGCTTACTCATTCATCACATCCTCGGAAACCCAGGGGTTCTTCTCTCGCTTACTCATTCATCATGTGATGAATGAGTAAGTGGGAGAAGAAACCCTGGGTTTCCGAGGATGATTGATGAATGAGTAAGCGAGAGAAGAAACCCTTGGTTTCCGAGGATGCCGCTAGTGCTACATACAAACGAATTACATTCAACAAAGATTAAACATAGCCAACCATAGCTCTTTTGTGTCCTCTTTCAATATTCAAATGATAAAGGAACACGAAGAGTTACCATATTTGTACTGGATACCTAAACTTCACAAAAATACGTACAAAAAAGGTATATAGCTGGATTTTCATCATGTTGAACTACAGCGCTGTCCGTCCAATTAACTAAAATCTTGTCTGCTGTCAAAGAAGGTCAACAAGCATACTGCACCACTATCTATAATGGAATCAACCATATGTGGATTTTGAAGAACTCAAAAGACTTGTTAGATCATTTTAAATCTAGATCATTTTCTGAGGTTAACTCTTTGAAAACGTTAAATTTTTCAACTTTATACACACGAAAAACTAAAATGTCGCCTGAAAAAAACCTTTTCAAATTCTAGGAATTTTGTTATTTGGGGTTATAACTCTACATTCTTTTCAAAAACATCTTTCAAAGATCAAATTTGTTACAAACTGGAACAAGTTTGCAGTATCCTTGATTTCCTCATTGACAACATATTTGTCACCTTCGGAGGAGAGATTTTTCAACAACAAATCGGCATTCCAATGGGCACAAACTGTGCTCCTCTCCTCGCCGAATGGTTTTTATACTCTTACGAGACTGAATTTTTTCAGGGACTCGTAATGAACAAGATGATGAAAGAGGCAAGGTCATTTAATCTTACATTCAGATATATTGATGATGTCCTTTCTGTCAATAACACTTCATTTGGTAGATGGATTCCTTCAATATATCCTCCAGAATTGGAGATTTAAGAGACCACCGAATCAAATTGCTTCACGTCTTTCTTGGATTTGCACCTCGAATTTGACTCAGGTGGTATTCCCAGTACAACAATTTACGACAAAAGAGACGATTTTAATTTACAAATTATTAATTTTCCTAATCTACAGAGCAATATACCTACTTCCCATAAATAATGTTTTTATATTTCACAACTTATTCGATATGCCAGAGCTTGCACACATTTCACAGGTTTTTTTTATCAGACACCGATTTCTTCGTGACCGACTTTTGGAGCAGGGCTATAAGAAAATACGTCTCATACGATCTCTTAAAAATTCTTTCTTCTTTATCAGCTACTAGTAGAAAAAATCAAAATTGAGTTAAAAGATATGGTGATTAATTGTTTTAATTAGTGTTTGACTGGTCTGCCGTGCTGAGATGATCACCTCAATATTGTCTAGTAATTGACTATGTATGAGTTTGTCTAATCCCTATTTATAGTAAGGGCTGCATTTGCAACTCCAAACTTTTATTTTTGAGATTTTGTAAATTGGCATGTCATGACATACAATTAAACTGTTGGTATACTGATTCTGTATTCCGGCATTGTATGTTATTACTTTTCCAAACTGTAACATTGTCTAGTTATTGACTATGAGTTTGTCTAATCCCTATTTATAGTATGGGCTGCACTTGCAACTCCATACTCTTTCTGTTTTGATTGTTTGTGTGTATATTTATTTTTATTACCTGACTGTCCCAAAATGTACGTGTTTGGTCGTTGTACCAGTGTTTGTACATTTGTCTGCTTTTGAGTGGGATTTAAGGTTTTAAATTCCTCCACTGTGAGGAAACTGCATGTCTCATAGAGCAGGATGACCATGAAAGTTATGTATGAATAATTCAGAATACAAGAGTGGTCATGACACATCTTAACATACAATGTTTTCCTTTGCAATCTGTGTTTCGGAAGACTCTAAGTTTTTTTAATCTTTCAATGTCTTGTTTGAATATAAACCTCAGAGCAATTTTTCTTGTATAAATGCTTTCTTCCTTCATTGTAAGGTTACCGTTATTGTCGATTCTGTTCTGCTTGGTTACTTTTGGTGCAATCTTTTGTCCAATAAAGTACTTATTGTTTCTAGTTTTTGTTTCAAGATCTTTTTCAGTTTGCAGCATATCTTTTGGATGGCATAGCAATCTTTTACAAATCCCTACCATTTACTCTCAGATGGGTTTTGTACGTTGTTAAATTCAGCAAACATCTTCAAAACCTGGCCACCATTGCCAACAATTCTTCCATTGTGTGAGATGTTATATTTTCGTGCCAGTTTTGACCAATTAATGACCTTAGTGTTTTTTACCCTTCCACTAAGAATGCCACCTTATGTAAGGCATAACCCTCAAAGTTACCCGTGTGCGTCTTACGTTTTCTTTTACCTGAAGCCACCCTTTGTTGCAAATTGGTAAAAGTAGCTTCATTTTATATCTTAGAAATGTGCGTTGAATTAAGCCTTTCTTGGTTATACTTTTGAAATGACCGACCGCTTGATAAGAAATGTTCAATATCATTATCATTCTCTGTCAATTTTTTTTTGAGATTTTGCTTTTTTTACTGTTGAAATGAGTTTTCTCTTGACATTTCTCTTCGGTGTAAGCTTTAAAACCTGAGCTGTTGTGTCTGTAAGGTTGACATTGTATTGGTTTTCTACGACTGGTTCAAGTACTCTCAACATTGTGTGGACAGAATCTTGTGGTGTTCCTGTACTAATAGCAATTTCAATATCAAATAGTTTCAATCTCAAATTGCTGTTTACTCTACAAAATTGATACCCGAATTGTTTAGCTGTGGTGATTTACTGTAGCTGCAGTGTAATTCAGATGATTTTGCATGGACATTCATACAGCATTTGCAGTTCTCTAAGAAGTGGCTTTGTTGTTCAGCTTTGCTCGATTTCATCCACTGTTACAGGTCGAAATTTTTAATGAATTTCTGTGTTACCCTATTTTTTCTTTTGGCTTTAAAGTATTTGCTATATGTTATATATTCTTGTAATCTTTCTAAATGCATTATATAAATGTAGCTGCAAATGTTTGTTGTCATCCATGAAGATGTTGTAATTATCATATCTCTGGGTGTTTGAAAGTTTATTATTGTACTTTGCTGGAATAAATTTTGGCTTTGTTTTTGTTTTTGATCCTTCTTTAATTGGCTCATTTCTTTTGTTAAAATCATTGATTGCAGTACTATCCTTTATTGATCTTGCAAGGATTACTTTCTTAAAAGTTGCAGTAGTTCATTTTGTATAATTTATTTTAAATGCTAAAATTTGATAATAAATAAAGGTAATAACAAAACTACTAAACTTGAATAATAAATCTCATAGTCCAGAGAAAATGACCAAAACGAATCAGTCATACCGGAGAATTGGTTGATCGCAATGGTCCTGGCTTGGTACAGGCATTTCAAAGGAGATGGTTGGTTAAACCAGGTTTTATAGCGCCAAACCTCCCTCTTCCATTGCGATCTTATTATCCGGTAATGACCATAGAACACAACATAGTTGTGAGACACAATAGGGATATTGAGGTGATCATCCCAGTACAGCAGACCAGTCAAACACTAATTAAAACAATTAATGACCATACCTTATAACTCAATTTTGAACCTTTCTACTAGTGGCTGATAACGAAGAAATAATTTTTTAGGGATCGTATGAGACGTATTTTCTTATAGCCCTGCTCCAAAAGTCGGTCACGAAGAAATCGCATAACGAATAAGTTGTGAAATATAAACACCGTATTCAGGGGAAGTAGGTATATTGCTCTGTAGAGTAGGAAAATTAATAATTTGTAAATTAAAATCGTCTCTTTTGTCGTAAATTGTTGTATTGAGAATACCACATGGGTCAAATTCGAGGTGCAAATCCAAGAAAGACGTGAAGCAATTTGATTCGGTGGTCTCTGAAATCTCCAATTCTGGAGGATATATTGAAGGAATCCATCTACAAAATGAAGTGTTATTGACAGAAAGGACATCATCAATATATCTGAATGTAAGATTAAATGACCTTGCCTCTTTCATCTTCTTGTTCTTTACGAGTCCCTGAAGAAATTCAGTCTCGTACGAGTATAAAAACCATTCGGCGAGGAGAGGAGCACAGTTTGTACACATTGGAATGCCGATTTGTTGTTGAAAAATCTTTCCTCCGAAGGTGACAAATATGTTGTTAATGAGGAAATCAAGGATACTGCAAACTTGTTCCAGTTTGTAACAAATTTTATCTTTGAAAGATGTTTTGGAAAAGAATGTAGAAATATAACCCAAAATAACAAAATTCCTAGAATTTGAAACGGATTTTTCCAGAAGTTTTTTTCAGGCGACATTTTAATTTTTCGTGTGGCAAGGCAGTGTATAAAGTTGAAAAATAGAACGTTTTCAGAGAGTGAACCTCAGAAAATGATCTAGATTAAAAATGATCTAACAAGTTTTTTGAGTTCTTCAAAATCCACATATGGTTGATTCCACTACGATTATAAATAGTGTCGCAGTATGCTTGTTGACCTTCTTTGACAGCAGACAAGATTTTAGTTCAATAGACGGACAGCTCTGTAGTTGAACCTGATGAGGATCCAGCTATTTACCTTTCTTTGTACGGATTTTTGTGAAGTTTAGGTATCCAGTACAAACTATGGTAACTCTTTATGTTCCTCTTTCATTTGAATATTGAAAGAGGACATAAAAGAGCTATGGTTGGCTATGATTTTATCTTTGTTAAATGTAGTCTGTTTGAATGTAGCACTAGCGGAAGTATTACCATCAATGCCTAGTTCTTTTATTGGACAATTGTAATAATGTGCTTTACATACAAAAACTATGTTATTGGATTCCTTGTCTGCAGGCGTGGTAACATACTTGTCATGTAAGGAAGAGAGACAATTGAGAGCTTCACAATCTCTAAATACAGAAGAAGGCCGGGGGTTCACACATTTGCGAAGTTTGTCTATTCGGCTTCGTACAAGAGATCAGATAGTCCTTACCCGGTCCGACAGTGATTCAAGCTCTGGTTTTTGGTCCTTTTCCCTCTTTATCAAGGCTCTAGCATAGTCCTCTACAGCGTCCATGATGATCTTAAAGTTGTGTTTCCAATTTATACGTTTTGGTTCCCTGAATTTAGGTCCATTGGAAACCACATTACGTAATAAATCATTTTCAATTATCTTGACATGACCAGATGGACCATAGATATGCGATTGTCATATAAGGTATTTATTGTGGAAAAAATCAGATTAAAATATGCGATGTAACCAAATTTACACTGACTGCACGGAAAAGTTCGAGGTGTTTGGTATAAAATGAAGTGCTCTAAAGGGTAATTTTAGCGAGTACACATAATTTAATACTTCTAATGTACCGTGCAATATTTATTTGAAACATTTGATCGATTAATATAGATGATTTATCAATTACGCACCTGGTCTTCTTCAATCTAGGCCAAATATCGACTTTCCCCTACGTGCAAAGCGACTTTCCGGCGGTACCGCTTATACCCGGTGTATCACAAGAAATAAAGCGACCAAAAATTATCAACAATTCCGATCCTCTCCTCCATGTCCTGTTGAAAGTTTTGCATTATGCATAAAAGTAATATCTTTTCATTTTATTTGAATCAACCGATTACATTTATTAAGAATTCAGTTTAAAAGTGGTCTATATGCACACTTATCAATGCAATCTAATAATTTAAGTCTTCGTTATTTTGATGTTAGTTGGCAGCAGATTTGAATGCTCTTCAAGACCCCTTTCCTTCATTGAACTGTTATCTTCTCTACTTTCGTGAACTTTTTCAAGATGTTAACGCACCATGTTTATTTTCGTTTTGCCATCCAGTCCTGAACCATGGAGTCCTGAAGTTTTTTAATCCGTTATTGTTATAGACAATCTATCGTTAATTACTTTGAAAAACTTTCCAGCAGTTTTCAGGTTGTCATTTTTTTCTACTTTTTAAACTGCATTTCGTTCATTTACAATCATCCCTTGCGGGACCGGAATGGGGGGCGAAAAAGCCGCACCAGAACCTAGCTTGTCTTGGAATTCTGACATCGGGTCGCTGTTCAGCCCACAGAGCGACCACGGTGTGTACCCTAGGTGGCTGAATAGGGTGGCCCTCGTCCACGGGGGTTGCCAGGTCTATAATACGGAAACCCTGACTGCTGGTCATAGTGAGCAAACGTTAGTGAAGCGTGCCACGATTCATGCGCGTAAACAAACCCTTTGTGGACCGCCAAGTAGTGCAATACAAAGGCTTCATTTTCTGCCCCTATCCACCGCTCCCCCTTCAAAATTAACTGTTTCCTTTATTCCCCACCCCACCCTTTATTTCACCATCATCATCATCATCATTTCATGTTCATTTTTTATCCTTTTCATGTTTATCGCCTTTAAATAACCTTTAGAGTGTTGCGATGGCGTAAAACACCTACTCGCTCACATAAAGACATAGAACCCATCAATTTCGAAATATTTTCTACTGAATTAAATACACATTTGTGAAAATATACCTTCTAAGCCTTACCTTTACCGGCTTAGAAAGTCGGGTAAAATGTCAATTTTTTTTTTGCAGCTTTATATGAAATAATCGTTATTAATTTTTCGCGTTGAGTGAGTGTTGTCCAGCATAATTTTTTACTTTTTGGTAAACCGTTATTCAGGTGTCATTTTCTAAGTAACCCCACGTCAGTAATGCTCTACGTACTTATTGACAACGCGTTGAATGAAATGTCAACCCCGGTAAGGTGAGTTTTTGTATCTTGGCAAAACTTGTTTGGTGTTCAATAAACGTTTCTCTTATTTTAGTAAAACAGTGTTATAATGTCATTACAAAAAATAAATATGAAAATTAACATTATCGATGTACTATTAAATATAAAGAATCGATAGAATTTTATGACAGAAAGCAATTTTACGATACCACGATTACCATACATTCTCTGAGTGGTTAATAGATGGTCAAGTACAAAATTCCTTATCCTGGTAACGTCTCAAAATGCTACAATTTTTACATTATATAATTAGGGGACGACCATTTGATTTTGAGGGAGGGGCTGGCAGTTTTTTTGTAAATAAATACTCTGGCCTGGGAAAAGTTAGAAATAAAGAATCTGGCCTCTGTTTGCAAAAAAAATAAATAATCTGTCCCAATTAAGCTATTGTATGCAGAAAATAAATATTCTGGACCGCAAAATTTTGAAAATAAATAATCTGTCTCGACCAAAACTGCCAGCCCCCCCTCCCCCCTCAGAATCAAATGGTCGTTCCCTTAGTTTGTCCTCTTTTTGACGCCGCATTTTTCCTGCAGTTTTCTCTCAAAAAGAATACATTCTTGTGATTTTTATAGGGCCCCGCATCAAAGATGCGAACGCCCTATAGTTTTCACTTTGTCCATCCGTCCGTCCGTCTCTCCGTCCGTCAACAATTCTTGTGAACACTAAAACTCAAAATTTATTAACACCACAGTTCTGAAATTTTGTACAGCTACTTAGTAGCATGTCATAATTTGCATATAAAAATTTCATGCAAACATGTGAAATATTTTTGGAAAAAAATTCATTTTCTATCGAAAATCACAGATTTTGAGAATTTGAATTTGTGAACACTAAAACTCAAAAATTGTTAACAATACAGCTCTGAAACTTTGTGGAAGTGCTAAGTAGCATGTCATGATTTGCATATTAAATTTTCATGCAAATCTGTTCAATATTTTTGGAAAAAACTTTATTTTCTATCCAAAATCACAGATTTTGAGAATTGGAATTTGTGAACACTAAAACTCAAAAACTGTGAACAATACAGTTCCGAAACTTTTTACAGCTACTAAGTAGCATGGCATGATTTGCATATTAAATTTTCGTGCGTATCTGTTAGATATTGTTGGAAAAAACTTCATTTTTTATCGAAAATTACAGATTTTGAGAATTTGAATTTGTGAACACTAAAACTCAAAAACTGTTAACAATACAGCTCTGAAACTTTTTGCAAGTGCTAAGTAGCATGTCATGATTTGCATATTAAATTTTCATGCAAATCTGTTCAATATTTTTGGAAAAAACTTCAGTTTTTATCGAAAATCACAGATTTTGAGAATTGGACTTTGTAAACACTAAAACTCAAAACCTATTAACAATACAGTTCTGAAACTTTGCACAGCTGCTAAGTAGCATGTCATGATTTGCATATTAAAATTCAAATCTGTTTAATATATCACAGATTTTGAGAATTGGAATTTTTGAACAATTAAACTCAAAGGCTACTAACAATACAGCTCTGAAGTTTCATCACATTCCATGGAACATGCCTTAGTGGTTATAATCAAAGTTATATGATTTTGAAATCACTTAGATTTTTTGCCGCGGGACCCTTTCTGACTTTGTCAGTATTCTAGTTTCGAAAACTTAACAGTTTCTTCAGATGTTTGACACATAATTTCATTATGTTTTTAAAATTGCGCCAATGTTAGGTTCTATGTCTTTAACTTGCAAGCTTTCTTTTTTTTATCTCTCAAAGTCCTCTCTGCTTCAGCAAGCTCTGATTCACCTGTCTCTTTCCTTGTTTTTCCTTTCTTTCATTCAGTGCCGCCTTCTCCTTAAGCATTCTTTCTTTGTAGACAGACTTTTTGTGGTTTCCACTGTGTCCCCTTTTTCTAAACTTTATAATCGTTTCATGGGATGTTTATTTATTATGCCATTATCTACATCCCCCTGTTATAGTCGAACTGTGCTGATTAGCAGTACAGCTATAACTAACTAACAATTTAACCAGATCCTATCGTATCAAATAAGGTCCATTTTTTGATGGCACATTCTGACTTATAATAGTACATGGACAAAAGATTTTTTTAGCTTTTTGTTGACAAAAAATCCTTATACTTGGAGACGAGGTATTCCGAGGGAGTTGATGAGCCACAAGTTATGTTATACTGTAGGGTTCTAGTATAGTTGTCAGTAATCACCACTCGTGTTGATTTGTTGGACTTCAACGCTACCTATTAAGAATCGCGATAAAAAGGGCACTCATAACCTTGTTATTGCTCATTAGTCGGTTATTTATTGCTTTACCCCCAAGCAGAACAAATTTTGCTATATCGGGAAGATGAACATGAAAGGGGTGATAAAATGAACAAGCAAAGATGTCAAAGGAGCTATATCATTGTAGCTAGTCGGACCCGTGCAGGTTCCGGGTTGCGAATAGGCCCACTAAGCTTGTCAGCATCAGTCCACTAAAGAGCATTCAGAAACCCCACATCGTATCAGGCCGCTTTACCCACGAAATACAAATGAAAACAAAGTTCCAGACAATAAATTTTGCAACGCCAGACGCGTGTTTCGTCTATTCAAGACTCATCAAAGACGCTCTACCAAAAATATTGAAAATGCCAAACACTATATGAAATATGAAGAGCATAGAACAATAAAACCAAAAATACCAAACTGGGGAACCAAATTAATACTAAGAAAATTAACCTATGTCTGGGGTAGGAAGAACCTTAGGGTTTAGACAATTTTGAAATTTAAACGGATAATTTAAAGCTTTGATGTTTTCTCCATCTCAAAAGTGTTGGTGCCGGAGCGGGCTAACCTCGAGGAATTAGAACTCAACCAGCAGTGCTAACCTTCACGTGTGTTCGAAATACAAATGACAACAAAGTACCAGACAATAAATTTTGCTACGCCTGACGCGCGTTTCGTCTATTCAAAACTCATCAGAAGCCCTCTACCAAAAATATTGAAAATGCCAAACACTATATGAAATATGAAGAGCATAGAACCATAAAACCAAAAATACCAAACTGGGGAACCAAATTTTCGAAATACAAATGACAACAAAGTTCCAGACAATAAATTTTGCTACGCCTGACGCGCGTTTTGTCTATTCAAGACTCATCAGAGGCGCTCTACCAAAAATATTGAAAATGCCAAACACTATATGAAATATGAAGAGCATAGAACAATAAAACCAAAAATACCAAACTGGAGAACCAAATTAATACTAAGAAAATCAACCTATGTCTGGGGTAGCAAGAACCTTAGGGTTTAGACAATATTAAAATTTAAACGGATAATTTAAAGCTTTGATGTTTTCTCCAACTCAAAAGTGTTGGTGCCGGAGCGGGCTAACTTCGGGGAATTAAAACTCCACCAGCAGTGCTAACCTTCACGTGTGTTCGAAATACAAATGACAACAAAGTTCCAGACAATAAATTTTGCTACGCCTGACGCGCGTTTCGTCTATTCAAGACTCATCAGAGGCGCTCTACCAAAAATATTGAAAATGCAAAACACTATATGAAATATGAAGAGCATAGAACAATAAAACCAAAAATACCAAACTGGGGAACCAAATTAATACTAAGAAAATCAACTTATGTCTGGGGTAGGAAGAACCTTAGGGTTTAGACAATTTTGAAATTTAGACGGATACTTTTAAGCTTTGATGTTTTCTCCAACTCAAAAGTGTTGGTGCCGGAGCGGGCTAACCTCGGGGAACAAGTAAATCTGTGAGCTAATGCTCACTAATGATACCCCCGCTCCCCAAACTAAGCCAAGCATACAAGTTTAAATACTCGGAAAACAGGAAGTAGTTGACATAGGAACATAAAATCGCTATACACCATATGGGACTATAAAATAAAGCTGTTTACAAAATATCAGACCCCTATCTGATGTAGTTGCTTGGGAAACTGTGACAGAAATTTTGCATTTATGTCCGTTATGTGTAAAAACCTAAGTAATTCGGTTAACAGGAAGTAGACTACCTACAAGCATTAAATCCGTATACATCATATGGTACTGAAGGATAAAGCTGTACACAAAATATCAGACCTCTATCTCATGCAGTTGATTGGGAAACTGTGGTGGAAATTTTGCATTTATGTCCATTATGTGTAAAAACCTAAGTATTCAGTAAACAGGAAGTAGACTACCTAGAAGCATAAAATTGGTATACACCACATGGTACTATAGGATAAAGCTGTATACATAATATCAGACCTGTATCTCATGTAGTTGCTTGGGAAACTGTGACGGAAATTTTGCATTTATGTCCATTATGTGTATAAACCTAAGTAATCGGTAAACAGGAAGTAGACTACCTAGGAGCATAAAATCGATATACACCATATGGTACTATAGGATAAAGCTGTATACAAAATATCAGAACTCTATCTCACGTAGTTGCTTAGAAAACTGCGACGGAAGTTTTGTTACGGACGGACGGACAAGGGTAAAACAGTATACCCCCTCTTCTTCAAAGCGGGGTATAATTAAAACTCCACCAGCAGTGCTAACCTTCACGTGTGTTCGAAATACAAATGACAACAAAGTTCCAGACAATAAATTTTGCAACGCCTGATGCGCGTTTCGTCTATTCAAAACTCATCAGAGGCGCTCTACCAAAAATATTGAAAATGCCAAACACTATATGAAATATGAAGAGCATAGAACAATAAAACCAGAAATACCATACTGGGGAACCATATTTTCGAAATACAAATGACAAAAAAAGTTCCAGACAATAAATTTTGCTACGCCTGACGCGCGTTTCGTCTATTCAAGACTCATCAAAGACGCTCTACCAAAAATATTGAAAATGCCAAACACTATATGAAATATGAAGAGCACAGAACAATAAAACCAAAAATACCAAACTGGGGAACCAAATTAATACTAAGAAAATCAACCTATGTCTGGGGTAGGAAGAACCTTAGGGTTTAGACAATTTTGAAATTTAGACGAATAATTGAAAGCTTTGATGTTTTTTCCAACTCAAAGGTGTTGGTGCCGGAGCGGGCTAACCTCGGGGAATTAAAACTCCACCAGCAGTGCTAACCTTCACGTGTGTTCGAAATACAAATGACAACAAAGTTCCAGACAATAAATTTTGCTACGCCTGACGCGCGTTTCGTCTATTCAAGACTCATCAGAAGCCCTCTACCAAAAATATTGAAAATGCCAAACAATATATGAAATATGAAGAGCATAGAACCATAAAACCAAAAATACCAAACTGGGGAACCAAATTTTCGAAATACAAATGACAACAAAGTTCCAGACAATAAAGTTTGCTACGCCTGACGCGCGTTTTGTCTATTCAAGACTCATCAGAGGCACGTACTCTACCAAAAATATTGAAAATGCCAAACACTATATGAAATATGAAGAGCACAGAACAATAAAACCAAAATTACCAAATTGGAGAACCAAATTAATACTAAGAAAATCAACCTATGTCTGGGGTAGCAAGAACCTTAGGGTTTAGACAATATTAAAATTTAAACGGATAATTTAAAGCTTTGATGTTTTCTCCAACTCAAAAGTGTTGGTGCCGGAGCGGGCTAACTTCGGGGAATTAAAACTCCACCAGCAGTGCTAACCTTCACGTGTGTTCGAAATACAAATGACGACAAAGTTCCAGACAATAAATTTTGCTACGCCTGACGCGCGTTTCGTCTATTCAAGACTCATCAGAGGCGCTCTACCAAAAATATTGAAAATGCAAAACACTATATGAAATATGAAGAGCATAGAACAATAAAACCAAAAATACCAAACTGGGGAACCAAATTAATACTAAGAAAATCAACCTATGTCTGGGGTAGGAAGAACCTTAGGGTTTAGACAATTTTGAAATTTAAACGGATACTTTAAAGCTTTGATGTTTTCTCCAACTCAAAAGTGTTGGTGCCGGAGCGGGCTAACCTCGGGGAACAAGTAAATCTGTGAGCTAATGCTCACTAATGATACCCCCGCTCCCCAAACTAAGCCAAGCATACAAGTTTAAATACTCGGAAAACAGGAAGTAGTTGACATAGGAACATAAAATCGCTATACACCATATGGGACTATAAAATAAAGCTGTTTACAAAATATCAGACCCCTATCTGATGTAGTTGCTTGGGAAACTGTGACAGAAATTTTGCATTTATGTCCGTTATGTGTAAAAACCTAAGTATTCGGTTAACAGGAAGTAGACTACCTACAAGCATTAAATCCGTTTACATCATATGGTACTGAAGGATAAAGCTGTACACAAAATATCAGACCTCTATCTCATGCAGTTGCTTGGGAAACTGTGATGGAAATTTTGCATTTATGTCCATTATGTGTAAAAACCTAAGTATTCGGTAAACAGGAAGTAGACTACCTAGAAGCATAAAATTGGTATACACCACATGGTACTATAGGATAAAGCTGTATACATAATATCATACCTGTATCTCATGTAGTTGCTTGGGAAACTGTGACGGAAATTTTGCATTTATGTCCATTATGTGTATAAACCTAAGTATTCGGTAAACAGGAAGTAGACTACCTAGGAGCATAAAATCGATATACACCATATGGTACTATAGGATAAAGCTGTATACAAAATATCAGAACTCTATCTCATGTAGTTGCTTAGAAAACTGCGATGGAAGTTTTGTTACGGACGGACGGACAAGGGTAAAACAGTATACCCCCTCTTCTTCGAAGCGGGGGTATAATTAAAACTCCACCAGCAGTGCTAACCTTCACGTGTGTTCGAAATACAAATGACAACAAAGTTCCAGACAATAAATTTTGCAACGCCTGATGCGCGTTTCGTCTATTCAAAACTCATCAGAGGCGCTCTACCAAAAATATTGAAAATGCCAAACACTATATGAAATATGAAGAGCATAGAACAATCAAACCAAAAATACCATACTGGGGAACCATATTTTCGAAATACAAATGACAAAAAAAGTTCCAGGCAATAAATTTTGCTACGCCTGACGCGGGTTTCGTCTATTCAAGACTCATCAAAGACGCTCTACCAAAAATATTGAAAATGCCAAACACTATATGAAATATGAAGAGCACAGAACAATAAAACCAAAAATACCAAAGTGAAACTGGGGAACCAAATTAATACTAAGAAAATCAACCTATGTCTGGGGTAGGAAGAACCTTAGGGTTTAGACAATTTTGAAATTTAGACGAATAATTTAAAGCTTTGATGTTTTTTCCAACTCAAAAGTGTTGGTGCCGGAGCGGGCTAACCTCGGGGAATTAAAACTCCACCAGCAGTGCTAATCTTCACGTGTGTTCGAAAAACAAATAACAACAAAGTTCCAGACAATAAATTTTGCTACGCCTGACGCGCGTTTCGTCTATTCAAGACTCATCAGAAGCCCTCTACCAAAAATATTGAAAATGCCAAACACTATATGAAATATGAAGAGCATAGAACCATAAAACCAAAAATACCAAACTGGGGAACCAAATTTTCGAAATACAAATGACAACAAAGTTCCAGACAATAAATTTTGCTACGCCTGACGCGCGTTTTGTCTATTCAAGACTCATCAGAGGCACGTACTCTACCAAAAATATTGAAAATGCCAAACACTATATGAAATATGAAGAGCACAGAACAATAAAACCAAAATTACCAAATTGGAGAACCAAATTAATACTAAGAAAATCAACCTATGTCTGGGGTAGCAAGAACCTTAGGGTTTAGACAATATTAAAATTTAAACGGATAATTTAAAGCTTTGATGTTTTCTCCAACTCAAAAGTGTTGGTGCCGGAGCGGGCTAACTTCGGAGAATTAAAACTCCACCAGCAGTGCTAACCTTCACGTGTGTTCGAAATACAAATGACGACAAAGTTCCAGACAATAAATTTTGCTATGCCTGACGCGCGTTTCGTCTATTCAAGACTCATCAGAGGCGCTCTGCCAAAAATATTGAAAATGCAAAACACTATATGAAATATGAAGAGCATAGAACAATAAAACCAAAAATACCAAACTGGGGAACCAAATTAATACTAAGAAAATCAACCTATGTCTGGGGTAGGAAGAACCTTAGGGTTTAGACAATTTTGAAATTTAGACGGATACTTTAATGCTTTGATGTTTTCTCCAACTCAAAAGTGTTGGTGCCGGAGCGGGCTAACCTCGGGGAACAAGTAAATCTGTGAGCTAATGCTCACTAATGATACCCCCGCTCCCCAAACTAAGCCAAGCATACAAGTTTAAATACTCGGAAAACAGGAAGTAGTTGACATAGGAACATAAAATCGCTATACACCATATGGGACTATAAAATAAAGCTGTTTACAAAATATCAGACCCCTATCTGATGTAGTTGCTTGGGAAACTGTGACAGAAATTTTGCATTTATGTCCGTTATGTGTAAAAACCTAAGTATTCGGTTAACAGGAAGTAGACTACCTACAAGCATTAAATCCGTATACATCATATGGTACTGAAGGATAAAGCTGTACACAAAATATCAGACCTCTATCTCATGCAGTTGCTTGGGAAACTGTGATGGAAATTTTGCATTTATGTCCATTATGTGTAAAAACCTAAATATTCGGTAAACAGGAAGTAGACTACCTAGAAGCATAAAATTGGTATACACCACATGGTACTATAGGATAAAGCTGTATACATAATATCATACCTGTATCTCATGTAGTTGCTTGGGAAACTGTGACGGAAATTTTGCATTTATGTCCATTATGTGTATAAACCTAAGTATTCGGTAAACAGGAAGTAGACTACCTAGGAGCATAAAATCGATATACACCATATGGTACTATAGGATAAAGCTGTATACAAAATATCAGAACTCTATCTCATGTAGTTGCTTAGAAAACTGCGATGGAAGTTTTGTTACGGACGGACGGACAAGGGTAAAACAGTATACCACCTCTTCTTCGAAGCGGGGGTATAATTAAAACTCCACCAGCAGTGCTAACCTTCACGTGTGTTCGAAATACAAATGACAACAAAGTTCCAGACAATAAATTTTGCAACGCCTGATGCGCGTTTCGTCTATTCAAAACTCATCAGAGGCGCTCTACCAAAAATATTGAAAATGCCAAACACTATATGAAATATGAAGAGCATAGAACAATCAAACCAAAAATACCATACTGGGGAACCATATTTTCGAAATACAAATGACAAAAAAAGTTCCAGGCAATAAATTTTGCTACGCCTGACGCGGGTTTCGTCTATTCAAGACTCATCAAAGACGCTCTACCAAAAATATTGAAAATGCCAAACACTATATGAAATATGAAGAGCACAGAACAATAAAACCAAAAATACCAAACTGGGGAACCAAATTAATACTAAGAAAATCAACCTATGTCTGGGGTAGGAAGAACCTTAGGGTTTAGACAATTTTGAAATTTAGACGAATAATTTAAAGCTTTGATGTTTTTTCCAACTCAAAAGTGTTGGTGCCGGAGCGGGCTAACCTCGGGGAATTAAAACTCCACCAGCAGTGCTAATCTTCACGTGTGTTCGAAAAACAAATAACAACAAAGTTCCAGACAATAAATTTTGCTACGCCTGACGCGCATTTCTTCTATTCAAGACTCATCAGATGCGTTCTACCAAAAATATTGAAAATGCCAAACACTATATGAAATATGAAGAGCATAGAACAACAAAACCAAAAATACCAAACTGGGGAACCAAATTAATACTTAGAAAATTAACCTATGTCTGGGGTAGGAAGAACCTTAGGGTTTAGACAATTTTGAAATTTAGACGGATAATTTAAAGCTTTGATGTTTTCTCCAACTCAAAAGTGTTGGTGCCGGAGCCGGCTTACCTCGGGGAATTAAAACTCCACCAGCAGTGCTAACCTTCACGTGTGTTCGAAATACAAATGAAAACTAAGACAATAAATTTTGCAACGCCTGACGCGCGTTTCGCCTATTCAAGACTCATCAGAGGCGCTCTACCAAAAATATTGAAAAAGTCAAGCGACTGGGATGTGTGTCCCAGGTGGTTTAATGGTGCAGTCCTGTAATAATGATTATACTGTTGTTGGTGTTGGATTTCATGTTTGACAGGCTGACAGCTTAGTGGAAAATGAGCTCTGACCAATGAAATGATGATAAAATCTGATGAGGTTACAGCCTCTTGAAAGTGTAAATCGCATACACTTTCATGAACTTTTACTTGGTCATAAATAATTTTGATGATGTAAAAAAGTTATTAAAACTGATGTAGAACAATGATAACATCATCCAAAACTAGGGAAGGTGGACAGATTATTCCTTTGATTAATAAAACTTTGCATACTGTAAAACATGGTATTGTATAAGTATCTACCACTGTATCATTAACAGCACAAAAAAATTGAGTTGAGTCTTTTATTGTTGGAATTTTGCTTGCTTGCTGATTCAGCACTAAAGAATACAGGATTACTACAATAAATCTGTTAATAAATTAATCTTGTTCTAGATAGTATAATTAAAATGATGTTTTTTAATTAACAGTTTCAGCTGAATAGCTACCTATGGACATGCAACACACAAAAACAATTAAAGCAGTGATTTATAATCACATTTTACTTAAGAAAAATCTAAAGTAGATTTTTGTCAATTTAATATAACGATGCTTAAATTTAAGGCATTCTATAGTTTAACATGATAATAATGAAAAAAATATCTATATTGTATGTATTTACTTTAGGAAAAAGAAATTACAAATCTATACCTTACCATTGACTTTATACCATGGTATGAAAATTCATACCATATACTATTTTCCTTACCACCATACATGTACCATGGCAAAATTAATACCGTGTTTTACAGTATGCCCTAAAACTTGAAAAATTCTGGTGTGTCAAAATTCTTAAATGTCAATGGTGCAAGTTATCTTGATAACATATGGCAACAGTATAAGTTTATCATACCTCTCTCAGACAATCAAATCTTCGGGCTCCGCCCTCAGATTTGATGTCTGAGAGAGGTGTAATATACACATGCCGGGTTGTCAGGCTATAATGCGAAAAACCTGGCCGCAACCCAGTGTTGCACCTCGTTGGAAAAAATGACAGGTTCCCCAAACGTTCAAGAACCCTGCTGCAGGTCTTGGTAAGAGTAGGATCTGCATGCAGGAGGCTTATTTTCCTATCCCTACCCATCACTTCTTTTTCCAGTGGCAGTCAAAACTCTCCTGTCCGATTGGCCTTGTGTCCTTATTTCTTCAACTTCATCATTTTTTTTCGTGTTCATTGTATCACCATGATCACCACTATCATGTTCATCTCCCCGATATAACCAAAATCGCGCTGCTTAGGTAAAGCAATAACTAATTATCTTATGTCTCTGGAAAAAAAACAGGCTACATGCATGGTTCAATTTAAACGCTGCCAGCTATCTTTACGGTACACTCTAGAAATTGCGTTTAGATTCTAAACGTTATCCTAAACACATTCTTGAAGCCTTTTTTAAACGCCAAAAAAATCTTAACATGTTTAAGAGAGGAAGCGTCCTTCCTATCTATCAAAAACTTTCATCAAACAACTGTACAGTATAATATATTGTGTCTAGCTAGGTCAACAAACGTGTCAAACTTTATACCAAAAAGAGGCTCCCAGGAGCCTGAATCGCTCACCTGGTCTTGAGTCAACCCTAAACATGTAATCACTTTTCTAGAGCTAAATGAGCTGAACATATAAGCAAGCAACAGATTTTCTCTATCTACTATAGTTTCATTCTATGTTGTGTTCTATGGTCATTACCGGATCCTAAGATCGCAATGGAAGAGGGAGGTTTGGCGCCATAAAACCTGGTTTAACCCACCATTTCGTTTGAAATGCCTGTACCAAGTCAGGACCATTGCGATCCACCAGTTCTCCGGTATGACTGATTCGTTTTTGTCATTTTCTCTGGACTATGAGTTTGGTCATTCAAGTTCGGTAGTTTTGTTATTACCTTTATCTATAGGCCAAAAACATGAAAAAAACGTTATTTGAGGGGCCGTAACCCCTATAAGGGGTTATCTGACAACTTTGATCCAATGAAAACTTTTGTAGAGCTAAATGAACTGAACATTTAAGCAAGCAACAGCTTTTCTCTATCTGCTATAGTTTTCATTCACTAAACCAAAAACATGAAAAAAACGTCATTTTAGGGGCCGTTACCCCTATAAGAGGTCATCTGACAACTTCGATCCTATGGAGACTTTTGTAGAACTTTATGAGCTGAACATTTAAGCAAGCAACAGCTTCTCTCTATCTGCTATAGTTTTCATTCCATAGGCCAAAAATATGAAAAAACGTTATTTTAGGGGCTGTAACCCCTATAAGGGTTCATCTGACAACTTCGATCCTATTGAGACTTTTGTAGAGCTAAATGAACTGAACATTTAAGCAAGCAACAGCTTTTCTCTATCTGCTATAGTTTTCATTCCATAGGCCAAAAATATGAAAAAACGTTATTTTAGGGGCTGTAACCCCTATAAGGGTTCATCTGACAACTTCGATCCTATTGAGACTTTTGTAGAGCTAAATGAACTGAACATTTAAGCAAGCAACAGCTTCTCTCTATCTGCTATAGTTTTCATTCCATAGGCCAAAAATATGAAAAAACGTTATTTTAGGGGCTGTAACCCCTATAAGGGTTCATCTGACAACTTCGATCCTATTGAGACTTTTGTAGAGCTAAATGAACTGAACATTTAAGCAAGCAACAGCTTTTCTCTATCTGCTATAGTTTTCTTTCTATTGGCCAAAAACATGAAAAAACAATTTTAGGGGTCGTAACCCCTATAAGGGGTCATCTGACATCTTCGACCCTAGGAGACTTTTGTTGAGCTAAATGATCGAGCTGAACATTTAAGCAAGCAACAGCTTCTCTCTATCTGCAATAGTTTTCATTCCATAGGCCAAAAACATGAAAAAACATTTCATCTATCTCTTATACTTTTTGATTTACAAGCCAAAAACAGTAGTCTGACCCCCTGGTCTATTTTTAGCAACGGCGGCCATGATTTTCGACGAATCAAAAATCCCCACATCAGTTCTGTGGGGGATACCCTAAAGTACCACCAGACCAAATTTGGTTTGAATCTGTGCAGCCATTTCAGAGGAGAAGAAGTTTGAAGAAAAGTTAACTACGACGGACGACGACGACGGACGCCAAGTGATGGCAATAGCTCACATGGCCTTTGGCCAGGTGAGCTAAAAAATGTATAATCGGTCCTTCGGAAAGCAATTAATAATAAAAATAAAACCTAGCTGTGAAATTTTTTATCCCAAGCATCGCTGTTACTGCTATATGATCGGGGAGATGAACGGATTAGACGAAAGAAGCGATAAAATTACTACTGACAAGTGCGAAAAACTTAGATATTTATTACGATTTTAGCCATTTCCCCAGGCACTTTTTTCATCTCCCCCTTAAAACTGTCCTTTGACACTTCTTTTATTGTAAAAATATAGCAAAAAGTTGTACTTCTCTGTTTTTATTTCTGTCACAAATCATGTGTAATATGATTTATATGACAATAAAGTTATTATCATACAAGACTGAGGCGGGTTCGGTGGTTTTGTAATTACCTTTATTCTTAAACTGAAACGGGGGCGTTTTGACGGGTACGGTTTTTATTATGGGGGCGTTTTGGTGGGGGGCGTTATGGAAATGGGGGCGTTTTGACTGTAATTCAATCGACCAATCAGGAAGCTCGATACAAAACTATCAAAAACGAGGTATTTTATGCCAAATGTCCCTCCCCTATCAAAAACGAAGTATTTCATGCCAAATATCAGGGGAGGGACATTTGGCATGAAAAACTTCGTTTTTGATAGTTTTGTATCGAGCTTCCTGATTGGTCGCTTTACATTTTTCAAAAGCGATTTTAACTTGTTTCTATATAGAAAATGGGGTTTTCTCTCGCTTACTCATTCATCACCACTGGGACATTTGACATGAAATTGTTCGTTTCGAGTTCAGGATCTGATCTTGAACTTGATATTATTTCTATATAGAAACAAATTATCTCTTTTGAAAAATGTAAAGCGACCAATCAGCAGGGAATAATTAAAACTAAGGTTTCTTATGTCCAGCAATCAGGAAGCTCGATACAAAACTATCAAAAACGAAGTATTTCATCCCAAATGTCCCAGGGGTGATGAATAAGTAAGCGAGAGAAGAACCTCTGGGTGCCCGAAGATGTTAAGGATCTAGCCTTATACGCTCCCGAAGGGAGCGATAATGGTAGAAATGTGAATATTTTAGTTGTACTTTGAGCTGAATTTTCCTTCAACGTCCGGTTTAGCACGCGCTCGTTTTGCCGAACTTTCGGCGTCTTTTTAACGTTTTTATCTTCGAAAATTTTAGACGTCATTAAACGCTCACGTAACCCACAAGAAAAGCTAGTTTTTTCTTATTTTCGAACCCAAAAAAAATGAATTATTAATTGAAACTTCGGGGGCGTAACAGGTTTTACCTGCCTCATATTAATTACATCATTTATTTGAAATATTCCTACAAGTTTTTGCTCCATACACTGTAACTGTATGCTATAGTCAATACATGTTTTTATGTTGTCTGTTTCATTGTGTTATCCTAAGTCATACTGGTTTTGTCATTACCCCTTCAGATTTTTGACATTCGAATGCCCCATTAGTATATATGATGATCATCTATATCTCTCTTCTTATATATTATATCAAAGTAGAGTAATCCTAGAGTAAAATATCACAATTTAATCATGTTTATTGGCACATTAAACAAAACATTTTACATTAAATGATAAAAATGGTAAAATTACTCATATTTGATCCAATAAACACCATGTGTTCGCACCAGGGCTTTAAAAATGCAATGAGAATACAGTAGAAAGATATATGGAACAAGATAACGCAATCAATTTATATAGTCAAAAATACATGTAGGACATAAGAGAGCTTTTTAATCATGTTAATATAGATGTAAAGAATATACATGTACACTGACTTTATATATGATTTTCAACAAATTATAAAACACATGACCTACACAATACATGTACATGTAAAGTGAATTTAGTTTTTGTTACTTTTAGCAACTTGAAAATGCACAAAATACTTTATACATTGAGTTTTAAAAATACAAATAATGAAATTAAACTAAACATACATGTACATGTTTATCATCACGATATAATATATTTAAATATGACACCCCAAACAATTTAACATCCAGTCAAATTTTATTTAAATTTGATCTTGATCAATACAATTTATGGTTTCACTTTAATAACACCAGTCACCATCATCATGACTATTATATAATATGTTTATAATATGAATAAATATTTAAGCAAAAATACATATGCAAAATGCAAACTTTTTAGTCTTCTGAATAGACTATACCATCTCCAAGATTGGTAAGGGATGCACAAGTTCTTACAATTTTGTCAATTGATGAAAAGTTTGGTTCTTCAACCTCGTCATTCAAAGATTTTACGAGGACAATTGGAAGGACGCCTTTCAAAATAGTATATCTGTTCTTTAAAAGTCCAATTACACGTTCTATATGAATGCGAACATTGCTAAGTTTTCGTGATGATTCAACATCTTGAGCGCTTAACTGTGATTGTCCTTTAGTGAAGGCGGGTGTGATCAATTCAGCTGAACATTGGCTAGCAAAGTCATCTTTCAACTGAAACCCTCTGTCATCAAGAATTTGGTCTCCTGGTAGATGGTAGTTATGGCTTATAAATCCACAAGATCGCACTAGCTCATTGTCTGAAACACGACCGCCCCAAGCATTTGACAAAAATGTTACTGATCCTAGAGGATTGCAAGAGATAAAAAATTTAACAGTCGGGTGTTTCTTATAATTGGAATATACCTTTGCCCGTGCCTTCAAGTTCTTAGGTCTCTCTATGAATATTTCGAAACAGTCTACTATTGCTGTCAGACGTGGAAATCGTACTTTAAAAATACTAGGTGTTGTTTTTGATATAGTTTCACGATCCGGCCAATGTACCAAAAAGTCTAGTTTTGCATGGAAGAGATCTATCCAGCGCCAAAAAATGTCGTGAATTGTAGAGACAGCTACACCACGATGGTAAGCCATGTACTCAAAAGGTAGATCAAGACGAAGTTTAATCAGTGTTGTAAACATCTGGTCTCTCAAAGAAAAGGTGTCTGATAGGGCTGTCCTTGGTAAAAACTGTGACAGGAATGTGAAGATGCTTAGAAACACTGAATAAGAAAGTCCAGTAAAATATTTACACTTATTGTCATTGTTAACAATCAGCATTGAAGATAGATTTGCTGCAGCTAGCTGATCTTGAAGACGCTGATTTTGCTCTATTAGTCTCTCTTTTTCTTCCCTGAGATGTTGGATTTCATCAAAAAAGAGTTCTCTTTCTGAATGACTAACTGGTTTATTAAATCCAGTAGGACTTGGCTTTTGGGGTTTCAATGGTTCGGCATAGTAAATAGGTTGAATGTTTTCAGTGTCATTCTCTGGAAAAAGTTTTTTACATACTTTAGGGGAAAGTTTTTGATGCTTTGGTACGGATCCATAATTTAAAGTTGGTGTATCTGACTGTGATTTTCTCTTAAGAGCATTGCGGTATCGGTTAAGCTTTTGCTGGCTGCGGTTATCCGTGCTTTGGTTTTTGTTATAATCAAATAAAGATGGCACATAGTCTGGATGAGTGGGGTCATTGGATGGCTTGCCTGAAAAATACAATTAATCAAAACATTATTTAAGACTTTTAATACTGATATTAAAAAATGGTAACGCACTATATACATAAAATATAAAGATGCCTGTTCTTGGCTTTGAATGTACGATCAAAATGTGTGTGCATAGATTAAACCACACGACGCCCTCCCTTTTCTCTCAGTAATCTTTGTAATCGAAGAAACAAGTGCCAAGCAGTAGCAGAATATGTTTTTTTCTAATTTGAACTTTTTTATATTATTAAAAGATGATACCCAATAAGCTAAATAAATTTAACACTTACAAATTACATGTACATGTATGTACTAATCAAAATAATTATTTCTTAATTGTACTTTTATTTTGTTTCATAATTCATGTGATTTGCTCAAAGTGGGCACCTTGTCCTTGATTGGTACAAATAAGTGTTGTTGTTGTTGTATGCAAAATTTGCATGAACAAACACAAAACCGGTATATAAAATTTGACTCTTAAATTCACGGTCTATCAAAAAGTTCTAAAACTTACCATTTATAAAATGTTCACCACAAATAACTGAGTTCGTTGTTGGTACCCACGGAGTACCGTCTGGTTTATTTCTTTTCAATGCGGTTAACCACAATGAATAGCGTTTTTCTTCTCTTGGAAACTTGTGGAAGGATAACTGTTTCAACATCATATTGTGGTTTTGACATCCCACTGCACAACATGTTTTTGGCATGATGGCAATCGAAATTTAAGTCCGTATCAATGGTTTTTTGAGTCAACATCGATAAAGAATGTAACACAAAATGGCGACCGCTTCACCTCCTTAGTTACAAAATAAGGGGAAATAACTCAAAATTACTAAAATGCCCGGATGTCCGGAACTATGTATCAGGTCACAGTCTTGTATTGTTTTTCCCATAGACTTCTATAGTAAACCTGAGATTTTGGGAATTTTTTTAAAAATAGTTAAAATGATTCAATACAACTTTTGCTATATTTTTTCAATAAAGGAAGTGTCAGAAAACATAATAAAGGGTGGACCGAAAAAAAGTCGCACGAAGATAAGAAAACCACAGTTGGTTGAACTAAAAATAGATTTTTTCCTACTTTCACTTTAACTTCCATTTAAAAAATACCCCCCTTTTCATGAGAACTGTTTTATTTAATAATGCAATTTTTACATTTCAAAAAGTTAGTGATGTCAAAGTTTGGTGTCTTACCTTCAATTTAAGCCAAAAGTTAGAAAAAATGCATGAAAAGCAATGCTGCAAACGACTCAGGGAAAAGGCACTATATTTTAATAGCCTCCATGTTTTGACGTCCACCCGCGCAAGAACTTGTAATACAAGACTGGTACCTATTAGGAACAAAGATGATTTGATATTTCTAAATAAAGTTGTTTTTCTGTTTCTTTATACATTTTTCAATCAAATTAAGAAAAAACCATAGCAAAAATGCTTTCATTGATTTTTTTATTACAATTTTTAAAAGGATACCCTCTTCAAGGTTTTGGCCAATTTTCTATATATTGACTTAAAATGAACACTTTAATGTTCTGTCCTTGTTGGGTTATATTCAAATAGAATATGTGAGTTGAAGTGATGCCAATACTACCTTAGCAATGGATTGAGTGCAAAAATATTCTTTTATTGACAGTTTTAAGTTCTTGAAGTAGAAAAAACTATGTTAGGAACCCCATTTTTTTCTACAAAGACAACTTGGAGCCTCTTGTTTATCCAAATATAAGAAGAAGACCTATCAGTTGTTTGAACCTGATAAAATTGGCAAGATTATTGTAACAAAAATTATAAATGTGGAATAGAATACATTATTTGGAATACAATTGGATTTTATATACCAATTTTAGGATTTTTCAGGTAAAATTGGTGCCCCAGGCATACATAAATGGCCCATTT
Organism: Arcuatula senhousia; assembly: GCA_963971305.1. Taxonomy (NCBI): domain Eukaryota; kingdom Metazoa; phylum Mollusca; class Bivalvia; order Mytilida; family Mytilidae; genus Arcuatula; species Arcuatula senhousia. The sequence goes on from OZ020305.1 coordinate 49,443,778, forward strand.
TTTAAAGGAATTCAGATACTAGGCTGATGAAACTTGAGTTGTTACATGGGAAGAAGGTGTAGAAGACAGAAATCACCAACATATTGTGCAAGGTTATCAGACTTGAAGAGAAAGTGGTCTTATTTACTGTAAAATTGCAGTTTTTAACTTACCGCATACAAAAAGCCAAAATTTTGTACATCACAAAACACCATAAAGAAAAAAATACTGAATTTGTTTGGAGTTTTTTTGCTGAAATCAGTCATAAAGTTTATCTAGAACATTTTCACACCATTTGTTTGGTTAGAAAGACATTATGTTTAAAATCAGAACAGTTCCCATATGTGTGGAGAGGTAAAAAAAGCCTTCATTTCTTAGTTTGAACTGAACATATGCAAAGTGCTGAAAAAGTTACATCGGATAAAATATGACAGTTTAAATTGCATATTAGCAGTGCAATAAAGTCATTCTTACTAAAGATAAAGAATATAGACATTTAAATCCACTGGTTCTCTTAAAAGAGACAAAATATATTTTAATGTCCAAATTTGGTCAAAAAGTACTATAATAGCAAAAACTGAAGGGTAGCTGAAACAAATTAAGCAAAAAGTTTAAAAAATCTTTATAAAGTGTTCAAAGACATGATTTTCTTTAGAATAAAACAGATAATAAGCACTTATTTAATATTCAACTTTACTGTAAATCCCAGTAATCAGGTCACAGTCTTGTATTGTTTTTCCCATAGACTTCTATAGTAAACCTGAGATTTTGGGAATTTTTTTAAAAATAGTTAAAATGATTCAATACAACTTTTGCTATATTTTTTCAATAAAGGAAGTGTCAGAAAACATAATAAAGGGTGGACCGAAAAAAAGTCGCACGAAGATAAGAAAACCACAGTTGGTTGAACTAAAAATAGATTTTTTCCTACTTTCACTTTAACTTCCATTTAAAAAATACCCCCCTTTTCATGAGAACTGTTTTATTTAATAATGCAATTTTTACATTTCAAAAAGTTAGTGATGTCAAAGTTTGGTGTCTTACCTTCAATTTAAGCCAAAAGTTAGAAAAAATGCATGAAAAGCAATGCTGCAAACGACTCAGGGAAAAGGCACTATATTTTAATAGCCTCCATGTTTTGACGTCCACCCGCGCAAGAACTTGTAATACAAGACTGGTACCTATTAGGAACAAAGATGATTTGATATTTCTAAATAAAGTTGTTTTTCTGTTTCTTTATACATTTTTCAATCAAATTAAGAAAAAACCATAGCAAAAATGCTTTCATTGATTTTTTTATTACAATTTTTAAAAGGATACCCTCTTCAAGGTTTTGGCCAATTTTCTATATATTGACTTAAAATGAACACTTTAATGTTCTGTCCTTGTTGGGTTATATTCAAATAGAATATGTGAGTTGAAGTGATGCCAATACTACCTTAGCAATGGATTGAGTGCAAAAATATTCTTTTATTGACAGTTTTAAGTTCTTGAAGTAGAAAAAACTATGTTAGGAACCCCATTTTTTTCTACAAAGACAACTTGGAGCCTCTTGTTTATCCAAATATAAGAAGAAGACCTATCAGTTGTTTGAACCTGATAAAATTGGCAAGATTATTGTAACAAAAATTATAAATGTGGAATAGAATACATTATTTGGAATACAATTGGATTTTATATACCAATTTTAGGATTTTTCAGGTAAAATTGGTGCCCCAGGCATACATAAATGGCCCATTTTTTAAAGGAATTCAGATACTAGGCTGATGAAACTTGAGTTGTTACATGGGAAGAAGGTGTAGAAGACAGAAATCACCAACATATTGTGCAAGGTTATCAGACTTGAAGAGAAAGTGGTCTTATTTACTGTAAAATTGCAGTTTTTAACTTACCGCATACAAAAAGCCAAAATTTTGTACATCACAAAACACCATAAAGAAAAAAATACTGAATTTGTTTGGAGTTTTTTTGCTGAAATCAGTCATAAAGTTTATCTAGAACATTTTCACACCATTTGTTTGGTTAGAAAGACATTATGTTTAAAATCAGAACAGTTCCCATATGTGTGGAGAGGTAAAAAAAGCCTTCATTTCTTAGTTTGAACTGAACATATGCAAAGTGCTGAAAAAGTTACATCGGATAAAATATGACAGTTTAAATTGCATATTAGCAGTGCAATAAAGTCATTCTTACTAAAGATAAAGAATATAGACATTTAAATCCACTGGTTCTCTTAAAAGAGACAAAATATATTTTAATGTCCAAATTTGGTCAAAAAGTACTATAATAGCAAAAACTGAAGGGTAGCTGAAACAAATTAAGCAAAAAGTTTAAAAAATCTTTATAAAGTGTTCAAAGACATGATTTTCTTTAGAATAAAACAGATAATAAGCACTTATTTAATATTCAACTTTACTGTAAATCCCAGTAATCAGGTCACAGTCTTGTATTGTTTTTCCCATAGACTTCTATAGTAAACCTGAGATTTTGGGAATTTTTTTAAAAATAGTTAAAATGATTCAATACAACTTTTGCTATATTTTTTCAATAAAGGAAGTGTCAGAAAACATAATAAAGGGTGGACCGAAAAAAAGTCGCACGAAGATAAGAAAACCACAGTTGGTTGAACTAAAAATAGATTTTTTCCTACTTTCACTTTAACTTCCATTTAAAAAATACCCCCCTTTTCATGAGAACTGTTTTATTTAATAATGCAATTTTTACATTTCAAAAAGTTAGTGATGTCAAAGTTTGGTGTCTTACCTTCAATTTAAGCCAAAAGTTAGAAAAAATGCATGAAAAGCAATGCTGCAAACGACTCAGGGAAAAGGCACTATATTTTAATAGCCTCCATGTTTTGACGTCCACCCGCGCAAGAACTTGTAATACAAGACTGGTACCTATTAGGAACAAAGATGATTTGATATTTCTAAATAAAGTTGTTTTTCTGTTTCTTTATACATTTTTCAATCAAATTAAGAAAAAACCATAGCAAAAATGCTTTCATTGATTTTTTTATTACAATTTTTAAAAGGATACCCTCTTCAAGGTTTTGGCCAATTTTCTATATATTGACTTAAAATGAACACTTTAATGTTCTGTCCTTGTTGGGTTATATTCAAATAGAATATGTGAGTTGAAGTGATGCCAATACTACCTTAGCAATGGATTGAGTGCAAAAATATTCTTTTATTGACAGTTTTAAGTTCTTGAAGTAGAAAAAACTATGTTAGGAACCCCATTTTTTTCTACAAAGACAACTTGGAGCCTCTTGTTTATCCAAATATAAGAAGAAGACCTATCAGTTGTTTGAACCTGATAAAATTGGCAAGATTATTGTAACAAAAATTATAAATGTGGAATAGAATACATTATTTGGAATACAATTGGATTTTATATACCAATTTTAGGATTTTTCAGGTAAAATTGGTGCCCCAGGCATACATAAATGGCCCATTTTTTAAAGGAATTCAGATACTAGGCTGATGAAACTTGAGTTGTTACATGGGAAGAAGGTGTAGAAGACAGAAATCACCAACATATTGTGCAAGGTTATCAGACTTGAAGAGAAAGTGGTCTTATTTACTGTAAAATTGCAGTTTTTAACTTACCGCATACAAAAAGCCAAAATTTTGTACATCACAAAACACCATAAAGAAAAAAATACTGAATTTGTTTGGAGTTTTTTTGCTGAAATCAGTCATAAAGTTTATCTAGAACATTTTCACACCATTTGTTTGGTTAGAAAGACATTATGTTTAAAATCAGAACAGTTCCCATATGTGTGGAGAGGTAAAAAAAGCCTTCATTTCTTAGTTTGAACTGAACATATGCAAAGTGCTGAAAAAGTTACATCGGATAAAATATGACAGTTTAAATTGCATATTAGCAGTGCAATAAAGTCATTCTTACTAAAGATAAAGAATATAGACATTTAAATCCACTGGTTCTCTTAAAAGAGACAAAATATATTTTAATGTCCAAATTTGGTCAAAAAGTACTATAATAGCAAAAACTGAAGGGTAGCTGAAACAAATTAAGCAAAAAGTTTAAAAAATCTTTATAAAGTGTTCAAAGACATGATTTTCTTTAGAATAAAACAGATAATAAGCACTTATTTAATATTCAACTTTACTGTAAATCCCAGTAATCAGGTCACAGTCTTGTATTGTTTTTCCCATAGACTTCTATAGTAAACCTGAGATTTTGGGAATTTTTTTAAAAATAGTTAAAATGATTCAATACAACTTTTGCTATATTTTTTCAATAAAGGAAGTGTCAGAAAACATAATAAAGGGTGGACCGAAAAAAAGTCGCACGAAGATAAGAAAACCACAGTTGGTTGAACTAAAAATAGATTTTTTCCTACTTTCACTTTAACTTCCATTTAAAAAATACCCCCCTTTTCATGAGAACTGTTTTATTTAATAATGCAATTTTTACATTTCAAAAAGTTAGTGATGTCAAAGTTTGGTGTCTTACCTTCAATTTAAGCCAAAAGTTAGAAAAAATGCATGAAAAGCAATGCTGCAAACGACTCAGGGAAAAGGCACTATATTTTAATAGCCTCCATGTTTTGACGTCCACCCGCGCAAGAACTTGTAATACAAGACTGGTACCTATCAAACGCAAGCTTTCAAGTTACATGTACATTACCTCTACGTAGAGTCGAGAGAAATTCCGAACAAAAAACTTATTACCTTATTCTAACGCGTTTCTATCCCCAATATTAAATACCCCTGGTAAAAACATAATTTTCCAATGCAGTGTTTACATGGTGTACAGTTATTTCTAAGAAGAAGGTATGATATCATCATAAATCATGTATTTCTAAGAAGAAGGTATGATATCATCATAAATCATGAGCGAGCATGTTTATCATGTTAATGTTGGTTGTGAATGCCCGGATGTCCGGAACTATGTATCAAACGCAAGCTTTCAAGTTACATGTACATTACCTCTACGTAGAGTCGAGAGAAATTCCGAACAAAAAACTTATTACCTTATTCTAACGCGTTTCTATCCCCAATATTAAATACCCCTGGTAAAAACATAATTTTCCAATGCAGTGTTTACATGGTGTACAGTTATTTCTAAGAAGAAGGTATGATATCATCATAAATCATGTATTTCTAAGAAGAAGGTATGATATCATCATAAATCATGAGCGAGCATGTTTATCATGTTAATGTTGGTTGTGAATGTGATGCGTACATTTATTCCACATCTCTTAATCGTCTATGAAAAAGTTTCAAACAGTCCAAGACGCAAAAATTATATAAACTAGGATAAATTGATTACCAACCACAATTATTTTCACTCTAACCCAAATTTTCGACCTTCACACGTATATTAACCCTAAATAATCATAGATATGTGCCCCTGTGCACCAACCAGATGTAGAATTTTGCTGCAATAATGTGCATTGTGTATTCTTGCCATCAATGGTGGGCAGACCTGTAATGGAGGGGGGTTGACATGGCCAACTCCCCCAAGTCCTCTCCCTCACAATGTGTTCTCATCACTTGCAACAAAGCCATGCCATTGCAAATCATATTAAAGGTCTTCTAAAACTGACAAAAAATTTTGATTTGGTACAAAGTGTTCAAAAATTAAAACTCAATTGGGAATACACGCGTTGCGCATTTGCGGGATTGGTCACTAATTTAGCTAAAAGAGGAGGAACTGGTTAAAAAAAACTGGTTCCAACATGCTAAAGGACGTAGAAAGTAATTTCTTTATTTCTGATCAAGATTGATTTTTTTATTGGTTGGAAATGTTGATGGTTGGTTTATTTGTCAGTTGCAAATAATTTTTACCTTATATGTTGAATAATTACAGAAGAATCATTGATAGAAAATGTCATTCCCTTTGTCTCATGTTGAATGACGCCGTTTTTCCTCCCTGTGACCCCTGATGACCTCGTCTAAATGACGAGTCAAATCCGGAACGGATATATTGTGCAACCCTAGTATTGAATTAATCATGTTCAACATTTTAATAGTTTTGTCTCACCTGCGAAGCAGAGCGGGACATACTAGGTGTTTGTAACGGGTCAAATAAGGTGACTCGTTAAGGTTCGATAATTTATTCCAATAAAGATGTAATGGGTATAAAAACCTTCTTCAATATAAATATAACAAATAAATAATAGTTCACACAAGACATTCACAAACACAATAAAATATAAATACGGGAAAAGGGTAATAACCCCAAATGAAACGATTTACAATATTGTCTCGCGGTCATTTAAAATCAATAATCAGATAGATCGATAGTAATCTTTTAATCACAATTCGCACATCAATCAATATGAATAATGTGATATAATAATAATAATAGGATTCTAATGAAATGCATACCAAATGTGTCGTGGACAATTACAACACAGAAAACATGTAAACAAAGACAATAAACATAAAATAGACAATACAACACAATACACATTCAGTGCTTACCCTGTATGTGGTACAAAAGGGCCAATCGTCTAAGTAGGTCCTCGAGTGGTTAAAGTGGATAAATCACCATCAATACAATCTAGAATAAAATATATGGACATAAACATATGCTACTATAAATAGTTTGATTGACATATAAATATGAGGTCCACTCGATATGTAAAAATAAGTGAAAGCACTGATACCAAGTCTAATATTGTAATATATTGAAAATAACATCTTTCACTAAAATAAATATATATGTTTGTCATCTCATGTACATATTTATTCCCGTGCATACCAAAAATAACCTTTACGCCAGGCATGGGGTAATGCAAATGTGTAATGGTAATGCATTGCAATGCATTACATTTTTTCAAGTAATTTAATGTAATGTGTAATGCACCATTTTTTGCATTACATGTAATGGTAATTCAATGCATTTCTTTGTCAAAAAAGCATGTAATTCATGTATTACAAATGAATTACATGCATTACTATTATTAAATGTGAAAATGAAAAAAGGTCATTAAAATTTTCAACAATTTATAGCAAATTCTGAAATCATAAAATGCATTGTTCTGAAAGATTTGAGAGTGAAGCCATACAAACACAAAATAATTAAATATTTTCTTTTCACACTGTTGTAAAAACAACTTAATCAACTGAGTGTCAAAACAACTTTTGTGTAAAAATGCTTCAATGTAAAATTATGAATTAATTTATTTATCTCTATTTATCATGTTAATAATATATATTTTTAACAGAAGAAAGTTGACCAAGAACCAAGAGAGTTGAATTGGCAATTAAATTTCAAATTACCCAACAAAATATGCAAAAATGATATATTTTATAATTGTTAATCCTCATTTAGTAATACTGTTGTTACAATGTACCTTCCCTGACAAAAGATTATACCTGTTAAATTATTCAAAAAAATGCCTTAAATTCATATTTTTGTACAGATCACAAGGTGGCTTTTTACAAACTATGCCTTTGAATAATCCTCTAATTTTCTTCAATATATGTGTTATGTGCATATATTTTTTATAAATAGTATTATTCAATATATGAATTTTGAACATATGTTTCTTTTAAACTCATGTTTTTTTTTACATTTTTGTTGTTGTTGATGGCATGATGTATAAAAAATATACATTGAAAAAGACGTTTTAGTTCTTGCTTAGCCACATACTTGTATAACTTTTTGCTTTTTATTTGTTTTTTTTTTATGAACCAAGACATTGAATGTATCAGCGTTCAAAAGTTTGTGAAGTTCTAACTAAGTTTTTATTAGAAATAATTTTAAACAAAGTTAACCTAGGTATGATGGTTGTTGCAAACAAGTTTAACGGAACATAAAAATGTAATGGTAATTCAATGCATTACTTAGCTAAAGTAATGGTAATTCAATGCATTTCTTTTCAAAATCCTTGTAATGGTAATGGTAATTCAATGCAACTTTTCTCAAAGTAATGGTAATTCAATGCACTACATTGCAATGTAATTCGCCCCATGCCTGCTTTACGCTCACATTTTCATAACCTACGGATATACATGTAGTGACTGAAAATATTAAAGACTAGAAATATTAGTATACATTTTGTAACTAACCTGTGATATGAAATAAATTAATCCAGTGAAAGGAATATCAATCTCATGCAAAGTTGTAGAAATGTATAATATATATAAAGTTGAAATAATAAGATTTTATCCTCATGTAAACATTTACTCCATTATCTAAGAGATCAATTTGAAAAGTGCATGCGGTGCCTGAAAACGAATAACCAATCAGAAAACTAGAATATAATCATGTGATCAAAATACCCAATGAAATAGAAATACAGAGTGGATCAGAGTAAACCTCACAAAGAAATACGACTAATAAGTAGATAGTGTACATGTACATGTAGAAATAGTGAACTACACATATAAAAGAAAAACTAACAAAATCTATAGTAAAACATAATAATAACGTGAACAACGTCTGCCACATGTTACTTTACCAGCGGCGACTGCATTTACTTTTTGGAAAAGTTTAATGAGCACCTCTATATATCTCAAGAACTATTGGTCTTGGGTTGATGAAACTTGGTATGCATATGCCCCATTAGTAGCTTAGCACAGTTGCATCCCCATCTTTTGACCTTGACTTTGATTTTCTGGTTGAGTGACTTTGACAATCTTCAATACATATAATAGCAATGGAAAAGTTTTGTGAGCACCTCCTTATCTCAAGAACTATAGGTCCTAGGTTGATGAAACTTGGTATGCATATGCCCCATTAGTAGCTTAGCACAGTTGCATCCCCATCTTTTGACCTTGACTTTGATTTTCCGGTTGAGTGACTTTGACAATCTTCAATACATATAATAGCAATGGAAAAGTTTTGTGAGCACCTCCTTATCTCAAGAACTATAGGTCCTAGGTTGATGAAACTTGGTATGCATATGCCCCAGAAGTAGGTTAGCGCAGTTGCATCCCCATCTTTTGACCTTGACCTTAATTTTCTGGTTGAGTGACTTTAACAATTTTCAATATATACTTATAATAACAATCGCAAAGTTTTGCGAGCAACTTCATACATGTATCTCAAGAACTACAAGTCCTATGCCCCAGTGGTAGCTTAGCTCAGTTGCATCCCCATCTTTTGACCTTGACCTTGATTGTCTGGTTGAATTAATGACTTTGACAATTTTCAATACATATAGCATTGGAAAAGTTTTGTGAGCACCTCCATATCTCAAAAACTGTTAGTCCTAGGTTGATGAAACTTGGTATGCATATGCCCCAGCAATAGCTTAGCACAGTTACATCCCCATCTTTTGACCTTGACCTTGATTTTAAGGTTTAGTGACTTTGACAATCTTCAATACATATACATGTAATAGCAATGTTAAGCCAGGTTTTGCAAACACCCCCATATCTCAAGTATTATTGGTCCTAGGTTGATGTAACTTGGTATGCATATGCCTTAGTAATAGCTTAGCACAGCTGCTTTCCAATCTTTTGTCCTTGACCTTGATTTTCTGGTTGAGTGACTTTGATTATTTTTATTGCATATATTATCAATGTGTAAGTTCTATAAACATCTTTTGAACTCAGAAACTGAAAATTTATGTAAATTCAACATATATAGGAAGTAAGAAAGAATAATTGTTTCTGATGGTGCCGGCAGGCGAGACATACTTTAGTGTTAACTCTTGGTTTAGATGAAAGGGGGCCATTATCATTTTTGATACAGGTGCCAATGTTTCATGGCCTCCTGTTTTCCCAATCCCAATCTGGTTACAAAGTGCCATGTACATGTTTTGACATGTACATGTAATATTCAGAATGTACGGTATTAATTATTGATTATCATGATTATACTGTACATGTATTTATGTGTTAGAGAATTTATCCTATTTGTGTATTAAAGAATTTAAACTATTTTACAGGTCCTTTTAAAATGGAGGAAATGGACTTTGTTATAAATGTACAACCATGATGACTTCAGCTGTATACTGAAGATAGTAATGTTATGAAATGACCTTTTTCTACATGATAAAACTTGGTATTTTTGATCGCAAGACTAGATAAATTATAGTCAATCATGCAGACTAATTGTACTACCTGTAATCCTAGACCCACTGCTTCCAGAAAACATGAGATTGCAACTGTTTTCCTACTTGATTTGTGTAGGGAAGAAACATTGTTTAGTTATAACAGATATGGTAACATTTGTTTTGCTCAGAAATGTAAAAGTTGCAATGCAAAACTTTTAAGCATACCAGAAATAGTCTATCACGGTTGCTCAATGCATGAGAAAAAAAATACTTGTTGTATATGCAACAAAGTTTTAAATAGACGGCAAAATTTAATCAGTCATGCAGAACTTCATCTTTATAAATTTAGATATTTATGTAAACTTTGTGAGATGCATTATTCAGACTTACAGGGTGTAAGACTGCATATTAGAAAGAGTCATAACATTCCTTATGTTAGCAAAAATTGTTATGAACTTTTCAACGTTCTGCAAGAAAAATATTTTCCACCATCAGCAATTTTTGATCTTAATGGACAACGTATTAAGCTTGGACTGATCAAGGATCCCAAACCTCAATCTGAATTATCAAACGTTATTGAATACAACCCAATGAGTGAAAACATAAAAACAAATTCAGAAAATGCTTCAATTGCTAAATTCACATGTGGGCACTGTAAATTGGATTATATCTCATTTAAAGAATTTCAAGAACATATTGATACCGTGCATGAAAAAGTGGAATCTTGTGCCATTGGAAAAATTGAACAAAAAGAGAGCCCTCAAGAAGATAATGTTGAAAGAATGGATATAGTAGAAGATAACTCATCATGTTCAAGGAAAATTTCTAGCATAGAAACTTTAAATCATGCTTCAAGAGAAAATAAGTTACAAAGGAAAACTCATAGCATAGACATGATAGAAACTTTAAATAATGCTACCAGAGAAGTTAAGGTACCAAGGAAAACTCCCAACAGAGAAACTTTAAATCACGCCTCAAGAGAAATTAAGGTACCAAGGAAAACTCCCAACAGAGAAACTTTAAATCACGCCTCAAGAGAAACTAAGGAACCAAGGAAAACTCCTTGCAAAGAATTTTTAAATCACGCCTCAAGAGAAATTAAGGTACCAAGGAAAACTCCCAACAGAGAAACTTTAAATCACAATTTAAGAGAAAACAAAGAACCGAGAAAAACTCCCAGCAAAGAAACTTTAAATCATGCTTCACGAAAAAATATAATACTTCTACAACATGTAAAAACTTGCTCTGTTACAGGGACACAAATATATACACCTATTATTCAGACCACAAATAGAACTGGAACTTCTGCTTCAAAGCTTGATGTCCCAAGCCATTCAGTTGTAGATTATAAAAATGAAATTAAACCAACAAGAGAAACAGAATCAGCTAGGCATAGCTATAGTTTGCCTTCAGCGGGACTGGGACATAGGGATTTTCCAAGTTCATGTAGCCTTCAAACTACATGTATTGAAACTGGAGTTGATGGAAGTTCTAATCAGAGGGAAGGACTCGATATACTTGGAAATTTCAACCAAAGTGAAGGAAATGTTAAAACTGAAATAGTTAATAATATTAATCAAACAAAAAGAAAGAGAGCAAACTGTGATGATTGTCGGACTTTGGTTGAGTCTGACATGTGTAAATCAAATGCTGGTTACAATCTTGACTTCTGCTTGTGTCCAGCTCAAGTTAAAATTGAAAATGTGGAAGAAGATTAACAATTTTTTATACTGTTACAGAAACATTTGAAATTGAAAGTACATGAACATGAAACATAGACTTTAAACCTTCTTTCAGCTCAAAGGTGGACATTGGAGCTAGTCAAGACAAAAGTGTTCATAGATTATGCCACATGACAAATTACTAACTAAGAATATAGTGTTGTTGTTTTTTTCCATACAGTATTTAATTAGTATTTTTATCCTACAGGTAACTGCACAACTTCATTTGATACCACTATAATCATGATTATGCCATAGAAACATATACGATATGTAGGATAGTATTTTACCAAGGGCTGATCCTATGAAAGGCCTACTGGGCATAGGCCCCCAAAACTGACTAAAACTATGTTTCTTTTTCAATAATTCCGCCTAAAAAAGATGCTTAAAATTTTTGCGCCACGCCTCTCTTTGAACTTAACAAAAACAAAAATAACAGGCCTCCCCTTAACTAAAATCTTGGACCCGCTCCTGATTACATGTACATGTATCCTGGTTGAAAGCAGAAAAAAATGTGTTTAAGTTATAACGTTCATGTACATTTTACGTATGTGGACTGACCTGAATTGGCAGTATATGAGTCTCTTTTCTAGCAAGCAAAAGAAGTACCCATCATGATTTTGACATTTACAAATTCACTTTATTGTCTTTGTTTTATTTTCAACAAGCATAAATCTTTCTACAAAACTTCTGTGACTATGGTATCTGTCCTCTGCTTCGTTAGCCTACATCACAAGCGGATCGAAGGAAAGGCGTACCAGACATACGCCCCTCTAAAACTGACAAAAAATATGGGGTTTTTTTTGCACAAAATCCATGCAAAAACGCCCAAAAAAAAATTCTCGCTCACCTCAACAAAAACAACAGCAAAATATTCTTACACCTCCCCGAAACATAAATCTTGGGTCCAGGTGAGCTATTACCATCACTTGGCATCTGTCGTTTTTGTTGTTGTGGTTATTTTTTAAACATCTGCTCTGAAACAGCTACATTGATCAGAACCCAATTTGGTTTGGGTGCTCCTTTTTTGCAAAGCACTTGATATATTAAAATTCTTGCGGTGTAAAAGTGATCAGCACGTCATGATCTACCTACCCTGACAGTTTGATGGAGATTGGGCCAACCCCATAAGAGTTATTGCCCTATTATAAACATTTTTTCATTGATTTTTTACTGGTATAATTTAAAAAAAAATAAAGCACATATGAAAACCAAAATTGATGTGGATGTTCCTTATGAGTTCCTTAAGGTATCCCATCTAGAACTTATGTGGGGATTTTGAATCATTCAAAAACATGACCGCTTTTACTAAAAAACTGCTGAACATTTAGTAAAATCACAACCCCTGTGATATAACTCAGAAACTAAAACAGAGGAAAAATCAGAAGTAAAGTAGTCTCTTTAGCATCAAGTTCTTTTCAATGGTTTTGCCTTATAGATAAAGGTAATAACAAAATTACCGAATTAACTTACGAGAATCAATCTCAAATGTCCATAAGACAAGACAAAACAAAGAAGACATACCGGAAAAATTGAAGATCGCAATGGTCCTGACTTGGCACAGGCATTTCAAAAGAAATGCTAGGGATGCTAAGGTGATCATCTCAGTACATCATGAATGAAAATTATTGCAGATATATATAAAGTAAAACTTTGCTTGGGTAGATCTTCAACTCTTAAGCTATACAAGAGTCTTTATTAGATCAAGGTTGTCAGATGACTCCTTATAAGGGTTAATTTATGGCGCTTTAAAAGTAAAAAATACGTAGCTTTTTATACGACCGCAAAAAAAATTGCGGACGTATAATGGTATGATGCTGTCGTCGTCGTCGTCCGCGGCGTCTGTTAACTTTAGTGTTACCACAATAACTTTAGTTCAAGTTATCCGATTGCTATGAAATTTGACAATGATGTTCCTTACCATAAAAGGATGAATGGGATCGATTTTGGGGGTTCCCCCATTTTACGTTTCAAAATTAGGGGCCAAAAATGCTACTTTTATGTTTGTTGGCACGATAACTTTAGTTCTAGTTATCCCATTTTTTTTTGCAATTTGGCAATAATGTTCCTTACCATAAAAGAATGAACTTGATTGATTTTTGGGGTCCCCTCTTTTTTCGTTTCGAAATTAGGGACCCAAAGGGGCAAAAAAATCAAATATTGTATTTGTTTCCACTATAACTTTAATCCTAGTTGGCCTATTGCTGTGAAATTTGTCAAGAATGTTTCTCACTATCAAAGATTGAACCTGCTGATGAATTTTCGTGCCACCCTTCTTTTCCCCTTTATGTAATTTGGGGTCAAAAGGGGCCAAAATTGAAACTTTTTTATTTGTGGTCCGATTTTGAAATTTTTTTTTCATGGTTGTTCTTGTCAAATAGCGGATCCAAAATTAAAAATCACTTATTGCGACCCCCCTTTTCCCCCTATTATGTAATTAGGGGCCAAAATCGAAACTTTTTTATTTGTGGTACGATTTTGAACATTTTTTTGCATGTTTGTTCTTGTCAAATAGCGGATACAAAATTGCGAAATAATTTTTGCGACCTCCCCCTTTTTCCACTTTTACATAATTAGGGGCCAAAAGGGGTCAAAATCAATACTTTTTTATTTGTGGTCCGTTTTTGAAAATTTATTTTGCATGTTTATTCTTGTCAAATATTGGATACAAAATTGAGAATTATTTTTGTGACCCCTTTTTTTCTCACCTACTATGTAATAAGGGGCCAGAATTGAAACTTTTTTACTCATTCAAACCTCACCAAAAATTCCAGTAATCAAAACTCATCAATCCACAATAGGCTTTTATAATGTGAGTGGAAAGTCCACCAAAAGCTGAATGTGTCAAAAACCTTTGTCAGTCCACCATGGGCTGCATGTGTCTAGAACAATTGACTATCCATATTGGGCCTAAAACATACAGGGTTCAACATGTTGTGGTCGTATCATGCTGCGCTCGGCGAAGCTTTTTATTCCTTATAAAATGAAAACTACTACTGCACATGGAGAAAGGCACAGGTTTGTTTATTAACCCTAATGTCCTATTTGGTTGGAGTTGTTGACTGCTATTCAGTTGTTTTGTGTGTTCTTATGTTAATTATACCCCACGCAACGAAGTTGCGAAGGGTATAATCTTTATGACTGGTCAGTCCGTCTGTCCGTGATCAAAATGTTCGTAACAGATATCTCAGCTATTATTAATTGTAGGCTTTTGATATTTGGTATGTAGCTTCAAGTGGGGTCCCATATGGTGGGATACATTTTCAGGTCTATGGATCATCTGCTTCCTGCTAAACGATCCGACTTAAGACTTTTTTTAACTAAATTTTCAGAGTTGAAAATTTTCTTAACAGATTTCTCAACAACTCAAATGTATTTGATATTTTGTATATAGCTTTGGGTAGGGGTCCTATATGATGGGATTCATTTTAAGGTCTGTCGATAATCTACTTCCTGTTTAACGAGCTGACTTTGACTTTTTCAGGGTTGAAAATTTTGTCACAGAGTTCTCAGCAACTATCAATTGTAGGCTTTTGATATTTCACAGAGTTCTCAGCAACTATCAATTGTAGGCTTTTGATATTTGGTATGTAGCTTGAGGTAGGGGTCCCATATGGTGGGATACGTTTTGAGGTATGTCACTCATTTACTTCCTGTTTAACGAGCCGAAAAGACAACGAGTCGGACCATAACCAAGTGAGCGATCCTTGGGAGCCTCTTGTAAGGTTATATGCAAACCAGCACATTTCTGATATTCTAGAACCTACCATATTCAAGCTTTTTGGGGGGGGGGTGTTACCAGTTTATAAGTACCTTCTAACTAGTTATGGGCATAATTATACCCTCGCTTCGAAGAAGATGGAGTAAACTGCTTCATCCGTATCCGTCCGTAGTTCCTTTACCCTTTTTATGCCCCGCCTACGAAAGTTGAGGGGCATATAGTGTTCGGTTCCGTTCGTCCGTCCGTACCAAATCCTCATATTTCAAAATAGCCACTTACCACGCTTACTGACAAGTGCCACATCAATCATATTGGTATGGTAGGTGCACCTATTGATGCTAAGCACAATGCATGCTTCGGATGGTGAATATGACCTATATTTTCCGCATGGATGACCACTTACAGAAAAATGGTTAAAGTCCATATTGACAAGTGCCACACCAATGCAACCATATTGGCATGGTTGGTTCACCAGTTGATGGTAAGCACAATGCATGCTTCGGATGCTGCAAAATGAAATAAGGGGCTAAATCGAAACTTTTTGTATGTATTGCCCGATTTAAACAAAAGTTGCTTATTAATTCTTGTCAAATAATTTGCAAATTTGATGATTAATTTTGGGACACTCTCTTCCCCCTAATTGCCATCAAGGGACAAAAAGGGTAATATTTTTGTAGCTGTAATCTATTTTGATCTGCTTTTGAAAAAAACTGAAACCCTTGTGAAATGTGGGTGAAAAGTCCACAAAAGGCTGAATGTGTAAACAAAAACTGTGTCATTCCATCATGGGCTACATGTGTCCAGAGCAATTGACTACATATTGAACCAAACATGTACATTGCTCGACATGTTGCCGTCGTATCATGCTGCGCTCGGTTAAGCTTTTAATTATTTATTATGCCCCATCTACGAAATTAGGGTGGCGTAAAGTGTTGAGTCCGTTCGTCCGTCCGTCACAAATGTTGTAAGATAGGACATTATGTCCGTTAGACATTTTTTTTTCATTTTATTTGGTGATAAGCTTTATAAGGAAATGATGTAGGATATGTTTTAAGGGCAATCGGGCGTCTACTTTCTGTTTGCTGAGAATTTGATTTTTTTTCTGTAGTTTCTTTTTACTTTTTTTTTAATTCATTACTCCGCTACTTCTCTACTCTAGTAAGTCAAAACCATATGATTTTCAATCTTTTAATGAACAATGTCAACTTTGATCTAATAAAGACATGAGCTTAACATTAAAGACAGAAAAGGAAGATACAACTTCTTTCTATCTGCAATAGTTTTCATTCAGTAAGCCGAAAGGGGCATTCATCCCAAAATGGGGTCATCGCCTGACAACTTAAGTTTGATTGAGGCTTTTGTAGAGCTTAATGAAAAGAATATGATAGATGAATTTATGATGAAACCAATGTAGAAATATTTAACAATTAATACAAATTAGCTGAACAAGCAGTAGTTTTTTTTTTAATCTACAACAGTTTGTGATTCTATAAGTAAAAAACATGAATTTCAGCATAAACATTGAAATGGGTAATCTGACGGAGACTTTCACAGATCTTAATGATCTATAAAATATCAAGGAAGCAACACTAAAAGCATGACTGAAAAAAATGACCTTAAAAGAGCATAATTTCTAAACGGGTAACTCTGACAACCGTTTGACCCAATGGAGAATTTTGAAAAAAAAACTTTTTGAGTCTTAAAGAGCAGAGGATCCATCAGATTTTCCATATCTACTGAGATACTTTAGTTTTTCTCAGACATCTGTAACAGCTTCTGAGTTATGATCCAATCACAGGGGCTTCCTCCCCTCTATCAGTCCGAAAGTGCAATCCTTAGAGCTACCGGCGAAAAAAAAACACAGCATATTGCACTCTAACAAAATCACGACACTATTACGAATTAGCCACAAATACAAACACATATGTCATTGATCAGTATATATATAAGTATCAGAATAGGTGAATGACAGAATATGCGTCTATGACACACAATTCAAACAAGAATATAAAGATTAAAGGACTGTGTAAATAAGATAAATGAAAATGCTACTACAATCTAGCAGAAAGGCATACATTACTGGCCCAAAACGAAACGGGGGGGGGGAGGGTAGCTCCAAGTATTTTTGGGTACAGATGTGCAGCCAAGAAATTTTGTACCCACCCCTTTCATATATACGCCTTCATAAAAAGACACCCATTCATATATTTTAATGCATTTAAAATTACATAAAATATGCTTAAACTTGGCATATTTTATAGATATTCTATTAAAATCAAAGTTGAAATGGTAAAAGTTACCAAATGCATGTACAATTAGGGTCACAAGGAGGCAAAACGTGGATGCTTGGTCATTCTTTTTCTACTGATAAATGAATTTTGTGAAAAATACACCTTATCATATATGCAACATCTGAAAATTGCACCCTTTTCACATATTGGACACCCCAAAAAGTAGACCCTTTTGGGCGCACATATGTACCTACCTTTAAAATGGAAGTTAACCCCCCCCCCGGATGACGTGTTTTCCCGAACTTTCAACGTCTTTATAACGCTTTTTCTTTAAAAATTTCGTATGTCATTAAGCGCAAAAGTGACCTACAAGAAAAGTTAACTACTAGTATGTTTATCCAACTTTTTAAAAATAGCTATTCCCATCTATCCAACTTTAATTTTGTTCACCTGTTGGGTTGTTTATTTAAGTGATTATAAGGTGCCATGAAGAAATTATGACAGTAAATTTGTTCCAATTTATTGGTAATTAGTAAAGAGGAAAGGCACTTGTGGATCAATTTTCTGGATTGAATGCATTTTTATGGGATTGAAATAGAAAAAATTGCCTTTTTTAAATTTTATTTTATTTTGAATATTTAACAAAATAATTTTCATCTCTTTGTTGTCATTTTTTTTTTCTTCAAAGTAAAATAATGAAAAAAAACTAATATCATCAGTATATTTAAATTATTATTATATTGTCTGTGAAAAGAAAAAAAAACACTTGGCTGAAGTGTTTGAATTTTATGAATATTGAATGATTGAAAATCTTTTTTTTTTGTATTGTGCATATGTAAATATGTAACTTAAAATTAAAAAAAAACTGATTTTTTTCGTTTTAAAATAAAAAAAAAAGTTTTTTTACCCAAAAATGAAAATTTCACAATTTTTTAGAAAATTTGCTGCTTATCCAAAAGTATAACTAGAAAATTGGGGACAAAGCTTAAATTTCATAAAAAACTGTCCAAACTATGATCATTGTTAGACTTTGTTTTTTCGACTTCGTTGTCAAAAGTTCATGCCGTAAGCGCACTGGTGCAAATTTCAGAAATAATGGCTTGGTTTTTTTTTATTGAATTTGGTTTGATTTATCATTTAGCATAAAAGAATTAATAAAATTTTTAAAAGAATAAAAGAAGCATAGAAGGAAAGAAGTGGTGCGTTAATTGTGTTGCTGAGGATAGAATGTTTAACTACTATAATCCAAAACTGCTTCAGATATATAAATGTGTAATATATATATTTTAATTTTTCTTTGCCAATTTAAAACAGTAAAGTTTAATTTTCATTAATGAAAAAATATTCAATTTTGACACAATGAAAGGGTTAACTTCTAAAACATAAGATGCCCTCTCTGAAGTAGAAGAACAATGTCAGTTTGAAAAGTTCATCAAATATTTTCAAATGTATTGCCAATGTTATTGTATATTCTTATATCAACATGGACAAAATTTTCTTTTACAATTTGACCTTACACACATTCCAATCACTAATTAATCTTCCTTTGTTCTTAATTGCCTTTGATCCCACTTATCCAACTTTTATTTTTTTACCTGTATACTACCAAATTTTTAAAAAGTTGGATAAATGAGATTGAACCAATATTTTTTGAATATGATTGTTTCAATCATCGTATTATAGTCATTCTAAAATTTATTTTAGCTTGTAATTTAAAAATACATTGTAACTTCGGGTGCGTCACAGGTTAAACCTGCCTCATGATCATATTATCCTGATTTTATTTCTGTGTTCTGGGCATTTTTCCATTGTGGAATTGAAGTCATTCGTTAAATGGAGATTGTGCACGAACCGGGGACACATTTCTTTTCTATATCAATTATTCAACTGTTTCTCAAACGAGAAAAAAATAACAGACGTATTAAATATACGATATTGAGATGTGGAATAAGTGTACGCGACACAACAAACATAAACAAACAGTAATTCAAAAAATCACAACGGAAAACAGCAAGCAGTCTTCAACATGACCATAGGTCACTGCTTACCGTCTTGCATTGGCCCAAGACTTATAATACAATACAAAAGTATCAAAACCAATCCCTAAATCATCAACGAAAGACTCAATTCTTGACATAAAACAGTTAACATAGAATGACAAGGACAAACAAAGGCTTTGGCAAAGTTTCCTGGCTTAGGACAGGCACATATAAAATGTGGCGGGGTTAAACTAGTTTTTTGGATCCAACCTTCCCCCTATTGATAAGCTTGCCCAAAGCTACATATAAAACACACTGTAAAACTCAATCGACAAAAGTTCAATTCAACAAGAGAGAACCTAAGACAAAATACTGTACGAAAACAACAAGACAAGGAGGAACTCTCTTGAGAACACTCGAAGTTACTGACAACTAGCTAAGAAACATTTATCGATTGATGTAAAAGAATCAAATACATCAGTTCTAAATCCGACACCCCACGTCAAAACAATGAATGATTAAGAGTTGTATCACCATACAGAACCGACATACTTGATCGCTGTGGTGCTTATAAATAATACAGTGGATACAAAGTGAAAATTTAACGTTTTAAAGTTACTATCAAGCTATCAATATTTCTGCCAAAACATACCAAATGCAAAGATTTTACTAAAACATTGAATTCGTATCCTTTTTTCAAAAGGTTTTTAAGCCAGTTTTTAATTTCCATAAGGTTGTTTTTGAATTTTTGTGCTTTATAAACTACATTGCTATAAAAATCAGGATGAGATATTCCTTTAACAATCAGAAATCTACGTGTACAATCAAATTTTTCGATGAGATGTCCATATTTATGTGCAAATTTTGTAAAAGATTTGACTAATTTGTGGTAACGGTAACCTTGTTTTAGCAATTTTTCTGTAATAAAACGGTTTTTATCATTAAAATCAGACACATCACTGCATATACGAGCATACCTGACTAATTAAGAAATGTATACCCCGTAAGCTGGAGCTAATGGTACGTCTCCTTCAAGAAACGAAAAATTAACTATTGGGAATGAAAAGTCATCTCGTTTATCATATACTTTAGTGTGTAATCTACCATTGATAATGCTTAAGTCCAAATCTAGAAATGGAGAACTACTGTCGGTTGAGTTTTCTTTATTAAGGGTTAATTCTATGTCGGTCCAATTAACATAACCTTTGTGGGTTTCGTTACTAAAAAACGATTTACTAAATACTTGTGACACTTTAGAACAGATGTAGTCACTTTTAGATTTGTCAAAGCACCATTTAATAGACCTTTTACATGTTTTGTGGCGCCCATGTTTTCAGTAATAAACTAGGAAAAACTGTTTTAGCACACTAAAACTGATGTCTCCCCTTCCTTGAACAACACAAGTTCAATTTTGAGGTCAAAAGGTCAAAGTCACAATGACATACATTGTACAACAATTTTTCTAATAATGATACATCTACATTCTATAGCCCTATGTCAAAGGATAAAAAAGTAATGGGCTGGAAGGCTTTGCATGTCAAATTAGCATTTATTTGACATTGAAGTCACAGGTCAAAGTCATTAGGGTTGGTAACACATTAAAATGTGAAAATTCAAAGCCTTTTGAATGGGATCAAAATATATATGGCCAAGACAAGTTTTATGTGTAAAAATAGCATTAATTTGACCTTGATGTCAAAGGTCAAGGTAATTTGAAGGTCATTCTGGTACGCGACACATCGTCTCATGGCAAAACATCCACATGCTAAATATCAAAGGATAAAAAGTTATGACCAGGACACACTTTCCACATAAAACTAGCATTAATTAGACCTTGAGATCAAGGTCATTCTGGTACGCGACACATTGTCTCATGGTGATACATCCACATGCCAAATATCAAAGCCCTATGTCAAAGAACAAAAAAGTAATGGCCTGGAACACATTGGATGTAAAAAGAGCATTAATTTGAGGTCAAAGGTCAAGGTCATGTAAAGGTCATTCTGGTATGCCACACATTATCTCATAGTAATACATCAACATGTTAAATATTAAAGCCCTATGCCAAAGAACAAAAAAAGTTATGGCACAAACACACTTTCCATGTAAAATAAGCATTAATTTAACCTTGAGGTCAAAGGACAAGGTCATATGAAGGTTATTCTGGTACGTGACACATCGTCTCATGGTGATACATCCACATGCCAAATATCAAAGCCTAATGTCAAAGAACAAAAAAGTTATGGCCCGGAACACTTTGGATGTAAAATTAGCATTAATTTGACCTTGAGGTCAAAGGTCAAGGTCATATGAAGGTCATTCTGGTACGCGACACATCGTCTCATGGTGATACATCCACATGCCAAATATCAAAGCCCTATCTCAAAGGATAAAAAAGTTATGGCCCGGACACGCTTTGTATGAGAAGAAGAAGAAGAAGAAGAAGAAGAATAAGAAGAAGAAGAACTGACACAAAAACAATATGTCTCCCCCTTCTGGGAAGGGGAGACATAATAACAATCAGCAACAAAGATCTCTGGAGTCAAACACACCAACTCCCACCACCTGCTCAAATCATCAAAAGGAAATGAACATGGATATATAGGGCACCAACTGAGGAAAGATCAAAGCAACATCACTAGGCAGTCTCTCAGACGGAATCCACAGGGCAAGAGAAGACGGGGTCGTCCAAGAAACGCCTGGCGGCGATCGAGAACTGCAGGATTGACCTGGCAGACCATGATGCAGCATGCACGCCCAAAACCAAGTGAGATGGAGGCAGATTGTCAGTGGCCTATACTCTGGACAAGAGTAAGTCAGCAACCATTTGAAATTCGGGGGGGGGGGGGGAATGAATTTTATCCCCTCGACAATTTATTGTTTTCTAAATTTTTCGAATTGAGCCTTGTGAGCGACTCAGCGAAAGTCAAAGGCTATGGAAGATAATCCAGAAAGAAAATCTGTGTATAGATGAACACATTAGCTAAGCAAAGCAATCATCTAAGGGTGAAAACCCCTACAGAAAAACACTGGCCCTCCGAGTCCAGGGGGTTATGCATGGGGTTAGCAACCCTATCATGGAAAACTCAGCTGCTACAGAAACCTTAACCAGAGAACAAAATGAAGGAAGAAGGATTGATACCATACAGGAGACTGAAAGAATGACGGGTACTACCCCGAAAGGTGATGTCCTTCGACCAAAAACTATTTGTAGAGTTGGTTGCTGGAACGTACGCACCCTCTACCAAACAGGAAAACTAGCGCAAGTAGTAAATGAAATGGAAAATTACAATTTAGAAATCCTAGGCTTAAGCGAGACAAGATGGACAGACGGTGGTTCAAAACAACTTTCATCAGGTCACCAGATACTGCATGTATATGCAGGAAGATCAGACAACCAACATAGCAGAGGAGTTGCCATTATAACAACAAAAGAAATTCATAAGTGTCTCCTAGAATGGAAACCAATAAATGAAAGAATCATCACAGCCAGATACAATTCTAAATTTGCTAAACTATCCATAGTGGTCTGCTATACACCAACAGAAGATTCTGATGATGAAGAAAAGGTATCTTTTTATGACAGCTTACAGAAGGCAGTAGATACAATACCATCCCATGATGTTACTCTTATACTTGGAGATCTTAATGCAAAAGTGGGAAGAAACAACAGAGGAAAAGAGAGTAGTATAGGCCAACAGGGGCTTGGTGTTTGCAATGAAAATGGAGAGAGACTGACAACATTTTGTCTTGAAAACAATTTGGTGATAGGAGGTACAATTTTCATGCATAAAGACATCCATAAATATACATGGAATTCACCTGATGGACGCACTTAAAACCAGACAGATCATGTCATCATCAACAAGAAATGGAGAGGTAGTCTACTTGATGTCAAAGCTAAACATGGTGCAGATGTGGGAAGTGATCACTCCCTCGTTGTTGCAAAGATAAGACTTAAACTTGGAAAGGCGAGGAAAAAAGATCAGAGACCACCGCCTGTAAATGTGCAGAAACTAAGAGATCCAAAGGTTAAAAAGGCATTCCAAATCAAGCTTCAAAACTCTTTATCTGTCTTAATGGAACAACAAGAGAAAATCGACATAAATTCATTCAACAACATATTAGTAGAGAATGCTTTGCAAACAACTTTTGGGACCAAAGAGAAGGAGAAAAGAAGAATGGATATCAGAAGGCACTTGATAAGATCTTAAAAAGAAAAGACAAGAAAAAGAAAGTACTAGAAACAAAATCCCAAAGAATTAAAGAACAACTCCAAACAGAATACAGAGAACTAGACAAAAGTGTAAAGAAGAGTGCAAGAGCAGATAAGAAAGCATTCACTGAAAAGCTGGCAGAGGAAGCAGAAACAGCAGCTTCTAAACAAGACATGAGTACTGTCTACCAAATAACCAAGAGACTTGCTGGAAAGTTTCAGTCAACTAGCCCACCCATTAAAGACCTACAGGGAAACTTGATCTCAAATGAAGATGAAATAATGCAGCGTTGGAAAGAACACTTTGAAAGAGTTTTTAATATGGCAGACCCAGAAGTTAAAGCAACCATAACACCCGCCACCGAAAGTTTAAACATCAATATAGAACCACCTAGTGTAGAAGAAGTAAGAAAGGTCATCAAAACATTGAAAAATGGAAAAGCTGCAGGAATAGACCAAATACATGCAGAATTCCTGAAGGCAGAGGAGTACTGGACACCCAACATATTGACCAAGATTCTAGAAAAAGCTTGGATAACCGAAGAAATACCACCTTTCTGGAACACAGGCCTAATTGTAAAGCTCCCCAAAAAAGGAGACTTATCCAACTGCAACAATTATAGGGGTATAATGCTGCTCTCGGTCACAATGAAAGTATTGAGTAGAGAATCACAGAAGCTGCAGAACCACATCTTCGTAAAGAACAAGCAGGGTTTAGAAAAGGAATATCATGCACAGACCAAATTTTCACCTTAAGGCAAATAGTAGAACAAAGTAATGAATGGAACTCAACACTGTATATAAATTTTATAGACTTTACTAAAGCTTTTGACAGTGTAAATCGACAGGCCCTTTGGAACATACTAAGGCACTATGGAATCCCAGACAAAGTCATTTCTGTAATAAAAACATTGTACAATGATTTCAAAGCAAGAGTGGTCTGTAATACATCATTATCAGAAGAAATCAAACTTAAAACTGGAGTTAAACAAGGCTGTTTGCTTTCTCCTCTTCTCTTCACCTTCTGTATTGATTGGATTATGAAAGTGACCACAAACAACAAGCAAACAGGGATATCATGGACCATGGCCGAAAAATTGGAAGACCTAGACTTTGCAGATGACATTGCCTTGTTATCGCATCGCCATCAAGACATACAGAACAAAACAAACTGCCTAGCAACAACAGCAGCAAAGATAGGATTGAAAATCAACGTCCCCAAAACAAAAGTTATGAAGTTGAGCAATAGAGTTACAGAACCAGTACTTCTTGAAGACAACATCATTGAAGTAGTAGAGAAATTTGTTTATCTAGGGAGTAAGATGGCAACTCAGAAGTTGATGTTCAAGCACGGATTGCTAAAGCAACAGGAGCATATGCTGCACTCCATAACATCTGGAAATCTTCAAAAATAAGCAAAAAAAAAATAAAATAAGACTATTCAAGAGCAGTGTTCTAAGTGTCCTACTGTATGGTTCAGAATCATGGAAAGTCACAACAGCTGTAACATCAAAGCTTGACACTTTTCAAACAAGATGCCTACGGAGGATACTAAGAATCTACTGGCCTAACACCATCTCCAATGAGGAACTATACAAAAGGACCAATACCACCCCACTATCATTGGAGATTAAGAAAAGAAGATGGTCCTGGATTGGGCATATATTACGAATGCACCCTGATGCCATTCCAAGGGTGGCATTAAGATGGACACCAACAGGCAAAAGGAAAAGGGGAAGACCTAGAGAAACCTGGCGCAGATCAGCAGACAAAGAGATGAAAGAGAAACAGCGGACATGGGGACAGATCCAACTTTGGTCCCAAGACAGACAGGCATGGCGAGCTCTGGTGGCACCTTATGTGCTTCACAGCAGGAAGAGGATTAAGTAAATTTTTCGAAGACGAGAATTTTTTTTTAACGACACCGAAAACATTCGCAATTTTGTTTACGCTGTGTAGCCCAGGCTCACCAAAACCAAATATTTTTTTTCTTTATGGGTCAAGGAAAATTTTTTTTTTCGAAAAAAATGAAAACATTTTTTTTATATAACGGTCAATGTTTTCAGTGAAATGTATTTTACAACTATGGTCTACTATCGGACTCCTTATATTTTCGTCTGGACGAATTTCATGTTTTGCCGAACATCTTTTTTTATAGTGCAGGACGCATTTAACCTAGTGTATCGAAATTTAATTCTTTACTGTTCACAATAAAATCGTGCTAGAAGCCTCAACCGGCCAACCGGAAATCACCTGTGCGTCTGCTCGTTGAAAATGAAAATAAGATGGCGGAAGCAACACCCAAGAAACCTCCTGATTGGAAACAATTTACTGAAACTGTTCACGATGCAGACACACTAAAACAAGAGTCTATCAATGCTCAACATGATCATTTGATAACTGAAATAGAAACCTCAGATGGTCCTCTCGGAACCACTTTACGGTATCAAAACCAAAAACAATCCAAACTTCAACCAACTTGTTTTTAGAAAAAAAAAATATCAGTATGATTAAACATGTTAAACTAACAATGCCACTGACGGTTAGTATATTGATATATTTTTCTAGAAACATGTGCCTGTGCTCACCCAGTCTAAGGCCCGATAAGAACTAGTAACTCATGAGGGTTTTAAAGGGGTCCCATGTATGATCCATGGAGCAGTCCCCTGTTATGCGCTAAGTTTTAGTGCGATGTTTGAGTTGCTGTGGATATTAAGTTTTTAATCACCTATTTTTCATATAGTTTTGATCTTGAACTTGAATAGACAAGACAATCTTTATTTGCTAATTAAAGCATAATTAGCCGGTGGTGTAGTGGTTAACGCGTCGGGCTACTAACACCAAGGTTCGTGGTTCGATCCTCGTCCGGGATGAAAATTTCATGAACCAATTTTCCAACTCTCTCTTGACACCATTTGCGAGGATGGTCTCAAGGAACGATGCTAGTCCTTCGGAAGGGACGGAAAAAGGTTGTCCTGTATTTGTGGAGAGCAATACCCCATGCACGTTAAAGATCCCTTTGTATAGTTCGATAGCAGTAGGCTCTATGGGGGCCGCTGCAAAGGCCACACTCGCAAACTGTTAGCTGGAGAGGGATTTATATAAGCATTAAGCTTGTTTCCCAATCCAGGATAAATAAATATGTTTAAACTAAAGCATAATTACAGGGTTTGTAAAAACCAATTATAAATTTACAACAATAATACTCATTACATTGATTAAGTGCAAGTGCATAGTTCTAATAATCAAGCTAGACCATAGTTAAGTTCAGGATCAACATAATAAAGTGACAATATTAATGTCAAAAGTTATTTTACGGAACTTTTTAATAGAATTTAACAGAAGTGAGTTTCAACGTTTTGCTGACTATCTCAATCCATTTTAAGTCTTGAGCATGTTGAGAAGTCAAAACATAAAATTCAGACATGCTCCATTTCAGGTTATGGGACCCCTTTGTAGCTCAATATTTTCAAAATCGAATGACACCAAGCATCCTTATTGTTTGATTGACCCTAAAGCTGTCGAAAAACCAATAAATAAAATAGGTTTTGGGTCCATCAAACAATAGGGATGCAAGGATGTATGGTGTCATTTGATTTAGAAATATTGCCTAATTAAAAAGATGTCGAAGGGGCTACATTAATTACATGTGCGGTGACCTTCTCTGCTAATACATGTACATGTACATGAATATAAACTTTAATTAGGTGAATGCAACTGCATGTACAATGTACAAATACCAGTACTGCTAGAATTCCGGAAAACCAAACCACAAGTTTTTCATAAAAAAACTATCATGGAACATGTGGAATATAAAAAAAGTTTTGCCATTTTCTATTTTTATCAATTAATGAGAAGCTTGAATTCTTTGTTTCAAACTATAACATGTATAACATTTAGTTTATTATAAGAGTTAATCTTTAGGTCACAGTCGCAAATGTCCTAAATAACAACTCCAGGTTATGCCAGGAAATTTGTTTGGAGAACTTTCGGTTAATGATATCAATGTGCTTTATTTTTTCATCCCTATTGTCATTTCAAGCTTCATGTAAAAAATGAAAAATCGAATGTCAACTGTAAGAATGAGGCCAAAAAAAAAGTAGGTGAGTTTACTGTCACCCGACCCTACCTTATTTTTACCCCCCTATCCTAAAGTTTTTTTGAGCATTTCCATTAAGCACTATTAAAGTCACAAAGCTGCCCCCATAGACTCAAGGTAAAAAAAAATTATGAAAAAAAAATTTCCTACCTACCGACCCTTATATTTTTCAGCATGTGACAGTAAACACACATACTTTTTTGTTTGGCCTGACTACAGTTTTTTTAAATACGTATTTCATGGTAATCTGTTGCTGAAAATTATCACATTTTATTTTTTGCTGAGGGTCCAAGGGTGTAAATTTTAGACATTTCCACCAAAAAAAAAATGAATTGTAATGATCAGCAGTGACATATTGTCATGAAATAAGTAGTTTCATAAACTACATGTATAGCCTTAGCAACAGCTGACTACATTCTCTGATTTTTCACAGGACATTGAGGAATGACAATAAACATAAAAAAGATAAAAGTACACTAACCAGAAAACTCCTCTCCAAAATCATAACAAGAATTTTTCCAAACGAATTTCCTTGCATAACCTTGAGATGTGAACTTGTGAT
This sequence comes from Arcuatula senhousia, assembly GCA_963971305.1. NCBI lineage: Eukaryota > Metazoa > Mollusca > Bivalvia > Mytilida > Mytilidae > Arcuatula > Arcuatula senhousia. The sequence goes on from OZ020305.1 coordinate 49,472,271, forward strand.
TTAGGACATTTGTGGCCGTGAAGGTGAAATGTACTTCTAACACAACTTTTTCACTTTATACTTTTAGGGCTGTGTATGAAGGTGATGAATTGAACAAATTTAAGATAAGACTAGAAGACAGAATAAGGAACCATGATAGAGAAATTGAACGCATGTGCAACTTTCATTATCAAGGATTCATTGACTCCATTAGGGAATTACTAACCGTTCGACATGATGCTGCAAGGCTGAAAGTAATGTCATTAAACATGCTATTTTAAAGCTCAATTTATATTCATTTTATTATGAATTGATTGTTTAATCATATTCATCAAGGTACATCAATAGTTAAGTTCTACTATGCAAGCTGTTACTTCGATAAGAGGCTAAGTGACTTGGATCTATAGACATAAAAAATATTTTCCATGGGGAAAAATTGCTTATTTGAATAGGAGTACAAAGCAAACTTAAAGTTTGCGAGCAATTTCTAACTCTAAGGTGCAGAATTTTGATAAAGTAATAATTTGCTTGTAGTAAAAACTTATGCAAAATGTAAAAATTTAGAAGCACTTTTAATTTGCTTCTTAGCCATGTTACATTGTGCTAAATTCGAACCCTTTATAGATATACATGTGATAATATCAAATTATCAATAAATTAAAATAGTGATAGTGACAAACATTTAAATGAACAATAGATTTAAAGCAGTACCAATGACATGAATGGGGCATTCCAATATTGTTCAATGTCAGAAGCTTTGATTGGGAAGGCAGGGGGCCATGGGCCAAAATGAAAATTCACCCTTCTTATCTAGAAAATTATTTAGATCAAGGAATTGCCCCCTTGATATTTTGAATTTCTATGAAAAATTGGTGAATTGCCCTTGGCTTAAATCTCCTTCCCAATCACTGCAGAAGTCAGAAAAGGTTGAAACAATACCTAGTCATGCCAGTTGCACAAAGACAACAACACAAACATACACCACAACATAACAAAACAAACACATAAAACAAGTAAACTTCAACCAGTAATACAAACTCACATGGGAAAAACTAGTTCCCATGTTCCTGCTTGTTTCAACACACCTGTCATGATGTCAGTGATCAATTAAGTGAAGGTACAACAATGCGGAATTTTGTTATTTTTGTAAGAAATCTTATTTAGTTAGTGATATTTTTTGTCAGAAAAATGTACAATTACATGTCTGTCATTGTCTGTTGAGATATTTATTTGATGGAAATTAATGTCAAATTATTATGGCTTCGTCTTTTTGGACTTAAACAATTACACATTTGTCAATGTTTGTTGTAAAATTGTTTTCAAATGTGCAAAAGACAAAAACGAAATAATTTGACATGATTTTTTTAAGGGACCTTTAGAATAACATGAATAAACAACATAACAAAATATGTACTTCAAACAACCAATCTGCAATCAGGAATGAGAACTTGGCTTGATTGGTATGGGTGAACTTTGTGTACAAGGGTTGAAGTTCTATAGCTATAATCAATCTTTACTGTTGTTCTACCAAATAGGATGAGATACAAGTAATTGATAATCAACTCCAAGCATCATGTGAACCACTGATGGCAAAAGGGGAAGAACTAGTCAAATGTCGACTCATACAGGGCAACATTGCTACAGCAGTTGAGAGCTTAAACCTCTGTCTTCCAGGTAACAAACTTTATTCCCATGAGCTGCCTCCCATTTACAAGACTTTTCTTTTTCAACATATACGATATTGAGATGTGGAATAAGTGTACGCGACACAACAAACATAAACAAACAGCAGTTCAAAAAATCACAACGGAAAACAGCAAGCAGTCTTCAACATGACCATAGGTCACTGCTTACCGTCTTGCATTGGCCCAAGACTAATAATACAATACAAAAGTATCAAAACCAATCCCTAAATCATCAACGAAAGACTCAATTCTTGACATAGAATGACAAGGACAAACAAAGGCTTTGGCAAAGTTTCCTGGCTTAGGACAGCTTTTTCAACAGTAGACATATTTGTAGGTAATGAAAAAATAATATATATTTTTTTTCACAAAATGAAATTCAATGTTAAATCAATTGTTGAAGAAAACTCAGACCATTTTTTTTATTCACAACCAACAAAAGTAGATAGTCATAGAGGTGTAAGTAACATCAATCAGTCTGTCCCATAACAGGTTAACCTTCAGATTTTAAGTTTCTTTTCATTGAAAATAGAGGCATGACACTGTCTATTTACACATTTTCTTGATTTATTATAAGGTCTGATAAACTTTTTGTAACATGTATCTAGCAGTGTCAATATACATCAGTCTGCGAAATAAGTACTGGCCCACTTGCCCCTGGCCAGTAAAATCCTTTCGGGCAACTTAAATTTTAAGGATATTTGTATTGGATAAATCGATTATGAACTAACAATCAAGGAATCAAGCAAGTAAATCACAAATCCTTATTTCCTAGGCTAGTTCATGGTTTTCTTCTTTATTTCAGTGTTGGAAATGTATAGAAAGCTTCAAGAACAAATGTCAAGTAGAAGGTATTTTTACACAAGAATACAATAATAACTTAATCATTATGAATTGTGTGTACATTTATAAATGAGTGTTTATGATATACATGTAGGATACTACAGGAAACTTTTTGGAACAAAATGATGACTTTTTATACACCAGTAAATATTGTGATTATCATATGCAATGTTAAAGGAAGACAAAATACAAATGAACATAAATACCATTTAAAGTACCCTGATATAACCTTTCAAGTGTTGCTAGAGCATATTGAGAGTATCAATTCACTTACTCACCTATTCTGTCAAAAAGCCACTATTTAAAATTTTGGCTTACGTGATATGTGAAAAATTTAAATGATATGTACAATTATTACATGTTCCTTATATCCAAATCACATTATAAATTCTTCACTGCTACTGAAATGGCATTATAACTCATTTTAGATATAAAAAAACTTCAACTTATTATACATATTACTTTATAGATTTTATCCTGCATTGAAAACTCTAGAACAATTAGAACATACATACCTACCACGAGTCAGTTCTCATTGGTTCTCTCAGACCATGGCTGATGATATACCGAAACAAAGGGAGAGCATCAAGGAAGCCTCAATGACAGATCTGAAAGACTTCTTAGAAAACATCAGAAAACATTCTGGAAAAATTGGAGAAGTTGCCATGTTGCATGTATGTTATGTTTCAAAAGTTTGATAAAATTATTTTCTGTAAATATCAGTCATATCAGAAACAAAATATGCTAAACCTTTTATGGCATGTTTGTTTGTCTGTCTGCTACACCTCTGGTTACCCTGGAGCATAAGCTGATTCCTTAAAAATCTAATCTTGATAAAATTTTGCTATTTTAGTGTTTAAGGCGACACCTTTCCTGGTTTTAAAATATGTTATACATAATACATGTACAAGAAGTAAATAATGTTTGCTGCATTTTGTAGCATTCTGAATAATTATTGAAATCTACAAAATAGGAGAATGTCAATAAAAACCACATCAGAATAATATCAAGCTATCCCAGCAGGTAAAAAAAATACAGGATAAAAACCACCATCTCTTTTTTACTTGTTCAGATGTTAAAATAGCTTTTCTTGGTACAACTTTTAAAATATTGGTAAGGGCTATTCCAGAATTAATTGTATGGGGGGGGTCAAAAGGCACTATAATTAAAATTGTATGGGTGGTGGTATTTTTAAATATTTCTCAAATGCAACATAAAGGGAAAAAATTAAGATTTTATGCATGGTGGGTATAAAAAAAGTGCCTTCCGACCCCCTCACCTACATTTATTTCTGGGATAGCCCTAATGTAAATCAAGAAAATAACAAGAGTTCCAATGAATGTTTTATTACAAAATTGTATTGATTTTTGTTGTTGATTTTTTAAAGGCAGCTGAACAAAATAATATGGACCCATCAATTGCAAAAGCTACCAGAAAAAAAGTGAAGAAGAGAAGAGCCCCACCGCCACCCAACCCCTTCACAGGGGAGGTGGATAACCCACCCCCTCCAGTTGTCCCAGATGATGACTATGAAATAGAAGACTGTGCCGTAAGCTTATTTCATTAATACAAATCACTTTAAAATGAGTAGTTTTTGTTTTTGGAAATGTAAGATTTGTATTTTTTTCAACATGTTAGTATTTGTTTAGGGAACACAAGTCCCGTAGGTTATACTTTATGAATTTTTTGCTTGATAGCAAATCAATGTTTTTACATAATTAGTTTACATGTATTTCATCAATAAGTTATTTATTTTTAAGACTGATATTCTACATAGAATTTTGTATCTCTTTTAAAATCAATGTTAAATAAGTAACTAAAGCAAATATGAATAGCTAGTATATTATATTCAGTATTATTCAAGAAACAGAAAAGATGGGCTGCCAGCTAAAATTTGGGTCATTTTTCGTTTACAAAATACTATAACAAAAATGCTTTCTGACAGGAATCTGATGATGATTTCATCAGTGATTACGAAACAACGGTAAGGTCTTTATTATGTCACCTAAAACCCTCCATACTCTGTACATAGCTAAATCTTCTTCAATGTATGTATGCATTTTTGATGTTATAAATTTAGACAATGTAGGATTGTACCTTCAGTGGATGTTTTACTGGTGTATCAAAGAATGATTGTGAACTATATTTTATCTTCTAAATGTTTAGATAATATTTATCTGAGCTCTTGTTAAGATTTAATTAAGTCTTTGTTGGTAGCAAGTTGACCAACAAAAACTTATGCCCTTTCAAGAAAATTCTAGCTTTGTAACTAAAAGGTAGCTTATGCAAAATTGTCTAGGGACCTCAGATCACAAACAATCCTTTTGACCTGATCACTTCCCCTGAACCTTTATCAAATGGTCACCCAAATATTGACTATGAACATTTTGATTACGAAAAATGTGAAATTGAAAACAACACATAAGTCATATTATTCCTATCTCAGCATGTTTTGGCTAAGAATTTTTCTTACATTTTATATAATAGAATTTCACACTTTGGTATAGACTTATCTAATAATAATTTTATGTAACATTACAAAATCAATGTCCATGCATTTTGTCAATCTGAATCATATAGTTTGCATTTAAACAACTTGAATACATTTGAACATGTTATAATAAAAACATTATTCATTTTATTGTCTGTTTTACAATTAGTCCTTTTATGTTAATCTGATGCTTCATATTGTAACTTGGAATCAAACTTTTTTTTTATTTTTTAAAACAGGAACTAAGTGCTCAAGATCTGATAGATTTTTCACCTGTATATAGATGTTTACATATTTATAGTGTTTTGGTAAGTGCTTTATCAACTATACTTCCTGTTATTTTCTTATCTTAAGCGTTAAAAATTAATCAGCATGTTTTGTGTGGTAGATATTTACTACAAAAATGCACTTCCTTTACTTTAATGAAAAGTGATAAGGGTTGTACATTGTACAAGTGTATAATTTCTCTTGTTGTGTTATGAAGTGACTATCATTTGGACAATTTTTTTTTAATTATAGGAAGCAAAGAAGTACTAATGGGGTATTCAAATACCATAAGTCTGAAAAGGCTAAGACAATATCAGTCGATATAAGGCCAATATAAAAATATCCTAGATTCTCATCCTCTCCTGCTCCAATTTTTGCAGCTGTCTGAAAAAATTTATTTTGATTTTTTGGCAAATATGTTCATTTATGGTCTGACAGTTCCTTTAAAATGGCAGAAAATTTTATCAAGATGGATAAAAAATTTAAAAAATAAATCCACCCACCCGATGTTTAGAAATTTGGATGAGAATCTAGGAATTATTTTATTATGGCCTAAAAGGCAAGAGAGTTGAAATTCACATTTAATGAAAGTATGTACATATTAAATTGTATATACTTCTTATTTGGAAGAAACTAAAAATAATATTTTGATTTTTTTGTACTTAGTGATTCTGTCCTTTATGCAAGAACAAGGATACAGGTTCAATCATGTAAATCTTAATTGTTCATTGTTATATTTTAGGGAGATAAAGAAAGGTTTGAAACTTATTACAGAAAACAGAGATTTAAGCAAGCCAGACTTTCACTAGAACCTCCTTCCAATATGGTAATTGAATTGTACTTGTTTATTTATCTGTAACAACTTAACCAAGCTATGTAAAAAATATTGTTTAAATGTGTCTAAAAATAGCACAAAACATTCAAACTAACTACATGTGGATCTGTTTTACAAGAACAGATACAACTAGGTATAATTGTGATCGAAAGTGAGTCACAAATGTCCCCTTACATACCCCTCTTTGACAATATCTGGCTTATTTGAGAACATTTTTCTGTTCACCATCCTTCATAATGCTAAGATATCAATTTTCATTAAAATCCAAGCATGTTTAATGTTTATTGGAAATGGCGGCCATTTTGAATTTTTCGACATTTTGGACAACACACCTCAATATGCCATCCTTTAAAACCCCTGAATATTAGTTTTCGTTAAAATTGGAGCAAGTTTAATTTTTTATACGAGCAGAATTTTTATTTTTTTAATTTTTTTTCATTTTAAAGATTATTTTTTGATGCATGTTTTACAATAGAAAGGTCATCAATACTGAAAAAATATTTTTTAAAGTACTTATCTAGTGTGGTATTCTTTATATTACAGCATGAGTCATTAGATGCTTTTAAAAGATATTTCCATGATATTGTTGGGTAAGCTACTTTACATTTTTATTTAATTTATTTAACTAACCGAATTAACCAAATAACTTATTATAGTAACATGAGTTACAACAGTGTATGATACATGCTATAAATTCAAATGATAGAACACAAGGCTCTCAAGACCAAAAGAAATTGAAAACTATGACATTAAACAGCGAATTAATAATTTAAGCACTAAAACAAGGATATAAAAAAATGTTTTTTCTGTAAAAAAGCTTGTGATATAAATTTAGCACATCATCATGGATAATTATGTTACAGAGGCTTAAATTGTTCTAGTTTTGAGATGATGTAGAAAGTAAACTTGAAGCATATTACTGTATACTACTTCTGACACAAGCTTTGTCTATTAAAGACTCATCAGAGATGCTAGAAACAAAATAAAGAATTATTGATAAGACAGTGGTATGAAAAATTCTTTTTAGATGGAAACAAAAATCAAAGGCTATGTTTTAATTTTACAGATTTTTCGTTGTTGAAGATCACATTTTAAACACAACACAAGGGCTTGTTAACAGGGCATACATTGATGAATTGTGGGAAATGGCTGTTTCAAAGCTTGCAGCTTCTCTCAGAACAAATACTGTAAGTGCTTAGTATTGTTTAAAAAGTGCAGGACAAATACTGTTAAGTTATCTATATGTGTGGTAAGGCTTTTCTATGACCTGCCAACAAATGTTGCAGGACTGTTAATCAACCCCTAGGGTACAATTACATCACTGCTGATTTCTCTGAAAGTAGAGATAAGATCTTCATGAAAATTTGTACATTTATTCATTGTTATCATTTAAACATATTGTTGCAAATCAAGCAATTCCAACAAAAATGTGCTAAGTGGAAACACAATTTGTATCAGTATCATGAACAAATACAACTTTTTGATTTTTTCCTCACAAAAAAAACAAACATGTTTTTTTCTTAAGAATATTTACAGTGGTATCATAAATAAAAAGAATATTGATGCCCTACCTCAAAAATACATTCCACTGAAATATTGTGTACCAATTAAGTTTGAACTAGAAATACTGATAATACTATTAACATGTTGTGAAAATGTTTTGTTTTTTTTTTAAACTTTTTGCTTTATGGACTAATTTCTGTTTTAGCTCTTTACTGATTGTGTTTTTCAGGTTCAGTGTAAAGATACTTCAATGCTTTTAGATGTCAAAAATTTAATCATCTTGTATTGTCACACATTGAGGGTAAGTAAAGGATAGTGTTTGTAACTTTACACTTTGGATAAGGGTGAAAACAATTTTATTGAACAAACATTGTGAAGCTTATTGTGTCCAAACTACAATTAAATCATTTCATTGTAATAAGAAATAAATTTTGTTTCTAATTAATCCTTGCATGACTCCAAGAACTATATAACTATTTTAGTATCACAACAAAGAATTTAACAAATTATATTCTCTAATTAGCATCCAATTTATCAACCTCTCAACTAGTTGTGGAGAAATATTTCTTTCCTCTAGAAAAAAATTTGTTCCAAGGGTAATTGAAGGTGCAATTTTTTACCTTTAGACATTAGAGAAAATACTGTTGCTACTAATTCTCGATTATTAAATAAATATGATATTTTAATCGCTCGGCAAGCCTCACCATTCAAAGAATCAAATTTATTTCCCTTGATGTTGTAAATTCCATAGTCAACTTGCTATATTTTACATGTTCTAGTGCTGCTGATGAGGAATAATTTTCTGAAATGGCCATACAGATCATAAAAATTTATTGCAGTTGGAGTTAACATATGTATTCTGGTCTCATGTTCATTTACTCCATATCCTTTCATAATTTTTTTAGAATAGTATTTAAATTTGATGATATAAAAGAAGATTATGAGCTGAAATTCCTTCAACTTAAAGATTGAACAAATCATATACCACTCAATGACTTTATGTTTATGTTTTTTACCACATTTTTTGTTTATCATTTTTCGCTTATTTGATTAAAAAAAAAAAACAAGTTGATCACTTACATGTGATCAGGGTCATCATCTAACTTAACTTATGACACTCATGTTTCCTCCACCAACAAAAAAGGGTGTAACCCAAAGAATTAAAGCCATAGACCATATTTCATAATGAACACTTTTAAAGTTTCTTGCTTTCTATTTCAGGGCTATGGATTTAGTGTAGGGCATGTTTTAGAACTGTTGTTGGAAATGAGGTAAAACTAATGCTTAACTAAAAAGGGTTTGTCTTTTTTGCTTTAATTGGTTTTACTAGCACAAAAAATTTTAAGGACCTTGATTTTCCCTTTTAAATTATTGACTTCAAACATTTACTTAAGTGTTTTTTTTAGCCTTATATAATTCCCTCTTCCAAGTATTATTTCAATAACATTATTCAGCATGACCAAGATTTCGAGAGTAAAATATAAAATGTTTTGAGTTAAATGATTTTCAATAAACTGTAAAATAAATGTATGCAAGAATTTTTGCAAAATGAATGTTAAAACCAAAACTCATAAGAACTATCGAATGATATTTGTTGAAATTCTAGTACCCGAATTCTAAACATATCATAGGCTATCTACTATTGGCTTGAGCATCTTTAATGAGCAATTTTCTAGAAGTATGTGTGTTAGCTGGGAACTTTTTTTGTAATTTGAAAAGAAAAAGGACAACAAAATCAACTGGATTTGCAAGTCTATGTCTTTATTTCTTTTTTTTTTTGAATTTGTTTTTTCGTGCTGTTTTTGTTCTTGTTTACCGGTTTCGTGCCCTTTCTTACTTTTGGCACTTATATGCCCCATTGGTGCCTCTTTGCTTCTTTCGTTTATTTATTATTTTGTTTCTTGTCTCTTCCAGGGACCAATACAATGATGTGTTAACAAGACAATGGGTTGATATATTTAATGAAATATTCAGTGAAGATAATTACACACCTATATATGTAGAAAATCTGGAGGAATATACCAGTGTTGTTACACAGTTTCCATTACAGGATGATAACTTAGAAAAGGTAGCTGTAGATTTATAGGATTATAAGATTGCATTGTTTGGTGTGAAAGTTTTGTTTGTTTCAATCATTCATTGTTTTAGATGCTATAGTACTTTGAATTCATTTTACTTCATCAAAGATAGCTAAAAATCTTCAAAGTTTTATCGCAAGATGGTATAAAAAATGAATTCCTTCTTTTCATTTTACATTGTAACATCAAAGAAAGCTAAAAAATCTTCAAAGTTTTATTACAAGATGGTATAAAAAAAATTGAATTCCTTCCGTTTATGATTGATTTTAAACAACAATATTAATGCATTAAGATAAAAATGTTCCTACCACATCTTCAGTATCCATAGGTTACAATTTGTTTCTTCCAGTTAAGAATAATACTATTCTTGTCATATATTTGAAACTTCTTTATCATTAATGAATCATTAGGATCCTAAAAGTGTAAGTTATTTCATTGATACTGAATGTTTTATGCATAATATTTGAATGAATTTATTCATGTGTGTTGTAAAAACCCTGCATTTATATGCAAAAAATATATATTTACCCCTCCCATACAATGTGACTAACATCTGTTTAATGTAATCATAGTATTTTAAAAATGAGGTATGTATTTTACATAATTCTTCATTTCTATTGGGGAAGATGAAAATTCACTTGCTTAGTTAATGATCTTGACAGTATTGTAAACAATTAATGCTGATATTTTTTCTAACTATGTGTATGGTGAATGAGACATCTGTGCTTTATGCTTAATAGAATTTTTATGATTTTATTTCTTGTTTTAGTTCTAGAGCATGCATGCTTTTTAGTACATACCAAAAAATGAATATTTCATTGTTCATACAAAATGTTCTTTATGCATATTTTTTACCTCCAAACTTGTTTGAAGCCAATTGCAGGATACATTTATTTTTGGTTTCATTAGCTTGTACATTCACTCATTTGCTAATTTATCATAATATATTGATAAACATTTCATAGAAATGGTAAGTCATATCTTCAAAAACACTTTTACTACGTACCGGTACATCATTCCTTAATTGAATACCTATAAAGTGTTCAGTTCTGTAAAACAAAAAATTAACATAATTGCTCTCTGTCTTCCCTTTATTTTGTTTTAAACTTATATCTGTTGCACAGAGCTGTGTTTTCACTTATAGATATGAAAATAAGCTTACAACTATTGATGTTCCAAAAAATCTGAACATCTCTTTTTTGTCATTTACTCATATAACTCATCACATTTAAAAATTTGAACCAATAAGTCGAAACTAAATTTTTACCTGCAACATGTACAAAAGAAACAGTCGATTTCTTGATATTTTATTAAAAAAATACTAAAATTTATGCAATGAGGACAAAAATTTATAACCTGCAATAATGTCATATATATTTATGCCCCCGCGACGACATGTCGGGGGGCATTAAGTTTTACTCATGTCCGTCCGTCCGTCCGTCCGTCCGTACGAAATTTCCGTCAAGCTTTTCTCAGGAACCGTAAATGAGAATGATTTGAAACTTGGTAGGATTGTTCAGTAGGACAAACTGTACGTCCTAAGCAATTTGCAGAGCTGTCGGACATCTACTTCCTGTTTGGGACTTAGACGAATGTGAAAATATGTAACCATGACTATGAAAATTTTCGTCAAGCTTTTCTCAGGAACTGTACATGATAATGATTTGAAACTTGGTAGGATGGTTCAGTATGACAAACTATACGTCCTAAGCCATTTTCAGACCTGCCGGACATCTACTTCCTGTTTGGACTTAGGCTGATGTGAAAGTGTGTGAACATGACTTTAAAAATTTTCGTCAAGCTTTTCTCAGGAACTGTACATGAGAATGACTTGAAACTTGGTAGGATGGTTAAGTATGATAAACTATACGTCCTAAGCAATTTTCAGACCTGTTGGACATCTACTTCCTGTTTGGGACTTAGGCTGATGTGAAAATGTGTGAACACGACTTTGAAAATTTCCGTCAAGCTTTTCTCAGGAACCGTACATGAGAATGACTTGAAACTTGGTAGGATTGTTCAGTAGGACAAACTGTACGTCCTAAGCAATTTGCAGACCTGTCGGACATCTACTTCCTGTTTGGGACTTAGACGAATGTGAAAATATGTAACCATGACTATGAAAATTTTCGTCAAGCTTTTCTCAGGAACTGTACATGATAATGATTTGAAACTTGGTAGGATGGTTCAGTATGACAAACTATACGTCCTAAGCCATTTTCAGACCTGCCGGACATCTACTTCCTGTTTGGACTTAGGCTGATGTGAAAGTGTGTGAACATGACTTTAAAAATTTTCGTCAAGCTTTTCTCAGGAACTGTACATGAGAATGACTTGAAACTTGGTAGGATGGTTAAGTATGATAAACTATACGTCCTAAGCAATTTTCAGACCTGTTGGACATCTACTTCCTGTTTGGGACTTAGGCTGATGTGAAAATGTGTGAACACGACTTTGAAAATTTCCGTCAAGCTTTTCTCAGGAACCGTACATGAGAATGACTTGAAACTTGGTAGGATTGTTCAGTAGGACAAACTGTACGTCCTAAGCAATTTGCAGACCTGTCGGACATCTACTTCCTGTTTGGGACTTAGACGAATGTGAAAATATGTAACCATGACTATGAAAATTTTCGTCAAGCTTTTCTCAGGAACTGTACATGATAATGATTTGAAACTTGGTAGGATGGTTCAGTATGACAAACTATACGTCCTAAGCCATTTTCAGACCTGACGGACATCTACTTCCTGTTTGGACTTAGGCTGATATGAAAGTGTGTGAACATGACTTTAAAAATTTTCGTCAAGCTTTTCTCAGGAACTGTACATAAGAATGACTTGAAACTTGGTAGGATGGTTAAGTATGACAAACTATATGTCCTAAGCGACTTTCAGGTCTGTCAGACATCAACTTCCTGTTTGGGGCCTAGCGGGGGCATCTGTGTCCCATGGACACATTCCTTCTTTATTTTTTAATGTTTATGTCATTTAGACTTTGACTGTAGTGAGGTTTATTGTTGGATTGGGAAAAAGAACTGTTAATGATAGAACATAGATTATTACGAAGTAAGAACACATATATTCATATTTTTTTCATTTGAAATACATGTATAGATCTACATAGCATTATAATTACCCATCATAACTAAAAATTTCTTTACTACATATAATGTTTCTTAATAATGACAAATATCTTTCTATTTCTAGGAACCTTTTCCAAAGAGATTTCCATTTTCTGAGTTTGTGCCGAATGTATATAACCAAGTCAAAGCTTACATTAATGCTTGTCTAAAATACTCAGCTGATCTCCACCTAAGGTAAGAACATGAATTCTTTTATCATCTATAAAGTAGCAAATGATTTTAATATGACAGCTTGTGAAACAGAAACATGAATATCAAGATTGTAAAAAAGTTTGTTAGTAGAGATACTTATAGTTATTTAGTCTGTCCTTCATCTGCCCACCCCACCTCAGATTTAGGTCTGTGTTTCAGCTGATATTTGTGAAATAAGGTAAATCTATTAATCATAACAATGAAAACACATGTTTTTGGTCAGCCATTATTGTCTTAGGAGACACTTTACTTGTTTTTAATGCTTCATTTTTAAGGAAAAAAATTCTATGTTATTAGCTCACCTGACCCCAAGGGTCATGTGAGCTATTGTCATCGTTAAGCGTCCGTCGTCCGTCCGTCCGTTAACTTTTCTTCAAAGATCTTCTTCTCTGAAACCACTGAAGGGATTGCATTGATACTTGGTATACATGATCTTTAGGATGTCCTTTACCAAGTTTGTGAATTATATACATGTCGACCAACCAACATGGCCGCCGTTGCTAAAAATAGAACAGGGGGGTCAGACCATTGTTTTTGGCTTATAACTCAAAAAGTATAAGGGATAGAGAAAATCTGAAGCAACTTTCCTTGTTCAGCATCAAAAGCTCTACAAATCTCTCCATTGAGTCGAAATTGTGAAACGACTCCTTATAGGTGTTATTGCCCTTTAATCATCAAATTTGACCATTTTTGCAGTTTTTGGACAATATCTTGAAAACCGTTATAGCTAGAGGAAAAATTAGCATTGCAGAATTGTTTAGCTCATTGAGATCTACAAAAATGATTTCAGGGTCTAAATTGTCAGATCAGCCGTTTAAGAGTTATTCCCCTTTAACTGTTTTTTCCATTAATTTCAAAAATCTTCTTCTCTAAAACTACTGAAGGGATTGCATTGATACTTGGTATACATGATCTTTAGGATGTCCTCTACCAAGTTTGTGAATTATATACATGTTGACCAACCAACATGGCCGCCGTTGCTAAAAATAGAATAGGGGGGTCAGACCATTGTTTTTGGCTTATAACTCAAAAAGTATGAAAGATAGAGAATTTATTGTGCAGCATCAAAAGCTCTACGAATCTCTCCATTAAGTCGAAGTTGTGAAACAATTCCCTATAGGAGTTATTGCCCTTTTATCATCAAATTTGACCATTTTTGCAGTTTTTGGACAATATCTTGAAAACAGTTAGAGCTAGAGGAAAAGTTAGCATTGCAGAATTGTTAAGCTCATTGAGATCTACAAAAAATATTTCAGGGTCTAAATTGTCAGATCAGCAGTTTAAGAGTTATTCCCCTTTAACTGTTTTTCCATTAATTTACACTGATTTTCAAAAATCTTCTTCTCTAAAACTACTGAAGGGATTGCATTGAAACTTGGTATACATGATCTTTAGGATGTCCTCTACCAAGTTTGTGAATTATACATGTCAACCAACCAACATGGTGGCCGTTGCTAAAAATAGAACAGGGGGGTCAGACCAATGTTTTTGGCTTATAACTCAAAAAGTATAAGAGATAGAGAAAATCCGAAGCAACCTTCCTTGTGCAGCATCAAAAGCTCTACGAATCTCTCAATTGAGTCGAAGTTGTGAAACGACTCCTTCCAGGAGTTATTGCCCTTTAATCATCAAATTTGACCATTTTTGCAGTTTTTGGACAAGATCTTGAAAACCGTTAGAGCTAGAGGAAAAGTTAGCATTGCAGAATTGTTTAGCTCATTGAGATCTACAAAAATGATTAAGGGTCTAAATTGTCAGATCAGCTGTTTAAGAGTTATTTCACTTAACTGTTTTTCCATTAATTTACACTGATTTTCAAAAATCTTCTTCTCTAAAACTACTGAAGGGATTGCATTGATACTTGGTATACATGATCTTTAGGATGTCCTCTACCAAGTTTGTGAATTATATACATGTTGACCAACCAACATGGCGGCCGTTGCTAAAAATAGAACAGGGGGGTCAAACCATTGTTTTTGGCTTATAACTCAAAAATTAAAAGAGATAAAGAAAATCGGAAGCAAATTTTCTTGTTCAGCATCAAAAGGTCCTTATAGTAGTTATTGCCCTTTCAATGTTTTTTCCATTAATTTAAACTGATTTCCAAAAATCTTCTTTGAAACCACTGAAAGGATTGTTTTGCAACTTTGTATACTTGAAAGTTTGTGAAATTTATTCAAACTTTGGCATAAGAGATCAGGTGAGCGATTCAGGCTCCTGGGAGCCTCTAGTTTATATTAAGGTTCATGGTTACACTTTGAAAAAAATGGTAGTTATTTGACATATTTTTCTAGTCTATGTACAACTTAAACTACACATAGAAATTTAAAATAAAGTGTAGCAGTGTCTAGCTATAAAAATCGCCAATCATTTTCCCTTCTATTTTACAAGATTAATCTTGTTGTTTTCTCTATTCATTTTCTTTCCGTTCAAATTGTACCTTAAATAAAGCATGAATTACCCCTTTATAACCTTCCATAAGACCGATTGTGAGAAGATTTAATAACATCAATAATAGAACTACCTTGCACGTGGAGGCCATTTGACAGGGCTTTATGTGGGTGAACTAAAAAACGCAAAGAAAATGCTTCGGCAAAACGGATCAAGTTTTAAAACACCTCCAAAATACTAAAACATTATGCAAAAATTATTTATCTAGACGCTGCTGTGCCTTTTTTAGGGATTGAGTGTGTAGTTTAGGCTCCACATAGACTGAAAAAAGACGTGAAATATTAGTCATTTTTTCCAAAGTGTAAAAATGAACCTTAAAGTTCATCTTTCAAAAATAGGTATTTTACACTGTACAAACATAATGCTTTTACCAAGCTCCATGTATGTTTAAAGTTATAGTTCATACATGATAAATATATTATGAAATGTAAAAGTTTTTGCTTTCATGTTTTGCATTTTCTTCTTTTGTAGTCACACAGAAATAGATGATATGATTAGAAAGTCTACTAATATACTGTTAACAAGAACACTTGGTAGCTGTTTATCTTCTCTTATAAAGAAGCCAAGTCTAACATTGTTACAAGTAAGTTAAGTCAGGTAGCATCATGTTCTCTGCAAGGTATTGCAAAACCACACATAGGAATCACTTTTGCATTATCCCTCGTTCTGCAGCATCTGTTGTCTCTTTTTTCCTGAAACACAACCAAAATTTCTGTCCCAGTTTTGTTGGCATGTACATATCACAGCCTCTTATTATTGGGCATGTAGCTTTCTCCTAAAGTACTTTATAGTGCACAGTGATTTTATGCCATAAATCATCCTCTTCCTGTTTATTTCCTGAATATCTTAAGATGCAGGCGGCATACGTCTTTTATTCAAGTATAGTTTGTTCTCTCTAAAACCAGTGCAAGTAATTGTTAAGAAAGGAAAAAAAAATGCAATTTTGATTCTTTAAAACAGTAATTTTACCACATACATTCTGAATAAGGGACACAACTATTTAAGTCTTTGCCTGTCATATTGCTGACTTGCAGCTTCTAAATGCACTACTAGACAAGCTGAAAGCTTAATCTCCATGAAAATTTATCACTCATCATTATCTTTTAAAAAAATTTTTAGATGAAGAGGGAGCCAACTTAAGCCATTCCTGGACAGCATTATGAGTTTAAATATAACTTCAATTTTTTCTTCCCTTAAGTTTAAAAGCCATATGAGATTCATGTATTAAGTAGTACAAAATAAGACTTGTTTCATTTGCATTCATTAGCTTGGATGGTAGTATAAGAATTGTTTTAATTCAAATCTAGCGACTTAATACCTTGTATTTTGTTTTTCAGTTAATACAGATTTCTATAAACATGAATTATTTAGAGAAGTCCTGCATGTATTTAGAAGAATATATTTCCAGTATAACAGGGTAAGATTTAAAGAAGTATTATTTGTATGAAACTTTTTTTTTCAAACAGTGCTTAGTGGCCAAGTGGCCTAAGGCAATGTTTTAGATACCACACTTTTAATCATAAATTATTTTTACCTCTCATTTGATACTTGGAATCCCACAATTTACAAAAATTGATATTACACACCAGGATGTAATAAGGATTATAAGTAACCTGACCAAGGCCAATTGTTTCTTCCAGTTTCTCTACTATTGAAGCTTGATCACCAAACTTTGTGTGTATCCAAATGGGCAATAAACACTAAAACTTAATTCACTGACTCTTTTCAGAACTGAAGTGTTAGAAATAATTCACATGTTGTTTTCCATGCAGGATATGCTTGAAGGACTTTGTTAAAAAAATATTAAAATTTAAACTAAAAAATACAGTTATATATAATGTCCTTTGGATATTTCAAAGCATAAATTATATTTACAGACATGCAATGTAATAGACTGAGAGATTGAGAATGATTTAAAAAGTTTTATTGTTTTTTTTCTGTTAGGGATTCACCCATTGTATTCATTATCAAAAAGCAAAAATCACTTGTAACTCAGTATGCTCTGTTTTTAGTTCACTTGTATTTGTCATTTTAGTGCTCAAAATGATAGTGTTCATATGGCACGGTTACACGGAACAACTATGTTTAAGGTGAGTTTTGATAGATTGAGAGTGAAGAATTAATCTGTTTTGATTTAGATTGGTTTTTGCAAAAGCAATTTTTGCAATGGAATAAAAAAAATTCTTTTATTTATTTTAAAAAATGAGAATTGGTAATCCTTTTTTCTTTACATGAATGAATGCTATAACACTTCTAAACTTTGATTGTATAAAATGTTCTTTTGTTTAAATTTTCCAATTTTGTTTCCAGGATGCAAAAAGTGATGCAGAGGATCACATTTACAAACAGCTTAATGTCAAAATTGATGAATTCTTAGATCTTGGTAAGGAAAAAAAACATATCTTTAACATGTCTATATAGAAATTCCAGAAATTCTTATCTTCTTTATTTGGAAATTTTCATGCATTGTTTTAGAAAAGAACAATTTGACCATAAAAAAAAAACATATCATAGGTTTCTTAGAAATAGAAATAATCAAGCATATTATGTTTTATTTTTTTACTTTATATATTTTTTTTACTTTTTTCAAATCTTTAAATTATAAACAGTACATGAAGCATGTTTCTTTTTTCTTTGTTTAGCAAGTTATGATTGGATGCTGCCTGAGTCCAAAGGTCATGCTAGTGGTTACATTATAGACTTAGTGGCATTCCTACAGAGTACATTCATGTCTTTCACAAACCTTCCTGTAAGTTGTACATGTAGTAGTGATAGTTATACAAATTTATGATTACCAAAAGTAGTTTTAGATCTTAAATCAAGGGTCAGACATACATGTATTAAGGAGAAACATGTTCAAATGTAAAATGCTTTAAATGTAAAAAATAAACATTTATAGACATGAAACTATCAAGCCATACCATTATTAATGATTTACATAGGCATTTTCATGCTAGCTAGAGGACATACATTAAAGAGACAAACTATAAATTTCCAAAACCATGGATATTTTGTTTTTGTGGTTTTAGGATTCAAGGAACGTACTCAAAGAATCATAATTTATAAATCTACTGAATATATACCGGTAATCAAATAACATTAGCCTTTACAAAATTTAATTGCTCAATATGGCCATTTTAAGCGCTTTTCATCTAATTTTATGTTGGATTCCAACATTTTAGAACTTCAGTGAAGATGAAAATTGCACAGATTTTCTTTACTAAAGAATAAAGTCAAATTCAATTTATAGCAAAATTTAACAATTTTTTCAAGTTGTATTTAATCTAAATATTTGGCTTTGTTTTAAGTAACAACTTAGAAGATCCCTTCTTTTTTTATTGTGGTCATCATTTAGAATATTTACATTTTCTTTCATGGTAATTTTTCAGGATATATATTTACATTTATTGGTAAACAATTTTATTCCTGTTAAGCATCTTGGCATTGCAGACTGTTCTTTATAAGAATGTTATTCTTGTTTAGCGTTATTATCAAACCTTTTCTTTTGTTTCTAGAAAAAAGTTGGACATATTTTTACTAAGCATTTAAAAACATTATGCATGAAAAATACATGATTTCTATTCTTGAAAAAAAACATGTTGTTTTATGATAATGTTTGATACACTTTGCCTGATTTGTGAGCTTTTGGACTTGTGATGTCCTGTTTAAGTTTAACTTATTAGAAGAAAATGTAGTAGTAAAATGATATTTTGTTTATCTAGATTCTAGTCTGTTGAAAAATAGTTGATTGGTTTTGTTGTTAGAACTATATTTTCTTGCATGATGATTTATACTTATTTGTTTGAACAGTGGGTATGTATATACAACTATTACTTTTACAGAAAAAAGTAACCCTCCCTTAAGAGTATCCCTTGCAAAAAGGTTTCAGAATCTCAGTGTATTTAGCTTAAAAATCAACCAGGAATACTGTGAAAAAGGCATCAAAAGGATAACCCCTTTTGTATTTCACTCTACTTCTGAAAAAAAAATATACCTAATCATCTCCTTCTCCTACTAGTGGAAAGTTATTTTCTCATGTACATCTCCATAAGTACTTTTTCATGGAAAGTTGTTTCATTAGACTCCATCTAGCATTTAAGGTAGATCGGGTGTCTAAAAATTTATCCATAGAATTTTCTTAAATTTTGGCCACAGTTAGCTCTAGAATGGTACTTTAAATTTCGATAAAAATATTAAAAGTTCACCAGAGGAATTGTTGTAGAAATGACTTTGAAAAATGCATGATTTTGGTACTTTTAATATAGGATCAATTGGGAAAATTCAAATTTTCTTCATCTAAGAAAATCTACTCCAAAGATTTCTCTAATAAATTGTGAAAATTTTTGATTGTATTCATTTTTAAATATACTAAATAAAAAGTAAAGTTCACCAGCAAAATTTTTGGAAAAATTGAAAAATGTGCTTTTTCCCTATTATTTCTATACAAATTATCTCCCCTTAAAAAGTACAGGAAAATATTGAAATTCACAAAGAAGGTGAGTTTTATCCAAATTTTTGTTGTAATTATACATTTTGATGTTTACCTAGCCGAATAGATATCAATTAGAATAGCTAACATTATAAAATTAAAAGTTATGATAGATGTGCAAAAAGATGCTCAGTGATAGACACCCAATCTACCTTAAGGAAAAGTTGGGCTTATATGATATTTAGACTAACTGATACACAGGGTGATTACCAAAGTCCATCATTGAGGTATAAATACATATAAACAAGGGGCATACATAAATACATGTAGGTATAAAAATAAGATTAAAAATTCATACACACACTTTGTAGGAGAATTAACCCTATGATTCAAAGTCAATTCTCTGCAATAAAAAGACAAACAGATTGCTATTTTCTATCAGTTCTCAGGTAGTGTTTGTAATTTACCAAAAAGGGTCACCACCTGTATGTGATTAGGTTTGTCAGGGGTACTCCAGTTTCCTCCAACATTAAAACTGACTGCCTTATATGGATCAGGTGTGTTGAAAAGGGTGTTAAACTCTAAAACACACACACACCTGATTCTCTACTTTATACAGATTCATGAAGTCAAGCTCATTTTTCCTGACATAATCCTTGAATGCTTATGCATTGGCAGCATCATCTTTTAAAACACATTTTCCTCTGTCATGTTTTACCTTACAGCACTTTATAATACTTAAAATTTTAATGCAATAAAGTAATAAGAACACGGCATGCTTATTTCAACTTTTTAGCGCTATTGCCATCACTTGGCGTCCGTCGTCGTTAACATTTTTCAAACGTTAACTCCTCTAGCACCATAAGTCCAATGGCTTTTAAATTTGGTACAGTTGTTAATTAGCATAGGTAGTATAAAATTAGCTTGGGGATTTTCGATTCGTTGAAAAACATGGCCGCCATGGCTAAAAATAGAACATAGGGGTCAAATTACAGTTTTTTGCAAATAACTCAAAAACGGTAACAGATATCAAAGTTCTTGCAGGATAAAAGTGATCAGCACCTCAAGATCTACCTGCTCTGAAATTTTCAAGAAGATCAACCAACCGATGTAGGAGTTATTGCCCTTTTTCAGG
The DNA here is from genome assembly GCA_963971305.1 of Arcuatula senhousia. Taxonomy (NCBI): domain Eukaryota; kingdom Metazoa; phylum Mollusca; class Bivalvia; order Mytilida; family Mytilidae; genus Arcuatula; species Arcuatula senhousia. Next base: position 49,493,301 of record OZ020305.1, read on the forward strand.
ATTTTTTCTAAATTTTGCACTTATTTAGCCCTATATCTTGAAAACTATACAAGATATTTTAAAAATTCAAATTGCATATGATTAAGCACATCAAGATCTACATTTCATGTAATTAGGTCAAAGCTGTAGAACCATTTCTTTTAGGAGTTATGGCCCTTAAAGCATCAAAATTTACCATTTTTCATTACTTTTACCCTGAATATCAAAGATTAACTTGTCTGACACCATACATCCAAGTTCAACCAAACTTGGCACAGTTGTTTAATAGCATTAATGCTACAACTCTATTGTTCGGATTTTTGATTTGTCAAAAAATATGGCCTCCATGGCTTAAAATAGAACATAGGGGTCAAATTACAGTTTTTTGCAAATTACTCAAAAACGGTAACAGATATCAAAATTTTGATGGGAGACAAAAGTAATTAGCATCTCAAGATCTACCTGCTCTGAAATTTTCAAGAAGATCCAACAAACGACATAGGAGTTATTGCCCTTTTTCTTGATTTTTTCATTTTTTTTCACTTATTTAGCCCTATGTCTTGAAAACTATACAAGATATTTCAAAAATTCAAATTGCATATGATTAAGCACATCAAGATCTACAATTCATGTAATTAGGTCAAAGCTGTAGAACCATTTCTTTTAGGAGTTATGGCCCTTAAAGCGTCAATATTTACCATTGTTCATTACTTTTCCCATGACTTGTCTGAAACAGTAAGACCAACTGCATCTTAACATGGCACACTGTTTGATAGCTTATATGCTACAACTCTATCGTTCAGATTTTTGATTCGTAATAAAAACATGGCCACCATGGCTAAAATAGAACATAGGAGCAAATTTCATTTTTTTGCTAATAACTCAAAACTGGTTTCAGATATCAAAATTGTGCAAAAATCAAAAGTAATCAGCATATTAAGATCTACCTGTCCTGAAATTTTGGATAAGATCTGACTGCTGATGTGGGAGTTATTGTTCTTTTTCCTAATTTTTGCCAAATTTGCACTTGTTAAGCCCAATATTTTGAAAACTAACCAAGATATTTCATAAATTTAAATCGCATATGGTTAAGCACAATATATATATACAAATATTTATATCTGTGTAGTTCAGGTGAGCGATTCAGGCTCTTGGGAGCCTCTTGTTCTTCCAAAGGCTGCTTGTCTAATTTCCTGATGTAATTTTACTAGAATAGTGTTATGTAGGAAAAATGTTAAAATGTTTTATTTTGATACAGTTTATCAATATGTTTAAAAGGATTCTTATATCACTCGTATAAATGTAATCATTAAGGATGGTAATTTAAGAATAAACATGTTTTATATCACATAGCATTCTTTCATTTAAATTTAAAAGTTATCACATATTTTACAACTCTTGTCTTTTAGGAAAAAGTAGCAAAAACTGCCTGTATGTCTGCCTGTAAACACATATCTAATAGTCTGAAAGAGTTTTTACTGGACAACGAAATACGGCAGATGACATTAGGCTCACTACAACAGTTTAATTTAGATCTTGTTCAGTGTGAACGTAAGTGCATAAAAATTAATTACAGTAAGTTTAAAATATGGCTACTACAATGATATATTTTGTCCCCACTACATCATGTAGGGGACATATAGTTTTACTGTGTCCCTCTGTCAGTACAAACTTCCACCAAGTGTTGAAAAAGAAAAGATACATGAGAATGATTTGAAAATTGGTAGGGTGGTTAAGTATGACAAACTGTGTGTCCTAAGAAACTTTCAGATATGTCCGACTTTTACTTTCTGTTTTTGACTCAGCTGATATGAAAATTTCTGTTAGCTTTTTTCAAAAATCCTTCATGAGAATGATTTGAAATTTTGTAGGGTTGTTCAGTGTGACAAACTGTACATCCTACATTGCCCTAAGCTATTTTAATGTTCATGTGTACGTTAACCTCAAAATGGCTTAAATTTAGATTGATTTTTTTGTATGTGTACAGCAAAGAGAGACTGCATATAAAATTCAAAAATAAACCATAGCAGGAGGTAGATATTTAAATGTCTCATCCATTTTTTGGCCGGATTTCATGGAGTGAAAAATCCGGGTTGTAAAATGGTGAATGTTGGGTGGGCGGGCGAGGAAAAATTTTTCGTAACAGTTTTCTCAGCAACTACTAATCACAGCCACTTGATATTTGGTATACAGCATCAGGGTGGGGTCCCATAATGTGGGATGCGATTTTAGGTCTGTGGCTCACCTACTTCCTGTTAAACGAAATCCGGCCATTTTTGACTTTGACAGATTTTTATAAATATTTTTATGAAAAAGTCCATTATTTTTAAGTTCTGCTTTTTTCCCGTTATTGAGCAAAGCCGATTTTAGGTTAATATCACTAACATCATTGCACGTGGCCTAAAAAATCATGGGACATTTAATTTTAATTTAACCAAAAGTGTTCACCAACATGTTGGTTGAGAGGTACAATAGGGATATTTTGTTGAGCTGTACATATACTAAGAATTTCTTAAAAAATGTCCAACTGTCCTGATAACCTTAAAACCTGTTTGCCATCTACTTCTTGTTTGAAGCCCTATGTGGGAGCATCTGTGTCCCATGGACTAATTCCTTTATATTTTCAAATTTTATAAGTTTAAGATGTACTTGAAGTCTAATCATGTAATAAATCAAATCTTGCTATCTCCATGGTATTGTTGGTATGAGCTAAGGTACATTTCTATTATACGACATTGCTTACATTTGTCCCACATTGATACACAAGCAAATTTGGCCCACATGAATTTCATGTGAAATTCATGTGAATCTCACGTGAATTTTACATGAGTTTCACATGAGACTGGCTCACATGAAATTGATGTGAAGTGTTTTCATGTGAATTTCACATGACACTCACATGAGATTCATGTGAATTTCATGTGAAAGCTCATTTCACGTGAAACTCACGTGAACATTTTCATGTGAGTTTCACGTATAAGCTCGATTCGAGTGAATTTCATGTGAACCATTTCACATGAAACTCATGGGAGCCAAATTTGCCTGTGTATCCTTGTGACATTGTGAAGAACATCAGTCAAACTGACATTCCTTTGCTTTGTTTAATTCAACAGTTTTGATGTGATTTTGTGTCATTATGACTCCATGCCTCTTCCTAAGCAATTTAAGTGGACTCTTATACTCTTCTTTACAGAGTTTGCAGCTTCAGAGCCTATTCCAGGAGCAAATGATGGAAATCTGCTGCTTGCCTTTGCTGATATAAGACAGGTACAGTTTGTATATCAAATTATAGCACTCGAGTTTGAAAGAATATTTTCTATGTTCATCTATAAATGAATTTATAGTTGATAGTTTTATATCAATGTTGATATTCTGAATTTAAAACATAAAGACTTTGTTCATCTGCAAGACAGGTAAGCATAAGATACTGACATGGCTTATTAATTTGATGTACAATTGAAATACTTATGTTTTGTAACAGATATCTTATTAATTGGACTGCATTTCTGATCATAGGTTTTCCATTAGTACATCTTTAGCATTTAGCAAAAGAAGATTTGACAAAACATTAGTTTATTTCACACACATGTCTATATTTGTTGTCTTGAGTAAATGTTTATATTCTAAATTTTATCTTTTTATTTTCAGCTTTTAGATCTATTTTTGAATTGGGATTGGGCATTATACTTAGCAGACTATGGACAGAGTAGTTCTAAATATGTCAGAGTACAACCTCAAGTGGCATTAAGTTTATTAGAAAAGTGAGTGATGTTTCTTCTCATAAAAGCTGATGACTCAAATTTTCATAAAGTAAATCAATCGTCAATTAAATCATTTCAAAGTGTTGTTTACAAAAAAGGTTGTCTTCCTTAAAAAATGGCCATAGCATAGGCAAAAATAGATTTCTAAGGATCTCCTGTCAGACATACAGTGGCTTATTTTCACCTCATAATAAATGTAATAGAAGATTCTTTTACCAAGGTGAAATCTTGTAATTTAAGATGGAGCACACAATTTTGTGAAGATATGCATGTTGTTGCCTGACAAATAGATGGGAAAAGAATTAATGTTGACAAGGAATGTTCTCTATACTAATTTGAAGAAAAACCACTATCAAATCCTTGTAAATGAAGAAAAGATTAATATTTTTAGAGTTTTCAGCTTGTTTACGATGTCATAATATCATGCATGTTGCCGTCAAATATTGAAATAGATTATGATGTAAAATTGGGTTACCTAATGACTGAATTAGATCAAATCCATTGAGATAGGACAAAGTCAACAATTTTGTCTAAATATGGAACCAATTTCAGCATTTCCTGAACATACTCCTCTCCAGTTATAAATAGGTTAGTGTCTAATCAAAATCTTAAATTTTTATTTTCAGGTTACACAATGCGGACAAAAAGAAAAATACAATATTTGCCTCATTAAAGAAAAATGAGAGAGACAAGAAAAAGTTATTAGACACAGTGTTAAAACAATTACGAGGACTAGTCAATGGCTCCACGGCACATGTACAGGGCTGATTCATGAGTTTTAACTGGTCACAAAATGGCTTTTGGTGCCACTGATGTCATGGGCTAACAACTGTGCCAGTGTGTCCACTAATCTGGCCTATAGTGCTGTGATTTGGTTTGCCTGCTTTGTTTTTTGTTATGGGCTTACCAATGTCACCTTTGAATCTACTGCTTGATGTCAACACCTATCCAACCCCTTGTGTTGGGGTTACGCATATGTATAAATTTTAACTTCACTGACAAATTTGTCAAGGAAGAAACTTTTATCTTATAAAATACATACATGTTATTCCACCTCACACCTTTGAATTCAACAATGTTTCCTTTATACACTAACACACTGATACAACATGCAGTTCGACTATATACATACTGATTAAGGATGTGATAATCTAATAGTTATTAGCTGTCCATCCAAATACATCAACTATTTCTTTCAAAAACTATAAATCTAAAAACTTCTGAAATTTTTGTAGATAATAAGTAGCATATCATTGCTTAAAATTTATGGAAATCATTAAAATTTGAGTGTGAAAAAAAAAATAGGAACTAACTGGTTTTGAAAACATGAATATAGAGGCTCTACCAATTTCTTTAAATTTTGTTTGTGTGTTGGCAGGTGCCATGTCTGATTGTCAGTATTCTACTTTTATTATAACATTTTTGATACCTTGCTAGAAATGGATGAGAATGAGAATAAGTGTTTGAAATATTTTTTAAATGATCAAGTCTATTTATATAATAAATCATTATGTGAGATGTAATTATTTTGTGTATTATTCATTATTCCTAGTCCAACTGTGATCATGAATTATAATTGTCCATTTTTTTATATGTTTATGGTACTTCTTAATATATTTTGATTATGGTTTCTGATCATATAAATACTGATTTTATTCTAAGTTGTCTGTCCTATTGTTCTCATGATGTACACATGATCAGTATTGTGATTATCTGGTAAAATGTTTAGCTCATTTGAACCAAAGGGCCTGGCATGTGAGCTACCTCCATCATAGGCCATCTGTGATCCTCACCTTTAATTCTCAGTTTAAGTTGTCAACAAAGTAAATTTTGAGTGATATGAAGAGTTAAAATCTGATATATAGTTTATTTTGAAGTGCAAGTTTTTGCTGATCATCCATACCTCTGTTCTAGCATTTTGCAATCATTTTTGTTCATTCCTTTCTAATAAATAAAAGTTTTAGTTCCTCTATTGAATAAAAGTAAGGAACTGACATCTATAAAAAAAAAACTTGTTACCTTATACTAATCATACTATATTTTGGAATTAGAATGGAGTGGATATTGGGGCCTGGAAGAAGTGAGAAAAGTAGACCCCAAACAAATTCATGAGGACTGACAGAGGTAATATTTAGTACTTCAATCATAGAAAATAATCAAGCAGCCAAGCCAATAATTAGATTAAAACTTCAACCAGACATAAATTATCTCAGTGATGGACTGATAGTCCTGTCTAATTACTGTGCAATCTGCATGATATATGTTTTTGTCTTGCCTGCAAAGGGGAGAGGGACATAGGTGTTACTTTACCGACAGCGACATCATTAAATTTTATGATAAGTTGACAATTTGACAATTTTCAAGACATAAAATAGCAATGTTAAGGTTTTGCAAGCACATCTCTATCTCGAGAACTATTAGTCCTATGTTGATGAAACTTTGTACGCATATGCCCTAGTAGTAGTTTAGCACAGTTGCATCCCCATCTTTTGACCTTGACCTTGATTTTCCAGTTGAGCGACTTCGACAATTTTCAATACATATGATAGCAATGGAAAAGTTTTGCAAGCACATCTCTATCGCAAGAACTGTTAGTCCTAGGTTGATGAAACTTGGTATGCATATGTCCTAGTAGTAAATTAGCACAATTGCATCCCCCATCTTTTGACCTTGACCTTGATTTTCCAGTTGAGCAACTTTGACAATTTTCAATACATATAATAGCAATGTTAAGGTTTTGCAAGCACATCTCTATAGCAAGAACAATTGTCCTAGGTTGATGAAACTTGGTATGCATATGCCCTAGCTTAGCAGAGTTGCCTCCCCACTTTTGACCTTGACGTTCCAGTTAAGCAACTTTTACAATTTTCAAAAGTACATATAACAGCAATGTCACCTACATATCTCAAGAACAATAAGTCCTAGATTGATGAAACTTTCTTTGATTGTGTTAGAGGAATAACAATGTATTCTGATGGCGCCGGCAGTTGAGACGTACTTTAGCATTAACTCTAGTTGGTACTTAAGAATTGTGATTTGGTGGAGATAAAGTCTACTGTAAAAATACTGAATAATTCATCATAATTTGACATTTATAATGTTTTTGTATTATTTAATTTATTAACATAAAAACCATGAAAAATATACTAAATGTTTCAATAATATGTGGGTACTAGAATAAGGAATTGAAATGATGGTAGGGTCTTATTTCCCTAGGTTTAATTAGGTCAATACAACAGAAAGTTTGATACTGCAATTGAAAATTTTTAAGGCACAACTTTTTTCTTACTAGAAAATCATGTATATCAGGACCTTATGAGGGGGGATGCTTGATATTAACATTTAAATGGAAACAATGCTCTTCAAATATTGTAATTGTGTACTGATAATCGGTGAGATAGATATTTAACATATCGATGATATTGATCAATCTAACAATTGATCCTTATGAAGTTTATTCCTCAATCCATGCATAAAGTTCATCAGATTTAAATTCCAAATATTTATCAAAGTATTATATTATTTGGATTGTAAATGGGTTCATCCATGAAATGAAAGAAGCCATGAAACCACTTTGTACAATAAATCTGTCAATTATAATCTTATTAGCTTCAAATTAAAGCACTACTGGAGACTGATATTGAAATTGAAATTTTATAGGAACCTAAACTTATTAAAAATACCTCCCAGTCCTTTTTACATATCATTTGGTCCAATTATTGTTACATTTAAAAGTGAAAAAGAAATAAAGCAGAAATTGTTATTACCTGTTTGTTTTATTATTTTCATTTTTTTATGTATTTGAGATATAATTATAAGTAGAAATTTAATTGTTTTGATAATAAATTCTGTCTGAACCCAAAATGTTACATAATTTGAAATAAAAAAAATAAAAATTATATAAAAATAGTAAAAATTCAGAAAAAATGCCTTGTCATAAAGTCAAAATGTTTCTTAAATAGAATGAAATATTTGGCTGAACTAAATTATGTTATTGATGAGCAATTGCATGAATTGACTATTGGCCTCAGATTTAAAAATCAAATCCCTCTTTTATTGGTTATGACACATATTTCCTCAGTTAACCTTTCCATTGAAAGGTCTAAAGGTACTTACAGATTGAAAAAGCATTATTTTGATTATTGTAAAAGTGTCATGTAGATGTCCGATTCATTTCCATTGTTATGTTTTATTTGTTACCTAGTGGAAGCTCAGTTTGAATCTATTGTTGTTGGGTATGCTAGGTCTAAACAATCGATCGATTTGATATTCAATAAAAAAATGTTTAAAGTTATTGTCCTTGGGACCAAGCTAGTGTCGGCTAATGCTACAAATTGGCTTACACATACTTGCTTACTATTTTCTTTTACATGTAACTGAAAATGAAATATAAATGTTTGCATTGTTATGTATGTTCTAAAACCTGCTTCAACATATATGTATAGGTAGATAAGTAGATCTTTAACTTAAGATTTATTTATCAAGCAATGTAACTGCAAAAGTGCTAAATCTTACAAGATAAATAAGCTTTGCATGTAATTTTTTTATTTGTCAAACAACTACAACAATATTTCACACAAAGTCAAATGCAAGAGTACTCTATCAACCCAGCATTTTGATAATAATAAGTACTGGTTGTTTTAACCTTATGTTATCTATGATGATGATAGGTACATGTATATCGTGATAGGTACATGTATATCATGATAGGTACATGTATATCGTGATAGGTACATGTACAATAGTTGTTAGCTGCTGCTTATTGCTCCTACTATGCAAATATTTGTGACAAGATAAATGGAACAACAATAAAGGTACTATATCATGATATAAAGGGTATTCAGTATAACTCAGTGCTTTTAAATACCTTCCAAATATAAGGGAGAATTCAAAACTTGAGAAACATGGTAATGTCAGTAATTTACTGAATTCACACTTTTGTTTTGTTGCTAGATAAGCATTAGAGTGCCAATTAGATGTTATGTCACATTTTGTTGTATTATTTATTATGTTTTTCTTTATTTATATTTGCGTATTGTTTTCTTTTTTAAACAAAGCTACTTAAAAAGCAAGTTCATAGTAATAATATGAGTAATCTCTAATAATCATTAAAACATATGAAATGTTATAAAGACCTGCTTTATGAAGAAATTGTGCTGAAGAATGATGCTTTACCTAAAAAAAAAGTTGTGCATTTTCATTCAAATAAACATGGTTTTTAATTTTGATATATACCTAAACTAACACAGCTATAATGGAGTGATTCATACAAATATTTTTGGACTGCCATATGTACAGCTTTTCATTGATTTCTAACATTTAATTGTGAAACAATTATCAAAGTTTATGCTGAACATCTAAGTAATCATTTTTGCTTTTAACTCTCTTTCCTTTTCAATACACAAACAAAATTTCTCTTATAATTAAAATTCCTGACTTGTGATTTTGCAAGGAAGTTTTTTTTTTTAAATAAAACACTCAGCCACTGAAAGGAATTTAAAGATTTTTTAATAGATTTTCTTTGGGAAAAGTAAATTCTTATCTGTCATGACTTGTTTGTTTAACCCTTGCTTTGTTTACATTACATCCTTTATTGATGCTCCATTGTATGTATTATGATGTAAATTATATAAGCTGTATATAAACTGTAACATATTGTTTGATTGCTTTTAATCTGGTGTAAAGCTTATCTTAAATGAAAGCTTTTATTTGAAGTGCAATACCGAATCAGACCCAATAAAATTACAAAGAATAGTGTCACTTTTTTCTTTGGCAATGAAAGCTTGGTAGTAATTTGTGAAGTGTTTGACTCTGTAATTGAATAAGCTTATACAAGGAACCACCCTAAAACAGATGTAAGGAAACCTGGATACAACTCATGCAACTGGTTTCTATCAGTTTACTGTACATTGCTGTGTTTATTCTACAAGTATAAAGTGAAGAAATGCCTTCTTCATCTGTGTTTTGATACTGTTGAGTGATACATGCATATGACCAGTATGTTGAGCAGCTACCACAAAAGATCTTTATAATCAAGCTTCAAGGAGGTGCATGGTTTTTCATGTGTCCATTGGTCATTCCCTTGTTCAGTCATATCCTCCCTTTGCTCCGTGTGGGCTCCTACTTTGGAAAAAATCAAATATGTTATTTACATGCTCCTGGGTATTGATACTGAAAATGTTGTATTTTGTGGTATGCATTTTTGTACCCATCAGATATCTACTTCCTGTTTGCTGAAAATGTTTGGATTTTTCTGTCATTCATTCACACGACATTAAACTTGTGCAAATATCAGAAGTAAGAACTAGTTCAACAACAGCCCTAGCTACAATAATGTAGCTCCTTTGACTTTTGTTGGGCGGATCTACAATGCGGTCCCATTATGCCTAATGGAGCAAATTGAATTTTTTTGTCTTACTCACACAAAGCTTCAAAATGATTCAGAATTGTTCAACACACACTAAATAACAAGATTTTGTAAAAAAATTGCAATTTGAAACCACACTTTGATATTTATTTGTTATATAAAATTAACGTTTTCAATATTCTGATCCTGAACCTTATAAAGTTTAAGATCAAAAGTCATCAAAAGTTGAAGTTTTACAGAAATTTTGAAAATTGCACAAAATATCGAAAATAATTTTATCTGTATTCGTCATTTGTATGACATTAGCAGCATTATTTTAGTACCAAACAACTTCTAATGAATAAAATTACGCCCGGTGTGATTCGCTTTCGGCGTTGCTCTATTACGAGTAATGGGACCGCATTGTAGCTCTGTCCAAACCAAAGTTATTATTGTAGCTACAACAGTCCCAGTACAAACCCACACTATGTGTATAGTACAAGAGTTAAGTTAAAAATTAGAGTAAGTCTCGCCCGCCGGCACCATCAGAAACAATAATTCTTATTTCCACTTATTAGCTCACCTGACCCGAAGGGTCATGTGAGCTATTGTCATCGTTAAGCGTCCGTCGTCCGTCGTCCGTCGTCCGTTAACTTTTCTTCAAAGATCTTCTTCTCTGAAACCACTGAAGGGATTGCATTGATACTTGGTATACATGATCTTTAGGATGTCCTCTACCAAGTTTGTGAATTATAAACATGTCGACCAACCAACATGGCCGCCGTTGCTAAAAATAGAACAGGGGGGTCAGACCATTGTTTTTGGCTTATAACTCAAAAAGTATAAGAGATAGAGAAAATCCGATGCAACCTTTCTTGTTCAGCATCAAAAGCTCTACGAATCTCTCCATTGAGTCGAAGTTGTGAAACGAACCTTTATAGGAGTTATTGCCCTTTAATCATCAAAATTGACCATTTTTGCTGTTTTTGGACTATATCTTGAAAACCGTTAGAGCTAGAGGAAAAGTTAGCATTGCAGATTTGTTTAGCTCATTGAGATCTACAAAAATGATTTCAGGGTCAAAATTGTCAGATCAGCCGTTTAAGAGTTATTCCCCTTTAACTGTTTTTTTCCATTAATTTACACTGATTTTCAAAAATCTTCTTCTCTAAAACCACTGAAGGGATTGCATTGATACTTAGAATACATGATCTTTAGGATGTCCTCTACCAAGTTTGTGAATTATATACATGTCGACCAACCAACATGGCCGCTGTTGCTAAAAATAGAACAGGGGGGTCAGACCATTGTTTTTGGCTTATAACTCAAAAAGTATAAAAGATAGAGAAAATCTGAAGCAACCTTCCTTGTTCAGCATCAAAAGCTCTACGAATCTCTCCATTGAGTCGAAGTTGTGAAACGACTCCTTATAGGAGTTAATGCCCTTTAATCATCAAAATTGACCATTTTTGCAGTTTTTGGACTATATCTTGAAAACCGTTAGAGCTAGAGGAAAGGTTAGCATTGCAAAATTGTTAAGCTCATTGAGATCTAAAAAAATGATTTCAGGGTCTAAATTGTCAGATCAGCCGTTTAAGAGTTATTCCCCTTTAACTGTTTTTTTCCATTAATTTACACTGATTTTCAAAAATCTTCTTCTCTAAAACCACTGAAGGGATTGCATTGATACTTGGTATACATGATCTTTAGGATGTCCTCTACCAAGTTTGTGAATTATATACATGTCGACCAACTAACATGGCCGCCGTTGCTAAAAATAGAACAGGGGGGTCAAACCATTGTTTTTGGCTTATAACTCAAAAAGTATAAGAGATGAAGAAAATTGGAAGCAAATTTTCTTGTTCAGCATCAAAAGGTCCTTACAGGAGTTATTGCCCTTTAACTGTTTTTTCTATTAATTTAAACTGATTTCTAAAAATCTTCTCTGAAACCACTGAAAGGATTGTTTTGCAACTTTGTATACTTGAAAGTTTGTGAAATTTATTCAAACTTTGGCATAAGAGATCAGGTGAGCGATTCAGGCTCCTGGGAGCCTCTAGTTTTCAATTATAAGGATTTTCAGTTTCTCAAATCAAAAGGTGTTTATAGAACTTAAACATTGCTAATATATGCAATAGAAATAATCAAAGTCACTCAACCAGAAAATCAAGATAAAGGTCAAAAGAAGGGTATGCAACTACTGGGGCATATGCATACGAAGTATCATCAACATAGGACTTATAGTTCTTGAGATATGGAGGTGCATTCAAAACCTTACCATTGCTATTATATGTATTTAAAATTTTCAAAGTCACTCAACCAGAAAATCAAGGTCAAGGTCGAAAGATGGTGATGCAACTGTGCTAGGCTACAACTCGGTCATATGCTATTCCAAGTTTCATCAATATAGGACTTGTAGTGGTGCTCGCCAACCTTATACCTTGCTATTATATGTATCGAAAATTGTCAGTCACTCACCCGGAAAATCAAGGTCAAGGTCAAAAGATGGGGATTCAACTGTGCTACATGTAAGCTACTACTAGGGCATATGCATACCAAGTTTCATCAACTTGGGACCTATAGTTCTTGAGATATGGAGGGGCTCATAAAACCTTACCCACCGCCGCAGGTAAAGTAACACCTATGTCCCGCTCTGCTTCCCAGGTGAGACAAAAACTACCACTGAAAACTACTCTTCGATCATTAATGTAAGAGAAATAGTTTGCTCTTCATGCTACATGCATATGTAATCTCTTGTTTGTTTGTCATTGTACTTTTATTGTGCCCAATCCACAAGCATCTTTGATGATACTTGTACGAAACACGCGCCAGATGCATTTATAGTTGAAATTGTATTTCTCAATCAAAGATCAGATCTTATTCTCATTTGACGATTGAAATATATTCTCATTTAACGAAGTTTGATTGAAGATTCAAATATAATTCTATATTAACGTCATTTCGCCTTTGCAACACGTGTCATCCTTGTGCCCAGTTCTGATCTAAGATAAAGGTTTTTTCTAACTACAAGTTCGAGGAGGGTGCTGACACGCGTCATAAATATATATTTTAATTTATTTTTTTACATCTGGATGAATTCCATCTTCTATTACACATCCAGTGATGCAAGACACCTTTGGTTCTCTTTTGTTGAATAGAAAATGAAAAATAGTTTTTATTGATTAAATTTTGAATCTGGCACAAAGAACTTTATTTCTGATTTATAGTGATAGCGGGGATTTAACTTTGGTTAAATTCAGGTGCAAAAACGTAGATGTTTAGCACTTGTGTGTTTTAGGTATATCTTCTTTAGCAAATTCACAAATGAAGGTAGGTAGCGATTATATAAGAATTCCATTTGTAAATGATTATGTGCGTTAAATCTTTGTCTGGATGTTTTCCCTTGCCATTTTTAAAATTATATAAGTCTTTCCTGTCGAGTGACAATTTCTCGCCTTAAGAAGCTGAATCCAATATTTCACAACATACCACGTACATGACGTACAAGATTCCATTTTGTAGCTCCAAACATTCTGATGAAAATATTTTGATCCACGTTTATATTGTAATGGAAAACATCTAAAATGTAATGATTGAAGTAAGTTAATCAAGCATTACAAACGGAAGCCGTCCTCGAATAAATCTGAATAAAGAATAACATTGGTACTTAATTGGATTTGAACTTCGGCTACATTGGATAACTAAAATCTTATCCTTAAACCTTCGAATAGTTTGTAAGGTAAGGTCATTGTTAGCTCTACGGGTCAGCATGCATATGAAGTATAAGAACAGAATTTAGCACATGGCTTGCATTTTGCAGCATGCTACATGTTACATAATAGCACAGATATTAGTGAGGTGCCAACATTATGAGGTATGGTATATATTGTTATTTTTAATATTTTATGACATGACAGTGATGATGAACGCAAATGATTAAATCATTTAATTACCGTGTTGCTTTTTGTTGTTTTTTGCCGTTGTATTTTTCATGTTATTCAGTCAACAAATTCTATCAATTTTACATGTTTTTAAAGATTTTTACATGGTATAATTCTCAATCTACATTCTTTTAGCAGTAAAATATCTTTTATATCTAGATGTTACTATATTATAACAAAGATGGACTAAAATTAATTTGAAACATTTATGCTGTGTTTTACGACCTGCAGTTATAAATGAATTCAATTGAATCTATTGATTTTATATATTTTTTAAAACTTTACCGATAAAAATCAACATCTACATAGGTTTTGTATGTTTCTAAATAAATATTCTATATTTACTTGATCAATTTGAGATAACGCGTTACAATGTATCCTTTTAATTGGTTTTTAAGGTTTGAAATCTGTAAAATTTGTATAGTTTCCGATCCTTTTGATTTAAATCATTCTATTTTGGAAATTAACTTTACTGATAAAATTCTTGTTTTAATGATAAGAAATGCCCAGATTTCTCCGCTGGTTTGTACGATCTCTGACATTACAAACTCTTTGAAAGTCTGCTGATTAACCACAGAAAGCATTTGATGCATTGTTTTAATTACATGGCGTGTTTTATGGGAGGTTAGCTTGACTGTCTGAAACATAAACATGTGAGTGATAAGCTTGTTAAAGTTTGGACTTCAGTTAGACTGTAATGTGGCTATAACCGCTGACATGTAATTTGTTTTGTCCTTTTTGTATAAATAGTTATTTTTTTTGCAAAATTATTCCATTTGCTCATCGACTGGTTTTGAAAAATCTACATGACGTAAGAAAAAAATATAGAAATCCATGCGTTCATTTTTACAAGCGCTGGATCACTCTAGGTTTATATATAAACTCAAACATCGGTTGGTCGTAAAGTAAATGCAATATGTGATATTTGATGAAAAGTTTTTTTTTCAACTATGCTATTATTGCTTGAACTAGAGCGCCTCTGACGAGTCTTGACAAAATTACAAAAAATTGCCTCTCGAATGCGTTTTTTACCTGCGTCGCCGAAGGCAAAAGCAGGTTTAGGAGTCGGGTCACTCTGTCCGTCCGTCTGTCCATCTGTCCGTCCGTAATGCTATAGAGTGTCGGTCTTGTGTAATCTGCATCTCAAAAACCAAACACTCGATCTTTCTGAAATTTTACACAGTGATTACAGATATATTGAAGATGTGCACCTTCCCTTTTGGGATCATTTCATAATTCTGTTCCTAAAGGGGCCAAAAAAGCAACTTTTTTATTTGTTTCCACAATAACTTTTGTTCTGGTTGACCAAATGCTATGAAACTTTACAGTTATGTTACTTACAATAATTTTGAATGCCCCCTATATTTTATGCTTGGAAATTAGGGGCCCAAAAGAGGCTTAAAATGAAACTTTTATTTGTTTTCCACAATAACTTAAGTTCTGATTGACTGATTGATATGAAATTTTACATTGATGTTGATTCATTGGCGTGATTTTTAAGGTCTACTCTTTTTTTTTTCCGATGAGAAATAAGGGACCAAAAGGGGCAAAATTCCAACTTTTTTATTCATGGTCCGAGTTTGAAAAAGTTTTTTGCAAGTTAATTTTTGCCATATATTGGATACAAAATGGAAGATAAATTTCTTCTTGACCCCACATTTTCTGTCTAGCAATAAGGGGATCAAAAGGGGGAAAATTGAAACTTATATTTTTTACTGATTATTTGTGTGGTTTTTTTTATATCCTTTATTTTTATTTCTAAATGTTCATTGTCAGTCTTTAAATTAGGTTGCATGTGACAAATATGCATTTTCAGTCCACCATTGGATGCAAGTGTCAAAAACTATTGACTGTCCATATTGGGCCTAGAACATACAGGGTTCAGTTTTTTGCCGTACAACGCAGGGCCAGACATCGATTGGTCTTGTTGAATTGTCTACCTGAAATTTTGGCTGCAAAGTTGCATATTTTTTATTGCTTTATATTTTTTTAGTTCTTCTAGGTAACTAGCTACTATAGTATTTTAATTTAAGAGCGAGACTGTTAAAAAGACACCCCGCCCTAATTTATCACCGTTATACAGTGTTAATGATATAAATATAGATATGAGATGCATTTTATAATTGCACTTGTTGATGAACAAATCTTAATACTATATATACGTCTTGGTATCTCTTTTATCTTTAAAACAGAACACAAGCAGACTAATTTTATGTAATTAAACTTTGATGTCAAGTTCTACCATAGTTATGGTATATCAGTCTATGTTTAGTATATTTTAGCGTATAAATAAGCATTATAAGCTCTTCACCATGCTTTGAAGGGTTACAAACTAACCCTTAATTATTTAATTACATGTAGCTTTCTTTTGAATGGGTGGGGAGGGGATAGTCCGCGTCGATAGCATGTTCAGAATTTGAAAACATTAATCAAGACGTACTTACATGTTTAAAGATTGAAAACCACTAAAAAATTTGAGGAAGCTTGCAGTTTTTTAATATATGTAGTTATACACACACAATATTATACATGTTAAATATAGCTACTTTTAGCTATTTTGTTTTATAGTCAAAAGAAGATATATTTTGTCCGGCCAATTTATCAATAGATTCCCTAGGCGTTCCTTAATAATGCATCATGATCACATTTTTATTCTGCTCCTCATCTTAAACTAATGCTCCACGGTTCACTGATCCCCAGACTTATAATTTCCTGTCTTTCAGGATAAAGTTCCAGTGGGTGCTTCAAATTGATGAGACGGATATTGTCTCGCAGTGATTTTGGTGAAAGCGCAGAAGATCGTTTTTTCAAGCAAAAAACAAACAACTGTCGTGGATAATTTACAGAAAAGCATATTAGACAAGTGAGAAACAACGGTGAAATGATTTATAAAAACCGCGATCAAACAACAATGTGATTACCATGGAAATCAATCTGATGCCAAAATAGTTTATATACAATGTTTATGCAATAACTACACCCCTGTACTGGATTATTAATCTCATTGTGTAATGTGAGCATTAAAGTGAAGACTTGCTATCTTACAAACAGAGTCACCTTTATAACTCTAGTTAACAATATAATGGATAGGCACCAAAGTCTGGCTGAGATTAGATACATCATCAATGAATTCCAGATTCTCACAATCGTGTAAAAATGCCATCAACGTTCTAAGGCACAAATTGCTAAAGAGGACTTGAAAAGAAAAGGTGTATACGCGAGAGATTTAGATAGGATTTAAAGTTTGGAAAATGTTGCTAAAACCACGTGGAAGCTACATTAACTCCTTACTATCTATAGTTTACTGCCTCGTGGCCACGTTAGCCCAGTGTTACATATGTTACTTGTATCTTGGACATTATGAGAGTACTTTAGACGATAAATGGCGAGGTCAGTACCGATCAGGATATGGTGTCCGACTCGGCCTGCCTGTTATCGGGTTGTTTGTTCTTCCATTATTTATTCTCTTTAGCGTGTTTAAAGTTGGTAATTACGCAAATGATGGATATAAGATCGGGAGAGACCATGCTTTATGTGGAAATACGAGTCTTTTTGGTGACACTTTTGAAAAAGAACTGACTCGCAGGATTTGGAGAAATTTTTGTCCCTTTGCTCCGACGATTCATCTATTCATTGCATTCTGCTTAGTCTTGCCAGACACCATTTTGACGGGCCTTGATGTCAAGTATGAGCACAAAACGTCAGGTATGTTTAATTTGTTATTTGTTAACTTTGTAAAACCATAAGGTTTTATATAGTCTTCTAGTTGTTTTTCAATAGTACTGACTGTTATTTCCAACAGAAAGGTTTCGGGTTAAATTAGGGGGTTAGACCTCTATCGTACAGCTGATAATTGTTTATACAGTCAGTGCCATTGTGATTTCCATGCATTAATCATGTTAGTCGATCTATGATATTTTCTACACATAAGACAGTCATGGGAAAGAAAGAAGAAAAGAAGTACCAATGGGGCACCCGAATGTCAAAAGTTGGATAGGGCAGAGACAAAACCAGTTAACACGAACGAAAGTCGGATAGGGCAGAGACAAAACCAGTTAACACGAACGATAATATAGCAAAGATATAGACAACTCCAAAACAACTGAATTTCAATCAACAACGAGAACTCAAGTCGTAACGAGAGTGAACTCAGGTGCTCCGGAAGAGTAATCATTTCTTAATTGCTATAAGCACACACGTCGCGTTACCAATGGTAAATTCAGCGTATCAAATCCGGAGGACTTAACGTTGTATATGGTTGCCCTTGAGTCAATTGCAAATGAAAGAATCTTGTATAGCTAGCCATTTCATGAATGTTACCTATTTTCGCCGTGTCATACGTATTTGCTTGTTTCGTTCTCTTTGGCTGAAAATTAGATACTTTTAGTTTGTTTTTTTTTTGAATTTTTATGTTAACCATTGAATGATTGAATGATTGGCGAGTATCTGTGTTAAGAAAGAATAATGAAAGTATATACACCGGTTAGTTTTCGGACTTAAAAATTGAAATCCTAATTGGTACACCTTAAGTTTGTTCTGTCAGAAGCAATTTAAAAAAAAATTAGTAAAACTTTTTTGTATCTAGAATGCGAAACAGTAACTCAATACATTGATACTGTATTGGTGTCTGTTTATTACTAATTCATTTGGCTTATTATCTCGTTTTTATCTGTGCAAAAATCATATACAAAATCAATTTTCTATCGACTAAGACTGTTTTATGACCAGTTTCTTGTTGAAGTCGATGACAATATCGAGGCAATGATTAAACAAATAAGAAAACAACCTAATCACTGTATGGAAAGAGCGAAAGGGAAAAACGGTTGATTTCTGTGCCCTGATGTAGTTTATTGCTGTGCTCAAAATGAAGTCGTCTGTTTTTTCTGCCTTTTTACTTAATTATTGAATAATTACATATCCTGCTTTGTCGGCGATTTCAACATTAGATAGTAACGATTTAGTTTATTCAAGTTTTACTTGCATTTTTATGTCATAAGCTATATTGATCACAAAAAGTCATCAATTTATAAATAAAACACGTTTTTTTGGAAAAAATTACACAAATAAAACACTTGCAGATGAAATTAAAGTGAACAAAAACTGTTCATCGTGTATTTAAGTATATATAGAACTCTATTGTTGATAAATAAAGTTTAATTATGCAAAGGTTCAAGACAGATCGATGAAATAAGAGTAGGTGTTAAAATTTGCACCGCGAATGTATATTTCTGTGCTTATTTTCTACATGCGAATGTATATTTCAGAGCCCGCGGAAGTTTATTTGTGTGGTTGTGAATGTTTCGTTCTGAGTTATAAATACTTGGCCATAGAAAATCAGATCAAATAATGGAAATATAACTTTAGTTCTAACTCTAAACCAAGGGACAGGTTAATGAAGCTGTCCTAAGCTGTATCCTAAACAATGTCTTATGACTTAAAATGGGATGTAGAAAGGATCATCCTTAGACGCGTCCAAGGATGTTAAACGAAACCATCTTAGGATAACCTTAAATAGGACCATCCTTACACGAATTTAAGATAATCCTGAATAGCCATATGTCATGCATTTACGCCGATGTGAAGGCGTTTGAAAAAAAATTGAAGTTTTTTGTTTTACATTTTCAAATGCAAAATAGATTTAAGCATTTTTATTGCATTGCCTTTGGTTTTTTTTTAGAGAATAAAAATAATGTATTGCAATATCATTGCATTTCTTCATTCATTTTTGTTCTGCGCTTTGCACTTATTGCTAATACCAAAAGTAAATCCCTAGGTTTGGGAAGCAAATATCCACATGAACTGTTAAGTGTTAATTTCAAAAGTCTTAGAATATCGTCAAAATGTAACTGGTAAAACGCCAATATATGGTTCACTATTGGGAAAATTAAATCAATGGCAAAATTATCTTAGTTTGCTAAATATAGAAAGTAAAATATCAAAAACGAGAGTTGGGCCACATACAACCCTAATTAAAGGAGATAAAAGCTATTTCAGACACTTTTTTTAAATTTAAAGTCACAAGGATGGTCCTAGGACAACAATTTTTACAACCTTAATTACGGACCAAATTTAGAACGTGCCATTTTTAGGATGCCTTCAATAACACGACTTAGGACCGAGACATGTCCAAAGACCATCCTTAGACATGTCCTAATCCTATAGGACACCTTCGTTAACACGGTCCCAGGATAGTTTTAAAACAAGTGTTAATTTACAATTCCTGTCTAAACCAACTATAGTTTTACTTATTCTATAAATTACAAAAATAATATATAAAGCTCTTTAATCAAAGTACGACAAAATTTATTTGTGATAAAATCGATATTTATACAGAATAGAATAGAATAGTATGTATTGAGTTATTTTTGTAGGCTGTAAACCTGGGATTTTTTTTCGCACCGTCTTTGCTTTTCCTGGAAGGACTACTGAGTTTTAGTTAACACAGTCTTAAATTTGCACAGTAATCGTATTGTCCATTTAGACTAAAATGGAGGACACATATCGCGCCGTGTATTTTTTTCAATTTAGGTGCAGCAATGTCAGTGCGAAAATC
The DNA here is from genome assembly GCA_963971305.1 of Arcuatula senhousia. Lineage (NCBI taxonomy): Eukaryota > Metazoa > Mollusca > Bivalvia > Mytilida > Mytilidae > Arcuatula > Arcuatula senhousia. The sequence continues at coordinate 49,513,881 of OZ020305.1, forward strand.
GCAAAATAAAACTGTCTCGATAAGTATTCGGTTTGTTTATGATTACATTTCAAAATAACATTTCCGAACAATAAAACTAACAGTTTTATACCCAACTTCAATAGACAATGGGGGTTCCAAAACATCGTCAAAGTCAACAACGGTTATTGTAAGTTTTTTTTATTCATCTGGTACAATGTTTTTTTTCCATTTAAAATGTCATCTTCTGGTCTCAAATCAAATTTTAAATGTTTAAACTTGTTCTTTTTCTCATCCACTCTAATTTTGATATTTACTTTTTCCTTGGGATGGTTATGGACAAAATGCAAAATTGTGTCGTTGAATATGCCAGAAAAAAAAATCACAATATTCGTATTTTAATTTATCCATATTATATTTCTGAAATTGAAAAAAAAAAATTCCATTAGTGCCTCTAGCCTGTATTTAAAGCACATTTATGTTATAACATCAAACAATAAAAATTAATTATAATAAAAATAAATAGCACAGAAATAAACTACAACAATTTTTGCTGCACAGAAATCAACATTCGTGAACTCGGAAATAAACGACAGCATTTCTTCAACCCTTTTTATTGAGTGTTTACAAAACAACAAATCAGTTACTTATTGTAGGTTTTTTGTTAACCTTTCATAAGATATTCCATCAAATTAAGATTAAAAACGCAAACTGCTACTTAGAAATGAGTTTTTCTCTAAATAAAAGGCTTTTTCTATTCTGATAAGTTTTATCAGAACACATAAATAAACTTTCTCTACTTTAAAAACTGCTCTCAAATAAACTACAGCGTGCACAGAACTTAACAGCAGCAGGGCACACAATAAACATTCGCCCCATAAGTTAAACACAGCTGTAAAATCATTTGAGAGGACAATTTCTAATCTTCGACAATAGAATATGTTCTAAAATATTATAAAGCATATTTACACTTACTAATTACTTACAGATGTACCAAAGAATTATGCGATTTTCAACATTTTAACTTTTTGTTTTTTCATTGCGATATTTCTTACATTATTTATCTATTGATTTAAAACTTGTTAAAAACAATAGAGTAACAAGTAAGAAACTACACATGAACCTTAACAACACTAGTATATCTATTTTTCTACCTAAATGACATATTTTCGTCTTCCTGATGTTTACAATCGTCTGTTTTACCCACAATACAACAATGACACAGGAGTAAACTACACCGGGGCACAGAAATCAACCGTTTTTCCCTTTCGCTCTTTCCATACAGTGCTAATGGATTATCAATTTAAGAAGAAGAAATGATTGTGATTTTTGTCTGCTTTTTTTTATCGTGTTGCTTAGTTTGGGCACAGGGACTTGCTCCCCTCTATCAATATTTTGTTAGAGTCAATGTGCGGTACGAAAAAAACACACACTTTTGTTCGTACCGCGCATTGACTCTAACAAAATATTGATAGAGGGGAGCAAGTCCCTGTGGTTTGGGCATGTAAACTGTTAAACTATCTTCAGATTCTTCCTTTGAGAACGCCCAATACCTGTAATAGAGGAAATATATAGCACTACAAAACTGTTACAGTTTTAGTTAAAAGCTGGTCCGGTCTTGTTTGTCTGGTTTTAATCATTTTAAGACTAATTTCTAGACCATGTTCTAATATATTATAGACTAAATCTACTAGTAGATCCGTCCAATATCCAGACCATATATACAAACTATAGCGAGACCAGACCAGTTTTTTTGTATATGTCCTATAGATGAACAATTCCAAATTTCGCCTGGCCCGCTTTATGTGAAAACTCATCTGAGATGTTCTATACCTAAATGTGGAGAGTACGTACCATGCATAGTAAAGCCAAAGCTACGAATCTTAACAGCCTGCGCTATAGCCTGGTAGTATAGATAATTGCATACTGCATATTTTCTCGTTTTCAATTGAAAGACAAGTGGTTTTATATCATTTTTATCGTTCCTTGCATTAAAACACTATTAACCTGACCAAGATTTTGTAAATTTGATATAAAAATGATGCAACGTAATCAAGAAGTAAATCACCATGATTACAGAATAAATAACTATCAAGTTGCAAAAAGAATTGCATCTCATCAGTCATTTTAACAAATCCATCAGCCTTCTTTATTTGAGAAAAGGACCACCCTTTATCATCTTGGCTGGTTTTTTTTTTTTTTTTGGTTTTTATTTTTTTATTTTCGTAGTGTATGCTTCTTCTGGTTCTACGAATTACATGAAATAGTCTTTCAGCTTGGCTTTCTAATCTTTTTGGCTGAAGCGTCACTGGTATGTGATACGCATATTACCCTGTTAATTGAGTTTTTATTAGGCTTTTTGGACTAAATTTAGTGTTTATAATGTCTAAGTCTGGTCTTATTCAAAGGTAACATATGTATGCACATGATTGTCATTTTTTATTCTTTTTTTTTTCTTTCTACTGTTTAGTTTTTGGCATTGATTTTATTAGTCACAAACTCAGTCATAATGTTTTGTTGGAATGGTATAATACTTACAATAAAATACTACATTGTCATGATTGTAACAATGTTCATTCAATAATTACATTCTTGTTTATAACGAGGATTTTAATTGGTTAATAGTTGAGTTTTATTTCTGTATAAAACTCAACAGCACGTGCTTCCTTGACAACGATTTCCGCGGAGTAATTCAAAAAGCATAGACCATGCATTACCTGTAATTTTTTCGTGCAAGTATTTAATATAATTGATTGGAATGTTATTATATACAATGAATGCAATATTTTTGAGTTTTATTGGTGTGTAAAAGCGTGGACCTTTGCGCACATTTTCAACATGAAGCGCTACCGCGCTTCATTAAAAATGTGCTTAGGTCCACGCTTTTACACACCAATAAAACTCAAAAATATTGCATTCATTGTAATATATGGAGTAGGCATTGCCTAAATGCGAGCATAGCTAAAAGGGACTACGTTTTTTGTTCTAAATGTCGACATTCAGGGCCATCGCTATCATTTAATTTCCAATATTTCCATTTGCTTATTTTGGGGCGAGATGGTATTGGGGCGATTAAGCTTCGAGACACGTTAGTTTCGTACGTGCATATAACCAAGACGAAACGAGCAGCTTATGTGTATTTATTATTTTAACAATATTATTTTCTTGTAAAAAGCGCAATTTATTATTTTTTTAAGCATTATTTCTTTTCTTATAAACTATTTTAACATTCACTCCGGTCCTGTAAAAATAATAACCCTTTCCGGACCATAAAAAATCTAAATCAGCATTAGCAAATTTCTCGCGGAAACAAATACCGTAGAGCTCTCCGCTCGAGCGGGCACGAATGCTCGCTATAAATAAGATGAAAACTGCATGTGGTTTTGTGTAGAGTGCAATCTTATTTTATACAATAATCATTTGATTTGATTACGTTATTATATCCAAGCCCTTTTCATATAACAGCTTATAGTTTTGAAATTAAACTTTTTACAACTATAAACCTATTCAAAACCTCAAATTGTTCTTTAAAAGTTTGGCACATAACCACAATATTAACGTTTGAAGGAGAATCCGTTCAGACCACACGACTAGCTTCCTTCTATTTTATATCCACGTGTCTTATTGGACATTTCATACCAATAATTTCGGTTTTATACCAATATAAGTATGTAGACAATTCTGCTTCATTGGTCTGGCTCGACATATTTGGTGTGTCGCACGTCTTGTCCTTGGGAACACAACGGTGATAAGTACAATATGATAGCGCTCAAACATTTGCAAATAATTCTATGACATGTCAAATCTATATTAAGTTTCATATAATAAGGCTTGTGCTGCGTGCAAAGGAAAAGAAATGTACAAAATGTACCACAAACTGCTTGAATAATGGAACATTTATGCTTGGCACCAATCAAAAAAACTTATAGTGAAACCACTGTATAGAACAGACTTTGACATGTTCTGCCAACATCCTGCTTTTACAAAATGTTTTGGCTAAAATTTTGTTTTTAAATCGTAAAGTACTTTAAGTTAAGTTCTTCACATATATATTTGGCCTGTCTCTAGACGGAGATACTAAATGGAGTTTTTTTACCGACTACGAACTGGCTTCAGCAAGAAAAAATGATACTTTGAAATGTAAATACATGAAGAACATTAAAACCAGATACTATAGAATCAGGTATATGACTGAAAATAGGAAACCAAATTGATATTGTCTGTTTGTAAACGACAGCAATTCTAAACTTTCCAAAGAATCAAACAGATCTAAACTTGAGCAATAAAACAGAAATATTAACGTGTGTTAAATAAGTTATTTTCACATCCCAGACAGGTGTTGCAATTTGTATTTTCTAATGATCAGCTCTAACTAAAATGATTTCCTCGCACCTGATTTTAACCGGTTTTCAAGAGAAATCTTCGCTTCTTTCAACTAATCACCACTGTCAATAAGTGTACCTAAATATACCACTTATTGTATTTTAAGTTACTCAAGTTAAAGACTTATTGATGGAAAATCATATTTAAAAGTGTCAACAATCATTGTGATGTTAATAAATATCACAAAAATGAGCAAATACGAAATAATCTAAAGCGGTAAAAGTTTCTCATGCAAAGAAACACGATTGAAAAAGATCAAAATAGGTTTTGGTTTGCTCTTGATATTATTTATGAAATGAAAAGTTCGTGGGAAAGTACAAGATCTATAATTCTTTAAGACTTTTTAATAAATACTTACTATCTTTTAGTATTCGAAATTGCAAATTAAATCTATGCATGGAAATAATTATTTGATTTACATATATTAGAAATTCTATCAACATTTTCATTACTTATTAATTATGCTTTTAGTGCATATTACATTTTGTAACAGAATCAAAAAGTTCATGGGTAACATACTATATCTGAATTATGCTTTTGATAGTATCATCTATCATGCAAGTGTGAAATTATTATATCCATATACGTGTATCAAACTAGAGAATAAAGTGATCATGCATATCTTCAAATTTCCATTCTTAAAAATATTTTGACCCACGCTCATAATGGTATAGTCTTTCCGCAGAATTACCATACTACGCAAAGGAATCCCCCTCGAGATCATGTATGTGAGCTGACGAGATTTCTGTACAACATGAAACCACAGTAAAAATATTAAGACAAATTAATTTAGAGCTAGAACGAGAATCGTGTAATTCGTAATAGCCAAAGTCTTCCCATAAATATACCTATACTAATTTCTCTCCCTTTGTAGTACATGTAGTAGAAGCTACACAATTACGAAACCTTCTTGAACATAAGTGTTATATCGTTTGCTTTATTTCGTCCCATTTATTGTTTGAATATGTGGTAATAACAAGATGTAAAACTATGTGCATTTCCTCGGGAGCTATAGGATAATGCCCTAATTGCCTTAGAAAAATAGCAGTCTCAAGCAGGATCCTTAGACAAATCATAAAATATGCTTGTTTTAGCATCTTAAAGCACCATTCCCCTTGCAATTTGAACATTTTTGCATTCGTGTTCTTTGTTTTCTCCCGTCCTTTGTCCATTTCTTATATTAAGATGCTTACTCAAACAGCAATGCTTCAACGTGCATTATAAACCAGCCCAGCAAACTGCATGTTAATGAACACATACATGTATATCAAGTAACTTGATATCTGAAACAAGTTCGTTTTTCCTCATCATTTGATATTCATTTTATTAGGGTTATATCATTGTTGGTCTGCTGCATTGCTTTAATATATGGATTTCGATGATGCGTGCCCTTCCAAGTTCTTGAAAATTTCCCTGTGAAAAGATTCTCCCAGTGAGCCACCTTATTTCCCTGAGTGTTGTGTTAATTTCATATTATGAACACATTTGAAGATATAACTGAAATTAGTACATGTATTATACTTTTACTTTCTATTGAATTGCATGTTTGCAAACAAGAGCGCGTTACATTATCTTAATAATGAATTGTTTGGCATTTTGCTCCGCACTGGTGCATTACGCCTTTGATTTTTCTTTTACTTCTCGGTTTATGATACAGGAAGATACATGTACTTAACATTTCTTCGAATTCATAACTATATTAACCCGAATGTCTTCTTTAATCTCTCATGAAAACGTAAAAAAAGTCATTTAGACGGCGTTTGTTGTATTTTTGTACTAGAGAAAATACTCGGGCTGGTACCAACATAATTCAATTACGCAACCATAAGAACAATATGTCATTCCGTGGGTCTCAAGGTCCCGAGTAGACAATACAAAAGCACTAATTGTCTTCCATTAACAATATAACACAGGGAGACATCTTGACGTTTAATTAAGATACAAAGAACTCTAGCCATGTTTTTGATAGGATAAGTAAATCATTATCATAGACGTTTGTTCCATAAAAATGGATTGACAATTATCATCATTTATCATCTACAGAAATATGTCTCTTATCCCTTTATATTGTTCTGCAATGCATTATTAATGAACTCAGGTGCACATCTAATACGTTTCTACAGATTTTTGTGAAAGTGGAAATCATGAACTGTTACAGTATTATTTGCACATGTATATACGATTAAATGTACTACACTCAATGTATCATGTTACGAAAAAAATCTAAATCAATTAATTCTAAACTGATGATTTTTTTTAACCGAAGCTAATGATAATCTACATGTTTCATGTATACCATTTCAAATTTGAACCTTCCGGGCTTTCGTATCTTATCTTTGCGTTGTATTATATCAACAAATATATTTTTTCACCTTTTGATCCGGTTCAACAATAATCGTGTCGTGTTGTGATATTTGACGATCACGTTGTCCGTCTGTCCCTCCGTCCGTTTATAGTTATGTCACAGATATCTCGGCTTTGGAAGGAATTTAATTCACTTAGTACATATCTGAAGCAGAATGAGTTGTTTTTTACCGTCCCGTCCCGCCCATTGCCATGTATTTTCTTTTTTCCGAGCCTACGATTACGAATGCAGTTTAATTGTTATGTTACTATGCTCTACACTCTTAGCATATATACTTAATCTATTTCGTTCAATGACATTCTTTAAAAAAAAACACTGACAAATATATATTTGTGTATAGATCTACATGTAGCAACATGCCAGTCTACTAAGCAATGCTGACAAACATATGTTTTTATTCTTCTGAAAATTCCAAAGTACAGTAACGTCATAACTATCTTACTGGTATGCTCATTAGACAAAGCCAGAACTAAGAACATTTTTAGAGATCCTATGCACGAGAAATATTCATCAAAAATTGATTTGACACAAATTGGTATGGACACGAAGACTATAAATATTTGTCCGATTTGTTGTTTATCTTTTACTGTTATTGAGCTGGTACATGTATGATACATGAACGCACTCTAAAAAAAAACAAGCACAGTAATGTTTTAAGCTTTTTTAGTAAATATTATATTCTGTTGCAAGATTCATAAAGACATTCCTCCTCTCTAGAATTCTTGTTTTTATGAAATATTGATAGAGGGGAGTAAGCCCCTGCACAATATTTATTTGTGTCAGATACAGATAAATGCTCATCTAATGCTCAATCTAATGCTATTTAGTCTGATAAAACATGAAGATGCATATAATCGTCTTTGCATAAAGCCAGATAAAGTCAGATGACGGCTAGAGGTTGACCATTTGTTTCCGTTCTCCTCCTCAAAGGCTTTTTGACCAATGGCCTTTCCGGTATTTGGCATTCATGACTTATAGAGATAGTTAGAAATGAAGGAATGTCAGTAGATATTTTCAACATCTGTTAATCACTTATCTTCTTCCTCTAATTATTTGTCTAGTGTGTTTTTATTGGTAGCTAATTGTAAGATCGTATATTTTAAAATCATTCTCCATTTAGTAACTTGAATTGCAAGCAAAATATAATAAGTTTTGTTTTGTTGCATAAGTGCCAACAAACTACTTTTTTAGATCAGAGTCAGAAGTCAGCAATCTGTCCTCCATGTTGCTATATTACATTTTCTGACTATTGGTCGGTTGTACACCTTAACTATGTAACTGCTGGTGGTATTTCAACCATACTTTTTGCTTCGCATCAAGGTGCGAAGCTATTAATTTCATAGGATATTCACGCCATCTTGAAATAATCAATCACTTATGAACGCGTTGATTGGCTGTTAAACAAGGTTGCAAAAGTGACAGATTGTTTCATTGGCTTAACCAATAACTATAATCGTGAATCAGTTACGGAGAAGAGACGATTTGATAATGATAAGGCTATTTTGTGTACTGCAGAACTGGACACGGTACAATTTAATAAATCCACTAAAATAGTTTGATCACGTGATATTTTGTTGTAATCAACAGATTTATCATATGATTTACAAGTCCAGATTATTTTTATGCTTTTCTTGATGTGTATTTTCATCCAACTACAAGTTTTTTTTGTTTGGCTAATAAAAGCATAATGCACCGTGCTGAAAAGTTGTCTTCCAGAATTCTGACCAGTACCTCCTCGTGGTGGGAGACGGGCCCAGTCTCCAATTAGGCGTATGTACCTGAAACAGCCAACACTGGCGGTGGCGTGTCATGGCCTGGACGACTCATGGTACACAGCGAGTCTTTAATAATCGCTGCATAGGCTTATAGCATATAGTCACGACTATAAACACCCATATGTATGCTGAAAAGTTTGGCTTTATATGAAATCACTTACATACCAGTATATTTGAACTTTCATACTCGAGCTTTCAAATCATGTCTGTTTTAATAATAATGAGAACCATAGTAGTTTCATGATTATTTACTTAATTTGTTCTTTAAGGACATGTACATTTTAAATCACATTTTTCTTCATCTGACTCGTGGGCCTAAACATTTTAGCCATGTTCTTGGATATTTACTTATATGTCTTTTTCTGGCAGGGGCTATTCCAGCATACCAATAAAAGACACATGGGCTTTAAATTACAACTATGGGCGAGTTACCAATACTTGTGCACGTTCAATTTATTTTAAAATTCACTTGCAATGTTTGCAAATATAGCGACAAATTAGAGTGACTTTTTCAATATCCCTCGTCTTGCATAGTGGTGCTGTGGCGTCACAAAAATTCTTCATCGCAGATTTGTCATTTGCCAAGTATGGATTTCTTCTATATCAAGCATTTTGTTGTTCGTTACCCTTCTGCTTCGTGTAATTATAGACATGTTCCTGATGCATTCTATAAAGTTCTGGTGGACCAGTGACTTGTTTTTTTAATTATAAACCGATATACACTTTCCTTTCCCTTAAATGCCGCTACAGCGAAGCTTCCCCAGCTTTTTGAAAAGCTAAAACTTGTTAGGTTTTTAATGTTGTTCAACGCTTAAGATACTGATGTCATATATTTGTTAGAGTGGTCAGGATGTTAAGATTGTACATCTTGATTATCATGGCTCTTTACAGGAAGACGTTTTCAAATATTTTGACTACGGTCATAATCTATTTATCTTTTGCAAGTAAACATACCAATCCATGTCCGGCATGCAGCTTGGCCTTGACGAAAGGTGTTTTCTTCAACATAACATTTAGCAATACTAACTTATGACATCTTTGTTTGTATTACAGTAACTTCGTTAGGCATGTTTATGTAAATCTGATGAAGTCTTGTATATCTAGTTAGATTTGTTATTATAACTAGGTCGTAGGGTTAATTAATAAACAGGTAATTTGGCTGATTGTTATGATTCTTCCAGCTGCAGAAGCTTTAATAGTATATGCTGGGTCTTAAAGGAGATTTGATACGTTTGTTTTGATTACCTGCATGTTTCCTTTGTATTACGGCAAAGACAGTCTATTACTTAATGTCACGCTTGTCATTGCACTTTCATGTCCAATAAAAAAATTGTGTCTCGGACAATGGTTATTGAAAGGGTACGAATGAGTTCCTCCAATGACATATACATGTACTAGTAACTGTTTTGATATTGTTTATACCAAGTGTACTCATGCAGTGTATCTTAATATTGTTACTTTTCTCGTTGTTCATCGTCGGAAACCTCTTGATGGCTTTGGTCTCCAGCACGCTCCATCATTCTATACATATGTTATAGATATCGCTCCTTTTATTTCCAACGAATTACATGATAATGACAGTCGGTATCTCGGTGCTTGGGATGGCTTCCAGTGTTTTGTTTCTGGTTATACAAGTAAACTTTTGTTTATTTTCTTTATTGTAAGAATACTCTTCGACAAATCCAAATATCACATAACTATTATCTTTTCTCGACACCCTTTATTTAATTTGGAATATATTGTATTAACAGTACAAATAAAAAGCTACACTGAGCGCGAAGTATGATACGACCGCAACATGTTGAACCCTGTACATTTGCGGCCCAATATGGATTGTCAAATGCCTTGGGCACATGCAGCCCATGGTGCACTCAAGATTTTTTACACTTGCATTCTTTGGTGGACTTTCTATGCATATTTATTTTTTTATACATTTATACAAACTTTCTAGGGAAACTCATAAGGCACTTTTGACCCCTTTGATCCCTAATTTCTCCAAGGAGAAATTGCAATTCATGTAGGAATTTTTACAAGGATTTCAATGAAAAAAAAGATTTTGAAAATTGGACCACAAATTAAAAAGTCGATTTTAGATGTGGCCCCTTTTTGACCTCTCATAGCAACGTAACAGTGCGTGCAAGACACTTTAAAATTGTAGCAACATTTACCTGACATGATCTATTGAGGAATACAATGAAAAATTGAACAAAGTCGTATGAAAAATAAATGCTCTACAACAGTTTTGTTTTAACAACCGTTTTACCCCTTTTGGCCCCCTTTTCTCTGAATCGGCAGGGGCCACAATCCATAACTTTCTCTAGTGGTTAGAAGCATCATTTTAAAACAACCGCTAACAATTGATCTACACACTACAACTTATCTTTTTAGCTCACCTGGACCTTCGGTCCAGGTGAGCTATTACCATCACTTGGCGTCCGTCGTCGTCGTCTGTCGTCGTCGTCTGTCGTCGTCTATTAACAATTTTTCAAAAATCTTCTCCTCTGAAACTACTGAACAGAATTTAATGAAAATTGGTATGAATGATCCTTAGGGTGTCCTGCACCAAACTTGTGTTTCCATTTTTGATCCGCCAAAAAACATGGCCGCCGTTACTAAAAATAGACCAGGGAGGTCAGACTACTGTTTTTGGCTTGTAAATCAAAAAGTATAAGAGATAGATGAAATCTTATGCCAGCCTACTGCTTCAGCATCAAAAGTTCTACGAAAGTCTCCATTTGGTCGAAGTTGTCAGATGATCCCTAATAGGGGTTACAGCTCCTTAAAGGTGAAAATAGCGTTTCTGCATGTTTTTGGCCTATAGAATGAAAACTATCGTAGATAGAAAAAAGCTGTTGCTTGCTTAAATGTTCAGCTCATTTAGCTCTACTAAAGTCTCCATGGGGTGGAAGTTGTCAGATGACCCCTTATAGGGGTTACAGCCCCTTAAAGGCAAAAATAGTGTTTTTGGCTTAAAGAATGAAAACTATTGTAGATAGAGAAAAGCTGTTGCTTGCTTAAATGTTCAGCTCATTTAGATCTACAAAAGTCTCCATAGGGTTGAAGTTATCTGATAACCCCTTATAGAGGTTACAGCCCCTTAAAAGTTGAATAATAGTGTTTTTTTTGATTATTTAGAATGAAAACTATTGCAGATAGAGAAAAGCTTTTTTATGCTTAAACATTCAGCTCATTTAGCTATACAAAAGTCTTCATAGGGTTGACATCAAGACCAGATGAGCGATTCAGGCTCCTGGGAGCCTCTTGTTATTAAACCATTTGCCAAGACAAAACTCTGATAATTGGTATTTTTGGCCTCTTTGACCCCTAAATACTTGAAATCTGATTGAAAAACGCAGGCAGGGATTTTGCCGGGATTCAAATGAAAAAAAGATTTTGAAGATCGGACCACAATTAAAAAAGGCGATTTTTTGGGTGTGGTCCCTTTTTGACCCCTCGTAGCAATGTAACCGAGCAAGATACATCAAAACTTTTGTTACATTTTGTTGACAGAATTTATTGAGGAATACAATTAAAAAAGAATGATCATTTAGCATCTTTATACACCCATTTTAGCCTTTTTTTCTGTAACGATAGGGGCCAGAAACATACCTTCATATTGTAAAACTATGGATAAACAAACCGACCAATAAACTATTTTGGCCTCAATTCATCATATATATATTACATATCCCAAATCTTGAGTATAGTTGTTAAAAGTTGTGTTTCGTCCAAGGCTTTGGGTTTACTTATTGTCTGTCAAGGAAGACGTGATATATTGAATATTAATTAGAAGGATTGCAATCACCCGTCTTATTGTGTCAGTTTATTCTATCCCATTCCTGCATTTATAAAGGACACAAATCGATGATATACTGTGAGTCACTATGTAGTAAAAACTCTAAGAGTCTCTTGCATTCCACATTTCGGTTCAGGTATGCCACTAAAAGATTAGGTTTGGTTAGTTATTGCTTTAGTACCAAGCAGTGGGATTTCGTTTAAATTAGGGAATAACATGTAAAAAGAGGTGACAAAATGAACATAAAATGTTGATTAAGAGAGAAGTTGGATGGGGTCACAATTAGGTTTATAGTGAAACGATCGAGTTTTGACTGCCACTTAAAAAAAAGGAGGGATGGGAAAAGTATGTCAAGTTAGCATACTGCAAGGGATCCTACGGATCGTATTCTTACCGAAACCTGCAGTATTGTTCTTTAACGTAAGAGAAACGTAGCTTTTTCTCCTCACGGCGCGCTTCTGTGGTTTGTGCTTTGATTTTCTGGCGACCCCGGCATAAAAATAACAACCCGAGGAATATATATCATATTCGCTTTGTGCATTTATAACGCTTTTGAATAATGAGATTGACAAGTACACTGATAAAACATATTTTCAATTTTTTGAAAAAAAAAAAACTTTTATTATTTACTTCATGTTTTGTACTTTTACCTGAATATAAATATTTATTCTCAAGTATTTCCAACCCACTTTGTGCATAAAAATACATGTAGCAATAACGTTTAGTTACTACTATGTAAAAGCTTCATAAAAGTTTTCAGTAGACATGCGTCACAGACTATTAAGTTTTCCCAAATACATCGACGTTATTGAGACAGAATAACTATATATTTGAATGAATAAGTACAGAATACATATAAGTATTAAGTCTAGGCATATATATTTTTATTTCATTAGAGGTGATATATCAATATGGTCAAAAAATCTCAGTTAAAGAGATTTTTCCTATTTATCACGATTTATTCCATTAGGGTCTTCTGAAAATGCTTCTTATTGATTATTCCAGGGCAGACAGATTTTCTATTTTCTGAATATAGGAGTAATTAAATTATCATTGGGTCGTTTGGTTTGACCTCCGCGGGCAATGTTTAGTATAAAACTGTTTATATCCGGTATAGAGATAGGGTAATATCAATATTCTCCAATACACCTAGATCTGAGAGAACTTGTACAAACTGTTCCTCTGGGGAAGTTGAAGACGAAACACACTTTTTATGTGTTTGTTCAAAATTTGAAACAAAAAGAAATATTTTATTTAACCTTATTGCCCAAAAGTATCCCAATTTTTCTAGTCTATCAAACATTTCCAAAATGATATTTTTACTTAGTAATGAGGACACTGATATACTAAATGCCACTGCCAGATTTATACTGGATAAAGATATTTTTTACTAAATTAATATTTTATTTATGATATATTGTATTCAATATATGGACATTGATCAACATTAACATCTTATACATTGTATATTGACTGTATCACCATGTTGTCTATTGTATTTTATGTATAATCTATCAATTATGTTCTTTTCCTCTACATGTACAACTCTCTTTGCTCCCAGTGGGCTCCTGATTGGAAATAAAAGATATGTTATGTTATCAAAATTCAATTTGATGCTCTTGAAGACTGCTCAAAGCATGCTAAGTTTCAAGCAACAGTTCTGAACTACTAGTATGCCTGAAAACAGTTATATTAAGATTCAATAAGAGAGACTTAGAGCATGATGAATATTGTAATAAAATCAAACTCGATGCCAAATGCAAACTTTCAAAAATAACGCCATTATCTTTGGAAATTATAGTTGGTATTTACGAGTCTATTATCTAATCGTTATATTAACACTTCTGCCAGGTTCCATAAATATTTGTCTTCATGCAATATTTTGCATTCAAAGCAAATTCTCAGACTATAGGACCTACGTGCATGTCTGGGTTGACAAGGCAAAAGTCCAGAAACAAAGTACGAAAATATAACAATTTGCTAACAAGTGTCACAAACCTTAAAGGCTTATGATTTGCTGAATGTCAAATGATGCGTCATGGCGAGTTTGACGAAAAATCTGCGACTCTTTTAGGCAACAGTAAAAGCTTGATAAGATTCTCCCACTTTTGCAAATTGTTTTGCTTTTCAATATTGCTATTTTATATTAAGCATGATGTCGTAATTTTAATTGGTACCAAAGGTGTCATAGATAAGAAGTCGATTCCAGGTTTACTCAATACTAGATACTAGGTTTGTCTGTCTTCTGCTTTTTTTTATGATATTTTACTTCCCCTTAAAATTATGTATAACATTTAATGTCATAAATTAATTCCTCATATTAAGTTATCTTTTTTTTCAGATTCTGTATGGAAAACCGATGTCGACTTTTTGTATTCCAAGGACAGGGCACTACTGTCCGACCATGTCGTCCGGCTGAATTCTACTCCAACTACCATCAATTCCACCTTAGTCCCTTTATACACAACGTTAAACAACGATGGTTACCGACCGTCAGCGTCTTTCATGTATTTCGTTTCCGGTCTTCTGGTATATACTGTTCGATACGCTTCGGTGTTTTGGTACACTAACAAGTATCTTTCGTTCGTGTTCGTTTTTCAGTTACTCTTTATGAGCGTCAATTCAATCTTTTCATACAGTGGATTTTCTATTCTTTATAAAATTGCAATGAATTCCAAACTTTACCAAGGAATTAGCCTTATTCTAGGCTGTGGGAGTATAATGTTTCTTTTTGTCGTTTCCGGAATCGTTTTAATTCTATCATCAGCCGCTGTGTTCGAATATGGGTTCAATAAATATTACGACAAATACAAATTAGTAGATAGAAGGCATAATCCTAAAAATTACAATAGAAAAATACTCAAAGACCGTGGACCATGTAATGGGCATATAGCGCATACATTTGCTATGATTACTCTTGTCCTACTCGCTTTTTTCAAAGGACCAATCATATATGACCTATTTACTATTTATAGAGTATCTAAGGACAACTTGATTCTAACTGCCGTTATCCTAGAGGTATGCTACTTAGTGTTTTGGATTTTTCTATGGACGATTTTCACCATTAAAGAAACTTGGCTTTTCAGAATCCTAGATTATGCAAACGTTGGTCAGCCAATATTTGTAATTAAAAGTAACAATTTGACCTACACGCCGTCGATTTCTATTGCATCTATTGATGTAAAAGAGTTTAATTCGCTTTCGAACGTTCGACCCAAAAGACCTGGGTCTGTCCAAAGCATGGACATAACACCCAGTGAAAGTGGGTTCGATGAAGGAGAAACGGCACCGTCGACCGAAGATGAAAAATTTGGAATAAGCCTCCCACCCTTGCGAGAAAACGACGATTCGATAGACTCCAATGATGTAATGCTACGTAGAAGTCGGAATAGGCGCAGCTATGGACAACGTGTAACATTTCACGACCATGTACGATGTTCCCTTAGCACGGAAGCTTTAAATGAATCACACCGCAGCAGATCCCCAATGCCGGACGACCGTGTGAATGTGACGGCGGATATCCATTCAAATGGAAAGACTAAGTATGCACGTAGGAGTTCCGATCCGGATGCAAAACGGCTACGTAACAGCAGACAGCACTGCAGTTCTGTCCCGCGTCAAAACGGGACTGAGGTCGATAGAGTTTTTAACAAAGAACTTGCTGAATATATATCTAATATAAAAGAAATAACCGATAATCATAGAGACTTGCAGAATAGAGATAGTGCTGAGACGGAATTTCTGTCACCAAATCAAGCTAAGGTCGAGCGTAGGCCACGGACGCCTCGAGGGCAAACGCCAGAAAAAGCCGCTAATCGACAAAGTGGCGGCTCCAAGTCCTCGCGAGAACAAACTCCTGAAAAGATTTCATATAGAAATAGCAGATCAAACCGAGATTCAAGTATAAGTAGTGATTCTAGTAGAATGAACACGAACGAATCTGTAGCAAATAAAAAGAATCTTTTGAAAAATAGAGACGAAGATATGATAATGACTGATGACAAGAAGCTACAAAAACAAAACAATGAATTTTTTACAAGAAACGAAAAACCAGATATCGTCCCAAACGAAAATAAAAGACAAATTTTTCCCCGTCCAATAAAATTTGTTCCGAGAAAGGCCGAAATAATACGAAGAGACTCAGCTAATTATTCTCAGACATCGTCGCAAGACAATTCTTCCAATGACTCCACGGAACAAGGACAACAGTCCCAAACGTGTAGTCAAGTATGATTGCCATTTTTGTTTTATGCATTTGTTTTTATTTATTTTGTACATGCAAAAACGCTACATAGGGGTCACTATCAATTCCATGAAATCGGCGCTACACATATTTTCAAAATTTCGAATTATTATCAAAGGCTTGATCTCCCAAGTATACGTAGTTTTTTAAAAGTGAGCTCTTTACCCGACAAAGATGTTACACCATCCGTCCGTCTGTCTATCCAATGGTGGCTTTGAATAACGTTAAGTGACTTTCAGTGCAATTAAACAGTCTTTGGCAAATGGACACAAACATAATATTGATAGAGGGGTGCAAGTCCCTGGGATTAAAGGTATTTCTTCTTTCAAGTGACTGACTCTTTTTTAATAAAAATCTTGGGTTTTTTTTGCATAGTTTATTCTTTTGTATTGCACAAAAAGGTGACATATGTCTTTCATTGAAGCTAGATGCATTTCAGTGAGTGTGAATGCAAATCGCATGTTCCAAGTCTGTAGGAGTGCATATCTGTTGAAATAATTATTGTATTAATGCATGTTGAAGACATTTGTATGCATGTAATTAAATAATGTGATGTAGCTGTATCATTTGATTACGCAATCTGTTGGCTAACATGTAAGAATTCAAAACACCTCCATACTATTTGATTTAAAGATAAAGCCAGACATTCTTAAAATAGTTTTTTTATTGCTATTACTTCATACAGAAATCCGAAAGTATATAGGATATATGTCTGAGCGGATATTGATAAGACTGAAATGTTTTTTGAAGAAGCTCAGACTTTACAGATACAGATACTTAGCTTGAATACAAATTACAGCCAATTGTTATTGTTATTCGTGTTGGTAATTGCTAAATTGTTTGTTGTTTTTATCTGCCGTTAACCTAGTATTCTGTTAACCGGTGCACTTCATTTGAGCGAATTGGCATTTCAATTGAGCGAAAAAAAAGTTTCATTTGAGCGAAAAAAAATATTCATTTGAGCGAATTTTTTTACAGGTAAATTTTGTTTTTACAGGTAAGTATTACGATTATTTTCTTTTGTACCATAAAGTTATTCATATATAGATAGAACAAAAAGAATAAAACATTGTCAGATAAAGGAATAACCATCAAATAAAAGACACCTTTTTTCCTTTATTGGTTTCTGTCAGCTTCCAAATCATGTTCAATCTTTTTCATGTCTTTGAATACCGGTACATGTATATAAGAACGACAAGTAGTGAACTCTTCCAAGTATAATAATAGATAGATAGAAAGAATAGAAAGAAATCAAGGTATGGAACCTGTAAATCGATTGTTTTGTTTCGCAACCACTACAGCTGATTTTGATATGTTTTGTGTAAAGTTATATTTTAAGTTATGATTTTTAAAAATATATCTGTATTCTGTCTATGGCTACAAAATCGAATTTTTATTCATAGTCTGTCTTATTTTTTGTATAAATTGTTTAGCCATTTACCTTTATTTACCTGTATTTACCTGGAAAAAAATATTCGCTCAATTGAAATAGAAAAAATCGCTCAAATGAAAGGTGGGGTCATTTTCAAATTCGCTCAATTGAAATGCGCCCTCTGTTAACGCATTCGAAGGCTTTTCAACCTAGTTTCTGGTGCGTTTTCAACAGTGTCATAAGAGCTGAAGCTAGACCTCTATACAAAATACAAAAGTCTCATTTTTTAAAGTGCAGTTCTCTGTAAGAATCAGGCAAAAAGTTAAAAACTTTGAATCATGATTTAAAAAACACACGATTTTGACAATAAATTGTCGTTCAAAATAGCCTTTTAATGAAGAAACAAACATTAGTTGTTGTCTCGAGTGTCAGAGGATGGAGAACAATTTCTGTTAAAATGATAGGAATTTAGTGTGACTTGACAGAGTTATCTCCCTTAGATTCAAATTTTATATGCATTTCAACCAAAATATATCTCAAATTACTAGTGCCAATGCATTTTTTTGTTACTTTTTAAGCATTTTGAACAGTATTTTGAAGTCAAACTTGTGTGTTTTTTTAATCATGATTCACCCATTGCCTGATTCTTACAGAGAATGACACTTTTTTTTATTAAAATCAAGTCATCAAATAGCATTCTTATAAGTTCTTTACTTCCTGTTAAGTTTATTTTATCCTATAGATAAAGAAAACTGTTGCTAGCCTATATGTACATCGTATTTAAATCTACAAAAGTCACATCATATTAAGGGGTTTTATTACCCTTCAATGCTAAAGCATGTTTTGTTTTATAAAATGAAAACGGCTTCATGTCAAAAAGTTGTTGCTAGACTTACTCAAATGTTCTATCAAGGTTTCCATTTAGTCGTGGCTCTTTAAGACCCTATGAGAGGATGGGTTGTATTGCCCTTACCAGGACAATTTGTTTATTTCATAAGGTATGAAAAATGTTGCAGATAGAGAAGTTGTTGCTTGCTTAATTGTACAGCACACTTTCTCTGCAAAAGTCTCCGTATTGAGTTGAAGTCGACAGACTGTAATAGGGCTTATTGCTTACAGTGCAGTCAAACTTTTGTGCTGTTCTCCCTTACACCTTGCATATAAAAAAAACCACTGTATCCCCATTTGTTCTATTTTGGTTGACCAGACCTTTTAAGTGGTATATAGACTAGTTCTTCTACGTATTTAAAATGTGTTTTGTATATGTTTAGCAGATATAAAGATTAAACATGTGACGTAAATTCATCTTTGCAATATCCCTTGGTAAACATGTTTTAAATTGAATTGTCCTTCCATTTTCAAGACCAAGTAAGCGTGCTCAATCGTCATTGAACTGGCTATCGCATGGTAAATATTTATGATTGATTGATTGTTGCTAAATGTTCCATCGGTGATATTTCAGCCATAATCAGGGTACATGGAAAGATTTAAAAGCATTTATCTAATTGTGAGTTTCAAATATAATAACTTTTTTTTTAAATATGGAAGCACAATACTATTTTGGGTGTACTTGTATTAATATTCAAAGCGCTACGACTTTATTTCGAAACAAACTGTCATTTAACAAAAGCCTATTACGCTTAGCTGCTGAGTTCACATCAATCATTTTCTTAGCTTACAGTTAAGCTCATCGGTTAATCAAGCCGACAGTTGAAGCTAACTAAACGATATAATTCTGAATTATAGAGTGTAAATTGCATTTTTCATCTTGCTGCCTCTAAATTAAAGATTACCACCCTCTAAATAACTAAAGGCTTCATTAAGAAAATCATTAGCTATATTTATTGGTTATTTTTCGTTTGTATAAAAATGATTTATTGGTCTTTTGGAGAAGTTGACAATAAGGAAATGAAACAACCGCAGCGTTACTGAACAATTCTCTGTTGGTGGCACGTCAAGAATGATGATGATTAGATGAGTATAATTTTAGGCTCATCAATTTTTTTTTCTTCAGATATAAGTTTTAATTAATGTCATTATAAAACAAATTCCATGCAACGTTTTCTATTGGTTTCGGCTAGAGCGAGATGAACATAAAAGGGGTGATCCAGGTGATACATAGGCGGATCCAGGGGGGGGGAGGGGCCGGGGCCCCCTTTTGGCGAAAAAAAACTGTTGACAAAAGGCCGATGGGGTTGGAGATTTTGGACTGCCATTGTAAAAAGGAGGGGTGGATTGGATCGGGAAATTAACCCACCAGGGGTCCTATGAGTCTTACTATTATCGAGACCTGAAACAGGGTTCTTGAACGTCCGATGAAAATGACATTTTTCCAAACACGGTGCACCACTATTTTTTGTGGTCAGGTTTTCCTGACGCAACCGGAATACATCATGACTCTACCACTTGGGAGCTTACATCCCAGTTGCATTTTGGGCAAAACGGCCTGACGCGATGTCAGGTTTCTGGGCGCTCTTTAGTTGACTTTTACCGACAATCCTAGCGCTGCTGTGGGCCTTTCCGCCTTTTGGCACCCGCACTGGTGTCTATTTAATGCTATTTTATGTATATTTTCGTAAACGTATACATATAATATAGATTTTCCAGGCTAAATATGTACGTATTTATTTGATTAGCATTCAAAAACATGACCCAGCGTTAATAAAGTGATTAAACGGAGAAATTATAATTGAAACAAATTGATAAAAAAATGAATAGCTGCACAAAACCTATTGTTTTATATATTCAAAAACATGCATTTTACGCCCAGAAAATTTCAATACTATTGCTATAACACATTATCAATTTACTCTGAGTTTTTTTTTTTGGTCTAGCCAATTACATGGTGCACCCACTTTTTATTGTCACAAGTCAGTCTGGAGGATACATTTGTCAATCAACCAGAAACGATATTAAGTATGCATGTAGTAAAAAAGCTGTGTTAAAAGTGATGCGCCCTTCTCGTAAAGCAGCAGAGGAAAGCATGCTGATCACCGTTTGATTGATGTTGGTAGCAGACCATTGGACATCAATCAAGCTTGTTCCTGGTTTATATTTTAAATCTTGCTGATGAAGCATACCTTTGCATTGTTTTTGTTACTCTTTGATGCAGCATGACGCTATTGTTTGCCAAATAGATTTTAAATTGCTTTAGAATTAAATGATCGTTGTAGCTTGTACTTGATGTATACATATCTTAAGAGTAGATGCCTGTATAATTATGTTGCAAGTGCAATTTAGAAGTCAAATGCCAGAAAGATAAAAGTACGAAAGAGTAAGTGGCACTATTGATAATTATACAAAGTTCATTACAACGTTTAGCTAAAAACAATATTACAATTTTTCATTCAAGAACACTTAACTTTTCTATAAGAAAGTAAGACAAATAAGTTATTTTTCAGAAAGTCTATAAGAGTTTACCAATGTATAAAATTTCTAATGGTCCTATTCTTATTTCTTTTCAGGACGAAAAGAAGTGATAGTGGTGTCTTGGTATGATGTTTGGTGCTTCGAATAAACATAATTTATATTAAATAAAAAAGTGTCTATATTGGTTGAATATCAAGCTAAAACATTTAATGAACCTAAGCAAACACTACAAGAGAAAGAACCTCTTTCGATTTCAAAAAATAAATTAATAAAAAACCAAAAAACCAAAAAAAAGGACCAAAGAAAATTTTAACCCCGACATTTTGGTCGCAAAACAGAAACCTCTTTTATTGTATTACAGGCGCATGTAATTGTGCTGATGTATATGATATGTTGGAGTAAAACATATTATACTAACTCGTAAGATTTTGGTATTTTTCCTCAAACAATTTGAAAAGACACAAGGTAAAAACTTTCAGAAGTAAATCAAGCTTTTAATCTCACGCAACTTTTGCAACTCAAAAGGAAAATTACACGATTCAGAATGATGATCACAGCATACCAGATTAGAAACCCTTAAAAGTATAAGAAATGCGATGGCTTCCAACTTTTCCAATCGTCAACTTTCCGTTTTTTTGTAGCTACATTCCGTCCGCTACAGCTCACAGAGTTTACGTATCACAATTGATTCGTTTTTCCAGAGTTTTTGATTTCCTTGATAGAGCATCACGTCAGACAGGCAAATAATTAAAACAGACCACTTTGCTTCCTGGTTGTCTACAGATGAACACAGATGTTGGTTTTGACAAATAAGTTTAGAGTTGTCCTCTTGATTAGACCCACACTAGATCGATCGTTGGCAACGTGACGGGTGTGCTATAGCAAGCGGGAACTGCATACTCTTCCGGGGCACCTGAGCTCACTCTCGTTTCGACTTGAGTTCAAGTTGCTGATTTCGTTTTGGTTTCGTTTGTTGTGTATTTTTGTGATGATTTTATGTCTTTAAATTGTCTTTTCTGATTTACGACATTTGATTGTCCCATTGGTACATCTCTTCTTCTTTTATGAAATATGCAACAGTTTAATTCCATATGCACAAGAAAGAGGATTTTAACATTGGACCTTTCCATTAACAATTTTATAGAACAATTACCATTGATAATCCCCCATTAGCACATAATTGTTGTAATTGCTGCACCAGGGGCGCTCTACCCAACAGATCGAACAACCAAACAGTATACAAAGAAAAAATAAGCCAAATTGGATCCCAAGTTAATACTAAGATCATTTTAGATAGGAAGAAACTTAGATTTTTGCCAAGATTTAAATCTACACGAACAAATTCATAGCTTTGACACTCAAAAAAATTTCCTACTTAAAACCCTACAAATGTTACTTAATATTTTAAGCATTTCCATTAGTAGGGAAAGTTGTCAGACGGTTAAGTAATACTTAGTAACATGTAAGTAGTTGATATTACTTGTTACTATAAGTAAACTTTATAACTTTAGTATTACTATTAGTAAAATTCAAGATTTACTTGAAGTAAAACAACAATTTTGATTTAGTAATACAACTACTACAGTTATTTTACAGCAAGCATTACATAAAGCTACATTCTCACTTGCTTTACCATTACTTGCAGTATTTGCGTTACTTATATCAAGTATTTATCTTACTTATCTCAAGCATTCCATATATACTACTAGTAATCCCATTGACTTCAATATGAATAAAAACACAATTTCCAAGGTTTATATCTTGGGTATTTATAATTTTAATGTTTTAAAAAGTAATTCATTTCAATTCTGGCTAACATAATCATATGTTTTCCGCAAATTTTAATCTTTGATTCAAAATTGAAACAAAATAAGTTTCATTTTCCTAAATTACTAAATTTCAAGGGAGATAATTTTAAAATTCCAAAAAGAGAGATTTTGAGACAAAAACTGAAATCTTATATAATTTCACTAAAACTCATCCTCGGGTACCCAGAGGTTCTTCTCTCGCTTACTCATTCATCGTGATGAATGAGTAAGCGAGAGAAAAACCCATGGGTTTCCGATGATGACTAAAGAAGCAAAGGTGTACCAAAGGGGTAATCAGTATCATAAAACCGTAAAGACAAGGACAAAACCGGCAGACAAAAAATCATCACAACAAAACAAACCACATAACAACATAAAACACACACATACATAACGACAAAACCGCATTCAGCAACGCGAACTCAAGTCGAAACGAGAGTGAACTCAGGTGCTCCGGAAGAGTAAGCAGTTCATGCTAGCTATAGCACACCCGTCACGTTGCCAAAGATCGATTAAGTGTTGGTCAAATCCGGAAAGGATGACATTACAAAACTCTATGTCAAACCAACATCTGTGCTCATCTGAGAGATAGAAATCCCGTATTTGTATACAAGCACATGATGTCGTCCGTAAAATTTCTTGAGTGATGACAACAACCTGGGAGCAACGTACCCCTGTGTTAACAATTTGATTGTCAGCCGTGCAGCTCTATCAAGGAAGTCGTTGTACTCCCCATATGCTCTGGAATAACGAATCAAATGTGATACGTAAACTCCATATGCTGGAGTGGACGGAATGTTGCTACACAGAAAGGGAAAGTTAACTATTGGAAAGTTGAAGTCATCACGTTTGTCATAGAGCTTTGTACAAAGCCTTCCTTTTGTGTCAATTTCGAGAAATAGATCCAAATATGAAGCGGACCTCCTAGAATCTGTAGTGTCCTTTATCTCAAGTTCCTTCGGATATATGAGATGTAAATAATCACCAAATCGAGGATTGTTTAGTGAAAGGACATCATCAATATAACGAAATGTGTGATTGAAGGATAAAGCAAGTTTGCGGTCCTGTTTGTCTAGAAGTGATTATAAGAGTGAGTGAGTGAGTGAGTTGGTGTTTTACGCCCGTGCAACGCTATATAGGTTATTTACAGGCGATGAACATGAAAAGGGTAATAAAATGAACATGAAACGATGATGATAAATGAAATATGGGGGTGGGATGAGAAACAAAGGACCGGTAAATTTTGAAGAACCACAGGAAAAGGGGAGAAGTGGGTAGGGGCGGAAAATTTAGCCTATGTGGTGCACTACTGGGCGGTCCACAAAGGGGTCTTTTACGTGCATGAAGCGTGGCACTCTCCACACACGTTGGCCCAATATGGTCGGCGGTCAGGGTTTCCGTATTATAGACCTGACGACCCCCGCGGACGAGGGCCACCATATTCAGCCACCTAGGGTACACACTTGGTCGCTCTGTGGGCTGAGCACTGACCCGACGTCAGAATCCCAAGACCCTTAGTCGCCTCTTACGACAAGCTAGGCTCTGCTGCGGGCCTATTCGCCACCCGGGCCCCGCACGGGACGTGATTATAAGAAGTCTGCTTCATATGAATGAAGAAACAAATCGGCAAGCAATGGTGCACAATTTGTGCCCATTGGGATACCTATTGTTTGCTGAAAAACATGTCCACCAAACTGTACAAATGTGATGTCGATTAGAAAATTGAGCATTTCTATTATTTGATCTTCTGTAAATTTGTTTTTCTTGCTAGATTCTTGGATGACAAAGTAAGTCTTTTTATAACCGACTACCAAATACTTGTACCTGCGTTTCCGTTCTTTTTGATAAAGCTATGTTTAATCAGCTGTGCCAAACGAGATTTTAATTGTGAATGTGGAATTGAAGTATATAATGTAGAGAAATCAAACGTTTTAATGCTATTACATGATGAAAATGACTTAGAATGGATATTTTCCATCAGTTCTTTAGAATTTTTGAGAATCCACATTTGATTGACGCCATTTCTAGAGTAACAACAATCGAGATACTTTTGAAGGCTTGATTTTATTGCCGTCAATATTGATGTTAACAGCTTAGTTGTACATCTGGATGACCCAGCAATAAATCGTTGCTTGTATGGAGTTTTATGTAACTTTGGAATCCAATACAAGGATGGAACGTCATCGTTCTTTTTGTCAACAGAAATGCTAAAGGACGAAATGACAGAATTATGATTGTTGATTATTTCCTAAAACTATGAAGTGATCAACACTTTAATAACATAATAGGATAATTTTATGTCATTTTTAATTAAAATTACATGTATAACTTAAATTTCAACTTTTACTATTTTGTCATGGTTGATATGTAACTCGCTTGAATAATTTTAAATCCTAAATAAACTGATTCAAGCCTAATCTTTTGAAATTGATTGTTTTCTGAAAATGAAACTTCCATGAAGGCACTAATTAAGTGTTCAAAGACTGAATAGATGATCGAACCTTAATTCGCCTGTTAGTATTTTGATATTTATCTGATAACTTTGTGATAGTTTTGACTTTTTTGTTTATTTCTCATTATTTTGCTTATATATTTCCTCGTACGGACTTGCAGGACATAATGTGTTCTTAACTGCCCTTTCATCTTCGGGTATTGGAAGTCAAGAAGTAAAATTACAATTATACGTGTAAATGTATTCTTCTGGTTATATAATTTTATATTAAATAAACTCCCCTTCAACATTTATAGACCAGTTTATGTTAAGTTTATTAAATTTGCTAAATATGAAATGATCAATACTGCAACTGAGTACTAAAGTAATTCATGTTGTAGCTTTTAGTAATGAAGTACTACTTCAAGTATTTTCATTCTTTAAACTGTTACTGAAATCAAAAATCTTACTTAAAATAAGTAACATGTATGAATTTTAACACTACAAGTAAGTAATCGTAAGTAATGCATAAGTAGTTCATTACTAAAATCACTACTTAAAACAAAAAACTAGTAACTACTAAGTAGCGTATTTTTTTGAGTGGATGTGCTTTTCACCAAAGATGTGGTGTTATCAGGGCGAGCTATAGTTATTAACCCCAAGGAACGTTAACTCCACTAGCTATAACCTATCTCGAATGATCCAAGCCCTATCCGTCTTCGCATGCAAAACTGCGAAATATAGTTTAAACAAAATGAAAGAACCTTAGTGAACATACCCACGCGTCCACACATTGGACAGAGATTATCTATTTCGAGTTAGGAATAAAAAAGTCAGTTGTTGTCTTTCCAAGGCTTGTTTAATAGGAAATTAATGAGTGACAGACCTGAAAATGTATTCCACCATATGTGATCCCTACCTGGAGCTACGTACAAAAAAATCAAAAGCCTACGATAAATAGTTGCTGAGAAATCTATCACGAAAATTTTCAACCCTGAAAATTTAGTGAAAAAAGTCGAAGTCAGCTCGTTTAACAGGAATTAGATGATCAACATACCTAAAAACGAATCCGACCATATGGAATCTCTACCTGAAGCTTTATACCAAATATCAAATACATACAATTTATAGTTGCTGAGAAATCTTTTTTCGAAAATTTTCAAACCTGAAAATGTAGGGAAAAAGGTCCAAGTAAGCTCGTTAGACAGGAAGTAGATGATCAACAGACCTGAAAACGAATCCCACCATATGGGACCCCTACCTGAAGCTACATACCAAATATTAAATACCTTCAATTGATAGTTGCTGAGAAATCTAACACGAAAATTTTCAACCCTGAAAATTTAGAGAAAAAAGTCAAGTCAGTTCGTTAAACAGGAAGTAGATGATCAACAGACCTGAAAACGAATCCCACCATATGGGTCCCCTACCTGAAGCTACATACCAAATATTAAATACCTACAATCAATAGTTGCTGAGAAATGTGTTACGAAAATTTTCAACCCTAAAAATCTAATGAAAAAAGTCTTAGTCGGCTCGTTAAACAGGAAGTAGCTGATCGACAGACCTGAAAACGTATCCCACCATATGGGACCCCACCTGAAGCTACATACCAAATATCAAAAGCCTACGATTAATAATAGTTGAGATATCTGTCACGAAAAGTTTGAGCACAGACAGACGGACGGACCAGTCAAAAACATAATACCCTTCGCAGTTTCGTTGCGTGGGGTATAATTATGGATTTGTTTTCAAGTCAAAACAAAGAACATGGGTCCTAGAGGGATACCACGGAAGGGCAACAACGTAAGAAATAACAAGAACAGAATTCCCGGGCCCTTGCCGAGTTGCATAAATTTTATGTTGGCTTGTTAAACAAGAAGCAGGTAAGCGACAGACCTGGAAACGCATCCCATCATTTGGGACCCCTGCCTTAAGATGCATACCAAATATTAAAAGACTACGAATAGTAATAGCTGAGAAATCTATTTTCCATTTTTGACACTTAAAAAAATCTAAGTTGGCTCGTTGAACAGGAAGCAGGTAAATGACAGACCTGGAAACGCATCCCACCATGTGGGACCACTACCTTAGTGAGTGAGTGAGTTGGTGTTTTACGCCCGTGCAACGCTATAAAGGTTATTTACAGGCGATGAACATGAAGAGGATGGTATAATGAACATGAAATGATGATGATAAATGAAATATGGGGCCTAGTTGGGAAAAAAAAGGGACGGTTAATTTTAAAGAACCACAGGAAAAGGACAGAGGTAGATAGGGGCGGAAAATTTAGCCTATGTGGTGCACTACTTGGCGGTCCACAAAGGTTTTTTTTTCACGTGCATGAAGCGTGGCACTCTCCACACACGTTGGCCCACTATGGTCAGCGGTCAGGGTTTCCATATTATAGACCTGGCAACCCCCGCGGTCCGCGAGGGCCACCCTATTCAGCCACCTAGGGTACACACTTGGACACTCTGTAGGCTGAGCACTGACCCGACGTCCGAATACCAAGACCCTTAGTCGCCTCTTACGACCAGCTAGGTTCTGCTGCGCGCCTATTTGCCAGACCACTACATCAAGCTGCACACCAAATATCAAAAGCCTACGAATAGTATTGGCTGAAAAATCAAAAGCCTACAATTAATAGTTTCTGAGAAATCTGTTACGAAAAAAGTGTGATGGACGGACGCACATCGGCATTTCTATGTCCCCGCTCCGCGTTGCGGCAGGGGACAAAAAGCAATGGACACTTTTGTAGAGCTTAATGTGCTGCACCTTTAAGCAGGCAACAGCTTTACTCCATCAGCAATATAGTTTTTTTTTTCTATAAGGCCATTTAAATACATGGGTTTTATTTACCTGTAGAGGTTTTGACTCCAAGATTCATCTGAATCGTTCTCTCTGTTCTATTTTTGAATTACCGGTACTAGTATAAGCTAAAGGCTCTAGGTGATTTTCCCTATGTTATATCTTTAACAATAACGGTCATGTTGTTTGTTTGTTTGTTTTGCAGAATAGAAAAACCCAAATGACAGTTAAACAATAACAATCATACCATGTTTGTTGCATTTGGTAACAGATAATTTTTGACAAGTTGAACTGACAGATGATAGATGGACTACAAGTGAGGAACAGCTTTTCAATCCCCTTTTCCATTGAAAATGTGTACTAAGTGTTAAGTTATCCTATCTATCAAATACACAATACCCATATGAAGCTTGTCAAAAAATATCGGCTCCTAGAACTGCTTCATGTTTTATTGTATAATGTTGGCATATCTTGTTTATGCATGAAAAATTTGAATTGTAAGGTAAATGTCTGATGGACTCCCAGAAATACTCATAATACATCATGCAAATATAAAGATTGTTACCAAATGTCAGTAGCCTAGGAGTAACAGCAGTTATGAAGGGCCAATATGTGTGACAGAACTCCAGACTATGGATTGACACAAGGAAAATAGTAGTTAGTTAGTTAGTTATTGCTTTACTCCCAAGCAGGCTCGTGCTGCCAGCACGATTTCGGCTATAATCGGAGATGAACATGAAAATGGTGATACAATGAACATGAAATGATGATGAAATGGAGGAAATGGGGACACAAGGCCAATCGGGTAGGATAGTTTTGACTGCAACAGGAAAAAGGAGTGATGGGTAGGGACGGGAAATTTTGCCTCCTGCATGGGGATACTCCCTTCTTCTTGTTGAATAAACCTACATGTATGTAGTAAGGTTTAAAGTTATCTAACAAAAGTAAATGGTTTACTCTGGTTTCCTCTACTATAAAACATATTGCCCTGCATGACCCATGTGCATTGAAAAGGGTGTAAAAAATAAACACTCACTCACATAGTGTTTGTCATTTCAACATTTTGGTTAGAGAGTTTCTGATGAGTGTTGAATAGTCAATAATGGCCTGGAACTTTGTTGTTATTTTTATTTCACTCATTACTAAACACATCTGAATCGTTTTTAATAGTTTAATGATAATGGATAAAATGCCTACAAAAAATGATGTCACAATTCTTGCTTATGATAAAATTGAGACAATTGTTTAACAAGAGTATTAATATTTTGGTGTATTTGTTCAAAATAGTCCCCATCTTCTTCTTCAGTGGACAGCATAGAATACTCGTCCCCTAACTTGTTCAGGAATGATAGACTTTTAGTAAATCTATCTTGACAACAGTCATATAGGTTAAGCATGGACAGTACAACTTTTTCTCTACTGTCATGGTCTGGTAACTTCAGCAAAGGTATGATTATCTCACAGAATCCTTGGTCTTGTAGACTGGTATGTAAAGGTACTCTGAAATGATAACGAAAAAGATTGACCATGAACCATAAACATTATTTTTAGGTTAAAAAATCTGTCAAAGTAAAAAATGGACAGGCAGGATTTCATTAAACAAGAAGTAAAACTGTTCAGAAAATTTCTTCCCCACCATTTTATAACCTCGACTTTTCACTCCATGAAATCTGGCAAACAAGAGGCTCCCAGGAGACTGATTCGCTCACCTGGTCTTGATGTCAAATCTATGGAGTCTTTTGTATATGTAAATGAGGTGAATGTTTAAGCAAGAAAAAGCTTTTGCTCTACCTGCCATAGTTTTTGTTCTTTAAGCAAAAAAACACTATTTTTCACCTTTAAAGGGCCATAAAACACTTTCAGGGATCATCTGCCAACTTCTAGCCTATGAAGACTTTTGTAGAGCTTATTGAACTGAATGTTTAAGCAAGCAACAGCTTTTCTCTGTCTGCAAAAGTTTTTATTCTATACGCCAAAAACACTATTTTCACCTTTAAGGAGTCATCTGACATCTTTGACCCTATGGAAACTTTGTAGAGCTAAATAAACTTAACATTTAAGCAAGCAACAGCTTTTCTCTTTCAACAATAGTTTTCATACTGTAGGCCAAAAACATGCAAAATTTTATTTTAAGGGCTGTTACCCCTAAAAGGGGTCATCTGACAACTTTGACCCTAAGAATGCTTTTGTAGAGCTAAATAAGCTGAACATTTAAGCAAGCAACAGCTTTTCTCTATCTGTAATAGTTTTCATTCTATAGGCCAAAAACACTATC
Source organism: Arcuatula senhousia (assembly GCA_963971305.1). Taxonomy (NCBI): domain Eukaryota; kingdom Metazoa; phylum Mollusca; class Bivalvia; order Mytilida; family Mytilidae; genus Arcuatula; species Arcuatula senhousia. The sequence goes on from OZ020305.1 coordinate 49,544,467, forward strand.
TTCACATTTAAGGGGCTGTAACCCCTTTAAGGGGTCATATGTCAACTTCCACCATATGGAGACTTTTGTAGAGCTAAATGAGCTGAACATTCAAGCAAGCAATAGCTTTTCTCTATCTCCAATAGTTTTCATTCTATAGGCCAAAAACACTATTTTTCGTATTTAAGGGGCTGAAACCCCTATAAAAGGTCATCTGACAACTTCCACCCTATGGAGACTTTTGAAAAGCTATATAAGCTGAACATTTAAGCAAGCAACAGCTTTTCTCTATCTGTAATAGTTTTCATTCTGTAGGCCAAAAACACTATTTTTCGCATTTAAGGGGCTGTAACCCCTATAAGGGATCATCTGACAACTTCCACCCTATGGAGACTTTTGAAAAGCTATAAAAGCTGAACATTTAAGCAAGCAACAGCTTTTCTCTATCTGCAATAGTTTTCATTCTATAGGCCGAAAACACTATTTTTCGCATTTAAGGGGCTGTAACCCCTTTAAGGAGTCATCTGTCAACTTCCACCATATGAAGACTTTTGTAGAGCTAAATGAGCTGAACATTTAAACAAGCAACAGCTTTTCTCTATCTGCAAAAGTTTTCATTCTATAGGCCAAAAACACTATTTTTGGCATTTAAGGGGCTGTAACCCCTATAAGGGATCATCTGACAACTTCCACCCTATGGTGACTTTTGAAAAGCTATATAAGCTAAACATTTAAGCAAGCAACAGCTTTTCTCTATCTGTAATAGTTTTCATTCTATAGGCCAAAAACACTATTTTTCGCATTTAAGGGGCTGTAACCCCTTTAAGGGGTCGTCTGACAACTTCCACCCTATGGAGACTTTTGAAAAGCTATATAAGCTGAACATTTAAGCAAGCAACAGCTTTTCTCTATCTGTAATAGTTTTCATTCTATAGGCCAAAAACACTATTTTCGCCAAAAACTTGAAAAAATGCTATTTTTCGCCTTAAAGGGGCCGTAACCCCTATAAGGGGTCATCTGACAACTTCGACTTAATGAAGACTTTTGAAGAACTTTTGATCCTGAAGCAGCAGCGTGGCATCAGATTTCATCTATCTCTTATACTTTTTGAATTACAAGCCAAAAACCCCCCTGTTCTATTTATAGCCAGGGCGGCCATGTTTTTTGACGAATCAAAAATCGAAACACAACTTTAATGCAGGACATCCTCAGGATCAATCATACCAAGTTTCATTGAATTCTGTTCAGTAGTGTTAGAGGAGAAGATTTTTGAAAAGTTGTTAACAGACGACGACGACGACAGACGACGACGTCGGACGCCAAGTGATGGCAATAGCTCACATGGACCTTCGGTCCTAGTAAGCTAAAAAGCAGAGACTTTGTTGAAAATTTTAGGATTAGTTTTGAAACATAAGCATTATATTTTTAATCTAGGTATAGATTTGCAATACCAGGTACAGTGACCACTGATAACATTTAAGGCTGCTTTTTTCATTGTGAATATTTAATTGCTGTTAGTTCATGTCTTTGTGTCACCTTAATTTATTTCAAATCTCATTATTTTCTTTTAGACAAAGGAATTGCATGAACAGAAGATTGTACACATAATTTTCAATTTTATCTTTAGACCTTGAAAACTTTTGACTTGTCTTAAAATAGAGTAAAACAAGTACTGTGAGCAGGCTCCCAAAAGATTTCCCCTTTCATATTAGACTCTATACTGCCTATAATACCTCAAGTCCAATTATCTCCCCTGCATAATATCAAAGAGCCATGAAAATTCTTTTTGCACATCTACATAAGATATACTTCCTTCATGTAAAGATTCATCAAAATCCGTCGAGCGGTTAATAGGAGGAGTTGCGCTTACAAAGTCTCTCATTGAATACTATACACTGTATTCAAAAAGTCTTAAGTTATCCCCCCTGAATGATATCTGAGTGATCCATTGAGCAGGTTATGAGAAGAAGTGATTGTGAGGTATGTGGACAGATTGAAAGACAGACGGATGAACAAACGACAAACAGGGTGATTCCTAAATACCCCCCAATCTTTTATTATGGGGCTATAAAGCTAAAACTGCAACCTTAATCCTTATGGTACAATTTAAGTACTCAAGGACTTACTGGTGATATTGTTTATATTTTTCTTCATTTGGATCTTGTTGCTTTAATGTCTGTGTCTGTAATAATAAAATATAAAATTAAGTACGGTACTTGTTTGTTAATTGGTTCTTTTGTAAAACTACAGCTAAATTCCATAAGACCTTACAACAATATCAAAATCATGAGCTTGGAATTGATAAAAGCATGTTTTTAAGAAACAATGTCACAACACATGAGTTTATAAAATATGCATTTAAACAATTTTTTGTGGTGGTTGGATACCTACAAGTATTTTTTTCTACTTATTAAACCGATTTTTCTATATTGTCCATGTTCATTGAAAAGGTAGACTTTGATGAACTTTGTACCTATATTATAGCACAACTTTGAGAGCATACCATATGAACCAAATTTCTCAGAAATTTTACCACAGACTTAACACATATATCAACAGAAAGTGTAAGGTAAAATGAAAAAAAATGAATATATTTGTCAGAAAGAACTATAGCATGGATAATTTGAGCTCCTTTTTAAGCCATTGCTAACTTATTACCTTTTCTAAACTAAGATCACTCATCAAGGTCACAACTTTGACCTGAAGACTGGTTAACATGTCATCTTGGAATAACTGCATCAAAGACTGTAATCCACCAAGCTCAAAAAACTTAATCTGAGCAAAAGGAAATTGGCGGAGGATATTGGATAACGCATATAATAATTTCTTTTTGACTGCAATGTTGGAATCTGTGGCTAGAGATCTGATTAGCTGCTGTAGAGCTCCTGCATCTAATGCACTTATCTTGGCTTTAGGGTTACTGAAAATACAAAAATATATAAAAGTTTGATTGTGTGAAAATTAACTTATTTCTAATTGGATTTGATCTAAATGGTAACATGTTTTCATTTTGCTGATAAATGATAGCATTTGTAAAACTTTATCATGTTGATCACATTTCAAAATTAAAATAGGAGTTAACAGGCTTTAAGAAAACCACAAAAGAAACTCTGCTTTAACAGTGTTTTTTTTTTGTATGCTTTAAATCTACTGAAAAGAAATTCATTTTTTTCCCTGAGGCATGCAAAATTTTACAGAAATAAAAAGAAATTTCTCATACTTGTGTTAGTGAGTAGAGTAGAAATGAAAAGAAAATCTAAAAAAAAAATGTATGTCCATGTAGCAAGTGAATAAAGAGATTAATTTGCTCATCTCATTCTTACATTTGTAAGTGTGTAGGGTAAGCAGACACACATATTACTTACATTGTGTATCAAAAAATACTCTAACTGTTATATTTATGTTACTTTGTGATTTTCCAGGTGATTGTAATGCACAACTTTCAACCTGCAGGGTTAATATTTGGGACATTCAATATAAGCCATAACTTACTTTCATACTGCTTAACCATTGCTACTTACTTTTGAACTGCTGAACCAATGACATAGGCAGATAATGATCTTATGTTAGCTTCTGTGTCATTTAATCCTTGTAGAAGAACAGGTATTCCTCCTAGATCTCCCAACAATATAGCATTATCATACTGAAAAATATAAAATAATGCTTTGAGTTTGAACTGTACAGATGGCAAGATATGTATGTATTATGCAGGGTTTTAGCCAGGATTTTTAAGGCTTTAGTCACTTTTACGGCAAGCATATATATATATGTAGTATGTGTGCTTTCAGACACTGTTCAGAACAAGTTTTATTCTCACTTCAATTTACATCCACTTATAAATAAGTAGTTATTATTTCGATTTGCAGGTACACAGAAGAAAAGAAGTTCTGATTAGTTTTACATGGATTTCTAATCAAGGATTTCATTGACTTTTAATAAAGTATTTACAAATATTTACAGCCTTCTTGTTTGTTTTTTTTTCTTTTCAGCCTTACTTGAAATTCTTTACAAATCTAATTTCCTCATAATTATTTTGTGCCCACCTTCAGAAAATTTTAGTAGGAAAAGGAAGACAACTCAGTTTTAAATTTTTCACATTCTAAGGGGCATTAAAGAAATAGATTACTGGTATATTACTGTGAGTTATTGTTATCTTACTAAAAATTTTTTAAAAAAAGTCTTTAACTTTTAGAAAAAGGTATATAAGTAATTAAGTAATTGATAAAAATTATATGCAATGTTTTGAATTTTCAATGTTATATGGGGGCTGATTTTTTAGAAAAATCTAGAATTTCAAGAAGTTTGGAAGTTTGAAAGGGACGTTAACATGTTATAGTGAGTGCAAAAATATTGTCTTGGGATTTAAATTCTTTCTAAAAGGTAAATAGTTACATTCATGCTTTGGACAATCAGTGTTTTTCTGTTTAAAACAAAAGTCTTTTCCAATGCTAGACCACGTGTTTTTCATAACATGAATAATAATGATTCATTGATTGACACCTGAAATACCTGTTCTAAATATATTCCGATAGCTGATTGGTCATTCACAAATTATTCAGCCATGAGTGACTCCACATAAATTTATTGATTTTAATGACCCCGAGACAATTTAGGTTAATTGCAGCTTTCATCGACCTCCGCAAAGCTTTTGATACAGTTTGGAGAAAAGGTCTGCTCTACGTCTTACTAGAAAAAAATATGCCAAGCAGAATTTATAATCTCATTAGCTCTATGTATGAAGACACAAAAAGCAGGATAAAATTCCAGTCTGGTCTGAGCGAAGAATTTGTTTCTAAACGTGGTGTAAAACAGGGGGACGTACTTAGCCCAATACTATTTAACATATATATCAATGGGCTTGTAAACAATCTGAAAAAGGCTAACACAGACCCAATTATTATTGGTGACACCGTCATAAACTCCCTGTTATTTGCTGACGACATTGTCCTTCTATCAAACTCCGAAAAAGGGTTACAAACGTCCCTCAATGTGCTACATGATTTCTGTGAATCATGGAAACTTGAAGTAAACACTAATAAGTCCAATGTCATGGTCTTCAATTCTAATGGAAAAACTCATAAAAATTTCTTCAAATACAACACTGAATACATTAATACAGTAAAGTCTTACTGCTACTTAGGTATGACCTTACAACATACAGGTAACCTGAACCTTTGCAGTTCCTTATTAGCGGAAAAGGCAAGAAAGGCGTTTTTTAAAATTAAAAAGGCTATAAGTCTTGATAACTCATGCAAACTATTAGAAAAATTATTTGATACACTGGTTGTCCCTATTGCTCTATATGGCAGCGAAGTCTGGGGAATCGGAAAAGAACTTAAAAACTCTGACCCGTATGAACTCCTGCACATCAAATTTATAAAAGAAGCGCTCGGGGTCCACTGTAAAGCATCCAATGCTGCTTGCTTATCAGAACTCAATAGATTGCCCCTATTTACTAATATACAATTTCTAGCAATTAAATACTGGTTACACGTTATGGAATCTGAAAACTCCCTTTGCCACAAAGTCTATATAGCCACTGAGACAAATAATTCCTGGATAAAGAATATGAAAACCCTGATTAACAAACTTGGATTCAACTATCTAAGTGAAAACCCCCTCGGAATTAAGCAACAATTAAACCAGATCAAAGAGAGAATTAACGATACAGCATTCCAAAAGCTTGAGGGTGAAATAATACAAAATTCAAAACTGAATTTCTTTTCTAAACTATATAAACCAAAATTCAGACCCCCCTATGTTGACCATTGTAAACTTAGAAAAGACAGATCTGTCCTGTGTAAAATACGAGTTAGCGCTCACTCACTATATGTAGAAAAAGGTCGATACCTAAATATACCATTGAAAGATAGGCTCTGTCTTTGTTGTAACAATAACGAAATTGAAGACGAATTACACTTCCTTTTAAAATGCCCAGCTTATGATCAAGCCAGAATTAATTTTATCCACAAAATAAACAATGGTTTTCTGAAACCAAAGATAAATAGGACTACTAATATATCGTGCCACACCATTTACTCAATATTTAATAATGATTCCACCCTAATATTAAAATTACTAGCCAATTATATTAGTGAATGTCTTTTATTAAGAAGCTCTATCTTTTCATAATCAGAGAATGCCGATATTTTACTTGTTCTTTATTCCATTTTATTCTACGGTATTACTTTTTTTCTCCCCATTAGTTAAACCCACTGTCACTCGCAACGTATATCTAGTCAGAATTTGTCATTTATAATCTTCCTTTGTGTTTTGTTATCTGTGTTTAATTATATCTACATGTATTATGTTTGTTCATCTTTATGTCTGTTGCCATAACCATTTAATGTAAATGTGTTAGTGCTAATAAATAAATGTATAAAAATGTATAAATGTATTGATTGTCAAAACATATCCGGTGATCGGCGGTCAGCTTGTGGTCATAAATCAAATGGCTTATTAAATGCATGATAAATGTGACGAAAGTGACACTTTACTTTCGACAATTATAAGTTTTTAAAGCGATTTTTGTAAATTTCAAGACGAAAATTTTTACACTTTTGAAAAATATAAGTGACGAAAATGGTTTGATAAATTTTCGTAATCTGAAAATTCTTTTCGCCAATGACGAAAATGACGAGCGCTAGCTAAATCACTGGTATTATGGATCCGGTAGATTTTGCAGTAATTTTAATAACAGAAAGTTAAATTTCATATTTTACATGTATTTGTAATCTATTAACAACGCTAACTTTTGGATTCAATACTAAGCATTTGCAAAAGTATTAAATTTTAGTTAACTTGAAATTTTTATAGACAGTGAGAGTCAGAGATATAATTTACAAAATACAGATTCAAAAGCTGATTAAACATTTCATACATACATCTTATGAAGATGAAATAAAAACTCTTTAATTTTATATATATTATTTATTACGGCTCAAATGTCTCTATGTTTCGGCTATTCAGCCTTCATCAGGAGTGGAAAAGTCCTGGTCAAGTTACACCATCTTGATTTCTCATCATCATCTACAACAATAACATCGTCAAGGGGAGCGATGTCATAGGCAACGCTGTGCCAAAGTATGACACCAATAATTTTTGGTTTTTTTTATTTTCCATCAAAAATAAAACTTCCTTATCATCAAAAACAAACCTGATGAACATGATATTCCAGCTCTTCCAATAAATTCTCTCTTTCCAGTATGGATGTGTTCTTGGATTTCAATTTCTCAAAGAGGTCTGTAATTATCTCTTGTCCTGTTTTTATACCCATGTTCATCTTACTAAAATCATCTTTTAGTTCATCATAGCTTCTAAACTTTTGCTTTATTTCCTCTGCTCTCTGAAAAAAAAGTTTTGCAAGGTTTAAAAAAAGAAAAAAAAACTAATATAATCAAATTAAAGTACAAAGGGGGAAAACTCTAAATCCCAGAGATAACTTTTTGAAAAGTTGATATTAAAATTAGTTTTAAGATTTAGTCTCAAAATTTATACTTTTTAAATTAAAAATGGAAATTTCTATAACAGAATAAGAATTCCTAAGACCCCTGTCGAGCACAATTTTTTTTTATAAGTCATGATAGGTAGATAAGCAACAAACTTGAAAACATATCTCACTATACAAGACCTCTACCTGAAGCTGCATTCCAAATATCGAAAGGCTACAAATAATAATGGCTGAAAGAAATCGGATTAAAAAAAAGTGTCTGATGGAAACTCAGACACCCTGCATTTTTATGTCCTGACTCCACACTGCAGCAGGGGAACAAAAATGAAATGAATGTACTATAAAGCACATACTGTGAATCTTTTTATTTTCATGGCTATCAATTTTTTATGGTTAATGGAAAGAACATTGTTCTCAAAATTTTTAATTTTGTGGTTTGCACATGTTGCTGGAAGGAATCAAAAAGTTCAACAAAAGGCAGGAACTATGTCAAAAATCTTAACCTTTGACAATGTTATTTATAGCATATGACAACCAATCCATGACCGGATTTGAATTATATTTAGACCATTCAGGCATTGGCCAATTGCAGAACCACCAGGCACTACTGGCCTTGTTGAAGGCTGCTGGCAGTTGTCTATTGTTGTTTTTCTGAATTGCCGCTTGATTGTGGGCTGTGTCGCGTAAACTTATTTCACATCTCATTATTTTCTAGTTAACTGCAGGTTGAATATTTACCTTTTCATTTGGAATGTCATGTTGAGTGGTTTTGAAGTTTTTCAAGGCCTCTTTCAAGTCTTCAGGCTTCAACTTGTTCTTGTTGTATTCCAAATCTTAAACATGTTAAAGTAAAACAAAGATTATATTCAGACTTTACAAAATAAGAAGCACAGGCAAGTAATTGTACATTCTCAAGGGGAATTGCACATGTACATGCTAATTGCCCTATTTCACAAAAATATGAAAACAAAACTCTGTTTGATCTTCTCTCACATCTAAAAATACAAAAATTTAACTTTGTGTCAGCTGAAATCAATAATGCAAACAACATTTCAAGCCAGGACATTTTTTTGTTTTGCACAGTAATATTTTATAATCATGTAGATTAAAATTTGGAACTACCGTAATAAAGCGAGACACTCACCAATATATACCCCCAAAATAAACATCAAATCAAATTAAACTAGAAAAATGTGTCTATGAGCCACAGGATGGCCCTCCTGTTCTTGAAATATCATTGACCCTCAATGTGTATTACCTGGGATATGGACCTTAACCAAGAAATTGATCAAAAGTGTTCATGTGTAAAATATAGGTTGCTGTGACCTTATTTCTGGTGGGTGGTGCCATGTTACCAAGACTCATCGAGTAATGAAATATTATTGACCCCTGACATGTAGTATTCAAGATATGGACCTTAACCAAAGTCATTCATGCGTAAAATATAGGTCACAGTGACCTCATTTCTAGTGGATGGTGTCACCTTACCCAAGACACATCTAGTGGTGAAATATCATTTAACCCAAACATCTAGTATCCAAGTTATGGACCTTAACCAAGAACTTAACTGAAGTCATTCATGTGTAAAATATAGGTCACAGTGACCTAATTTCTAGTGGGTGGTGTCACCTTACCTAAGACACATCTAGTAGTGAAATATCATTGGCCGACCCCCAACATCTAGTATCCATGTTATGGACCTTAACCAAGAACTTAACTGAAGTCGTTCATGCATAAAATATAGGTCACAGTGACCTAATTTCTAGTGGGTGGTGTCACCTTACCTAAGACACATCTAGTAGTGAAATATCATTGACCGACCCCCAACATCTAGTATCCATGTTATGGACCTTAACCAAGAACTTAACTGAAGTCGTTCATGCATAAAATATAGGTCACAGTGACCTAATTTCTAGTGGGTGGTGTAGCCCTACCCAAGACCCATCTGGTGGTGAAATATCATTGACCCCAACATCTAGTATCCGCGTAATGGACCTTAACCAAAGTGTTACAGACGGACAAGGGTTAAACTATATGTCCAATCCACATACGTGGTTGGGCCATAAAAATAAAAGTTGCACATCTTTCCAGTTTGAGGATGGGTTGTAAATAGGTACCATAAAGCATAACTGATAGGTACCCCTAACTTTTAAAATTGGGGTATAAAAATGAAAAAGAAGGAATATGGAGATACACCAGTCAGTTAAATCATTTCCCACAAAGGTACCTACTTCCTTCATCTGACTCCATTAGTTTAGCCTCTTTTTCACCAGTCTCCATATTCAATCTTACATGAAGACCTCTAGGTATGGCCTGTCCTGGAATAGAAATTAAACAGCATGCCAATTCTGTACCAGGAAAATTTTTATGTTTTATAAAATATCAACATTTGTGGGTACTTATTTTCACGATTTCACCCCAGTTTCTGGTACTTATTGATTGTATTAGATATGATGCAGATATGGACAATGTATTTACATGATAAAACACTTTATCATATATTTGTTTAATTATATATATATATACGCTTTTTAAATATAAGATACATGTACAAGATGAATGGTTTGGGTCATATCACTGATTTTTCTGTATCATCCATAAGACACCTAAACAAGAGGCTCCCAGGAGCCTGAATCGCTCACCTGACATATGTGCCTGAAGTAAAGGTTATTAGGCAAAATCTATTTGACATTGAAAGGGTCATAAGTTTAATAAGGGGGTCATCTGACAATATGGTAGATCTTAAGGTGCTGATCACTTATGTTCTCAATCAAAATTTAAAAATCTATCACCCTTTTTGAGTTATTGGCAAAAAAATTCAGTTTAACCAAATATTCTATTTTTAGCCACAGCGGCCATGTTTTACAACTAATCAAAAATCCTCACATCAGTTCTATACAACTTATTCTAATTTACAACAATACCAAGTTTGGTTCCAATTGGACTTAATACCAAGTTTGGTTCCAATTGGACTTAAAGTGTCAGAGGAGTTAACGTTTTCAATGCAATGAGGAAATGCTTTTTGGTTAAATGCACAATTTGGACGTTCTAAGGGCAAAAACTCCTCAAAGGAAAGGTCCTACAACGTTGACCCTATAACATATTTAGTAGATCTTGATGAGCTTAACAATATGCAATTTAAATTTCTCAATTATCTTGTATAGTTTTCAACATATTGAGCTAAACAGGTGTAAAATTTGTAGAAAATCCACAAAAAGGGCAATAACTCCTACATGGGTTGTTGGATTTTCTCCAAAATTTCAGAGCTGGTAGATCTTTTAGTGCTGATTACTTTTGTTCCCTATCAAAATTTTAAAATCTGTCACCGTTTTAGAGTTATTTGCAAAAAACTGCCATTTACCCCTATGTTCTATTTTTAGCCACAGCGGCCATGTTTTACGACCAATCAAAAATCTCCACATCAGTTCTATACACCAAATGCTAATAAACAACTATACCAAGTTTGGTTCCAATTGGACTTAAAGTGTCAGAGGAGTTAACGTTTTCAATGTAATGAGGAAATGCTGCTAAAATTGGACGTTCTAAGGGCAAAAACTCCTCAAAGGAAAGGTCCTACAACGTTGACCCTATTACATATTTTGTAGATCTTGATGTGCTTAACAACATGCAATTTAAATTTCTCAAATATCTAGTATAGTTTCCAAGATATTGAGCTAAACAGGTGCAAAATTTGCAAAAAATCCACAAAAGGGGCAATAACTCCTACATGGGTTGTTGGATTTTCTTCAAAATTTCAGGGTAGGTAGATCTTGAGGTGCTGATCACTTTTACTAAGCAAAAATTTTGATATCTGTCGCCGTTTTTGAGTTATTTGCAAAAAAACTGCAATTTACCCCTATGTTCTATTTTTAGCCACGGCGGCCATCTTTTACGACGAATCAAAAATCCCCACATCAGTTCTAACACCGAATGCTAATGAACAACCATACCAAGTTTGGTTGCAATTGGACTTATGGTGTCAGAGGAGTTAATGTTTTACGGATGACGGACGGACAACGGACGCCAAGTGATGACAATAGCTCACCTGACCCGAAAAATCCATAACACACCCCTAGAAAATCAATAATGCACCTTTAGGTTAAGTCACGTGATTTGAGTAAATCAATAACACACCTTTGGGTTAAGTCAGGTGATTTGAGTTTATATAGACAATACAGAAATAAAAAGCTTATTTATGTGCCGTGATTGAAAATTTAAAATACTAGTAGATTTAATATTACATTTGTTGATTTCCAATTAAAAATAAGTAAAAACATATTAAAACATTTTTGATTTCAAATATATGATAAACAAAATATAATATGGGTGTTTTCATATTGTATCTCATAACAACCCTCGACCAATATCATGCCCTCAAGCTAAAGCTCTCGGGATGATATGGGTGTCTCGGGTTGTTATGAGATACGATATGAAAACACCCATGTGACATTCTATATATCAAAACTCAATAAAAACAAAATATCAATACATGTATGTATAGCAAACATGGCTATATATTCCAAACAGGACTAAAAGTCAACAACATTCATCATGTACAAAATACAACCAGACATAAATGTTGTGTATGTTATTATCACTTACCTGGCTGCACAGTTTTCCAATCTTTTTCAGGATAAAATACATTTGAAGGATCATAAACTGGGTCTGAATCTTCTTGCTCAATTTTCACCCCTAAAATTATATGAAAGACAGTTTCAACACTTCTATCATGAGAATTTACATGTAATTTATGCTGTATATAGAAAATGATAAATTGAATCATCTTTTTTGGACAAAGTATGTCATTTCCTGAAATACTGCTCTTTTATACATCATTAACAGCAGAAACAAGTAACAAGAAGTAATACTTTGAGCTAGCTCACAAAAGGATATCCCCCACTTCATATTATTGGGCTCAGTACTGCCAAAAAAACTCAAGTCCAATTATCTCCCCTACCACAGTGTTCTAGCTGGGCCATTTTCAAAGGGCGCTGGCGCCCGCCGCCATATGGGCTGCGCCCTTGCCTTCCCACCCGGCGCCCTACCCTGCCCTAGCCATATGTTGCCTTTATTGAACTGAAATATATAAATTGCTGAAAACATCATAATTATGCGATCGCCATTTTGGTAACCAGATATCCCAAAGTGATGAAAATTCTTCATGCATGTCTACATGTGATGTACTTTATTCATGTAAAGTTTCATCAAAATCCATTGAGCGGTTTAGGTCATAGGAGGAGTTGCACTTACGAGGTCTCCCATTAAATACTGTATTTAAAAAGTCTATGTGCAATTATCTCCCCAGAATGATATCTGAGGGCAATGAAAATTCTTCATGCACATCTACGTATAAACTTCCTTCATGTAAAGATTCATCAAAATCCGTTAAGAGGTTAAGGAGTAGAAGAGCTTACGAGGTATGTGGACAGAATGCAAACAGAGAGATGGACAAGGTGTGATTCCTATATACCCACCAAACTTTGTTTGCAGGGGAATGAAATCTGGTCATTTTTTTTACTTTGATGATTTTTTATGCTTTGTCTGTCTGTAGTGTATAAAATGTACAATACATACAGTGTACATGAAGTAAAGGGTCACATATAAATTTACATTTCTTCAAAGGGAAGCAAAGATTTATCACAGACACACTGATACAGGTCTTTCGAAATCACATATTAGGGAAGAGGCATCATTAGCAAGTGTATATATAAATGTATGTGTAATTACCATTATCATCTTCAGTTTCAGTTTCAACAATAGTCAGTGCCCCTGGAGATTGTTCACTCCTCACACACATGTAGTAACAACATACCATAAACAAAACCAAACTTGTAATGTTGAATGCTCTCAAGCTGTGCACTGCGACTGACATTTTCTGGGTTTATAACTGAAAACAGAAAAAATAAATATGATCATAATGTACATATCCAATATTTTTTTTCTCTTTGGTTATTATGGTTATCATGGTTATACAAAGACGATATTGAGATGTGGAATAAGTGTACGCGACACAACAAACATAAACAAACAGCAATTCAAAAAATCACAAGGGAAAACAGCAAACAGTCTTCAACATGACATGTATTCAAATTAATCTATTCAATAGTCATGATAGTGTTAAAAATAGTGATAAACATGAATAATCTAGCTAGCTATTTGCATATTTACCTTGGTAACCATTTGCAAATACATTTACAAGTAATAAATTTATGTTATGTCAGAACCAATTGCAAGAAAATTTGTTTTAGATGAGCTGAGTGTTTTTTGACTGATGTAAGCAACAAAAAACAATCAATCAATGCAAATGCTTAAAAATCTAAGAAACCACAGCCATGAAGTTCTTGTCCTAGCTGTTACTTGAGATCAAGCACATGTACATGTATCTTCTGCATCTATGAAATGAATACACTATCATCCTAATCGAGTCAGTCGAATAAAAACCAGTCTGCAAAATTTGTTATTCGCTTGTCAACTTATCATTTGAACTTACACAAATGCTGACGAACCCACTTAACATGTCTTTTGTATATCTAACAAATTTGCAAGACCAGAGTAAAATATCCTGTTTGTTTGCTGGTCGGGTCACAAGGACTTGTTACATTTTTTTTTAAAGATCTCAATATATCATGTATATAGAGATATTTAAAAAAAAATTTGTAACAAGTCCCTGTGGTTGGAGGAGTGGACTGAATAAATGCAAGTCATGGTGGGCTTTTGAACATAGGGGTAACTACCTCATCTCAGGTTAAATTCCAGTACTAGCATCCTCTGTAACAGAAGAGCATTGTCATCAGGGGTGGAACACTTGCTGTTTGGGTGATAAGCCCGCTCTTTATTACATGATTACTGGAAACAGACTTATTTTTGCAGGTACTTATTTTCACGAATTTACAATTTCACCCAACTTCACAGGTACATGTACTAATTTCATGTTTTCTACTGCTTCTTCTATTCATGCCATGTATACTGTTTTATTTCTCAAGTATTTAATTTCGCGAAAAATACTGGAACGTGAAATCCGTGAAAATAAATACCTCGCGAAAATAAGTATGTTTACAGTACTTTAATGAATGGGCTCAAGATTAAAAACTCTTGTGGAATCTATATCTTACGGCTTTAAAGAATGTACATGTATATTTATTGAAATGTACATGTGAATTTGTTTATAAGTGTCCCATTACACATTACCACTTCAGACTTGACCAAATTGTTTTGGAATAGGCCTGACTTTTGGTCTGTTAACATTATCTTACTTGCCAGCCTGACCAAAACATCATTGGACCAACATTTTATTTGATTAGATAATATCTTCAAATTCTGGAAATCATTCTGATATGGGTTTTTTTTTTTGGATTTCAACACATCATTGCACATTTCCAATAATTTGCGAATAAGTTATTCTGTTGACAGTTTCGTTTATTTGTCAATGTTTTTGTTAAGAAATAAAGTAAAATTTACAGGGCTGCTGTCACATTTAAAGAACAAGTTAAATCGTGATATTTCAGTCAGTATCAAAAGATTGGAACACAGATTTCAAGTACATGTGAAAAACCTGATGATCCAAATAATCAACAGACATCTGGTTCTGTGCAATAATGACTTTGATCTGACATAAAATGTCTGACAGATGATGAAAATAACTGGACATGGCCCTAGGACAGAAGAAACGAAATTTTCGTCAAGTTTGCCACTTGTTTGCCTTCTTCTTCTTCCCGGTAGGAGTGTACCCATAACTTGCAGGGTTCGACACTAACACTAGTCCGCTAGCCCCAGGCTACCAGAAAATCAAGGAGGACTATTAAAAGCCAAAAAGTGGTAGTCCATCAGGGCTAGTAATGTTGGTACTTTTGAATCGCTTTCATTGCAGAAACTATTTAATAAATTTAAGTTAACTAACAAACAGTTAGTTTTTTTAAAGTGTTTAATACCTCTTTTTACATGTTTTACAAACATATTTTAACAGTCCTTTATGTTCAAAATATGGTTTATACAACTCTTTTTAAGCATGTTAAGGAGAAGGATAAACTTTAAAAGGGGATATATTTTTGAGGACTAGTGAAGTTGCCTGCGAACTAGTGACTTTTGTAATGCACTAGCCCTGCTGGCTACTGCCTGCTAAAAGTTAGTGTCAAACCCTGACTTGAGTGTTTATACTCCCCACATGTCCGACTGCACTGAACATTGTACAGTTAAAAAAGTCTGCTATTTACAACTAAAAACATTGGTTGCAGTTTACATCTTGGACTTGACTGGTAGGGTAAGTGACCCTAACCCAGTCTGGAACTGCTCGATGGTAGGCATTTTCCTTACTTCTGGTGGTATGAGATAATTTGCCTACTCCTTCTTTTATTATTTTTTCTTTAAAAAATAGAGTGCTTACTTGTAACTCTTTTGTTACGTCAGTTAAAGGGTAAGTTCCCGATTTTTGACATATGGTCTTAAATTGTTCAGAACAATGTTTTATAACAGTGTGCAAATTTTTTCGCTCATATCTTAACTTATAACAAAGATATTGGAGATTATTTATTTGAAATAGTCCCCTACTCTACATTAAATCAAACTTAAATCAAACATATATTAATCTTATATTCAATAAATAACATGCATATACTTATATGCTCCCAAAGGGAGCGATAATGGTAGAAATGTCAATATTTTAGTTGTACTACGAGCTGAATTTTCCTTCGACATTCAGTTTAGCACGCGCTTGTTTTCCAAAACTTTCGGCGTCTTTTTAACGTTTTTATCTTTGAATGTTTTAGACGTCATTAAACGCTCACGTAACCCACAAGAAAAGCTAGTTTGTTTTTATTTTCGAACCAAAAAAAAAAAAATTAATTGAAACTTGGAGAGCGTAACAGGTTTTACCTGCTTCATATTACGCTCCAGAAGGGAGCATTAATGGTAGAAATGTCAATATTTTAGTTGTACTATGAGCTAAATTTTCCTTCAACATCCGGTTTAGCACGCGCTTGTTTTCCTGAACTTTCAGCGTAATTATAACGTTTTTATCTTTGAATGTTTTAGACGTCATAAAACGCTCTTGTAACCCACATGAAAAGCTAGTTTGTTTTTATTTTCGAACCCCCCCAAAAAAAAAAAATTAATTGAAACCTCGGGAGCGTAACAGGTTTTACCCGCCTCATATTATTAAGGATACGACATATACCTGATCATACACCACACCACACAGTTACAGTATACACTTTCGTTGACCGGTGCGGCGTTAACCTCTCTATGAATTAGTCTGTGAACTCTTGTAATTTGTTCCTGGATAATCTGCAATGTGGATTTGTCTTTTTTCTTTCATATATAATGTACAATTGCATCAGAATGTTTGTCTATTCATTAAAAACCAACGACAAAAATACACGTCGTCTTAAATTTTGTTTACGTTCGAGTCATTTCGGGAATTTTCTTCGTTATCAAGGTCCTATAAAAAGCGCCCGAAACAGCTCGCACCTAAATCGGCGGGAAACTTTTTTTCGGAAAAAAAAATATTTTCTGCATGTACATCTTTAGAAACATCGCTATGCGACGGTGCAATTAGATCATATGGTTAAACATTAATAAATATTAATGACAAGTAACCTTAATGCACAAAAATAATAAAATAATAATATTTATTGCATATCAAAATTACAGAGTTAATAACTGAATATTTCAGTTGTGAGAAAGGAAAAATAAAGTTTTTTTTTCTTTAATATAAAAAATAAACAAATTCAAAAACAATATGTGGATCGTGTCTTTTTGGCACATGTACATATTCCATATTATTTCGTTTTAGATATTATTTCAGATGGTTTGGCTTTAGTGCCGTGTGGCGGTCGTAGAAAGCTTCCCCGTGCTTCAGTTTAATGCTCTTATATATTTTCGAGTACTGGAATATGTGTTGGAAAGACACAGTTTACATATTTCCAAAATTTGACAATGTTTGACTGTTTCTTTAATTATTGATAAATTTATCTGTTCGGTCATTGTTGTAATATTTTTGGCACTTGTTTTTAATCAAATCTAATATTCTACCGGTTTTCCAAGTTTTCTACCCCTAGCGTGACTGATGAAGGTTAATCCAGAAAAGCGCTTCACACGCAGTGAAATTTTGCTTTTGTACATTTATTAAAATCATTTCAATATGTGGATCGTGTCTTTTTGGCACATATTCCATATTCTTTCGTTTTTAATATCATATAGACACAAAATATTTTTATTTACATCTAAATTATAAACATATTCTGATTTTATGCCCAGTGTTGTGAGGGTTCCAGATGGCTGCAGCATATCTTACTTATATATTTTACTTTGTTTTAATTCTTCTTTTTCTCTTTGCTCTTTTGTATTTTTCGTTTTGTAGTATTTGTTTAAACTTCGTTATGTGTGTACTTATTAGTACTAGTAATTGCTGTCATCTTGATTATCATTGTGTATATTATTATTGTTTGGAAAAGGCCTTGTAAGGCCCAATCCTTTTGTTTATGTTTGACAATAGAATATGTTAACATGCAGCATATTCAAGTGTGGGTGGTAAATTGGTTTCATAGTCTCTTGCTCTGATTGTTGATCGATACCCTCTTAGGTTACGCTTAATGAACCAAAGTCCTATTTTCTCTATTAATCATAATGTTGTTAATGTGGACTTGTATTCCACATCAGGTTCTTGTCTAATGTCACACCTTAGTATTTGTTAGAGTCTACAATATCCAGTTGCATGTTACACAGTTGGTAATTGGCGCTGATGGCGGCTCTCCTTGGTGAAACCTGTATTACTACACAGTTTTCAGGTTGGAATGACATCTGTCAGTATTTTGCCCTTTCTTTCCAATGCATCCAGGTCTTTTGAACGACTCTTAGTACCCTCTCTGTTGTAGACTGGTCTGAAAAATAGACGGTCATCAGCATAGAGTCTATCCTGGGAGTTGGTGACTTCTGGTAGGTCATGGATGAATTTGAGGAATAACAATGGGCCTAAGACGGTTTCTTGTGGCACATCGGAAAGAACATCGGCAGTGTTGGATGTATGGCCATCAAGTGATACACTCCTTTCAAGTAGCTTGCATGCTATCGAAGTCAATGAAACTGGTCTATAGTTGGATACCTGGTGCTTATCGTCTTTCTTGAAAATCGGTACGATGAATGCTGAAGGCCAATCGTCCGGAATAAAACCTGTTTCTTATGAGATCTAAAAAATACCCCCGTTAGGATCGGGGCTATCATACGGCCACCAATGTCCAAGGTCATGCAAGGAAATTGGTTTTATTTTTCATTTTTATTGTCACTCCTCGTCTTCTTGTGAAAAATTGGAGAATGTTGTCAGCTGTAGCTATGGCTAAAGTTTATGAAACAACTTTTTTCTTGACAATATATCGCTGCAAATTGTTACAATTTGATTTTTTGTGGACGTGTCTTAAATTTTTCACCCTTGGCCCCTAAGCCAAAAATGAAATATGATTATTTTATAATACCATGAAGTATATATTTTTAAAAACTGTAGTCATTCCTTTAGCTGACTACATTCTCCTATTTTTTTTGAATAAGGCTTTGAATGAGAATAAGGATGAAATATCAAGCACCCTTATCATAAATCGGAATTTCTCCTAACGAATTTCCTTGTATAACTAAAATTAAATACGAAAGAATATGGAATATGCGCCAGAAAGACACGATCCACATATTGAAATGATTTTGATAAATTTACAATGCAAAATTTCACTGCGTGTGAAGCGCTTTTCTGGATTAACCTTCATCAGACACGCTAGGAGTAAAAACCTTGGAAAACCGGTACAATATTAGATTTGATAAAACAAAAACAGAAGCAAAAAAATATTACAACAATGACCAAACAGATAAATATATCAATTTTTAAAGAAATAGCCAAACGTTGTCAAATTTTGGAAATATGTAAACTGTCTTTCCAACACACATTCCAGTACTCGAAAATATATAAGAGCATACAACTGAAGCACGGGAAAGCTTTCTACGACCTTCACACGGAACTAAAGCCTAACTCTGAAATAATATTAAATACGAAAGAATATGGAATATGTGCCAGAAAGACACGATCCACATATTGAAATGATTTTGATAAATTTACAATGCAAAATTTCACTGCGTGTGAAGCGCTTTTCTGGATTAACCTTCATCAGACACGCTAGGAGTAGAAACCTTGGAAAACCGGTACAATATTACATTTGATAAAACAAAAACAGAAGCCAAAAAATATTACAACAATGACCAAACAGATAAATATATCAATTTTTAAAGAAATAGCCAAACGTTGTCAAGTAATGATTTGGGACATTGGTGGTCGTGGATCAAGTTTGCGTTGTCGTAAAGTAGTCTGGACCTGTTGTTTTATGGGTGTTTATGTTCTGGAGAACGAAACTTCAGATCTCCCGCCTGACTGATATTTATAGGCGGCATGGTTGGTATGGACTTGGTCTCTTGTCTGACATTGTGTTGGTTCCTTCCCTGCTACATACTGAATAGAATTGCTGGTTGAGTATGTCACCTTTTGTTCCTGTGTCACTGTGAAGGAAACCACAATCTTTGATCAATGGAGACACTCCTTGTGTAAGGAGTGTATTTTGTTGCTTACTCTTTAAGCATGACCAGAATCTTTTTCCATTGGTTGCTTGTCTTCGCAGATGGTTTTATCTATGTATTTATCATGGCTTTTTCTTGCTTCTATCCGTGAAAAAGTTTTCATATTTCTCAGCTTTCTTTGGTTTGTTTGTTTTTCTGGCCTTAATTGTCATATTAAGCTTTCTGTCTGCGTCTAAATAGTCGTTTAGCCTCTGCTGTCATCCATGGCTGTGGGTTTTTTTCTGCTCATCTTTGATGGTACTATTTTTTATTTACTACTTGTATTTGATGTTTTAAGTCTAGCCATATATCATTTGATGTTATATACCCTTAGTTGATAATGCTGTTAGTTATATCCATGATTTTCTTTTCCACTTAACTCTTATTACATTTGTTCCAGAGAAGGATCGTTCGCTGTGTTGGCTTTTGAGTGTGAGCTCTGATTGTGACATCTACCAAAACTGTGTCATGGTCTCCCTTTCCAAGACTTGGTAATCCTTTGCATTTTTCTATTGTGGTGGGGTGTGGTGTAAATATGAGGTTTAATATGTTGTTTCCTCTTGTTGGAAAGTTAACTACCTATTCCAATGCAAGGCCATGCTGTGCGTTAAGTCACATCTCTTTAACTCTAACTGGTGCTTGTTGTCCTTTAATGCTTGAAGTCTCCCAGTCAATGTCTTGTAGGTTGAAGTCGCCTCCCATGATGTGATATGATGGCGGTTTCTTCAGTTTTACACAGTTCATACCATCTACTAATAATTGGTTGTATCCCTCATCTTGACTGTTAGGTGGCCTATATGCTGCTGAAATGATTGCTGTTTTGTCATGGTTCAATTTAAATTCAATGCTGACGAAATCTGTTGTTTTACTTATATGTTCAATGGTTGCTGATGATGTCTATGAATGGCTATTAGCATACCACCATGTTTGTCTTTTTCCCTATATCTCTTCTGTAAACTTCATAGTCCTGTCTAAAAAATTCTGATGACTTCATATCTTAACTAAGCCATGGTTCTGTTTCAATTATTATGTTTGGTTTTGATGACTCTATTGCTGCGTACAGATCAGCCTTCTTGTTTTTGACACTCTGGGAGCTAACAGGCTACAGATTATTGGTTCCATCTACATGTTTTTTTACAAGCTTAAGTCCCGCGGGGGTATTTTGCTGGTTTTGGCCCTGGGTTGGAATCGATTCCACTTATTGCAAGCAGTGGAAGACAACATTTGTGGTATTGGCAATTATTGGCCATGGAGTTTCTGTGTTTCTGCTGCACCTGTATCCAGTAATAGCATGATGTTGCTTGAGGAATTGTGTTCTGTGGTGTGCATGGTATAAAGCCGCCGTCAGATCATAATACTGCTCAAAATTAATATCATTTTCAATGTTAATGCATGAAAAGAGATGTATATTACAATTGTCATGTCAACTGGATAATGAGAGGAAATACTCTTCTGATCATTATCATAACTTATCCAACTGGTGTTTACAAATTCCCAAGTTCAACCGAAGGGACTTGAATCTCTCAATCGTCTAACCCTGATCTTTACACTGAACGGATTCCAACACAATGTGGATGTGTGAATATTATACGAATGACACCAATGAAGAAGATAGTGGTGTGGGTTTTGGTTTTATACTTTGCTTGTTATAGGCTTTTAAAACTCTGTACATCGCCTAATCCTGGTCTTCGTGCAAGTGTGTTATTTTGATCCGCTGTTTCAGTTTGTACATTCAACCGTTGCTCTGTTAAATGACAGGCTGACGAAATGCATCACCTATAACCCTGGTCTTGTCTTGATCAGCTGTTTCGGTGTATGGTGTGTAGATTTAACTTATTCACTCAATGGTTACAATATTCTTATTTTGTTTGCGTTATATTATACATCTACTTAGCTACTATAATGTAGCTCCTGTGACATTTTTGATTTGACGGAGATACAATGCCGTTGCCGGTGAACCTGGCATTACTCATATGCACGGAATATACTCAAAATGCAAATATTCACATCAAGAACGCTTCTTTTCAGATCAAAATGTAGAAGAAAAGAACAAACCCTCCCTAGAAAAACGTTTAATTATATTTAACGTGTTCAAAGGGTATCTTATTTTTAAAAAAATATTATTTTTACGGAACTCCTATACAGTTGAGGAGAACAAAAATAGTGCATTTGCCAATTGTTATAAAAAAATCACAAAATCCCATCTTTGCACCGTTCAGCCTAAGACTTTTTCCTCATTTTCTGTTTTGTTCAATTAGATGTTCAATTTATTTTCAATATTGGAGGTCAAGTTTCGCTATCTAGGATAGTATTCCATATTATTGTGCAATGTGTCACATAGCAGTATTACATCTGTAATCAGTATGTTATCTCTTCTTTTTCATTATAGCTGCATGAGCTAGTATACTGTATTATATTTAGAATGTACTTCTAACTTTGATGTTTGAAATTTTATTCAAATTCTGAGTATTATTTATGGTGTTTCGGACCTTACTGTATTAAATATTTATTAACTTTAAGAATGATATGGTCCATCTTCAGTTGTCAAAATCATTTTTCTATATTTTAATACAGCTAGACAAGACATCATATAAATCAATTAACCCATTTATTGTTTTCTGTTTCTGAGTGTCCAGGTTTTTGTGATTACCATTTCAATTCTATTAGAGTTGTTGTTTATTCTTGTAACAAATCTTGTAAGTTTTTTCCTCTTTTGTATGCAATCATAGGAAGCCTATTAAATATTTGCTTGCATCTTTTATTGCTCTGCAATACCTGCCAATGTTTAATTAATATTTTTTTCAATTGTTTTATCGCTGGATTGAACTTCGTTACCAACACTATGGTTTTGTCATCACCACGTCTATTATCTTGTAACAGATCTTTTCTGTTTAGATGCATTGTATTTTGTATTATTTCATCAATCTCTGTAGATTTATAACCTCTCTGTATAAGGACTAGGACAAATAAAGACAATTCTGTGAACAACAACTGCAAAAAAAATACTTTTTTGTCATTGCATATATATACACCAGAGCGACCAAACCATTGACCAACGAAAGCAATTTTTTAGACAAAGTTCCTTGTACAGACATAAATTAAAACAAAAAAAACCCCAGTTTTTACAGTTCTGTTCACCATTGTAAGAAGAAAGCTAAAATTGATACAAAATATCAAAGAAATAAGAATTTATTTGAACGCCAATAATTTATGAACGCAGAAAAATATTACGATTTGCACAGCATTTTCACGTGAAAAAAAATATTTAAATTGCTCTGACAAATAGAAGCGTTCTTGGTGGAGTGCCATTGATCTGAATATTTGCGTTTTCAATATACGTCGCGGTATTAAATAAATTTCAGAAAATTATTAGTTATAATTAATTACTTTTGCATTGAAAGAAAATTGGGTTCATTTTATTATAACTAAATTTTAGAAAATTTTTAGTTGCATTGAAAGAAAATTGGGTTCGTTTTCTTGTAAACTTTTAAGAAGTTAAAATAATTTATTTATAAGTATTAACTGTAATATATTTAATGGTTTATAGAGCCATAAACTGATTTTTTAATGGTTCACATTTCACATAATCCGCTTCGCGGATTATTCGATGTGCACCATGAAAAATTTAGTTTATGGTTCAATAAACCAAAAAAAATATATATTACTTAATTCTTAAATGGAACAACGCCGTAAGTGAATCACACAAGGTGCATTTCCAATCATTAGAATTAATATTTGGCATCAAAATTATGCTCATACCATTTCAAATGCGAATTGAGTTAACATTTTGTGTGCAACTTTTGAATTTTTCCGTGAAAAGATTAATTGTTGGAGCAGGGATGTCCAAAACAAGTTTTATTTAATCCTTGGTTGGAGCTTGAACTTTACAATGATGAACATTAACAAGAGGCTCCCAGGATCCTGAATCGCTCACCTGACAAATGTGCCTAAAGTAAAGGTTATTAGGCAAAATCTATTTGACATTGAAAGGGTCATAAGATTAATAAGGGGGTCATCTGACAATATGGTGGATCTTAAGGTGCTGATCAATTTTTTTCTCAATCAAAATCTAAAAATCTGTCACCCGTTTTGAGTTATTAGAAAAAAAATGCAGTTTAACCTAATGTTCTATTTTTAGCCACAGCGGCCATGTTTTACAACCAATCAAAAATCCCCACATTAGTTCTGTACACCTTATGCTAATAAACAAGTTTGGTTCCAATTGGACTTAAAATGTCAGAGGAGTTAACGTTTTCAATGTAATGAGGAAATGCTTTTTAAATGCTCAATTTGGATGATCTAAGGGCAATAACTCCTCAAAGAAAAGGTCCTACAACGTTGCCCCTATTACATATTTTGTAGATCTTGATGAGCTTAACCATATGCAATTTACATTTCTCAAATATCTTGTATAGTTTTCAAGATATTGAGCTAAACAGGTGCAAAATTTGTAAAAAATCCACAAAAAGGGCAATAACTCCTACATGGGTTGTTGGATTTTCTTCAAAATTTCAGAGCTGGTAGATCTTGTGGTGCTGATCACTTTTGTTGCCCCATCAAAATTTTGAAATCTGTCACCATTTTAGAGTTATTTGCAAAAAACTGTCATTTACCCCTATGTTCTATTTTTAGCCACAGCGGCCATGTTTTACGACCAATCAAAAATCCCCACACTTTTCTATACACCAAACGCTAATAAACAACTATATTAAGTTTGGTTCCAATTGGACTTAAAATGTCAGAGGAGTAAACGTTTTCAATGTAATGAGGAAATGCTGTTAAAATGCTCAATTTTGATGTTCTAAGGGCAATAACTCCTAAAAGGAAAGGTCCTACAATGTTGACCCTATTACATATATTGTAGATCTTGATGTGCTTAACAACATGCAATTTAAATTTCTCAAATATCTAGTATAGTTTTCAAGATATTGAGCTAAACAGGTGCAAAATTTGCAAAAAATCCACAAAAAGGGCAATAACTCCTACATGGGTCGTTGGATTTTCTTCAAAATTTCAGGGTAGGTAGATCTTGAGGTGCTGATCACTTTTATTCACGCCAGAATTTTGATATCTGTAGCCGTTTTTGAGTTATTTGCAAAAAAACTGCATTTTACCCCTATGTTCTATTTTTAGCCATGGCCGCCATGTTTTACGTCGAATCAAAAATCCCCACATCAGTTCTAAGCAACGAATGCTAATGAACAACCATACCAAGTTTGGTTGCAATTGGACTTATGGTGTCAGAGGAGTTAACGTTTTAAAAAGTTAACGGACGGACGGACGACGGACGCCAAGTGATGACAATAGCTCACATGACCCTTCTGGTCAGGTGAGCTAAAAATGAAAATTTTATTTGACAAACTGGTAATCTTTATCGGTGGTTTAAAATTAAAATTGATAAAAAAAACATTGTTGTTTTGAGTGTTTTAAAAAAAAAAGCAATGTTATGAATTTGTGGGGTAAAATGAAATTTAAATCCAGCCTTCCGGCTTTATTCGGGCGCTTTTTGTTAGGCCTTCTACTTACATTCGGAACAAATCCAAGTAAATACCCAAAAGTCAAAACAGCAAGGTTTTCTAAAATTTAGCGTTTTTTGTCTTTTTTTCACCTAACTTAACATTTAAAAAGTTATCAGACCTTTGAACATTAAAAAAATCTTTTTTTCCACAGTTTGTTTTATCTGTTTACGTCATATTTATCGTTTTTCTTTACACTATGCCAAGGTGTGCTCGATTTTGATAGGTGCCAGGTGAAAACCCCGAATTCACGTGCAGCTGTAATGTTCTACGTCACAATGTCAATTTCTTTGCATTATGCCAGTGGACGTCGAAGAAGCAACACCTACCACCATGAACGCTGAACCAGCTCGAGAATATTTCTGGGGTAAATTTAAAACTATTACATACAGGGGTACAGTAGTAAAATAATATGACATACAAATGTATGCAGAGTAATAGGTTTATATATCCTAGACGATATAGCATATCCCATCACCCCTCTAGACCAATCTGAAATCATATAATAAAAATCACCAAATCATTCAACATGTTCAAACACACCATGAAAATTGAAAAGCACTACATATTTAAGGTTCTTCTAAATGAAAAATGGCTGCCATGCATTGTCAATACAAAACTTTCAAAAAATACACAGATTAAGCAAATGATGTATTTTGTTCAAAACCTGTCTTATTAGGTTTAACTTACCATTACCCAGAGCAAGCTAGCATTTAAAATCCCACAATGAGTCTTAATTTAATTTTATTTACATAAACATGTAAGGTGCGTCTGATTACTATTCTACTATTCGAGCACACCCTTACAAATCTTTAATAATTTACCTTTAAAGACAGTTTTTATATGATATTTTTTCTAGCTTGCTTTAGGTAAGATTGTAATACATTCATTTCAATATAATTTTAGCAAAATACTTATTTAATCTAGGCTGTGTATTTTTTGAAAGTTTTGTATTGACAATGCATGGCAGTCATTTTTCATTTAGAAGAACCTTAATCTAGAATTATTTATTGTATTCAACTTGACCATTCATTCTTGCAATGCTATGAAAATTATTTAAAACATCTTGTTGTCAGAAAGGTTATTAAAGATTAATTACTAATTAGTTCTTTAGCTTTATAGCGAGCATCGCAGATGCGAGCCCTACGCCAATGTGCATGTTTTGAGATGTGCCAGAAACATGAGAAATATACTGACAATAAAACCGGAACAGGTTTACTTTGACGGAGTGAAAAAAATAATAGGCACGGAGCAAGTAAAACAATCAACCCTCTGGGCTTATAAAAAATAAAACATAATCTGATATGCAAAAATAAAAAAATAGAAATTCAAAAACAGTGATAAAACCCTCATTCATCCACTTGTTTATTTTTACACACAGATTTTTATTCAAACACCATCCGGTCTTTTCCGCTGAAAAACGATTTTCCGGAAATCATCGAGCTAGCTTTTGGCAACATCGTCCGACTTGTCATACCAAATACATGTTACTGACCAAGCTTTGTTAAATTCTAAATAAGATAAAGAAATACATAAAGTTACTGAATAATCCCTTCTCATAATAATAAATAAAAGGTTCTTACCTGAAAATGAAAGAAGAGTCCCATCCTGTGGGGTTTCACTCACTCTCCTCAATCATGCATGATATTTCTACTCCACCGTTTTTTTCCGACAGGTTTCTTAATGTACCTTCTGTTACCAAAGCTTCAAATAAAACACTGATACTCAGAAAATATCACAAAACCTGACAGAATCTGAATGTTGTTTTGGTCTGCTGAAGAAGCGCGAAATACTCTGACAAGGAAATGAGGGGCTTGTTTAGGGGGGGTACCAATATCCCATATCCCATAAATTTTTCATCAAATATCCTGTATCCCAAAAAATGTTTTTCCAGTATCCCATATCCCTGTAAATAAAATTGACAAAAATATCCCATATCCCAATAAGTTTTGCCTCAAATATCCCGTATCCCACTAAGAAAATGTGTGGATATCCCATATCCCAATATACCCTAAACAAGCCTCAAATGACGTCACGTAATCCATAAAGGGATAATTTCGTCCCCGCTAAATGTCGTCCCAGAACGTCACACACAAATAAAATGTCGTCCCAGAATGTTACAGGATTTATTATTTGCACAAATATTAAATTGAATTTTTAATAGGTAGTTATTGATCCCAGATATTTTAACATTAAATTTCCCAAGTGCATGCATATGATTTGGGTTGGGTGGGGTCAGACTTTGCTTTTTTAAAAGTTCCCTCTTTACGTTACACTTAGCCGGTCGAGCACATGGATTTATTTTTGAAAGGTATATAGATTTTCGATGCTCGCTAAAAAGGCAGGGCCTTAATCATATTAAAACACATTTATGGCCATGAAAAAATGGTTGTTGGTTTCCCCTAACATGAGCAATTTTTAGTTGACCTGGTCCATGTGAGCAAAATTAATGCCATCACTTGGCGTGTGTCGTCTGTGTACAATTTTTAGCCCACCTGACCCGAAGGGTCATGTGAGCTATTGTCATCACTCGGCGTCTGTCGTCCGCCTGTCGTCCGTCCGTAAACTTTTTAAAACGTTAACTCCTCTGACACCATAAGTCCAATTGAAACCAAACTTGGTATGGTTGTTCATTAGCATTTGGTGCTTAGAACTGATGTGGGGATTTTTGATTCGTCATAAAACATGGCCGCCGTGGCTAAAAATAGAACACAGGGGTAAAATGCATTTTTTTGCAAATAACTCAAAAACGGCTACAGATATCAAAATTCTGGCAAGGGTAAAAGTGATCAGCACCTCAAGATCTACCTAACCTGAAATTTTGAAGAAAATCCAACAACCCATGTAGGAGTTATTGCCCTTTTTAGCTCACCTGACCCGAAGGGTCATGTGAGATATTGTCAGGCCAAAAAAAAAAGTAGGTGAGTTTACTGTCACCCAACCCTACCTAATTTTTACCCCCCTACCCTAATGTTTTTTTGAGCATTTTCCAATAAGCACTGTTAAAGTCACAAAGCTACCCCCATTGACTCAAGGTAAAAAAAAATTGCAAAAAAAAAATAATTCCCTACCTACCGACCCTAATTTTTTTCAGCATGTGACAGTAAACACACATACTTTTTTGTTTGGCCTCATCACTTGGCGTCCGTCGTCCCTCGTCCGTCCATAAACTTTTTAAAACATTAACTCCTCTGACACCATTAGTCCAATTGCAACCAAACTTGGTATGGTTGTTCATTAGCATTCGGTGCTTAGAACTGATGTGGGGATTTTTGATTCGTCGTAAAACATGGCCGCTGTGGCTAAAAATAGAACATAGGGGTAAAATGCAGTTTTTTGCAAATAACTCAAAAATGGCTACAGATATCAAAATTCTGGCAGGTTAAAAGTGATCAGCACCTCAAGATCTACCTACCCTGAAATTTTGAAGAAAATCCAACAACCCATGTAGGAGTTATGGCCCTTTTTGTGGATTTTTTGCAAATTTTGCACCTGTTTAGCTCAATATCTTGAAATCTATTCAAGATATTTAAGAAATTTAAATTGCATATTGTTGAACATGTCAAGATCTACAAAATATGTAATAGATTCAATGTTGTAGGACCTTTCCTTTTAGGAGTTATTGCCCTTAGAACGTAAAAATTGAGCATTTTATCAGCATTTCCTCATTACATTGAAAACGTTAACTCCTCTGACACTTCAAGTCCAATTGGAACCAAACTTGGTATAGTTGTTTATTAGCATTAGGTGTATAGAACTGGTGTGGGGATTTTCGATTGGTCGTAAAACATGGCCTCTGTGGCTAAAAATAGATCATAGGGGTAAATGGCAGTTTTTTGCAAATAACTCTAAAACAGTGACAGATTTCAAAATTTTGATCGGTAACAAAAGTGATCAGCACCTTAAGATCTACCTACCCTGAAATTTTGAAGAAAATCAAACAACCCATGTAGGAGTTATTGCCCTTTTTGTGGATTTGTTGCAAATTTTGCACCTGTTTAGCTCAATATCTTGAAAACTATTCAAGATATTTGAAAAATTTAAATTGCATATTGTTAAGCACATCAAGATCTACAAAATATGTAATTGGGTCAATGTTGTAGGACCTTTCCTTTGAGGAGTTATTGCCCTTAGAGCGTCAGAAATGAGCTTTTAAAAAGCATTTCCTCATTACATTGAAAATGTTTACTCCTCTGACACTTTTAGTCCAATTGTAACCAAACTTTGTATTATTATTTATTAGCATTAGGTGTATAGAACTGATGTGGGGATTTTAGATTGGTTGAAAAACATGGCCCCTGTGGCTAAAAATAGAACATTGGGTTACATTGCATTTTTTTGCTAATAACTCAAAAAGGGTGACAGGTTTTTGAATTTTGATTGAGTACAAAAGTGATCAGCACCTTAAGATCCACCATATTGTCAGATGACCCCCTTCTTAAACTTATGACCCTTTCAATGTCAAATAGATTTTGGCTAATAACCTTTACTTCAGGCACATATGTCAGGTGAGCGATTCAGGCTCCTGGGAGCCTCTTGTTGTGGATTTTTTGCAAATTTTGCAACTGTTTAGCTCAATATCTTGAAAACTATACAAGATATTTGAGAAATTTAAATTGCATATTGTTAAGCACATCAAGATCTACAAAATATGTATCAGGGTCAACGTTGTAGAACCTTTCCTTTTAGGAGTTGTTGCCCCTAGAACGTCAAAATTGAGCATTTTAACCGCATTTCCTCATTTCATTGAAAACGTTAACTCCTCTGACAGTTCAAGTCCAATTGTAACCAAACTTGGTATAGTTGTTTATTAGCATTAGGTGACAGATTTTAAAATTTTGATTGGAACAAAAGTGATCAGCACCTGATATTGATGTGGGGATTTTTGATTGGTTGTAAAAGATGGCGGGTGTGGCTAAAAATAGAACATAGGAGTTATTGCCCTTTTTGTGGATTTTTTACAAATTTTACACCTTTTTAGCTCAAATCTTGGAAACTATACTAGATATTTGAGAAATTTAAATTGCATATTGTTAAGCACATCAAGATCTACAAAATATGTAATGGGGACAAGGTTGTAGGACCTTTCCTTTGAGGAGTTATTGCTCTTAGAACGTCAAAATTGAGCTTTTAAAAAACATTTCCTCAGTACATTGAAAAGGTTAACTCCTCTGACACTTTTAGTCTAATTGGAACCAAACTTGGTATAGTTGTTTATTAGCATTAGGTGTATAGAATTGATATGGGGATTTTTGATTGGTTGTAAAAGATGGCGGCTGTGGCTAAAAATAGAACATTGGGTTAAACTGCATTTTTTTGGCTGATGACTCAAAGGCAGTGTCTGCTCGTCCACGCCGCGTGGACGAATAGACTACAGGCTGCGCGTCCACGCTTCCGGAAAAACACATAAAAAAAGGACTTTTTCCGGAATACAACTGTAATCGTATACGAGTTAATTAAATATGCAGTAGCTTATTCAATGAAAGTGATATTGTATTAGAAAAACTTGAATATATGTCAGCAAGATTACGCGGCCCTGTACCATGCATGGCGGACACCTGTAGTTTATAATAAAACTCATTTACTTTTTGGTAAACTTGATAAATATGTGTTAATAAATACGATCGGAAATAAGAACTTATCATTTTACGTGAAAATAGTCTTTTTCAAATACCAAAAAGTCCTTCATTCACCAATCGTGAAAGTTCAGAATTAATATTATTGTACGATTTTAATTATATACTACGCTTTTGCCATCGAATATGAATTAAAGTGTAATTATATCAGCTTTTATCCAGAAACAATAAATCCCTAATTTGTAATTGTTTTAGTTTGTTGGTAAATTCGAAAGATTGTAAATAGTTTTTATAAACCCGAAGTATGCATGTATGCAAGAATAGTTACAATATAGCTCGGGCCAGGGTTTAGCTTCACTGTTATCTATGTTTTGGGGATTAAGTTCCTTTCCTTTGTTAAATTGTTGTTTTGTTTCTGACCTTCCAATGTTTTTATTCGAATGCTGCTGATGAGAGGTTATATTTCCACCTTACCAAATTTACCGTTCTTCATATCGCTTTGGTATTTTATAACAGTCCCCATTTCAAAATTATTTTCAATTCCGAAACATCTGACAGTGAGGTCTACAAAAACATTATTTTTGTATCATTTATTCACGTAAACAGCAAAATTATATGCCGATTCCCTATAAATAAATATTTGGCAAAGATTAATTTATGGTCTTTTAATCTCGTTTAAGCTGGCTACTTCCGTTATTCCTAGATTGAATATACACTATCAATTATAAATTTTTATGCAATTTATATATTTAACTATCAACCTAATTAACTAATCCCCAAAACCTTGGGATGAGGTAATAAATCGACACACCGGAAACGTTTTATAATCTTTTAAAATTTAATTTGTATACGACTTGACGGATGGCCGGCTCTTAATTGCGACATAGTTTAAATTATTAAAAGCAATTAGGTTATGATAATTTAAAAATCAATATATGCCTAATTTAATATACACACACCAAAAACATTTTGTAATCTTTTATTCGGAAAACGGATTTCTAATTCTTAAATTCATAACTGAAAGACGGCAGTCAAAGGCTTGCGACAAAGTTAACTTCTGCGGATTTTTCATTCATTTAAAAAAAACTACGACGATTAGGACTGAAATGAGATGAACAGAAGCCATTGTTAAAATTAATATTTCGAAATAGTATTGAATAGTTTTTTTTAAGAAATAAATATTTTCAAACGTCCAAGTCCACCGGTCGGGACTTGTGCCAAAGTTAACGTTAGCGGCTGATCTGTCTTATAAGAATTATTACGTATATTTGTGAGAAATTGAATATCTTTAGTAAATTAATTCGGTTTTTGTAACAAATTATCATTTCAAATTTATAAAAACTGATTTCTAATTCTAAAGACGGCAGTCGAAGGCTTGCGACAAAGTTAACTTCTGCAGATTTTTCATTCTTTTCAAAACGACCATGATTAGGACTGAAAGGAGATGAACAGAAACGATTCTTAAAATTAACATTTCGAAATAAATTTAAACAGTTTTATCTCATTAACTTTTTTGAAAGAAATAAATATTTTCAAACGTCCAAGTCCACCGGTCGGGACTTGCGCCAAAGTTAACGTTAGCGGCTGATCTATCTAATAAGAATTACGTATATTTGTGAGAAATTGAATATTTTTAGTTTAATGAATTCGGTTTTTGAAACAAGTTATCATTAAAAATTTATAAAAACTGATTTCTAATTCTTAAATGCATAAGTGAAAGACGGCAGTCGAAGGCTTGCGACAAAGTTAACTTCTGCGGATTTTTCATTCATTTAAAAACCACGATGATTAGGACTGAAATGAGATGAACAGAAGCGATTGTTAAAATTAAAATTTCGAAATAGTATTAAATAGTTAATATCTTATAACTTTTTTGTAAGAATAAATATTTTCAAACGTCGAAGTCCACCGGTCGGGACTTGCGCCAAAGTTAACGTACTTAGCGGCTGATCAGTCGGATATTCTTGGGAAATTGAATATTTTTTGTAAATAAATAAGGTTTTTGTAACAAATTTTCATTTAAAATTTCTAATATAAAATTACGGCAAAATTATCCATCGCAAATTTAAACATTTGTAGTGTTCTAAAAATAGACTTGTAACTGAGCAGGTATTATTGATTTATGCAAATTGATGGTGGCCCCGTACTAACAATAGCAAATATATACACATTGACGAACTTTTGCTTTCCTTGAATCTGCATCTTTTAAGAAGTCTCTTGCATTGTACAGCATAAAGAGTAAAGTGATCTAGTATATGATTTGTTTGAGTATACGAATGCATGATTACATTGTTCAATGTACGCAATTGAATGTAACGTCGTGCGTATTTTAAAATAAGTTTGTTTAGAGATTCGAGAAAGAGACTGGCCTGAAATAAAATGATCCAAGAGGAAAACTGCTATTAATTAATTATTGATTTCAATCTTAATTTATGAAATAAATTTCAAAGATATTCAGAATTGAAAACTTATCAACACATTTAAGTTTTCGTCATTTTTTTTACATTCCTTGTCCGTTTTACCATTCCGACTACTACATTGAAATAAGAAACCTCAAAATAATGAAAAGCCAATTTACTTAAACAATCTAACGAATTTCTATAAATCACTTAACTATGGTTCACCGTTTTTACAGGTAAACCAATTACGATCTCTTACCTGTTTTCCAATTAGGTTAGGTGATTTATGACCTCTGACCCAGTCTGACCAAGTGTCGATCATGCTGTGAATACCTACCATAAATTTGTCGGATTTATGATTTCCGACATGTCGGATTGGGACAATAGTAGTCATAAGTCCCTGGGCGTACTGTACAAATCCGACAATTGTGACTTTGACAATTTTGTTTATAATAGAAATATTGTTTATATAAATCCAAATGTTTGAAATTAAAATAAAATTTGAATGCTAAAGTATACTTATTTTACCTGCACGAATATTTCTAATCATGTTCAAATTTATTTATTTTCGATTTTCAACAGTGAGATTTGTACTGTCGTGTACTTGGAGGGGGTCGTGGTATTTGCAGCTAGTGTTATTTTAATCTTATATTTATATAATTTATTTTTTAATATGTAAATTTTAATGAAAATTAATTGTTCAATGAATTAAGAATTTGAATTAGTGCGGAACTTTTTCCCACCATGTATACATGAATACTGAATCTGAACATATTTAAGATCCTATTTCATTTGACATTCCTATTTGGATTTCCTATTTAAGCATTTTCAACAGTCTGGCAGTTTCTTTTATACAGTTATATATAGTTTTTGTTTTCATAATTCTTAATAAAATTTTCCAAAGTTTCCAAAGTTTCAAATGTATCAAACTCTTTACACTGCAATTCCATGATATTCTATCATAATACCGTCGATATACCATCTTTACAAAAATCGAGCAGTTTTCGACAATACTGAGACACTTACTTACTTATATATAAAAGATTATATGTCCCCGGGTATTTTATAGTAAAGTTTATTATTTACTATCAAGAAATTACAGAAAAACTTACGGAAAACTCCGTTTTAGGTATTTTTCAGGAAGCGTGGACGCGCAGCCTGTAGTCTATCCATCCACGCAGCGTGGACGCGCAGACACTACCTAACTCAAAAAGGGTGACAGAGTTTTGAATTTTGATTGAGAACAAAAGTGATCAGCACCTTAAGATCCACCATATTGTCAGATGACTCCTTATTAAACTTATGACCCTTTCAATGTCAAATAGATTTTGCCTAATAACCTTTACTTCAGGCACATATGTCAGGTGAGCGATTCAGGCTCCTTGGAGCCTCTTGTTCAAAAATCTCCTCTGAAACTACTGAAGAGAATTGAATGAAACATAGTATGATTGCTGCACAAAAGTTGTTTTGATTTTTTGATCCGTCATAAAACATGGCCGCCATTGCTAAAAATAGACCAGGGGGGGGAGGGGGGTCAGACTACTGTTTTGGTTTGAAAATCATTAAGTATTAAGAGATAGAAAAAATCAGATGATTCCTGCCTACTTCAGCATCAAAAGCTCTTCAGAAGTCTCCTTAAGGTTGAAAAAACTATTGCAGATGGAGAAAAGCTGTTGCTTGCTTAAAACACAAAAGCTTAATTGGGTCAATGTCGTCAGATAATCACTCATAGGGGCAACAGTTCATAGAAGAGACCTTTATATGCGAGCGTAGCGAGCTCTCTAATGTAGAAATTCCAAATCGCACGAGACTCAAAATACTATGGAAGAAAAATTGTTCTGTCACCAGAAACATTCGATTTTAGGAAGTTTTCGAAAATGTTTGCGCGTGCTGAAAAATTGCGGGAAATAGTAATACATCGTCCCAAATTATCTTGTCCCAGGCATTATTCGAAATTTTCAATGGAATTATCTACGCCAGCTTTTAAGGCAATGTCTTTCTCATATTAGCTTTAGGACCAGGTGAGGGATTCAGGCTACTGTGAGCCTTATTGTTTTAGACCCGGTAGTTAGGAAAATAATTTTTTTTTTAATGAAAAATTTTGTAAGCTAAAGCTAAGTAAGAATAAATTAGTTTTCTGTACTTCAGTTTCATTTTAAAAACAGTATAAAGTTTAAAATACATTAATTTATACCATTTCAACATTTGAATTTAAGTTGCATTAAACAAACAAATAGCAAATCTTATGATCTAAGACAGGTACTGAGGTAGGCCAGATTTATTTATTTTTAAATTGCAATAAAATTTATTGACCAGGCACCAAAAAAGTGACCCTGCTGGGTTAGGGGAAACCAACACTCTTTTTTGACCTGATAGCTTACACTAGAAATGAGAATCATTTTTGATACCAAGAATTTACAGGAACGGATATCCCCATATTCTGTTATAAAGTGAATATTAGAAATTTTACTATATCATGAACACCCATGTCAATTAAGCTTGCCAGTCTGTCTATTGTTTCCTATTAGGCTGAGCTCTTTACAGGTTTGAATAAATTTTGCACAGCTGTATGTACTCCTATAATGTAAGATCTCATGCATAAGATCATGCTGTCCAACCCCCATTCCCTATTTTCGTAATTAGTGAGTTATCTCCCATTTTCCAGAGTTATCCTCCATTACGGTAGATATATTACATTGCAATGAATGAGAAAATTAGGTTTTTATTTTTTATAAATTATTTAATGGACTTATTAGATCTAGTAAAGACTAGGAAAAACATGTTTAATACATTTTTGAAAATAACTACAATGAACTTTTAGAATTTTTGTGACCAACTTAAAAAAATATATAAATGCAGATAAACTTAATTAATTTTCCCCACAGTAAGTAGTATAAAATACCTTCTGGAAAGAGAAGATAAATCTGCAAATGGGAGATAACTCACTATAAACAAAAAGAGGGAATATTGTTTATGGCAGCAAAATCAAAGAAATATAAACTTGTTTATTTTTTTTTATCACAGGAATAACATTAGACAAAGAAAATCCCACTTACACATGGTCATTTGATGAGGAAGATGACGACTCAGACTATTTAATTCATACATTATTTTTAAAACAGGTGAGGTTATTTGGTGAGAAAAAATACAAATACATAACAGGTATAAAAATGGTTAATTTGGTTAGGCTGTATATCAATATTTCAAGGAGTAACCTCTCATCAGCAGCCAGCGTTTGAATCAAAACATTGGAAGGTCAAAAACCAAAAGTATTGAATGAAAAGTACTCAAAGCCAAAAGGTTCGAACAATGAAGCCAAATCCAGCACCTAGGATATCGACCATTTGCAGTACAAGGAAAGAAACCTGGTGTTATAAACAATTTTGAATTTTACAATTGGAAATTTCAATAACAAAAATATTCTTAATTTAATGGTAAATTTGTGTCCAAGTCTGAAGACCAGGCTTGTGATTACCCTCAGTCTGGTCCACCACCAGCGGTTATCAACCCAGTGGTTTCAAAATACAAATACCAAAACAGGTATAAAACGGTTAATTTGGTTACCGGTATGCTGTATATCAATATTTCAAGGAGTAACCTCTCATCCATGTCATCAGTAACATTTGAATCTAAACATTGGAAGATCAAAAACCAAAAATATTGAATGAAAATGATAATGAGTTATCCTTCTTTGTACAGGTTATTGAACAAAAATTTCTTCTGGGTCAGGCTCCACAACTTTTGGTATTCAAATGCCCAACTGGTATTTCTTTGCTTCATGCTATATATCTAAATGCAATCAATGTATTTGAATATTTCAAACTAGTCTAAATAGGATTTTCCAATTATTTGTTCATTTAATGGTTAGGAATTTGCATGTTTCATGTTATAATCATCATCATGATAATGTTGATAAATAATATACATGTACATGTGTTTATAAACCATTTTACAGGCAGTGCTTGGCGCAGCATCTGTGAAAGATGAAAGAAATCTTGTATCAGTTGAAACACAAAACTTCGACCAAAAAGAATTAAAGCAACCCATATTCTCTTTAACATTAGGAAGAACGGAAATGGTAAGTGAAATTAGGGAAAATACATGATTTATTATTTGATAAAGCATATACATTACATTATATATTTTACATAGTTAAAACATACTTCAAATTGATACCTCTTATCACCTTTGAAATTTTACTTGAACTTTGAGTCTTTGAATGGTTTTGCTGCATTTAATTTCTGATGTGTTAATTTCAGACTAGTTTAGACGTCAGTTTTGGACATGAAGTACCTGTGATATTCAGACTTGTAGAGGGCAGTGGTCCAGTTCACATATCAGCCCAACAGTTAGTAGGTAAGGTTGGGAAGATACAACATGATACAATGTATATAAAATAAAAAGCTTATATTATACATGTACATGTAATTAAACTGTTTAAGCATAATAAGACACATTTTTAAAGATTAACTTAAAAATTATCATTTTAGATTATATAAAGCAGTTTTAAGGAAAACTTGCACAACTGGTTAACTGTTGATTTACGAATATTGGATTCATGAAAATATCTTTGGCAATTAAAGTTACTGCATAGTGTCATCAACACTCGTAGCAATATTTTTATGTAATAAGAATTGAATTATAAAGATTAAATGTACATGTCACCTTGGAAAATTCATATTTCTTCTTGAAGCTATTATTATTGCTATGAGGTTTTCTTTGTAGAGGCAAGTTTTTTTAGTTTAAACATATTTATTTATCCTGGATTGGGAAACAAGCTTAATGCTTATGTAAATCCCGCTCCAGCTAGCAGTTTGCGAGTGTGGCCTTTGCAGCGGCCCCCATTGAGCCTACTCTTATCGAACTCTACAAAGGGGTCTTTAACGTGCATGGGGTATTGCTCTCCACATACACGGGACAACCTTTTTTTCGTCCCTTCCGAAGGACTTGCATCGTTCCTTGAGACCATCCTCGCAAATGGTGTCAAGAGAGAGTCAGAAAATTGGTTCATGAAATTTTCACCCCGGACGAGGATCGAACCACGAACCTTGATGTTAGTAGCCCGACGCGTTAACCACTACACCACCGGCTCTCTATGATGCCAGTCATAAAGTTTTTTTATGACTGGCATCATAGACAGAGAAGGTCTGCATCATGAATTATTTTGTATACTGTCTCAAAAGCTTTATATGCATTTGCATCACATTACTCTCTTTTTATGCCCCGCCTACGAAAATAGAGGGGGCATATAATGTTCAGGTCTGTCCGTCCGTCCCAAATACTCATATTTCTGAATTCCCGCTTACTGACAATTGCCACATCAATCAAATTGGTATGGTAGGTGCACCTATTGATGCTATTAAGCACAATGCATGCTTCAGATGCTGGATGTGACCTATATTTCCGCATGGATGACCACTTACAGAAAAATGGTTAAAGTCCATTCCCTATTACTGACAAGTGCCACACCATCCATATTGGTAGAGTAACTTTCTTATTATACAAGATTTTCTTAAAATTCTTTTTGGGAATTGTTCTGCATAACCATTCCTTCTAAATGTAAAATGAATTTTGAAAAAATCTTTTAACCACAAAAAGATATTTGTTAGGTTTCTAAGAGTCGTGTACCATTATCATGGTGTTCAGTCACAGTATGTCTCTTGGTGTACTGTATGGTAGGTGCACCTATTGATGCTAAGCACAATGCATGCTTCGGATGCTGGATTTGACCTATATTTCCTGCATGGATGACCTCTTAAAGAAGAATGGTTAAAGTCCATTTCTGCTTACTGACAAGTGCCACATAAACCATATTGGTATGGTAGGTGCACTTACTGATGTTTAGCACAATGCATGCCACAGATTCTTGTTTTGATCTATATTTTCCGCATGGATGACCACTTACAGAAGAATGAGTAAGGTTCATTCCTGCTAACAGGCAAGTACCACTTCAACCAAAGTGATATGGTAGGTGCATCTAGGGAAGATTAGCAAGACATTTGGTTCAGATGCTGGCTGTCACTTTTTTCTGCATGAATGAGTACTTAAAATTTTGAAAAAGTTCAAGTCAATTCCCGCTTAGTGACAATAATGGGTAACAAGGTGAGCTTCCTAATTAATCGATAACTTAGCTGTTGATAAATATAAAGGCGGGGCACTGTGTCTGTTTGACACATTTTCTTGTTATAAGTAAGGAAGATTCCCCTTATACATGTATTCCAAGAACAATTTAATTTTGTATATTTAAGAATACCCAGATGACAGGAATGTTTCACAAGACGAATCTGAACTAGAGTGTTCTGAAGTAGAGGAGGATGAAGTAACAGAAGAAACAGAGGAAGAATCACCGCAAAAGGCAACAAAAAAGAGAAAAGCTGGAGCACAGAAAACAGCTAAATCAAAGGTTAGGTGTCTTGTATTGTCATTTCACAGAAAAAACCGCTATATAAATGGTTAGGGGGTTTTGTATTACTGTCATTATGACGCCTGCAGCGTGTTGCAGAAGCCACATATAGGGGTTACTTTGGCACCATACGATGTCCTTTGGCGTCACAAAAATTTCCGTTGCAGTTTTCAGGGCAACTACATGTCATTTTTGTATGTTGCTTCCTCCTATAATACTATACAGTGTTAAGCGATTTTATGCCCGTAACTCATCTACTTCCTGTTAACCAATTATCTTGAGATGAAGGTGACATTCGTCTTCCAAGGAACAGGGGTTAAAAATTTTTCTAATACCTTACTAGCCAAGGGCTTATCAGCATTAGAAAACCACTAGCCCGACAGAAGGATCAACTAGCCCAAGGAAAATCTGACACTAGCCAAAGTATGATGCAAAGCTCAATCTATACATGTAGATTTGGTACATGTATTTATGTTGTTAATTCTTTTTCTTTTATTTTATAAAAATGCATCAGATGCATTTATGTCGCTTTTAAAGTTAAAGAAAAGCAGGTAAATTCAAACAGGAACATTAAACTTGTTTTAAAATGTTTCTGATTCAAGAAAGTAGGTAGCAGAATAACACAGATTGCAACAAGCTTCAGTTAGCTCGATGTCAGTGTGGCAGGGAATCTAGGGGGCACTCAGGGCCCCAGAGACTCTGGACATAAAAATTGCAAAAAATCCATCATCCTGGGGTTCTCTTGTACCTTCTTCACACCTTGGCACTGTCTGTATCATAGAACACTTTCATAACAGTTTTTATGGCGTTTCAGTCCCCTATCATAATTTTCCCCTTAAAATAAATGTGGCAGTCGATCTTTTTCATTAAACTTTCAGACTGATTTTATAATAAATTCAGGAGACTTTGACCTTTTTAAGAGTAAAACTACCTTAATTTAAATTTGGAAAGGTGATTGTAATTGTCTATCATAATTTTCCTCCCAAGGAAATAACCCATAGTGAAATCGAAAGTACGGGATATTGCACTTAAATCAATTGTACCACCCCCCAGTACCAGATAATGACGATGACATAGATTAAATCAATTGTGTTATCCCCCCTACCAGGCAATGACGATAAATTGCCAGACATGAATGATTTGGGTGATTAAATCAATAGTGATATCCCCCAGTACCGGTTAATGGCGATAATAATAGATCTAGGTTTTTCATAGTTTTATTTATAGCGCAAATTAAGTCAACCATAATTTTTAACTAGCCCGTCGGGCGTAGGTGGTTGTAAACTTTGGTAGCCCGAATATGATTTTCACTAGCCCCGGGCGTCGGGCTAGTGGATTTTTTTACCCCTGAGGAAGACTGTCATTCAGTTTCATATATTGTAAAATTTTCAATTCTTTCACTTTGTTTTGAAAAACAATGCATAAACTTGTAACCATTTTATTTTGGGTTACAAACATTCTACATAATTACTGTATGATATATAATTATCCCACCTGTGCAGGTTCCAGCTGGCGAATAGGCCCGCAGCAGCGCTAAGCTTGTCGGTTAAAGTCCACTAAAGAGCGCTCAGAAACCTGACATAGGGACAGGCCGCTTTGCCCACAAAGCAACTGGGATGTGTGCCCCAGGTGGTTGAATGGGGCAGCCCTGACATCAAGAGATGTGGGGTCGTCAGGTGCTAATGCGAAAAACCTGACCGCAAA
The DNA here is from genome assembly GCA_963971305.1 of Arcuatula senhousia. NCBI lineage: Eukaryota > Metazoa > Mollusca > Bivalvia > Mytilida > Mytilidae > Arcuatula > Arcuatula senhousia. The sequence goes on from OZ020305.1 coordinate 49,586,076, forward strand.
CAATAGTGGTGCACCGTGTTGGGAAAAATGTCATGTTCCTGGCACGTTAAAGAACCCTGCTGCAGGTCTCAGTAAGAGTAGGACCGGTAGGATCCCCATGCAGGAGGCTAAATTTCCCGTCCTTACCCGTCACTCCTTTTTCCAGTGGCAGTCAAAACTCCTACCTGATTGGCCTTGTGTCCCCATTTCCTCCACTTCATCATCATTTCATGTTCATTGTATCACCACTTAAATCATGCTGCTTGGGAGTAAAGCAATAACTAATTAACTAACTTTAATTATCGTGATACAACTAATTTTACAAACCCTCGTCAATAGTGTAATTCAATAACAAGTTCACAATTACATGTGGTATTCCACTTCCATCTTCACCTGCTTAATTTGGGAATTTTTTATTTTTTGTCAGAAAAAAGGGAAGATGGAAGTGAGCCAAAGTGATTCAGAAGATGAAGAGGTAAAAATTATTTTTGAAATTTTTAAAAATAACTTTCATATTAGAATTTATATGTGAAATTTTAATTTTGTAAAATTTGAGCTGTTACAACACAAAGGGGTCATCCTCTTTCCATAAATGTCAGTTTTCTTGAGTTCTTGGGCACATGTTTAAATGTTGCTGAAATAATCAAGATGCATTAAAATTTGATTTATACTATATTTCATTCCTAACTTGAAGAATGTTGATGTTTAAAATTGTTATGAAATTACAGGATGAAGAGGAAGAAGATGATGAAGAAGAAGAAAGTATGGAGGAAGATGATGAGGAAGAGGAAGAAGCAAGTAGTCCAGAGAAGGGGTAAGTACTGGAGTTGACATATGTACAGGTGTATAACTGCCCCCCCCAACCAATTATCTCCCATATATAGTAAAAAAGCCTAAGGCATACTTGATATATATGCTTGAACTGCTACTGAGATCCTCCAGCAAGTTTTACAGTTTTTTAGCTCACCTGACCCGAAGGGTCATGTGAGCTATTGTCATCACTTGGCGTCCGTCGTCCGTCCGTAAACTTTTTGAAACGTTAACTCCTCTGACACCATAAGTCCAATTGAAACCAAACTTGGTATGGTTGTTCATTAGCATTCGATGCTTAGAACTGATGTGGGGATTTTTGATTTGTCGTAAAACATGGCGGCCGTGGCTAAAAATAGAACATAGGGGTAAAATGCAGTTTTTTGCAAATAACTCAAAAACGGCTACAGATATCAAAATTCTGGCGGAGGTAAAAGTGATCAGCACCTCAAGATCTACCTACCCTGAAATTTTTAAGAAAATCCAACAACCCATGTAGGAGTTATTGCCCTTTTTGTTGATTTTTTGCAAATTTTGCACCTGTTTAGCTCAATATCTTGAAAACTATACAAGATATTTGAGAAATTTAAATTGCATATTGTTAAGCACATCGAGATCTACAAAATATGTACTGGGGTCAACGTTGTAGAACCTTTCCTTTTAGGAGTTATTGTCCTTAGAATGTCAAAATTGAGCATTTTAACAGCATTTCCTCATTACAATGAAAACGTTTACTCCTCTGACACTTCAAGTCCAATTGGAACCAAACTTGGTATAGTTGTTTATTAGCATTAGGTGTATAGAACTGATGTGGGGATTTTTGATTGGTCGTAAAACATGGCCGCTGTGGCTAAAAATAGAACATAGGGGTAAATGGCAGTTTTTTGGAAATAACTCAAAAACGGTGACAGATTTTAAAATTTTGATTGGGATCAAAAGTGATCAGCACCTGAAGATCTACCAGGTCTGAAATTTCGAAGAAAATCCAACGACCCATGTAGGAGTTATTGCCCTTTTTGTGGATTTTTGGCAAATTTTGCACCTGTTTAGCTCAATATCTTGAAAACTATACAAGATATTAGAGAAATTGCATATTAAGCACATCAAGATCTACTAAATATGTATCGGGGTCAACGTTGTAGGACCTTTCCTTTGAGGAGTTATTGCCCTTAGAACGTCAAAATTGAGCTTTTAAAAAGCATTTCCTCATTACATTGAAAATGTTAACTCCTCTAACACTTAAAGTCAAATTTGAACCAAACTTAGTATTGTTGTTTATTAGCATTAGGTGTATAGAACTGATGTGGGGATTTTTGATTGGTCGTAAAACATGGTCGCTGTGGCTAAAAATAGAACATTGGGTCATGTGGGTTAAACTGCATTTTTTGCTAATAACTCAAAAAGGGTGACAGACTTTTGAATTTTAATTGAGATAAAAGTGATCAGCACCTTAAGATCCACCATATTTTCAGATGGCCCCCTTATTAAACTTATAACCCTTTCAATGTCAAATAGATTTTGCCTAATGGCCTTTACTTCAGGCACATATGTCAGGTGAGCGATTCAGGCTCCTGGGAGCCTCTTGTTTTTATGCCCATACATCATTTTATGAAGGCTGAAAGGTTTACTACAATACATGCAATGTAAATGTATGAAATTTATGTTGAGCTTTTTGAGAAATCACTGGAGAATTATTTGATAAAGAATTATATGCAAGTAGGTGTATTACCAGAAAAACACACAAATTTTTTAGGACAAATGAAATTCCTCATGTCAACAGTGTCAAAGTCTGAAAGGTTGTGTTTGAAAGTCTGTTTTTATGGCCCGAACACGTATGTGGATCGGACATATAGTTTTACCCTTGTCCGTCCGTCCGTAACACTTTGGTTAAGTTCTTGGTTAAGGTCCATTACTCGGATACTAGATGTTGGGGTCAATGATATTTCACCACCAGATGGGTCTTGGGTAGGGCTACACCACCCACTAGAAATTAGGTCACTGTGACCTATATTTTATGCATGAGCGACTTCGGTTAAGTTCTTGGTTAAGGTCCATAACTTGGATACTAGATGTTGTGGGTCAATGATATTTCACTACTAGATGTGTCTTGGGTAAGGTGACACCACCCACTAGAAATTAGAACACTGTGACCTATATTTTATGCATGAATGACTTTGGTTAGGTTCTTGGTTAAGGTCCATATCTCAGATACTACATGTTGATGGTCAATGGTTTTTCACCACTAGATGTGTCTTGGGTAACATGACACCACCCAATAAAAAATAGGTCACATGTTAGGGGTCAATAATATTTCACTACTCAATGAGTCTTGGTAACATGGCACCACCCACCAGAAATAAGGTCACAGCGACCTATATTTTACACATGAACACTTTTGATTAATTTCCTGGTAAAGGTCCATATCCCAAGTAATACACATTGAGGGTCAATGATATTTCAAGTACGGGAGGGCCATCCTGTGCCTCATAGACACATTATCTAGTTTTTTCAGAATTTTTAAAAAGTCACATTGTATATGACATGGATATTAATTGCATGCATACAAATTTCTGTCTTTAATTATGCATTCTGACAATTTGAGATGCAACTCCTAATATTGTTTTATTTTTTTTTGTAGTGGAAAGAAAGCTAAAAAGGCTAAGGTAAGTGTATAAAGATATAGACTTTATATGCAAGAACAGGGGCTTGGGTGGCTCAGTGGTCTATGGTGATGGCTTAAATACCAAACTATTGATACACTTTAATTGTTGGATTGACTATTGTTGTTTACAAAAATGGGACTTTCCTACCTAATATAATTAGGTTTGTCAGTAACCTGTCCAAGGTCAATGGTTTTCTCTGGGTACTCTAGTTTCCCCTACCATAAAAACTGAATTGAAAAAGGGTGTTTAACATCAACACATACAAGAACTACTGGGAGACATTGCTGCAATAGGTTTAAAAGGCTGCTCTTGTCAGTTTACATAGGAATTAAATTGGCAAAGTTTCACAAAGTGACAAAAAATAAAAACAACTCAATCTCACCAAATTACAGAAGTGTAGGGCCTTATTTTGAAGTAAAATATATGGAAATGGATATTTGTCTCGTCCAAGACAATTTTGGCTGGATTTCACGGAGTGAAAAATCTGGGTTAAAAAAAGGTGAATGTCAGGCGGCAGGTGGGGAAGAAATTTGTGTAACAGTTTTTCAGCAACTACTTATCACACCCACTTGATTTACACCATCAGGGTGGGGTCCCATAAGGTGGGATTTGATTTCAGGTCTGTAGCTCAACTACTTCCTTTTTAAAGAAACCCTGCCTTTTTAGCTCACCTGACCCGAAGGGTCATGTGAGCTATTGTCATCATTTGGCGTCCGTCGTCCGGAAACTTTTTGAAACGTTAACTCCTCTGACACCATAAGTCCAATTGCGACCAAACTTGGTATGGTTGTTCATTAGCATTTGGTGCTTAGAACTGATGTGGAGATTTTTTATTGGTTGTAAAACATGGCCGCTGTGGCTAAAAATAGAACATTAGTTATGCCCCCGTGACGACATGTCGGGGGCATTAAGTTTTACTCATGTCCGTCCGTACGAAATTTCCATCAAGCTTTTCTCAGAAAACGTAAATGGGAATAACTTGAAACTTGGTAGGATGGTTCAGTATGACATACTATACGTCCTAGGCGAATTTTAGACCTGTCGGACATTCACTTCCTGTTTGGGGCTGGATCGATACCAAAATCGACATGAAAATTTCCGTCAAGCTTTTCTCAGACACCGTACATGGGATTGATTCGAAACTTGGTAGGATGGTAAGTTTAGTATGATAAACTATGCGTCCTTAGCGACTTTCAGACCTGTCGGACTTCAACTTTTTATTTGAGGCCAGCGGGGGCATCCGTGTCCCATGGACACATTCTTTCTCTATTTGCTAATAACTCAAAAAGGGTGACAGATATTTAGATTTTGATCGAGAACAAAAGTGATCAGTACCTTAAGATCCACCATATTGTCAGATGACCCCCTTATTAATCTTTTGACCCTTTCAACGTCAAATAGATTTTGCCTAATACCTTTACTTCAGGCACATATGTCATGTGAGCGATTCAGGCTCCTGGGAGCCTCTTGTTTTACATTGACAGATTTTTTATGTAAAAAAATAAAAAGGTTAACCCCCTCAAAAGAACAGAAAACATATAGGTCTTTTATATTAGAGATAAGAGTGAAATAGGCCCACATAATATCTCAGAGGACAAAATTTTCATAAATGACATTTTCAAGGTAAAATTATGTTCCATAATTTACATATAATTGACAGACTTTGATTTCAACTCTACAAAAAGTGCTTTGTAAGTCCATTTTTACTAGATTTATTGTCTCTTGACATAAATAGGAAGTCTTTGAACATTGTTTACCAAATGGTTATAAACATCGTATTTAGCCGTCGTAGTAAAAACATTATGGTCATTGAATGTTTGGTTATTGTGTTTATATTTGTGAAGAAGGAAAATTGAAGTGCTCATTATTTCACCTTTGTTGGCTAGACAGGTAGGCAATGTAAACAAAAATAGGGTCCTCAAATGGTACTAAATGATACTAACGATGGCTTTGTCCTTATAATGTTGTTGACTTCTCTGTGGGTATATTGTTGCAGTAGGTAGGACAGTTTTACTGAATTCGTTAATGGGGGGTCTCCTTGTTATACCCCATGCATTTAACAATATATTCTATACATACAACATAACATGATGCTTATCATTGTTTTATACTTGTGAGCTAACTAAATTTGGATTTAATCCAAACTATTATTTGTCTCTATTTTGTACATTTTCATCTTATAAAGATTTTAAAAAATTTTTGTTTTTATAAAAATCGTATTAATTTCTATTGGATTACAAATTGAATTACTCCCCTTTTCACATTAAAATTGTTCTGATATTTGGATGTCCTTTAAAATTGAGGTTCAATCAACTTGTGATGTACATGAAATGCAAATAGTTTGAGCAGAAAATAAAGTTTTACAGGTTAATACCATGTTAATGTGATTTTTCTGCAAGTCAACACTCGGAACACTTTTATATTAAAGTGAAGTGCTCAGGTTTCATTTACACCTGCATAAAGATATTTAATTTTTAGGCTTGTTGAGCATTGTCTTTATTCATTTATGAGTTTGAGGAGTATTTGACAGGGTGTTTTGAAGTATTTAAACTTAATAAGGAAATTATACAACTAACAAGTGTTTTGTATTGTAAATAAAAGGAAAGTATCAAAGCCAATTTGACAAGCAGTGTGAAGATGTTGATTTAAAAAACATTTTTAAATTTCATTTGTAAGATATGCTTTTAGTAAGGTTTAATGCAAATAGAAGTAAAAATTGATAATTTATGGAATTCAAATGATTAAACTGATTGAATCTGCTTGCATGATTCTATTGTATTAAATATGTTGGAACTTTTTTTAAATTCTGTAATTTCCCATCTTTCCAAAGGTAAATAAACCTAGCTTTCCTTGAACAACATATTCCAAAGATCATTGCGTTGATGTGGTTTCAGAGGTTTGGGCCTAGTGACAAATCGAATGATAGTACTTGTCGGTCTTTTTCTTCCAATTTGTCCAATTCAAGTGAGAATCTAGATTAGTCCAGAAAATTCTTTTTTATGGTGTAAAATATTTGATTCGAAAAATAAAGTGTACTCTTTAAACTAGTTGCTGTATAGTGAAAGTTTGAAGTAATGAGAAAAAAAAGCTATGTTTGAATAGTACACGTGTTCAACACAATGAGTTGGGTTTTTGATTTCTACAGGACTAATCTGTAAAAGATTTGACTCGTCACAGCCATATTGTTGACTGGATTAACATTTAAAGATCTTACAATTGACCTTTTCGCTACCCATGGGTTTTCATATATGACCATGCAGAAACTAAAAAAATCTTGCTTTTGACTTTCCTTGGCCACCCAAGGATATCTTTCTCGTTTCATTGAAAAGTTAGTTTGAATTTTGTTCTATTTGATGATTTGGGCGTTTTATTTATTTATATTTTGCTGGTGTTATGGTTAAGGTAAAGCCCTTTAATGCTGATTTTACACCCTTTTCAAATTAAATTTGATATTCACATTCATGAATTTAGATGGAAAATGCTGTCTACTATAAGAATAAATAACTTTATAATTTTAGGTTGTTCCCTTTCACTAAATGAAGTTGTATATTTTCTATGTTTCTTATGTAATAATTTTGTGAACTTGTTTCATGTTTGATTTGACCTTATTTCAAACACATGTTGAAAAATTATGTTCTAATTATAAGCAGCCATGGCATTTGGGATATTTTTCTAATAAAGTTTGTCCTTGTGAATCAAAATTTTCAAATTTTAATCATTTTTGTTAGCTAGCATACAAGGTATTAATGTTTCCAAGGAAGAAATTCAAATGTACAATTTTAACCAAAAAGGAAATAATTATTTGAAATGTATGAAACAAAAGAGACATCAGAAAAAAAGGTAAATCTGCACTGTAGTACAATTTTGATCTACCAGACATTTGTAAACACCATTTTTGACTTGAGTTATACACGTGTTTATGTCTTGTTTCAAAGGACTACCTATTGTTAACATGCTTATCTAATTAACACCTGGACAGGTGTCAACCAGGTACAATCTGATGTTGATTTATATTCCCAGGTCATTTGGGTTCTTCTCTGTATTTTTGAGGGAAAAAAGCAATTTATAAATGTAAACTGACCCACATAAAATGTATGAATTTAACCATGTTTCAATATTGGCCACTGTCTATTATTTTACCTCCACATACTTACTTTAAGGGTATATATTGGTAACACCCTGTCCATCTTTATTATTTTTTATGCTGAAAGTTAAAACTTTCCATAATTCCTTGATAAAAGAATTTGATCTTTAAAATAATCTTAGAGAAGATCATTTTGGAGATGTTCATGAAGAAAATGTTTTTTGGGTTGAATCTGGTCATATTCATGGGTCACAAATTGAAGTTTGAATATGAGCTGTGTGCTAACCTTAGTGAGCATATTGAAATGCAATAATCCTGATAAATTGAAGTCGCCATATGCTATATTGTTATCATGAAATAAGGGTTTTGCCATAGATCACTGTTTAAAACTTTTTAATATTACCAAGTTTCTATTGAAATGCATGTATTAGTAGAAGTAATAGGCTATTTATCAAGTTACATCTACTTTCTAAGAATTTAATTTTGCTTTTAGACCAATTTTTTGTACCATAAAATGTATTTGGGATTCAACTAAATAAACTTTATGCTTAAATTAATGATTTTATTAAATAAAAATTCAGGCTTTCTAAATGTTTACTTGATAAGTATTTGTACATGACTATGCAGAATTTTATTGTTTTCATCTGAGAACTGGTTTTCTTTTTGACAGGATGCCCCAAAAGATGCAGATTCAAAGAAAAAAGGAGGAAAAATAGCAAAGGTTTGTTTATTAAAATGTTCAAATTAACTTGGTACATTAATGAGGAAAGGTTGAAAAATTCTGTGTTCATTGGCAGATCCCGAGGGGACCCAATGATGTGAAATAAGTTTTTTGTTGAATATATAGTATATAGGAAATCTGTTTCAATATCCTGAACTTATGTCCTTCATAACCAATGAAAGCAACTCGTTTGACCTCTTAATAAGGTGAAGTCAAATATAAGGGACTCTTATCCTTGGCCTAATCCTGTTTGATTTGATTGTAGTAAAAAATCAGAAGCTAAAAAAGATTGGCGCCTCAATTTGGGACAGTGAATGGTTTATATTGTTTGACTTGACCCCTGTCGAGTGGTAACGATACACAGTTGGGGGCAGTCCACACAATTGTCAAGAAGGATGTTCCTCTCTGTCACTGTCTATACATTTCCCTGCGTTGATCGAAGGCTAACGTTTACAAACAGTAAAGGTCTATCTCTTAACCTTTATTTGTTTAACACTCGCATACGAGGGATTACCTGTCTCTGGTCTGACGGAAAGTAAACAAATATAACCTCAGAATTAGTACCATTGGTCACTCCATTTTAAACTTTTGATCAAAGAGTCAATTCATAAAAAGTGTGATAAGGTGACAATCTTGTAAGCTCTTCAAGGGGGATAAATCTGCATGATTTATGGCAAAAAGGCTTTATACAACAGGTGTTAAATAAGATATAAGAAAAAAATTGAGCTTTGTTCCCTGTTCAGAAAGTAATTTGTAGGATATATGTAAGGGTTATTATATTTATACAGGTGATCATTTGAGCTTTCATTTCATTTTGGGTTTTTAAGGACAGACTAGCTGATTGATACCAGTACTGTACTTTTATATATAAGATTTTTTAAATCGAGATTAAAAGGTCTAACAATGTAGCCCTGAACACTAATAAGCATCAAATCTGTTAGGAAAAGCTTAATAATGCCTGCATGGATGCCATGTAAAAGTATTAGTATAATTTCAATTTTAGATTCAGTTAAATGCACAAGTTTTTTCTCAGATAGACACTGTATTTTTTATTGTTCCATCTTAGATTAAACTACATAACTTGCCAACACTTGTGATGAAACAAGTGGGTTATCACTGGCCTCGTGTGGTCGATTTATTCAATTGAAGTGTTTGGTTAGAGATTAAAGGTTTGCTTCTTATGGTTTGGCTTTGCATACTTTTCTGTATCTAATTTGGAAAGGCTATTAGTTATTTAGATGATTATATGTTGACAGACTTGTCTGATCACCAGGGTCGACACTAGATGTTCGTGGCTCCATCTTTGCAGGGGAAAAAATTTAGGTGTTCTTCTGCAAAGCCCTTGATAAAAGACTGTCACCCTTGGAATGTGGCAGGATTTTCGTTGGCCAAATGTTATTTTAGGTGCATAATTAATGTGGAAAAAATGCTAAGTGTTTTGAAGTAAATGTCAAGTTAGTACCTCTTATCTTTTGGCAATTCAGGATTAAGTAAATAGGAAATTGTTGATTTATTGACGATTAAATGATTACAGCTTTTTGAAAGGTACCCCCTTGAATTTTCAATATAGATATCTATCTTTAGTAGGTTTCTTGGTAAATTGAAAATCTTTTGTCAACAATGACAGAACAGTTCTCCCTTTTTTGATGGAGATAAGTGAAATTTTACATAAATTTGTAGTTTAAGACATTCATTCATTTGATTGTTTCATGTTATCATTTGTGAAGAAAAATCCTCCCTTTTTATTGAGAAAGGTAAAATTGTAAGTAAATTTTTAGGTTTAACATTCATTCATATATTGTTCTGCGTTGATTTTAGGGAAAAAATTGTTTCAATGTGCAATAATTCTAATTGGTACTTTTCGTTATCAAAAGTTGCACTGATTGCAGTTTTTAAGTGATCTTTTAAAGGTGAAAAGTTCTCTGTAAATTCATTTGGGTTCCATTAATGGACTTGACATAAAAAGTAAATGTCACACAGAAACCTTGATAAATCACCAATTATTGAAATTGTATAATATAAAATGACCTTGAATAGCTGGGTTGGGCTGCAGATCTAATGCACTTTCCTAGGTATATACCCGTTTTGGTTAATGTACAACTTGTTATCGACAACCTACTTTTCATCCTGTATGTAATTTATAAAGATCTACCATACAAACATTCCTTGGTGTCTTGGAACACAAATAATTACAACATGAAAATTTCATTCACAAAAAATATTGTTGTAAGAGTTAATCGCAGACGATTGTTTTTGTAGACATGAATGAACCAAAATTGACTGGCACTATTCACCCCATGCAAAGCATATCTATCGTGAATTTGGAGAGCTTTTTTGTTTGACATTTCAATTCTGAATGGAATATTATTGTATTTCCCCTTAATGGAGCTTAATAATAAACAAGGAGCGTTGCATGGTTTGCACAAATTCAAATCCAAGAAACTAAAAGTATGAATTTTTCTTGTATATTTCCTAAATTTGATATTGCAAAAATAGAACAGTTTTGTGATATTAAACTACATGTACCAATTTTGATAAATTGTTTCATATTTGTTACAGGCATCACCCAAAGCTACTAAGAAGGCAAAGAAGACAGCCAAAGCCAAGTAAAGACCGTGCCATTCATCTTTGAACATTCCAGCAGTGCTATTTTGTGATATTATAATTTCATATCTTATATTTTCATAGTCAATGGTTGTAAGGACTACCATATTGTTTTGAATATATTTTTCATTGTTAAACATTTACACTGAAGCATGGAAAATTTGATATTAAAACTTTTGACTTTCCATATTTTGTTCTAAGATTTTACTAACTGCCAATTTATCCTGACCTGTGGGGGCAGCAACAGTCTTTCCACCTTTGTCATTTGCCAGTTTTGGAGACTTCTCCAGGATTAGTTTGCATTGTCAGATTCCAGTGTGCTGCCATGTAATCTTTGGTCTTAATCTTTTACCTTCAGGTGTCCAGTATAAGGCTGTTTTTGTTATGTTTTGATCTTTTCTGAAGAAGTGGGCAATTTTAAATTTTTACTAACCCCTAAAATAATAAACTTTTCATAATTGTCAGTGAAAATTTGCCTTAACATATTTAACAATTAAAATTAGAATTGGCTGTTTTTATACACCGCAAGGACATATAATAGTATGATGCTGTTGTCGTCGTTGTCCAGAACTTTAGTGTTCCCACAATAACTTAAGTTCTAGTTATCAGATTGCTATGAAATTTGACAATGATGTTCTTTACCATTAAAGGATGGATGGGATTGATTTTGGGGGTTCCCCCTTTTTAGCTCACCTGACCCGAAGGGTCATGTGAGCTATTGTCATCACTTGGCGTCCGTCGTCCGTCTGTCGTCCGTCGTCCGTAAACTTTTTAAAACGTTAACTCCTCTGACACCATAAGTCCAATTGCAACCAATCTTGGTATGGTTGTTCATTAGCATTCGGTGCTTAGAACTGATGTGGGGATTTTTGATTCGTCGTAAAACATGGCCGCCATGGCTAAAAATAGAACATAGGGGTAAAATGCAGTTTTTTGCAAATAACTCAAAAACGGCTACAGACATCAAAATTCTGGCATAGGGTAAAAGTAATCAGCACCTCAAGATCTACCTACCCTGAAATTTTGAAGAAAATTCAACGACCCATGTAGGAGTTATTGCCCTTTTTGTGGATTTTTTGCAAATTTTGCACCTGTTTAGCTCAATATCTTGAAAACTATACTAGATATTTGAGAAATTTAAATTGCATATTGTTAAGCACATCAAGATCTACATTGAACATAGAGGTAAATGGCAGTTTTTTGCAAATAACTCTACAACGGTAACAGATAACAAAATTTGGATTGGGAACAAAAGTGATCAGCACCTCAAGATCTACCAGCTCTGAAATTTTGAAGAAAATCAAACAACCCATGTAGGAGTTATTGCCCTTTTTGTGGATTTTTTGCAAATTTTGCACCTGTTTAGCTCAATATCTTGAAAACTATACTAGATATTTGAGAAATTTAAATTGCATATTGTTAATCACATCAAGATCTACAAAATATGTAACAGAGACAATGTTGTAAGACCTTTCCTTTTAGGAGTTATTGCCCTTAGAACGTCAAAATTTAGCATTTTAACAGCATTTCCTCATTACATTGAAAACGTTAACTCCTCTGACACTTTAAGTCCAAATGGAACCAAACTTGGTATAGTTGTTTATTAGCATTAGGTGTATAGAACTGATGTGGGGATTTTTGATTGGTCGTAAAACATGGCCGCTGTGGCTAAAAATAGAACATAGGGGTAAATGGCAGTTTTTTGCAAATAACTCTAAAACGGTGACAGATTTCAAAATTTGGATTGGGAACAAAAGTGGTCAGCACATCAAGATCTACCAGCTCTGAAATTTTGAAGAAAATCCAACAACCCATGTAGGAGTTATTGCCCTTTTTGTGGATTTTTTGCAAATTTTGCACCTGTTTAGCCCATGTCTTGAAAACTATACAAGATATTTGAGAAATTTAAATTGCATATTGTTAAGCGCATCAAGATCTACAAACTTTGTAACAGGGTCAACGTTGTAGGACCTTTCCTTTGAGGAGTTATTGCCCTTGGAACGTCACAATTGAGCATTTTAACTGCATTTCCTTATATTGAAAATGTTAACTCCTCTGACACTTTAAGTCCAAATGGAACCAAACTTGGTATTATTGTTTATTATTATTAGGTGTATAGAACTGTTGTGGGGATTTTTGATTGGTTGTAAAACATGGCCGCTGTGGCTAAAAATATAACATTAGGTTAAACTGCATTTTTTTGCAAATAACTCAAAAAGGGTGACAGATTTTTAGATTTTGATTGAGAACAAAAGTGATCAGCACCTTTAGATCCACCATATTGTCAGATGATCCCCTTATTAATCTTATGACCCTTTCAACGTTAAATAGATTTTGCCTTATAACCTTTACTTCAGGCACATATGTCAGGTGAGCGATTCAGGCTCCTGGGAGCCTCTTGTTTGTGGTCCATTTTGAAAATTTATTTTGCATGTTCTTGTCAAATAGTGAATACAAAATTAAGAATTATTTTTGTGACCCCTTTTTTCTCACCTATGTAATGAGGGGCCAAAATTGAAACTTTTGTACTCGTTCAAACCTCACCAAAAAATTCCAGTAACCAAAACTCATCAATCCACAATAGGCTATTAAAATGTGAGTGGAAAGTCCACCATAAGCTGCATGTGTCAAAAATCTTTGTAAGTCCACCATGGGCTGCATGTGTTCAGAACAATTGACTATCCATATTGGGCCTAAAACGTACAAGATTCAACTTGCTGCGGTCGTATCATGCTGCACTCGGCGAAGCTTTTTATTGCCCTAAAAGCTTTTTGGTTGTTTAAATGTTCAACTAAGTCATCTCTATATAAAGCTCCTTTAGATCAATTTGTCAGGTAACCCTTTATATATAGAAGAAAATGTATAAGAATAATTGTCTTTTTAATGGCAAAAATGGTTAAAAATTGAGGAAGACAGAAAAAGCCTTTGCTTATTGTAATGCTCAGGTAATTTATTTACATGACTTTAACTGCATTGAGCTGATATCAGGTAATGTACGGTATGGTATCTCTTGAGAGTCGTGGTTCTTTTCTAAAATTTCAAACATTGAAGTCAGGAGAGCAATTCAGGCTCCTTGGAGCCTTTTGTTGCATTCTGAAATATTAATAATCATTGCAGATTCTCAAAACTCTACTGAAGGAGTTAAAGAGAGCTTTACATCATAAGATGAATCATTAGATGAGTCATTAATGACCAGCTGAGTGATATGATTCATGCTCTTTGGAGCATCCATGTTTTGAACAGTCAGGCTCCAGGGCACTCCTTGGAGCCTCTACTTTTATGTTTTGGAAAACTAATGCAGTTACTTTGATTCGCACACCCTATAGTTTTCACTTTGTCTGTTGGTCAACAGTTCATGTGAACACTTAAACTCAAAAACTATTAACAGTTCTGAAATTTTGTAGCATGTCATAATTTGCATATTAAAATTTCATGCAAAACCGTGAAATATTTTTGGAAAAATCTTAAGATTTTTAGAATTGGACTTTGTGAACACTAAAACTCAAACTATTAGCAATATAGTTCTTAAACTTTGTACAGCTGCTAAGTAGCATGTCATGATTTGCATATTAAAATCTCGTGCAAATCTGTTTAATATTTTTGAAAAAAAACTTTCACTTTTTAACTTTTTTTTAGCAATAAATCTCGAATGTTATTAACAATACAGCTCTGAGTTTCGACTGGAGTCCGCGTTGTTGATTGATATTCAGTTATTTTGTGTTTCCGTGTTATGCATGTTGTCTGTTTTTGTCCCGTTCTTGTTGGTGTTTGCTGGTTTTGTCTCTGCCCTTTCAGACTTTCGACATTCGGATGCCCTCTTTGTACCTCTGCTTCTTTCATACACATTCCATGGAACATGTCTTCGTGGTTATAATCAAAGTTCGTATGATTTTGAAAACACTAAGATTTTTTCCTGCGGGGCCTTTGTCAGTATTCTAGTTAAAGAAAAGCTGATGCTTGCTTTATTTGCCATCCAAGAAACTCTAGAAATCTTCACTGGGTCCAAGTTGTCGTGTAACCAAGATGTATTTGCCTTTTTAGAATGAAAAAGCATAAAATTAAAGGAACAAATTCCAGACATAAAATTTTGAATAGAAAGCTCATGAAACTATATTATATGGCCTCTTTTAGAGGTTAGGCTTTTTGAATGAAAACTATAAAAGGTTATTGATAATTTCAAAGATCAACTCGAAAAGCTATACACAAGCTTGTCTTCTATAGGCCAAAGATTTAGATGAACCCTTTTAGGATTTCGCCACTAAAATATTTAAAAAAGTGTTTTAGCTCCAACTATTCGACCAGTGCAATCATAACAGCTTTTCTCAGGAACCGTATACGTACATTTACTCTATTTTATTGACCGGGTTGGTCACGGGTCAATTATTTCCGTTTTCTTCATTTAAATCCTACCTAAACCACCGAGAAAATTAAGCTCCACCCAACCTTGTGAATAAAACAGAGTAATAGGATGGTTCAGTATGACAAACAATACGTCCTAAGCGATTTTGAGACCTGTCGGACATCTACTTCCTGTTTGGGACTTAGGCCAATGTGAAAGTATGTGAACATGTCTATGAAAATTTCCGTCAAGCTTTTATCAGGAACCATACATGAGAATGGTTTGAAACCTGGTAGGATTGTTCAGTATGACATACTATACGTCCTAAGCGATTTTGAGACCTGTCAGATATCTACTTCCTGTTTGGGACTTAGGCCGATGTGAACATGACTGAAAATTTCTGTCAAGCTTTTCGGGAACCGTACATTTAGATTGATTTGAAACTTCGTAGGGTGGTTCAGTATAACAAACTGTACGTCCTTAGCGATTTTGAGACCTGTCGGACATCTACCTCCTGTTTGGAACTTAGGCCGATATGAAAATATGTGAACATGACTGAAAATTTCCGTCAAGCTTTTCTCAGGAACCATAAATGAGAATGCTTTGAAACTTGGTAGGAGTTAGGATGGTTCAGTATGACAAACTGTATGTCTTTAGCGACTTTCAGGTCTGTCAGACATCTACTTCCTGTTTGGGGCCTAGCGGGGGCATCCGTGTCCCATGGACACATCCCTTCTTTTTTTATTCCTAACTCGACATAGTTAATCTCTGTCCATAATGTGGACGCGTGGGGTAAGTGAGTGTGCTCACTAAGGTTCTTTCATTTTAATTGAAAATTGCTAGAAAAAGAACAAAGGGGATGAAAACACTTGAAGGCATAAAGATATAACAGAACCGTACAAATATGATGGATTCTAGACACAGAGTCAAACGTGCTCTACAAAAGTATCAATTGAGTCGAAGTTTTTATGCCCCCGCGACAACATGTCGGGGGGGATTAAGTTTTACTCATGTCCGTCTGTACGAATTTCCGTCAAGCTTTTCTCACGAACCTTATATGAGAATGATTTAAACTTGGTAGGATGGTTCAATATGACAAACTATACGTCCTGAGCCATTTTGAGACCTGTGGGATATCTACTTTCTGTTTTGGACTTAGGCCAATGTGAAAATATGTGAACATGACTATGAAAATTTCCGTCAAGCTTTTCTCATGAACCATACATGAGACTGATTTGAAACTTGGTAGGATTGTTCAGTATAGCAAACTATATGTCCTAAGCGATTTTGAGACCTGTCGGACATCTACTTCCTGTTAAGAACTTAGACCAAAGTGAAAATATGTGAACATGACTTTGAAAAATTCCGTCAAGCTTTTTTTCAGGAACCGTACATGAGAATGATTTAAAACTTTGTAAGAATGTTCAATATGACAAACTATACCTCCTAAGCGATTTTGAGACCTGTCGGACACCTACTTCCTGTTTGGGACTAGGGCGATATAAAAATCAACTTGAAAATTTTCGGAAACTTTTTCAGAAAGTGTACATGAGTATGACTTGAAACTTGGTAGGATGGTTCAGTATGACAAACTGTACGTCCTAAGCAACTTTCAGGGACATCTACTTCCTGTTTGGGGCCTAGCGGGGGCATCCGTGTCCCATGGACACAGACCTTCTTTACTTTTTCTTTTTCTGGTCTGGTAGAATGAAAACTATTCATAAATAGTGAAATGCTGTTACTTGCTAAAAGGTGTACAGGTCTTCATTGGTTCGATGGTGTCAGAAGACCCCCAAGAAATTACGACCCTTAAAAGGTCGTGTTTCATGTCCCGTGTACGAAAATTTTTTGTGCCGGTCTGTTTGTCCGTCCCAAATTCATCCGTCCGTCACACTTTTTCGTAACAAATTTCTCAGCTACTATTAATCCAAGGCGTTTAATATTTGGTATACAGCTTTAGGTCGGGGTCTCATATGGTGG
This sequence comes from Arcuatula senhousia, assembly GCA_963971305.1. NCBI lineage: Eukaryota > Metazoa > Mollusca > Bivalvia > Mytilida > Mytilidae > Arcuatula > Arcuatula senhousia. Next base: position 49,603,256 of record OZ020305.1, read on the forward strand.
GATGCGTTTTCAGGTCTGTAACTTACCTACTTCCTGTTAAACAAGCCGACTTTTACTTTTAAGGGTCAAAAAAGGAAATGTTTTGTAACAGATCCCTCAGCTACTATTAATCTTAGGCTTTTGATATTTTGTATGCAACTTTTAAGATAGGATTCTCAAATGATGGGATGCCTTTCTAGACCTGTCACTTATCTACTTCCTGTTTACCGAGCTGACTCTCTATTAAGTCTAAGTTGTAGGACGACTCCTGATATGAGTTATTTCCCCTTAATCGTCAAAATTGACCATTTTCACAGATTTTGCATGGACTATACCTTGAAAAATGTAAGTGCTAGAGGAAACGTTATCATTGGAAAATTGTGGAGCTCAATGAGATCTACAAAAATGATTTCAGGGTCAAAATTGTCAGATCAACCGTTTAATTTTCTATCAATTTTACCTTATTAAAAAAACTTCTTCTCTGAAACCACTGAAGGGATTGCATTGAAACTTTGTACACTTGATCTTTAGGATGTCCTCTACCAAGTTTGTGACATTAGCGCACGCCCACTAACCAACATGGCCGCCGTTGCTAAAAATAGAACAGGGGGTTCGGACCATAGAATTTACTTTTTAACTTAAAAAGTATCAGAGACAGAGAAAATCTGAAGCAACCTTCCTTCTTCAGCATCAAAAGCTCTACAAAACTTTCTAATGAGTGAATGTTGTGGGACGACTCCTTATATGAGTTATTTCCCCTTAATCGTCAAAATTGACCATTTTCACAGTTTTGGACTATATCTTGAAAACTGACCTCTTATAGGGGTATGGTCCTTTAAAGGTGAAAAATAGTGTTTTTTTGTGTGTTTGGCCTATAGAATGAAAGCTTTTACAGATAGAGAAAAAATGTTGCTTGCTAAAATATTCAGTTCAATTAGCAGTTCAAAAATATCCATTTGGCTGAAGCTGTCAGATGACTACCGCCCCCTATAAAAGTTACGGCCCTTAATTAGCAAGTTTTGTGTTATTGCCTTGCAGATTAAACCTATAAAAGATTAAGAACAGCTTTTGTTTGCTTGAATGTTTGGCTATATGTGCTCTACAAAAGCCTTCATTATAAGGTTGAAATTTTATGTTGGCCCTCTAATGGCCCTGTCACACTATAACGTTTTAGCCAACGTGTGCCGACGTTTTAGAATATATTTTTAACACGCTGGTGTGCGTTGCGTAAGTTTTGTACACGTTATGAACACGCTACAAACACGTTAGCGAACGTCAGCGTGCGTTGGTGAACGTCGAGTGCGTCGCAAATTTTTCAACATGCTTAAAATTTCCGACGTTCGCCAACGTGTTAGAAATAAATTATTCGAACGCTAGGCATAAGTTAGAAGGACGTTATACACACGCTGATGTACGCTATGTTGTCGTTGTGCGCACGTTGAAATGCGTTTGATGAACGCTAAGCTAATTGGAAACGAACGTGTCTAATAATGCAGCGCACGTCCAGCGTCAGTCTAACGACTAAGAAACTTATTCAACGTGTTTAAAACGTGTACAGAGCGCACAGAGCGTAATTGTAACGAACGGGTGGCGTATCAACCACAGAGTTTTATAAGTTAGATTGAATTACAAGGGGGGAAGTCAATTTCAAAAGCTTCACATACTAATTCAAACCTTGAAAAAAAAATCATGAATATAACAAGGACAACTTAGATGGACTGAAATTGAAATTAATTCTTGGAAATTGTAATACACCTGTCGTGTTTTCGGTGGACTTTTTTTTGGGTAGAAAAATACTAAAATACATGTAACGAGTACCGACAGTCTAACTTCAATACTCATTTGAAATAATGTGTATTTTTAATATTTAGTAAGCACACGCGTTTTTCTATTGGTTAATAAACGGGTTTAGAATAATTATACATTCATGTTACCAGAACGCTGAAAACCAATATTTTTATAACGAAACTAAATTTACATGATGTATCTATAATAATTAATTAATCCAGCAATACATTTAAGCCAGATACTAGTACATGTAATAGATCTATTTGGACTATTGTGAAATAATACTAAAGAAAAGAACAGAAATCCTCACCGAGAGAAAAAAATGTAAGTTAGACTAACGCTATGAATGCGTTCTGCAGTCGTCACACATGCGCTAGGCAAACGTCAACTACGCCGGACAAACGCTATAGATAAGTTTTGAATAAGTTTGTCGTGCGTTGCAGGTAGTTAGTCTGACGCTTTGTGGTCGTTAACCGAGATATTTTTGGAAACTTTTTACAGCGACTGCCAACGTGTTCCAACGTTTCAGAACATTATTCGAACGTTCGGCACACGTTGGCTAAAACGTTATAGTGTGACAGGGCCATATGATTGGAGTTTTTCACCTGAGATACCCCAAATTATTTTCATTCCATCAGTCATTGAAGTCAGGTGAGCTATTCAGGCTCCTGGGAGCCTCTAGTTACGTCGCATGATTAACTTCATGGTTGATTGATCACAGAAAAAGGGAGTGTAACACCTTGGTTTAGCTATGGGTTTAAATTGATATTCTATGAAAAATTAAGGAATGACCACAATAATTTTCAGTCTCAAAAGTAACCTGCAAAGCAAGTTCCACTTAAGTATGTGCCTTGTATTTTGATATTATTTTAAATAAAAAATAAAAAAAAAAACAGAAAAAAATATTGGTACTACTTGTTTTCTAATAAATAAAAAAATATATAAATCAATTTATAAATTTGAATTCACAAATTGCAGCCTCGCCTGTTCAAAAATTTCATCCATTGAAAAATAGCCTTAGTTGAACGTTTCAACCCATAATATGATATAATTTTAAGCAAGTTTTTTTTAGCATCTATTTAATATTGAATAAAACATATTTTATAGTATCATCATCACATATGCATTACTGGTAGCAGCTTCATATGTCAATAAACATGTTTCCAGACGCGACATATGTATGTCTTTTTGGACATTTTTCTCTTGGTTTAGAAAAGGAAAACCAAGTTGTTGCTTACTTAAATCTTTAGCTCGAGTAGCTCTACCAGTGTCTTTATTGCTTCCATGGTCAATTACACTTAGTTGACAAATAACCCCTTTATGGATTATGTACCTTCAAAGGTAAAATAACGTGTTGTCTTCTTTTAAGAATGAAATTTCTGACATTGTTGCCTCACAGCTTTAGGTGTAAATTATTTTCAGTGATTAAGATTTAGGCTCCTAGGAGTTTTTTGTAACTTGTAGAATAAGTAATACAGATACATGAAATGAGAAAATGTTGACAGCCAAAATTAGCTCCAAAATAGTTTTCCGATGCTCCTCAAATGACACCTTTTATAACCTTTAAGAATTTATGTCATTTTATAGCTCAAAAAATCTGTAAATGTTAAAATAACAGGATTTCGTTAAACAGGAAGTAAATGAGCGACAGACCTGAAATCAATCATATGCTTCATTCCAAAAATCAAGATGCTATGATTAGAAGTTGCTGAAAAAACTGTACGAAAATTATTTCCCCGCCCGCCGCCGTTCGACCTTCATCACACCAAGTTAAAGTAATAACAAAATTACAGAACTTGGAGGATCAATCTTAATATCCTAAAGAAAGACAAAACAAGGAAGATATACCGGAAAAAATGAAGGTCGAAATGATGCTGACTTGGAATGCATTCAAAAAGAATGGTGGGTTAAACCAGGTTTTATGACGCACCAAACCTCCCTCTTCCATTGTGATCTTAAGGTCCGGTAGTAACACAAAACACAACAATTGTGAAGACATGTCTGATAGGAATATTGAGGTGATCATCTCAGTACAACAGCAGCAAATATTTTAATTAAACCAATTACTAACCAAATAGTGTTTTTGTGTAAGGTATCAGGTAAAAAAAAACTTGGCTTAATGTAGAACTGGAAAATAACAGAATTTTTACAAATAATTCTCTGACCGTGACGGTAGTTCAAAGACATCAAAATTGTGGCTGCTGTCACTTAAAACATGAAGTAAGATAACTTAAAGTGGCTTGTAACTTATGACCACAGGGATTTGCTCTCCTCTATCAATATTTGTGGGTTGATTTTTGCTTGTTTTTATTTCGTATGACGCATTGACTCGGAGGAGAACAAGTCCCTTGCAATAACAGATAGGAAAAATCTGATGAATCTTGTGGTCTTCAAAATCACATGTTCTACAAAGTCTGTATTAAATTATATTTGTCAGATAAACCCTTTAAAGGGTTTTAGGTCCTCTAAAGACAAAGCCAACTATTCAAATCTGACGTTAGGATTTTCTTGAAAACTTGCACACAGTATCGTCTTGGGTATAGGAGAATCAAAATTAGTCTTGAATCAATCAAATGTGGATCCTGAAGAATGTGAAAGAACTGATGGAGATTCTTAACTCTAAATCAGTTTCATCTTGTAACAGCATCAAAACATTCGATTTTTCCACATTTTACACTTCTATTCCACATGAAAAACTGAAATCGCGATTGGCACAGCTGATTAAACGCAGCTTTTTAAAAAAGAATGGAAAACGCAGGTACAAATTTCTTGTAGTCGATTATACCAAGACTTACTTTGTCATCAATGAGTCTAAGAAAAAGAACAAATTTACAGAAGACCAAAATAATCGACATGCTCAACTTTCTCATTGACAACATATTTGTTCAGTTTGGTGGACGTGTTTTTCAGCAAACAATAGGGATTCCAATGGGCACTAATTGTGCACCTTTGCTTGCTGATTTGTTTCTTCATTCATATGAAGCAGACTTCTTACAATCTCTTCTAGACAAAAAAGACCGTAGACTAGCTCTCTCTTTCAACCTCACGTTCCGTTATATTGATGATGTCCTTTCACTAAACAATTCTCGATTTGGTGACTTTCTCCATCTCATATATCCCCAGGGGCTTGAGATAAGGGACGGATTCTAGGAAGTCTGCTTCATATTTAGATCTACATCTCGAATTTGACTCTCAAGGAAAACTTTCAACAAGGCTCTATGACAAACGTGATGACTTCAACTTTCCAATCGTCAACTTTCCCTTCTTGTGTAGCAGCATTCCGTCCGCTCCAGCTTATGGAGTTTACGTATCTCAATTGATTCGTTACTCCAGAACGTGCGGGACTTACATCGATTTCCTTAGCAGAGCGACACTTCTGACGCAAAAATTGCTCACACAGGATTATGTTGCTCCTCGGTTGCTGTCTTCACTCAAGTAATTTTACGGAAGACATCATGCAATTATAGGCAAATATGGGATTTCGATCTCTCAGATGAGTGCAGATGTTGGTTTGTCATAGGGTGTTGTTTTGTCTTCCTTTACCGGATTTGACACACTGAATGGACTATTGGCAACGCGACGGGTGTGCTATAGCAAGCAGGAACTGCTTACTCTTCCGGAGCACCTGAGTTCACTCTTGTTTCGACTGGAGTTCGCGTTGTTGATTGATATTTGAATATCTGAAGTTATTTTGTGTTTCCATGTTTTACATGTTGCCTGTTTGTCCTGTTCTTGTTGGTGTTTACTGGTTTTGTCTTTCGGACTTTTGACATTCAGATATTCCATTGGTACCCCTGCTCCATTAGCTAAATATATGAAAATCATATGTTACCGTGCTTATCTTAAAGATTTATCAACATGAAATATATAGAAAGTTGAAAAGTCACTTCTTCTGAATTCGAATAAAAAAGTAAATAAGAATGTTAAAAATACGTTTAGCACACTAAACGAAACAGCAAATGATTCTCTTAAGGTATTGTCATTCAGTCAGTTAAATTTAGTTAGTTTGTTAGTTATTGCTCACAGGTGTCTGAAAATATATCAATGACATAGCCCCATAATACTAATACGGTGAACTACTATGGTTTGCGGTTAGGGTTTCCGCATTATTGCATGACGACCCCGGCATTCATTGTGACAGGACTGCCCCATTCAACCATCTGGGGCACATATCCCAGTTCTTTGTGGGCAGAACGGCCTGACCCGATGTCGGGTTTCTGGGCGCTCTTTAGTGGATTTTTACCGACAAGCTTAGCGTTGCTGTATTGTCATTCAATATTGTCATTCTTTATAAAATATAGCGGTTTTTTTATGTTTAGCACTTTTGGGTTTTTTGTTCTTTAAAGGTTAAAAAACAACGTTGCTTTTTATTACCTACAGCTTTTTATTTTGGAAAGACAGAAAAACAAGGCTAATTTATTTCAAAGATTAATTGACATAATTAGTGATATAAATGTATAAGACACTTGAGTCTGACAAACTTATGGGTGTAAAAAGCCATGCTTTGTGAGAATATTTGATAAATCATTTTGTTTTTAAGATTCAAGTCACAGATTTGGAATCATTTTGATTTTACCATCCTTAAGTAAACTTACATATACCATGCCTACCCACAACATCATTTTTACTATCTTTTTCTATAGAATGAGTATCAAATAGTTGCAGGCAGATCAAAGCATAGTAAAATAGCAACGACAGAACACGAAGGTAAAAACGCCACTTCCTATTTCAAACAAACACACCTATTGTATATCTTTGTGTAGGTGCTATTTTATTCATTTCAATCCTTTCTACGCCTTTTGTTTAATTTGTTTAACATTTTGTAATAAACTTGACCTTTTCTTTCAAGCAGCGCTTCCCTTTATTATTTTAGTGCTCTTTTAATAGAAATAGACGATCTATTAAAAGAGAAAGCATATTTTATATGTGCATGAAAATTTGACCGTCTTCATCAGCTCCTAGAAACCGTGCACTTGTACTTTCCTAATAAACAGTTTTTTGCTTGTGTTGTCAATTGGGTTCTTGGTCCACTATTGCCCACTTGTCCGCAGTTAGATTTTCACATATACTAAACATGGATACAAATATAAGTGTGTGACCTGATCATGCTGATCATCCATGATCATTGGGATCCAGATTTCAGGAATCCCGTTCAAATAACAAACCAAAGATTAAATATAATAACCCCTATAGTTCCATTTGTAACGTTAACCTAATGAAAAACGCAAAACAGCAACCACTGGTAACATTAAAGGGGTGGTAAAGGGGGATCCCAACACGAAAACACGTGCTTCATAAACGCTGAAAACGAAGCACGAGTTATAAAAATCGCAAAACACGAAACTAGACAAAAATGAATTAAGATAATCGAAAACACGAAATCACGTGCACCAAAAAGGCAGAAAACGAACACGAGTAGTAAGGGACGGACCATTTAACTTGAAGGGGGGGGGCCTTGGTTTTTTGTTTTGGCCAAAATAATTTTTTCGGCGCAAAGCGCGGGAAAAAAATATTTTGTGAATGCGTCATGACAGAATTTTTATTTTTTGAAAGGGTCGCGACAGAATATTTTTTTTTATTACGCTCCCGAAGGGAGCGATAATGGTAGAAATGTCAATATTTTAGTTGTACTATGAGCTGAATTTTCCTTCAACGTCCGGTTTAGCACGCGCTGGATTTCCCGAACTTTCGGCGTCTTTTTAACGTTTTTATCTGTGAAAATATTAGACGTCATTAAACGCTCACGTAACCCACAAGAAAAGCTAGTTTGTTTTTATTTTCGAACCAAAAAAAAAAATTAAATTATTTGAAACTTCGGGAGCGTAACAGGTTTTACCTGCCTCATATTATTAGCATTATTTTATATGGCAGAAATTCTTCTTCAGAATATTTTTTTTCTTACCCTCTGCTGCCAAAATATTTTTTTCATCAAAAATAATTTTCAAAAAAAAAATTTAGGAAAAAACCAAGCCCCCCCCCTTCAAGTTAAATGGTTGGTCCTAAAAATTATCAAAACACGAAACATTGAACAAAAATACAGACAAAAACGGAGCGCGTACAACCTCGATCCCAACACGAAAACACGAGCAATAAAAATCAATATCACGAGTACACGTAAAATAAAAACGTCGAAAACGTAGCACGAAAATAACCATTTACCACCCTCATTAAAGACTGTTAGTTATTTTCAATGTTAGACTGCCAAAAGTTATGGAGTTTGAGCCATTTGTACACTTTTTCCACATTATTACTAATGGAAATTATTAGGTTAAATAATGTATAATTGTAACAAGTCTTAATCATTTCATTGGTTATACATGTAATCATATAACCATGCAAAATGCAAACCATTTAGAAAGGAATTTGTAATATTGACTCAAATCAGCGAGGAAGTGATAAAATCATAACATGTAAATAAAAGTTCAATAAAAAGTTAGGACTATTAAGACACGTATACGTTAAGTAAATCGGTATAATAGACTCTATTTAAAGTGAAAACTGAAATTGCTGTACATAATTAACCTCTGCGGCACAATACAAAACGCAAAGTACTTTGTCAACAGTTGTAAATTGAAGATCAAAGTACTTTAAATGTGCAAGATTTTATCAACTAAACTATGATCCTGCATTTTTTATTTATAATGCTTTTAATATTTGCATAGTTTAGAAATTAATCAGCAAGAATACGATTCATTTTATCAAAATATTTCAATTTGCATTACAACAAAGTACGTGACTGAATACTGTGGTATGAAGAGACAAATTTTCAGACATCACTTCCTCTTGTCATAAAATGCGGGTATGCATGCATGATTCAGAAATTTCCATCCTTCCTCATACTTCGATGAAAAATAAAGACATGCATTTATTCTAAAAAAAAGAGATAATGTTATAGACAATACGTTTAATAGATGACGACGAAATAAAGTGAACACTGCAAAAGATTACTTGCCTAGGACATTTAATTCCCGTGCGGATCCCGTGTGACAAAAAGGCTAAGGTTGTCGGTAAAACTCCAACAAAGAGTATCCAGAATTCGACGTCGGGTCAGGTCGCTTAATGCAAACAGAGCGAAGTGCACCCCAGGTGGTTGAATGGGGTAGCCGTGTCATCTCGCATGCCTTGTCGCTCAGGCTATAATGCGGAAAACCTGACAAAAAACAATAGTGGTCTTGTGTCGGGTTGGGGGGAAAGGCCAAGCACGTTCTTTTCACTTTAAAGATCACTGCTGCAGGTCTTAGAGATAAAAGGATCCATAGAATCTCCTGCAAAAGTCGCCCGATTTTTACCCAACCTCCTTTTTCCATTGGCAGTCAAAGTCGTTTCCCCGATTTACCTTTTCCACTTCATCATCATTTCATGATACCAGTAATTGTCAGAACCTTTTCATTTCCTTGTTTTATTTTCCTGATAAAGCGGAATTAGTGCTGCTTGTGAGTTAAGCAAAAGCTACTTGGGATATTTTATCTGGATCAGCTAGAATTTGAAGCAACAAAAATAAACATTTTAAAGACGTTTATTTGGATATGCATACATGTACATGATGTTTATGTAATGTTAGCGTGTAATAATGGGTCAAAGATAGAAATGGCCGGATTTCGTTTAACAGGAAGTACACGAGCAACAGGCCTGAAATCGATACCCACATTATTGGACCCCACCCTGCTGCTGTAAACCAAATATAAAATGGCTGTGATATTAGTAGTTGCTGAGAAAACTGTTACGAAAATTTTCTATTATTGAACATTAATATGAAAAAATCTGTCAAATTCAAAAATGGCCGGATTTCAATAAACAGGAAGTAGGTGGGCGACATACCTGAAATTGTATCACACGTTATTGGACCCCACCCTGATGCTGTATACCAAATATCAAGTGGCTGTGATAAGTAGTGGCTGAGAAAACTGTTATGAAAATTTCTTCTCCGCCCGCACGCCGCCCGCCCGCCCAGCATTCACCATTTTATAACTCGGATTGTTCACATCGTGAAATCCGGCCAAAAATTAACTGAGTCGGTAAACAGGAAGTAGTTGAGCGACAGACCTGAAATCAAATCCTACGTTATGGGAGCCCATGCTGATGCTGCATACCAAATACCAAGAACCTGTGATTAGTAGTTACTGAGAAAACTGTTACGAAAGTATGGAATAACATGGTTGGAGCATGAAATTCTGACTAAGAACAAGCAGAGCTAATGATGGGATAAGCCTGGATGATTTTGTAGCACCAACTTATAACAAAACGACGTGGACAAAGAGAGCCAATGATTCTGATAATGTCCCACTTATTGCGTTTGATGTTACGATTTTTAACCGTTTATTAACTCATAGAAGACAAATGTCTTAACGGTTTCAGATTTCAAATTCCTAAAATGTAACGCCGGAGTAATCGACATAAGATATGTACTATGATATTAAATAGTCAAAGGAATTATATGATAATCATATTCAACGGACATTGAAATCTCACCCACCATATTTGTTCGAAGCAGACAAAAGTCAAGATAAAATGGCACGATTACTAAGTTTACTAATAAAATATCATAATGTACAAAACCCACTTGTCATATGCTCATCAGATAAGTTTTATATTATCTGTTTGAAAACTGATATCTTCCATGCCTTTACAAAAACAAGACCATATACATGGCTTTTCATTAATATTTAATTTCAAAACGGCACAAAATTTATAGTCTTGAAAAATACTTATCAGATTAGGAAATAATACAAATATTTTCCTTGAATATCATTAAATATAATTATTTAATAAATGTTAAAGACATTCACGGCTAGTGTGGTTCGCCTTTTGATTTCTTTTCGATAGCGTTTTAACACATTTTGTGGAAACACCACATTTTAGGTCCCATATCATTCCGAAACTCCCATATTAGGTTCCGGTTACGCTTAATGTGTGATAAATGCATCTGTTTAATGCATATTGGTACACGAGGTGTTGTTATGGGCTGACTTGCACATGAACATGTATATTACCGAAAGAAAAAAACTCAAATGATTACGAGTATTTTGTAGTCTGTATAGTAGTAGCTTAATCAGATACAAATTGGAGAACGCAATAATTTGTTTGAAAGCATAAACAGAACAGAAAAGCAGAACCCATTTTTAAAGAGTTTTCGAAAACATATCTTTAGAACTCAGACAACTGATTTTTTAAATGTTCTGTTTACGTTTTTATACCCTGCTGTACATTTGAACTTTTCTACTATTGTGCGCCTCGACACTGAGTTTAACCACCAGCGGTTATACCCTTCACCATTAAGTTCTACGGTTCTGATAGCCAAAGATACTGGCCTTGTTGAAGGCTGCTGGCGGTTGTCCATTGGTTTTTTTCTGAATTGCCGCTTGATTGTGGGCTGTGTCGCGTACACTTATTCCACATCTCATTATTTTCTATTACTAGCTTTAGAAATACTGTTAATTAAAAATTTTACGGTTATCATTTCAAGTCCTTATTCCTTCATGTCATTTGAACCCGGCTACTAACCAGCAACAGCGGCCTACTTGGAAACAGTTTATTAACATGAATAAAATGACATCATTTTAAACTTTGTTTCAATTTTGATTTAAAAAATGTCATGACATAGAACACAGCAGAGTCGGGTTAAAGATCAAAACTCGTGTCAAGCTGATGACTTTAGATACAGTGACGTTAGAATAGAATTTTAAACTTGTATTTTAGCAATACACCAAGTTTTGATTATTTTTTTCCCGCTAATATTGAGACATTTCAGATACGAAACAAACGAAACAACATATCAGTTATGTGCAGACTTCCAATAAAAGGATCAATTGTTAAGAGTAAAAAAATCTTTTTATTTACTATTTTATTCTTCATGCAACCATTTTGGTTCTGAAACTTCTAACAAAATCGCGTTATTTAGTCGTTATAAAGTCGTAAACAACGTAACATGTGCATTATCAGTTGGCACGGTTGCAGTCATACATGTATATAATGTCTTTGGCACTTCTTTTTCCTTACTTTTACCTGGCAATTTGTTATTCAAGCAGAAATGACAACCATATACTGACAAGAAGTCATTGGAAATTCAAAAGACATAAAATTCTGATTCTAAAAACAGATTAACTGTCACTTTTACGGTTTGTAAATAATATTCATTTTTTATTACATTATATGGGTACATCCATTTATTGGGAAGTCACCCGTCCTAATAATGTATGAATGAAATATAATTGAACGCCATAACAGGCTCCGGCAGTCTAAATCACTTACACTTTATTCTGAATTGAATTTTGCTTTCACACGAAGATCAAACAGTGCCTTTCTTTCGTAAATAACCGGAAAATTCTCCGCCTCATCTTTCAGAATGCTTTAAAATAGTTTGTAGGCTTAATACAAAATGGCGTCGGAAAAAGCATATAAGGAGAAACCTCAGGGATTTAATTTGATTTTATTGTAAAAAATCTTTTTTTTTTCAATTTTTTAAACGTTGAAGGCAATATATTGCCGGCGTTTAAAATGATTTCATGTTCTACACTGTTATATAGATGCCACGTTTAATATCATGGCAGATTTGATCCTCTGCATGAATATATATACTTTTACCATGCGAAGTAAGGCGTAAAAATGTACATGATGTATTTGGTTTGGGACGCTGATTAGCTAACATCACCTTAAGTCCTTTTTATTTGGGGTATATGGATATGCGTTTGTGCTGATGCACCATGTATAACCAGCTATTAAGGTACAGCTTTATTCACAAGCAGCGAGAATACGGCTAGATATCATGGAAATGAATATGGAATGGGAGTACAAGACCAATGGACAAACGAGTTTCAACTACCAATATAAATAGATGCATATGGTGTGTAAGGTTTGACAATTTGGCCCACTTTTAGGGGTTTGAGAGTCCATCTCATATCGGCAGGTGCACCACCATGATTTGTGGCCAGGTTTTCTGTACTATGCGGGTGCGGGTGTTTCTCTTTTTTTCTCCCCGTTTTTATTTCCCTAAAGAAGGTCTTTTGACCGAAAGTACTCGGGCCCCTCTATCTTTTTTATTTGATTTCTAGTGATATGTTTTTGTGTATTTATAATTCGATTTTACCTTTTAACATTGTGGCGTACCTGACTTTTAGTATTGTATTGTTTCTGTACTATGGTCTGACGACCTGTGCGGACAATTGCTAAATGGCAGTTTTACTCCATTAAACCACATTGGACACGCATCCCAGATGCTCTGTGGACCAAAAAAAACTCCTGTTACGACGTCAGGATGAGCTATTTTAGGACATTTTACTGTAACGGACTTCTAACAAGCTTAGCGATGCTGTGGTTCTATTTGTCTGCCACCAAGAGCAAAATTGATATTGATACCAATATTACACTATTATTTTGTGTTGAGTTCTTTTATAATACCAACACGAACCTAACAAAACACCAAAGCAATTGAAGGTGGATGAAAAATAAAACTGAGACGCACAACATCTGAACAGCTGATATTATTTGACAACGAAATTATACTCTATAGAGAAAGTTTGTAAATTCATGTCGCATTTCGTTTTAAATTCTATTCAAAAATTGACCTATTTACACTTATTCTTGATTGATGAGAAATGGTGCACCGTTTTGATCTTTCTGGTTGTTGTAGCAAAATTATTTTCTATCCAAAATGTTTAAAATATCAAACGATAAGATGTATCCTTACTGCACAATGAAAATAACGACCTGTGAAGTATAACTTATTTCCACAAGTACCTGCGTAATTTTATATGGTGCACATTAAATACTAACTCTTGTGGGGCCATTTTGTGGCTCTTTTGATGATTAATAATTGAATATTTGATTCTAATTATCGAAATTATAATAAAATAGGTACAAAGTAAAGAAGTCAATATTAGCTAAGCTATCAAGTCATTTGAAACTAAAACGTCTGAGCTTCTAAAGCTTATTTATTAAACAACCAAATATCTCCCGTAAGACAGCCCTCGTAATAAGTATCTGTGATGTATACTGCCACCACACATGGTTACGTGATCATTTAATTTCATTAACACTTCAAAGGACCTACAAAGTCTATTACAAACAATAGACCCAACACTAGGTCCCCATCAAACTAAACGATGGACCTCATTTGAATATTGAAATCGTGTAACAATCTTCTCACATTTCCGTAATTTATAGACTTTGAAATATTGAAGGGAATATAATATTAAATTCTTTGAGTAAATAATTCTTTTTAAGATGAGAATTTGAATAAATTTGCTTTTCATGTTAACTTAAATGTTTTACAAATGCAGACTCTTCACTTCATTTTCAATTATATTTTGCTGACATAATACCACAGTAATAGTCAATAACAAAGATGATATATGTAGTTTTTGTACTGATTGTAATCTCATGAAAAAAGGTGAAGAAAAAAATCGCGTCTTTATTAATGAATATCATAAAAATTCTTGACTTATTTTGTGGAAGGTTACAAGCCAATGAAAAACCCAACATAAAATCACTAAAAAAGAGATTTTGACGAGTTAGTAATTAGAAATACTCACCAAAAACAAAAAAGATATTCCAATTAAAATTAAAATTAAACTAAAAAAATATAGATTAAAACAAAAATAATATTTAAACTTAAAAGTAATCACGTATAACTACCAGTATTTGATAGTGCAATACAAAACTGTAAAATGTGGCCATAATCCAGCTGATGTACCTTTACCAAAATCATCACTCACTCAGGTGCTTTGAAATAAGAAGTTCCAGTCAATAGAAAAGCATCCATCAAGGATTCTGTTTCTTGGTATTTTCATGCTCATTTTTACCATTTGAAGCCAATCGAGCTAGTCCTGTTGGCCAAAACAAGTCCCGGTCGCATAAATAAACATTGCTTTATATGTTTAAAAAGACATAAAAGACAAGGATGATAAAGAAGATAGAAACGTAAAACAGCAAACAAAAATTCCAACAACAACAACAAACAAAGAAGTAAACTGCGATCAGCAACGCAACTTTGCGTCCAGATGAGAGTGAAATCATGATGTCTAAAGCATTGCAATGAGTATTCAAAATTGATAAACATTTAAAAGATAAGAAAAAAGGTGTCTTCATACATTGCATGTATATCTGACATGTATAATATTGCAATGGTAAATAAAGATAACTACAAACTGCAACTGAACATTCGTCCGGAAGTATTGCGAAGAATCAATGTCACTTTCAGATACAGACTTTTTATTACATACCATGTACAAGGAAACCGCGAACGTTTTCTTGAATCACGTTCTTCTATACTGTACTTGTATTTTTGATGTTTCCTGTTCCTTGTTTAAGAAGGGGGTCTATCTGTGACTATTTCAGGACTGGATTTGAATTATATGCATTTTATTTAGACTATGGGCTAATGCAGAACCGCGAGCAGTGCCAAATGACCTCGTTGAAGGCTCCTGGCGGTTGTACATTGTGGTTTTTCTAAATTGCCGCTTAATTGTGGGCTGTGTCGCGTACACTTATTCCACATCTCATTATTTTCTATGCTTATCATTAATTGATTCAATAAAGTATTTTCCCAACCCCCATGATTTAAGATCTGATTTCACTGTCAGTTTGAACCTTTGTACTCTTTGCTTCATGTTCGCACCCAGAAAGTAAACTAGTTTTTTGCCACCCTGCTGCGATATTTTCTGATCACTAATAAGTCCCATAATTGAAAGTAGAATCTCATCGAAGCTTATTTCTATTATTCACCACACGATCTTTGGTTTCCATTAGACTGATAATGAGTCAAACAAGTCTATAACTTTTACAATTCTATTTTCAGAAAAGTTAAAAAGAAAATGTAAAATGAAATTGTAGTGTTTATTATGTTCTAATTGCTTCAATGTGAAATGTTATCCACACTCTAATTAGAACCATCAAAGACAGATAATCATGCACGAAAATTGTTTTATCTTCACCCTTTTTCATCATATATTTCTTTTAATTACAACTTTAAGACCCATGCCTGCTTTTCCTGCTCTCAATTTGGTAACTTGGAAAAGTTCAAAAACACATTTATCGAATTTCTTTACTTTACTGATAAAACAGTTTACTGAAGTTTTTTTCTGCAATACGAGACAAACTTAAGACGATTCAGCTTTTCCAAATAGGTTGTTAAATGACTTATAAACTCATTTACGAGTATTATATGAATCTATATAATCTTTGAATATGACTTGATTAACTTTCTGCATTAATGAATAGAAATTTATGTTACATAATAATTTGAAGAAGAGGTAAATACCAACCATCTTTATAGGTAAAAATCAGATATGAATATGTGTACTTGACATTTAAACGCGTTGTAAAACTCTGCATGGAAGAAAGCTAAGCATTTGTTATGAAAGAAAACAAGGGGTTATACTAAGTCGTGCTAAGGGTAACTCCAATCGGCCATTCAAAACAGGAAGTTGATGCATGACTGACCTGGAAAGGGAAGGAACAAATCATTGTGTTGTAGCTGTGGTCAATTCCTTCAGTATAAACCGAGAGGCCTGTTACGAAATATTTGTACATGTGTGACTGACCTGGAAAGGGGAGGTACGGTACAACTCATCATGCTTTAGCTGTGTATCAAATTTAAAATCAATCCCTGCAGAAGAAGCTGAGAAATCGGTTACGAAATTTCGGACGGACAGACGGGCAAAAGATTCCAAACCAACCAACAAATTATACAACGCCCCCCAACTGTAAGCTTCTGGACATGTTGAAAATAGAAATGATATAAGATATATTATAGCCAGTTAGTATTTCCATTGATCCAATGCGACTAACTTGACCGATTTAGTTAGCTGTTTATGTTTATTGTCAGGTCAACAAATGATACCCAAAATGATATACTTAAAAAAGAATAAATTACCTAGATGCTGTTTCCGTGCTTGTAGGCACCTTGTATATGGTCTTTCTAAAACTTTAACGTTCAGGACGGGATTCTTAATACAATATTTGACATGACAATGCTTTTTCAATATCATTTTTTACCATCGTTGAAATATGTAGAATTTTTTACAAAAAAAACCCGTTTCTGCTGTTTTGTAGAGAAAACTATTGTGATTTGGTACACTTAATTCTTCCATCCAGTCTGTATCTGTGTTCATTTTTTTAACTTTTGACATGCAGCAAATCAAATGAGCTATCGGTCACTAGTTTTACAATATTACAAGCTATCCCTAGTACATTTTTACATAAGGTCCTCTAAACGTATCTTGTCTGTTAACTAGTTCCTTAAACATCGATATTTACAGACAACACCCTACGTACCATCTACACTTAAACCGCTCTCTTGTTTTTCTTATTTAATATTAGATGTAAATAAATATTTTAACATGTTTCCTCGTAACCTTCTGTCCGTAGAACATGTTTTCTCTTGATTTACGATTAGAATGGGTGTACAAATGTGTAAGTACATCATGTACATTGTTCCAGCTTTTGTTTGTTGTTTCTTTGTTGTAAGATAATAAATTGATCGCTATCTCGTAATAAGGGTTGTCACATTTTATTTTGACCTTAAGTCAATTGTTAAACAGCGACCAGCACCTTCTGGTCTGTTTTTTTTCATTGTGTGTGTGTGAGTGTGTGTGTGTGAGGGTGTGTGTGTGTGTGTTTATTTGCCGCTTGTTTATGCGGACTGTGTCGCGTACACTTATTCCACATCCCTTCTCTTAATTCTCCCTAGATAAAAATACAAGAATTTCACATATCCGAGATAAGTTGACACCACACAACATGAATTCCTTTAGTTTACACTCCAATATTTATTTGCGACGGAATAATTTGTTGGATTTAAAATGGGCAAATACCAAATGCCATGAGATTAAATTACTTTTTGGACCCAAATTCTTATCTTTTTGCATTACATAAAAATGAAGCAAATTCAACGTAAAAGCTTCATCATGCTTAACATACAATAATTATTCCGTAAAATATGATGATTTAGCCAAGTTTTATAATGAATTTCAAAAATCTGAAAGATCAGCACACCAAGTACCTCTACGACATCTACCCACATTCAAATCTATTGTGATGAAAGTTAGACAGAAAATTGATTTGTTTTCTTTTTTTTTCATGAATCCCATTCAATTAAACATATGAATTAAATTTTGACTTACTAACAGTTAAATTTTTATTAACTTTAGACCAAAATTCGTAACTTGTCGCATGAATTGTAGTGAATTCAAAAACAAATTGATCTGGTGGATACCTAGTTAAAAGCGAATTAAAAATTCCTGCTACCCTGATGTGAGGATGACGCCGGTATATGGTGATTCGGTCATACTTGAGCTACGCAATATCTACATCATTGTTATTTATGGTTAAAACTATACGAAAATATCCTAGCTAAGGATTTTTTGGGATAAAATATGAACATTATCATTATCAATTTTAATAATTGTAGAGAAAATATGTCGAAAAGGTGTTAACATATTCTCGATTTACAAGATAAAACCTGATAACCTACCCAATTTAGAATTTTCATAAAAAGAGATGCATTTAGAATGTTTCTTTTGCGTTTGTTTTCGACATAGAAAGAGATTTCGCACTCCGTTCATCCTTTTGAAACTTGTTTAATATACGAGGTTAATCATTGGATATTAGGCCAGTGTTATCACGTCAATATGTTTAATTTAATTCAATTTTGTATTCAAATACATAAATCGGGTTATTTATATTTATGATTTTGATAAAATTATATTTTGTAAACTTACATAAATAAATAGACTCATATACCACCCACTTATTCATTCAGATACTTTAAAATCATTTGAAATTTGTAAATAATACAAGCTACATACAAGTATACGACTATTTCACTGGAGGCTTAGACACCATTGCATGGGATTCCGTTTGGAAATTTTAATTCACACCATAGAAACAACCAATAAAGTTTCAAGAAAACTGGTTCTAAGAGATCTAATGGTCAACTAACGGTACACTTTAAACATCTCCTAAACATAGCATAATATAATTTAATTATATATTATCATTTTTTATAACATATTAACCCGTGTGGGTCATCCATTCCAGTCGTTCCAAATGTGATCAAAGCGGCCTGTTTTAAAGCTTTTCAGTGAACTTTTACCTACAAGCTTAACTTTGCTGCGTGCCTATTCGCCACACGGAACCTACACGTGTTTACTATATTAAATAACTTTAGTAACTAACTAACTTAACTTACCTAACTTAAGTAAATTAACCAACTAACTTAACTAACTTAACCAACTAATAAAACAGCCAAATGCAGAAAAGCAAGGTCAGTGTACGAGAATATGATTACGTCATCATTTGAGAAGTTACCTAAAGCTTTAAAAAAGAATAATAGAATAAACTTCTGTTGTTAGTCCAGTTAAAATATGTATATAGAATTTAATGCGTCTCTTCGAATTTAATTAGCAGTGTCATGCTCTCCACAATTTTGATTATTTGCAATCTGCTCTCTTTGGATAGTCCATGATCATGAGAAGAAGACCATGCTATAGTTGATAGATTTTGTATTTTTTTTGCTCATGATATTGCAGTGAATAAATACGACTCTTAATTGAAGATTAACATGATTAAACTTTGTTCTCAGCTAAGATCGGGGCTTCTACTCTTAATTCTCAATACTAGCAAAAGGGAAAAAAAATAGATGTGATATATATTTTTGACCTTAAAAAACTCAGTATTTTCTTTTGTGAAACATATCTGATGTATAAAATATTTATTGGTAGATGTACCCTTGGCTTACCACTTATTCTTGGTGCATTTTTTATGATCAAGCCGGTTAAGGACACATCGTCAGATATCCATAAATGAATAAATAATTTATAAATATCCATCCATTCTGTCTACTCAGGTCCTTCCAATAAATTATGCAATAAGTTTCCTTTCATTAAGCAGATGCTTGAAATTCTAATATATAAAAAATAAATATTTGGGAATTTTTTCTGTTATTTCGTTCGCATATTAAACTTTAAATCCTTTTGACGAAGTCTTCAGATTTCAAATATTATAACACCTATTTTATTAATATACATGGAAGTGACATTTGAAAAACATTTTAAAACTTTTTGGTAATTTGAATAAACACTCTTGAAGCTTAGAAATGTTATACTAGCAAATACGTGCACTGATTAAATAATTTCGTCTTTTAAAAATATGGTAAGTATGTTGATTTTCCTTCGTCAAGAATTTCGAATGTTTTGTAAAATTGTTAGAAAGTAAAATTTATTATGGTGCAATTTGCACACAAGTTAATAAACTTGACATGTACTTGTATATAACACGCCAGACTTTTGAGTTTTTAAAGTATATATATAAACATTTGTCTTTGTGTATGGTGCTATGAACCCTTTTTTTTAGAGAGACGCATAAGATCCCCTGCAGCAGGGTGAACTACCCGACCTCACTCGTCCCTCCTTTTCCAGTGGAAGACATAACATCGTTTCTCTCATTGGCTTTGCTTCCTCACATCACTTCATTCCTTATCATTTCATGTTTATTTTATCATTCTTTTCTGATAAAGCCAGAATAGTCTGCTGATATCGATGTCGGTATGTCTTCATGCCACGACTACGGTTAAAGTGCTCGTTGCCTTTTTAAATGTAATACATGTATACATTTGTCCATTGTTTCTTTATATATATACTTCGTTGTATTTTGCTTTAGAATCCCCGTAGAAAAACAACCGATTCCAGGAACTATGTCTAAGCAATGCACAAATACATTTTTATAAAATTATAAATGTATTACCAAATATATTAATGGATAAGCTATGCCTTAACTTTGAACCAGTATGGCGCCTAGCGCCCATCCAAATGCATACAAGTATATCTTTATTTCAAAATGATCTGTTAATTTTACGTAAAACCAGAACCCTAAAAATTGAAATTTGGATAAAGTGAACGTATCAATTAATGCAGTCGAGTTTATTGAACAAACATGGATTTTCAAAGACTGGCAGGTTTTTGATTTTCGACCTTCAAAACTCATAATTTCAATATTGGCCAATAAGAAAGTGAATAATATGCAAATTTAATACCTTATAGCTTCCAGTAAAGCTGACAACTCGGTCAATGTTTAAGGTCATTTGGTTTTCTTTCTTTTAATTTCAATACAAGTAGTTATGTAATTGTTCAGAGTAATCCTTGGACAGAAGATCAGACTATAGTGTTTCCCATAATGGATACATGTAGCATTCACTACATACAAAGGAATGGGTGGAAACTCAAAGTACAAATGTATATATGCTCAATAACCAACTTGTTCATAGTCAATAATTTTAGTAATTGATACAGCTTTCTGTAATTGAGATGTCAAGTCGTCTTACAGAATTCTGACAGCAAACCACAATGTGTTATTTAATACGCTTTACTCACGTGAAAGAGTATAAAGCTCATACCTTTATACCTTTATACACAACAAAAGAAATGTTTTGCTCTCATCTCAGTTACAAAGACAATAAGTCCTTTTTTTTTCCTGTTTTATCTATAAATGAAATGAATTGTCAAGAATTAACAAGTAAAATATCGTTGAGTGGCCAGCACAAGGTTTGGTATGCACATAGTAAAATATATATTGTTGCCAGTGAAAATACGGTAGCAGGACTAAGGCGAAATAGTTTGGACATGTGTATCAACTGAATGGTGTTCAAATAACTATTTAAAAGTGAATAATACACTGACATTTAATTGAATACAAATTTTCGTTGTTCATGCAAACAACCATCCTCGGAAACCCATGGGTTCGTCTCTCGCTTACTTATTCATACCAAATGAGTAAGCGAGAGAAGAACAAACGCCATGAATTAGCGAGACAACAATCATTGGGTTTCCGAGGATGGCAAACAGCAAAATTTTTAAAACCCCGTTGTACAAGTCACTTGAAAATTCTTAACTTCATAATTTCAATATATTTGGAATATTATTTTTATTCCCAATTTATGAACTCTATACTGATGTCCACGAATTTTAGAACTTTCACTTTATAGTATGAGGATTAGAAATTTAATTAAGATATATATGGGATGGTTGATAAGACGAATTTAATGAATGAAAATCTGAAAAAGGCCTGTCCAACAGCGACGTCAATATTTAATGAAAGAAAACCTAAACACGGTCTGTTCAAGAGCGCCAATATTTGCCCAGTAAAACGTTTACATTACACAAGTTGGCGACACAGACATTTAATCACGAGGTACCACCTAGAACATTTAGGCTTATGAAAACATTTTGTCAGTTAATATGCCTTTTTATTTGAAGTTTAATACTAAGTAAAGAATACTATAAAAGTCGCTTTTTGAAGATTCATTCATAAAGCTTGATGTTTACTAATATTCGTGTCACGTCCTTGAGTGTATGATACCCAGTACTCGATAGCCTTTCAAATATTTGTGGTTGGTCGTGGTTAGCGGAGTCTGGTATAATATAAAGCCGCTACTCCTTTCAGAAGTAGCAGAATCACTGCAGCCCTATGCTACTGTACCAGAATACCGCCTACTCCTTTGACGTTTCATTCATTTTTCCTGGTCAGACAACAGTGATTAATTAGTATGCATACTTTATGGTGCATGTTTTGTAGTTAAATGTAAATTTACACCTTAATATAAATTGTTGGAGTTACTAGGTTCGAAATGAAAATGTGATTTTTCTTCTACTTTTTACCATAAAAGACTATCACCTGCTACTAACGTAATCTTTTATACATAATAGGCTGATAGATGGAACTTGTCAACGTGTTCAAAATTATGCAATATATTAACATTAATTAAACATAGTATAAACATTGTATTTACAGGAAATAACGAAATTCGATAAAAAGTCAATGTTATCATAATTATACCATCAATAAAATTTAACGCTTCAATTTTGATCGGTGACATTTTAAAAGTGCATTTGAGTAATATGCTTGTTTATTACTTAAACCAAAAAGTACTAACAATATCATGTTAAAAATATGAAAAGCTCTAAAAAAATTCCTTCACAAAATTTTTTAGGTTCACATCTTGATCGTAATTATTAGAAACATTTAGTTGTTAGAGTTAGTTAGTTAGTTAGTTATTGCCTTAAACCTGTTAGTTAGTTATTACTTTACTCCCAAGCAGTGCGATTTCAGGTATATCTGGGATATGAGCATGAAAGGGTGATACAATGAACATGGAATGATGATGAAATGGAGGAAATGGGGACACAAGCCCATGGAGGAGATGGAAAAAGGAGTAATGGTTTGGTACGACGCTCGATCCTACAGGTCCTTCTTCTACCGAGACCTGCAGGATGGTTCTTTAACGTGCAAGGAACGCAAAATTTTTCCCAACACGGTGCATGCACAACTATGGTTTGCGGTCAGGTTTTCGGCATTATCGCCTGACAACCCGGCATTCATTATGGCAGGACTGTCCCATTCAACCACCTGGGATACACATCCTAGTCGCTTGGTGGGCAAAGCGGCCCGATCCTATGTCAGTTTTCTGAGCGCCTTATAGTGGACTTTTACGGACGAGCTTAATTAGTGCTGCTGCGGCTATATTTGCCAGACGGAACACGCAGGAGCTAGTTAAGTAGTAAAAGCGTACCAATGGGCCATTCATATATCGTCCAAAAAAGGGGAAGACAAAATCAAAAGACTTAAAAAAAAAAACAAGTACAAAACTAACAACATAACAAAAACAAAAGTTATTGCTTTACTCTCCAGCAGGAAACTAACATGAAAGTGGTGATAAAAAAATGAAAATGAAGTGGGATGGGAACACCAAAAACTCGTTGATACGATTTTTGACTCCCGCTGGATAAAGAATGGATGGTTTAGGTCGGTCAATTTAGCCTACTCTGGGAGATTTTACTCTGACCATGGGAGTATCAAATTAGGGATTCATAGTTTCATGCTCTGATCAAAATCTGCAACGGCTTTCTTAAATATGCGAAACACTTGGCATCTTCCCGTAGACACGGGTCACCGACATGTTTGCTTTTAATTTGCCGTATGATAGTCTGACACCCAAGCATGCAAGATGATAGGGAACTAGGCGTTCTTTTATTGTAGTGGACTTTTACCGACAAGTTTATGCTACATGCCGATTCCCAACTTTAGACTTGGCCTAAGAGAGGCGGTGAATATAAAAGAAGTGTGAAGAAAGACAGTTGAACAAGACGCCTACATGCAATATTCAACCGCAAAAACAACAGTTTTTTTTTATTCTGTCTTCGTGACAATTCTTGAAGTTTGAGTAACTGATGATCAAACACAAATTTTAAAATTTTTACAATTTAAGTAATTTGCTTCTTTGATTTATTATAATAGTTTTATATTAATTTTAAACTGCCATCTGCCTCATTGAACTTATAATTTCAATCGAAAAAATGTCATAAAAATAAAACAATCTGTTAAAATCAAATAAATATTTTTGTCATGTATATTGAACTCCAGTCGTAAAATAAGATATTCACATTAAATTCAATTTTTAAAACTTTGACTTATTTTAAATCAAAGTAATATAATATACGCTTAATTAAAATCAATAAAATATAAATTTGTCAATTGCTTCATTTATATTAAGTCATGAAAAAAAAAAATGTGGCTTTTAAATTATATTGAATTGATTAGTTAATTTCACAAAGAATAAAAAGTACGTTCAACTTATTTAAACGTGTATTTCAACTCAGACAAAGTGGTTTTGGTTATTTTTCAAAGATTCAGATTTTTATATTGTGATTATAGGTACAAACATAACAAATGTAATGAAGAATGTAAAATCAAAACCTTTTTCAATACAAAATTTTAAGCACGTGTTTAATTTGACATAATAAAGCAATGATTAACACATAATTAATATTCTGCACATTTTTTTACTGCCCACATCAAAGTCGAGACATACACTAATATTTTTCATAAAAAGTGTTATTTAAAAATTGCCATTTATTTAATAATTCTTTTGAAGTACATTCATACAAGGATATAGCTTTTGGTGCAATCAATTTCAGAACATTTGTTACTCGGTGCCTTACATAAATTAAGATTTTAGATAACATTGAGATTTGGTATGAAATCATATTTCACTGGATATTTATGCAAAATTGAACTACATTTTGTCCATTTATACAGATTAAAATCTTAATAATCTTTCTAAGCAATTGGTTTTGCTGACGAATATTCGTTCAGTCACATCTATAAAGATTGCAAATTAAATTCCTTCCAATACTATTAGTCATATTATGTCTATCAAAATGTGTTGTTTTTGTGTGAAGTTTAGACATTTGAATAAAATTATAGATTTTAAAAGATTTTAAAAAAATGAAGTATGTCTGACTTCTTAATGCAGCATTTTTATGGTATAAAGCTACAATTGTAACGTTCATTGCTTGTTCTTATTTTTTGTTTGTTCATAAATTGTATTTTACTGAAGATCATTACAAAAACATGCAACGATATCATAGTGTAGGACAACACCAAAGGAACGGAACAAATATTCCCAAGAACAAACCAACTTAAATTATCCTTTCATAAATTAATTACAAACGTATAATGAGAAAATTAACAATTGAATATCAGATCTATCTGAGTGCATCAAAAATGGGTCCAGATCTGCAAAACTATTGGAGCAAGGCAGCGCTTAACATACATGAAGCACAAGAGTCGACTTAATGCATCCCAGTATTCTGGACCTTGTGTCCGAGACCGCATTATCCACAGATAAAACGACTTGAGTGTTTTCCACGTGTTGTTACTTAAGGTAATCATGTCCTTTTGCATGGTGGTCGCAACCATAGAAGTGCACTATGTGGGGGTAAATACTGCTTTATTACTAAAAATTAGTAGGAGCCTTGGCTCTGATGTAGTAAGCTAAATTGCCTGACCTTACCCACCAGATTATCTTTTTTTCCTATGCCAGTTGAAGCTCGCCACTCCTATCCACATCCAAATTAAAGTTCCCAAGTTGAAATCAGTGTTTACGTTCTACCAAGTCCAACTAACCTTGCAA
This sequence comes from Arcuatula senhousia, assembly GCA_963971305.1. NCBI lineage: Eukaryota > Metazoa > Mollusca > Bivalvia > Mytilida > Mytilidae > Arcuatula > Arcuatula senhousia. The sequence goes on from OZ020305.1 coordinate 49,628,985, forward strand.
CATTGGGGTTGACAGAGGATCAAAGATGCAAACTCAGTTGTCCACAACATATTCTTCCTCGCCGATTTGTTTTTATACTCTTACGAGACTGAATTTCTTCAGGGACTCGTAAAGAACAAGAAGATGAAAGAGGCAAGGTCATTTAATCTTACATTCAGATATATTGATGATGTCCTTTCTTTCAATAACACTTCATTTGGTAGATGGATTCCTTCAATTTATCCCCCAGAATTGGAGATTAAAGAGACCACCGAATCAAATTGCTTTACGTCTTTCTTGGATTTGCACCTCGAATTTGACCCAGGTGGTCATCTCAGTACAAAAATTTACGATAAAAGAGACATTAATTTTCAAATTATTAATTTTCCTAATCTACAGAGCAATATACCTGCTTCCCCTGCATACGGTGTTTATATTTCACAACTTATTCGATATGCCAGAGCTTGCATACATTTGACAGATTTTCTTATCAGACACCGATTTCTTCGTGACCGACTTTTAGAGCAGGGCTGTAAGAAAATACGTCTCAAACGATCCCTAAAAAAAATCTTTCTTCATTATCAGCCACTAGTAGAAAAGTACGAAATTGAGTTAAAAGATATGGTGATAAATTGTTTTAATTAGTGTTTGACTGGTCTGCTGTACTGAGATGATCACCTCAATATCCCTATTGTGTCTCACATGTTGTGTTATATGGTCATTACCGGATCCTAAGATCGCAATAGAAAAGGGAGGTGAGGTTTGGCGCCATAAAACCTGGTTTAACCCACCATTTCGTTTGAAATGCCTGTACCAAGTCAGGACCATTGCGATCCATCAATTTTCCGGTATGACTGATTCGTTTTTGTCATTTTCTCTCGACTATGAGATTGATCATTCAAGTTCGGTAGTTTTGTTATTACCTTTATTCAGCATGTTCAGAAGCTTTGAAAGATGGAAGGTACATTTGGAGACATGATAGAGTACTAGCAACAGAGGCTGACACTTTGGATAGGAATATCAAGAAAACTGCAAAGAACAAAGCAGGATTGAGATTTGTCAACTTTGTGAAAGCTGGTTTTGAAGGAAGAGGTCTTTTGGGGATTTCAGAAATTGGCAGATGAAGGTAGGCTTGAAACAAAGGTTGGATCCCCCCTGAAATAGCAGTTACAAACAAGAGACCTGACATTGTCATCTGATCAGCAGCAAAAAAAGCAGGCCATTTTTTAAAACTGACTGTACTTTTGGAAGACACAATCGAGGAAGCATTTGAGCGAAAAACCCTTTAGTGTCAGGATTTGATGAAGGACTGCCAACAGAATGGATGGAAAGTTTTGTTCTTTGCAGTAGAAGTGGGATGCAGATAGTTTGAAGGGCAGTGAATGTGGAGAGCACTGAGAGCCATGGGAATAATTGGGACAGAGAGAAGAAAGTGGATAGAATGTCTGTGTAGAGACCACTTCAAGTACATGATATCTTTCCAATGTCAATTCTATCAGTCTGTGTGGAACTGTCCCATAGGCATTTGCTAAATCCAAGCAGATGACTGCAAGGTCAGAAAAGAGCAGAGGTCCATGAATTAAGTCAGGAGTGCGGCAACTACCCGGAAGAGCGTTCATGGATGATATGAAAATTAAAACAATTAAGAAAGTTATTGAAACCAAGTGGACACGTCAGGAACTAGATACAGCCATCACATGGGCAAGAATGAAGGGGAAACCGAGTTAATCAAGACGTCAGGTGATTAAGAAGGGAAAAAAGTTAAGGACAAAAAATTCAAGATTGGGGAAAAGATAATACCAACAGTCTCAGAGAACCAGTGAAGTATTTGGGAAAGTTCTTTGACGACTCACTGTCTGACCAGCAAAATGTGAAGCAAACTTGCAAGCAGCTTGGTGACTGGAAGAAAACTGAAGATAAGAGTGAACTTCCTATGAAGTATGAAGCCTGGATATATCAAAATGGGATACTATTAAGATTGCTCTGGCCGTTGCTAGTGTATGATGTACTAATGACCAATTCAAGGTTGAAGCAATGGAAACAACGGCAAACAGTTGTTTGAAGAAATTGCTAGGAGTAACACGGATCTTCTATAGTATCGGTTTATATAGTTAAGGGACAAAGCTACAGTTACCTCTTAAATCTATTACAGAAGATTTCAAAGTGACAAAGGTACGACAACATCTGAAGCTTAGGGACAGTAAGGACGAGACAGTGAAAACAGCAAGAGTAGAAATCAACACAGGTTGGTAAATAGTCAGCTAGTTGGTAGGCAGGGGCTTGTTGTTGACCAGTGGAACTAGACTACCTACAAAGTCAGAAAGGGCCCGCGGCAAAAAATCTAAGTGTTTTCAAAATCATACCAACTTTTATTATAACCACTATGGCATATTCCATGGAATGTATATGAAACTTCAGAGCTGTATTGTTAATAGCCTTTGAGTTTTAGTGTTCACAAAATCCAATTCTCAAAATCTGTGATTTTCGAAATTTTAATATGGAAATCATGACATGCTTCTTAGCAGCTGTACACAGTTTCAGAACAGTATTGAAAACAGTTTTTGAGTTTTAGTGTTCACAAAGTCCAATTCTCAAAATCTGTGATTTTCGATAAAAAATGAAGTTTTTCCAAAAATATTTCATATTTTTGCATGAAATTTTAATATGCAAATTATGACATTCTACTTATTAGCTGTACAAAATTTCAGAACTGTGGTGTCAATAGTTTTTGAGTTTTAGTGTTCACAAGAATTGTTGACGGACGGACAGACGGACGGACGGACAAAGTGAAAACTATAGGGCGTCCGCATCTTCGATGCGGGGCTCTAAAAATGGGGGACAGCGTAAGTTAAAGGAAGAAGAAAGTTGGTACAAAGTGTGGTACGGAAAATGGAAGAAGTGGATAGAATGGTAAGCAGTGGGAATGAACAAACAAGGAAGCTGGTTAAATTGTGAAGGTACCCGGCAGGTGATCTAGGATGGAATGATATATGGAGTATGGAACCATCTAAACTACTATAGAGATCCAGAGACAGCATCCATGGGGTTGTGGAGAAAAAGGTCTGACATGTGGAAGACTAGCAATTGAATTGAAGCGGTGATAGAGAGCCAAGTGGTTCCGGGCTGGAAACTGATCACCACTGTCGTCCCACCTCTAGAGGTTGTTATGGACAGCACCGAAACAGCCGAGGAAAGAGTATCCAACTGAACACGGAGCCATGCATCTATTCCATCAGATGTGCACAGGTAATTTTCCTTTGGGAAACCATTGACAGCCAGATAAGTCCGGATGACAACTGAGAACAGTTCAGTGACATCCTGGAGAGACAGGGGGCAACCAGGAGAGACTGGGATCTGGGGTGTAGAGGAAAGGCAGGCCGATGCACGTCTTCCATGATCATGAGGAGGAACCCATTCCGCATCGCTATGGACAGATATATATTGAGACACCCCCGAGGTCGCGCAAGAGCGGGGGAGGACGAGCGACCTACAGACATAGAAAACCAGGAAACAATACACCAACGAACACCGGAACTGGACAATGGAAACGTATGCAGCTGTTGGAAAGAATCAACGAGGCTTTAAGATCCATATGAAAAAAGATGGGATGCAAGCTGAGTCATCAGTTAACACAACGCACAGGGCAAGCTGATGAGACGGTGGAGGAAGTGGTTTAGATTGCAAACCAGTGACCACAACCTCAATGTGTTAGACGATGGTGAGGAAACTATCCATCTAACACACAACAGTGAGGGCGACAACAACAACAAGACACAAGAAAGAGAGGAAGAGAACTACAACCAACAATGTACAGAAGACAAAGAAAACACAGACAGAGAGGCGAGAAAGTAGAACATCAAATGGCAAAACAGTAATGCCAGATAAGATAAACATAGATGCCAATGCAGTCCTGAATACAACTTTATCAGGCAGTGTTGATAGAAAGATCAAAGCAATGACATCAATTATCTACAGTATGGGTATGGGTAGTTTGGTGTGGAACAGAAGGAAAAGACTAGACAAGAGGGAAAGAAGAACAGAAGAGAAAGGGAAATAGCAAAGAAAAGATAAGACCTTACGGCAACTTATAAAGCAGTTTAAAAAGCGACGGACGAAGAGAAGTCAGCACTTTTAGAATTAAGATATATGATTAGGGAGAAACTTCAGATAGCAAGAAGAGCAGAGAGAGGCAGGCGCCGGAGAAAGGAGCGAGACAGAGCAAGAGCATAATTCACCTCAGATCCTTTCCACTTCACATCAAGGCTGCTTGGAAGCAAAGGATCAGGAAAGCTTAAGGTTGAAAATGAGTAAAGATGAGGTTGAAAAGTATCTGAATGAAATGCACAGTGGTCCAATAGGAAAGATGAGTTAGGAGAGTGGGAGCATTTGATACAAACCGAGGAACCAGATCCACCTTAAGACGAATAAGTACCCAAGTTGAAGGAAGTAATAAATGTTATTAAGAAAGCATGAGCTGCCTCAGCAACAGGACCAAATGGAGTACCATGTACAGTTTACAAGAACTGCCCAAGATTGACAAGGTTTCTATGGAAATTGATAAGAGTACTTTAGAGGAGAGGTCGGATGGCAGACAGTTGGTAGAAAGCAGGAGGTTGCTTTATTCCAAAGGATGAGAAATCAAAAATTGAAGCAGTTTAGAACCATATCACCACTGAACGTGGAGGGAAAGATATGCCTCACAATTTTAGTCAAGAGAATGACCAATTACATACTCGAGAACCAGAATATTGACATAGCAGTGCAGAAAGGATGGGTACCAGGTGTATAGATCACTCGAGTGTTATGGCACAGATAATCAGATAAGCTAAAGAGTCAAAGGGGAAACTGGGAGTCATCTGCTTGTATTTTGCAAATGCCTATGGGACAGTTCCACACAGACTAGTAGAATTGACACTGGAAAGATACCATGTACCTGAAAAGATCCGGGTTCTTCTCTTACATGACTATAGTGACCACCTACAGTTGAGGTCTTTTGTGGACTTCAGAAGATTGTCAGGTAAAGGTACTCTTGAACACATAATGGAATTTTCCCCTGAAATAGCAGTCACAAACAAAAGACCTGACATTGTCATCTGGTCAGCAGCAACAAAGCAGTCAATTCTTTAAAACTGACTATACCTTTGGAAGACAGAATCGAGGAAGCATTTGAGCGAAAACCCCTTAAGTATCAGGATTTGATGAAGGACTGTCAACAGAATGGATGGAAAGTTTGGTTCTTTGAAGTAAAAGTGGGAGGCATAGGGTTTGTAGGGAAGTCAATGAGGAGAGCACTGAGAGCCATGGGAATAATTGGGGGCAGAGAGAAGAAAGTGGATAGGATGTATGTGTAGAGAGACAGAGACGACATCCATGTGGCTGTGGAGAAGGAAGTCTGACATGTGGAAATTCAGAAACTGTGATAGAGAGCCGAGTGGTTTTGGGCTGGGAACTGATCACGACAGTCGGCACACTTCTAGAGATTGTAGTGGACAGCACCAAAACAGCTTAGGAAAGATGACCAACCTGAAGACTTTGCCACGCATTTATTCCTCCAGATCTGGATGTATATAGGCATTCATCATTCTATTATTCTTTTAATGTCAAGCAATGCGCATTCCGGGTAACGTAGAGATCCACAACAGCGTTTAGCTTGTCGTTAAAAATCCATTAAAGGGCACAGGTTCTTGGGTCAGGATGCTTCGCCACAGAACAACTGGGATGTGCGTGCGGTCCTCTGTATGATGAGTGGGGTAGACTGTCGTTATGAATGCTGGGTCTGTCAGGCTGTCATGCGGGTTCCCCTCACGTTAAAAACCCTTCTGCAGGACTCGATAAGGATCGGACCCGTAGTATAACTTGCAGGAGGCTCAATTGCCCTATCCTTCGTACACTCATTTATCCTTTTTCCAGTGGCATACAAAGCTCTCATCCCCGAATGGCCTTGTGACCCTATATTTGTGTTGTGTCAATATTGGCATGACACAGTTTTAAAGATTAGAAGGAAAACATGCTGCTTCTAAACGTAAGTTTACGAGTTATAAGTGGCTGTATACCTATATCAGTCGACGAACAATATATCGCTCCTGCATCATGACGAAAAAAAATGTGTCGATTTGGGCATTGGCCTTTGTTGACCATCCTCGGAAAACCAAGGTTCTTCTCTCGCTAACTCGTGATAAATGAGTAAGCGAGAGAATAGCCCCTAGGATTCCGAGGATGGTGTTTACAAACACATTGTAATCAAGGTTGTTCTTTTAACCCGTTATATGTCTTGTGCTATTGTACGTTAAGAAAGGAGCAAAGAGGCACAAATGGGGCATTTTTCGAAAGGGCAACAACAAAACCGGTAAACATGAACAAGAACAGCACGAAGAAACACAAAACACATGCAAATCAACTGAAGAGAAATCAACAAGAAGTCAAGTCGTAACCAGAGTTAACTCATGTGCTCCGGAAGAGAAAGCGGTTCTTGGATGCTATAGCATACCCGTTGTGCTGCTAATTTCCAATTCAGTGTGTCAAATCCGGTGAAGGAAGACGAACAAAACTCAATGACAAACCAACATCTGCACTCATTTGAGAGAAAGATCCCATATTTGTGTACGAGTGTACGGTGTCTACCATAAAATTTCTTGAGTAAAGATAGCAACCGTGGGGCAGCATAACCCTGTGTTAGCTATTTTAATGTCAAACGTGACGCTCTGCCAAGGAAACTGATGTAATTCCCGCAAGCTCTGGAGTAACGAATCAACTGTGAAACGAAAACTCCACACGCCGGACGGAATGGTGCTACACAAGAAGGAAAAGTTGAGGATTGGAAAGTTGAAGTCATCACGTTTGTCATAGGGCTTTGTTTAAAGTATTCCTTAAGAGTCAATTTCGAGATGTAGATCTAAATATAAAGCAGACTTTCAGAATCCGTTGTGTCCTTTATCTCAATAATATATGAGATGGAGAAAGTCACCAAATCGAGAATTATTAAATGAAAGGACATCATCAATATAACGGAACGTGAGGTTAAAAGAGGGAGCAAGTCTACGATCTTTTTTGTCTAGAAGAGATTGTAAGAAGTCTGCTTCACATGAATAAAGAAACAAATAAGCAAGCAAAAGTGCACAATTAGTGTAAAATAATGCTTAGGGAGGGAATCGAATCCTCGTACGTCAGTGTTGCTCCGGAGAAGATTAACATGGGGTAAAATTGAAAGTGCTCCATTTGCTCTATTTCGAAGACATCTTTTATGACATTAAAAGACACATTTAAGCGGTGGTTTTAGCTTTTATTCTACGAATGTATGAATTTATGTCAAGCATTCTAACTATTTACTATATGCTTTGTTATTTTGTGTCATGCATATTTATCTTATATTCCTTCACAGGAAAAGAAGAGAAAGGGAAATACAATTTGTACTTTTTATCATCAATAATACTTCATTGCATTGTTAGCATGACTTTAAATTTATAATAGAACATCTTTTTTGACACTTGTTTAATAATGTGAACATCTGTAAATACCCTATAGCGATTTTTTCTGCAAATACTGATGAATATCAGAAAATGAAATATCTGATTTCATATCCTATTATCAAACATTGTAAAAATGTGCAATGTAATTTTTTTCAAAGCTTTGTTTGTTTGACTAATTGTACAGATATTATCTGGAATACTTTACGTTTATCGATACGTGTGGTATATTTTCGAGTGTTTTTATCACATAATTTATTAAAAATTTTCAATAGGAATGCTCAGTTTCAATGCAAATTAAATTTTTGTCATCTAGTGCGTACAGCAAATATACCTTACAGATACGTTGATATACATTTCACAAGATGTCAAAATATTTAATAACGAGTTTGTTTAAAGATTTAAAAGTCCCTGTCAGAAATAATGTTACCCCACCATGTTCTTTTTTAGTCACTTACTACTAAAACATAGTACTTGAGGGCAATCATTTCAATGGGGTAATAGACAACAGGTCCTAGAGCGTCACAAGAGAGATTCAGGAGGGTGTGAATGGGGGGACTTCAATTCTTTATTCTGTAAATTGTTTGCCCTTTATTCTGTGTTCTTAAAATGTTTTGGTCACTTTTCACAATATTCTTTATTCAGTAAGGGTCATTATTTCATTCTTTAGTTTTTGGATCATTATTCTTTATCTGTTAACTATTTTGGCCATTATTCTCTATTCTGTAAACCCCATACACACCCTCATTCAGTTTAGCTCTTCTCTACTTCAAAAAAAGGTCTTATTTGTAAAGTGTCATCTTTTGAAAGGATTTTTTTAGTTTGAAGTATTCTATATCCAAAAATGTTTTGATGTCTTTTTAATACGATTTATCTAACCCTTTCATTGAAAAAGAAATGATTTTATTACCCTATAAAACAACTAACAATTAAAGAATTGAAATGTATTTTGAACGTAATTAAGTCTTTAAATTATAATTGAAATATATAATCGGAATATATATTCTTAAATTACCATGAGACCATGCTTAAGATATGATAACCTTTCAAAATACAGTCTTCATTGAAATATAACTATATACATTTAAATAGTTGAGAAACGTTTCATTTTCCGTATCTTCCAAAGCGGAACTGTATGAAACTAGAGGTCCCAGAAGTTTTTTTTTATAATTGCGCCCCCCCCCCCCCCGTTTGAAAATGTCTGGACCCGCCACAGATCTTGGTACATAATATGCTGTGTTTGCAGATTTTGATGTATAATACGCAATAGGAAACATATGGCATCCAACACAAATAAAAAGCAGGTTGTTTGAATGAAATGAAACGTTCTCTTCCCCGTTTCTTAGTATAGAAATTATAAATTTGAATCTTGATTTACTATGCAATCAATCCCAGAAAGTTATTTGCTGAATAATGACGGAAACTTTTTTCTAGTTAAATATGAACCTTACCAACAGTTCATAAATATCACCTTATAATTTAAGGAAAAAAGTTGCGTCTAGTGCCAACTCCTATAGCGTGCAATTAACCTGTTGATTCATACTGCATAGAGGTATGCCATGTTGAAATGAATCTATACATGTATTTGAATAAAGGGATGGTGTATCTACAGGATAATGTGTTTTATATTCTGACTGTAGCCTCATCACTTGTTACATAATACACATCATAAATATTACAGAAGAATGATGGGCTCTTTGTTCATATTTGCATCAAAGAATATTGCTTTTGTTCGGTTGCAAATAATGTTACCCTCTAAGCCATATACAGTCATAGACCGAAGTTTATATTCCCATAATTTCGTTAAAACATCTTTTTTAAAACATTGAAATACTATCTAGTATTTAAATGATTTGTATCCTTGCTTGATATATGAGTATATTACATTAAATTAGAGATGTGTTCCAAGTCTGATCATAAATGTAAATAGGGATTATTTGAGATGAATGAATGTTGTCCCATTTGACCATTCCTCTGCTGTCTGAGGCGATGTATCATGAAACGAGAAGATAAAATTACATGGACCGATATCATCTAATATGTAAAATTGTTCACAGTTGGCACAAACGAAATTTAATCGTTTCTCACCTAGTCAACAAAAGATTTCATTTTTCACAAAGATTACCGGATTATGGGACATGATATACTGTTTAAAAAGTACAAATAAAACTATTTCTTTATTACTGGGTGCTTTGTGTTGCATCTAGAACATGCTGGCTTCTTTAGGAAAACATAAACTACGATATGAATGAATAATAATAAAAATTTGATATATTTTGGAAGAATTTCATAAAGTTTGACCTTTCGTATCTCCCTGAGTATTTTCATCAAATTTAATAAATGCTAATATTGTATGAAATGTTGATAAAATCATCCACGGTTACCAATTTTTGACCTTAAACTGAGTGAAAGATTTTCATGACTTACTCTAGAAACCGAGTTTATCTTGCACAAAAGGCGGTTTTATAACTATGACCACAATACATTGTATAATATGCCCTTAAACAACAAACAGTAACACTGGAAATGCTTTTTGAATGTGCGAAACTATGTACACAAGTAATATGTTTGAGAATAATTAAGGATTATCTATCTTTTTTTAATTGTCAATCAAACTTAATCATCTTCCCCTTTCATGTATTTTTCTGTGTCTTTACTTTAAATTTGTTCTATTTTGGACTTGGTATTTTATTTTATTTTTCCAAGAAAAAGAACATTCTTTTGACTGTCATTTTGCAAACAATTATTGACCATATTGGGTAGGTAAAACAATCATTGACTAATCAGTAATTTAAGAACGGATATGGAGTAAATGAACATGAGACCACAACACATATGTCAACTCCAACTGCAATTAATCCTTATGAGCTGTATGGCCATTTCGGAAAATTATTCCTCATCAGCAGCACTAGAACCCAAACATTGGAAATCCACAATTCAAAAGACGTTCAAAATGCATAAAGCCAAACAAAATCCAAATATATATAGCTAAAGGCAAAACTGTGATGGAGGGAGTTTAACCTTAAGTTTTTGAATTTCATAAATTAAGATAATGGTTAAAAATAAAGTGTACACATGAGAAGTAATCTCATGTACAAGTACACCATATCTAAAAAATAAAGAGCATACATCTTAAACACGGGGAATTGTTCTACTAACTCCACACGGCATAAAAGACAAACTCCAGTTATAAATAATTTAAGAAAGGATATGGAGTAAATGATCATGAGACCACAACACATATGTCAACTCCAACTGCAATTAATCCTTATGAGCTGTATGGCCATTTCGGAAAATTATTCCTCATCAGCAGCACAAGAACCCAAACATTGGAAATCCACAATTCAAAAGACGTTCAAAATGCATAAAGCCAAACCAAATCCAAATATATATAGCTAAAGGCAAAACTGTGATGGAGGGAGTTTAACCTTAAGTTTTTTGAATTTCATAAATTAAGATTGTGGTTAAAAATAAAGTGTACACATGAGAAGCAATCTCATGTACAAGTACACCATATCGAAAAAATAAAGAGCATACATCTTAAACACGGGGAATTGTTCTACTAACTCCACACGGCATATAAGACAAACTCCAGTTATAAATAATTTAAGAAAGGATATGGAGTAAATGAACATGAGACCACAACACATATGTCAACTCCAACTGCAATTAATCCTTATGAGCTGCATGGCCATTTCGGAAAATTATTCCTCATCAGCAGCACTAGAACCCAAACATTGGAAATCCACAATTCAAAAGACGTTCAAAATGCATAAAGCCAAACAAAATCCAAATATATATAGCTAAAGGCAAAACTGTGATGGAGGGAGTTTTACCTTAAGTTTTTGAATTTCATAAATTAAGATAGTGGTTAAAAATAAAGTGTACACATGAGAAGTAATCTCATGTACAAGTACACCATATCGAAAATATAAAGAGCATACGTGTAAAGATATTGGATAGGAAAAAGAACTTTTGAACAATCAGTAATTTAAGAAAGGATATGGAGTAAATGAACATGAGACCACAACACATATGTAACACAGTGTTAGGATATTGGATTGTTAAAAGATCCATTGACCAATCAGAGGTAGGATATCGGAAAGGTAAAAGAACCATTGACCAATCAATATTAGGATATTGGATAGGTAAAAGAAGCATTGACCAATCAATATTAGAATATTGGATAGGTAAAAAAAAACATTGACCAATCAGTGTCAGTGTATTGGATTTGTAAAAGAACCATTGACCAAGCAGTATTAGGATATCGGATAGGTAAAAGAAGTGATAGGATATTGGATAGATAAAAGAACCATTGACCAATCAGTATGATATCGGATACGTAAAAGAACCATTGACCAATCAGTGTTAGGGTATTGGATAAATTAAAAAACCATTGATCAATCAGTGGTAGAATATTGGATAGGTAAAAGAACCATTGACCAATCAGTGTCCTAGTTGGTATTAACGGTCTCAACTCGCCCCTCTCCGTAGGTTTGAGCATGTGCAGGACAATCAGTAAGGAAAATTCAAGTCTTCCTTTACTTCACCATTGAAAACACCTACCATGACCCAAACAAACACCGAGTGACCGTTATCGTGACCCACGTAGGGCCTTGGCCCTCTCTTGAAAACAAAAACGGTTGCCTCAGAGACCCAGTAAAGTAATAGAACAATAAACATAAAATTAATTTTCCAGACCTTGTTTGTGTCTCCTGAACCTCGTTTAGGGCAACCATTTGATTTTTATTGGGGAAGGCTTTAATGAAATTTGAAATAAAAAGGCAGTAAAGTGCTTTGATTTAAGAGCCTGTTCATGAGAAAACCATGCAAAATCGTCCAGTAGCAATGTTTTCATTTTTGTAAAAGGTATATTGCAACTGAAAGACCATCCTATAAGACTTATTCAGGCAAATTTTTTCCTTCGAAAAATCAAAGATGGCCGCCCTACAGGCCTAATTAGCTATATATAGCATTCATCTGATTTTTCAGTGATTTCAATATTTTTTTTAATGAAAATAAGACATTTTCATTGTGATTTTTTTTAGTTTACGTATATTGAATGACAATTGTAACAATATTTCTTTAAATAGTGATGTTTTGTCTTTCAAATACAGTGCAATTTTCGTAATTCATAATTTTGGTTCCTCTGGTACCTTTAGGTAGGACTTGGGCAGTATTCCAGACTGTTCTAAAATGCTAAAATTTGTTATTTTTAAGGGCACTTATTGTCCAAGGTAACGCTTTTTTATCCTAATCTTTTAGAAATTCAAAAACAATAACATATCAAGACAAACTTATCAAAAAGCCGAGCTGGGATTTTACATTTTGACTTAGCCACAGCCTCGGAAAACAATGACATGTTTTGATAATTCTTCATTAAATCTACTTTTTGGAGGATTCAGTTTAAAAATCTGAATGTGTTTGCTATGAAACAAAATACATTTAGAACATTTGATACAACAGATGATCACAATACAAGTACCATTTAAGGGTCGAGAAAGACATATACTTGGGGATTAAGGGTGAAAGATGGGAATATTTTGTGTATTTTGATGAAATGTACAGAAATGACCAACTTTAGGGGACTATTTTTCATGAATGAAGGGTTGGACTATTAATATGGAATATCTTTCCAAAAGACTGTTATATGGTCTGTACAAAAACATATTTGTAACTTTGCTTTCGGTCATCCCTTACATGTTACAACATTACAAAAATTGAGATTTGGCCATTTTACCACATGGCTAAAATGGGCTTCAGGGGCCTAATAGTGGCATCTTTTTGAAGTAATTAAAAGATGAACAGAACAGCAGTCTTTATAGGCCAAATGTATATAAATTGTTCTATATAAACAAATAATATTGTAGAAATCAAACAAAAGAGCACTTTCAACATGGTGGTCCAATATGGCTCCCATGGCCATTTGGCGAAATAGTCCCTTGTCCTCAAGCAAAAACTAACATTATTTTTGGTCGGGATCCACCATACAAAATGTTTTATTGTGCAGAAAATGATCGAATATTACAAATAAAACAATTTTCCTGGTTCATATTTTTTTTCACATTTAGGTCTGACTTTGCCATTTTAAGGTGGCTATAGCTAGAGACTTTTTTGTAAAAAGGCTCTGGGGGCTATAATAGACCACCAAGTAAAAAGTGCTCTTTTGTTTGATTTCTACAATATTATCTGTTTATATAGAACAAGTTATATACATTTGGCCTATAAAGTCTCCTGTTCTGTACATCTTTTAATTATTTCAAAAAGATGCCACTATTAGGCCTCTGAAGCCCATTTTAGCCATGTGGTAAAATGGCCAAATCTCAATTTTTGTAATGTTGTAACATGTAAGGGATGACCGAAAGAGAAAGTTACAAATATGTTTTTGTACAGACCATATAACAGTCTTTTGGAAAGATATTCCATATTAATAGTCCAACCCTTCATTCATGAAAAATAGTCCCCTAAAGTTGGCCATTTCTGTATATTTCATCAAAATACACAAAATATTCCCATCTTTCACCCTTAATCCCCAAGTATATGCCTTTCTCGACCCTTAAATGGTACTTGTATTGTGATCATCTGTTGTATCAAATGTTCTAAATGTATTTTGTTTCATAGCAAACACATTCAGATTTTTAAACTGAATCCTCCAAAAAGTAGATTTTATGAAGAATTATCAAAACATGTCATTGTTTTCCGGGGCTGTGGCTAAGTCAAAATGTAAAATCCCAGCTCGGCTTTTTGATAAGTTTGTCTTGATATGTTATTGTTTTGGAATTACTAAAAGATAAGGATAAAAAAGCGTTACCTTGGACAATAAGTGCCCTTAAAAATAACAAATTTCAGCATTTTTGAACAGTCTGGAATACTGCCCAAGTCCTACCTAAAGGTACCAGAGAAACCAAAATTATGAATTATGAAAATTGCACTGTATTTGAAAGACCAAACATCACTTTTTCAAAAAAACATTGATACAATTTTAATTCCTTCTACGTAGACTGAAAAAATCACAATAAAAATGTCAAATTTTCAAATAAAATTTGATTGAAATAAGCGATAAATCAGATGAAAGCTATATATATCTATTGAGGCCTGTAGGGCGGCCATCTTGAATTTTTCGAAAAAATAAATTTGCCTGAATAAGTCTTATAGGATGGTCTTTCAGTTGCAATAGACCTTTTACATAATTAAAAACCTTGCTACTGGACAAAATTTCCATTTTTGCATGGTTTTCTCATGAACAGACTCTTAAAAGAGGCAAAATGATGTTTTAGCCGTAAGATTAAAAAAAAATAATTAAAATTATAAAGATTAGCGAATTAGTGCTAAAGAAATATTCAAACTTTTTCGAGAGAAAAATATAAATAAGGTATGACAAAAAAATCAATAGATCCACAAAAATCAAAGTATTTTTGCTTAAAAGAAAACGAGAACAGTAATGTAAGAAGAAACAATACAATAACAAAGCTATTCCTTAAAACATATATACAACTTATGTCAAGTCAACATTTAGTCCTTACTCCCTTGGTTTCTTTTATCTTTTCTTCAACAGAAAAGGAATGTCAATTCACGTTGACAAAAAATAACATGTATGTGAATGTTAGGGGCGTCTGATTAATACATTCCGTAAGGGATTACCACATACTTTTAATTACCTCTCTTCATTTCATTACATTTCAGCTGTATGTATTCAATCGAATGGGATGACTTAAGCCTATATTCAGCTGTGTCTATGGTGTTATGGTTCGAAGGTCCTCTATTTGTTAAAAACTATTTCTTACTAAACAAAATGACATGATGACGAAAGAAGATTTTGAATACAAAAAAATAACATACAGATTTAGAATTTCATCCCTAAAGGAATGTTGAGGTCGCTTAATCCAATTTTCAGGGCAAAACACGTAAATTTCTCATTCAAAGAAACGCAAAATATTACACAAAGGTACACTTCCGTCTCGATTGGTAACACCAAATAAAAATATCAACTCATTATCAAAAGGATTAAAAAAAAATATAACCATATTTGGATCGGAATCAAAAGTGACGTAACAGCAGGCGTAAAATGAGTACATTTTTAGGCTCCAGGTAGTGGTATTGTAAAACATCTTCCATTAAACTATAGAATCGCGGAAAAGATACAAAAGTACATGACTGTAGCCATAAATAGCGAATTTTATCTTACAAGTTTTTTTGCTTTTGTTTTGTAAGTTTATTGTGTAGTTTTTCGTGCTTTGCGGTTGCTGAAACTCGGATTTTAAGGCCTGATTCTCTGTAACCCTTTTGGTACAAGTTCTTCTTGATACAAGTGATCCTCGGAAACCCAGGGGTTCTTCTCACCATTACTCATTTATCAGTGGTGAATGAGTAATCGAGAGAAGATCTCCTGGGTTTCCGAGGATGGATACACGTCTATTTCAACAATATATCTTTTGAAAAGGAATAAACACACAGTTATGATACACAAAGAGAGAGGATTTGAAAAATCAGGAAGACATCTACATACTTGTATTATATGTTTTAATAAGTGAAACTGTCACTCTTTTGAACGTATGTAAAAGTGAAAACAAATCAGGAAGTAAACGTCAGGGAATGGCCATTAAGACGTACAGCCACACATTTTGCTTCATTGGATTTAAAGTGGGCTGGAATAGTTTGAAATACAAAACGTCTGGTAATGAAAATATAAGAATGAAACCCAACAGCGAACCACACCATCATCCTTTGGTGTATCCCTTTCTTTCGTTGCATTCGTTAATATTAGTTACATAGTAAGTTTATATAATTCTTTTCTTCTTAAAGAAAATAATGAGACGTTTACGTCTAAAACGTGCACATTTCTCTATACTAGGATGATGAACATGAATTTTAAAGGTGTTATACAATGTAGAAAGAAAATGAAATGAAGGTAATAACAAAATTACCAAACTTGTAGGACCAATCTCAATGTGCAAGAGAAAAGACAAACACCGGAATAGTTAAAGATCGCAATGGTCCTGACTTGGTACAGGCAAGAAGAACAGAGAAGAAGGAATGGGACAATGGCCAATCGGGAAACGAGTTCTGACTGCCATTGGAATAAAGAAGACAAGTAAGCAATTTAGTCCACTGCAGGGAATATTAATGGTCCTTTTCTTACCGACACCTAATGTGGTGTTCTTTAACGTGCGAAAAATGTGACTTTTACCTCGCACAGTCCACTTCTATGGTTTGTGGACAGGTTTTCTGACCTTACGTCTTCAGCATGCAAGATGATACGGTAATATCTTTTAATCATCTGTGGCACCATCCCAGTCACTCTATGGGCAAAATGCCCGACTCGTAATAGGGTACTTGGTGCTCTTATCAACAAGCATAGCGGGTCTATTTGCCAGCTTGGACCCACATTTGGGATTTGGGTGACTTTGAACCTTATACATGTTCTTATGGTGAAAATACTAAAGCATTTGGTTTGGCCTGCATGGAAGGATTACTATATAAAGCTTCGAAACCAGCAATTACTTCATGTACCATGTGATTATTCGTAAACAGGGGGTTACCTACGGGAGTATTGGTCTGTACGTGGTACGTCGTGTGCACATAGCTTTTTATGGCACCTTTTTATAATTTTTTTTTTATTAAGTTGCATATGTAATCCATAAAATGAAACCATAACATACATTGACTAAGAAATTTTATCCACATTAAGTTCGCATCTATTGTAACAAATAAAGTCTGGGTCGGATAATTAAATTGCATTTGTGTAATATACGTTATTTTTCATCAGCTCATATTCAGATTATATAAGGTGTTACTTATTATTACTATTGATAAGAAAACGTATATTATGTGATATCCAGCCAGGTTTACGACGTATCCTTATTAATTCATCTGCATTTTATATTAAAATAGATACATGTGACACCGGCTTAAATGTTAAAAATGAATCTGTCATGATTTACTCCCATGGTAAAACTTTCATTTTACCAAAATAAAAATGAATAAATGTAAACTTCACCCATTCTATTCCTTTTCACCATTTTAATTTATAGTTAGAATGTTACACCATGTAACTTTACATGTCGCTTGATCATGACAAGAAAAAGGTTTTTGGTTGAAGAAGATATATATATAGGTTTTGTGATTCAAAGGGGAAAAAAATAAGGAATTTACTATTTTTTGGTCATTTGAATACCAAGATTATCTTTAAGTTATATATAGACTAAAATACTGGCCTCTGATCTATATTTTGAATAAAAAACATGTTTTTTTCGTAATTTGAACATCGTTGATCATATGTGCTCGACCCTTGGTTGCAACAAGGATGTACTCAACAACAGAATTTTGCAGTTCATGATGCACGAATATATTCTAGACAATAGTAAGACAATACACTCTGAAAATGTTTCGTAAACTCTCCTATTTGCGGGTTTGCAAGGTTTGGAAGTAATAAAAACTTTTTGTTGTCTCTATTGACTTTATTTTTTTTTTGTCAGATTCAGACTACCATACAAGGCAAAATAAGTTCCATAAATTCCATTTTTTCTTGCTACCCTACACCATCGGCAAATCGTTCACGCTTGACCCAATATACTTTGAAATGTCCAGTAAAAACAAAAACAAAAAACTTATAACAACAACTATTTACAAATCGTCTCAGTAACTGTCCAGTAGAGCACCCCATGGTTGTTCTTGGAATAAAAGACAACGAAAACTGTCAGATACAGTTAAGAAAAAATGAAAAATAGGTATGGACACATAAATTAAAAATCGCTGTCAAAATCAAAGTGTTTTAACGTTTACAGAATACATAGCATATTTCTGCAGATGCTTTGTCATGTGTGTGGTATAAGGCTACTGAATTAAAAACTACTTTTACTTTAAGTGTCACTCTTCCATGTTGCACGCGATATCTAATATGCTTCAATATTCTTACTTACAAATGCCACCGGGAGCAAAAAGGATTTCAGAACTTATAAACTTTTGCTTCTATAGTTTTCTTCTTAAACTGTATTCCTGGGAATAATGCCATTGACAAAAGATTTATTAATTTAATGCCCTGTAAATAATCTTATGAACGTGTATGCTAGTTTGGGGTTTTACAATAGGAAAACCCCTTAAGAGACCCTTTTGTTTAAGTAATTAAAATGCCTAACTTACCCATCAAATTTACAGGAATTTATGAAAAGAAAGACTTTCATCTCATGTAACAATAATTATAGTATTTAATACCAATTCTTTACAAAACTAAAAGTAATTAATTTTCTGATTTCGTGATAATTTGCCTACATGTTTCTTTAACCTTGTAGATATAATTCAGATGACTTCATCTATTTTATAACGTAAGATCTCCATTGGATAAAAGCCAGACTTAAAACAAATCTTTTGATTTCCCTTATTAAGTTGACACCACCTATAGACCAGACGTGTAGTGACATGGATAACTTGGCTTCTGTGTAAAGTTTTCACATTCTTTAGAAAAGGGTTTGAAATAAAGTTTCATTCAAAATAAATCTGACAGAATTTTAATAAATTCCATTAAATATTTTACAACCTTAAGCTCTTTCTTTTGCACCTGCAGTCCATGTGCAAGCCAGTGCAATGTTATTTTCCACCTTATAGAAGAAAGTCGTGTTCTCATAAATCTTTCTCAAAATGTAACGTATTTTTGTTATACGTAATTAATTTTTAGAAAATATGAAAAATTAATGCATTGAATTATGCACGCATCAATATGATATACACATGTAAATGCAATTGTGTTCTTTATACAATGTATTATCTTTTCGTTCTTAACTTTTTAGTATTAAGTAGGGAACGCAGTCTTATTGCAGTACGAGGATGAATAAATAATCAGTAATGACCTTGGTAAGTATTGAGGATAGAACATAGAAAAACTTTTAAAAATTAAAGAGATTTTCAAATGAGTATTGAACTGCTTCATGGAAAACTTCTCTAATTGCCCCATACTTTTATACTATACGGTTGCCCCCATATGGTCATTGTATGCATGCATTTGTTTGACATTTGGGTAATGGTAACATTTAGACAATATATTAAATAAAATGAAACTTGGAAAACTGCCCTGCATCTACATTTTTTAATATACCTACAAAAGACTTTTCAAATCTCAGTTTCTGTAGTGGCAAATATGTTTTCTTTTATTTAAATACTAGTATGTTACCGGTTGACCAAAACTCTTTACATTCCTATAATATGTTATTTTAAAAGAGTTATAAACTTGCCATTTTTTTTAAATCAAAAATTTTTGTTATAAATTTAAATAAAAAGCAAATAGTTTATGTCACATTTTACCTACAAGTATTTTAAGCAATCAATTATATGTTGGCTTAAACATGTTTGAAGCGACAGTTTTATTGCATAGAAGTGATTGCCGTATTGAAGTCACCCCTCACGACAAACATGCTTCAAATACCTATTACATGTTGAACATGTAATGTTTAATTAGCCATTTCTTTAAACAATCTCAAAGCAGATTAAACAACTTGTTCAAATTCTAGAACATAGAGGTTTAGCTGAGCAGTACAAGAGAGCTTACATGACCTTTCAGCCTCTTGGTTTGTTATATCATAGTTGCAAACATAAACCTACTTATGAGAAAATTATATTTATTGTACAATGATCCATAATCAAGGGGTATAATAATCTTATTTGTACATGAATTTAAACAATATTGTATTAGCAGAAACACATTTACATTTACAATAACAGATTTTGGCATAATTAAAAGAATATACACACAATACAAACACAAAATGTGTACCGAGTGGGCAAAATGTCTCGTAGTGCTCATAAACGTGGTATCATAGCTCCATGGTATAAATATAACAATCATAAACACAGCAGGGTAGATGCTGGTGCGAGTAAAGCTCAAGAGACATAACCACCAGCGTCACAACAATTAAAAATATCATCAAATTGCGTATAGCGATTATTTTTAAAACTTGGCTTACTTTTTCAAAATTGACGACAAGACGACTAAAATAACTGAAGAAAACAGCCAAACAAAGAAAATAAAAAAAAAACCCAGGTGCTCTAGAAAAGAAATAGTACTTGTCTTTGTTTGTCTCAGTAAATAAAGTCTAACTTGTAGTCTTTCAATCCGGTAGAAACGAAAGATTTTACGGACATTCCACTTTATGCCACAATTTCATTTTTTTAATGTCAGCATAGAAGGGTCTACTAAGGGAGTTGGTGACATAAGCCCCCCCCCCCCCCAAAAAAAAAAATATGTCTGTTTCCTGCTACCCTACCTACCCTATTTTTTAGCCCCTACCCTAAAGTTTATATTGGCATTTTGGGACAAGCATCGATAGTTGGGATTGCTTCCCCATTGACTCAATGTAAAATAATTTTGTCAAAAAATAATTTTCCTACCTACCTACCCTGATTTTCAAGAGTAGGAAGCAGGAAACAAACATATACTTTGTTTTGGCCTTATATGATTTTTATGATTTTAAAGATAGAAGAAAGACCACTTTCTATTCTTCAATGAACTTTTAAAATAAATGTTCAAATCGACTGTAATAAAGAGGTAAATCATTTGAAATTCAATTTGATGGTATCGTTTGAAAACAATGTTACTATATTTGTTACAGTCATTTGGAGAATTTAGGAGCAGAGGTTATTGTAAGATATGATTTAAAACTAAAGATTTGTTTGATGTTGACTTCATTTAAGCGTGTTTCAAACAAAATAATATTTATGGACCCAAATAACGTTAGTTTTTCATTAATCAAGTCAGTCGAGTCTGAATATATCGTGTGTTTTTTATAGAGCAGTTTAAAAGTAAAATGTTACAAATACAATGGCATGTTTTAATAATCCAAATTAGTTTTAACCTCTTTCGAACACAACTTCATCTAACTCACTTGTTGGATTTTGATGAAACTACTCGT
The DNA here is from genome assembly GCA_963971305.1 of Arcuatula senhousia. Classification (NCBI taxonomy): domain Eukaryota; kingdom Metazoa; phylum Mollusca; class Bivalvia; order Mytilida; family Mytilidae; genus Arcuatula; species Arcuatula senhousia. The sequence continues at coordinate 49,650,325 of OZ020305.1, forward strand.
GGAGGGAACCATCAAACCGAGATGAACATGGAGATATTTTTGCTCTTTTATATCTTAAGGTATTGGACTTAACATGTTTTTTTTTTCAATACTGTTATTGAGTCAAATATAAAGCATGGGCATGTAATATGCTTTGGCCTTTATTTCCAGGTTTTAATCTCATAACGTAAAAAGTACAAATGACGCATCAACCATTTACGATAATTCTTCAATTGCCAATGGCTTCTCAAAGATGCACCGACGATAAACGGTCACTGCAATACACGTTTTGAACATTATAGGTCATATTTTGTTCTACCAGTGCAAAGGTCGGGCCATGTCAACAGATTAAAAAAATCTTTTAAAACATAATAAAAGAGTCAATTGTCTGAGCAGAGAGTAAATGACCATTTTAAAAAATCAGTAAACATAACAATTTAATCCTTTTTCTAATTTATTGGGTTATTTGGAATTTACGGTATGCTTTTAAAAGTAAAATAGGCATGGACCATTTTCTGCGTTGAACAATAGCCACGTCACTATAAGACTACAATCGAACTATTTTATTCTCTGCTAACGGAAAAAACGAAGTCACTTAATTTTCAGTCGTCCAGGCAATTAAAATAGGGTCAACGTTTCATTAAATTGGCCTTATAATCGCCACCCAGCATGAGATGAAAGTAAGGTTAAAAATTCAAATAGGGTTAAATAAAAGTACCTTTGTTAAAGAAAGAAAGCAGACATTTGGTTTTAAATCGAATTGTATATGTCCTACCTTTTTGAAAACTATTTATATAGTGAAACTTGTTAAAACACTTTATTAAGAGAGATGCTGTGATTCTCCTTTTCTACTTTTTTAAGCCGATATAATACAAATACCTATCTGCACTGAACAATTTATGCAGTCCAAAAAGGGGGGGGGGTCAAATTAAACGAACACTGGACATTTGCAATCAGGGATTTATATAGACCAGTTAGTGCAAATGTCCGAAATAGTTAATCCACCTAAATCCGAAGGCTTACCCAATTTAAAGTCAGAATAGGGATGATATAAAAGGATTTGACACCCACTTAAAACAAACGTCCATACTGACCTTTAACAGATGTATTAACGTAGTCCATCTAGATGGCTTAGCCAGTAAGCGTCAAAGCACTTTACCGAAAGCCAAAGATTCCAGTCAATTTCTAAATACTTTTATAGAAAAGTGTATAAGAGCTCATATTTCTATGACACAAGGTGAAGCACAGGTACTGCATGGAAAAAGCGACAAAAATGCAATATTTTTATAAGTATGTACATTTTTGTACTAAATGTACAATTGTCCTGCATAAAAATAAAGTTAGTTAACTTAGTTATTGCTTTACTCCCAATCAGTGCGATTTCGGCAATATCCGGGAGATGAAGATGAAAAGGGTGATACAATGAACATGAAATAATGATGAACTGAAGGAAAGGAGGACACAAGGTTAATCGGGGAGGAGATTTTTGACTGCCACTGGAAAAAGGAGTGATGGGAAGGGACGGGAAATTGAGCCTCTCCTGCATTAGAATTCTACGGGTTTCAGACCTGTAGCAGGGTTCCTTAACGTGCGAGGAACGTGACAATTTTCCACAACAAGGTGCACCACTATGGTTTATGGTCAGGTTTTCCGCATTATAGCCTGACGACTCCGGCATTCATTATGACAAGGCTGCCCAACAACCACCTGGGGCACACATCCCAGCCGCTTAGTGGGCAAAGCATCCTGACTATGAGCGCTCTTTAGAGGATTTTTACCGACAGTAAGTCGTTAATATCTAAGTGACAGACAAACGTCACTTAAACAATCATACACGGGTTACATTGCTGAGATTACGTTTCTCAATCTACCAATTCGACTCCCTGATTATCAATCGAAACACATCCAAAATTTTATTTTTGCTACATGTGGATGAAAAAATGTTTTAGAACACATCGTTTTAGTGTGCACTGTTAATATGGCCAAAACTAAGCGTTACATGTGTTTCAAATTATTTACAATTTCCACAGCTATTTACCCCCTGACGTCATTAAGCATACAGCCAATCGTATTGATTGCTAATTTTTAACTATGTATTTTACTCATGTTACATCACACACATAATAAAAAGTTTTCCGAGTATTTTTATTTGAATTTTCTATGTAACGCTTGAAATTGATTGAATATATACTCAACAAATCTTCAGTAAGCAGTTTTCGTGGTCTCTGTCCGTGGAGAGTCTTTTTTGAACTGCATGATCTTGCTTTTGTTTGAAGTCATTGTGCAAATCGCGATGCAGGTACGACCTGATCTATTCTGGCGGCGAGACGAATATTCTGTTCCTCTCTTAGGATCAGCTTAAAAAGACTGTCGCTTTTATGGTGATCTTTGACAAATTCGGTTAGTCTTAACAACGACAGTTTTGATCGCAGTGTTACGTCAAAAATGTTCATTTCATCTTCAGTCATGCCAATTGCTCTATTGTGGTTCTTTTCTGGAACGGTTGGCCGTCTTCCCATTCCATAGTGGGATGTTTTTTTGTTGTTTTTCTTACAGATGGTGATGTTAACAAAGTGTGAAATATTTCAAATCAAGAAAATCACGGTCATCAAAAACATAAAAATCAAGAATCCTGAAAAGCGTTTCGCGTAGCTTTCAAGGCGGATATTAATCAACCGTGAAAAAATGTTTTAGATTTTAAAAAATTACACTCTAAACATTGCTGTATCGTTGGAAACTGAAATAATTATGATTATTTGAACTTTATAGAAAAAAATCAAAGGTTGTTGCTATACTTTTTTTGTTGAGTATTTGTTTTTCTAGCTTCGGTTATATACTAGTAGCTTTTAATTTTTAAACGCTTTGTCTGCTGTTTTGTCCGTACTATAGCAAAACACTTTTTAACTGGGTATTCGAGAAACATATTGTTTTCCCTCGGATACAACTATTGCCTTCGGCTTCGTCTAAGGTAAAAGTTGCACCTCGGGGAAAATAATCTGCTATTTCCCTCTTACCCAGTCAATTAGTATAATATATTCATACTAGTATTCTTAATTTATTTATGTGCATTACCATTGGTAAATTTTTTTTATATTTTACTCATACCTTTTTGTTGAAAAAACAGATTGGTTACAAAATTGTTGACTCAATAAAAGTATCTGATTTCTAAAACATTACTTGTCAAAAATTGATTTATACTGAAAGTAAAGCTTAAAATTACATCCATACTTACTAAAACTTTAACAATGTTGGGTGGACCAACATTGACAGGATCTGTAATTTTTTTTAATACAAATTGTACATGTATTCAGTTTGTGTTGTTCATTAGAGATCGTATCGTAAAAAACCCTTAATGAGGATAGTTATTTGAATCATTGTAACTGAAAAACTACTTCATATAAACATAAAGAAAAGAGAAACAAGTTAGCAGTGATGTACAATCGTTTCAAATACCACAAACAAAAATGTTTAAACCAAAGCATTGTCATTTGCTAAAATCTTTGGTTTTAGGACCGATCCTTTAACTTTAAAGAGGGTCTTGATTTTTCCTTAATATGTTTTAAATGAAAAATGTATTTTGCCAGTAGAGGTTGGAAAATAAATCTTAAGAAGTATGTCTGTTTATCGAATAATGCCAATAATGACAAAAAATATTTTGGTCGTGATGCGTTAAAAATATAGTTGCTGACCGGAACAAAATACCAAGGCCCCCTTCGTGTTTAAAGGTCGGTCATTTACTAGAATAGTTCAGTATTTTATACTTGTTATTTTATGTATATCTTATGTTCTGAACGTTCAGATCCTTTAAGCAGTCTGTATTCGTACACGAAGTACTATTGCAAAACAAAGATAATATTTTGTTTGAGTTAGTCTCTTTGCAGACGCCATGTTAAATATAGATTTTTTTCTTAACACCTTGTATTATATTTTCTTTGTTTAAGAAGTGTTTGAGACCTTTTCACATGTGTGGTCTGTAAAGACTATGCAATAGTAAACTCCTACTATACGTTTGGGGCAATATATGCTTTTCAGACATTCGAATCTTTCTCGAACCTGATCCTTGAACATTTATGTCACCGAAAAATGGCGATGAGAGAAGGTTAAAAGACAATCGCTTGACACAAATTTGAGTTTCTTATGTTGTGATAAGAAGTTTTATGTTTATATGTGTCGACTAACGGAATTAAGGTTAACCACTTATTTTTGTGAAAGCAGCTTATTTTTCACTCTTGTCGAAAATTTCAATCTAAATGCATTGTGTAAAGGTTTATAGTTTAATTGAATTTAGTAAAATATCTTATTATCTTTTTTATTTGCAGCTTGGGATTATTGTATGCGCTTTCTCTGCTATTAAATATCAAGATTGCGACAGTTTCATTTTTTAAATCCTCAACACCTTTCTCCACGTTGATTGACATGCATTCAAATTGTGCGTCAAAGAGATGTCAAACTTCAAATTTCAACAGTAGAACGTGGTAAATCCGTCATTTTATAAAGATTAGCCTGAATTATAATTTCTAATTCTCATATAACTTGACATGGATAAATATTAAACACCCACAAAGCTGTTTGCTGAACAACCCGAGCTTTGTGGTACTTTTACGTTCAAAATAACTAGAAAAGTTGTGAGAAAAAAAAACTTGCTCGAATTCCGTTTACCTATTTCAGTCTTTTTCGGGTCAGATTTTTCTGCGCTATTTTTATGTGAAAAACTTTATTCTCTTACACCTATATAGGCACAACCATTGGATTTTTTAGTTGACGTTGCTATATAAGCGTTCCATTCTAATCCATAAAAGCACAGAACAGTGCAAGCTGTGAGTATGAATCGGGATATTGTCTAACAATTTAAGGGTAAATACTCTATAACTAAAATAATCATTGAATGGTGTATTACTTTCATTGAATATTATTTGCTTTGGTTCTTTCAAAGTTTTGCTGACACTGGTCATAGAAAGTAAGGCTGTTTTTTTGTGTTTTTTTTTTGCACCAACAAAATAAATGAAACATTCTTCCTTGTGTTGCAATGCTTTTCGGTTTTGTTTTCCATCTGTTGTCTAGTCATAGATATCTATTTCCTCAAAGCTATTCACGTAAGATGACAAATTTTACGTCTCGTCACTCGTTTTTGACCTCTACGATATAAATGTATCGAATTCTGGACATACGCATCACATGCATTTATCCCCTCCTACATACGTCCGGATGACAGACAATTGCTGGGGAAATAAATTGATACATTTATTAGTATTAAAGAGCATTTAGACATGAGATGGGATATAATCATTCTAATAAATGCAGAGACGGCGTGGTTACAGTGCAATTCGATTAAAAATTGTACAAAAACCGCTTCAATGGGAATTTTGTAATTGTCTAAGCAAATACATATATATTTCCTTTTCTTTATATCTTAGAATGTGATCTTTGACATCGTTGCAGATTTATAGCTTGGCATATGCATACACAAAAATGCATGTAATTTAAATTCACGAAAGGCTGAGTAAGCGAACGGCAGTTAAACAAGTTCCTTTTATGGACACTCTTTTTATCATAATAAATGCATCTTAGTTTTTATGTTGGTATTATGCGCAATTATTTAAGTGTAAGATGTAAATTTTCAATATAACTCATGATACTATGGTATAAAATTCAAATAACAAAATGTTAACATAATAAAAGGATATGACAAATTTAAGATATGATACCAAAATATGTAGATTATAAACTTATACTTTGTATTTAATAAATCTGATATTATCAACAACAAGTTATATGGGTCCATCAGAATCATATTCTATAACGGTAGCTGATGACTGGAATATTATTATTTTGATTAATGGACAAAACACATATCTTTGTCGTTCATAACGTAGGGTCAAAACGTTAGTAGGTAAACTTTGTAGCTTCGTACAAAAGAGACGTTTGTACATACCATGCATGCGTTTAAGACCTCTACTCAGTTATACAAAAAAAAATTGTTTGTTTTAACTGAAGCCATCAATGAGAACAATTTGTAGGTCGAAATCCAAAAGTTTCAAAAGATTCGTAATCTACCTAGAAATTTGAACAAGAAACCCAAAACCAATACCCCACCGAGGATAGCGACCATTAGCATTAGCATATTATTATTTAATTATGCTGATTTAATTGTAACCCCAATAATAGCTGACTAAGTTAGAAATAAATGCAAATTTGATAAGTCTTAAGTTGACAGAATTCGGTGACTTTTTGTCAAAGGCCTCTATTGATGTCACTTTAGCCCTATCTATTTAGTATGAATTCCATTTTTGTCAATACAGTCGCTAACAATGTTTGCAGACTTGACTGTCTTCAACTGTCAGTGGATGTGACAGTTATAGTCAATTCTCACTCCTTCCAAGAACATTAATGATTCTCTTCTTTTCCAATTTTCTTGCTATTTAAATTATTAGGTTACTTGTGATATTCGATATAGATAACACATTCCTTGATTTTTTTGTATTGAAACAAATACATGTTACATAATGTTTGATTGTCATTAAATTTTTACTTAAAGGAATGCAAGTATTCACATATCTAGTCGTAGAATACACAAAATCTACTGCTTAAATTTCTAACTTGTACCCTGTGTTAAATCTGTTTTGGTCTCGTTGTAATATATTTTTGCAGAATTATTATTTATTACATTTTTCGACTTATTGTGATCAATCTGCAACAATCTATTGCCTTTAATAACAAAATAACTCAGAAAAAAGGCTGACAACTGGCTTTACAAAATGTATGCGTATGTACTTTGCATGTTTTTTTATGACCCACAAACGAAAGTAGGCATGCATATAGTATTCGGTTCAGTTCGTCCGTCCGTCCCAAATGTTGCGAGATAATTTGGACATATTCTTTGTTTTTAATATATTAAATGGCTGAAACGGTATCTTAAACATGGTTTATCTTCGTGAACAAATACAGTTACAAAATGTGCTTCTTCATCACCTAAAAATATTTAAAAAACATAAAAATGAGCTCATCTAGAATTTGATCCATTTACAGAAATTGGATCATCCTGTCAGATATGCAATTATGTAAGAAAAAAAGACCAATTAAAATATAAATTTAAGCCGATTAAAATATCCCTGTATTCAAATGATATAGATGTCATTTATACCGGTTGATTTTTCAATGATAAACTATCTTAACAATGTGAAACAGCCTGCCTTAACAAATTATAGGTTTCTCAACTAACTATAGTATCGTTGTTACATGTTTTTGTAAAGGAACAAAAGTCTCAGACAGACTCAATCATTAGGAAAGTCAAAGTATAGACATAATCTATAATAAATATGTGTTAGAAGAATTGAGGGGTGGTCTTGACTAATTCTCCATTTCATTAATTGTTACAATATTTGGTCGGTAAATTTAAACAAAACGACAGTTAACAGCGTGATCGTAACCTATTGGAACTTTGCAAATAAAGGTACAAATAAATTAAATTATTTAATTGAAATGCTCAATCTTCATATGTGTCAAAAAGAGGAGACAAAAATTATTCATAAAAGGATAAAAGTAGTTAAACGCCACTATCATGGTTTTGAAAGGGGAGAAATGGTTAATAGGTAGAGTAAGGCATCTGATCGCCATCTTTGAACACGAGTTTTTTAAGTTATACAAGTATAAGCTTTGCTATACCCAGCCTTTAATTTGTAGGTGCAAGTATAACAAGAATGAACTTCTATAGTTTTTGGCAAAATAAATCCCTTTCCACTGTGCGTTTTCTCAGTCTTAAGTTGTCAATTAAACTCAACTGCTTATTAAAAGATTGTATTTCCTTTAAAAAAGAAAAAAACAGGAACTAATGAGGGTGATTCGACTCATTCGGGACTTGTCTTTAATCCAGCCCGATCACTTAATATCTGTTTGGATCTGAGCATTAACTTCACAATTTTGCTGTGAGACTAAAGCGGAAAAGTTCATTTTAAGACAAAACATTTTCAGTGATCAAAAACACAGTCTATTATAACATATAAACTTTTTCATTTGAACACATAAACAAATTATAAGAAACACAGTAAATGAAGAAAAATGCTAGATGATACAATTCTTTTGAACTAAATTTTTATATCATCTTTCGTAATGACGTGAATGTAACTAAAATTGAATTCATATTTAAACATTTGTCCTCCCTTAAAGTACATTTTGTCCTTTGAAATGTTCTAATGTAGCAATCTATTGCAGTTTAATTGAGAAATCTGACAATAGCCCTATAGAATTACACGCTTCAAGACTATTTTTTACATCGGACTAACATGAACATACAATTCTGTGTATGTTAGATCGACCCTATTAAGGAGAATCGTGATATAAGATCTTTAACATGGTGCCGATGACCCGAAAGAAATGCAATCCATAACTATACATTTACGATTTGTTTCATTCTTGATCATTAGTACTTTCGACTCTCTTACGTCATTTTCAGTACTTTGAGGTCAATCACAGTACTTTTTAACTATCAATTGATCAAAATTTAATTAAATTATTTTCGATCTGCTACGTTCTGAAACGTTAATGAGGAGGGATTAAACTAAAAATGTCACCTTGGCAAAGTGAAATTTTGAAATAGAATTTCAAACTGCTTTGTTCTGTTTTCGCGTCTCTAGGTTGTTCTTTTTGGTTTGGACTGTATCTCGAATACCCTTTTATTTTTTTTTTGTAAAGCAACGGTATTGATGCTCTCGTAGTGTACCGGATCACGGTGCCATAAAAATTAAGAACATTCTCAAATTATTCAGAAGCATAGTACTAGTTTTGTCATCTCCTCTCACGATAAACTGAATATTTTACCCCCGGCGTAAGATGATAACAAGTTTTTAACCAAGGATACCCGCTCAGGAAACTTAACAACTGCCGAACATACCTCAATAACTTTTCATTTAGTATTTTTTTAGAGGCAAAGAGGCACCAATGAGACATTCTAGTGTCAAAAGTGCGGAAGGGCAACGACAAAATCGGTAAACACGAACAAGAACAGCACGAAGAAACATAAAACACAAAATAAACCGAACGGAAATCAACAACGCGAACTTAAAATTTATAATAAGAGGGCACGACACGCAAGGTAAAGAAAAAATGCCATTTGCTCCATATTTATTAAGCACAAAAATAAAATTGTTTTGTTAATTTTGTTAAAGTACTAATCACTAAAAAGCTTAATTTACACTTAGGGATTACAGTTTAGTAGTATTTTTCTTTAATGCAGGTTGTGTTTCAATGTTAAATTTACATTTATCTTTTTTCTGACGTCTTATTTGCTTGATGTATCAAATCTTTAAGCGTTAATTATAGTTTCGTACTGACAATATCAAAATACTTCATCTCTACCTTCGCGAACCGTATTATTATGAGCAAATGAAGTCGTAATAGCCAATACTAGACGGCTCTTTGATGTCTTAAATGTGCTGAATTCAAGCTATTTAAATCAGACATTGTATACTTATTTTTGTGAAATACAGCTGAAAATTGTTATCTCCGATTTTGAAGATAAGACATTAATTAAGACAAATATGTAATGGTAAAGGCCTGATTAATAAGTTTTGTTGAACTGACAAAGAACGACCCATTCAAAAAATCCACCCTTAATGCTAAAGGTGTTCTTTAAGTCCTCGTTGGAATTCTTAAGATTTTAGTTGAAAGTTAAATAAGTACATGCTTTGCTTATAATGTGCATTCTGTAATTGAAGGCTAAAGCGTGCACAATTTATTTAAAGCAGCTTTAAATCAATGCATTAATTATAACTTAAAGCAAAGACATTAACTTATAATGGTAGGTTATTTTTCAAAAGGCAACATCCAAAAATAAAACAGTATCATGAAAGGTGGATGCAAGTGTTTAGAATTCCAGTGGGTTTGGCTCAAGATCTACTTGTACTAAATGTGCATCAGCACACTGAAAGCTTTAAAAGTGTACAGATTTTCCACTTTTGACACAAGAAATTTACTTGAATGTCAGTCGCGAAACAATTCAATTTTTGTTTGGAAGTGGTGTCACCAAATGGAATAAGTGGGGTCCGGCCTTGTAACACCTAAATAATTGCTTACACGTGTTTTGAAAGTAGAGAGTTGTCTGTTTTTGGCCAATTTTATATGTGGATATACACTCATGTGATGTTGCTTCCCGTGCGGGTCACAGGGAAAGAAATTGGCACACCATAGTGTTACACAATGTGGGGAAGCCACGTTCATCGCAAGTCAAAGGAATACTGTTGTTGGTTTCGATACAAGTAGGGCATGTACACGTACGATTCCTTGAAGAATGCTTAATTGTTCGACCTTATTTCTCCACTTTTCAGCAATAGTCTTAACTCATATTGGCCGCTTTTTACCATTCCATTATTAACATTGTTATTTTATCAACCCGTATTCAATATAGCCGAATTCGCACTGTTCGAGATTAAAGCAATAACAAACGGCATGTAGATGTGAGATATTACTGATCACTTAATTCGGGAAAACATACAATGCTTCACATGTAGCACATTTTTTGTTCGACCACAATCTTATAAATGTACATGATGTCACCAACCTTACTCAGTTTGTCACTATTAAAGACACTGATGACCCTGTGTGATGAGTTTAATTAGCAGATAATATACCGAAGTTCTCAATATATATCACGCCAACATTACACCCAACACCGAAAAAGCTCATACGATACCTAAAGAATCTCATCAACAGTGACAAAATATTCTCAACTATCATGAAAAGTGAAATAGAATTTCTTCTTCCATTAATAACTTAAATTTGTGACACCAAAACAGTCTATATAAAAATTTAAGCAATATTTAATGTTGAAGAACCTAGTACAATTGTAATTTTAAATAAGATTGAGATGTTCAAAAATGTTCTGGTATATAAGAAAAACATGGCTATGGAGCACGCATAAGCAAAACCCATGACACTTTCTGTAAAATGGTGTGTATTTTGCCCTGTTATCATTGGGATACAAGATGGCGTTACTTACCCTTTTTACAGCCAAGACACGGCACGCAGTAGATTTGTTACATATACGAACATGCATTAGTACAACGCTTAAAATATCATACCATCCAATATTACTATTACTAAACAGGCAACCCGGTAACATAACAAGGAAGTAAAAATTGTTTTTGGATGCTCATATATACTTGTATTTTCAACTGTATTCCTTTCTGTCTTCAGTTAACAAAGTTTGTCTCCAATATGCAAGATGTGTGATTTACTTCCTGCCTTATTGGATTAAGTTTTCCCTTCATGAAATTTTCCATAATTTCTTGTAGAATCCTCTTTTTAGATCACCTGGACCGTCGTCGTCGTCGTCTTTCGTCTGTCGTCCGTTAACAATTTTTCAAAAATCTTCTCCTCTGAAACTACTGAACAAAATTAAATGAAACTTGCACCGTTGATCCTTAGGGGGTCATGATCTACCAAAAAACATGGCTGCCGTTGCTACAAATAGACCGTGGGTCGTCAGACTACTGTTTTTAGCTTTTTAATCAAAAGGTATAAGAGATAGAGAAAATCTGATGAATTTACCTTCTTCAGCATCAAAAGTTCTACAAAAGTCTCCATTAAGTCGGAGTTGTCAGATGACCCCTTACAGGGGTAACGGCCCTTTAAAGGTAAAATATGGCATTTTTCATGTTATTGCCCCATAGAATGAAAACTATTGCAGCTAGAGAAAAGCTGTTGCTTTCTTAAACCATCAGCTCATTTAGCTCTACAAATGTCTCTGTTAAGTCGAAGATGTCAGATGACACCTTATAGAGGTTAAGGCCCCTTAAAAGTAAAAATTAGCGTTTTTCATGTTTTTGTCCTATTGAATGAATACTATTGCAGATAAAGAAAGCATGTTGCTTGCTTAAACCTTTAGCTTATTGAGCTCTACTATGGTATCAATTGGGTCGAAGTTGTCAGATGACCCATTATATGGGTTATGGCCGCTAAAGGAGGTTTGCTCCTCATATTTTGAGATTTTTGTCAGATTTTGGAGATCCTCGGGGTTTATCCATCTATTATGCTTGCCTTTTATTGCCCATTAACCCCCTATTTTCTTTTTCTTATTTTAAGAGCCTGTTCATGAGAAAGCCATGCAAAATCGTCCAATAGCAATGTTTTCATTTTTGTAAAAGGTATATTGCAATTGAAAGACCATCCTATAAGACTTATTCAGGCAATTTTTTTCCTTCGAAAAATCAAAGATGGCCGCCCTACAGGCCTTAATAGCTATATATAGCATTCATCTGATTTTTCAGTGATTTCAATATTTTTTTTTTATGAAAATAAGACAATTTCATTATGATTTTTTTAGTTTACGTAAATTGAATGACAATTGTAACAATATTTTTTGAAATAGTTATGTTTTGTCTTTTAAATACAGTGCAATTTTCGTAATTCATAATTTTGGTTCCTCTGGTACCTTTAGGTAGGACTTGGACAGTATTCCAGACTGTTCAAAAATGCTAAAATTTGTTATTTTTAAGGGCACTTATTGTCCAAGGTAACACTTTTTTATCCTTATCTTTCAAAAATTCCAAAACAATAACATATCAAGACAAACTTATCAAAAAGCCAAGCTGGGATTTTACATTTTGACTTAACCACAGCCCCGGAAAACAATGACATGTTTTGATAATAGAAAATAAAGAGATGTGGAATAAGTGTACGCGACACAGCCCACAATTAAACGGCAATTTAGAAAAACCACAATGGACAACCGCCAGCAGCCTTCAACGAGGCCATTTGGCACTGCTCGCGGTTATGCAATTGGCCCATGGTCTAAATAAGATGCATATAATTCAAATCCAGCCCTGAAATAGTCACAGATAGACCCCCTTCTTAAACAAGGAACAGAAAACATCAAAAAGACAAGTACAAACGAAAGCTTTGTCAAGGATTCCTGGCTTAGGACAGGCACATGTATCCATAAAATCTACTTTTTGGAGGATTCAGTTTTAAACTCTGAATGTGTTTGCTATGAAACAAAATACATTTAGAACATTTGATACAACAGATGATCACAATACAAGTATCATTTAAGGGTCGAGAAAGGCATATACTTGGGGATTAAGGGTGAAAGATGGGAATATCTTGTGTATTTTGATGACATGTACAGAAATGGCCAACTTTAGGGGACTATTTTTCATGAATGAATGGTTGGACTATTAATATGGAATATCTTTCCAAAAGACTGTTATATGGTCTATACAAAAACATATTTGTAACTTTGCTTTCGGTCATCCCTTACATGTTACAACATTACAAAAATGGAGATTTGACCATTTTAGCACATGGCTAAAATGGGCTTCGGGGGCCTAATGGTGGCATCTTTTGAAATAAATAAAAGATGTACAGAACAGCAGACTTTATAGGCCAAATGTATATAACTTGTTCTATATAAACAAATTATATTGTAGAAATCAAACAAAAGAGCACTTTTTACTTGGTGGTCTAATATAGTCCCCAGAGCCTTTTTACAAAAAAGTCTCTAGCCACCTTAAAATGACATAGTCAGACCTAAATGTGAAAAAAAATATGAACCAGGAAAATTGTTTTATTTGTAAAATTCGACCATTTTCTGCACAATAAAACATTTTGTATGGTGGATCCCGACCAAAAATAATGCTAGTTTTTGCTTGAGGACAAGGGACTATTTCGCCAAATGGCCCTGGGAGCCATATTGGACCACCAAGTTGAAAGGGCTCTTTTGTTTGATTTCTACAATATTATTTGTTTATACAGAACAAGTAATATACATTTGGCCTATAAAGTCTGCTGTTCTGTACATCTTTTAATTATTTCAAAAAGATGCCACTATTAGGCCCCCGAAGATATTCCATATTAATAGTCCAACCCTTCATTCATGAAAAATAGTCCCCTAAAGTTGGCCATTTCTGTACATTTCATCAAAATACACAAGATACAGTATTCCCATCTTTCACCCTTAATCCCCAAGTACATGCCTTTCTCGACCCTTAAATGATACTTGTATTGTGATCATCTGTTGTATCAAATGTTCTAAATGTATTTTGTTTCATAGCAAACACATTCAGAGTTTAAAACTGAATCCTCCAAAAAGTAGATTTTATGGATAATTATCAAAACATGTCATTGTTATCCGGGGCTGTGGCTAAGTCAAAATGTAAAATCCCAGCTTGGTTTTTTGATAAGTTTGTCTTGATATGTTATTGTTTTGGAATTTCTAAAAGATAAGGATAAAAAAGCGTTACCTTGGACAATAAGTGCCCTTAAAAATAACAAATTTCAGCATTTTTGAACAGTCTGGAATACTGCCCAAGTCCTACCTAAAGGTACAAGAGAAACCAAAATTATGAATTACGAAAATTGCACTGTATTTGAAAGACCAAACATCACTTTTTCAAAAAAACTTTATACAATTTTAACTCCTTCTATGTAGACTGAAAAAATCACAATGAAAATGTCAATTTTTCAAATGAAATTTGATTGAAATAAGCGATAAATCAGATGAAAGCTATATATAGCTATTGAGGCCTGTAGGGCGGCCATCTTGAATTTTTGGAAAAAAATAAATTTGCCTGAATAAGTCTTATAGGATGGTCTTTCAATTGCAATATACCTTTTACATAATTAAAAACCTTGCTACTTGACAAAATTTCCATTTTTGCATGGTTTTCTCATGAACAGACTCTTTAAAAGAATATACTCTGTCATACATTTTAAAGAGATAAATATACCAACCTCTGGCAATGCAAAAGTAATGAAAAATCTAGAGAGAAGGTATTTCCCGCCAAAATTATAAACGCTTATAGCATAAAAACGAGCACATGGACCTACATTTTTTTCTTGCTTATTTCGATCATTTGTCCATATTCTTTAAAATAGATGCATTTTTTTTCCATTTTTATTTACTTTAAGATACAGGAGCAAACCCCCTTAAAGTAAAAAATGGCGGTTTTTTTTAAATTTGTTTTTTTTGCCCTTTAGAATGAAAACTATTGTAGATAGAGAAAAGCTTTTGCTTGCTTAAATCTTCAGCACATGGAGCTTTTCATTTTTCTTGTTTATACCGATAGTTAAAAGTATACCTGTCTCGCAGAAATGATAATCCATGACCATGGCAAACAGAAGAAAGCACATGTCAACTGAAAAGAATAAATATTGGATAAACCCAAGTAAGGGAAGAATTGATTGATCAAGCAGACTGAGTATATTTTATAATTCAGTAAGATAATGTTTAACAGTTAATCATAACTTTGCTTTAAGACATTTAGGTATAATTCTCATTATAACATCATTATTTAGCTGTTTGTTTTCAAATCCATAAATATGACAATAACAAAGCAATAGACATGTTTTATGCTTATCTCAAGGCTGTTCTTGTGACATTTGATGGTGCAGGTTTAACAAGTTGTGTCCTTAAGCATGAAGTGTGAAGTACAAGATGTCGCCACATATTTACGCTGTCTTTTTATATAAAACGTAAAAGAAATGAAGAATGACCATGATAAGCTATTTTTAAAGAAATGCAAATTTCAAGATTTGCAGTACTAAGTCAAAGTAAAAAAGTAAATGGTGCATTGAAATTTACACTGAAATAGAAAAGGGTTAACCAATTGTTACATTATTAAGATTGAAGCAAAAAGTCAGCAAATATCAATCATTTTGGGCTTTTGTTTGGCTCTTATTTCAATTTTAAGCATCCCCGAACTTCATTTTGGTAAAAAAAAGTTGTCTCAGATTTGTACGAATTATCTTTCTTTACAGAATGTATGGATTAATCGCCAAAATAAATAATGTTTAAGAAATTGAGGTTTAGTAGAAGAAGGGATTTTCCTTTATGTACTCTTGAAAATGTGGCTGGTTTCGATTATTTTTATATTCCTTATCTTTTGTATCACTTCCGTCAATCTTCAAATTTACATTTGATAAAGTAAATGTTTCTTGTAATTCTTTTCATATAATGTCAAAAATATCATCAGAATAAAAGAACCTTTTAGGTTAAAGGCTTTTAAGGTCAAAACGTTTTAATACGAAGAAAACCAAGCAAAAATCAATGCCGGTAACAGTAACTTTGAAAAAGTTGATGACGACAACAACTTTCTCTTTCTGTAATAGGTTTGGTTCGGTAAGCTTAATAATGACTTCAGATGCCCATTGGAACCTGATGTTGTCTTCAAGATTGCCTTTTCGATATTTAATGACCCTTTTGTACTCAATGAAAAAGCGAAAACACGAAAAAGTGTTATGTTAGCGATTTTTATCTTATGGAAACCTTATCTGCAATGTTATTTTTCTTTAAGACTGCTTTTCTTTGTTCCTTTTTTCTTTTTTTTTCTCCATAAAATTATAAATTATACTATCGTTCACTTGAAAGAAAACAGCCCAGAACAAGGTTTTTGTTGCAATTACATGACGATGTTTCCATATAATAACTTCATACTTTTTAAATAAGATCTATTGATGATTTTGCACGACGTTTACCTCAAACTTTCGGATGGAAGTAGTAAACCTAAAGCAGAAATTAAATGCAACTTTAAAACATTTAATGCATTTTATAGTTATTTCATTCAAATTTCTGCCTATCGTTTTCCCGTTTGTGAAAAGTACGCTGGTATTAAACCAATAATTTGCAACTTATCAATGAAGGTAAGGTTTCAAAGTTTTTATATTATAAAATGTGTGTTAATGGATTCCCAAATATTCTTTTACGTTAAGTCGTGTTTGATTATTTATGAGGTTTTCACATGCGGCCCAAAACGTTTCTGATGTATATCTATTAAACGTATGTAAATCGAAGACAATTTTGTTTAAACTTTGCCCTTGCTTGTAACATATATATTTTAACTTTATATTTTGACTTTTCATTAAGAAAAAGATTAAAACCCTAGATCACCTTGTTACATTTAGCAGCCATTACACCCCTTTTCATAATACTAGAAACTCCTTTAAGTCACGTGGCTTGAACGCAATGATCAAGATATTGGTTAAAATATTATAAATTACCTAAAATAGATATGAAATTAACAGAAGTAAGGTTAGATTTTACCATCTATCTCAATCTTAAGACATATCTCTTTCCTATTACCATACAAGGGCGATTTACACGATTAGAAGTTTCCGCCTAATGATCTCGCAGCACAAAAGCACACTTAACATATATTCATTACAGCCATCTCAAATGTTTTTACTTGTCCGTTTTCATTGAAAGAGGACCCTTTCAACAGCCTAGTTGTCTATTTTCTGATCAAGTTAATATTGATAAATTATTCATTTTCGACTATTAACTTTTAAAATCGTCAAATTGGAGGACCCTCAGCATACAGCTATTTTATTTAATGGATATCTCCTAACAAATTGTTATTTGCACCGCTGTTAATGAAGAGTCTTCCGCACGACCTGTTCTCTATCAAATGATAAGAAGTCAAGAATTTTTAAAAACATAAAAATGCGTCGAACGAATGACTGTACTTTTATAAGTAGAGAGCTGTTGGGTGAAAGAAATTGGCAGACGATTATTCAGGAACATTTTTCTACTTATGCTTAGAATAATAAAGAAGAGAAGAAACTATCTTTTGATGAAATCACCGGTAAAGCGTTTTTAATCAAACTCTTTAAGAGAAAAACGGCAATGACAAGGGACTATATCAAAGCAATTTAATGATGATGACAATTTGTGCACTTGTCGACTAGTTTGCAGATTAAGGATAAAATCAAAGAGATATAGATACCAATTTAAGATAAACCATAGATTCAAAGATGAAATATATTTTAATGCAAAATATTATATTTAAACGAATATACATGTGACGCATAACTAACAATTAAATAAGAACAAATGACCAAATGCTGATATAAAGTTGTATGTACTTTTGTTATATTTTTTGTTCTGTAAATCGAGTCGTGCCTATTGCCCCCTAAATGAATCGTTATTTTAGTATGTACATTGGCTCCTTTTGAACATTTCTATTTGTTTGCAGTTATTCGTTTGGTATCATCATAGACAACACTTTTGCGAGTGTCCTCCTTTCGAATAATAGTATGATCTCTGAATTGATTCATGGTCAGATGCCCATAAAAAAGTTCAGAAGACTAAACGTAGCGTAGACTGAATCATTGCCAATTTACTTTTGACTAAATATTGCCAAGCATCAGCAAATAATCTTAAATACTGAGGGCAAGTAGGCTTTTAAAAACTCTTCAGCGCAAGTCTGTTGGTCGACTCTTTGACAATACAATTTTGGTTCTTTCAAAACATCTTCTGAAGCATTCATAAAATTATTTTCTGAATTCTAAATGGTGTTCTTTAATGCTTTGTCATAATATTTTTCTTCTTCAAATATTTTACTTGATAGAAAAGAGTCCATGTTATTAAATTTTGTTTTGATTTACAACTAAATAATCACTTTATTGATGATTTAGATAACTTTCAGATATCTAACGATTCTATAATTCATAAAATATTACCATGACAAGAATTCTAATTCAAATAATGACAAAGCGAATTCTTCAACAAAATCCCCCTTTATAGATAAAATGCAAGGATTTGTACTTCGCAATTCACAAAAATGGTCATGAAATATGAGGTACAAATGTACTCGATGTGAAATTTATGCTGGTAAATAAACATCAATATGCCCCTAAAAAGAGAAGTCACCGTGGTCACTTTACCAATGAATACATTTGAACGAATCTTTTCTTTGATTTCATGTCACATTAGATCACATTTGTTCATACCAAAAATACTATTTATCAGTTAGCATGCATCTTGTTCATTGTAATGCTATGGTTTTTTTTAAAGCGGGACTTTCTAACATTAGATGCATCTGTTTTGACGCAATAACGTGACGTACATTTACGTATGGCAAATGAGCCCATACTAAAACGGTCGGCAAAATAAGGGAGGTGGCAATGAAAAGGGTGATACAATGAACATGAAAAAAATGATGAAAGAAAAATCAGAAAGGGGACACAGTGCCATTTAGATAACCTAGTTTTTACTGTAACTCGTAAAGGGGGATGGAGCAAGTCAGGTAATTTAGTTAAGTACGTGTCCAATCCCACCATTACCTGCAGCTCAGTGCCTTATCGTGCGAGCAACTTGGCATTTCTTCCCCACTCGGTGCTCCTCTGTGGTTCGTGGTTAGTGTATAACGGCTTGATAAACATGGGGCAGCATTCAAGGTGAGGGGGTCACCGCATTCAACTCTTTGCTCAGTAACTCTTTGGGCAAAGCGCAACGACTCTTCGTCAGGATACTTCAGCTCTTTTCTTATCGCTGCTGTGGTTTTATTTGCCACCAGGGATCCTCATGGAATTGGAATTTTAGTAAACATTTTATTTTTTTTATATATTGCTTTTAAACAAGGATAATTAAGTATGTGATCCAGTAATGATTCAGAAAGGGAAGTCCTTATAAAACGTCATTATCTTCACACATAAAAACAAGCAGACGTACATTATATATATATGAACAGATTTAACGGCAAGCCAAAACGCCATTAAAGCTTTTTACAATGACAATGTAAATATCGTATATCCGAGACTTCTGTTTCTTTTAATGCTAATAAAATCATTGTTCAAAATAAAAAAGCAGCTTAAACAGTATCATTGTTCAAATATCATGTCTATTTCACACAACTATCAAAAATTATTTGACCTATACCTTTAAATACTAATCCAATGTGATCTGTTTTTTTCTAGTTTTTGTCAGAAAATGATAATGATTTGAAATAAACGTTTGCAAATCTTTAAACTCTTTGTCAGTTTGGTCTTCTGTCATAATCTATGTTAATAGATACACTGGTTTTGTTCATTTATGTCAAATTTAATATCATCGCTTATTAGGTTCTTGAGACGTTGTTACTGTTATAAGTTATCTGAAGAAGAAATGTAAGATCTGCAAACGTTCACATATTGTTATGGGTCTTGAAACAGTTAAATGCGCATAATTATATCTTTGATTGTTAGCAAATATTTAATGATCTAAAAGGATTTGTGTCACCTCATGAAGGGTCTTGCTCAAGTAATATTCAAAAACTGTTCCAACTTTTGGTTAAATAACTGTTAAACTGAGATCATTCTATTTGAATGTATATTAGTCTTGTTTTATGCAGCTATTGGCAGCTTAGTGTATAATTATCAAACATAGTCCAAAATCAGAATCCACGCTTATAGAAGCTCCAACAACTGTTTCGGAATTTAGACGTTGTCTATAAATTAAAGAATCAACGAGTGAACTAAAACGATACTTTAGTAATGCACGAAAGATGACAAAAATAGTGTATTTATGCATTCGGTTATCCTTGTCACGATAAAAACCAAAAGGGAAGTGGGTTATAGATGCTCCGATGGGGAACTAACGGACTAGAGATATGTGGATTTACAAAACAAAAAATATATAAAACTAATTAAAACACTAGTGATGCATCTTTAAAAGAAACCGAATAAGGACAAAATTACTTGTGATTTGCGTGTCATAAAAACTTGTGTTTACGTTCTATTGCTATGTACTTTAACTTGTTTGTACAGAAACTTTGAGGAAGGACGTGCCGTAGTTAGTCCTACGTTAAATATGCGTTACTTTGTGTAAGAAAACAGTGATTTACGGTTAAATATTTGAAAATAATCAGAGAGTCTACAAACTATATAATTAAATTCTATCAGCAACTGACAATTTAACAAACAGTCACAGGAAAATAAATATAAAGATCAAACACAAGAAATGCAGCCGTTATACAAGATAGTGCATCACTGTTAAAAGCAAACAAAGTTAAATACCACATGTAAAGATTTGTATTTCATTAAGCGTCTGTCAGTCGTATAAAAGAAACAATGCATTAATTTTGATATGATTTTGGTATCAAATTCACGTCAATGTAGAAAGACAGTATTTGGTTTTCTTTTTAAAATTGGGAAGCACCTACATCCTGGTTAACGTACATGTACAAAGTAATCAATCTTACAACTAAGTAGGTTACTTGTTCATATGGACAAATGTCATGTCTCGTTGTCTTATGCACTACAAATAACTATTACCAAAGGATTGGCTCTGTTAAGCTTATCGACTCTTACATAATACACAGCACCAAAGTCGGTATAAAGTAAAAGATAAATTAAATAATGCTTAATATCTCGACAAAATCAAAAGAAAAGAAGCTCTCCAAAAATAAATGCATAAAGTATAGGCCTTCATTTTGAAGACATGCAAGCATAATGTATACGTGTTGGCAACATGTCACCGTCCGCTCCATCTTATGGAGTTTACGTATCACTATTGATTCTTTACTCTAAAGCTAGCGGGAACTACATCGATTTCCCTGGCAGAGCGTCATGTTTAACACAAAAATTGCTAACAAAAAGGTCATGTTGCTTCTCGGTTGCTGTCTTCACTCAAGAAATTTTACGTTAGTCACCATGCACTCGTAGACAAATATGCTATTTCTATCTCGCAAATGAGTACAGATGTTGGTGTGTCAAAGAGTTTTGTTTTGATTTCCTTTACCGGATTTAACACACTGAATATGAATCAAGCAGTGCTATAACACAGGAACCGCTTACTCTTTCGGACTCCTGAGTTCACTCTTGGTACGACTTGAGTTCGCGTTTTTGATTTCTTTTCGTTTTTTTGTGTTTTTTTTATATGTTTTGTGTTTCCTCGTGCCGTTCTTGTTCATGTTTACCGGTTTTGTCGTTGCTTCCAGACTTTTGACACTAGAATGCCCCATTGGTGCGTGCCTCTTTACTTCTTTCATATCAAATATGTAAAAAGAGCTACATTATTGCAGCTAAATTTTGCCACATGAATGAGAGAAAAAATGCTGTAAAATTCCATGCTTATTTATTTATAAAGGCAAGATGACTACCAAAGAGCCTTACACCACCGAGAAGTACATGCTTAGTTCTTAATATTTGATAAAAAAATATATTTTACTGTAACAAGAAGCTAAACAATAAACCACTTATTCAGTTAAAACAATGTCAAATATCGGGATTTCGAAAATGCAGCGAAAATAAGTTCAACAAAAACAACATAAACCAACCAAACTGAAATCAATAACGCAAACTCACATTGTAACGATAGTTAATGCAGGTGCTTCGGAAGCGTAGGCAGTTCCTGCATGTTGCAACACTCTTGTCGCGTTTCCACTGATTAACCGAGTGCATGTCAAAAGGGAAACATCAAATCCGCTTCTGTACTCAATCGAATAATGGACATTGTTCACACGATGTCTGCCCGACAAGCATATATTGTCGAAACATACTTCAAGACAGCGATATTTTTGCCAGACGTGACTCTCTATCAAAGAAATCATGATGTTTCCCGTTGGCTCTAAAATAACGAATCAATTGTCATACTCAGCATTTTTTTTCATTAACTGGAATGAAAAGAATTCTCTCATGTAGGGAAAAATGAAGTCACATTTGAAATAGAGCTCTTTATATATGTAAAGATTCTTTCTTGAGAGTCTATTTCGAGAATCTAAATATGGAACAAACATCATTCTTATAATCCCGAATCGATTCAATCTCAGTTTACCAGAGATATATAAGATGCGGAAAATAAACAGATCGAAGCTTGTTTGGTGAAAGGATTGTTGATATAACGGAATTGTATTAAAAGAGTAGAGCCAGTCTATGATTATTTTAGTCTATACGTGATTGTAAGAAGACCTGCTTCAAATAAATGACGAAGCAAATCCGCAAGCAAGGCGCACAATTAGTGGCCATTGGAATACCGATTGTCTGATAAAATTTCGCCCACAAAATTGAACGCATATATTGTAAAAAAAAAAAATGCGAACAATTTCTTTATTTTTTCTTCTGAATTTAATTCTTTACTATTGGTCTCAAGAAAGGCGATAAATAGGTCTTGCTGTAATCGACTACCAGACATTTGTGCATGTCATGCGTTTTTCCGTACTCTTGAAGCAACCTTTTAAACCTGTGTCAATCCAGATATACAATATGTAACAGTCAAACTTTTTTACGCTTTAACAAGATTTAATACTGTAAACTTGGAAATGTCCGCGGGGGATATTTTCGTGTGTTTATACAGTGAATATTTTGCGTGGGGGGGGATAAATTCGCGTTTCTTCAGATTTAATATATACTGGGCACTCTGTACTTCAAGAATTATCCATTTTCGAGGGTGAAATTTTCGCCGATATTTTGTGATAATGTCTTTAATTAAAGTAAGATTATAACAAGAAAAAATACAAAGCAAAGAAATAACATTCCGTAGAAAACTTCAGATCGCAATAAAAATTATTCGAAGTGAAGAATTTCTTTCAGTTCCTTTTTTTTCTTCTTTTTTTTCGGATCAAAATTTGATCGACACCACTGATTTGTAGAGTATTAACAATCGCAATATTTTAGAGACCGAACATTGTTTCCTTCAGATATCTAGATTTTAAATCATATTTTTTAATATAGGGAGAAAAAGGAATGTTATCAAATACAAATGTATTGTTTGAACTCGGTGACAAATAAATGACGCTGCTTTAACGCATTAAAATCTTCAATGACTTAGTTCATCAACCTATAACGTTATCAAGATGAACCAAATTGCTTTAATAATGAGGCATTACGTTGATTTGTGGCTTCTTATTTTTATACAAAGCATTACACATTGATGATTATTAACATTTTACTAGTTTAATAATTTGATTTTATCAAAATTTCATATTTGAAAATTTGAATATTTCAGAAAAATGGCTAAGTTATTATGGGTGGTATTTTTACAAGTAGGGTATAATTAATGCTATATATAAGGATTACTTGTAATGCTTATTTTTTACAAAATGCCCATAAAATATATTGCCTTTTTTTGCCCTTGTGTTGTTTTTATGCTTTACGACTACCATGTGTGTGACGACAAACCACTAAATCATTGAATGTTGGAGTATACAAAATAGACTTTTGACATTCGGATTTTCTCTGCCTTTTCAGACATTTGACATTCGGATATCCATTGGTACCTCTGCTTCAACCAAATTAGGGTCACAAGAAGTTAAAACGTGGATGCTCGGTCACTCTGTTTTCTATTGATTTATGACATTAGTGAAAAGTACACCTTATCATATATGCAACATCTGAAATTTCCACCCTTTTCACATATTGGACTACCCCAAAAGATAGACCCTTTTGGGCCGCACATATGAACCTACCTTTATACTGGAAGTTACCCCCATGGTATTTTCAATAAATTGTTCCTAATAATTCTACAATTATTTTAATGATATCCTACCTCATGCACACGTAGGTTGAACTAAGTTATAATTTTGATTCCAGTTCAGCATTTTTGTTGTTTTTTTTTTGTTCTACGCTCTTCATATTCATATAGTGTTTTGTGTATTTTCAATCTTTGGGTAAAAGCACCTCTGATGAGCCTTGAATAGACGAAACGCAAATCAGGCGTAGAAAAATTAATTGTCTGGAACTGTGTTGTAATTCTGATTTCATTAATATTGCATTTAACTATCATTCAATGAAGGAAGCTATGTCAGAAGTACTAACAGTTATGTGACAATGAGGCATTAGAAAGTCGGAAGTCCAAAAAGCAAAATTTTAAAGCAAAGTAATAGACAACAAGGCACAACAACAACACACATATGATACAACTGAACTATCACGTATCCATGCAAACCATGCAACGTCGACACGAAAGTGATCTCAACTGCTCCAGTAGGGTGTAGCCTGTTGCAATATGCCCGTCGCCTTGCTAACAACATATTTGTTGTAGATTAGATTCAGTAGAAGGGTTCTATGACAACCCCACATCTCTACCCATTTAAAAGCTTTAAGGTTATCTAAAAAACTATCATTTTTTAATTGCTTGATTCTGTTTACATAAAATCTTTTCTAGAAACAATTATGCATATTTAACATATAGGTCTTTACGAAAACTGCTGACCTGTGTATCAAGAAACTGGGGTAGTAAAACATCTTAACATAATACACATATTGTATGGCTAAAGTATATTATCTTTTAACATTTTTGATAAATAGTATATGTTATACAAAACAATAGTTTGGTGTGACGAACATAAGGTTACATTAATAGTCCTTCTTCACATCTTGACCAAAATGGTGTGAAAATGAGTGACTTATTAATCGAATACCATGTGGTTTACGGACTGTGTCCACATTCATTGTTTTAGAGGTGAAAGGTAGACATGTTGGTATTTTTACTAGTATCATAGACAACGTCTATATCACAACAGAGGTAAAAACCCATTGTAAGATCGTTGAACATAATCTTGCAGTTAGGTGCGAGCATTTACTCGTCGTTGAGGCTCTATATGACAGACATAACGACTGAAACTTTCCAGTAGCCATCTTCGTCATCATTCACAAGTGAGTGAGTGAGTGAGTAAGTGAGTGAGTGAGTTGGTTTTAACGCCCTAGCAACACTATGTATGTTATATAAGGGCAATGGACATGAATATGATGATGATAAGAACTTGAGATGATGGTTAGGGATAGGATGTGAAACACAGGAACAGTAAATAGAAGACCACAGGAAAATGGGATAGTTTGGTAGAGCAGAAAATTTGGCTTATGTGGTGCATAACTTGGCGTCCACAAAGGGATCCTGTATGTCCATGAAACGTGGCGCTCTGTGGTTAGCAATAAAGCTACCCATATTAAAAACCTGAAAACCCCTATGGATGAGGGCCACCCTATTCAGCCACATATGATGCACCCTTGGTCGTTTTGTGGACTGACAACTAACATAATGTCAAAATCCCAAGACCCTTAGTCGCATCTTCTAACAAGCTAGGCCTTCCTGTGGGCCTATTCGTCACATCAGCCCCACACATGTCTTATTAATCACAAAGATTGCTTTCATAGACTTATGTCGCTTAAATATGATGTAGGTTAATCCTGATAAGCTCCCGCAGATAAAGTCACTTTCTTATATATGGTACCTAATACTTTAATTAAAGCAAGAACTCATTATCTATACAAAAACAGCAAGAAAAGCAAGCTTTTGCATAATTTCAAAAAAGGAACGCACCTGCGACCAGGGCAAGGAAGTGTTTTAATCTAAAACCATATATGGTCAAAATAGACGATGGTTTCGGGCGTCATAGAAAACATCATTAAAGAATTTCTACTTTCATTTTCGAATGCAAAGTCTAGAGAGAAAATAGCATAACCAAATTTGTTAACTGAGGCGGAAAAGGTAAATGTAATAACTGCAGGGAAAGAAATGTTTGGGTGATATGCAACGCTTTTTTTGGGTCTTGTTTTTGGAAAATTAGAATGACAGGTTCCTATGCTTCTGTCATTTTGTTTTGATAGACGCGACCTCTAGTGATAGAAATGAACAATTATGACGTCAATTAAATATACCCGAGGTCCTAAAATTTAAACAATTTCTTTATATTTAATCAGGTGAATACACAAAATATTTATTTTAATACAATTTGAGCGTCAAAAGTCTGAAAGGACAAAGTTAAAATCACCACAAACGAGATCAACATAAAGAAACAGATAGCACAAGAACACATAAAACAAGCACACAAGTTCGTATGAATTCTTGTGCTTAAAGCGTTAGATTGCCTGTTGTGTTTGCCTTCGATGTCTACTGATTTTGATTTTGATAGTTTTTTAGACTGCTGACAACCAAATGTGCTCTTGGTACTTTATTTTTTCTTCATGTTATAAAGATATTTTATATATTAGTGATATATTTTGTTTCTCAGTACATTATTCTGAGAAATCCTGATATCGGAGTAGCCGGTTAGCCAACAGACCTGCGGGATAACGAATACACAAAAGCAATGCACCTTTCGGCGAGGAAATTGACGATGGTTATATTAAAAAAAATCAGCGAAAAGGCTGTGAAGCCAATTTAAAACATATTACACATGTACGCTTTATACCATCAAAGTTACCTGCATTTGTATGTTTGTTTGCTTTAACATACCCATTGCATGACTTACACACTTTAGGCTGCGTTTTTCAGTAGTGTCTACGTTTCTGCCTTCATGATTTATCAAAGAGCTTTTTTTCTGTCCGAAAGCTTTTAAAATTGTAATAAATGTCGCAAAGTATGTTTCATTGCTGTTTAATTAGGCAATACATTTAATTTTTTAAGGACTTAACATGTTAGAAAATTTTCCTGGATAATATTTTAATTATAGTTATGAGTCATTAGATTTGTGTGTTTCTGAGATATATGAAGGTCAATTACGGGTTAATCGTTTGAAATTCTTGTTGTCTTAACTGGGTGAAAGTATGTTTAAATTTTGCACTCAGTGAAAAACAATATCCAATGCCAGAATCGGTAATTTTTATTGTTTTTTTCCAATTTTCATTGACGCTGCAGTATATAATATAAGGCAATGTTCCTTGAAACAGTGTCTTTTAGGAACATTCCCAGATCATTTCAACAAGTTAAATGCAACAAATCGGTCAAAGTGTGACATGATATTCTTTGAACAAGATGGTAGGAACATCCCCAGATCATTTCAAAAAGTTAAATGCAACAAATCGGTCAAAGCATGTGAAATGATATTCTTTGAACAAGATGGTCACCTTTAAAAGGTCTGTAGTTTCAGTTGCACTCCGAGTCATTTTCTTTTTTGTTTGGTGACCTGCGTGCATGTGAACATATACTAACATATTCCCCTCACTGAACTAGTTTACTCCCACCATATGTTAATATACATGTACATAGACTGGAGTCTCAATCAATTTATCGTCTCTATTCGTTGTTGTATGTCCAGAAGAAGGTCTTTTAGGATATTTCATGCAGTGCATTATTTTTTAAATCAAGGGTCAATACATAAACGGCGAGTGGTGTCCATTGTTTACATTGTTTTCCTTTAAGAATTTAAAAATTGCCGTTGGTATATGTAGGTAGTATGATCTTGTATCGCGTACGTACTCAACATCTCATTACTTTTTTCAACGTACTAAAAAATCTAAAGGTAAAACAACAAAACACTTGACACATAAAACATACATGTAAATCTGCATTCATTTATCAAACATTCTTAAGTACCTTACTTACTTACTTAATCATATTTAAACGTTTATCCTTTTGTGGGCTAGGGTACATGTAGTTGTAAGATTCTTCGCTTTTTAAGCACCAGTGCAATGCATTTACAAAAGTATACCAATTAGTTTGGTTACATATTTTGCATATTAAAAAGTAGGTTTTGGTACTCTGTATACAAAATATGCATCGAAAAAAAAAGACTACTGGAATTTATTCTCGTCTTAGTCTGCAAACTACGTGCAGGTTCAAGACGGTTGAAGTGGGTGTTAAGATATATTTCACAAGAGGAAGGTTGCGCTAACCTACCCATTTTTAAACAATGACAAACTTTTTGTAACATTAGAAAATATCTTACATCTTTATCTATTTAAAAAACACATGTGATTTAATTTTATCATAAACGAAATAAATAGGGCATTTCAAGTTGTTTTTTTTTGTGCAGGTACATATCTTGATAGATAAAGGGATGAAGAAGACAAGATGCGTTTTACATATTTTACATTTGTATTCAATTTGTCCCTTAACATGTTGTGTCTAGGTTGTTTATGTGCTTCTTGTCATGTCTGTTACAAAAACTCCATGTATAACATCGTTTTGTCTTGTTAAACTGTATTTCAAATATGTTAACATCTAGATAAAACAGGCCAAAACTCTTTGAATTACATAAAGATAGTAAATTTTTGAATAAAGAAATACTAGATGTCGATTTGATTTATATTGTTGTTACACCTTGCCACCATTATTTTGTTGTTGTGAAAAAAATATTTTAGTTATTAATAAGCATGCTTTTTCATCAGTGCATAAATAAAATGAACTATATTTACACAACAATAATCTGGATATATATTTTATGCTATCACTAGACAATGAGAACCAGGGGCGGTGTTCTCGAAGCTATCTTAGGACTAAGACGTGTCTATAGACCATCTAAAGACTCGTCATAGTCTTAAGTCGTGTTCTCGAAGCAGTCCTATTTTAAACTTTTGTCTCATTTTAGGATAAAAACTAAGACACCAAATTTGATGTCTTTAGACCATCCAATCTAACATTTTACATATTTTATACACTAAAACTCACTATATTTTGTCCAGGTGTTCACCTAATGATATTTAGTCATCGATTAACTTGAATTCAAGGCATCATGCATGATTTTAAACTTTCAACTTATTTTTACATACTTCAATGACCCTATATGTTGTTTTAATTATTTTAGGACAACGTGGTTATGATTTTAAAATAAAAAATAGTAGCTAATTACATGTTTACTTTTAGTTTAAGCATTCAAATCATAGCCCTTTTGGTGTACATTCAGATGAATATATTGTTTAAAAAAGTTAATTATCTAATTTTGTTTGAATTAAAATTGTATTAAATCTATGTTGAGACGTCCTAACAAAAGACGCGTCTAAGATAGTTTCGAGAAACAGATTAGGATGGTCTAAAGATGGTCCAAACTAGGTCTCAAAATTTGACTTTGGACGCGTCTTTAGACAAATTTTAGGATACTTTCGAGAACACCGCCCCAGCTGGTGATATATGTGGTATCCATCTTGATGATAAGTATCAAGTCAGGACCATTGCGGTGTTATATTTTTTTTACAACACGCTTAAATTAGTTGATTGTTGTTTTTGTTTTTTTGTTCGGAATTGGGTTGTAAAGTAATACAGGTGTCCTTGGGTACACATGTCTTAGGAATCTGCTTATTATCCATTCATTTGACTTTCGTAGAAATGTGGCACAATCTTTTTCATCATGTAGATGTGCACCTTCGTTTTTAAAATATGATCAAATTGATTTGATTTTGGAACGCAGATTGGTTCTAGTTTCCGATATACGTGCCTGCTCTTCGTGAACATTTGACACTATAAGTACTAACCTTCGATGAGTTTTGTCACCTTTATGAGGAACACTAGCCTTAATTCTTTTTTTTTAACATAGAAATATACGTTTTTTAATGTAAATGGTGATCTTGAGGTTTGTGGGAACTTTGATGAAACTTTGTTTATACGCTGTGTTCCCATTTTACTAAGTTGATATTGTAGGAAACGACCAGGATGCATTCCTAATGTCTGTTTGTTGTATAATTCAAGTTATTTCGGTCAAATGAGTAATAGTAATCTGACATTTGTTGACTATGTTGCCAAAATATACCAGATCGGTGGATATAAATACTGTAGTGATTGAATGAAGAGAATTCGGGAAGTTCAATTTCAAAATATTCTCGTACCGACTATGCTTTTATTTTTTTCTTTAAAGTGCCTATAGTCATATTACGAATACCTTTTAAGAACCAATAAACTTATCAATATTTGTGCAGCATTTCCTTTTTTATTACTATATATTCGACCAAAGTCGTTCATTGAAATTGACTGTTGTTTGAAATAATATATAAAAAAGATGTACCAATGGCGTTCGAATGCCGGAATTCCGTAAACTTTAAGGCAAAGACAAAACAAAAGCTACCACAGAATAAAACACGAAGAAATAGTCAACGTATAAAATATACACTAATTGTGACAACCTATAAACTGAAATGAGTAAGCTCTGAATCGAAAGCTTTTCAGCTGCATGCACAAGATCATTTTATTTTATTTTTTCATTTTAACTCGCCGATTTTGCATCATGACGATCATCCAACATAAAGCTGAATCGTGTGAACGCTTAATTCTGACGTCAAACTTCGAATTTGATGTCGTTTAGAAAATTAGATGCCGCGCTATTTTCTTTAAAACTGTTTGACGTAAATCTTAACTCTAAATGGCAAAACGACACTCTATCAGTTGTTTCAGTGTTAAAAAGTTGTTTCAGAGTTTAAAAGCGCTAGATTTTGAAATAGAAAAGGTAAACATTTGAAGGAAAATCTGACAAAAAAATCTGACCATGGTTTCCAAAACCACGTGAACGTCTTAGCTTCAATGGGATGTTCTCAATATACGAAAATCGCATAGAAAGTTGGAAAGAAAGACTCATTCTGTTTGTTGCAATACCGTAAAAGATCATAACTTACAAGCATTTGTCGATTTTTTTTTACATTTTTTGTAAAATTGCAAATTTGTAATCGCACGTGCACAAGTGGTGTAACGTTGATGTAACTATATTTGGCAATAGTGAACCAAAACAAAAAATAGTAATGTCAATTTGATGTTTATTGTATTTTAATTCTTGAAATTGTATTACATGCACTTTGTGCAATAATACAAAATGATGGGACATTTATAACAAAAAATTGCAATATTTAATAATAAATATATCTTTGGCATATATAACAATATACTACAGACAATATTTATATACAAAACAAATAACAAATTAAGCATATATAGGCACCATCGTGTACTTTACTGGCCATTGTTACCAGCAAATGTGAGTTTCGGTTCCTAGATCGATCAAATATTTATACACATCTTTAAAAACTTGGTCTTTTTGAAAATTCATAGCCAAACTATTTCTAAAATGGCGGCTGAACACATGATGGTAGGCTCTACCTCTTATCTGAGTCTTTGTTTTAGACATTGCATTGCATGTTAAATTTCTCACAATTTTCTAAAAAAATTCCTGATTATTAGACCTCAAAATTAAAATTTTTACGAAATTGAATCAAATTTTAAAAATAGGCAAGAAAATGAACGCTAAACGAATGATAAACGAAAGATACAAACATTAGAAGAAATGCCATATAGTTGACTAGATTTCATTGCAGTCTATCTCATTTTACTAATTTTCCTTCTTAATCAAAACGTTTGGATTATTTAGTCCAAAAATGCTAAAAAACTCCATAAAAGATTAAATGGAATGTTTCATTATTAATATTATGACATGTGGAGTACCAAAAACGAGAGACAAAGAGTTGGATAACATTAACTGCTATGCAGATTAAATATTAATGACAACATTTATTACAAATATACATGATCTTAACAAATTATACGTCAACATATCACAAATAGCGTGTCTTTAAGAACCAACAAATGACATCAATCTCGAAAGTAATGGCTGAACTCTGCAAGTCTATCCACAAGCTTGGTCGAGTTACTATTTTTGTGGTACACATAGTTGACAACCATTCCAGAGATTGTAAAAGCAATGCTATTGTAAGTTTACAATGTGATTGCATGTGAAATGTGAAAATTTACCCGTGTTTCCGACCATTTGTACTGGTTAAAATGCGTTATTTTCATGTAATATTGTTTTTCTTTAGGATTTCAGTCAAAGTTTATTCTCTATAGATTCCAATTTAAAAATCAAGAGGTAGTCAGCCAACAGATAATATTACGGCGAGTCCACGAATAAAGCTTTTGTATTTTGTTATATATAGATCAAAATATATATCAATTTTTACAAAGGAGTGTCTAATCACAAAGACACCCTGTCTTCTCTACAGGTCCACTGACGCTGCTCATTTTACGATAAACATGAAAGCCCGTTAGAATTGCATTCCAATGAATCCTCCAATCAATGAAGTCCTTTTCGATTTGAAATAATCACAGCCTCGTTCCAATCACAGCCTAGGTCATTCGGAATGCATCGCGAGTAATGAATTACGCAGAATTGAGTTTCTTGTCTGTTCAACTTCCCTCAGGTTTTCGCTTTGACTTCCGTCTTTTATTCTTATGCCGTAGTTTCAGAACTTTCCTATGTAATTCTTCATATTTTTTCATATGCCTAATTTTATGATATGGTTCACCAGGTTCATAATTCAAGCTGTACTCGTTAAAGTTCACAGGCCTAAATGGTGTTTGGTGTTTGATTGGATGAATAGGTATTAATTTGAAATCGTAGCACCTTTCAAAACGTTTTGAGGTCTTTTTATAACCAGGCAAGGCTTTACCTTTGAATTTCCTGGAATTTTTTATTCTCTTTCGTTTAAATCCTACAAACCAGTCTTGCCTCTCTTCCAGTCTGAACTGAGTATATTTGTCATATGTCTCATTATAAATAAGGTTACACGTACTAATTGGATGATGCTGGAAAAAAGAAAATAAGATTTAGGACATACAAATTTCTTTTGCTCTTACTCAAAATTCGAAATCTAGAAACTTGATTTAGTATTATATGTTTCACTTGGTTCTATTTAAAAAAAACGACAATTTTAAAAGAGACCAGAAATCTACCAGTTCAAGACATAGCAATATTACATAATGCACGGAGATTTCATACCAGACTTTTCAAACAATGTGAATGACAAAATTAAAGTCACCTAGGAGATTTTTATATATATTAGGACGATAAGAATTACCAAAAAATGGACCTCTGATTATTTTCGTTCAGCTAAAGTATTTCTATCTCACATATTTACCATATGTTCGTTGTGGGTATAATAAAACTAGACCTTTGTTTTATATATCTTTTGTCCAGAAGATTGGCAGTTTAAAAGTATTGAAATATCTTGTAAATATAAAGTTTCAACTAATTATATGTCGATCCCCTACATAACAATCTAATTGTTTTAGCTTTTATCTAAATTTCAAATTTTCTATGGTCTTAAATCAATACGTTAACCTCCAATAAATGAAAAGAAACAACGTTTTAGAGGGTGTCTACGACACCGTTGCTTTCACGGGAAGGCACACAGACAATTCATATTTGCGCGTAGGTTAAAATAGGTTTTAGTTATGTTTTGCCGTATATTTATGTTTTAGACCCCCACAAAAACCTAAACTGAAGGAAAATATGATTTATAACCTACTGTTCAATAAATCGTGGTGTTACGACCCCGATAAGCGTTTTGTCTTATTTGTTTTGAACTAATGGTTTTACGAGCACCTGCACATGTACTGCTTTATTTGATTTTGAGAAGGGACGTGTGAAACGAATCAAGAATGGGCTTATAATCAAATGTACTTTAAAATTCTAACTCTATATTTATCGACAAATTCCTAAATTGTATGCAAGTATATTGTATATTAGTTTTGGAACTGTTTTATCTAATTTCGCGATTGTGTAATATGTATTTTAGGATAACTTATTTTTTAAACACTCAATAACATAGTTTTACAAAATGTAGGTAAATCCTTGACAAATACACGTGAAACGGGTAAATCATATGTTCAACAAACATGTATTGTTGCTTATTCAACAATTCAGAATCTATTTAGGTACATAAACCGTTTGAATGTGGTTAAGTTTGGTAGAAATATCTATCAAATAAAGAATCAGTAAACTTATCCCACATACAAAGCTTAAATTGGGTCTCTTTTATTCTTTATCCCATATTATTTCATTAATATGACCTTGGCGCTCAAGGAAAAACCAAATTGGTACCCCCTGTCGTTTAAAGGTAGAATATTCAAGTAGCATGTAAATATGGCTGGGGCAATCTTTGTTTGATTTTTACTTATAAATCAGAGAAAAAAGACGAGGTGGAAAATAAAGATTTGCTCGATTCAAATTATTGTAGTCACGATAACTTTGGTCACTAAAAACGTCCTTTGCATGTAACCTTACCTCAATTTTAAGTTTCCCTTTTGGTGAAAAACAAAGATAGGTTTGGCTCTTCTCTCCCAGTAATCTAACTCTTCCGTTCGGTCCATTAGATTCCATAATTATGGATACTGAAAAAAAGGAGGAAAACATTGGTTTTATTTTCTCAAGAAAGGACTGCATGGAAGTTTAAATAACCCAATACCAAATTACCATGCTAAATCAGCGATTTGTTGGAGGCTTTTCAGTTAAAAGTTTGAAAATGGAGATAAACCGGCATCATATTGGCATACATAAGATCTATATTCTCATAAGTCTTTTGAAAATTTGAAAAATCTACCCTCCTTTTTCAGCATGTCAGCTTGTTGTATGATTGAAGAAATATATAAAGGGTTACATTTTACCAGCTTAGTTTAAAATACAGTCATACATTCCATAGGGAAAAAAATATATATATCCTAGTATCATATGTACTTCTTGGGTAAAAAAGAGAAAATTTAAGATAAATTTGTCGCAATTTGAAACGGAAACTTAAACCGCTGATGACATGACATATTTTCAGCAACAACTATTCCAATGAAAGGAAATAAAAATTGGGGTATTCATTATTAAGAGATCATTCGACGTTTCGTTATACAATACAATAAATGCATGCAAAGATTTGAATAATACGGTAAGAAGTCGGTATACTCTGTAGTTATATGAATATGTAAAAACGTCTTCTCTATACCGGTAGGATATTAAAATAATTTTAACGCTAGGATGGAAAGAATGCAACTTGGTGGATAAAGTAACAAACACACATTGCAAAAATCTTAACATGGATTTAAAACGCTTTACATTTCTATTTCTGGCCAAATTCATCATTGTACGTGAATGGAATATAGAGATGTGATGCTTGGTTTATAGTTTAATACTTAAATCAAATCGCTCGCCATAGAAATTCTTCATTTTTATCTTACAGTCAAGTTGGCGCGAATCCTGTCACTCAATGAAAGAAACAGCAGGCGACAATTTCATTTGCCATTTATTTATTTCACCATACGATTTTGGTAGCACGAGGGCGGTTCGTAAATCGGTCTTAAATCAACATTTATTATAATACGGAGGTCTTTTCGATCATAAGGGATAGAAACATGCTTAACAGCGCTGCACTCTTAAATCAACTTTTTTTCAATACGTAATGTCAAGAGGCACATTAAACAATGCTTGTCTTAAATTAAGAACATGTCTTGTTATGGTAGAATTTCAATGCAGTTTTCTTGACAATTTCCCCAACATCTGTCAAATTTGAACATTGGAATTAACAAATGAAATGAAAACAAGTCCCCTTTAGTTGTTTATGAGCTTGTTTCACAGTAGGGTCTGACATGTTTCATTATGGAAAACTTGAAACGATTGTAGGAATTCTTTAGACCAGATTGTTTCAAGTTTCTAACTGCACCCTTTCATTCCTAAGAAATGACGTTACAGTAGTCCGTAGGAATGAAACTGAATTGACTGTAAACCTATTATCAAAGGTATTAATGAACAAGGGGTTTATTGGAGATCCATGAATTTTGATTAACTGCAGCGTTTGGATGGGAAAAGGTCTCTTTCCCAAAGCATTCCATCTGCATTACACAATTTGACTAACCATGCAGGACCTCTTAAAATATTCTGTGTCTTTATAAAGTTTTTCTATTCTTTAGGAAATATATTAATACATTTTCGGTCCTATATTCCAATACACTAGAATAATGCTGTGAAAAATCTTGGCTCTAAATCAAGATAATAAACTAGATACATGTATATGCATTTTTTTGTCATCGAGCCTCAAGTGTGGTTCATTGCACATTTTGGGAACCATTTTGTGAGCAGGTATAAAAAGACAGCCCTTCACACCTTTCAATGCATGAGCAGGTATAAAAAGGACTCTATGAAAAGTTGAGGAAGGTGATTCAGCTTTACTTACTGTATGGTGACTTTTCGTTCCCTGTGGCGTCAATCAAGGTTCTATTCTTTTTTCCTCCTTGTTTTCTCTTTCCTCCTCGTCTTCTTTTCCCTCCTGGTTTTATTCTGACAAACATGTTTGAACATCTGGATAACAACATATAACTTCGTGAAACTGTAGGCTCTAATTGTGGATTGCTTATATCGGTGCTTTTATCAATACCTAGGTCGGGTTTGAATGGTAAAGCCTAAAATAGAAAGAACATCGATTGACGAATGTGTTGTTGTGAAAGCAGCATCGACTGACTTGATGCTCTTTTGCCTACGTGGGAATATGAAGTAAAGCGACATTTTTTGGAGCAGTGGATAAATGTTTGGTGACAGTTTGATAAAAGTACATGCAGCCTCTCATTAGGGGAATCAAAGCCAAGAATGAACATTGGTTATACAAAGACCGAGTACTTGTATAATAAAAGATTTACTCTTATCCTAAAATTTGCATTGTATGTGTATTAAATTTTGTACAGATTCAATCGGAATAATTCGGTTAAAATGACGATTAATGGATTTTCAGCGATAAGTAGGTGATTATTTCCCAGTGTTATTTCAGCCGTCCATAATCCCTTCACCAATCTGAAGGCCACTCTGTGCCTATCTTGTTATTTAATAAGAATAAAAATTCTTTCTTAGTATTTCAAAACCTAATAGTATGTTTTAAAACGGACATTTTTGTGATTTAAAAGCCTTCAAAAAACTTCAAGAGGTTTTCCATGTGGTTCTTACATAACAGGCTTATTTAAAACTCATTATAAACTTTCAAACCTTAAAAGTTCAAGTCTTGTTGCTATTTATTCAATGCACATTTAAATTAAAGCTTGCCATTTATTTTACTCTTCACATCAACTATAAATCTTATATAGATTATTCGATGAGAACTTTGAAGTTATTTTTTATCATTTTTGCTGTCATGAATTATTATTTTTATAGCGGTATTTTATAAATAAAATATAAATTTTGTGAAGGATGATACTTTTTGAATTTAAACCGGATGATAAATTTAAAGATAATTGTCAATTGATCTTAAAACGTGAGAACATTTTTTATTTGATTTTTTTTTTTATTTTCAAGAAAGGAGTAGGTTTAGTGTTAAAACTTTTTTGTGGATTTCTTTCAGCTGTCAGCTGCATAGGGTTCATATGTTTGTAACCTCGAGTTAATAGCTAATAAGTGCCAAGGAAATTTTTTCTGCAGTGTTTGATCTACACGTACATGTAGCAAGATTTTGTAATGCATCGAGAAATTCGTGGTATTCCATATAGGTAGTCCAATCCAAATTTATCCAACCGAAAAATTAGAATGTTATCTGTAGATGTATCTAAAACTGTTCAATTGAAAATCAAATCGACAATAAACGGTAGGTATTCCGTCAAACTCGGGATCGCTGACCCTAGTATAGAACACCCATAAATTAAGTTTCAGAGCGGGATTTGTGAAGAACGGTTACCCTAATGTACATGTGGAACACTTAAGTTGCATTTTTAAAATCTTGTACTGAATAATAACCATTTAGTATTTGTGAGATACAATTAGGGTATACCTAGAGAAATTTGCCTTTATACGTTAGGATTGAAGTAGAAAGTTGTCTTCTATTACACAGAAAACTTATTTCATGTTCACCATATTCGGCTAAAGGGAATACAGGTGTTTTATATACATGCATCCAATTGAAAACAAATATATCTGAGCTTCATTCCTTCGTATTGAATCTAAGGAAAGTTTAAATTGCATTTCTTTGTGTACATGCAAAAAGAGCAAGTTGTCGAGAAAGGCATTGTATCTTACAAAC
This sequence comes from Arcuatula senhousia, assembly GCA_963971305.1. Lineage (NCBI taxonomy): Eukaryota > Metazoa > Mollusca > Bivalvia > Mytilida > Mytilidae > Arcuatula > Arcuatula senhousia. Next base: position 49,688,500 of record OZ020305.1, read on the forward strand.
GATGCAAAAAGGTTGTAATGCATTCTTTTCTTTATGTTTGACAAACTAGTTATGTTGAGGTCAAAATAACACTACATAATACATGAATGCATCTTTTATATAAAATTAATTGTGTAATCCAGATACAAATTTAGGCAACTTTATAAAGTAGTCTAGGGTGTGACGAAGGTAGATAAAATATATAAATTATGAAAATATATCGAAAAGTTTTTAAAATCTCCTTTTATATTAAAATAGCTTTTAACACGATTTTATACCTTCCTACGTGTATATCACAAACATTTGACAAAGCCCTTAGATACGCATAAAATTCAATTCATTATGAAATATGAATCTCAACCCAACAAAATATCAATTGATGTCGCATTTCCATACACGGTCTTCAAATATTCATTGTGTTTAATGTTTTCTAATAGGATTCTTGTTAAGACATAAATTTCAATACGAAGACAATTAGGTTCATATTTTTCATACATTTTTTCGAGCTTTGAAGGCTGACACCGCTATGACAATTTATTGCTTAAAATACAAATTTTACGACTTGCTATGTATTTATAAACTTTTATTTATTAAGTGTTGTCTGTTTAATAAGATTTCTAAATTTAAATTTAGATAGAAAATAATAAGAAAAATATTAGATTTATAACATCTGGATAATAAATTTAATATATAAATGAATAAGTGTTAGTTCTTAAATCATTTTTGACACCACCCAACAAAGGTTAACATATATATACAGAGTGACCACGAAATTTACTGAAATTGCTATGAAAGGGTAAATATATTGATTTTAAATTTTGAGGTGAGATATATTTGAAGATGAAAAATATGGTCTTCATTAAATGTTAATCCAAATTTAGTTAGCTAGATTCTTGAAGCCAAACTATTATTGTATTGCCTGTATCTTAAGTCAGGACCGTTGCAACTGTTTGTCGGTTACTTAACATAACTGAACCATATTGCAATGTATGGTCGTTCGATTTAAAATGAAAACTTAACATGACTTTTAGTAGAATTCAATTTATCAAGATTTAAGAATGCATGTATGTCTTTTCTCACTTTTGGCAATAAAACGACCAAGCGTTAAATTGATTGTCAATTTGTTTCTAATTTTAAAGACAGTATACTAATTGATGGATATATTTAGTGCCATGTACGTACGTACACCATTTAACATCTTACGGATTTTGAAAATTGAATTACATGTATATTTGAAAATTCATAAACTTTATTGCAACATGCTATATTCTAATTATAAAAAAGTACATGCATGTAAAAATGATGAAGAACAAGTTGCGTGCTGATGCTTTCAAATATTTTGAAAAGCCTATTTAGCGAAAAATTTAAACAAGCACCGTAAAAGAAGTACTGAATGAACTTTAAAGAAATCGCTTCTTAGCACGCAAATTAAACAACAACTAACATAGTCTTAATTCAATTATATATTGTGGATCTTATGCACTGCTCTGTGAAACCCTACAAATTTGAGGTGTTCTAGATGGTTCAAACATGACTGGTGTTTGTTTGTTTTTTGGCTTTTTGTGTCTGACTGTCTGGTAACGTTAACGTTTTACATGTATTATTCGTTCACGCGTTATTATTCTTTATGCATGGGTACAACATACAGCAACATTCAAACAAAGAGGTATTCGTTTGCATTTTACATGCATTTGATTAAATTTGAATAAACCGTGAACAATAACAGTAGACTCAAGTTTTATTGAAAAATGTAAGTGCAAAATGGTTTCCGCCATGCAACGATTTCTAACGCGTCGTCTTTCCACAAAAAAGGGAAAGATTTAAAAGGTATCAAATGTTTGTCATTGTGTTACAGTGACTAATTGAGAATGACAATTAACTACCTGCCTTTTCTCATAGGTACAATTTCATCTCTTGAAATTTGAATCTTTTGAATAATTATTTAATGTCCACTGTTAGAATTCCGAACAAGTTGTTTAATTGGTCCTAACAGCTACCTTAACAAAACAATGTCGCTTAAAATGCAATGCGGTATGATTAGGGTATTGTCGTGTTAAAGCAACCCTAAAATTTTAAATTATTGTTAAAAATTTGTATTGATCAATCTTAAAAGCAAAGAGGTGGTAGGTTAAAAAGGCTAATACCCACACGAGTTGACGAAGTGCGATCCATCTACTTTGGAATGACAAGCAAAGTCGGACGAACCAAGATTATAGTCAAATATTCTTGTAAAGTTCATAAGTTTTTGACATAAGTATGTGATAGATCAATAGATTTTTTTGTACAAGAAGTTAATCCAGGCATAGGAATTTATCTCCCAACCAGTCATCTCATCAAATGATCACTGGCAAAATTCATGCTTCAAAATCAAACACACGGATTGATTCGATAATACCAAATCTACCCTAACCATTTTTAAGATTTCATTCGATTAGACGTTTATAAAAAGAGGCTTTGTGCTTGAATAATGACAGGAAAATTCTCTTCACAGTCTCTTTGCTTTTATGTGCATTAAATGCCAAGTGAATTACACCCTAACATGGAAGTATAACGAATCATAGTTTTTTTATGTTCACTATAAAAATGTATTACAACCCACTAATATAGGTCCTTTTTCTCTTTTCATCTTCTTGCACCTTGCACACTATTAATTCATTCAAATTCCATCGTAAATTTGGCTGCATATTTTACACTTATGTTCACTCAAGGAAAAACACTATGCACTTACAGAAATTCCTTCAAATAATCCATTTATCATGTAATTCCTTAACAGTGATAAATTGTGACAGAATTTGTGCATCATTTGCATTATTTTTTCATATTTCATTAAAAAAATGTTCATTTTTCATAAACTTCGTCCGGTATAGAAACTGAGTTGTGTGACAATTATTTGTAAAACATGTATTTTGATCATTTTTATGTTGATTAATCAAATGCCATTCAAACATTCTTTTGTATCAATTAAAGATAAAACGAAGAAGATTTATACATTTCATATTATAAACGGAATATATATGTTTTGTCCTATAGAAAAAATGAAGGTTAAAGCGAAACCACGTGGTTATTTAGTATGTAAAGTATAGGACGGGGGAAATAAACTTGCAGAGGTTATAGAAGCAAGATGAAACAAGGAAATAGGTATTTACAGGGGATCTGATGAACTTTTATGCATGTGTGTGACCGGTAAAAACATCATTTTCGTTCTTAATAATCATACCAAAATAAAGTTAATAAATTCTGTAGCTACAAGTACATCGAATCTTACATGTAGGTGTGTTTGGATAAAAGGGTTTTATTTAAGAGTACTCGACTTGAGTTCGTGTGCAATAGTGTACATTTCTGATGATTTACAGTAACCCCTTTAAAATATGAAGTAGATCATATATTTTGGTTTTATGACTTTAAAAATAAGTAATATTTCCGACTCTTTATACATACATACATGTACTTGTAGTACATTTAAAGCTAGACCCAGACCACAAAGTAATATTTCTAAAGTAAAAACTTGGACTAACTTATTTGCAAAATTCATTTTAAGAGCATTTGTATATAGAATTTCTTAAAATAGGAAAAACATATAGGTGCATATGCAACCCTTTTGTTTGTTATTCCTTGGCTATATCAAGGAAAATGAACATGGAAAGGGTTATGAAAATGAACATAAAAATCAAAATGATGATGTGAAATGAGCTGGAGACTCAAGGTCAAATAGGAAAGGATTCCGACTGTCACTGAATATAGAAAGATAGGTGAGAACTGATGCATCCAGCATCAATATAGTTGTCTTTCGACTGAGTCTTATTCATTGAGACAAAAATGCAGTTTAAGTATTGCTGATTTTGGCTAAACCCTTATATATTCACCCCGACACACTTTCCGACCACGATCTATTTCAAAACTATATATTTGCTCATCATTTAATCATCAAAATAAGATTTCAATATTGTCACTTTTGGTTTTACTAAACTAACAATTATTAAGTCCTTCAAATTATTTGAACATAACATGTAATTGTAAAGTTACAGATTTCTATCAACGGTTTAAAGTGTAGTTTATACTTCATGGCGAATACTTATCTTCCATTTAAGAAAACTGCCTTCAATGGTTATTCAAACGGAATACAAGAACATATAAACATACTTATGCTGTTATTGTGAACTCTTACTAACAAAGCCATCAACATACTTTGTACATTCATTTTATTTCTATTACTATATTTGCTAAATAAGCTTTCAGAAAACGAGAGTTCAATGTCGAATAAACTATATGCTCATGATCTGTGTATTTTGTCCTTTATGTCCTTTGTTTTGCAAGACATAAAATTTCTTGGCGATGCTGAATTCGTAGGTTAAAGATAAAATAAAATCATGTCAAGGCTTTCTCCAGTATGCTACTCAGTGTAAAAATATGGAGATGAAAACCATTTTCATGTCTTAAGTTCGAACTATTTAGTTTCAATTCAAAGAATGCCATACAATGTTTATGGTTCCTACATGTGATCTAATGTTGTCAAATTCCTATCTCCACCAATGCATTAATTGCACATAAACGTTGTATAATATATTTAACGGAATTTACCTTTTAATTTATATTATATGCCATAAATTAACATAAAATAAATGGTTTATTATGGAACTACATTAACTTCGATGATTAAACTATTTTCGTTTAAATGTTTTGGGTCTGAAATGTTTTCTAGATTCCGTTTTACTTGTAATGTTTAAGTAGGTGTTAATTTCAGGATCATATTGCATTTCCAAAGTTTCTGCTTGCTCCATGCCTATACGTTTTCGAAAATATTTTAAACAAAACATTCTCAAATAAATGCAATGGCCAGTCTCTAAAACGAAAAGTTTTCTTTTGTCAAGAACTGCTCTGTTTCAAAATACTTGTGCATTTATTTAAAGAGTATAAATTTAACTTATTTATTTATCCTGGATTTGGAACAAGTTTCATGCTAGTGTAAATCCCTCTCCAGCTTGCAGTAGGGTCCCCATTGAGACTACTGTTATCGAATTATACAAATAGGGTCTTTCACGTGCATAGGGTATTGCTCTCCCCATATACTGGATAACCTCTTTTCGTTTCATGTACATGAAGCATTATTCCTCGAGATCATTGTCGCAAACGGTGCTAAAGAGAAAGACGGAAATTTGGTCCATGAAATTGATAAGGATTGTACCATAAATCTCAAAGAGTAAAAGACTTATATTTGCGTGGGAGTGGGAGCCGTTTTCATATTTTACCATTTAATTTTATTGTGCGATATGCTTTTAGATGAAAAAAAATGTATGTATATGCTTAGCATCTTAGAAATTACATAATGTTTAAAGTTTTATTTTATTCTGTACCCTTCCCTAAAATACCCGAATAGTAACATTGCTTTGATCGTTTAAGTAGATCGTCATCAAAAGCTGAACACTTGAGAATTCCTCGTCCACGGACTATGAAATGTAGGCCTCTATTCTATTTACTTCATGAAACGCTGATTTAGGGGTTTATTAATATAAACATAATGCATTTCTAAGTTTGAATTATATGACAATATAAACTATGATTTTGCATATTTCTTATCAGTTAAAACTTTGATTCAGAGGAAATTATTTTATGCAGACTTTTAATAGACCTATACATTAAACTATGTAATAAAATGATAGAGCGATTTTTATAGTCGAAATGTCATTATGCGAGACAAAAGACGGAATAAAACTATATTTGATAAGTAACTACATGCACGAAAATGTATGTTTCAGGCAAATTAATTTATTAAGGTCTTGTCTTCACAGAGCAAGACTGTGTATTAGTTTTTCTAGAATATGGACAATGCAGGTAAAGCATTATAACCTGTTTAATTGGTTGACAGATAATCCTGTTTTGATGATATGCACTTTTCAGAAAGTCTGTCCTATAAATCTTTGAGTATTATCTGCAAAATAGAAATCTTATGCTTCCTGGTTCAGCTGTTATAGAACCAGAAATCAGGAAAAGTTCTAATTTAAAAACGTGTATGACTAAGGTATCGTTGTCTGAAACTTACCTGAACGGCGTCAACAAGATATAGTAAAATGAGCAGCAGAGTTATCAACCTGAAAGATACAAGAAAAATGAGCATTACAGACAGACTGACAGACACTTTTTTATAAAATCAAGGAAGGTAACAAATAAACCTATATAAGGTTCCGTTTTATAATGTGAAAAATATAAACCATATTTCTACATGCACATGATATGTCTGAAAACTAGTGTACTTTTATGGTTTTCAAATAGATAATAGATGACTTTCCGGTGAAAACCGACTGCGGTCCTCAAGTCGGAAACTAAGATACAAATGGGCTGACTAAGTACAGAGTACAGATACCGGTTAGCAAAATTTTAAACGAATAAAACGTAATTGTACATCAGGTTTATAAAACATACGACTTTTGTTCAAGATTGATGGAATTACAAGAAATATGATCAATTGTTTGCATGTTGGCGTTAAATAAAATTTAGAGAATGTAGTTCGAATTAGGTCGAAAAACAATATATCATACCCCAGACTACAATTAAGATTTAAGACTAAGAAAAATTTGTAAATACTAACATCATCGGTTCGAATTCATTTCATGTCTGTCTCGTAGACGGGTTCACTTATTATAGAATCATGAATGAAAAGCCGTGTTTATATATCAAAGAACTATGATGCATCATTCTCTGGATGATGCATTTACACCTGCATCAATGCAACTACTTAATTACTCCAACGCACTAATTACGATAAAAGATCTGAAATAGTTTGATCAATTCACTTAAAACAATCTTAACTGTTTTTATATTATAGTTCATTAAATGATTGGCAACGTTTAAGGGGGATTATATGCATAGCATTTTATTTTATGGTATGCACCACCTCGACCAAAATATGTCTATTTAAAGCACAAAATTTGGCAGAAGATTATGTCATATGCATTCAATTGTAACCCTGTGTTTGACTAGTGAAATACCGAGAATTGTACAAATATGACGCGGCGCTTTATGAGCAAGTAAAATATTTAATATCAATTAAAAGCATGTTTGCTCTTTTGAAATTGAAACCATTTAAGTTGCTCGTGTTTTGATTTCAAAATGTGAAAAATGTCGCAGTGTCCTGTTTAAATTTGACATTGATATCGTTATAAAAGATTAATATCCACATTTTCCCATACAGGGGACAGTGATTAAACTTATTCAACATACCGCAAAGGATCTTCAATAATTGGAGTTCTCAAATCCACGAGAAAGTAGACCCTTCCTTACTTCAAATTGATTTTTAAGAACTTCAACTCCTTTTAATGAAACAACCTCGTATAAAGATCAAGGCAATGTTCTTTGCAAAAGACACAAGGTTCATTTTTGATGGCTCTCCAGGGCCGTTAAAAACCGAACTGGGAAGATAGTGCAGAATAAACCGAATAGGATTCCACCTTATTCAAACAATATAGATACCTTTTTAAAAAATGATTGCTTTTCTTTGAAATTTGATACTGACAAAGTTGTTGGGGTTTTCAGGATCACGAACTTAAAGAGAAAACATCGAACTCCAAGATAGTCTAGATATAGAGTGTTCTTTCAAAGCCTATAATGTGTTTTCTTTTGCCTTAAAATAGTTTCATTACCACGTTTTATTCGAATGTCAAAAGATTATTGTATGAAATATAACAAAATGTATATCTAAAGATAAAGTCTGCTTTTACTTGTCACATTTTTCATTTAACATGGTCATAATTTAACACGAGATCCTGTAAGTTTTAACGCTGCTCGATCATTATGTGGCTTTTTCATGACCTTTTAACGATGACAATCTGTAACATTAGGTATATGTTTAAAAAAGATCAAGCTTTTCAATAAAAATAAAACATTTCAACGAGAAACAATAGTCTGCCAATTGAAAAAAATTGAAATCTTATGAAAGAAAACATTTTTTTAAATTTCAAATCGCATTTTCCATTGCATACATTTAAGATTAAGCTATCATAACATAAATGAACAAAATAATTAGGACTTTCATATCTGATTTTCAGTCTGCACACAGAGCACTATATCTCAGACACAACGCAATGCTCCTTCGATTTTTTTGTGTTTTAACGAGTTATTTTCGTTCGGATAATTTTTGTTTTTCTCCTTCCTTACTTTTAAGTTGATTGAACAACTCATTCAAATATGCAGTTATTGAAAAAAAAACTGTGAATTAATTGACATCTTTTCATATCAAATTTTAAAATTCTCAAAACGTTTACTAAGCAGAAACCACACTCATACATGCTTTCCGAAGTCTAGGAAGCAATAAATTTTAATATCATAAAAAAACATAAACTTTATTGTTCACCACAAAAATTACCTAATCTTAAAAAAAGACATCTACGGAAACTATAAGAGTCATATTATAAAGACAAAACGTAACGTAAGGTCATCCGTAGAATTTCTCTCAAAACTTTTGCCTCGGGGAAAACAAACACTTCTCTTGTAAAGTAATCGTACTCAAAGCCACACAATTAAACGGTTTTTGTAAGATTTCCAGGTTAAATATTAAATATTTTTACCAAAATCTTTTAATTTTTGAATACACATTATATGAAATGTTTTCTTATCTTCAGATTAGGCCGTATTAAGCAACCATTGAAACTTATTCTATAACAATACCACGGAATTTAAGACTATTTCAAGACAGGTGTTAACGTTTATCTTATTCCTCGTGACAGAAATGAAAAACAATTGTCAAGGACGGATCAACATACTAAAACAGGTCATAGACATATATGGCAGGTCATACCGTGAAAATATGCACCTCTTATGTAACCTGCATGTATATCAAGTCAGAGTTTGTTAATGAAATAATACTCCACATGCAATTAAAAAGCTTTTTGCCATTTTGTGTTGGTTAGTACAAAGGGTTTAAATGTTTTATCTCTGTACACGCTGTCTTTGGTAAGATATCATCGTACAAAGTTTGTGTTTTTAAAACAATTGAAAGCGTTGAAAATTTTAATTAGGCAAGTTTTAGGAATAAAACCCAGAGGAAAAACATTAACACGTACATTTGTTTGAAGATTCTTGCAACCAATTCGATATTTAATTGTAATCTTTTTATAGTAATGCAGACATGTTAACTTTTCAGAGGGCCTCTCAGGGAGATTTTTAACTTTTCAGACAACCTCTCAGGGAGATTTTTATCGACATACCGGAGTGTCATTTAAAACCGCAAAATGGTTGAAAATTTTAATTAATACCAGGATTTTTTAAGCATTTTTGCTGTTATGCATGTCTTTAATTTAGACTGACATTATCAGCAGATCATAAATTTCTTAATTTTAGTAAAAATTCTACCTTATTTTTCAGCCTATATATCTTTATTTCTCAATAAACCATATGCAATGGTACAGAGATTAATACATAAAGTTATTACAATAATATATGCAATATACAAAGGTACAAACATAAATAAACATAAATGGAGGTACAGAAAGAAGCACAATTAAAAACATACAATGTCAATATTTGTTTGATAAAGAGAAAAAAAAAAGAAAAAGGGAAAAGAGCATTTGAGAGGCTACCCTGGAGAATCTATCTTTTTCAGTATAGTTCTAATAAATTTGCAGAGTTTGTTTAAAGTTGGGATATGTTTGCTATTCAACAATTGGTTAAATTTAATGATATTTGGCCTATTTCTATACTTCAAGTCTAGAAATTGCTTGCGTTCAGCGGTTAATGAATTACAAATAAAAAGGTAGTGAAATTCATCGCCAATTTCATTTCCTACACATAAAGTACATTTTCTGTTTTCACGCGGAGTGTTACGCCACCTTCCAGATTCTATAGGAAGATTGTGGTTGACTGTTCGGAAACGACAAAGGGTTATCGCATTTCTATCATCTAAAAGATTAAAGTAGTTCTCAAATTCTATTTTATCTTTAAATATCCTATAATTGATGGCTTTTGGTGAGTTTTGAATAATTGATGCCCAATTTTGATGAAATTGATCAGTTAAGCTTTGCTTGACAGAAGCGTGGAGCCATGTAGTACTATAGAATTGTTGGAAATCCCAAATAAATGGTAGTCCACATGTGGTTAAAGTAGATTTTACATGTTTTAGCCAATCAATCTGGTTATCTTGTTTAAGACACAGATCATACAAAATACGCGGTAGTTTTGATTCTTTTCCGGAAATGAGTCTTCCCCAATAATTGATAATTCTTAATTTTATATTGATATCTAATGGATATCTTCCTAGTTCCCCGTACACCATATAATCCGGTGTGGATTTTTTGGCGTGCATAAGCATTTTACAAAACTTTAAGTGTACTCGTTCGATGATCGTGTTATTACCTATACCCCATACTTCACATCCATACAGTAAGATCGGCTGGATTACTTTGTCAAAGAGCTCTAATTGGCATTCTATGGATAAATTGTGTGTTCTACCTTTACGAATAATATCGTACATGGCTATCTTAGCTTTATCTGCATTATATTTTTTAGCTTTAGCAAAGTTTCCAGTTTTCGAGAATAATACCCCAAGATATACGAATTCGTTTACGATTTCTAGATCATCATTATTATATGTAAAATGCAAGTTTCTCGGATTTCGGCCTCTCGAGAATACTACAATTTTACTTTTATCCACATTTACCTTAAGTTTCCATCTGTCACAATATTCATGTAACAGGTTAAGTTGGTTTTGCAAATCGTCTCGTGATTCTGACAATAACACTGTATCATCAGCATAAAGAATCAAAAATAATTTTACATATAAATTGAGCTCGATACTTATGTCGCTAGTGATACTTTGAATACCGGTTACATTATTTGCTGACATAAAATCTTCCAAGTCATTAACGTATAAGGAAAACAGTAGAGGAGATAGGTTTTCTCCTTGACGTACACCTACATTGCATGGAAAATAATCCGAGTATGTTTCACCATTAAATATTCGAGATTTAATATTACTATACATATTTACAATTACTGCATACATCTTGCCATTGATCTGAGTTTCAAGTAGTTTACCCCATAATCCCGGTCGCCATACCGTGTCAAATGCTTTTGCAAAATCAATAAAGCCGCAAAACAGTTTCGTTTTCTTATGTTTTAAAAGTTCAAATAATAAGTGTAATGTCATAATGCTATCAATGGTAGAGTACCCTTTTCGGAAGCCGGATTGGTTTTCATTCAACAGTAAAAATTCGTCCATAAATGCACCCAATCTTGTGTTCAAAATAGATGTAAAAAGTTTACCCATGCAACTCAAAATGGTTATGGGTCTGTAATTTTTCGGATCTGAGATACTGCCTTTATTCTTATAAAAAGGAAGAATATTTCCTACAAGCCAAATATTAGGGACTTTGCCTGAATCAAATATCATATTAAAAAGTTTTAAATATATTGGTAATAATATATGTGATGTATGTTTAATGTATTCATTTGTGACATAGTCGTCACCACATGCTTTGTTATTTTTCAAATCTTTAATACATTTTAGTATTTCTAATTCAGAAATCTCACAATTTATATTCATATTAATGGTATCGTTAGTACCTGCGACATTCTCGTATTCCGTGTTTTCGATACCGTCGCCGCTGTTTAGATCTTTAAAGAAATCAAACAAATTTTCTATGGCCGCGCCTGACTTTCGCCGGTCTTGTCTCGTATTAATAATATTCCAGTATTCTTTACTGTTTTGTGTTCGCAGCGATCGTAATTTCTTTTTCATATTTCGTCGATGCGATAGCAGCGCTTTGCTAGTTTCACGCTTATATTCCTTCTCCGTTTGTCGAAGAATATTTCTATTTTCGTCAGATTTACGTAATCTAAATCGAGACTTTGCTACTCTGTAAGATTTTCGTTTTCTGCGACATTCAGAATTAAACCACGGCTTGTTGTTTTTCGAAGACTGTTTACCGTTATTCAGACTTCGCTCATACGTTCCGAAGACCTGTTCTGCTGGATTAACGATCAAAGCGTTTGTTTTCTCGATCAGTGCGTCAATTTTATCTTGTGACAAATTTTCGATATTGACTTCGTCTAATTCACCTATCAATTGCTCAACCTTATGAATATCAATATTTTCTAGGTAAGATTCTTCTTTATCCGTATCCCATTTTTTTATTTTCTTCTTATCATTTAAATTATTTTGTTCAAACATAGGGGGATTAGGTTCCCTTGGTACTTTTACACATAGCTCAATAGGGTTATGTACATCTGAATACAGAGAACAAAAATCAATGACATTCAAAGTATTAATACAAGATAACATGTCATGTGTACAAATAAAATAGTCAACAACACTTGTTTGCTTGCAAGTAAACATGCCCATTTTGTCACCATTGACTCTACCGTTTAAAATGAACAGATTATTATTTTTACACATTTCCAAAAGGTTGTTACCATAGTTGTTTTTTGTACAATCTTTACTGTTTCTATTAAGATTCATATCAAAATCAGCAAGTGTATAACACAAATTATGCACATTATTAATAGGGTTATGACTATCATTTACAATTTCTGTAAAATCTGCATCTTTGCCCGTTCTACTATTGAAATCTCCATTTAGGAGTATAAATCTGTAATCATTTGAAAAATTCAAATACTCTATTTCTAATTCATTGAAAGGGTCATCAGCCCTGTAAATAGAATTTTCGGGTGGGATATAGATATTGCCAATGATAATATCTTCAGGAGTATTAAAAAGATTTGCAGAAACTTTGAACCAGGAAACTAATTTACTGTCCGTTTGTATATAATGGACAAAATTTTCAAATTCTGATTTATAGCCGAAGGCGATGCCTCCTGATTTAACTCGTTTATAAGTTTGTCTATTAAGTAGCTTAAAAGTATAGCCTGGCCGAATCATTCATCTTTGATTTTCTAATTATCACATTTTTGGATATAAAAATGCTTGTGAAATTGTATTTGAAAACTAAGGTGAATAAAATAAAATAAAAGTACAAAAATAATATTTTTATCGGGAAAATGTTTCAAAATTGTTCCATTAATCCAAATGTTATATATATTTCCTTGCATAATTTAAAGTAAAAAACTAAAATATATTGGAAAAATATCCTATAATCAAATTTACCTTTTTTTAAAGGGACATAACTCAACTTCACATAATTACCTGTCATGTCGGCAATGCTCCAGAGATCGATGTGTAAGGTGTCTAATTAGGGGTTATACCTTGTCAATTTGACAATTAACACTGAAAGCTTGATATGGCTTAGTTAATTAGCTTGGGGTGACAGGTGGAATCACTTATTAATAAATCAACAAGTAATTAATTGCATATGAGCTTTCTAACACTGCCCAAGGAAAATCAAAATGACGATTTTCGTGACTTTTCTATAGACAATTTATTTAACCGGGAGATTTTAATTACTAATGTACTATAATCGCCATCAATTGACTTGTTAAAAGTTTGAAATCTTCTAATTTGATTTGATTTACGAAAGATTAAGTTGTCTATGCTCAAATTCAAAGAGGTTTTTCATTACATGGGCAAATAAGATCAAACATAATCATACTAGGCGACCTAAACGCGACGCTTAACCAATAAGCAGACTCATAACCTTTAAGAAATGCAGCAAAATATATACACGCGGCAAGAAAATCGACACTAATTTGTAACCATCAAAATAGATAGCATCTATTAAGTGGTATTTACATTAAATAACAATTTAAGAACAAAAGCCGTCGTCTTTCCCTGCGGCCCAAGTGACACATCTTAGACACACATCAAAGGTTTGTTATAATCTGTTCTAACGAGATGTTCTCCTCACCCTAAATCTTCAAATAAATAAGTAGAAGGATCTAAAGGGGGACGTTTTCTATCTGTTTAAATATATTTTTATATGGCCACACAAGAGTTACTCTCTCCAATTTAAACTGTGCAGTAAGCCCTTTAATATTTTAACAAACAGGTAGACTTGTATTGAGAGTTCAATGATTGTCATTTGAATGTTAGAAAATCGAGATAAGATTTTGCCCTACAAAACCGCTGAATATGTCTGGTGAACGAAGTGACAGGTTGAACAAAACACTAGTTAAAATAGAGCTTCATTCAATAGAACGAAATAAGAATGCAATTGTCCGAATGCTATTAGAATATCACCTTTGATCAGTAAAAATATTGTCTGGCTTCACCAGGTGTCCCCCTTCCCCGGACAGAGGACAATTCTAATATGTATGACTTGAGGAAACATTGCAAGCATTTGACAATGGACGGAGTATTTTATTCTCCTAAGTCCATTATACATTAAAATGACTTCAAAAGACGACTATTTTCCTATATGTAAAAACCTTTAAGCGGTTTAATTTAACTTAAATAAACTCTGTGAACAAACTATGTAGAAATTGATTATGTGCAGATGGTCCGTTGCTTCGTGATTAATGACTCCTCCTCCGCGGCAGAGATCTTTTTTATTGCACCGACCATTTACGGTCTCCGGGGACTATTGCACGGATGTAATGGTATGCGACGGTTTTAGGTCTTCCCTCCGTCTAGCTAAATCGGGACTATGAAAAATATGATTTTTGTCAGTCTTTTTTAAAAAGAGCTTATCTGAGATCTAGAACCTTTTTGAATAGATTATGATTTGAAATATATGCTAATGTAAAAGTTATCGGCCTTGATTCTGCTTTATCTTTAAAATCTAATTTTGTTTATCATTATTTATAGATGATAGCATTAACTGACCTTAATATCTATTAGAGAACTGCAAATGTTCGTTTGATAGTATGAAATTTAATCTTCAAATAAATATTATCTGTGAATATGTATATTTAAAATGTAAATATTATCCATACATAGTCAATACAATACTGTGATCATTTTCGCAATATCATCACTTCATATAAACTAATACACCAGTTGAATTTCAATCAATTGCTTCCTAATGAATCTATAGATTTCAAGACGTGTAATACTATCTTGAGTCGTTAGGAGACGAATGTTCTACATGCAAACGTACGTCAATTATTGGTATACTAATATCAAACAATAATACAACTAAAACTAGGTCAAAAATAAATATGAAGATTCCAAGAAAAAAATGGTATTCAAATGAAATTTCGAAAAAATGAGGTTTATTTTACTACAGCATTTGAATCCGGATTGGAATATCCTTTTTTCGTCTGTTTGATAGTTATCGTTGCATAGACTTTAGTGACCCCCTTCCAAACAAAAAGAGAAAACCCATTCTAATAGGCATATTAGGCACATGTTTCGGTGACCGCCTTTTCCACAGAGGAAACTGTGCAGCCTATATTTTTTCGAAAGCAAACATAAAATAAAGATTTAATCAGCATGTCTAGATATGCAGTATTTACCTTTTTACCGAAAAGAGAGTTGAAGTCAAATTTGTTAAATTTATCACAGTGAATGATTGCACACTGCAAGAAAAAAGTCTCTGGTTCAAGGGGACTAAACACATTTATTTCTTCTTTTAAATACGCATACGTATCAAACGTGCAAAGTTTATACAATTTCAGACATAATTGTGTTGCACAAAAAGTAAATGAAATCGGGGGAAAAAATTAAGGTTAATCAGAATTACCGAATAGGGAAAAATAGTCTTGGAGTGCCCAAAGATGACAAAAGGGGGTAATTTATGATATAGCAGATTTGAAAGCCACGATGGTGCTGATTTGATTCAGACATTTCATAAGCATTGTGTGTTAAACCAGGTTTTCAAGCGCAAAACAGTCAATTTCCTTTGCAAAAACACATATCTTATATGTAATAAAAATATTCATTGAAAAAAATAAGCATAACGCACCTGCATGGATAGCTAGATCGTGTGGCACCTTTCCTCATAATGCGTCAAGACCCCGGGTTCGGAAGCTTTTGGCCATGTTAAGTTGCTTAAGAAGTCACTCGGCCATCCAGAGGGGTTTGCTTGCATGGAAAACATACGGTATTACTTCCTAAATACTCACTATATTTTATACTTGGCGAAAAAATTAATAACAGATTTAAAATGAATTTAAATTCGTTTCAAGTCAGTATATATGTTCCCATATTAAAGAATCCGATGACGAAAATCTGATGAAAAAAACTCATTTTAATCCGCTGTTACATTTCACTTTTCTATAACATATACATGCACTGAACTATAGAAAACGTGTGCAGACAATTTATATCCATTCCGTTAATATCAAAGATTTTAAATTATAAAACTCTTCAAGAAAAATAATTCTAAAATCCAGTCGGATATTTTTACGTTCATCGTTCTCGATGTTATATTGAATTTTCTTATATCACATCTATATATATTATATTTTTCACTTTTTTTTCCTATTTAGAGCCTGCAATCCAAGTATACACCATACCGTTCCCGACGATTATCACCTGTGCTATGATAAACCTCAAGTTCATCTGTTGATGTGCTCTCGTACCGTGACTTCTCGTTGTGATTGGTCAAAAGGCAAAACAATAGAAACCATGAACAAACAGCAAGCTAGTCTTTTTAAAAATACTTAAAAGGTTTAAATAGTACAAATTTAAACAAAGATTAATCAGTTTACGGTCATTTACAAATTTCTGTATACGAAGTTGAAAATCCGATGCATTCAAAATATCACACGCAAAGTGAAAGTATCAAAACTTTCCCCACTTCGTTTCCAAAATCGATTTTTGATACGGGTTCCAAAAATAAAGTTTAACCCTATACATATTTTACAGTTCGTGGAAGAAGTGCAGTAACTGTTATAGTTTTTAAAACATCCCTTTAAAATTTGACTTTAAATTCAATGCATGCCTGTGACAATCGAAGTTTTCGTAAAGAAATTTTTAATAAAAAAAAATATGCAGACAAAATAATAAAATATTTAACCTTGTTGTCAGTTGTCATATCTGAACGATTATGAATTACATATTGTACTATTTATCATAAAACATCAAAACTTCCCTGTATAAAAATTGAGATAATTCAATATATTTTTAGAAGATAGTCCTACTTCAATATACATTTTATGTTTACTTTTACATGATCATGCCATCAACCGAATGTACATATTCTTTAACTTTTATGTACTCAAGATTGAATGAGTTAAATTGTCTTATTATGAAAGGTATAAAAAACAATCAACATTGAAATATGTAATCTATGCATGTTATTTGTCGAAATTAATATTTTGATCACAACGTTAACATTTCTGAGAATTAAAGACAAAAATATCTAAACAAACATACTATTGAGGAAGGAACAATTAAACTGATGCGTATTCTGTACAGCTATAGCATATATGTTTGCTCGAAAAAAAATATCGTTTGGATTACAACTAACGTCGAATTCCCCTGTAGTTAACAATCAATTCTGTAGAAAGATCGAGTCTTTTAATTGATAAAGTCAAAAATCTGTTAAATAATAGTACTAATTGGCCTTGACACATTATCGTTTTAAAGCAAAATTATAACATTAATTTAACAAATAACCAGAAATAAGTTCCGACAACCTTTCCTGTTTATTTAAATACAAGGACAATCTAATATAATAGGGTCTTACAAAGTAAATCATCTATGTAAAAATGCCAATATTATAACGTTGATTAATTGTTATTCATACTTTTAATATTGCCAGAATGTTTCATAAAAATTGTCACAGATAAAAAAAAATACAAAGTCATAAACTTTCGATTTTGTAAATAATCCCTGGAATCGGTCGGGTAATGCCTTAAGAACCACAGACCACCCCGAAGCTTGTAATATTTGTTCGCTTTGACATATTTGCAATTATTTTCCAATTATCTTTGTCAGCCGTATAAATTTCGATAGCCTCCCCTTTCGTGTTTCAATAATAGCTGTTTGACTTTTTTCATGGGTATGCATTCAGTATGTGACAACTTAGTGGTACAAAATGAGCAAACTGAAAGAAAAGTCACCTGGAAAATTAAAGGCGTTAAACTCTTGAAGTTTTGTTGTTAGTCAAGAAGAAGGGATAGAGATTTTCAATTTACTGTCATATCAAAAGGTGATGAATTCTGATTTCGGTTTATCTATATTTTGTGATGTGGGAATTTTGAAGAAACACTGTCACAATCTAGCAGATTTTAAATCAGTTTTGGACATGTGTTTTTGCATATACAATGTACTTTCTATATTTATTCTCCAACAAAAACATACCCAATACAGTTACATGTTTTAAGTAAAAAAACATGGTAAATTGGCGCAAAATTAAAAAGTTTAGGTTAAATAACTTTTTAAACATTACATTAAAAAGTTACTCGGTGATGGTATCCTCGTATGCAATTGCATGCATAGAAAATAATGAGATGTGGAATAAGTGTACGCGACACAACCCACAATTAAACGGCAATTTAGAAAACCACAATGGACAACCGCCAGCAGCCTTCAACGAGGCCATTTGGCACTGCTCGCGGTTCTGCAATTGGCACATGGTCTAAATAAAATGCATATAATTCAAATCCAGCACTGAAATAGTCACAGATAGACCCCCTTCTTACACAAGGAACAGAAAACATCAAAAAGACAAGTACAAACGAAAGCTTTGTCAAAGATTCCTGGCTTAGGACAGGCACATGTAATATGTGGCGGGGTTAAACTAGATTTTTGGGCCCAACCTTCCAGATGTCTTTGTGACTTGACCATGAGTTTACATTTACCTTGCAGAAATGGTTAAATATTTTCATTTTCCCTTGTTCATCATGTTCATTGCAACTTTACCATGTGTACTGTTACGCACAATGAATTTCCTCGGGTTTTCAGAGGGTATGTTTACCTGATTTGCATTCAAAGAAAAATTTGAAAGAGCGGGAAATTTATGCATTTTCATCGGCTCTTACATGTACGAACCTTCTTGTTAATGAACTATGAATGTTGGGTCTACCGTGTGAGCTTTATATTGCTTACGGCTTCTCTAAAGTCACAGCGTATATGGGAGCGCCAGGAAGAAGACTGTGGAAAAAGTGTGCATTCTCCAACATCCTTAACACAACAATTAATAACTAGATGGATCCTTCCCGGGAAGGTATATGTCGCCTGCGTATTTATGTTTGTTCGTCAAACAGGACGTAGTTAATTTTCGGGCATAAAATCGCTTTACACCATATAGTACTATAGGATACAGCTGCCTGCCAAGTTCAAGAGTCTGCCGCATGTAGTTGCCCGAAAAATGCGACGAATTGTTTTTATGTCATGCCGCAGGACGCAGGTTGCGAGACGACGGATAGTGCCAAAGTGACCCCTATATGTTGCTTCTGCAACACGTTGCAGGCGACATAAAAATTCCAGAAAACATTCAACAGCTTTCAACCAGTTTTCACTAGTGGTCGTTTGTCGTCATTTTCCAATCATAGTTGGCAAATGGCACCAAGACTGTCAATAGCCTGAGATTTCCCCGACGCTTAATTTTCGAGAAGAGCCCGAGAATATCCTTGACCCATTAGAATACCGACATAGGCACTTTGTCATAATTAAATGAAGAAGATGTCCATATGTCGCATGAGGAAGTTTACATTATCTTATAGATTTGTATCTTTTTGTATCTTATCAAATAAGGTAACCACTTCCATTCAGGAAGATTATTTAGATTACATAATCGAAATCAAAGACAAAAGGGGATTTCTTCAAGTATTTGTATTTATCTTTATTTGTTGTACTTTTAAGTGTTACAGTTTGGTATGATACCACATGAATGAAGTTGATTATTTTTGTTTAGAAAATTTTAGTCGATGACTGAAAAAGCAAATATAGAGTACAGGAAATTAAAGATTGAACACGAATAAGCATGCATTCAAGTAGGTACTCGGAAATGGGATGGTTTATTCTGGATGTTCGTTACTGGTACCCTTTAAGATGATGATCACATATGTATATTTAACATGCGACACCGTTCTCTGTCGAGTTGGTTTTCCCCCGGGTACATATATTATGTTTTTTTTTTTTTGCAATGGAAGATGGAATACGGAAATTAGAAAAAAGGAAATAAAAAGACATTGTTTCGTATGTCTACATCTACATTTATTTAATTACTATCCTGCTTATTACGGCAAGCAAAAAAATCAGTCGATACAAATGAAAACACAAGGACCCAGATAACATAAAAACAACCAAACTTCAATCAGCAACATGAACCCAAGTTTTAAAGAGATTGAACTCAGGTGCTCCGGAATGTTAAGCAGTTGTTGCTTGTTGCAACACACCCGTCGCGTTGTGATATAAGCTTTTTGTTACTTTTTTGGTTACTTTAATTAGTATGTGAAAATGGTCTCATTCTTATATAATCAATTAAGTAAAAAATACTTGTATATTATTAGATAATTGGTCTGACAAATAGACGAACTTATCGAACTTGTAATCTACTAATTATATCGCCAATGAAAACATCCACTAGTAAAGTATATCATGACTTGTATCGGCGATGGAATCTAAATTGATTATAAGTTTTTGATCTCTCTATCATTACTTTGATCAAATTTTAAATTTTCTTAAGGCTATTTTAATCTACAATAATGATTACAAATTATTTAGAATTTAAATACACAGCTATTTTCCCAAAATAAAAATTGAAAATTAGATTTTTATTAGAAGATATCATTACATTAGAAATTTAAACACGTGTAACACTAATTTAAATCTGAAGACTTATTAGGTAACTATACAATCTTTATTATTCCTAACCTGTAGACATTAAATTGATAAAAAAAAACAGAAAAATCTTTCTCTATTAGATATTTTATCGAACATTCATGACATTTCAGAAACAAACACGCGTGCTTTTAGTGTTTTTCTTTTAATAGCAGTTCAAGTATTTACCAATCAACGCTCAAAATGGCAGTTTATTTTATTGAAGACTAGCTCATGTACACGACATGTTAGGTTTTTAAGCCTGTTACATATGCATCCTTTTTAAAATTTCATAAGTTTTCATTTTTATCATGGGTGCATGTGCTGTGTAACTTTTTAGATTTAACTTACGATTTCAATCTAAAAACCATCTACGTCTTCTTATATTTTGAGTCAATCATGTTCAATCCTCAATTAAAGTCATTTAAAAGGATGTTGGACAAATTTAGAAGCCGAAAATTAACAAATAATCCAACGACGTCACAACTCGGAAGTAAAAGAACATCGGTCCGTTTCTGCACATGCGAAAAACAAAATAACTTAGATTCCTGCCATTTTTGGGGTATTTGGCTTAAATCTCACCTTCAAAAGGTATGTCCTATGTTATCTAAGTTTAACAAGCTAATTCCTCTGAGATAGACTGTAAATTAGAGCATGGATAATGTTATTTACTTTACAGATATTTATAATCTACCATCTCTGCAAAACTTTATATATATGATGTTATAAAATATAATTTTTATCCTATTTTAAAATCCTTTCAAGGATCTACCATTTATAAAATATAGACGTCACTCCCTTATAACGTCAGCTTGTTTAACTTTTATCGATAATTAAGCTACGCTGTAAATCCACGTAGGATCAAATTACAGGAGTATGTGAGGTAAACGATTTGGAAAAATATAGATTCATCGATACAAACTTTCAGATATCCAAAATGATTTACCTAATTTTTTTATTTAATCGAAAATATCAGAGACCAATTCAATGAGCTTGCAGCAGTGCATGCGACTCCAATATTTCGATCTCACAACAAATACAAACGTTGATGCCGTATATGTTTTGCATTGGTTTCCTTTACAGACTTTTAGAGTCTCGATTGGCAAGTAAGCAGCACTTAGCTCATCTGAAAAAGTTCACTAAAGAACGTCTTTACCCTTATAACGAGTCGGGACAGCGCGGCTACCATAGAACGACTGAGATGTGTGCCCTCGGTGGTTAAATATGACAAGCCTGAATGCTGGGATCGTCAGACATTAAAAAGAAAACCTGACCATAAATCTTAGTATAGAGCAGCGTATATATGGGGACTAATTCCACGTTTTTCCCACGAAAATAGCTGCAGGTTCCAGAAAGTGAGTGATTTGCCTTCCGGGCCCCGCACGGGACTTAGAAAGATTAGGATTTGCAGGATAATCTATCAAAGGATAATTTTCTCCTCGACATTATCCGTCCCTTCTTTTTCCAGTTGCAGTCGAAATTTATTTTCCCCGGATTTATCCCACTTCTCATTTTATTACTTTTTCACCTGGTATAGACGAATTCCCGTTGCTTGGGAGTGGAGAAATAACAAATTGTGGACATGACAAATTAGCTAGACATTCGAAAAAGAAGTTTTCAATAGTGACATCATTTTGACAAAAAAGAACAGTTATTACTCACAAATTCACAATTCAGCTAAACCGAACAAAAACATAAAAGTTTACCAATCTTTCGTTTCTTAACCACACAAAATAGAACAAAATAGTCCAAAAGCACATTGGAAAGAGTGAGTGTGAGTGAGTTGTTGTTTAACGCCCGTGCAACGCTATTTAGGTTATTTACAGGCGATGAACTTGACAAGGATGATACAATGAACATGAAATGATGATGATATATGAAATATGGGATGGGGTGGGGTGGGAAGCAAAGAACGGTAATTAAATTTTGAAGAACCACAGGAAAAGGGGGAAAGGTTGCTAGAGGTGGAAAATTTAGCCTATGTGGTGCACTACTTGGCGGTCCACAAAGGGGTCTTTTACGTGCATGAAGCGTGGCACTCTCCACACACGTTGGCCCACTTTGGTCGGTGGTCAGGGTTTCCGTATTATAGACCCGATAACCCCCGCGGACGAGGGCCACCCTATTCAGCCACCTAGGGTACACACTTGTTCGCTCTATGGGCTGAGCATTGACCCGACGTCAGAATCCCAAGACCCTTAGTCGCCTCTAACGACAAGCTAGGCTCTCCTGCAGGCCTTTTCGCCACCCGGGCCCCGCACGGGACCACATTGGAAAGAAAGATAAACGGACATATCGAGATGAACATGTAAATGGTGTTAAATGATCAGAAAATGATGACGAAATGAAAAATAGGAAAGATCTTCAATAAAATGCCGAAAAGGAGATTCGACTGTCACTAGAAAATAAAGAAATAAGGATGATTGGACAATTTGCCTGCTGAGGGCACCCGAGAAACAGAGAAACGTTTTTCTTAAGAAGTGGCATTGTCCATACCAAGGCACACCACTCTAGTGCGTTTTTTTGTATTGCATGTACGACCAGACGACCTCAGTCTGCAAAAAAGAAGCAAAGGGGCACCAATGGGGTATTCGAGTGTCAAAAGTCCGAATGGGCAACGACGAAACCGGCAAACATGAACAAGAACAGCACGAAGGAACACAAAACACAAAATGTAGCAAAGTTACACCATACAACCATATGAGATGCAAACACAATCGAACAGTTTGCAAAGTTACCTGACGCGACGGCAAGGTTACTGAGCGACGACTCAACGGACAAGATACAACTTCTTCTGGTCTATTCCTTTGGCATCCTAGACTATCTATACAATAATGTAGCTAATCCTAGACTAGCAAGCACAAAATCTTTCAAACTCCCTGGCAATCAATAAACAGTGTTATATGTTAATACTAAACACGGTCATGTCGAGTTGATTTTTAAAAAATGCATAAACATAATTTGTCATGGTGATTTCTGTCATTGTCAAGTGGAAAAACCATGCAGATAGACCCACACGTTGATAGGACAGATGGTAGGTCGTTTTTCCGTTCTGGCACGAACACAAAATTGTTTATCTCGAATCCTACAGAGTGATGTATACCAGGGTATCATTACACACAGAGCTATCACTTAGGATAAACACTTACCCGTGAACTATCTGATAAACTGATAACTTTACACTTGTCAATCAAACAACATCAAAAACAGACGGACAAATCTGTGGGCAGACGATCTTGATATAGACATCACCTGATCGTATGGTAAAAATATAGCTGCTAGTTCGTAGCTCGTACGGTCCTTCTACCAATTATTTGCAAAACTGGTCCGTTGAATCAAAACCTTTTTTAAAAAGACCACAATCCCACCTAGTAAAGTACCGCCTGTATAAACGGAAACGACAATTTCTGATTTGGCATCTTCAGGTGAAATTCACATGAAATTGAAAGATAAAAAAAAGAAAAGAAACGAAAGAAAACTACAAACGATGTGCCTAAAATATACATTTACGTCATACATTATTTAAAAAGAGCATATCTGCAACTGCAAATGTAAATGTACTTTAGTTCTACAATTAGAACATAAATCCCAGCAATTAGTCAGAAATACAGATTCTGCTTTATATGCACTTTGATTCTCATACTCTTTAATTGACATTAAGCGTTTGTGGGCATTTTGTATTATATAATACGTATTTGTTAGTAAATGTAGTTTATATGACTATACAGTATCAGGAAAAGTAACATGAATGGGGTGATAAAATGAACACGATAGGATCAAGTTGATGTTAAAATTTATGCTAAAAAAAGGTCATTGAGTTTAGATGCGATACGTTGCAACAGCCAGGAACTGCTTACACGTTCGGAGCACCCGAGTTCACTCTCTTTACGATATGAATTCGCGTTGCTGACTACAGTTTGGTTGTTTTCGTGTAATTTTGTGTTGTCTGTTTCTTAGGTTGTTATCGTTCATGTCGACTGAATTGGTCTCTTGGGGCTTCTGACATTCAGATAAATAATCAGCACTTCTCTTTTTCGTAGAATATCATCGAAATATAGACGGTTTGGCGGTTAAGCCTACCGCAAGAGATCCGATAGTCATTCTCATACAAAAACCTGTAGCAGTGTTCCTGGTAAATGAGTTTGCTTTTCTTACCCCGCAAAAGGCTTTATTAGATATGTAGGTAGGGTACAAGTGTAACGTTACCCAGACGGGGGACCAGTAATTTGTAGTTCGGTTTCAGTACCGGTATTATGGCTTGACGACTTCTGTATACAATATGATCCCATTCAACCAACTGGGGCACACATTCCAGTTGCTTTGTGGGCAACTCAATTGAAATTTCAACAACACGCCTATCGATGCTACCGTAAGTCGCTTCTTATGACAAAATAGACTCTTGGACGCGAGCCTATTCTCCACAACAATGAATACATGGCTACAAACTTACCAATCAAACTAGTGTGCATTACAAATGAATAAATATTGTAATCTTTTTATTTTTTTTTGCGGGTCCCTTGCAGGACCAGAGAGGAGAATAGGCTTGCGACAGTCTAGCTTTTCGTGAAAGGCGAATAAAGGATTTGGGTTTCTGACGTCGGCTTAGTGCTGAATAGGGTGCCCTCGTCCGCAGGGGTTGTCAGATGTCAGGTCATTGTACGGAAAGCCTGACCGCTAAGCATAGATATATATCCGGGGACCGCCAAGTAGTGCACAACATACTAATAGAAGGCTAAATATACGCCCCTTACCATCTCTCTCTTTTTCCAAATGGTCATCATAATTTTACTTAATACATTACTTAATTAAGTATTTAATTCAGATTAACCAATTGTGATCTAGATTTAGTCCACCCACACTGGTGAGAGGAGGGTCATTTTTTGTTTATTGAATAAAATCCTACATGAACCGCTTACTCTTCCGGAACACCTACGTTCACTCTCATTACTACAGTTTGCGTTGTTAATTGATATTTATAATGTATGAAAGGATTTTGGAGTTTTTGTGTTTCCGTGTTTTATATGTTGTCTGTTTTTAGTTATTTCCTGGTTTGTGTTAACTGGTTTTGTCTCTGCCCTTTTGGACTTTAACATTTAGATGCCCCATTGGTACCTCTGCTTCCTACATGTCCTATGTAAAAGCAATATAAGTCCTGGTTAAATACGTTTAATTTGATTGGACTTAATATTGAGCCGGGGCGAAGAAATGCCGTAGAAACAATATGTCTGGGTTTGTTTTAAGTGGTACACATTGTGATAAAGATAAAAGATAAAATGAAAATAAATTCATTGCCTTAAAAACTCATAACATAGATTGCAAAAAAAAACACAACATATTCCAAAGCTTTAACAATCACATAAAAACAACTAAACTTACTTATGTATACGAAAAATTGTCATTGACAAAAAATAAATATCTGCATTATTTAAGACAGAAACTTTGAAAGTAATGAGTTTGTAATTTTTAAAAGCTACTGTCATATTGCTTTTGTGTTAGGCACGTTCATTTCAAAATTGACAAAAGTTAACTCAAATTAGTGACAAATAAATGAAAGGTTCGCAACCCAAGCCATTAACTGATCAGTTCTACACCAGTGTGGACCTTCTTAATGGAATGGTGCGATCCCCGGATCGCAAATGATGTGTCTGGAATTTTCATAGGTCGAACAAGCACATTCCACTTATTTCAAGAATGTAATCCCTGGTAATGGGGTTTTAATGATAAGATAAAACATCGTTGAGATTTTAAATTTCAATTAAAGAAACCTATATGAGACGCATAGGTCACCGGACACATTCAATGGGTCAAAATGAAAGTGACTATCAAAACTGTCTGATAAACGATGTTGCTGATAAAAGGTGTTTAATAAATGGCTTAAATTTAACCAAATGTCCATAATCTTTGTATCATGTTATCGCCAAATCGGGAGTAAATGTTTGTCATTTTAACACTTTTTAACACCATAAGCGTTCATTTGGGTGATTAAGTTAAATATATACCATCTTAAGCGACATACTTAAATTCGGTTTTCGAGTTCTTTGATTTTGTTTGAAAGCGTAAGTACATCTTAATTGTCTAATGTGCAAGACCCAAACTCCATTTTGATTTTGAGTTTTTTTGGTGATTGCACTTATTTTGTGTGTATATTTTGTAATGATGTATGCTTTTTGTGTTGTCTTTTTCTTGTAAGCTGATTCTGACATGTCTTTGTCTTACTCAAGTTTCCCAATTGTTTTTTTTTCTTCGGAAAACTTTGAAGACGTGTTCATCTAAAACAATATGAAGTTTTATACCTATTTTACAAACGTTATTCTTGTATACAGCTATATGTAACAACTAATTAGATATATTTGAATGTATAAATTCGAACTCGTGATATGTACAAACTCGAATGCCCTATTGGTAGGTATATAATTACATCAGTCTAGAAAGAAATGATATTGTCGTTGATTTGAAGAAAACGGTGTTATTCGTTGTATCTGGGATTGTTAGTAAGCATCATATCATGTTTCACAAACGTCTTCAAGCTATCCTTTTTATACCTTCCTATTGATTTAAAATTAATTTTATATAATTATATACCCTTTGATGTGACTTTTTAAATATAAGTAAACTTTGCACCTCGACTTAACTTTTTCCACAGATTAATTAAATTTTCATGTACCCCTCTTTCAAAGTCTTTTAAGTTTTAATTGAAAAAGACTTACCTGAATTCATTTGACATTATGTGTCAATAGAACGGAGGAAATAAATCTTTAGAAAAACCATGACCACGCAGAGGATGTCTGACATGTTTTCTATGCCTTAGCCTTGGCACTTGCATGCAACCGAAATCTAAGAGTTTAGACCCTGCTAGTTATTATATAGTCAGGTATATTAATTACATCAATTCTGTTTGATGGAAGTTTAATCAAATTATTATTGATTCAGTTGTAAACAATGATATTGGATCAGAAGAAAAGAGAAGTGATTTAGTAACATTTCTTCGGAGGTAGAATAGCAATTTAATAAGCTGTTTTGACCGTTCCAGTTATTTAGTCTTTGAGGTCGATCTCGTTTGATAAGGCCACCAGACAGAATCAGATACGACCGAAAAAGTACTACGAATTTAATAGTAGAGTAGTTATCATGATAGAGTAAATCAAAGACTGGAACAATCGAACATTATGATCGACAGATATTTTCTTTAATTTGCAAAACAAAGAACAATGAAAGTAAAATTGTATCGGTATAAAAAGCAAATAATTGGACTTAAAAAATTCTGTAGCAAAATATTCGTTTGATGTCCTTGAAATGATGAAAGAAAATAAGCATCGTTCGAGCTAACATAAAAAAGATTCCAGTGATAAAAAAAAAAAAAAAAAAAAAAACGAATTTAAAACAATATTTTGGATTTATAAGAAATACAAGCACATCTTAACATATTTATTTGAAATGAATCAGGTTAGGTCTGAAATAAGGAATATGTCCGCTGAAGTTTGGAAACAGTTAAACCTGATTAAGTCTACCGTTTCTTTGAAGTGCATGCATCAATTTCGATTTTTGTCCCCACCGCAACAAGAAAGAGGAACATAGTAATGGTCTTTGTTCGTCCGTCCGTCACACTTTGGTGAGCGCAACTCCTCTAAGGTGTTTATATTTCACAACTTATTCGATATGCCAGAGCTTGCACACATTTCACAGATTTTTTGATCAGACACCGAATTCTTCGTGACCGACTTTTGGAGCAGGGCTATAAGATCACTAAAAAATTCTTTCTTCGTTATTCTGTTTGAATTTTTCAAGGAACTAAACGAGACGCCTATCGACAATGATAACAATAATTTACCCGCCCTAGACCATCAAGCATTAAATCAAATTAATAATGACATCAATCTTTACATAGAAAGGGAGGAAATCTATAATGTATTTCAAAGCTTAAAATCAACAAAGCTAGCAGTGAAGATCAAATAATTAATGAATATATTAAATCTACTTCTGGCCAATTTATACATATTTACGAAAAGTTATTCAACCTTATTTTTGATACGGGTATTTTGCCTGACAGTTGGCTGATCGGGAGCATCAAACCAATTTATAAAAATAAAGGGGACAGTCAAGATCCCAAAAACTTTAGACCCATAACAATTGTGAGCTGTCTGGGGAAACTCTTTACGGCCGTACTTACGGAAAGACTTAATAAATACTCAGAAGAATTCGGAATTCTCAACGAAAATCAAAGTGGCTTCAGACAGGGATATAGCGTCACAGATAACCTATTCACTTTACATGGTTTATTTGAACTTCTCAAACTTAAAAAAAAAAAACTTTACTGTGCCTTTATAGACTTCGAAAAGGCATTCGATAAAGTCTGGAGAACGGGTCTCTGGCATAAATTGATTTTAAGAAATATTAATGGCAAAATGTTAACTGTAATCCAAAATATGTATAAAAGTATAAAATCTAATATTGTATATAACAACGCGAAGTCAGATTTCTTTTCTTGTAACAATGGCGTAAGACAGGGCGAAAATATGTCCCCTTTTCTATTTGCTATTTTCCTAAATGACCTCGAATCATATCTCGAAAGCCAAAACAATACAGGACTAACAACAATTACCGATGAGTTAGAAAGTACTCTTGGAGTTTTCCTAAAAATATTTGTACTTTTATACGCCGATGACACTGCACTAATGTCAGAGTCACCAGAAGGACTCCAACAGCAGTTAAATAGCTTCTATGAATATTGCAATAGGTGGAAACTGAAAGTTAATATAGGAAAAACAAAAATCTTATGTTTTTCGAATGGAAAGCTTCCAAATAATCTTCGATTTGTTTTTAATAACACAGAGCTAGAAATTGTAAAAGAATTTAACTACCTCGGAACGAATTTAAACAAAACAGGGAACTTTGGTCCTGCAATTAAAGCGCAAGCAGAGAAGGGCACAAGAGCCATGTACGAAGTAATCATACTAGGCAGATACCACAACCTATCCATTTCTTGTCATTTAGAACTTTTTGATAAGATGGTTAAACCAATACTTTTATACGGCTGTGAACTATGGGGGTTTAAAAATTATCACTCATTAGAAAAAATCCACCTAAAATTCTGTAAACTCCTGCTAAAGTTAAAGTCATCCACACCCAACTGTTTTGTTTACGGTGAATTAGGACGATTTCCTTTAAGTATAGATATCAAAACTAGAATGGTTATGTATTGGTCTAAATTACTTACAGGTAAAGAAACGAAGCTTTGTTCGATTCTATATAAACTCATGTTACATATTTCAAATAATCAAAATAGGAATTTCCATTGGCTTGTCTATATAAAAAATACATATTAACTCACATTTGGGACTCGCAAACATTTCCGTCCCCTGTGTGGTTAAAACAAAGTGTACGACAATGTCTCACTGATCAATTTCGACAGAACTGGCACGATGAAACCCAAAACTGTGCAAAAGCAACAAATTATAAGATTTTTAAAGACCCACTAGATTTTGAAAACTATTTTGAAGTGTTGAATAAAAAAGACTCAATTTTATTTTGTAAATTTAGAACGGTTAATCATAAACTTCCTATTGAGACAGGTAGATGGAACAACATTGCTAGATCTGATAGGAAATGTATGCTTTGTAATGAAAAAATCGGGGATGAATTTCACTATATTCTAGAATGCCCTATATTATCTCAAGAAAGAAAGAAACTGATCAGTGGACATTTAATTCAAAACCCTAATATTTTAAAGTTCAAGGAAGCTATGACATCTAAAAACAAAGCTAAACTCATCAAACTATGTAAGTTTATTAGAATAATTAACAAAAAAACGAGTCTTCCTGACTAACTATCTGTCTTATAGCTTTGTATGACATTGTACTTTGATCTATGTGTCTATGATGTTAGCATTTTCTGTATTTTCTTTCCTTCTTCTTTTGTGTATGTGTGTTTTTTTCTTTCTTTTGTTATATTGTAAATAATAATATATAATAATATATAGTATTTCTCTGTACCTATGTAATACTGGTTGATGAGAATAAAGTTATATATATTATCAGCCACTAGTAGAAAAGTTCAAAATTGAGTTAAAAGATATCACAGTTAATCGTTTTAATTAGTGTTTGACTGGTCTGCTGTACTGAGATGATCACTTCAATATCCCTATTGTGTCTCACAAGTGTGTTGTGTTTTGTGGTCATTACCGGATCCTAAAATCGCAATGGAAGAGGGAGGTTTGGCGCCATAAAACCTGGTTAAACCCACCACTCCTTTGGAAGTGCCTGTACCAAGTCAGGACCATTGCGATTTTTAATTCTTCTGGTTTTGTGTTTCTCTCAAATAAAAATTACAACTAAGTTCCAGACAAAAGCTTCTGTATTTTGTTCATGATAATTTTCATATCCTACATGTCCTATTATGATCGACTTATAAAACCGAATTCCAAGAAAATTTTACAGTGTCATACTATTCTATGTAACAAAAAATATTATGGACTTGAAGATCGCAATGGAAGAGGGAGGTTCGGCGCCATAAAACCTGGTTTAACCCACCATTTCGTTTGAAATTCCTGTACCAAGTCAGGACCATTGCGATCCACCAATTCTCCGGTATGACTGATTCGTTTTTGTCATTTTCTCTGGACTATGAGATTGATCATTCAAGTTCGGTAGTTTTGTTATTACCTTTATGGCTTAACAAATTTTGATGAAATTTTGTAGAATGGTTTGTCATGATATGTTATTGATCATATCGCACCACTATTTTGATTTGACAAATCTAATAGGAGTTATAGGACTTTATCGATTTTGTTCATTTTAGGTCATAGGAACACTTTGTGAGCACAACTCTCTCTGATACCGCTCAACAGATTTTGGTGGAATTTTGAAGGATCGTTTGTCATGATATGTAGTTGATCAAATCGCAACGCCACTTTGATTCGACAAATTTCAAGGGTTATGGGACTTTATTGACTTTCTTTATTTTAGGTCACAGGAACACTTTTTATAGCGCAGATTTTGATGAAATTTGTAGGATTGTTTGTCATGATATGTAGGTAATCATATCGCAATGCCATTTTATATCTTCAAATTTAAATGCGATGGGGGGCACGAGCCACGTGTAGCAATAAGTACATGTAAGTATTAAAGAGACCGAGATACATGAAAAAAAAAGTTTTATTGCCTTGATAGTGATACATCTATACATGTACTATTCTCTCATATATGAGCTATTTTGGATCGTCCATCAAATAATGTTTACAGACAACCACATTAAAGTATATGTACTTAAAAGATACACATGAACCTTAATGTTGGTAAACGGTGCCAGTCAAAGCAGACCCTTGCAACGTGTTTTGACATTCATCATTTATATGTTCTTGACAATTTTGAGACATATTTCAATACCACACGCATCATTCGTTTGTTTTGAAGTCATTGGAAAAGCATCATGGGGATAAAAAATAGAGCATATATTTTTAGTCGTCAAAATAATACTGGTAAATTTATACAGTCAAGGTCGTCGGTTCAATGAACCAGTAAGTAACATTGGAATTTTTGTTTTATAATGAATATATTTTTTTAAATCATCATAAAGCCCATTTGGGTCCCTGTGGTGAGTACTAGGCTTGCAGCAGAGTGAAACTTTTTGTAAGATGCCGCACAGGGTCTCGAGATTCTGACGGCATATCGAACGATTAGATACAGATCATTCATGATATGAAAGCTAGCTTGACCGCTGACCACAGTATAGCCCAACCTAACGTGGATAGGACCCTAGCTTTGTCAACTGCCATGAGTGCACCACGTGTAGACTACGTTTTCCCTCCCTTCAAACACGTCCCTTTTCCAGTATTATTCAAATTAAACTGTTGTTTACCATATCCCACCCAATACTTCCCATTTTTCATTTCATGTTAATTTTATTCCAAATTATGTTTAAAGCCTTGTTTTTACCTCAAGAGTATATTCAAGCGAATAATTGTCTTTAAATGCTAAAGCAACGGTACAAAACAACTTATTTGTTTTTTTAATAAAAAATCATTATTTCATGTTTTGTCATATAGAATATAACATTTTTAAACAGAATAATCCTATTGCCTGCCTAAACATGTTAAATGATACAAAGTTTCTGCCTACAGGTTTGAAGTTGAGCAACTAAGGATTCTAGGAGCATCTTTTTTTATTTTTTATTTGCAAAAAGAATGACTTAGGGTATGACAAGATATACATAGCTTGAAATAAAACGTTATGCATGGACAAGAAATATTAATATCCTAGTGGTGGTGTCTAATGGTGTTAACGATTGGCATGCATATACGTGGAGACAGCAGTTTTTTTCTAAGCAGTAGAAACAAAAGACCTTATCAAATGTCAATCAAATGTATTTGTTACATTGACCAAAATTACTTATTTCGTTATCTAAATACTACACATATTTAAGTGTCATTATATTTATAAAAATATTTTACTTATTGTATCAACATTGAATATACACATGTCTCCTTTTAGTATACTGAAATTAAGAACAACGACGGCGAATTAGTGAGATTGTCTACTGTTGGTAAATAATTATTGATAATATATGTCTAGTAACTTTTTAATTGACAGGCAATATATAGACAATATTGGTTTTTGTTGACCGAAAAATCGAAGATGACACGGTTATCTTAACCTTTTTAACATGTATAAAACTTTTATACATGTAGCTTTACAAATAGCCTGCAAAGTTTTTAAAAAAGACTGAGATTGCTTCATATTGTTGCTGATTTCAAACCTACAGTTCGTAATAGGGGGTTGGCCTGCCTGGCACCATAAACTTGGTTAAGCCCGGCCACCATTTCTTACCAGAATACCAGCTTAGAACTTGCCAATACCGTATGTATCCATTTTTGTTTGCATTTTTTTACATTTTAGTTTGGTTATTTTTTTTGCAATATTTACATGGACGTGTTATTCGCTTCCCTAAAAAAGATAGACCCTAGATCAGGAAACTTTTGGGAAAGTAAGGATATTGGGCAATGAGTTGTTGAAAATACAACACCCGTAATTAGCGCTCTATATGGGAAGGCGTTTTTTCAGCATCCTCGGAAACCCAGGGTTTTTTTCACTCGCTTACTCATTCATCACCCCTGGGACATTACACATGAAATACCTCGTTTTTGATAGTTTTGTAACGAACCTTCTGATTGGTTGCATTACATTTTTCTAATGCGATTTTAACAAGTTTCTATATGTAAAGTTTATGAATTGATTGATTGATTGTTATCTTCTTAATTTACCGTTCCTTTATTTCATTCATCATCATCATCATTTCATTGAATTGCCCTTTTCATGTTCATCGCCTGTAAATAACCTATATAGCGTTGCTTCGGCGTAAAACACCAACTCACTCACTCACCCACTCACTCACTCTTAATGTCATGTTGGTGATATTGCAGCCATCATCAGGACAGAAACAGGTTGTTATATCTAAATAAAAGTTTAGTATAAAACAGGGTCCACAGACCGAGATTAAAACGACAATTACTACCAAATAAATAGATAAAATCAAATATTAAAAAACAAATAATTAAAGAATAAAGCTTGTCATTACGGTAAGATTGGAAAGAGTGAGTGAGTGAGTTGGTGTTTTACGCCCGTGCAACATAGGGTATTTACAGGCGATGAACATGAAAAGGATGATAAAATGAACATGAAATGATGATGATGATAAATGAAATATGGGGATGGGGTGGGAAACAAGGGACCGGTAAATTTTGAAGAACCACAGGAAAAGGGGAGAGGTGGGTAGGGACGGAAAATTTAGCCTATGTGGTGCACTACTTGGCGGTCCACAAAGGGGTCTTTTTCGTGCATGAAGCGTGGCACTCTTCACACACGTTGACCCACTATGGTCGGCGGTCAGGGTTTCCGTATTATAGACCTGACAAACCCCGCAGACGAGGGCTACCCTATTCAGCCACCTAGGGTACACACTTGATCGCTCAATAGGCCGAGCACTGACCCGACGTCAGAATCCCAAGACCCTTAGTCGCCTCTTACGACAAGCTAGGTTCTGCTGCGGGCCTATTCGCCACCCGGGCCCCGCACGGGCCAAGATTGGAAAGAGCATCATCACAATATATTAGCAAAAAATATAAAACAAAACAGATCTATAATTTAATTTCAATTAGTCCCGACAAATGAGTTATTGACTGATCTGTGTGACTTTATTCAACAGTCATTAGAGTCAATGTCAGCTAATGCTTAATATTTCTTGATTTCTTTTTCTTATGTGATGTTAATGTGTTATTGAAACTGTTTGTATGTTATATGTTTGGTTCCTCTATGTAGAAGTTGATAATGGCATCGTTTGGGATGCCGCTGAACAAATCGTGCGTATATGCAAAGCTAAAATACGTCATCCGAATCAGAGAAAGATGAACACAGTCAAGGAGAACATTCCTCAAAGAATACCGCGAATCACAAGGGATGCAAATCGGGGCCTCCTTCTCTTGTGTCATCAGTAGCCATGAGTGACACTAGAATCATTATGCCCAATACGGCATCTAGTGATGACCACTTGGTCTTGACGGCTTCGGAATGAAGCATGATTCTCCCCAAGCTGTGACTTGAGCTCATTAAGGTTGTTATGCTCAGCGGCAGCCCACACCTCGTCCCATAAACTTTGAACATATACACGGATTGTATTTCTACAATCCGAATAAGGGATAATAAAGATCAGATCCTGAACGCTAAACGAACAAAATCATACTAAATGTCCCAGGGGTGATGAATGAGTTAGCAAGTGAAGAACCCCTGGGTTTCTGGGGATGTTTTTTCAGCTGCTGCAGATGGAACTAACCGAAACGTCTCTTTCCAGTTGCAGTCGAAATGTTATGCCCTTTTTAGGCATATAATTTTGTTTTCAGTTGTGCATAATAGAGTTTATTGTACTAACATGTATAACTTTTTTTTATTTTGTTTAAACAAGCTTAGCTTATTTGAAGCGGTTACTTCTTCTCCCTGCCTACAATGTACGTGACAGAAATATTAGATCATTTGTACCAACTCGAAGGTTTAACATTTTATAATCAGTCAAGTTGCTCCTTTGGATCTTTATCATATGATAAAACATTAAACAATTTAAGTACAGGGGGTAAATTTGTCATTAGTACTAACAAAATCAAAACCCGAACATTATGAAACATGTGACTAACGTTCGATTGACAAAAACTATAACCCTAATTGAAATAACCTGCTTTAATTACAACTTATAAATACCCCAAAAACTGTATCACACTGATACAAAAAAAAACCTTTTGGTATTTGATTCAGATTCAAAAATATATTTTTGTACTGTAGAAGGATGTTAAAAATCAATTTTATTTTATTGCTTCGAATTAGGGGTATATGTCCATGCTATTTCATCTAAAAATTCTGAAATACGACGGCCATGCATTTTATTAGAAGTGTCTGTAGTGACGACCACAAACAAGAGGCTCCCAGGAGCCTGAATCGCTCACCTGGTCTTGATGTTGACCCTATACTTTTGTAGAGCTAAATGAGCTGAACATTTAAGCAAGCAACAGCTTTTCTCTACCTGCAATATTTTTCATTCTATAGGCCAAAAACACCATTTTTCACCTATAAGGGACCATAACCCCTATAAGGAGTCATCTGATAACTTCGACCCTATGGAGACTTTTGTAGAGCTAAATGAGCTGAACATTTAAGCAAGCAACAGCTAATCTCTATCTGCAATAGTTTTCATTCTGTAGGCCAAAACATGAAAAATCGCTTTTTTCAGAGGCCGTAACCCCTATAAGGGGTCATCTGACAACTTCGACCCTATGGAGAATTTTGTAGAGCTAAATGAGCTGAACATTTAAGCAAGCAACAGCTAATCTCTATCTGCAATAGTTTTCATTCTGTAGGCCAAAAACATGAAAAATCGCTATTTTTCAGGGGCCGTAACCCCTATAAGGGGTCATCTGACAACTTCGACCCTATGGAGAATTTTGTAGAGGGAAATGAGCTGAACATTTAAGCAAGCCATAGCTAATCTCTATGTGCAACAGTTTTCATTCTGTAGGCCAATAACATGAAAAAAACGCTATTTTTCAGGGGCCGTAACCCCTATAAGGGGTTATCTGACAACTTCGACCCTATGGAGACTTTCGTAGAGCTAAATGAGCTGAACATTTAAGCAAGCAACAGCTAATCTCTATCTGCAATAGTTTTCATTCTGTAGGCCAAAAACATGAAAAATCGCTATTTTCAGAGGCCGTAACCCCTATAAGGGGTCACCTGACAACTTTGACCCTATGGAGAATTTTGTAGAGCTAAATGAGCTGAACATTTAAGCAAGCAACAGCTAATCTCTATCTGCAATAGTTTTCATTCTGTAGGCCAAAAACATGAAAAATCGCTATTTTTCAGGGACCGTAACCCCTATAAGGGGTCATCTGACAACTTCGACCCTATGGAGAATTTTGTAGAGCTAAATGAGCTGAACATTTAAGTAAGCAACAGCTAATCTCTATGTGCAATAGTTTTCATTCTGTAGGACAAAAACATGAAAAAAACGCTATTTTTCAGGGGCCGTAACCCCTGTAAGGGATTATCTGACAACTTCGACCCTATGGAGAATTTTGTAGAGGGAAATGAGCTGAACATTTAAGCAAGCAACAGCTAATCTCTATGTGCAACAGTTTTCATTCTGTAGGCCAAAAACATGAAAAATGGCTATTTTTCACCTTTAAGGGGCCGTAACCCCTATAAGGGGTCATCTGACAACTTCGACCCTATAGAGACTTTTGTAGAGTTAAATGAGCTGAACATTTAAGCAAGCAACAGCTAATCTCTATCTGCAATAGTTTTCATTCTGTAGGCCAAAAACATGAAAAAATGCTATTTTTCACCTTCAAGGGGCCGTAACCCCTATAAGGGGTCGTCTGACAACTTTGACCAAATGGAGACTTTTGTAGAGCTTTTGATGCTGAATCAGTAGCGTGGCCTCAGATTTCCTCTATCTCTTATACTTTTTGATTTATAAGCCAAAAACAGTAGTCTGACCCCCCTAGTCTATTTTTAGTAACGGCGGCCATGTTTTTTAACGGATCAAAAATCAAAACACAAGTTTGGTGCAGGACACCCTAAGGATCATTCATACCAAGTTTCATTAAATTCTGTTTGGTAGTTTCAGAGGAGAAGATTTTTGAAAAATTGTTAACAGACGACGACGACGACGACGACAGACGACGACAGACGACGACGACGACGGACGCCAAGTGATGGTAATAGCTCACATGGACCTTCGGTCCAGGTGAGCTAAAAAGACTTAACATTTTAAAACGCAATATTTATTGTAGATGTAATGTTCAGTATCCTTTGCTAATAGAAAAGGTTAAAAAGATTGTGGGTGTTTTATGTTTCCAAATTAAAGGATACCAAACACAAATTGTAATGTCGTAGACGGCAATAAAGATGCATCCTGCTAAATTAAAATTTATTTCTATTTAATGGCCGAATTGTGTTATATTTTATCACTTTAGTTCATTGAAATGAACTTTGTCAAATTAAAACTGTGTATCTTATTTGTTAGTTATTGTTGTTTTACTGGCTACATTGACCCGCCCAGCCCACCATCATTTATACAGATCTTGGAAACGCAATTTAGGTATTTAATAAGTTCTTTAGAATTGTAAATGTTTGATTTAACGCATAAAAATAAAATATTTGACTGATTTTCTTTTAGTCGTTGACAATTAATATAAGGATATGTATGATTAACCAGTATTGCGTCAAGGAGAAAACAGGCCAGTGTGGTCACCCCATGAGCTGTTTTTGTTGTGCAAAGTTGGAAGTTCCTGTTTGCGTAGTCTGAAACTGAAATTTTCTGCTGGATCTCCTTGAAATATTACAATCCCGTTATAAACACATTGACTATGAACATCTCTATACAAAATTTGAATTGAACTGAATTATGTTTTTTTTTTGGGGGGTATTTTTGGTCACTTTTCCTTTTATTGGTAGGTTTAAATACGTTCATATTTAGGTCAATTTACATTAATTGTTCCCTCCACACGTTAGTTCAGATCAAAACCTCTGTTTTTTTTCTTCTTCTTGAATATCCACTTTATATATTATCAAGTTAATACATTTATGGTTTGAATATCAGTATTTTTTAGTGTTTTATTATTTTGTGTGATTTACCTGCTAACTGATTTTGTCTGCTTTTGGTCTGGGTTTTTGTGTGTGTGAGTGTGATAAAAGCTAGCAACAATTACGTTTGTTAGGCCTATATTTGGAGATTTTTCAGAGTGCCAAGCTTCATGTACGTAAAAGACCCCTTTGTAGACCGCCAAGTAGTGCACCACTTAGGCTACATTTTTCGGCCCTACTTTCCTCTCCCTGTCCCTGTTGTTTTCAAAATTTACTGTTTTCTTTGTTTTTCATCTCACCCTTATATTACTCATCATCCATCATTTCATGTTCATTTTAAGTCTTTTTCATTTTCATCACCTAAAAATAGCGTTGCAAGGGCGTAAAACACATAATCGCTCCCCTTTTCCTGTGGTACTGTTCCCTTTTGTTTTCGATCCCACCCTCATATTTCTCATCATACATTAAAACCATGCAGTTCAGTGTGTTGTGTGTGTCATTTGTTTCATGGTTGTTTTGAACTTCTTTGATCTGTAGGCCATCTCACATTTTTAATGATGTCTTACATGTACAAAGACGTTTTACCCTTATATCCCTACGATTGAAAGAAGCAGAGGTAGCAATGGGGCATCCGAATGTCAAAAGTCCGAAAGGGCAGACTGAGACAGAACCAGTAAACACTAACGAGAACAGGGCGAAAATAGCACTTGGAAAAAAACACAAAAATAACTGATTAGCAATTAACAACGCGAACTGAAGTCGTAGCGAGAGTTAACTCATGTGCTATAGAAGAGAAAGCAGTTCCTGCTTACTATAGCATACACGTCGCGCTGCCAACTGTCAATTCAGTGTGTCAAATCCGGTAAGGAAAAAAAAAAAACAAAACAAAAAAAACACTCACGACAAACCAACATCTGCACTCATCTGGGAGATTGATATCCCATATTTGTCTATGCGCGCACGGTGTCTTCCGTAAAATGTCTTTAATGAAGACAGCAACCGAGAAGTAACATAAGCCCGTGTAAGCATTTTTGTATCAGACGTGACGCCCTGCCAAGGAAATCGATGTAAGTTCCGCAAGCTCTGGAATAATGAATCAATTGTGATACGTTAACTCCATGATGGAATTTTGCTACACAAGAAGTGAAAGTTGAAATCATAACGTTTGTCATAGACTTGTTGCAAGTCCCTCTCTATCATGTTACTCTCTATCATATCATATTTTCAATTGTTTGCTTATTTTACCAATATATATTCTATAACGATTACCGAAACTGGTGCCAATTGGAATCCATACTGTTTGCTGAAAAACACTTCCACCTAACTGAACAAATTTGTTGTCTTTGAGGTTTTGTGTCATAAATTATAGTTTATTCTCCACTGCTTTTGAAAGACCTGTAACATTCCGAGTCGGGTGGTTTTCATTTTCAAGGCAAAGCTTTACTTGATGCTATTGTTTAGTGCATAAAATTATGTCAGATTTTTGGTGCATGGTTGGGTAATATTCAGTCAGGTCAGGACGGAGTTGATAGCCCGGCTTCTGGTCTGGTGATATTGTAACTAATGAATCTAAGTTCCAACATTTATGTGTGAAATATTAATTAAACAATTAATCTATATGGCGCCATTTACATGTAAATGGGCAATATATTACGTATCAATACGAATATTGAAGGAAAGAAACATATTGATAACTTTTTATCTATTACCTAAAAATAAACCTTATTATATAGGTCTTTGATGACCAGTTCTGTGTATTTGATAAGTGAATTGTATTTTAGATAGTAAATTTTATGAAATTTCAAAAAGTAATTTTTATGACTTTTCCTACACTAATGTTTAGGTCTTGGTCTATCGGAAATTCACGCACAAAACCTTTAGGATGAGGGACTGCATGTATAACCTGCAATATAAGGTATACTGTATTGCAGTGCGAAATCTTTGGGGTCATTTAATAAATAAATGCTGGCTATTTTAAATATCCTAGTATCAATTTCGGGTATTAGTATTAGTATAATTTATTGCACCAAATCATGGGCCCTCGAAAGAGCATATATTAATACATAATTCGTACATGAAAAATAATAATCTGACAATAATAATGGAAATAAAATAAACAAATTAGAAAACAAACAATAATTACACGACTCGTGACGATTCATAATCTACTAACAGTCTCTCGTATTTGAAAACATTTTTGGGTATAAGATGCTAACATATTGCATATATTCTCATTTTCACAAGATAACAACCAGATAAATTTGTTAGTTACGTCTAAGTGTTGAAAGTTTGAGCAAAGTTTCTCTACTTCACTGAACAGATTTACCCGCTCTACAGTGTACGAGGAACAGTGCATAAGAAAATGTATCTCGTCTTCGATTTCCTGTGTATTACAAAGTAATGTTTTATGTCAATGAAGGTAATACCAAAGCTGCATGTACCGAACATGGAGGATCAACCTCGAACGTTTAAACAAGGCACACACACAAACACATTGAAAATTAAAATGGTCTTGACTTGATACAGACATTTCCTTACCCACTCGAACAATTCAATAGCAACAAGAAATAATGTGTGCTCACTCAAACAAGAGGCTCCCAGGAGCCTGAGTCGCTCACCTGACTTATGTACCTAAACTATAGGCTATTAGGCAGAAACTATTTAACATTGATCCTTTTCTAAGCGGAATAACTTATTAGCAAAAAAAACCCCAGCAATTTACCCCTATGTTCTATTTTTAGCCATGACGGCCATGTTTTTCACCCAATCAAAAATCCCCACATCAGTTCTGAACATTTTATGCTAATAAACAACTATACCAAGTTTGGTTCAAATGTCTTTTTGGCACATATTCCATATTCTTTCGTTTTTAATATTAAGGTGTCAGAGAAGTGAACATTTTAAATATAATGAGTAAAAGCGCTGTAAAAATGGTCAAATTCGATGTTCTAAGGGGAATAACTCGTAAAAGGAATGGCCCTACAACATTGACTCTATTACATATTTCGTAGATCATGATGTGCTTAACAATATGCAATTTTAATTTCTTAATTATCTCATATAGTTTTCAAGATATTAAGATTAATAAGTGCAAAATCTATAAAAAAAATCAAGGAAAAGGGCAATAACTCCTACATGGATTGTTGAATCTTCTCTAAAATTTCAGGGCAGGTAGATCTTGAGGTGCAGATCACTTTTGTTTCATCAGAATTTAAAAATCTGTCACCGTTTTAGAGTTATTTGCAAAAAACTACAGTTAACCCGTATGTTCTATTTTTAGCCATGGCGGCCATGTTTTACAACCAATCAAAAATGCCCACTTCAGTTCTATAGACCTAATGCAAATAAACATTTGTACCAAGATTGGTTTCAATTAATATTTAGGTGTCAGAGAATTTAACGTTTTAAATGTAACATGGAAATGCTTTTAAAATCGGTAATTTTGACGTGCTAAAGGGAATAACTCCTAAAAGAAATGGTCCTACAACGTTGACTTAACTACAAATTTTGTAGATCTTGATGTGCTTATCAACATGCAATTTAAATATTTGAAATATCTTGAATACTTTTTTAGATATTGCGCTTAATAAGTGCAAAATTTGCCAATAATCCAGAAAAAGGGCAATAACTCCTACATGGGTTGTTGGATCATCTTGAAAATTCAGGGAAGGTAGATCTTCATCCTCGGAAACCCATGGGTTCTTCTCTCGCTTACTCATTCATCACCCCTGGGACATTTGGCATGAAATTGTTCGTTTCGGGTTCAGGATCTGATCTTGAACTTGATATTATTTCTGTATAGAAACAACTTAAAATCGCTTTAGAAAAATGTAAAGCGACCAATCAGGAAGCTCGATACAAAACTACCAAAAACGTAGCATTTCATGCGTAATGTCCCAGGGGTGATGAATGAGTAAGCGAGAGAAGAACCTCTGGGTATCCGAGGATGGTAGATCTTGAGGTGCTTAACACTTTTATCTTGCCAGAATTTTGATATCTGTAACCGTTTTTGAGTTATTTGCAAAAAACTGCAATTTACCCCTATGTTCTATTTTTAGCCATGGCGGCCATGTTTTTCGACGAATCAAAAATCCCCACGGTAGTTTTATACTACCTATGCTAATAAACAATTGTGCTAAATTTAAAAGCCACAGGACTTATGGTGTTAGAGGAGGTAACGTTTGAAAAATGTTAACGACGACGGACGCCAAGTGATGGCAATAGCTCACATGGAACTTTGGTCCAGGTGAGCTATAAAGGATATTCCCAACACAAAGAAATCCAGCAT
This sequence comes from Arcuatula senhousia, assembly GCA_963971305.1. Classification (NCBI taxonomy): domain Eukaryota; kingdom Metazoa; phylum Mollusca; class Bivalvia; order Mytilida; family Mytilidae; genus Arcuatula; species Arcuatula senhousia. Next base: position 49,731,482 of record OZ020305.1, read on the forward strand.
AAAACAATGAGATGTCTTCATGCATCCCTATATGATATATTTCCTTCGTGTATAGTTTCATTATCAACATCCATCAAGCGATTCCTCACGAGCTTACGAAATATGTGGAGAGACGGACGGACAGACATGGTGATCCAATATACCCTAAAAAACAACAGCAAACTTTGTTTTCGGGCATTTAATTACTTATACCAAAACCTACTTTTTGATAACTTTCATGTAAATCAGTTTCAATTTTTTAAAAGACGTTTCCGGGTACATTATGAAATAAAATGAAAGATGAAAAAAAAAAAACACAGAATCCCATTGTATATATAAAACAAGGAATTTTCATTAATAAGGACGATTATGACATCACAATAGTTGTTTGGAAACGAATTAAAACAGTTTTATATTGTAATCAAACAAATAATTACGAGCTATTACATGAAAACAGAAAGAAGTCTTATTTAACTGACATGCTGGGATACAGATTTAAAAATGTTTCTATGTAATAGAAATGAATAACGAGATTTGATTTTAGTCAAAGCAATTATTTCTTTTTTAATTATATTTTCTTGCCACACAGGGTGCAGTTTCGTTGTACCCTGAAAGTACCATAGCTTGTATATACATTTGTAGTATCCTTTTATTAACAACGATTAATTAGTTATTATTTGAGTTTATTGCTTTAGAATAGAACATGCAACTTTGAATTATTGAATGTTTATCAATGAGCTTGGTTTGATTTATATTTGTTTCCTGAGATTTCAATTCACTCTTTTTCAAAATAAAGTACCTTGCAAAGAATCGCTTCATATCTACATTTTTTTTACTGAAAGGGAAAAAAGCATTGGATGAATTATCATACCGCATAATAGTTTGTTTGCTAATACGTTACCTATTTGAATACAATATCTAAGCTATAGTTGGGATGATGTGATTCGAAAAGAAGTATAGATAGAGAGCAGTCAAGAAAAAAAAATTGCTTGATTAAATATTTAGCCGATACAGTCTTTTAATGCACATCATCGTGTTCGAATTTGTCAGTTGACCAAGTTTTGAAGTTCCGATCATTTAATTTAAACATATTTGGCTTTTTGTCTAGATTACAAACAGTATGGATATACTAAAATGATTTCTTCAATACCCATTCGGTCTTCTTTTTGGTTGCCATTTACTGCGTTAAAATAATCATTGTGATGTTTTTGTTCTTCAAATTCTAGTAAGTGAATTTCTTGAGCTCTATAAAATAGACAATTTGCCTGACATTTTCAGATTAGCCTTTACCATTAAAAGCCAATAAGCCATATTACAAACCGATTGACACAGTTGAGTTGGTGAAACGCAGTCTCTTCAAAAAGAGCCAAAAACGCAGATTTGCTTCTTCATTCATATTTACCAGACTCCTTTGATAAATTTCTCGACACGGAGGAACGTATACATGCTCTATCCTTGAATCTCATCTTAAGTTATATTGATGATGTTAGTTCATTACATAATTCATGAGCTGGTGACATTGAGCATCTGATTAATAACCCAAAGAACTTAAGATTAAGAGCGCCATATATTATACGAAGTCGATTTGATATTTGGTGAGTGAGTTGGTATTTTACTCCCTCTCAACACTATATAGGTTATTTGAAGGCGATGAACATGAAAAGGATGATAAAATGAACGAACATGTCATCTTGACATGGAAATTTGGCTTAAAAGCTTAGTAAAGAAGGATACAAGTTGGAAGTTATAGTAAAATATGGTGTTTTTGGTAGAAATATTGATAATTTGATAGTAACTCTAAAACGTTAATCTTTTACTTTTTGACTATTGTATTGTTTCGAAGCATTACAGCGATCAAATATGTCGGTTTTGTGTGATGATATAATACTAAATCATTAGTTGTTTGAAGTGTTATGTTGGATTTAGAATCGATATGTTTGAATTTTTTTTACATCAATCGATAAATGCTTATTAGCTAGCTGTCAGTAACTGCGAGTGTTCCCAAGAGAGTTCCTTTACGTTTCGTTGTTCTCGTATAGAACTCTTGTCTTAGGTTCTCTCTTGGTGAATTGAACTTTTATCGATTTGATTTTTAAATTTTGTTATTTTTGTGCTTCGTACACGATAAACAATAGAGGGAAGGTTGGGCCCAAAAAACTAGTTTAAGCCCGCCACATTTTATATGTGCCTGTCCTAAGCCAGTAATCCTTGTCTAAGCTTTTGTTTGTCCTTGTCAACTATCTGTTTTTTGTTTTATGTCCAAAAATGGGTCTTTCGTTGCTTATCTAGGGATTCGTTTGAATCTTATGTATATTGTATTTTTTGTCTTGGGTCAATGCTGAAGAATGCTGGCTGTTTTCCATTGTGATTTTTTTTTAATTGCCGTTTCTTAAATGTTGGTTGTGTCGCGTACACTTATTCCACATCTCTTTATCGTCTATCAAATGAATATGATGTGAAATATGGGGATGGGGTTGGAAACAAAGAAAACAGCATATTTTGAAGAACAAAGGGATCTATTACGTGCATGAAGCGTGGCCCTTCACACACGTTGGTTCACTATGGTTTGCGGTCAGATTATAGCCTGACGACACCGGTATTCAATATGACGGCTGCCCATTTGATAGTTGGATTCACATGTACATCTGTAGATGACTTTGAACAAAGCTCTATGAAAAAAACGTGATTACTCCGCCCACTCCATCTGATGTATGGTAACTGATTCGTTATTCCAAAGTTTATGGAATATATCTTTACTTCCTTGATAGAGCTTCACAACGTTTGACCCAGATATTGCTTACACAAGTTTATGTTGCTCCTCGCCTGTTGATTTCACTTCAGATTTTTTTCCGAAAGACACCATGCATTCGTAGACAAATATAAGATTTCTATAGCTAAAAAATATGTGAATTTGCTTCAGAGTTTGGACCTTCACTTAATTGATTGTTTGCACCGAGACGTGTCTGTTACAACAAGCAGGAACTGTTTACTCTCTCGGGGCAAGTTCATTTTCCTTTCGATTCGAGTTGGTTCGTAATTATTGCTTTCTTCTAGAGCAGCACGATTTCGGCTATATCCGGGAGATGAACATATAACGATGATGAAATGGGGGCACAATGCCAGTCGGGGTGGAGAGTTTTAACTGCCACTGGATGGATGGGTAGGGACGGGCAATTTAGCCTCCTGCATGTGGATCCCACGGGTTCTACTCTTAACGTGGCCCACAGGTTTCTTTAACGTACGAGAAACGTGACATTTTTCCCAACACGTTGCACCACATGGGTGACTGGTCAGGTTTTCCGCATTGTAGTCTGACGACCCCGGCAATCATTTTGACATGACTGCCCCATTCAACCACCTGGAGCACACATCTCAGTCGCTTTGTGTGCGCTCTTTAATGGACTTTTACCGACAAGCTTAGTGCTGCCGCACGGATTTCGAATTGAACTGGCGTTGCTGATTACTCATCAACGTGTATATTCTTGTATGTGTTTCTTTTGTGTGTGTTTTCTTTTTATGGACATCTGATTTTCGATCTATCGAAACTTGACTACCCCGTTGGGTCCTCTTTGCTCTACAAAATGAAAACTGATTTTGACGTTAAAGCAAATGCTTGAAAATTAGCAGATGATAAAGCATCTGCATGTATATTTGGGTATTGGAGTTAAAAAACAATACAGTCCTTTTATGCGTCCTATATTTGCGATGTTTAGAATTTTTGGAGGCAGTTACTGTGATGAAATTAACACTAATAAAACTAATAGAGAAACGTAACCTCTTATAAAGAGCATATATCATAATCTTCCTTCAGAAAAGTTCCTGTTTTATGTGTGTTTTAAATCTTCAACAGTTAAAATATCAACTTGATAAATTCGCCTTGCATTTTGAAAAGGTTAATTACAATGAAAACCATACACCACATACTAAAGGTTAATTTGACACAAATATGTTTTAAAATTTGTTAAAGTGACTCGGTATGTCAGATAATCCGCAAGATTTGACTAAAATAGTAATACTATGGTAGGATTATGTCATCTTGGATTAGATATTGACAACAAACTGATAAGCACTTGTTGGTTCGATTAGTTTGGATCAGTAAGACTCTCAGTAAAAATTAACTTGTCAAAAATGTTGAGTTGTAAATGTTTAAAAGTATAAATTCACGTCAAAAGATCATGAATTAAATGTACACATTTAAGGCATTGACGTGAAGGATTTGAAAGTTCCTATACTTTTAAATGAATTGCAAGTATTAAAAATCTATGATTTTGCATTTTAATGTCATGTTTTTGGAGCAGATACGACTTAAAATGAATTTTTCCAAAATCCTTATAATATATTTAGAGTGCTGTTTTCGTTTTCATGACATTAATTATTTTGATATGTTTTAATCTTGAGTTTAGGCCCCAGCGCCACAAAAAAAACCCTCAAGTCTGAAAATATTCTTAACTCCCGGAGTACAATCCAACGTGTAAGTATATTTTTTAAGTTTGTGGCGCAATGACCAGAACAGATACCCGTTTAGAGTACACGTGAGTTTGTTTTAGCATTTTATCTGCATTTGGCGAACAAAAATTATGTTCTATCCCTGTTGACGGGTGTCGGTAAAGAAAAAACCTCGTACGAATGGGTAGTTATTGTACAGCATATATGAAAGTTCAATTACCACTTCAAGTAAAAGTAAAAATCTTGTGGATTAAGGTGTTCACAACCGTTGTTTTCGAATTTCGAACATTGAAATTCAAGTCACAAAGACAATCCTAGGAGGTCCTCGAGAAAACTTTATTTTTGTTTTTGTTGTTTTATTTTTTTCAGTTACAGGTGGATCCTGTCCTAACCTGTATTTATGGCGAACCAACACAGCTGGCCAATAGTTCATTTTAGAAAGCACTCTGGTCTCAGCTCCGCTATTGTTATGGCTACATGTTAATTGCCCGACATTACCAGGTTCTCCATTTTGCATTTATAACTCGAACACCCTATTATTCATACTAGTTGATCTTCATCCCCATTACTCAATCATCATTCCATATTTATTTGATTATTCATCCCTCGTTTATTATCAGGCTCTCGCATTTTTTGAGTTATATGTTAAATTAAAATTATTAAATATAATAAATGTGATTTAGCGAGTTGGTGTTTTTCGCCCTTCCAACACTTTATAAAAAGACCACTGGAAAAGGGAAAAGGCGGATAGCTGAGGAAAATCTTTCCTATGGAGTGCACTACGTGGCGGTCAACAAAGAGATCTTTTACGTGCATGAAGCACATGACACTCTTCATTTACGTTGGTCAACCGTCAGGCTTTCCGTATTATAGACCTGACAACCCCCGCGGAGGAGTTTTATACTATTACGCCACCTAGGGTACATATCTTGGAGGCTCCTTGGACTGATCACCAACCCGATGTAAGAATCCCAAGACCCTTAGACCCCTCTTAACGACAAGCTAGGCTCTGCTTCGCCACGAGATTGAAGATTAAACTAAATACTAGTAAATAAGAACTTTGACAAAATGCTTGTTAACCATAAAAGGAAACAATCCCACAGAAAATATTTATTTTTCTTAATAAAAAAATATACAAACGATTGCGGCAAGGCGTGGCAGGAATGTGTTGTACTATATACCACAATATGCATAAGTGATGTTGAAATTGAACTTTTTCAGGTTTTTGCAAACATGTAAGTTACATTGAAATATTTTAATGGGACAAGAAATCTAGGTGCATTTTGATCAATATTATTGAATATTATATAAAATAGGTTTTCTAAAAACTAAACTTTAATGTATGCAACACTTTGAATAGTTTTATACAGGTGTACATTCCTTTAGCTGGATTTATCTATGTCTAATTTTCGTACTACAGCCTTCTTAATGAAAACTATCAAAATTCAAAATGACAAGTTTAGAAAACATTGTTATTTCTCACCGGTATTAATTTAGGATTAGGGTTTCAAACAGGTGTTCACGGCAATTCTTATCTAATAACACAGGTTGCATGGGGTTAGATATTATCAATAGTTTTCAGCTCTTCCCGCAGAAGTGATAGGTTTCGAAGCACGTTTGACTAAATTTAAATAATCAAATCTTAACTCTATGAATGAAATTTTCTCTTGTTTAACTGTCAATCTATAAAACATAATGAAAGATTTGACAAAATCCTATGTTTGATCAAGGTTTGACAATAAAAGAGATAATTTATGACACGCATATAAGTCATATATGCACAAGGTATAATTTATTGCATGGTAAGACATTAAGCTATTTACCTTAAATTGCATTACCGAATTGAAGGACGTAAGTTAAATAAGTATTTCTAATGTCTCTAATTATGACACAATTACTTTAATTTTCAAAAGCATAGAATACAGGTTGGGATACACACAGCCAAAACATAATTCGAAAGGACTAGATTTCTCCCAATATCCTGATAAATTGTGATATCCCACGTGCTAATTTGACTTCCCTCAGTAATACCCCTTCTCGCTAGAGATGTTTTTTCCGTCCGTTTGTCTACTTTTTCCCGGAACAGATTTAATGGGTTGATATCAAGTTTAGCCTACAGTTTACACATGATGATTTGTGCCGTGCCTCACCTTTCTAGTTCAGTCGTAACCTGCTGCCTGGTTACAGCCGACTTGTAAAAACGTAAAATAACTTTTTTTCTTCCAAGCAGCCGAAAATTGTCTTCAACAGGGAGACTTTTATCTATGCTCCAGCCAGAACCTACACATAATAATCAAGTCCGGTATACTTACATTGTAAGACAAACTAGTATCGACCTCAAAGACTTTTTATCTGCTATTTCTCAATTTTCATAGGAACACTGAAGATCGTATTAGATTTTTCCTACTAAAAATATTTTCAAAATTTGAACAATAATATGAATGGTTGAGTGAGTTGGTCTTTTACACCCTTGCAACGCTATAAAGGTTATTTAAAGGCGATGAACATGAAAGGGAGGGATGATCAAATGAACGCGAAATGCTGTATAGAAATGAAATATGGGGATGGGGTGGGAAATTTTTAAAGACCACTTGAAAAAGGAGAGGTGGATAGGGTTAAAAGTTAAGTCTATGTGGTGCACTACTTGGCGGTCCACAAAGGGGTCTTTTACGTGCATGAAGCGTGGCACTCTCCATATACATTGTCCCCACTATGGCCAGTGATCAGGGTTGCCGTATTATAGACCTGACAACCCTCGCGGATGAGGGACACCTTATTTAGCCACATAGTGTACACACTTTGGATAAACAGTAATAAATAAAATGTTGTTTTGAAAATTAGAATGGTAACTTTTTTATTGCTTTACATGCGTATCTTAACAAATAACATTTCATCATCAGAGGCAAAAAGTTTACACAAGAAAGTCGAAAACCTAGAAATTTTGAATGGAAGGTAATCATACCAACTTTGCAGCGACCTATGGTCATGTTGAAGACTGTTGTGTCGCGTACACTTATTCCACATTTTTTTTTATCGTCTATTAGTTCGAAAAAGAAAGCCAAAGCACCAAGGATATTGATCATGTGCAGCATTAGGAAAGAAACCCAATTATACAATTGAAAAATTTCAAAAATATTTTATTTTCCACCACTACATGCACTATCGGTTAATGATCCAGTGGAAGCAGCAAATCGAGTATAAAAGAAATGGAAGGAAAAAATAGGGAACAATTATATACGGATTGGTAAATGATCGACAAATTTAGCCATCTGATCTGTAGTGGTTCTAAGGAATATTTTTTTTATATTTTGAATCTATTTAGAAATTGTCTATTTTATTTTACAAACTTTCCCAACCATACATTTTACATTATAAGTCAAGTTCAATATAGTTTTTGACATACCTTCAATTTGTCCTTGAGTGTAAAGTTTGTTTGCTTTCTCAAATACATGTTATTTCATTTTCATAACATTAAGGTCTTAAACTCGGAATGTATGTTTTTGTTTTAGATGTCACAGAAGAGAAGCATGTACCATGATAGTAAAAATCAACATTACGTTACAAAGTCCAGAAACATGTGTTTACATTCAACTAATTATTTACACCATACATGACAGAATGTAGCTTCAATTTACTTGCTTAGTACATAATCATATTTATAGAATGCCAAAGTCTTTAGTTACAGAAGCATTCCTATAAAATATTTCTGGACTAAAATTTTAAGCACTAAAAGACCATGGTGTATGTAATGGTTCGTTTTCATTATAATTAGAATCCCTTTACAAGCATTTTAAAGTCGTCCGACTTGTCCGACACGAAGTTACCATTAAAATAGTTTGAAATTTTCTGAATGTCTAAATTAAAAATCGTGTAAAAAACTTAGTTTTCTTTGAATTGCACTTAGTCGATATTCTCGGTCACTGACTCAACGTGCTTTTCAACATATTGGGTACGAGTACGCTTTATACTTCAGGTTTTCGAAAACAGACATTTATGAAACCTAGTTTAATCCTTTTTAAATACAGCAGATTCATTTTATGTTCAGGTTCACGTGAACATATGATGGGTTGAACGTTTCTTATACACCTTTTATAAACAAAAAGCTTGTTATATTTTCGACCTGGGTATCCGAGGTACTAGTGCCTGATAACGAAGAAAGAATTTTTTAAGGGATCGTATGAGACGTATTTTCTTATAGCATGAAAGCATTTTAAGGATTTTACTTAATAAGAAAAAAATACCGATTTTATTAAAATACATGTACAAAGCAATTATTAGTATCTTTGTTAGTAGGATAGAAGAGATGTTAGAAAGCTCAAGTCTAACAATGCAGTACATAAAGTCTGCTATTATTATATAATGTGTACGCGCAAAAAACTTTAATTTCAATTGAGCTTTGTACCCAAGCAAACACTTTCATAACAACAACTTTTCATATAATTGCTAAACTACCAATCATTTGCTACTAAAACATAACATGTCATTTCAAGAGAAAACGACGGAAATATCAAAATAAAAATTTCGATTTTTGAGGAATGTTGCTTATTTACTGTAATTGTTTTGATCATGACTTGGCAAAGATTAAGTAAGAACAAGGTTAAATCGAACAAGAGGCTCCCAGGAGCCTGAATCGCTCACCTGGTTTTAATGTCAACCCTTTAAAGACTTTTGTATAGCTAAATGAGCTGAATGTTTAAGCAATAAAAAGCTTTTCTCTATCTGCAATAGTTTTCATTCCAAAGCAAAAAACACTATTTTTCACCTCTAAAGGGCCATAACCCCTTAAAGGGGTCATCTGACAACTTTGACCCTAAAAAGACTTTTGTAGAGCTAATTAAGCTGAACATTTAAGCAAGCAACATCTTTTCTCTATCTGCAAAAGTTCAAAAACACTATTTTTTGCCTTTAAGGGGCCGTAACCACTATAAGGGGTCATCTGGCAACTTTGACCCTATGGAAACTTTTGTAGAGCTAAATGAGCTGAACATTTAAGCAAGCAACAACTTTTCTCTATCTGCAATAGTTTTCATTCCATAGACCAAAAACACTATTTTTTGCCTTTAAGGGGCCGTAACCCCTAAAGGGGGTCATCTGACAACTTCTACCATATGGAGACTTGTGTAGAGCTAAATGAGCTGAACATTTAAGCAAGCAACAGCTTTTCTCTATCTGCAATAGTTTTCATTCTATAGGCCAAAAACACTATTTTTTGCCTTTAAGGGGCTGTAACCCCTATAAGGGGTCATCTGGCAACTTTGACCCTATGGAGGCTTGTGTAGAGCTAAACGAGCTGAACATTTAAGCAAGCAACAGCTTTTCTCTATCTGCAATAGTTTTCATTCTATAGGCCAAAAACTCTATTTTTTGCCTTTAAGGGGCCATAACCCCTATAAGGGGTCATCTGACAACTTTGACCTTATGGAGACTTTTGTAGAGCTAAATGAGCTGAACATTTAAGCAAGCAACAGCTTCTCTCTATCTGCAATAGTTTTCATTCCATAGGCCAAAAACATGAAAAAATGCTATTTTTCACCTTTAAGGGGCCGTAACTCCCATAAGGGGTCATCTGACAACTTCGACTCAATGGAGACTTTTGTAGAGCTTTTGATGCTGAAGCAGTAGCGTGGCATCAGATTTCATCTATCTCTTATACTTTTTGATTTACAAGCCAAAAACAGTAGTCTGACCCCCCTGGTCTATTTTTAGCAACAGCGGCCATGTTTTTCGACGAATCAAAAATCCCCACATCAGTTCTGTGGGGGATACCCTAAAGTACCACCAGACCAAATTTGGTTTGAATCTGTGCAGCCGTTTCAGAGGAGAAGAAGTTTGAAGAAAAGTTAACGACGACGGACGACGACGACGACGACGGACGACGACGACGACGGACGCCAAGTGATGGCAATAGCTCACATGGCCTTTGGCCAGGTGAGCTAAAAAGACGTCAATCGAGATTTAGTTAGTCCGTCTGAAAGTGCAAATCAATTTGACAATGACAAAATCACAATTAATTTGAAATTGATACAAATCAAAGAAATTCTTGTGGATACTAATCGAATGAGGAATCTGGACAATTTTCTCAAGATATATCATTAAATGTGATAATGTAATCATTATTTGTGTCTTTATGGTCAATTTCAAGTCTAATTTGCCAGAGAAAAGTTTTAGTCTCAAATCTGGGTCTATGAGACATTTCTTCGGTTAAATGCACTTTTTTGGACCTATTTTACAATTTACATTTTTTTCTATATTATTTTTAAGTGTACAACCCTTACGGGTTCCGGGTGGCGAATAGGCCCGCAGCAGCGCTAAGCTTGTCGGTAAAAGTCCACTAAAGAGCGCCCAGAAACCTGACATCGGGTCAGGCCGCTTTGCCCACAAAGCGACTGGGATGTGTGCCCCAGGTGGTTGAATGGGGAAGCCCTGACATCGAGAGATGCGGGGTCGTCAGGCGATAATGCGGAAAACCTGACCGCAAACCATAGTGGTGCACCGTGTTGGGAAAAATGTCACGTTCTTCGCACGTTAAAGAACCCTGCTGCAGGTCTCGGTAAGAGAAGGACCCGTAGGATCCCAATGCAGGAGGCGAAATTTATCGTCCCTACCCATCACTCCTTTTTCCAGTGGCAGTCAAAACTCTCCTACCCGATTGGCCTTGTGTCCCCATTTCCTCCACTTCATCATCATTTCATGTTTATTGTATCACCACTTTCATGTTCATCTCCCGGATATAGCCGAAATCGTGCTGCTTTGGGAGTAAAGCAAAAACTAACTAACTAACTAACTAAATAAGTGTACAATTTCGGGGCTTTCAGGAGCATAAATTTGTTTTGGTGCTATCGTGAATGACTATTGGTTCATTTTTGCATGTCCATTGTTGCCTCTTTCAGCATAAGGATAGTAATTATAAAGAATCTTTTGAGTTCGAACAAGGAAGCCAGAACACAGTAGCGAGAATATTTATTTTTCAAAGACAATATAGTCCAATAACACATCTCTATTAACTTTAAATGCTAAAAGTGGAAACAGTCTTGCATTTTTTTAAAACACAATGTAAATGATAAAGAACAACATTGCTAAGATTCTATTAACTGATCGAAAATAAACCAGGACGTATATATTTCGCCACATCATTGTTGTGCCATATTTGAGAATATTGGATTTATAAGATCTAATTTCGTTAACCGAGGCGTCAGAATACTATTCCCTCAAGGAGTAAATACATATACAAAACTTATATATCACAAATAATCTGTTATTAAACACCAAAGAAGGTATACAAGACTTATCAATGAAAAGACTAGACGTTGTCGTATAATTGTACTCTTAAATTTTAATTCAAAACTTTTCTTAAATGTAAATATTGATCTTTTCTGTGGTCAATTCTTATTTATTAACAGATAGATTTGCACTTTATGTTGACATCAAAGCTGAAGGAAGACCTTATGATAAACTAAACTTGTTGACACAAATGATTTATCTTTTTTCAAACAGGCAAATCGTCCTTTAATGAAAACAATAACCTAATTTTATTTGTTCAGTTAAGCCTTTGATATAGTTTTCATATATTTAATAAAATTTCATTCAATATTTGCTGCACTCGAAAATCTCCAACACGAATCTATGTTAAATTGATTTTTGACTTAAAATAATATGCTGTGCTTTGACATTCTGAAGAAAGTTTAGTGGGTCAAAGACGGTGCCCGTATCCTACACATGAATGTCAAGTGTCTGTACATGAACACATGTAATATACGAATTTCAGCTGCATGCAATAGTTAAATAACGGTTCTAACAATTTTAGGGCAGGTAACGAGACATTTAATTCTTCCGTAGATGACTCTTTTCAATGTGAGATGACCAGGTTGAGATGCGAGCACGTGCAGCGATCTCATCTCACACTGGTCAATTGACCAATAATAACCGCCGGTACTCATATCGATCGATGAGGTCGACCAATGAAATGCAATGTTATTTCAAACTTTCGGTTTTTAGAATGAAGTAACCTAAGGTTTCAGAATTTAAAAAAATAATTTCTTACGGAAGAAATAGGTACTTACACGCGTTCTTGGAAACCCGGCAATGATCTTTCACTCGTGATAGAATTTTTTGGGTCTTTTGACTCGTTCCGCTGCGCTCCACTCGCAAAAAGACTGAAAAATTCTATCACTCGTGAAAGATCAGCCGGTCTTTTCCAAGAACTTATGTAAGAACCTATAACTCTGTATTTATCATAAAACGTTAAAAGTGACTCATACAGAAAGACAGGCGAAATAAGAGCCGAAGGCAGAAAGTGGACAAAAGCAGAACAGAACGGAACAGAAGACAAAAAGACAGAAATAAACCCAAACAGAACGGAAGACAGAAAGACGGACGGAAACAGAATGGAAGCTTTCATATATGATATCATTTTGCGCAGCTGAATAAAAAATTAGAGTAACGAGAAGCAATGACAGAATAAAATGCAATTGAATTAAATTTACTTGTTAAAAGCAGCCCTTAAAAATAACGGATACACATTAAACTTCTCCCCCCCCCCCCCAAAAAAAAAAAAGAGGAAGAACGAGCATTATGTCTCTTTTGTACCACCAAAGACAACTTAATTCATAGGTTTTAGAATCTAAAGTAACTAAACAAACCATGAAGACCATCGTTTTGCAACCAAGTGTGGAGCACAAATTACATTTTATAACTTAACAATGTATCGATGTGTTACATGTATCAACGTAAGAGAAAATATTCTCGTTTTGTTCATTTAAACATGATGTGTTTTTTTATTAATTTCTTCCAGATTTCAATGTGGAATGATCGCGTGATTAAACCACTTGTTTGTTTGGTTTGATCGCACGATGGGAATGACGCTATGATTCCAGAATCATTCCACAAGTAATTTATACATTGCATGTGAACAGTTCTTCCAGAATCAATACGCAATGATTGCATGATGAAAATGTAGTGTGAACACGGTATTAGACAATTGAAATGAAAAAGATGTTTCAAGATTTTTTTCAGGCCAGAAGAAACAAAAACCCTGTAGCTTATGCACAGGTCACATTTCCCATTTCAGAGTAAGTGTGTAAATGGGTTGGTGTTATACGCCATAAGGGGGATGAACATAAAAAGGATGATAAAATGATCATAAAACGATAATGAGAAATGTAGGGTTATGTGGCAAAATAGGTCCAGTAAATTTTAAAGACGACTGGAAAAGGGGAGAGGTGGGTAGGGGCATAGTTTTTTAAAACTCAACATAGGTCAGACGCAGTCTGGTTTATTCACAATTTCCCTGATTTGTACAAAATAATTTTAAAAAAGATGTGTGGTTCAAATGCTCCAATCTGACCCCCGTCTGATGCTTAGCAGTTAGTTATAGAACAGAAAGCCTCTAAACACAAACAATAAAGTGATAAACTAAAAACTGACCAAAAACACACACAAAGTACATGTGAGACATGAAAGCCTCTTAAGTTTGCTGTGTTTATTAAGGTATTATGGGACAATTGAAATTTTTGACAGTATTCATGATAGGGTCATATTCATAAAATTGTCAAACATTTTTTTTAGCCGGAAACTATTGATTTCAGCATGGGAGGGCTCTTTTTAATTTAGTTATGCCAGTTCTTATCTGAACAGCACTGGCGATCTAAAATCGACAAATACTTATAAAGTAGACAGAAATTAAGTAACTTTAAAATCGCCCATTAAAATATAATATGATTAGCAATGATAAAATCTGTATTGGTTTAAACGACATTAAATTTAATCGATTCCTCATCTGATACCATCTTAACCGATTACGAACATGAAAAATGTAACAATATTTATACAGTGAAAATCAGTTTATGATAGCCACAGCCTGTTAGCCACCTAAGTAATACATAACAGAAGACCGATTTGTTTTGATAAAGACTTCTTATATAAAGTTAACTTTTAAATACATTAAAATAATAAATGATTTGTGAAATTATTAAATTTAATGCTCAAGAAAATGTTTCGACGTCAACATCCATACAATAAGTCTAGGTTTGTATTCTTTATATCAGTAGAATCTTTTTTTTTCAAATGTTAGTTAGTTATTGCTTTACTCCCAAGCAACCCGATTTCGGCTATATCCGGGAGATGAACATGAAATCGGTGATACAATGAACATGAAATGATGATGAAGTGGAGGAAATGGGAACACAAGGACAATCAGGTGACGAGTTTTGACTGCCACTGGAGAAAGGACGGGAAATTTAGCCTCCTGCATGGGATCTTAATCTTACGGACACCTGCAGCAGGGTTCTTTAACGTGGGAGGAACGTGTCATTTTTCCCAACACGGTGCACCACTATGGTTTGCGGTCAGGTTTTCCGCATAATCGCCTGACAACCCCGCATCTCTCAATGTCAGGGCTGCCCCATTCAACCACCTGGGGCACACATCCCAGTCGCTTTGTGGGCAAAGCGGCCTGACCCGATGTCCGGTTTCTGAGCGCTCTTTAGTGGACTTTTACCGACAAGCTTAGCTCTGCTGCGGGCCTATTCGCCACCGGAACCCACACGGGGCTTTTTTCAAATGTTAGTTTATCTAAAATAAAGCAAGAAGCAGAAGTACCAATGCGGCATTCGAATGTCAAAAGTCCGAAAAGACAAAGACAAAACCTGTAAACACGAACGAAATCAGCACGAAGCAGCAGATAACACAAAAACACAAAAAAACTAAACAATTGAAAAGCAATCAACAACTCGAACTCAAGTCGTAACAAGAGTGAACGCTGGCCCTATTTACTATAGCACATACGTCGTTCCGCTAATAGTTTATTCATCTCCACGCATCTAAGAGATAGAAACCCCATACTAGTATTTGTCTATGAGTGAATGATAATACTTCCATAAAATTTCTTCAATGAACACAACAACAGAAGGCAACGTAATCCTGTATTAATAATTTTTGGTTTGATGCGACGCTCTATCGAGGAAATTGATGTAAGTCCCACAATCTTTAGAATAACAAATTAGTTGTGATACCTTAACTCCATTAGCAGGAGCGGACGGAATGTTGCTACACAAGAAGGGAAAGTTGACGATTGGAGAGTTGAAGCCATCGCGTTTGTCATGAAGCCTTGTTAAAAGACTTCCTTGAGTGTCTATTTCGAGATGTAGATCCAAACATGAAGCATACTTCCAAAAATCCGTTTCGTCATTAAATCAAGTTCTAAGGGATATATGAGATGGAGAAAGTCGCCAAATCGAGATTCGTTCTTAGAAAGAACATCATCAATATAATGGAGAGAAAGGTTAAAAATAGTTAGTCTACGATCTTTTTTAGTCTAGAAGTGATTTCCCGATTAAAGCATTAAGACGACGAGCAGCGACCCTTGGTCATGTTTCTTTATGTTGGTTGTGTCGCGTACACTTATTCCACATCTCTTTATTACGTATACCCAAAGAGAAATCATTCAATGGTAGACGGTAATAGGTGTACGCAACAACCTACGTAAACAAATGGCAATTTAAAAGTCTACAGTGGAAGACAGTCAGCAGCCTTCAATATGACTACTGGTCTTGTTTTAGCCCTAGATTCACAATTTAATACACGAGATCCAATACCAATCCTTAAATTACCGGCGAAATACCCATTACCATGCAGACATAGAGTATGTAAAGAAAAGTAATCAACATTGCGTTAAAATAATAACTAGTTCAAGACAATTAAAGCCAAGTTTAAAAATCGAAATATATCAAAATCCATTTTAACTTTTTATGTCGCCTGCGACGTGTTGCAGAAAAGACATATAGGGGTTACTTTGGCACCATCCGTCGTCTTGCGTCGTCCTGCAGCCTCACAAAAATTTCCGCCGCAGTTTTCAAGGAGACTATACATGTCATAACCTCTTGATATTTGGTATGTAGCTTCCTCCTATAGTACGATATGGTGTTAAGCGATTTTATGCCCGTTACTCATCTACTTCCTGTTTACCGAATATTTTAAGACACAGGCGACATACGTCTTCCATGGAAGACTGTAATTCTAGTTATTGAATTGGTGCTCAAAGAGTTCAAATCTAGCGATTTGACAACATTCAATTAACAAGTTTTATTTATTTTTTGTTGTTGCTCACCTTAACAACATTACACTATTTTACACAATAAAGGCACGAATATTCAACAATGAAACCAACTCCTAAAGTTTGCAGATGTGCCTTAAATTTCAGATGCTGAATACAGCCTCCAACAAATGCAAACTCCTACCAGATGCACAATGCCCATATATTTTCTATCCTTTAATATAGAGTAGTGTTTCCCGGTTTAAACAAAGCGTTATCAGCTTCTTATTCATTGCGGGGGACAATACACACATCTCAAAAGCTATTATATTATTACGTGTATCCCGGATAAGTGTTTTGATTATAATCCGTTAATCTTTTTGAGACAAATATAGGCGAAAGGGTGACAAATTGAAAACTATCTTTTGTATTTTTGATCTTTCTTATCGCGAGTTATCTCATTATTCCTTCAGAAGGGGTCATCACATGTGTTTTATCCGTTAATAAATATACTTAAAATGCCACACCGGGTCATTTATATTACAATGAAAGCAGTATTATTATACCACTGCATGGGGGCAATGTTTATGAAAGTGGCGAATTATTCTTTGAAGAAATAAAAGGCAAATACAGGTTTTTACCCTATTATGAATCGTTCTTCCTTTTGGTCCTTGTAGACAATAAACTTGCGCCTTTTAAAATGTTTATTAAGTTAAATTTGTAAATTCTCAACTGCCAAGCTGAATGAAATTGGCTATATCCGAGAAATGAACAGAAAAGGTGTACCGTGTTACCAGCAATGCCAACAAATTACGTGGAAAAAGAAACATGATAAATGACCGCAGCGAATAAACAATCGCCTGTACTTCCTTTTAGGTAAGAAATGAAATCCTTTTACCTAATTAAACTTTTAAGGCTTGTCCCCATGCGGGGCCTTGGCGGCGAATAAGCCTCCGGCAGTAGCCACAGAGGTTAGTCGAAACAGGATACTAAGGATTTCGGGATTCCGACATTTGGTCCACAGAGCGACCAAGGTGGCGTAATAGGTTGGCGCTCTCTACACGGCGGTTATCAGGTCTGTAAATCGGAAAGCATCAACGCTTACCATTTTGGCCTAACGTATCTGGAGTGTCGAGCTTCATGCACGTAAATGATCTCTTCGATGACTGCAAAGCAGTGCACCACAAGGGCTAAATATTCAACCCCTATCCACCTCTCCCCTTTCCAGTGGTTTTTAAATTGTTTCCCACCTCAAGCCATATTTCACGTCATCCCTTCATGTTCATTTTTTATTCTACTTATGCTCACCGCTCTTTTAATAGCGAGCATAGCTCGCAAGCGGGCACGAAGTGTCCGCTCGAGCGGAGAGCTCTACGGTATTTGTTTCCGCGAGAAATTTGCTAATGCTGATTTAGATTTTTTATGGTCCGGAAAGGGTTATTATTTTTACAGGACCGGAGTGAATGTTAAAATAATTTATAAGAAAAGAAATAATGCTTAAACAAATAATAAATTGCGCTTTTTACAAGAAAATAATATTCTTAAAATAATAAATACACATAAGCTGCTCGTTTCGTCTTGGTTATATGCACGTACGAAACTAACGTGTCGAAGCTTAATCGCCCCATACCATTTCGCCCCAAAATGAGCAAATGGAAATATTGGAAAATAAACAAAACGTAGTAACCCTTTTAGCTATGCTCGCATTTAGGCAATGCCTACTCCATATTAATTATGCATATGCTAGGGCGTAAAACAACAACGCACTCACGTTTACATCTTGTTTGCAAACCGATCATCATACAGAAGAGTATTCCTTATAAAACTCGAGGGGCAAATAAACATAGCATTTATTCAGGAGGATGCATTATATTTTATATAATCTTTGAACTCGGGTTGCTCAAAGCCTACAATGATGTTTTCGTTAGCTAGGTCTCATTCTGAAAAAAAAAATCATGTTAGTGTTTTTTTTTTCGAGCTTGAACAGGTCGTTTGAATAAGTTTCTTCAGATGGCAATTAATAACTCGAGATCAAATAGCTTAAATTTAATGATGGCTAGGAATGAAAATGCCAAAATATATATATATAAAATCCAAAAGTACAAGAATGTGTTTATTTTTTAATGAATTGCGGTATTTGATACCTTTAAAATAAGTAAATGTTGATCTTTCTATATATTTCTTAGCATTGCTGTCAAGCTGAAAGACATGCATGGTTAGAACGAATCAATGGAGTACTAATGGGCATGAGGTTAATGTTATAGTGAGAAAAATACATACAGTGTGTTATTGAGTATTCTGTACATGTACTTTTTAAAAACTAGAATACTGACATAGTCAGAAAGGGCCCCGCGGCAAAAAATCTAAGCGTTTTCAAAATCATACGAAGTTTGATTATAACCACTAAGGCATGTTCCATGGAATGCGTATGAAACTTCAGAGCTGTATTGTTAATAGCCTTTCAGTTTTAGTGTTCACAAAGTCCAATTCTCAAAATCTGTGATTTTCGATAAAAAAAAGAATTTTTTTCCAAAAATATCAAACAGATTTACACGTAATTTTAATATGCAAATCATGACATGCTACTTAGCAGCTGTACAAAGTTTCAGAACTGTATCGTTAACAGTTTTTGAGTTTTCGCGTTCACAAAGTCCAATTCTCAAAATCTGTGATTTTCGATAAAAAATGAAGTTAATTCCCCAAAATATTTCACATTTTTGCATGCAATTTTAATATGCAAATTATGACATGCTACTAAGTAGCTGTACAAAGTGAAAATTATAGGGCGTCCGCATCGAAAATGGGAGGCCTAATAACAAAAAAAAATAAATAAGCTTCAGAAAATGATCAGGATTTATAAATACTAGAAGGCACCCGCGAATTCGCGGGGAAAGTTGCCTGAACATTTCCATCGATATGGGACCTTAGAACTGAAAACCTGAATGCTGACAATAATGGGCTAACATAAATACAGATGCACATAAATTATTGTAAGTAGTGTTTCCGTCCATTTCCATATTTCAAGTGGTTCTCAACATTCATTGTTCCTTTGTTAACCACAACACCTCCTGATATATTTCTCATCAATTTCTGTTCTTACATTATCTCCTTAATGTCTATCGTCCATATATGAGGGAGGGGGGGGTAGGAGGGGGTCTGATCCCGTAATCCCGAACTAATTTTTACAAAATCCCGTCATCCCGATTTAAAAATGAGAAAATCTCGAATCCCGGTAAAGTTCCCGGAATCCCGAACTTAAATTGTCCAAATCCCGGAATCCCGAGCTTTATTATGGCCAATCCCGGTGTCCCGAAAAAGGTCCAACCCTCCTCATATATTACCCATATTATGCAACTAACTGACTCACTCCAAACATCATAATGTACCCACTCTTTGCTCATTTACCCGTACCAGTACTGTTTTGGTTTTTTTTTGCCTATCAAAAATGAAAGGGTGATAAATTTATGTTTATTTTCGTGCAACGTTTTCGACGGTCTATTTTTAGATGCTTTCGTGATTTTGATTTCTCACGTTTTCGTTATAGACATAGATGTACGTGCTCTGTTTTGTCTGTATTTTTGCCCCGTGTTTCGTGTTGGGAAACATATTTCTTGTGTCCCCTTTGCCACTCTCATTAAACATATAAAAAGAGGAGGAGGTAAACACCAACTAACTCAGTCACTCACTAAAACATTATTGAACCACTGTTTTGCCCATTTACCCGTACTGGTACTGTTTTTTTTTTCATTTTGCTTGACATAAAAATAAACCATAAAAAGTGAATTTCAATACCCTACCCCCACCCCCAATATATTTCTCTTTATCATTTCAATTCAAGTCATGTTAATTTTATCATCTCCTTTATATAACCCCTACAACTTGGCTGCGTGTAGCATTCTTGTTGTATTTAGAGCCTGTATCTTTACCAAAGTTTTTTGGTGTAGTTTTAGGTGAACTGGTTGTCAGTTGCAACCTACAAATTAGCACCAGTTCGACAGGTTTTGGCCTGTTAAAATCGTTTCAGTCCTATGAATTTTGGCAATTTATGTAACATAAATATAACCTATTTCAATGAATTATCATAATTCCTTGCCTATTTAAAATATTTGAAAACAAGTAAATCTGTGAGCTTATGCTCACGAGTGATACCCCCGCTCCCAAAACCTAAGTTAAACAGAATGTAGACTACCTAGGAGCATGAAATTGGTATACACCACATGGTACTATATAATAAAGCTGTTTACAAAATATCAGACCTCTATCTCATGTAGTTGCTTGGGAAACTGTGACGGAAATTATGCATTTATGTCGGTTATATGTAAAAACCTAAGTATTCGGTAAACAGGAAGTAGACTACCTAGGAGCATAAAATCGGTATACACCATATGGTACTATAGGATAAAGCTGTATACAAAATATCAGACCTCTATCTCATGTAGTTGCTTGGAAAACTGTGACGGAAATTTTGCATTTATGTCCGTTATGTGTAAAAACCTAAGTATTCGGTAAACAGGAAGTAGACTACCTAGGAGCATAAAATCAGTATACACCATATGGTACTATAGGATAAAGCTGTATACAAAATATCAGACCTCTATCTCATGTAGTTGCTTGGGAAACTGTGACGGAAATTTTGCATTTATGTCCATTATGTGTAAAAACCTAAGTATTCGGTAAACAGGAAGTAGACTACCTAGGAGCATAAAATCAGTATACACCATATGGTACTATAGGATAAAGCTGTATACAAAATATCAGACCTCTATCTCATGTAGTTGCTTGGGAAACTGTGACGGAAATTTTGCATTTATGTTCATTATGTGTAAAAACCTAAGTATTCGGTTAACAGAAAGTAGACTACCTAGGAGCATAAAATCGGTATACACCATATGGCACTATAGGATAAAGCTGTATACAAAATATCAGACCTCTATCTCATGCAGTTGCTTAGAAAACTGCGACGGAAGTTTTGTTACGGACGGACGGACGGACGGACGGACGGACGGACAAGGGTAAAACAGTATACCCCCCTCTTCTTCGAAGCGGGGGTATAATAATGGATTCGGACCTGTAATTTTTAAATTCCTAAAACGCTATTTCTTTGCCTGCAGTTGGACATTTTGCTAACTTCTTTTCATTTTTTTTTTATTGTTTCGTTTATTGTTTCATTATTTTATATATCTACCTGTCCTGAAGGCTAAAAATATGCACAATGTAACACATACCATATACCTGTATCGAAGTTGATCAGTTCAGGTTACTTTTAGTGATCATCAGATAGGGGCGGTTTTAAAATTATTGGGATAGAATTCGGACGCTATTTCTTGGACTCCAGTTAAACATTTTACTAACTCCTTTTTATTTTATTTTTTGCTTCGCATATCATGTTACGTTTCTTGTTTTATTATCTTTTATCAAAACCTGAAGGGTGCTTAAATATTGGAGATAGAAACGAACGTATGGTTAATTTGTAATTTTAAAATCAAACTCGGCTATATTCCGTATTTTTTTTTAACGTTTTGTCCCCCCATTCCCCCATAGCATCACAGAAAAATGAAATATTCAATAGTGATATAGTACACTGTTTATTGGTTATGTTTATAACAAAAACTTATTATGTAGTAGATTGTGAAAGGAATAAAATCCGAACATAGAAAAAAGTCTATTAATTTAATAATATAGATACGAGAATAGATAGTGCCGCTGAAGCTTTGTGTTGTATTTTTATTACAATATGAAAGATCACAGAGTTAAAAAAATGTGTACTTCTGTAGAACGCGTATAACAGATTTAAACTGTATACGATGCCAATAGAAAAGTGGCTTATGTGAGCAGATATATTTATGGAACTTTTGGAATCCGTTGAACAAAAGGTCACGCATTGAAAGGGGGGCCATTTTTTTTTTACACCAGAAAGAGTATATATCCAATAATGAATTAATTTAATATCAATGATAGGCTTAAAACTTGCTATTCAAAGATAATATTATTAGATTAAACGTTCAGGTGGTTTTTTAACACCCTAAAATTTTTGTCATTTTATCATCGATAAAGTTTGTTTTTAATCTGATGGGGAATTTAAATTTATAAATTTATTTAAGAATATTCTCCTATCATCGAATTCTTATTGATAAAACATGTAATTGAAATTAATATATAAAACATGACCACTATACGCATGTTATACAAAATTGTGTGCCTCATTTTTTAATGTTATTTCTTCAAAGACAGGAAAAAACCTTAATTGATATATATATATAAAAAATGTCATTTTGAATTCGGTATTATTTTTAGGTCAAGTATCCTCACTAACCTGAGACTGAGTTGTCAAATACATAACAAGCCATTTACAAAGCTCTGAAATCTAAATACATGTACAAAAGACCAAAGCAGGTATAAATCAAATGATTCATTTGGTTGCACTGTTTACGTATAACCTCTCATCAGCAGATTTGAATCAAAGTCATTTGATAGTTGAAAACTAAAAGCCAATTAGCTCGAACAGGAAAGCCAAATCTAGCTCCAAGAATATCAACCATGAACAGTAAAATGAAAGAATACTAGTGTTTTAGACAGCTTTGAACATATAGACAAGAATATATTTGCCTCTAAAAGATCAAATGTTTATGGATACTTTAAAATCGAAGAAAGTCTGACGTCCAAGAATGTGATTAGGGACGACCACTTGATTTTGAGGGGACTGGAAGTGTTTGTAAATAAATACTCTGGCCTGGACAAAGTTGGAAATACCTCAACCCACTTTGTGTCTCTTCCTTCCAACATAAAAAATCTGTCCCGAGATCCTTTAGTTTGGTATGGAGAAAATAAATAGTCCTCTGTGGCGGATCCAGAAATTTTCAAACGGAGGGGGCGCAATAATAAAAAAAACCTTCTGGGACCTCTTGTTTAAAACAATTCCTAACCAAATTATTTTGTCAAACAAGGGGGGTGTATCGCCCGGTACGCCGGTCCTAGATCCGCCTTTGGTACTAACCCACAAAATGTAGATAATAAATATTCTGACTCGACCCAAACTGCCAGGCCCCCTCTCAGAATCAAATGGTCGTCCCATTATCACATGGGAGTTCTGGTTCACTACCAGCAGGGAAGTGATTGCCACCAGGAAGCTCTGGTCCACCACCAGCAAGAAAGTTATTACCACCAGAACTCTGGTCCACAACCAGCTGGAAAGTTATTCCGACCAGGGAGCTCTGGTTCACCACCAACAAGAAAGCTATTACCACCAGAGCTCTGGTCCACCACCATCTGGAAAGTTATTACCACCAAGGTGCTCTAGTCAACCACCAGCGGGAAAGTGATTACAACCAGGAATCTGGTCCATCAGTAGCAGGGAAGTGATTACCACTAGGAAGCTCTGGTCCACCACCAGCAGGAAAGTTATTACCACCAGGGAGCTCTGGTTCACCACCAGCAACAAAGTTATTACCACCAGAGCTCTGGTCCACCACCAGCTGGAAAGTTATTACCACAAGCTAGCTAGGAAGCTCTGGTCCACCACCAGCAGCTGCAGGGAAGTGATTACCACCAGGTAGCTCTGGTTCACCACCAGCAAGAAAGTTATTACCAACAGGAAGCCCTGGTTCACCACCTGCAGGGAAGTGATTACCACCAGGAAGCTCTGGTCCAGCACCAGCAAGAAAGTAATTATCACCAGGGCTCTGGTCCACCACCAGCTGGAAAGTTATTACCACCAGGGAGAGCTCTGTTCAGCTACCAGCAAGAAAGTGATTACCACCAGAGCTCTGGTCCACCGCCAGCTGGAAAGTTATTACCAACAGGAAGCCCTGGTCCGCAGGGAAGTGATTACCACCAGGAAGCTCTGGTCCACCACCAGCTGGAAAGTTATTACCACCAGGAAGAGCTCTGTTCAGCTACCAGCAAGAAAGTGATTATCACCAGAGCTCTGGTCCACCGCCAGCTGGAAAGTTATTACCACCAGGGAGCTCTGGTTCACCACCAGCAGGTCTTTAAATATAAGTTTTAATCAAACTATAAGTTTCGTTATCCTATAAATTCATTGTTTAAGAAGAGAATGCAGACAGAATCGTAGATTAAACTTATATAAAATTTTTAAGGAGGTTTATTTTTTATTCATAATCCAAAGAAGTGTAAAGATATTAAACACAAAATTCCAGGCGACAAAGTTTGTATGTCTATTCCACATTCGTCGCTCACCGATCGTTGTTGTTACTTAAGAAATTTTACCAAAGACACCATGAGCTCGTAGACAAATACCACAGCAGTGTACATTCAAATCCCAACTTTTCAGATGAAGTCCCGTGCAGGGCCCGGGTGGCAAATAGGCCAGCAGCAGAGCCTAGCTTGTCGTAAAGGGCGACTAAGGGTCCTGGTATTCTGACGTCGGGTTAGTGCTTAGCCCACAGAGCGACCAAGTGTGTACCCTAGGTGGCTGAATAAAGAAGTCCTTGTCCGCGGGTGTTGTCAGGTCTATAATACGGAAACCTGACCGCTGACCATAGTGGGCCAACGTGTGTGGAGAGTGCCACGACTAATTTAAGCAAAGGAACAGTGCTTTTATTGCTGTTTTTTTGCCCTAAAGTCACATGGGGTTCATAGGATCCTAGCATCGGTTTACTCGGAATTTATTAGTTATTTTCGACACCGCTAGACCCACAAAGGCGGTGAACCGTCTAATTTATGTGAGTTTTTTTAATATGTCAGGGACAGAATGTTTTGTTTAGCGATGGGACGAATAATTTAAGTCAACTTTATACACGTGTAATCTAAACAACAAAATTATGCGATCAAATAACCTATATTTAGTGCATAGTTTTTAGCGCTCCTTTAGTGATACAAACCACTTTTAATGGTATGTAGAAGTCAAAAGGTCCCAAATACACTTTAGAAAAAGCCCCTGCTGTAGCTCTGGAAAAGTGACTACGCAATTATTGATGCAAAACAAATATGAATATATTTCAAACAATGTCAACAAACTAGAAACGTTAGTGACAAATTTCTACAATTTAGAAATGTCCAAACATAGGTTTTTAAGTAACATCATATGAACACCAGTATTTGTTGAATTTTCTGCAATGTTTGACTGGCATGTTTGACATAATATTTTCCTATCATCTTCATCCCAACATCCTGTGACCATACTTCCAAGTTTACCAGAAATAATCCCGGATTTGTGTGGCTTTATGTGTTTATTTTGTTCTAATATTGAGCGCGTTCGGGGAGTGTTTTCACTCAATGCACTTCCTTTTAACCGAGATGCTTCATGCTGTGTTTTGAAATGTATGATAATATAACATAATTTTTGATTATGGGGATTCCCCGTCAAATATGTATATAAATAAAAAATACTCAAATTTAGAAATCAAGTCAATAATTCAGGGAATTAAGAGATTTCTTACATAGACTATGTACTGGACTTGTGTGAGAGTTTGCTTCATGTTTTAAAGGCCTTCTCCTAAAACACTGTTCCTTTCAATGGCGTTGGTTATTGTAATATTATTTATAAAGCGACATTTTTGTCATGCATACATATATCTTATTTGGACCATAAGCAAGTCTACCTTATACTTTCTTTGGACCATAAGCAAGTCTACCTTATACTTTCTTTGGACCATAATCAACTCTTCCTTATACTTTTTGGACCATAAGCAACTCTACATAATACTTTTTGGACCATAAGCAACTCTACCATACACCTATTGTACCAAAAGCAACTCTACATAATACTGGACCGTAAGCAACTCTAACTTACACTTTTTGGACAAAAAGAAACTCTACCTTATACTTTTTGGACCATTAGCAACTTTACTCTACCTTATACTTGTTTGGACCATAAGCAACTCTACCTTATACTTTTTGGACCATAAGCAAATGTACATGTACCTTATACTTTTTGAACCATTAGCAACTCTACCTTATACTTTTTAGACCTTAAGCAACTACACTATACTTTATGGAACTTAAGCAGCTTTACCTTATACTTTCTCTGGACCATACGCAACTGTACCTTATATTTTATGGACCATAAGCAACTTAACCTTATATTACTTTTGGACCATAAACAACTCAACCTTATACTTTTTAGACCTTTAGAAACTACACTATACTTTATGGAACTTAAGTAACTCTACCTTATACTTTCTTTGGACCATACGCAACTCTACCTTATACTTTTTGATTTTGGAAGGATAAGAATGATATCAAATATGTAACTGAATGAAAAAGTAACAAAAACATTTTCGGCACAAGTGATCATTCTACCTAGAACATAGTTGTTTTTATTTGATTTAAAAGCGATTAAATATTGCTTAAAACATGTATCCATGTACCCAAAATGGTTACGTGTTCGTAATTATTGTACATTAACATGTATGCATGCTAGCCTTGCTTTTACATGAAATAACTTTGCTAACGCAAAAAACATGCATCTCAAAACTAGGTGCTTGACTTGGAAGGGGTTTATAAGTCATTGGATTACTTTCATTGGCAAGTATAACTTTTAAATATGTGGGAAAACCTGATGCCCTTCACAAAAACAAACTATTAATGTATTCAAGTATACTTGAATGCTACTTTCTAGACTCTCGAGGCCTACACAATTGTAAAATTATCACGCAATTGTCTTGTGAAAGTTATCAGATCTTTCTAGATTTGTGTTTGACTATCTTTTCCTATCGAAGTACATGACTCTATACAAATGCTAGATAGATAAGAAAGGTTAAGAGGTTTGGTTAAGGTCAGTTCCTTGATACTAAACAAACATTCTGGTCATTTCACAATATAATTAGATTGTTTTGAAAATGATGTTATTATAGGACGGTCAAGTCAAGTTTTATTTGCTTGTTTTTGTGTAATATTTTTTGTTTTTGGAAGCGATCACAAATTCTACAATTAAATATCTTGATTAAAATAAAAATTGTCACTTTTAATTGATTTAAATATAATAAGGTTGAATTTTAGTTTTTGACCGATTTTTTGCATGGAGGTTGATGAAAAGAGCTAATCTTGTGAGAAATTAGACGGACCATTTAACTTTAAAGGGGGGCTAGGTTTTTTGGTTTCGTCAATTGTTTTAGGCATAGCGACATATTTTTTTTCATTATTACTACTAGCATTATTTAATTTAGCATTTTTAATGATAAAACCGGCCCCTTTCAAATTAAATGGTCGGTCCCTTACTGGTTAAATGAATAGTACTTCGTGTACTGAGAAAAAAAACAGGGAAGCGATCATTAATGTACTGGTTATACTTTTTTGACCTCTGTGAGAGAAACGGCTTTTAACAAAATCTTATGCATGTACGAAACTGCTTGAATATCGGTATTCCCAATAGTTATTGTATGTTTATGTCTTACTCGTATACCTTTGTGCTTATCAAATGTACATACTAAGACTGCAGATTAAAAATCATGCAGTCTAGCCTTCCTTCGCCTTTTACAGGTTTGGAATTAAACATTTTGAAAGCTTATACTACATGCAGTAGAGCTCTGACTCCAGGTGTTAAGGCCAGAAATTATGTTATGACTGAATTAATATGACAGACAATCCAAATTGACCTTAAAGTGTGTCGTAAAGATAAAACAATGGGTGATTTGAGGTCAGCTGACCTTGGTATCGATATAGACCTTCTATCCTTTGATCTAAAGTGCGGACTGTCAAACTGAGAGATTTACTGTAAATATGGTAACTTGTGTCAACAAAATATAACCATCTGGTTGGTGTAACGATGAGCTACTAAGCACAAACTTTGTAACAATGTTTGTATAGGTGTTAAGATGTTTGAATTTATTTAAACTTATCATTTATATACAGGAGGTTCAAAGATGGTATAATACCTTCCTTGTCCCCAAACTTTCTATAATGGATGAGAAGGGTACCAATCCGAGAAGAAGAAAGATTAAGAAATAATTCTAGGAACTATATTTTTGTAATTGGATTTGTTTTCTTATTCCATTGAAATTATTTCGTTTCCATAACTACAAAGGATGTCGAACACTTTAGCTTAAGAGTTGTCTTTTGGTAAGACAAATCGGCAATTTAGTTGCTGTCTTAAAAAAGCGGGATTAGTTTTATAATTATGGAGATTAACGAATGCAAGATTTTAGTTATAAGCAAAAATATCACCACGTTGGCAAGTGACATAACTTCCATTGAGGCAATGAGGAAATTGCCTCACTAAATTTTCGTCAAAAGAATAGTCTTAGTCTCTAGGAAAACTTTCAACAAAGCTCTATGATAAAAGTTATGACTTCAACTTTCCAATGGTCAACTTTCCCTTCTTGTGTAGCAACATTCCGTCCGCCCCAGCTTATTCCAGAGCTTGTGGGACTAACTGGGTTTACTTTCTTCTTCTTTATTTTTTTTTGACAACTATCTGACCAGTTCATAAATTGACCTGAAGACTACTCACAATAGAATCTGCAGATGTGAATTTTTGCATGCAAACACCTAATATTTCCTGAATGGGTCCATGCTCCTAGTAGTTTTACCCTAAGTGAGAAAAACTGCATATTCACATGATACCCTTATTGGGATTGTTGTAAACAGGACAAAGAAAGATGCTACAAACATGTATAGGATGGTCCAACTGATCTCAAATAACCCCTATCGCAACCTTTTGATATTCTGCTGTAACGTGGGTTCACACCACCTGGCCCTAGCCATATAACATGTCTCCGTAGTAGAATTAAATTGACTTTTGGTAAGCGTACAAGCAAAACGTCAAACTCTTTATATTTAATTCATAGATTTTGAGTGGTCTTTTCACAAATAACACGATGTAACGGTCATTTTACGCTGAATGTATACTAATAATGCTTGTCGGTGATATCCATGGGCTTTTTGAATCCAATTTGTCACTCCGATTTTTAAAATTGGGTTTGTACCTCAGGTGTTTAACATACTGAAGATGGCACAGCATCCATATGACGGATTATTATTAAGAACAGGTGTGGTTTTTATACAAAATAATTTTCTACTTAGAAAATTTTCTCGCGTACAATACAAAAAGCTAACTTAAGGTTAAGATCGCAAGCCTGGTATTTTGCGTTTGTTTATTTTACCCATTTGTCATATATACCGGTGTCGGTACGATTCATGACCAGGCATTGAATATACATGTAATTTTTAAATCTAATAAAGGATTATTTTAAGTTGAATAAAAAGCCTTGTAAGTGTAGATCCTTCATATAAAAGGTCCTCTAGAATTACAACATCTTACTGGAGATTGAAATGTGCACCTATTTGTGAAATGACACGAAATATGTTACAATTTTGCATAAATGTACACATGCTAAGATTTCAATATTTCAGGAATGTACTTAAATTTTTTAAATGGAGACTATTGTAAAGCTTAAAAAGCAAGCAATCAATTAACAGTGTTTCTCAATCTATCTAATAGTTGTCATTCCATGGGACAAAAACAAAACAAAAATGCAATTTTTGAGCTTTAAAGGGCTATTACCCCTATAAGGAGTCATCTGAAAACTTTAAACTAAATTGAAACTTTTGTAGAGCTGAAGGTTTAAACAAAAGCAAGAAACAGTTTTCCTCTATCTGCATTAATAGTTTTCATTCAAAAGTGCAAACACATGAAAAAAATGTTATTTTTAAAGACATAACCCCCCAAAAAGGGTCATCTGAAAAGGCTGATTTGGTTATCAGAAAATATCTGTTAGTTTTTTTACGCTGTACATGTAAGTCTTATAAAAAAGTTATTTTTCCTATAAATATACATAATTTTCAAGAATAATAAGTTATTAAGACAACATTTTTTCTTTAAAGTTGAGTGACCGTTGGTCATGTTGATTGGAAAATAAAATATGTTCTATGTTTTCTGTTGATTATTACTCTATTCTATTGACCGGGTTGGTCACGGGTCAATTATTTCGGACTTTTTCATTCAAATCCTACCTAAAAGACAGAAAAAACTAAGCTCCGTCCAACCTTGTGAATAAAATAGAGTAATACAATTGCTCAAAATTAATAGTGTTTCATTCTGATGCCCCATTGGTACCTCTGCTTCTTTCATATCCACGATGTATATTCAAAACGGGACGGTTCAGATCAATGACCTTACAACGTCTTTGAATTTCGCATTTTGCCTATGAGATCTTTAACACTACATAAGCATCTTTTTGCACATATATCAAATCTTTAAATTAATTTTATTGTGCTTTTTACTTTTGATTAATTTCTGTTTGACTTTGAAATGATTAATGATAATAATAACAAAAATTTGAATAAATACATCTTTAAATTTGAATTTATATTAGCAAATTACCAGTACTTTATTAGGGGTGATAATTTGAAATGGAAATACTGGTGAAAAAATTAAAATGTATAAAATTTTTGATGGCGAACAATTGTTTTTATTAATTATAAGTATATTTAAAAAGTCTTAGAAACAATATTTTAACAAATTTGTAAAACATCTATGGAGGATTTTTTTAACGGACTGAAAAGTGAAATCTATAGTAAAATCCTCAAAACTTATGTAATTTTCAAAGTCTGTGACTTTAATATTTCCATGGTGAACTTTTTTTATTACTGAAAGTTAAAGTACTTTTATGGGCAAACTGTTACAAGGAGGCCTAACCGTTTATCGAGAAATATGGTCCGTTAAAAGGTGTTTCATGGTTTTTGTGGTCCGTTAAAGTCGCCGTGACAGTCCGTTAACCAGGTATAATCGAGAAAAAACACTGAAGGTCAGTAATTAATTTGTTATATCATAATTAATACGCATTTTAGATTTATAAAAATTACATCTGTCAAAATGAAAATGAATGACTGTTCGATAATGATATTATGTTTACTGATTATGCAAATACTTTGCCAGATTTTAATATGCTTGTAAACAGAAATAGTAAAGATGTGCAAAAAAATAATTATGGTAATAAATTGCTTGATTTATGTAGAAACAATAACTTATTTATTTTAAATGGAAGAGTTAAAGGTGATATGCATGGTGAGTTAACATGCAGAAATAGTAGTGTTGTGGATTACTTTATCTGTACATATGATTTTATGCCTTATGTTTTAAGTCTAAATGTGCTAAATTTTTCATATTTGTTTTCTGATGTTCACTGTCCTATTGAATTAGAAATTAAAAAACAAGTAGTCAGTCATAATGTATATGAAACTGAACAAAATTGTAATCATGTCAAAAAAGGAATAAAGAAATGGGATTGTAATAAGAAAGATGAATTTGTACAAAGTATTAGTATGAATGATATAGGAGAACTTATTGTAAAGATAGATAATTATATGAACACTGACAATGTATCACAAGAGATAAGTAATGAATTAGTACAAGATTTAAATGTAATAATTACTAGATCCGCAGAAAATGTCTTTGGCTCCTATGAGTTTAAAGTGAATAATTCATGTAAAAATAATCGCAAAGAAAATAAACCATGGTTTGACAAAAATTGTTGGCAGAAGCGAAAGGCGTTAAGAATAGCTAAAAGGCGATATAAATGTAAAAAGACTGTAGCAAATAAGGATATCAAAACCAGTGCTGAACGTGAATATAAGAGAGAAATGAATAATGCTATTAAGATTCATAGAGAAAAGATGAAGAAGAAGATTGATAATCTTCGTAAGGGGAACTCTAAAGAGTTCTGGAATTTACTTAAGCAAAAACAGAATCGTAAGAATTCAGATATATCTATTGATACTTTATATAACTTTTTTTAAAGATTTAAATAGTGATGATGATAATAGTACTACTGATGAAACGCATAATCTCAATGCAGATGTGCAAGAGCTTAACGAAATTATTAACAACGATATTACTGAAGATGAAATTATCAGATGTATTCGTTGTCTGAAAAATGATAAGGCATGTGGTGACGATTATATAGTCAATGAGTATATCAAGAGTACTTCACATCTCTTTATGCCAGTTTATGTCAGACTATTTAACTTCATCTTTAGCACTGGTAATGTTCCAGAGATTTGGCTTAGTGGTAATATATTACCATTCTACAAAAACAAGGGTGAAAAGAGAGATCCTAAAAACTATAGGCCAATAACTATTCTAAGCTGCCTTGGCAAACTTTTTACAGCAGTGTTAAATTTTCGATTAAGTGATTATCTTGAAACATATGATTTGCTTAATGAAAATCAATTTGGGTTTAGAAAAGGTTACTCTACTACAGAAAGCATGTTTATACTACATTTACTTTTTGACCTATGTAAATTAAATAAAAATAAACTGTTCTGTGCTTTTATAGATTTTGCCAAAGCCTTTGATACAGTATGGCGCCCTGGTCTGTGGAGAAAGCTTATGGCAAATTCTATAAACGGAAAAATGTACAATATTATTGTAAATATGTATAGCAATATAAAATCTAGGGTTTATAATGGAACAGCATTTTCTGAATTTTTCCCTTGTAATATAGGAGTTAGACAAGGAGAAAACTTGTCACCTTTACTTTTCTCATTGTATTTAAATGATCTTGATGCTTTCTTTGAAGACAAGAATATTATAGGAATGTCAAAAATTAATGAAGATATAGAGAGAGAACTTAACTTTTTTCTAAAGATTTTTACTATTTTGTATGCAGATGACACAGTGCTCTTAGCAGAGTCAAAAGATGATTTACAGAAACAATTAAATGCATTAAGCGACTATTGTGATTTTTGGAAACTTAAAGTTAACGTCGATAAAAGTAAGATACATGTACTTGTCTTCTCAAAGGGAAGATTACCTCGAGATTTAAAATTTTATTATAAAGATATGGATATTGATATTGTAGATGAATTTAATTACTTAGGAATAACTTTTGCAAAATCTGGTAGTTTCTTAAAAGCAAAGAAAGCTAACGCGAAGAAAGCTACAGTAGCTATGTATGATATCTTGAAGAAAGGTAGGCTGCATAATCTGTCTATCGAGTGCCAATTGAGCCTTTTTGACAAAGTAGTACAGCCTATACTGTTATATGGTTGTGAAGTTTGGGGACCAGGTGATAACAAAATTATTGAGAGAGTGCATTTGAAATTTTGTAAACTTCTTTTACACCTTAAGTCATCTATACCTGATTATATGATTTATGGTGAACTCGGCAGATATCCTTTAGATGTTTTTATTAAATTGCGCATGGTTAATTTCTGGGCTAAAATTATTGTGGGAAAACCAAATAAACTATCAGCCATTTTGTACAAGTTATGCTTAGGTAAACATACTTTTGTAAGGCATTTTACTTGGCTTAGTAGCATGCAATCGATTTTTGATAATTGTGGGTTATCCTACATTTGGAACAGTCAAACATTTATTGACAGTAAATGGCTTTATAATGTAGCTAAACAGAATTTGAAAGATCAGTTTAATCAATCTTGGTTGTCACTAGTCCAAAACTCACCAAAATCTCTTAATTATAGAATTTATAAACAAACTTTAGAAATGGAGAGCTATCTTAAATTTCTAGACTATAGAAACGCAATTACTTTTTGTAGATTCAGAACAACCAACCATAATTTGCCAATTGAGTCAGGCAGATGGAGAAATATTAATAGGAATCAACGTGTTTGCAATTTATGTAATGATTTAGACATTGGTGATGAATTTCATTATATTTTTGTATGCTCTGCTCTAAAAGATGATAGAAAACTATTCATCAAATCAAAATTTCGATCGAATCCAAACATTATTAAAATGAAGGAACTTTTCCAGTCAACAAATACTGCTGACCTAAACAATTTGTGTAAATTTATTAGAAAAATTTGTAAGATACTTTCCTCTCCGGGGTAGTTCATATTTATTTATTTATATTAAAATATGTTTATACTGTAAACAATTATTTGACAGTTCATTATTTTCTTTTTGTATTTATATGAATGAAACTTAAGTCGTAACCTATCAATTGATTCATGTACTATTGATGTAACATATTATATTATACTTTGATTTATTTTTTTTTCTATACCATTGTAATTTTGGTTTATGAAATAAAGATATATATATATACGATTTGCATTTCTATAAAAATAGTTCTATAAAACTTCATAAAATGAAAAGGCGTGTGGCTCCTTAGTATTTTAAAGGTCGCAAATGTAAACATGTTTACCTCATTATTACCAATTTCTCTTTTTATATAACAAAACATATGTTTTGGTTGATATCCATAGAAAGTACAATAATGTATCAACATTCTGTTTAATTTTCAATGCTCTATCTTATATAATAACTTTGTATTAGGAGAAAAGTTATAAAATATGGTCCGTTAAGGGCTGATGACATATGATTTTGTCCGTTAAGTTGGTCCGTTAAGTGCCTGTGACAAAATATTATTTTCGTTAAATAACATAAATAGATAGAAGATTGAATAGTTTTGTTTGATATGATATATAGTTATTTTACTATAAGGACTGAACGCTAGTATATACAGAAGAAAAGACAAAATTCATGTGGATTTATCGAAACTAAAATACATACGTTTGAATATGCACGTCTAAAAATGAACCATTGTCAAAAGGCTTTACTTGTAACGCCATTCTAGATCATTCTACGAAACAACGGTATTGAAAACATACAATACATGTGTATATGATATATGAAAGAAGCAATAAGCTACTAATTATTAATAAATATAATGAAAACGGTTCAATACAGTCTGTTTTGGTTATTTATTTTAGGCAATGAAAAGAAAAAAAAAGAACAAAAACTAAGGAAATAAAAAATATAAATGGAGAAAAATATCTAAATATAATTTGTACCACAGACACATTTTCTGGAACTTTAGACCGTACTGAAACCGACGAAATTTTCAAAACTCCACACATACAATCTGACGTCCAAGAAATACACTCACTACTTCCTGAAGTGATGCTCCAATTGCAGATCAATGGCTTTTTCACATACCTCTTAATATTTTTTCGACTCGTGGCAAACAAAACATTCGACTTTCCTTCTTTTCTGCGACAATTTACAATTTTGGCATAAACAACTACAACTCTCATGCGATATCCGTTCAAGGCAACGAAACAGTTTTGGTCACTCGGCAAAATTCTATTTCACGGCAAATTTATCCGATTCATGTCCGGTTACAAAAACACATGCCAATTAATTCTCTATCGAATATGGTTCGTATGACCCTTTGGATGCTAAAATTAACTTTGCAGTACCTAACAACATTAATGTAACACTATATTATTCTATTTTTATCATATATGTAAGTATTTCCAAATAAAATACATTTAAATAAAATTAATTATTGTGTTCAGATTTATTTCCATTGCCACAAACTCGTGTAAATATTTTATGCATTTATATTATATTAAAAATAATACAACAATTCTGGGAAACCAATCATTACATTCTGACAAAGATATCGTCGATTTTGCCAATTTTAATAATTGAGATTCGCTATATTAAGGTTTATTTCCATCAGACCTGCATTTTCAAAATGTGAGACATGCATCATTAACGGACCTAAAAAGTGTCACGTGCCTCTTAACGGACCATGTTTCTCATAGTAATACCAATTTTGGCATTTTTGTCCCAATATTAATTTTTTGGTCCAGAAAAACCTTCTCTTATGTTTTTTTATTGTGCAAGTAGCACAAGACTTACCACAAAAAAAATGTTTCAATGACGAAAATAACGTATTTTAATGCATTTTTTCGTCATTATAAGGATACATTTTTGCAGAGGGTAGGTCTCCGCCTTTTCGTTTTGCGGAAAAGTGTGAAATCAAATCAAAATGGTTTTTGCTGGAAGTTTTTCGTGAATAAAAACCATTTGGACACACCTATCACAAGTTTCACTTATTTACTATATTTTAGCCTCAGAGTTAATTTCGTAAAAAATAAATAAATTTTTTTCTTCATAAAACTACTTAACGGACTGTCACGGACACTTTAACGGACCACAAAAACCGTGAAACACCTTTTAACGGACCATATTTCTCGATAAACGGTTAGGCCTCCTTGTGTCACTAAAATTTAAGAATAATCCATGGTCAAAATGTAAGACACCCAATCTACCTTAAATGTGTTCATAAATAAAAGTACTGGTAAATTCATTTCATAAATGAACGTAGTACAAAAATCTAGTATGAATGGACAAAGAAAGATAACTATATCTAGATGTATATTATTTGACCAATATATATGAGTGAACCATAACAATTGTGCACCTGTCCATGAATCGAAATCGTGTGTACTTGTTTATGAGCACATGTCTGTCCGTTCTTAACATGGGACGTCTCAGTTGTTTTTTAGGCTGAGCTTTTAAGCTCGCCTTATGTAGTCATATAACTAGCTGATTTTCGCGTTTTTATAGTCCAGACAGAAAAAAGGCCTGGCAATATAAAGGATCTATATTGGAACATTGATTTTGTTTATAATTATCGTTTCAATGTATTAAAAGTTAAACAGATTGTCTATACTAAAGGTGTTTTTTTCAGTTTGTGAAAAACAGTTTGTTCTTTTTTTTTATCTTTAATTCATTTTGTTATTTTTTATTTAATTCTATGAAATAGAATATGTTATGGTCAGAATTCGTCGGACTGAAACAGTTTTTACACGAACTCAATGTATTTAGAACTTGACTGGGGAGTTTAACGTCGTGACTATACCTAGATATAGGCCTGTAGCGACGTGCGTTGACAATACCTTTTCAAAAAATGAGTTTTCTTTAATAAAATCAATTAAACAAATATCGCATATCTGAATTTATAAATTGTATATTATGAAAGCAGGATCTTGGTTTTGATGATACACTTTCTTAATTCTTATAGTCATCTCTGCCTTTCAACGCTTTAGCGCTTAGATTAATATCTGGACATAGTTGTGTCAATCAACAATGTCCAAATAAGACGTCATATGTTTGATGAGAATATAACCTTGTATAAGACACTCGACACATTAAGATTAGTTAGAGCTTCACTCTCAATCAGCGCCAATTCAATGCTATCCAGGAGGTTTACTAATGGCTCAACCACAAATGTTTCAGGAGCTGAATTGTTGTAGCTACTGGCGATACGATACAATCCTTCTGAATAAAACCGAGAATTATTGTCGCCTGTAAAACAAAACTAACAAGGAGTTAAATAATTCTATATTATATGAAACACAAACTAGCTCTTTCATTCCTAGAATCCAAAAAAACAAAGCGAATATGAACCTAACAATCTGGGAAAAAATCAGTAAAGTCTAGAACTTAATCTCAGAAAACAAAGTTACGAATTGTATTTAGACTACGATTCTAATAAATTCTGGATAAGAAGGTTAGGCACCGCTTTACCTTATGATTGCAACGACAACAATGGCAGTTTAGGGAACTTATCAAGTCCAAGATGCAATGATGTGAATGTGATGAATCTTTTCGAACAGCAGGAAAGGCGCAAACGCAGTCATGGACATCGGAAGTACAATTCACCGAAGGTACATGACGTGTCTATCAATGGACTGCTTTCGTCTATCCAACAACCTCTCGGGATTCATCACATTCGCACTAAATTGTATTATATTCCTCTTTCCAAACTTAACACACTATACAAAGAATGTCTCGAAAATCCAGTGCCTGATTTTAAATCCAACTTGTACCGTCTTACAGCCATTGTTCTTGACATTGGATACAACCGATTATTCAAACCAGTCGGTGTTCCACACGAAAACAACAAGGAAAATCGCTCTTTCATTTCTCTTCCATTTTTAAACAAAGGTTTGGATGCCATAAATTTAGAAAACATTTTACATCATAAATCTGTTACAGAACATATCCCTCCTTATTTCAAAGACAAAAGTGTTCCCGTCATTTCTTATTCCTACACTTCCACCATTGCACCTAAGGTATTTAACTACAAACAATTTTTGCGGGATTACCAAATCAACGATCTCAAAGCAAAACCACCAGACTGTTCTTGTGACAAATCCCCATTCAAATACAGTCCATCTGGCCACGTCATTACGGGGGACCTCAACATAGTGGAAAATGACCAACTCCGCAATGTTTTGGCCAAAGGACCAAAATATCGTGAGCCTAGAGCAATCAACTGGAACCATAATTTCAAAACAATTATGGATTCAGTTGAAGACTATGCCAGAAAATGGGCCAAAAAAGAACATGAAAAAGAAAGTGACGTTCTTTCTGAGTGGGTAAAGTCTGTGAGGTCGTTGGTTTTGAAAAGGATTAACTCTTTGAAAGGCTCGATGATGCACCAAGGCAACATCTATTTTCAACAACCCTGATGTTGCGAAGACATTGTCCACCTTACATGACAAATATGTTGTCGTACCTGCTGATAAAGCGCCTAACAACATCATTTTCGTATGCAAAAGACACTATATTGATTGTTTAACAGCTGAATTAGGGGTTGGTTGTAGTAGCAAAAGCACCACATATACAGCAACAACACTGTCAAAGGAGGAAATAATCAACAATCATAATTCTGTCATTTCTTCCTTTGGCATTTCTGTTGACAAAATGAACGATGACGTTCCATCCTTGTATTGGATTCCAAAGTTACATAAAACTCCATACAAGCAACGATTTTTTGCTGGGTCATCCAAATGTACAACTAAGCCTCTTTCAGTTTTGTTAACATCAATATTGACGGCAATAAAATCAAGCCTTCAAAAGTATTTCGATTGTTGCTACTCTAGAAATGGCGTCAATCAAATGTGGATTCTCAAAAATTCTAAAGAACTGATGGAAAATATCCATTCTAAGTCATTTTCATCATGTAATAGCATTAAAACGTTTGATTTCTCTACATTATATACTTCAATTCCACATTCACAATTAAAATCTCGTTTGGCACAGCTGATTAAACGTAGCTTTATCAAAAAGAACGGAAAACGCAGGTACAAGTATTTGGTAGTCGGTTATAAAAAGACTTACTTTGTCATCCAAGAGTCTAGCAAGAAAAACAAATTTACAGAAGACCAAATAATAGAAATGCTCAACTTTCTAATCGACAACATATTTGTACAGTTTGGTGGACGTGTTTTTCAGCAAACAATTGGTATCCCAATGGGCACAAATTGTGCACCATTGCTTGCTGATTTGTTTCTTCATTCATATGAAGCAGACTTCTTACAATCACTTCTAGACAAGAAGGACCGCAAACTTGCTTTATCCTTCAATCTCACATTTCGTTATATTGATGATGTCCTTTCATTAAACAATCCTCGATTTGGTGACTATTTACATCTAATATATCCGAAGGAACTTGAGATAAAGGACACTACAGATTCTAGGAGGTCTGCTTCATATTTGGATCTATTTCTCGAAATTGACACACAAGGAAGGCTTTGTACAAGGCTTTAAGACAAACGTGATGACTTCAACTTTCCAATAGTTAACTTTCCCTTTCTGTGTAGCAACATTCCGTCCGCTCCAGCATATGGAGATTACGTATCACAATTGATTCGTTATTCCAGAGCATGTGGGGAGTACAAAGACTTTCTTGATAGAGCTACACGGCTGACAAGCAAATTGTTAACACTGGGGTACGTTGCTCCCAGGTTGTTGTCATCACTCAAGAAATTTTACGGACGACATCATGTGCTTGTTTACAAATACGGGATTTTTATCTCTCAGATGAGCACAGATGTTGGTTTGACATAGAGTATTGTAATGTCATCCTTTCCGGATTTGACCAACACTTAATCGATCTTTGGCAACGTGACGGGTGTGCTATAGCAAGCAGGAACTGCTTACTCTTCCGGAGCACCTGAGTTCACTCTCGTTTCGACTTGAGTTCACGTTGCTGAATGCGGTTTTGTTGTTATGTGTGTGTGTGTTTTATGTTGTTATGTGGTTTGTTTTGTTGTGATGAGTTTTTGTCTGCCGGTTTTGTCTTTGTCTTAACGGTTTTATGATACTGATTACCCCTTTGGTACACCTTTGCTTCTTCTATTCTATCCATAAAAGAAACACTAGATGCAAATTATATACATTCAAAAACAAGGTTAAGGTAATGACACTTAATTGCAGAAACAGTTGATCATGAGAAATGAAGGGAAAAAAAACTTTGTAGTAGAAACCCACATTAGTACATTGATATAAGTCTAAAACGACCTAAACAATAAGTAGAAACACTTGTTTAGACTTGCCAAGATATTCAGATAATTTTAAACTACAAACCTTTTCAGACATAATTATCTCAACAAGTCCGAATTTGCTGCTAGACATTTTGACTGAAAATCTAAACAAGTCTGAATATTTTACCTCTAAAGACATATTAAGTATAAATGGATCTCAAATGGGCGTTTTCTATTATATTGAAGCTACTGGTACGAGTACACAATTATTGACCCCTGTTTTCGTTGTCTACGAATATAGTTCTTTTTTAATAAAATAGTGCTTTCAAAAATAATTTTTAAAATTTTGTTCTGGTTGTTTTATGTGTCTGTTTTTGGTCTCATTTTGAAGAAAAAGGGTTAAATAAATTTTATCTTTAAAAAAAAATGGTATCTGTAAAATTTTCAAACTTTTGATATTTGCCAGGTATTAGACCAAATTGTAAGTGTTTTAAATATGAATTACTTTGAGCAGGTGCATTTATTTAAATAAAAATAACAACAAAGTTCCAGACAGTAAATTTAGCTACGCCTGACGCGCGTTTCGTCTATTCAAGACTCATCAGAGGCGCTCGATCTAAAATATTGAAAAATGCCAAATACCATTATGATTATGAAGAGCATAGAACAATAAAACCAAAAATACCAAACGGGGGAACCAAATTATTACTAAGATGATCAACCTATGTCTGGGGTAGGAAGAACCTTAGGGTTTAGACAATTTTGAAATTTAAACGGATTATTTAAAGCTTTGATGTGTTCTCCAACACAAAAGTGTTGGTGCCGGAGCGGGCTAACCTTGGGGAATTAAAACTCCACCAGCAGTGCTAACCTTCACGTGTGTTCGAAATAAAAATAACAACAAAGTTCCAGACAGTAAATTTAGCTACGCCTGACGCGCGTTTCGTCTATTCAAGACTCATCAGGGGCGCTCGATCTTAAATATTGAAAATGCCAAATACCATTATGATTATGAAGAGCATAGAACAATAAAACCAAAAATACCAAACGGGGGAACCAAATTATTACTAAGATGATTAATTGACATTGTATTATATTGAAGAAAGAGGGCTAATTAATTGTGTACTCGGTCCTAATAGAGAGAAATATGTGTGTTTTTATGTTCTTTTCTATCTGAAATGACTCTTTTGGATAGAAAATGTTAGAATACTCTCTATTTATGTGTTTTGATAAGATTCAACATTTTAAAAAGATTGTAGAAGCATATTTGATGCCAAATATGTATTTTTTTAAAAAGGGGATTCTTTGGCCGTTAAAAGGAACATTCCTACTCCACCACAGGTTAAAGAATATGGCAGCCTTTGATTTTCAAAAATATTATAGAAAACTGCTTGACAACTCTGTCCTTGGCCAAAATTGTGAATGTCGCATTTGGTTAGGGGCCAGTAGGGTTAATCAAAAGTATGGGATTATTAATGTTAAATTTTCGGATGAAAGGGGCTGCATGTGCATAGACTTTCGTATATTATGGCGCACAACATTAACTGTTTGGCTGCTGACATGGATGTCTCACACCTTTGTCATAACAAAAAATACATAAATCCTGCACATCTATGCTTAGAAAAACATGGGCAAAATAATAATAGACAGTCGTGTGTCTGTTATGGAGAGTGCTTGGGGCTATGCCTGATTGTAGAGTGGATTTGAAAATGCAGGATGAGGATTAGGTACTTAAGGGATTTTTTATTTTTATTATTTTTTAAAATTTATTTATTGGAACTTGGGAGTCAGGGCACTTTTTATACATTTTAGTAAGATTTCTTTTTGTAGGATTTTGGTGGTCCTTAAAAGGACCGTTTTGATTTCTTGCTGTACTTATTATGTCATCTTCTTCTTGCAATAACTGTTATGCAACTTCAGTTCAGGAACTTGGTCAAGTTCTTTTTTTCTGTATTCCGGCTGGTTTGTGTTTAGATCTTTATAGGATTTATGTTCTGCAAGTTGTCGTACACTGGTCTCCAGTCTTCGCCTCTTTACTTC
Organism: Arcuatula senhousia; assembly: GCA_963971305.1. Taxonomy (NCBI): domain Eukaryota; kingdom Metazoa; phylum Mollusca; class Bivalvia; order Mytilida; family Mytilidae; genus Arcuatula; species Arcuatula senhousia. The sequence continues at coordinate 49,773,966 of OZ020305.1, forward strand.
AGGACTCTTTGCATACTGTTGTTTGTAAGAATTTTCTTTGTCCATTTTTTAAAGGTGAACAGCACTTTCAGGTGACATTTCAATTCCAAGATGTTTATTTTTTCTCTGTGCTGATGTTCCGGGATGATTGTTCCTATGAACACCTGATGCAAGTCTAGCCTCAATGTTTCTTGTGAAATTAACATTTTTAGGTAGATTCACACTGATTGCACGATGAACACTTTCATTTAATTAGTTGTATTGAACATGTCCATTTTGTTTACTGCCTCTTCACTAAGTTTCATTTTTAATATCTCATGGAGTAAAAATTTGTCTATTTCATCCATTTGCAGGTAAGACATGTGAGACGTGTTCAATTAAGTACTTTGACCGCAGCCACCAGTTTCCTGTCTCTGTTCCATCGCAGATATCAGAGTGTAGTTCACAGGATGAGCAGTCTCCATCGTAACATCTGATTGTTGCTTATAAACTGACGGTAAGTGTTGGCCATTACTTCAATGTTATGATTGCTGTCCTCCATTAACTTCTTGATCACCAAAGAGCATCTGCTTTTGACGTCTAAGCAAAAGTCTTTTTTGAGTTCTTTCCTCTCTCTACCATGTAACATTGTCTCACTATACTGTGCCCTCAATCCTGCCCTAAACTGTGATTGTCCAAGGTGAACTGAATCAGCTAGTCGTCCACATCCGATTGAGAGCTCTCATCGCATCTGCTATACCTTGAGCTGCTCTGCCGTCACCATCTGTTGTTGCATATCCAACAAGAACATCTTGTAGACGGAGCTGTGCTCCAATTTCTTTTCCCATTGTGTACTCAGAAACTGGTGCTGCCCTGTATAGATTTGCGGTAGAGTTTTCATGGTCCCCAGGACCAATCTAATTAGTGGATCGCCAGAGAAAATAAAAAAAAGGTCCAAACTAACATGTAATTTTAATTAGATTGCCCCAGGACACTCCACATTAAAACCTTTGCCTCTAAGCCTCCTGTCCAGCATAACTGATTCTGGTGCACTGCAGCAATGATATATTTGTTCTCTGTTGTTGTCTCTATTGCCAAGGAAAAAGCTTGGGAGGCATTCAGTCCGGGTTTCTTTCTACTTGATATGGTTTGGCTGTTGTATCTTCCGTCCACGGTGACATTTATTTGGTTTTCTGACAGTCTCCTCTCTCTGTTGACAGCTTTAACTAGTTCCACCTTCTCCGCCAAGTCTTTCTGGTTGAGCTTGACCGTCTCCTTTCCAGCTCTATTGAAAGTTCTTTGCATTAATGTTCTGCTTGGTGTTGGACAGTTGATTCTAACCAGTATTTCTTGTGTTTTTGTCTTACCAATCGGTCTGTCTTGTATCGCAGCAGCTAATGCAACATTAGGAGCTGCAGGTCTTGGTCCAAGTTGTCCAGTGTTTATTTCTTTGTATAGCTTTAAAGTCGTTGAACTGTTGAATTGAAAGTTTGTACATCTCAGCGTAAACTCCCAGCATAATCAACTTTTCTTGCGTTATACCGGAGCTAATTCAGGAAGTTGACAGTAAGGTGACATTACATTGTGTTGGGTTAAACATGTATTGAACATTTTAAACATCTCTTCATCGTCTATGAATCGCATACAAGAACTGCTCACTAAACTCCACTCATCTTTTATTTTCAGAATACCAGATTTTTATCAGCAGACCTGAGTTGACAGATGTTGGACTCAGTATTTACAGTGTCATCTGGTACGGTTGATGTAGAAGGACTTTTCTTAAACTCCGACTTGATATTAGTACTGGGCATTGAATGTGGACTTCTAACATAGGAACGTTCAACAGCCTCGGAGCAGTGTACATGATTTATACATTGGTTCCATGTGGCGCGGCCTTTCAAGAAAGGATAAGGCTTTGGAATTCTTCTCTTCTGCATGCCGGTGGCTCCCTTGTCAAATGAAATGCAGCCTTTGGAGAACATCTTGGAGTTTCGGACGTGACTACTTAGAATTGATGAATTGGAGATGAAAAGCAGAATTTTAATTCCATATTTATTGTTATATTAGTTGAATAGATACTTTGTGTCAATTAGTTTTATTTGCAATCGAGATTGATAGCTAATAATCTTCTCCATGTCAAGATAAAGATCAGCAAACCTATTTCATGGGGTGTATTGATCTGCATAAAGCATCAAAGATGTCATGATAACCAATCAGTTATCTGTAAATCAGGGTGATTTTGGGAAGAATTAATGTTGTACTATTTTATATGACAAAATGAATCCGAATATTTTGGATTAAAAATATTTTTTTAGAAAATTGTTTGTCCATATTTAGACTGAATATTTGGGGGAAAAAACATTTAAAATCAAATGAATGCAAACTTAACATTTTTTTCAAAATAAATTTCTTTATTTATGGCTTTACCAATACAAAATACCCTATATCTCCTTAAAAACACATTAAGTCTGTAATGTAACTCAAACTTGCATATAAATTTGTACATTTCTTTGAGATAATCAGTTAAATCATGAAATTAAAAGGGTAATTTGTAATAAAAATGTGAATTCCAATTATGTATTTGTATTTTTTAAGGTGCAGGAATGTTTCATTTATTTTGTGATTAAAAAAAACATATTTATCTTGTACGGTTTAATTAAAATTAATTTTTGAATAATGTCAAGTATGTTAAAGGAAAAAAGTCATGTATTTAAATTCTTCAATTTAAGCCGAGTGAGTATTTTAACTTAAACCTATTTCGAAAAAGTAACTGCTAAATAAATTTTTGGAGCTATTCTACTTTACAACAAAATCTACTTTTTAAAAATATTTCAAAAGAAAAAAAAGTTATTGCACTTTGAATACAACTAATTAAGATTGTTAATCTGAAGAAACTGATATTTTAGGTCCTAATTTTATCAGCATGACGGTGTTTTTTTTTTAAAAATCTACATTTAGATAATACATATAACGAAAGTAGTCTGCTCGACGCAGACCTCGAAGAAAGCACCCAATTTTTTTTTTAGAAAGTAGAATGTGAGTAAATAAAGATAATAACAAAACTACCGAACTTGAATGATAAATCTCATTGTCCGGAGAAAATGACAAAACGATCAATCATACCAGAGAATTGGTGGATCGCAATAGTCCTGACTTGGTACAGGCATTTCAAACGAAATGGTGGGTTAAATCAGGTTTTATGGCCAAACCTCCCTCTTCCATTGCGATCTTAGGATCCGGTAATGACCATAGAACACAACATAGTTGTGAGACACAATAGGGATATTGAGGTGATCATCTCAGTACAGACATGACAGAAGACCAGTCAAACACTAATTAAAAAAATCAATCACCATATCTTTTAACTCAATTTTGAACTTTTCTACTAGTGGCTGATAACGAAGAAAGATTTTTTTTAGGGATCGTATGAGACGTATTTTCTTATAGCCATGCTCCAAAAGTCGGTCACGAAGAAATCGGTGTATGATAAAAAAAATCTGTGAAATGTGTGCAAGCTCTGGCATCAAATAAGTTGTGAAATATAAACACCGTATACAGGAGAAGAAGGTATATTGCTCTGTAGATTAGGATAATTGATTATTTGATAATTAAAATCGTCTGTTTTATAGTAAATTTTTGTACTGAGATGAACACCTGGGTCAAATTCGAGGTGCAAATCCAAGAAAGACGTGAAGCAATTTGATTCGGTGGTCTCTTTAATCTCCAATTCTGGAGGATATATTAAATGGAATCCATCTACCAAATGAAGTGTTATTGACAAAAAGGACATCATCAATATATCTGACATCCTCGGAAACCCAGGGTTTCTTCTCTCGCTTTCTCATTCATCACCCCTGGGACATTTGGTATGAAATTGTTCGTTTCGAGTTCAGGATCTGATCTTGAACTTGATATTATTTATATATAGAAACATGTTTAAATCGCATTAGATAAATCTAAAGCGACCAATCAGAAAGCTCGATACAAAACTATCAAAAACGAAGTATTTCATGCGTTGTGTGAGTGAGTGGGTTGGTGTTTTTCGCCCGTGCAACGCTATATAGGTTATTTACAGGCGATGAACATGAAAATGATGATAAAATGAACATGAAATGATGATGATAAATGAAATATGGGGGTGGGGTGGGAAACAAAGGAACGGTAAATTTTGAAGAACCACAGAAAAAAAGGGGAGGGGTGGATAGGGGCGGAAAATTTAGCCTATGTGGTGCACTACTTGGCGGTCCACAAAGGCGTCTTGTACGTGCATTGAGCGTGGCACTCTCCACACACGTTGGCCCACTATGGTCGGCGGTCAGGGTTTCCGTATTATAGACCTGACAACCCCCACGGACGAGGGCCATCCTATTCAGCCACCTAGGGTACACACTTGGTCGCTCTGTGGGCTGAGCACTGACCCGACGTCAGAATCCCAAGACCCTTAGTCGCCTCTTACGACAAGCTAGGCTTTGCTGCGGGCCTATTCGCCACCCGGGCCCCGCACGGGACTCATGCGTTGTGTCCCAGGGGTGATGAACGAGTAGGCGAGAGAAGAAGCCCTGGGTTTCCGAGGATGTATATCTGAATGTAAGATTAAATGACCTTGCCTCTTTCATCTTCTTGTTCTTTACGAGTCCCTGAAGAAATTCAGTCTCGTAAGAGTGTAAAAACAAATCGGCGAGTGTTTGAAAGAACAAAAGAAGGTGCTCAAAGAAAGCACCCAATTTAGCATACGACATAATAATATGAGATAGGCATTGCCTAAATGCAAGCACACCACATGCAGCATAAATATAAGTTGATCCTCTTTTTTGCCCTCATATGACAGAGTTTCGCAACTCAATTGAAGAATAAATCGTATAAAACTCAGAATCTAAGATCTAAAGGACCTAAAATGTAATTCCCGAAAAGACGTGGACAATTTTGATGCAAATGTTAACCAATGTGATCTCTTCCTCACACACGAGCGATGTGCGTTTTCGTTTAATAAGTTCCTAGTCAACATAATGAAATGTTTTGATTGATTATTGATCATTATTTTGAGCTGAAGGCACAATGTCTTAAATATCAAAGCTTGTATATAATAAATGTCTTTGTCTTTGCTAACAGTTTTTCATGAACGAACAAAAAGTTTGATTTTGAATCAAAGTCATGAAAGTAGTCAAATAAGATCTGAAGTCATCTTTGTTTTTGTGGTCTAACTTCTGCCAATTAAAGCACACCTCCAGTGTAATCCCCTGGAGTACGGAATGAATTATCCTAATTATCCACCAGGATCCAATAATATATAGTGCCACTAAACGTCCATCATGCAGAACATTAAAACGTATGTACATATATGGTATAATATAGAATGGATATGGTGAGCTGTAAAGTTAGAAAGGGTGTCCGTGTGCCAACAGTGATGAAAATCATCTTTTTAAAGCCATTGACACCGGAAAATCCAGCATGGGGGTGAGCTGGAATCGAACCCATACTCTGTCATCTATGGCAACTTCGCCTGCACTGTGTCCAGCGCCCTAGACCACTAGACCACCTAGGCTAGATAAAAATCTAGCTTTCGGTTGCCTAGTTAAGCCTCCTCGTAGACAATCTAAGGTTGTAACACAGTACACGATGAACATTAGGTGGGTAGGGAGAGAAAGAAAGAGAATTGGATCGCAACTGGTATAGGAATATAAGCATATATATGATAAATGGTGTTGCGTACAGCTCTGTAAAGTAATTGGTATAATATAGAATGGATATGGTGAGCTGTAAAGTTAGAAAGGGTGTCCGTGTGCCAACAGTGATGAAAATCATCTTTTTAAAGCCATTGACACCGGAAAATCCAGCATGGGGGTGAGCTGGAATCGAACCCATACTCTGTCATCTATGGCAACTTCGCCTGCACTGTGTCCAGCGCCCTAGACCACTAGACCACCTAGGCTAGATAAAAATCTAGCTTTCGGTTGCCTAGTTAAGCCTCCTCGTAGACAATCTAAGGTTGTAACACAGTACACGATGAACATTAGGTGGGTAGGGAGAGAAAGAAAGAGAATTGGATCGCAACTGGTATAGTAATATAAGCATATATATGATAAATGGTGTTGCGTACAGCTCTGTAAAGTAATTGGATGCTCAGCCCACAGAGCGACCAAGTGTGTACCCTAGGTGGCTGAATAGGGTAGCCCTCGTCCGCGGGGGTTGTCAGGTCTATAATACGGAAACCCTGACCGCCGACCATAGTGGGCCAACGTGTGTGGAGAGTGCCACGCTTCATGCACGTAAAAGACCCCTTTGTGGACCGCCCAGTAGTGCACCACATAGGCTAAATTTTCCGACCCTACCCACCTCTCCCCTTTTTCCTGTGGTTCTTCAAAATTTACCGGTCCTTTGTTTCCCACCCCATCCCCATGTTTCATTTATCATCATCATTTCATGTTCATTTTATCATCCTTTTCATGTTCATCGCATGTAAATAACCTATATAGCGTTGCACGGGCGTAAAACACCAACTCACTCACTCACTCTAGTATTTTATCTTTCAAGTAGTCTTCTACTTGTCTTTTAACTAAATGTTTCCAAGGTTCTTTTTTCTTTTTTTTCGTTGTACAAATGTTCTAATAGATCTCCTAGTTGATATTTTATAAGGAGTTTCTTGATGTCAATGAACCAGCTTTGGATAGATAATTGTCGCTCGGCTACTTTCCATTCTGTTGAGTCTTGGCCTGATCTACAGATGTTCCCAAATAAATCAAGAGGTTTTTTTATGAATTTCTGCCTCCGCCGGTAGAAGTCCGGAGAGAATGTATACTGCAGGGTCAGCTACTGATGGTGGGAGTGACAGGGCTTGATAATGATCTTTTTGTGGTATTTTTCCAATGCATCTTAACTTTTCCCTTGGGGGATTAATACTTCCAGTCCATACAGGAGTATTGGAAACAAATCTCTTTAGTAGACTAATAGATGTTACTGGGTATATTCCATTCTCTCCATCTTATCCTGTATTCATTTTATTGCTCTTCTTGATTTTTTTTTTATGTTTTCGTCTATTGTACTTGCATCTTTAGTTATACCAATATGAGTTGTTCTTTGAACAGTTAGCATGACCTTGTTGTCCATAGTCAAAATTTCATTTGAGAAGTTTAGTTTCTTATATGCGTTGACTGGTAAGATGGAACTCTTTTTAGGTTGCAGTATGTATCCCTCACGTTGACTAATCATACGCCATCTTGACTAGTGCCTAAATTTCAGTTGGGTTGTTGCCGGCTATGGTAATATCATCTGCGCATGTATAAGCACATACATTAACTTGGCCATTTCTTCGTCCTTAACCTGAGTCTGTCATGGTGTTCAGTAATTGGTCAATATAGACTTTATATAGGTCAGCGCTCAAAGTACCACCTTGTCTTGCTCCTTGATGTATTGGAAATGGTTCTGATGTTGCACCTTTCCATTTGACTGAGGTTGAAGCATTATTAGGGCCCCGCATTGAAGATGCGGACTCCCTATATATATAGTTTTCGCATTGTCCGTCTGTAAACAATTCTTGTGAACACTAAAACTCAAACTATATTAACAACACAGTTCTCAAATCTATTTAGTAGCATGTCATAATTTGCATATTAAAATTTCATGCAAAAATGTGATATATTTTTGGAAAAAAAACTTCATATTTTATTGAAAATCATAGATTTTGGTAATTGGACTTTGTGAACACCAAGACTCAAAAAAAGGGCATGTAATGGGACATTAAATGATACCCCTGTAATGGGACATTAAATGATACCCCGCCACGTTATAATATCAAAAGTTCATAAAATTTGATTTCAAAGTGGCTTCTCAAAAACTGTTTTTCGGATCATGCTGGAAATTGAACTTGATCTGTTTTTAGCTCACCTGACCCGAAGGGTCATGTGAGCTATTGCCATCACTTTGCGTCCGTCGTCCGTCGTCTGTCGTCCGTTAGCTTTTTTCAAACATCTTCTTCTCTGAAACTGCTTGGCCAAATGCAGCCAAACTTGATATGGTTGTTCCTTAGGGTATTGTGCAAAAAGTTTGCGTTGGGATTTTTGATACGTCAAAAAACATGGCCGCTGTTACTAAAAATAGAACAGGGGGGGGTCAAATACAGTTTTTTGCAAATAACTCAAAAACGGTGACAGATATCAAAATTCTGGCATGGGTAAAAGTAATCAGCACCTCAAGATCTACCTGCCCTGAAATTTTCAAGAAGATCCAACAACCGGTGCAGGAGTTATTGCCCTTTTTCTTGATTTTTTTCAAAATTTTGCACTTATTTAGCCCTATATCTTAAAAACTATACAAGATATTTTAAAAATTCAAATTGCATATGATTAAGCACATTAAGATCTACATTTCATGTAATTAGGTCAAAGCTGTGGAACCATTTCTTTTAGGAGTTATGGCCCTTAAAGTGTCAAAATTTACCATATTTCATTACTTTTTCCCTGAATTTCAAAGATTAACTTTGCTGACAACATCCATCCAACTTCAACCAAACTTGGCACAGTTGTTTAATGGCATAAATGCTACAAGTGTATCATTCAGATTTTTGATTCGTCAAAAAATATGGCCCCCATGGCTAAAAATAGAACATGGGGGTAAATAGCAGTTTTTTGCTAATAACTCAAAAATGGTTACAGATATCAAAATTCTGATTGGAGACAAAAGTGATCAGCATCTGAAGAAAGTTTCAAGAAGATCCAACAATTGATGTAGGAGTTATTGCCCTTTTTCTGGATTTTTTCAAAATTTTTCATTTATTTAGCCATATATCTTAAAAACTATACAAGATATTTCAAAAATTTAAGTTGCATATGATCAAGCTCATGAAGATCTACATTTCATATATTTAGGTCAAAGCTGTAGGACCATTTCTATTAGGAGTTATTGTCCTTAAAACAACAAAATTTACCATTTTTCATTATTTTTCCCCTGAATTTCAAAGATTAAATTGTCTGACACTGTAAGACCAACTGCATCTTAACTTGGCACACTTGTTACACATAGGGCGTAAATTTCATTTTTTTGCTAATAACTCAAAAATGGTTTCAGATATCAAAATTGTGCAAAAATCGAAAGTTATCAGCATATTAAGTACCTGTCCTGAAATTTAGAAAAAGATCTGACTGCTGATGTGGGAGTTATTGCCCTTTTTTCAATTTTTTTCTAAATTTTGCACTTATTAAGCCCAATAACTTGAAAACTAACCAAGTTATTTCAGAAATTTAAATCGCATATGGTTAAGCACAATTGATATCTACAAAATATGTGTATCTGTGTAGTTCAGGTGAGCGATTCAGGCTCCTGGGAGCCTCTTGTTTATTGTACTCAATAGCTGTACAAAATATAATTTGAATCCCATGACGCGTTTTCAAGTTATAGGTCGGAAACTTAAAATTTCATGAAATTTGATTTTAAAAAGTGGCCTATTTCGAAAACTATTTTTGGAGCATGCTAGAAATCGAACTTGACCTGTATTTTATTGTACTTAACAGCTATGCAAAATATCATTCAAATCCTTTGACGCGTTTTCAAGTTATTGGTCGGAAACCTTCGGGGGACGGACGGACGGACAGACACAGAAAAAATCTGAGGGCCTGCCACTTCGTGTGGCGGGGTATAAAAACTATTAAAAATACAGTTCTGAAACTTTGTACAGTTGTTAAGTTACATGCAATGATTTGCATATTAAATTTTTGTGCAAATCCGTGAAATATTTTTAAAATCACAAATTTTGAGAATTTGATTGAGTGAACACTAAAACTCAAAAAATATTAACAATAAAGTTCTGAAAATTTGTACAGCTGCTAAGTAGCATGTCATGATTTGCATATTAAAATTATGTGCAAATCTGTTTTAATATTTTTGGAAAAAGCTTCATTTTTATGGAAAATCTATGATTATGAGAATTGGATTTTTTTAACAATAAAACATGTCAAATACTATTAACAATACAGCTCTGAAGTTTCATACACAGGGAATTTTGATTGCAGTCTATGTTGTTTTGAATGCGCTGTTTTAATACGGACTCTGCAACTTTTGATATTGACGGCGTGATGGTGATACCTCGGTAGTTCTTAGCACATCATATGTCCCCTTTATTCTTGTAAATAGGAGTAAGTATTCTCATCTAAAGTAAATCAGGGAAGTGTTCCGAGTGAAATGATGCATTTATAATGTCACAAATGATGTTCATGATTTCACTTCCACCATAGAGCAAGGTTTCTGCGGATATTCCAAAAATGTCTGGTGCTTTATTCCTATTAAAGTTTTGTAGTGTATTTTCAATCTCATCCATTGGGACAGGGTTGTGGGTCCAGTTTTGTTGACAGATCTACATTATATGATGGTATTCCTGGTCTACTTGCTTCACTTGGTTTACCAGCCAGTTTCCATTTAGCAAATGCTTCATTTTTTCCCTTAAGTGCTATGTATCTCCTTTGTAGTTATTTGTAGTTTGGGTGTATGTTTTCTGTGAGTCTTTTATGGAACTGTGCTAGATATCGTAGTTATTTTCACTTTGATCAGTTCATTTTCTAGAATGTTCAATTTGGAACGATATGCTTGTGGCGAATGAGCGTTAAAAAAATGTAAAACAAAATTGATTAGATAAAATTAGATTTTTGGAAGGCGACTAGCAAACTTGATACTGTGGTTTCATCATTATTCGTGAGGTATTAATTTAAGTGGTTTTCATTGGAGGAAAATTAACATGGATCTCTATGCTGCATTCTTCAAAACCACGAATTGAAGAATCCATATACTGATCCTTTTTCATCAAAGCACGAAATTTGGTACCCACGAACATGAATGAATCTACAGTAATTATTTTCAAATTCACACTGGACCTGTATGATCGAGTTGTGAGAAGCATATCCGGATGAAAAAATCAATATCACCATCAAGCAAATTTTTAGCGGAAACTTGACGTAGAGCTCCCCGCTTGTGCCTGCTACCAGCTGTGCTCGCTATTTAAAGAATATTAAAATTAAAACACACATAACAAGGAAAAATAAATATCAACTATTTGTAGTAAACATTTTAAAATGCTTTAAATGAATAAACTATAGTTTATAAATAATCTAACCTTTGTATGTTTTGTTAGCTCTCCCTGAGAGCTTTAGATACTCTACATTTTGATCATTTCCTATCCCAAACTGGTCAACTGATAAGTTCCTATGCTCGTCGACATCTTTCAGTCTAAATAACTTACTGTTGTTATAAAACACAGTGTTGAACATAGCCTTTGAATAAGAGTTTCAAAGGAGACCATTTTCCCATAAAATGTCTTCTGTTTCTTTGTTGATTGACTTTGTCAGCTTTTATGTCGTTCCTATACCTTTTGTCGTCAACTCAATCGTACGAGCACTTAAAGCACGTCTAAATTCATAAAAAAAATTGTCCAAAAAGTTCATGTGCTTTCCATTTCTCAAAAAAACTCTCAAAATACCAACGCACAGCATGTAAACTGTCTTGGGTGGGTAAGATTTTCAGCCTTTCCCACGTGTTTCAATTGCAATTTTACTCAACCATGTATTAACATACTGTTCTTTGAACTCTTAAAGTTCAGGAATTTAAATTTCAATGGTTCTCATTATCTCATTTCGCCAGTCATTAAATGTTGATAAAGACCAGTTTGTGTTTCTCCTTGTGTTTTACTCTCGGGTAGATCGAACTATACTGTAATATTCGAATCGAATGTGTACCTCGCCGGTTAACCGCCTTCTTCCTTGGGAGTATTTTGGGAATGAGCAGTTTCGAGGAAGTTGATCACATTCTCGGGTGTTAATGGCTCATCTCCTAACTCAAAGTTAATAGCCGTCGATTTCTATGTCCACCTCGTATTTATCCTTCGCCTGGGATAGGGATAAATCTTCCATTTTTTTCATCTTCCATCTCAACAGAAGCCTGGGAAAGTACTACATCACGAATTGATGAGTCCCAGTGGGATAAAAAAAAATGACACAGTATACAAATGGTGGCGCGAAACAATTTTTCGTGACGTCAAATGAATCATGGTACATGTGATTTACTACAAATGATTGGTGTTCAGACTGGGATGTGTGCCCCAGGTGGTTGAATGGGGCAGCCCTGACATCGAGAGATGCGGGGTCGTCAGGCGATAATGCGGAAAACCTGACCGCAGACCATAGTGGTGCACCGTGTTGGGAAAACTGTCACGTTCCTCTCACGTTAAAGAACCCTGCTGCAGGTCTCGGTAAGAGTAGGACCCGTAGGAATCCCATTCAGGAGGCTAAATTTCCCGTCCCTACCCATCACTCCTTTTTCCAGTGGCAGTCAAAATTCTCCTATCCGATTGGCCTTATGTCACCATTTCCTTAACTTCATTATCATTTCATGTTCATTGTATCATCACTTTCATGTTCATCTCCCGGATATAGCCGAAATCGTGCTGCTTGGGAGTAAAGCAATAACTAACTAACTAATTTCTCGTTTGTTTTAGCTCCAACCAGCTGGTTGTATCTACACATACACAATGATTTTCAATATAGTAACTAAATCTTATTGATTTTTGTATCTAGTTGTCACTTTTACCAAAGATTTACCACTGACAGCAGCTGGAAGCGGGTGCATTTCCCATTATTTAACCCGGGGCTCGCCTGGACCGAAGGTCCATGTGAGCTATTGCCATCACTTGGCGTCCGTCGTCGTCCGTAAACAATTTTTCAAAAACCTTCCCCTCTAAAATAACTTAACAGAATTTAATGACACTTGGTATGATTGATCCTTTGGGTGTCCTGCACAAAAGCTGTTTCGATTTTTGATCGGTTAAAAAACATGACCACCGTTGCTAAAAATAGATCAGGGGGTCAGACTACTGTTTTTCGCTTGCAAATAAAAAAAGTATTCGAGTGAGTGAGTTGGTGTTTTACGCCCGTGCAACGCTATATAGGTTATTTACAGGCGATGAACATGAAAAGGGTGATAAAATGAACATTAAATGGTGATGATAAATGAAATATGGGGGTGGGTTGGGACACAAAGGACCGGTTAATTTTGAAAAACCAAAGAAAAAAGGGGAGAGGTGGGTAGGGGCGAAAAATTTAGCCCATGTGATGCACTACTTGGCGTTCCACAAAGGGGTCGTTTACGTGCATGAAGCGTGGCACTCTCCACACACGTTGGCCCACTATGGTCAGCGGCCAGGGTTTCCGTATTATAGACCTGACAACCCCCGCGGACGAGGGCTACCCTATTCAGCCACCTAGGGTACACACTTGGTCGCTCTGTGGGCTGAGCACTGACCCGACATCAGAATCCCAAGACCCTTAGTCGCCTCTTACGACAAGCTAGGCTCTACTGCGGGCCTATTCGCCACCCGGGCCCCGCATGGGACTAAAAAAAGTATTCGAGATAGAGAAAATTTTATGCAACTTTCCTATTTCAGCCACATACATTTCATGTATTACATGGACAGTGTGTATCTACAGAAATGAATATGATTTCGTTTTTTTTTTTTAATTTGAAATTTGAAAATGAGATGATAACTCGTGCAACTGTTATCTTTCATGTTTTTGGTTGTTTTAGGGCTGGTCAATTATTGAGACAAATATTTTTTATAAAATAGGTTAGAAGGTACCAAGCCTCCCAAAAGCAATGCAAGAACATGAACGAACTGTCCACATGTCTCACACAAAGGACTAGGTGCTGTTGATGGCTGATTGAACTGATCTTCAGGAGGTAATAGTTTTTAAACACCTATGGCGCCTCGAATAAGTGATCAAAGTTCAATTCCACTAGAGAGATCCTTAGACAAAAGACAACAAGGACAAACGAAAGGACGGTAAAGGAAGTGTTGCTGACAGCTAGCTGAGAATCATCAATCGATTTTAAATCCGGCACAACACATCAAACAATAATGATTTGGTGAAGTGTCATCATACAAAACCGACATGCTTAGCTTGATCGCTATAATGCTTAAAAATGACAATAGAAAAAAAGCTTATGGAAGTTTTAAAGTAAGTATCAAGTTATCAACATTTCTGCCAAAAAAACACCAAATTCAAATGTTTAAATACCCCAACATCCAGTTGCTGTAGAATATGAGTGGTGTGGGGAGGCAGACAGAGGAGTTTAACGTACGTTCCTTTGTATGGGAAAGTTTTTCGGCTCAATGGACATATGGCTCTCATGATTGTCCATTATGATCATCATATTTTGGTCTGGTCTATGTAGATGGTTGGTATATTTGATGTAGATGTCCTTAAACCATTTGATAAATAAATCAGAATCTATGTAGCCATTATCACTCCTGCCAAATATAGCGAACTCTCTGAAATTCCTATTTAAAATGTGTTATACAGTCTTCAATAAATTGTAAGCACCAGTCAGTTAGCCGTTGACCAATAAAAATTCTCTTGGGCAGGTGAAATTATTATACAACCCTAAAAGTTTTCCAAATGTAGAGAAAAGCTGTTGCTTGCTTAAACCGTCAACTCATTAAGCGCTTTAACGTCTCCGTTGGATCGAAGCTGTCAGATTACCCTAATGGCCATTCAAAGGTCAAACATAGCGTGAATGAAAACTTTTGCAAATATAGAAAATCTGTTGCTTGCGTATATTAAAAGTTAAGCAAATTAAGTTCGACAACAGTCTCCACTGGGTCAAAGTTGTCAGACAAGAACCTTTAATCTTAAGGAAAGGGTGAGCGATTCAGGCTCTTGATAGTTTTCGCCATTCAGTACCTAAAAATGACAAAATATAAGTCAATACTTTATGTAAATTAAATAAGAATATGCAAATAGATCAAGTGTGCAGAATTGAACATGCAATATACATCTTTTGGCAGATTTAGCATGAGTGGTACCGTGCCTCCCCTTTCCAGATATGTTTATCTTCTACTTCCTGTTTTAATAGCCAGTTTATATTTTAAAGGGTAAGAAATGGGTAATTTTTGTATTACATTTGTCGGCGTTTACATTTTAATATGGTACACAGCTTTATTGTTCTATTTTCTGTTCATTGATCATTTACATGTATGTCTTCTGTAATGGGTCTAGTGCTTTAAAAAGTATGACTTAGTGCTACCCCCTTTTTTTGCTCACTTTACCTTACTCAAAAACTGACCCAAGAGTTTTGCCCATGTCTTTCCATTTATTCGAAACTCTTTGGTTAAAGGAGCTACATAATTTTTCATGGACAGTGTGTATCTACAGAAATGAAAATGTATTCAATTTTAGAAGATCAATAAATAATTCACACCTGTGATTACTCTTGAAACTGTTATTATTCGTGTTTGTGGCTGTTAATTAGGCTGGTCAATTATTGGGACAAAAATTTCTGCTAAGTCAGACGGTACCGATCCTTTCAAAACCAATGGATGACCATGAACGAACTGCCTACATGTCTCGCACAATGACTAGGTGCTCTTGATGGCTGATTGAACTTCTCTTCAGGGGGTACTAGTTTTTATCATCAATGGCGGCTCGAATTAATGAAACCACACTTCTTGAAGGATGTTTTAACAATGTATGGCAATGTTTTATCCATGGCTGAGTAAATACTTGAGCAAATCTGAAATCAGATAGATTGAACCATTAGTAATTGTAAACTTCTACTACATTAGATTATTGATTAGCCCATAGAAACTATCAAGAAATAGCTTTTTTATACGTTGTTGTCTGTATTTTGATATTCCCAAAATAGTTCTAGTTATCCAATTGCTATGAAATTTGACTATGATGTTCCTTACCATTTAATAGTCATATTGACTATGATGCTCCTTACCATTTAAGGGGCCTGGGTGGCCGAGTGGTCTTAAAGGCGATGGTTTAAATACCACACTATTGATCACTATCCGATCACCTCTCAGCTGGTGTTTGAGTCCATTTGTATCGAACAAAAAGGGGACTTCCCCAACTGTATGTGATAAGGTTTGTCAGTTACCTGCCCAATGTCGATGGTTTCCTCCAGGTACTTCGGTTTCCTCCACCATTAAAACTGACCACCCTACATGGCTCAGGTACGCCGATTAAGGGCGTAAAACACCAACACACACACACTTAACCATATTTTGGATTGATTTTAGGGTCCCCCATTTTTAGAAATAATGCCCCCAAAAAGGGGCAACAAGTGCAACTTTTTTTATTCCTGGTCCGATTTTCATCTTTTTTTCCAAGTTAGGTCTTGTCACGTAGTGGATAAGTAGTGGAGTAGTAGGCCCCTTTATCCGTTTTAAAATCAAAGGCTAAAAGGGGCCTAATTTTTTTTTTATTTATTGTCTGATTTCAATTTTTTTTTGCAAATTCTTGTCAAGTAGTGAATATCCAAAATTCAGTATTAATTTTGTGACAATCACCGTCCCTAATTGCCCTAAAGGGCCAACATTAAAAGGTAGCAGATTCCTTTTATTAGGGACCAAAAGGGGCAAAAATGAAAGGTAGCAGAAACCCTTTATTAGGGGCCAAAGGGGAAATATTTTTGTAACTGTAATCTATTTGGTCGGCTTTATAAAAAACAATCTTATGAAATATGGAAGGTCAACCGAAGGGTGCCGCTCCACCATGGGCTGTATGTGTCAAGAGAAATCGACTATCCATATAGGCTTTAAATGGGTTGAACATAGTTCGGCTCGTGAAATTATAAGCCGGCCTCTCAAGTAGTTTTTTTACTTCTCACAAGCATCGTGTAGTTCTATAGAATTACTTATCTTCATCTCAAATTTATATCGATTTATGTACCTATTCTTTCCTATTATGAGGTCTTTACTTCCATAGCCCAATGCTTATGCTAACTCATGAAAGTTTTTCTTTACTTGTTTAAAAACCCTAACATCCAGTGGCTGTGTGATGTTGGGAGGCATGCAATAGAGCTCAACGTTCATGTAAATCGGCTCAATGGACGAATGGCTCTTATGATTGTCCATTATGAACATCATTTTTTGGTTATATTTGATGAAGATGTCTGTATACCATTTGATAAATAAATCAGAAACTATGTAGCCATTATCACTTCTGGCAACTACAAAATTTATCTGGAATTCCTATTTAAAAGATCTTTAGATGTTCTATGACTGAACAACATTTGAAACGCACAGTCTTCGATACATTGTAAGCACCAGTCTGTTGGCAGGTGAAATTTTTGTACAATCCCAAAATTTTTTTTCGAAATGTAAAGAAAAGCTATTTTTTGCTTAAGCCGTCAGCTCATTAAGCTCTTAAAAATTCTCCATTGGTTTTAGTTTTCGACATTTTGTGGTAAAATTGTTCTATGCTATTCATATTTATGTGTTTGGCATTTGACATTTTTGGTAGAGCGCCTCTGATGAGTCTTGAATAGACGACAGGCGTAGCAAAATTTATTTGTCTTGAACTTTGTTGTGATATATATTTTGGGTCGAAGTCGATAACCCCTTATAGGGATTTTGGCCCTTTAAAGTTAAAAAATAGCGTTGCTATATTTTTTGCTCTAAAGAATAAAAACTATTAAATGTAGAATTTTTTTTTACATAAAAAAGTCTCTTTTGGGTCAAATTGTCATATGATTATACATGTAGTAAATGTAGTCCTTGTCATGCTGAACATTTTTGCCATTATATTTTACAGCCATCTGTAACGGTTTTCAAGATATTGGTAAAAAACCTAACAAAAGGAATCGGGAGCAATAACTCTTATAAAGAGTCATGCCAAGACTTTGGTCCAAATGTATTAATGTAGTCCTTGTTATGCTGAACATTTTTGCCGTTACATTTTATCAGCCATCTATTATGATTTTCGAGATATTAATCCCTGGCAACCCTGCCCACGACTGTGTTTTCAACCCACCTCTTAAAACTGTTTATGAAAAACATGAAAATAAAACTCCTCCATTTGGCATTCGTATTGCACCACATTTAGCTATCCTTAATATTGATTTGGAAACAATTAATCCTGTTACACCTTTGAAAGTTCCACCCTGGGAACTTCTAAAACCTGAATTTAATTTTGATCTTCGAAAACATAAAAAGTCTGAAACAAATCATTTGCTAATTCAACAGGATTACTGTGAAATTAAATCTAGATACCCTGATTTTCTGACTGTTTATACAGATGGGTCTAAAGATGGTGATAGCGTTGCTTCTGCTGCTATCTTAGGAAATAGCACTTCCACCCAACGACTCCCATCTTCTGCTTCCATTTTTACAGCTGAAGCCAGAGCCATTATTTTAGCTCTTCGTTTAATTGATGCTTCAGAGCACGCACAATTCTTCATCTGTTCTGATTCTCTCTCTTGTCTTTTGGCAATTGAGAACCGCAAACTTAAAAATCCATTAATCAGTAAAATTGTTTACATGATTCACCAGTTGATGAGAGGTGGTGCAGAATTGATTTTTCTATGGGTACCCAGTCATACTGGTATTCATGGAAATTCAGTCGTGGACAGGGTTGCGAAGGAAGCCCTTCGCAAACCTATTTCAAAATGTTTTATTCCTCATTCGGATTGCAGAAATGCAATCCGTTTATATGTTCAAAATTTATGGGATGATGTTTGGGCTGCCGCTGAGCACAACAAACTTCATGAGTTGAAACCACAGCTTGGGGAGAATCATGCTTCATTCCGATGTCGTCGAGACCAAGTGGTCATCACTAGATGTCGTATTGGACATTCTAGAGTCACTCATGGCCACTTGATGACACAAGAGGAGGCACCGGTGTGCATCCCTTGTGACACTCCGTATTCGGTGAGGCATGTTCTCCTTGACTGTGTTGATGTCGCTCCAATACGTGATAAATATTTCAACTGTGCTTCTATGTACGATTTGTTCAGCGGCATTCCAAATGATGCCATCATCAACTTCTTGAAAGAAGTTGGTTTATATTATAAATTATAGTTTTATTTTTCTGTTTTATCATTGTGTTGTTCATACACATACTAGTGGATGTTTGAAACTTATTTGTTTATGTATTGTGTGTTCGTGTTACAATTTTGTTATAAGTATACAAATATTATTGATATATTTTTATCTTTTACTTAGTCTGTTTTAATGTCTACTTTTATCTATTTATTGGTGATAAACATTTTAGTTTCGGTCTTTTGACTTTGTTTTATATCAAAGTTTTATTCAGTAATAATAACCTGTTTTTGTCCCGATGATGGCTGCAATATCGCCGACGGGACATGAAGCAGACAACAATCAAT
The DNA here is from genome assembly GCA_963971305.1 of Arcuatula senhousia. Lineage (NCBI taxonomy): Eukaryota > Metazoa > Mollusca > Bivalvia > Mytilida > Mytilidae > Arcuatula > Arcuatula senhousia. The sequence goes on from OZ020305.1 coordinate 49,793,070, forward strand.
CAATCAATCGAGATATTAATCATTTTCCCTGTAGCATCCTGTGTTAAAACTATTTCGGCTGATGGTGGCCATCTTGGTTGGCGGGCAGGATCATCTGACATAATTCTGAAAGGGGACCACCCTAAGCCCATTCCACCAAAGTTTGGTCCCAATTGGCCATGAAATTTCAGATGATTTTTTGCCGAATTTTCTATTTTTGGCAAAGGTGGCCATCTTGGTTTGCTGTTGGGGTCCTCCAAAACAATTCTAGAAGAAGACCACCCAAGGACCAGTCCACCTTAGTTTAGTCCCATTGGCCAAGTAGTGTCAGAGAAGATTTTTTATTTTTTTTTGGTCAAATTTTCTACAGCCATCTTGGTTGGAGGGTTGGTAGTCAGATATAATTCTGAAAGGGGAACACCCAAGAACCATCGATGCAAATTTTGGTCAATTGGCCGAGTGGCTTCAGAGGAGAAGATTAAATTGTAAAAAGATAACGACAATAGACGCACGATGGACGCCGAGTGGTAGCAATAGTTCGAGTCAGGAAAGCTAATAACCTATACTGATGGAATTAAATGTTTTCACATGTGTTCATCAAGGTCAAAATCCACAAGTATATAAAAATTTACAGTCCAACTTTCTGAAACTGATTAATACATTACACACACTTCATTTTACATGGCTGAACAACAAACAACTGAAGAACTTTGATGTGAATTTTATTGTAACAAGAAAACCAGAGTGAATGCTGAAGTAATTCAAGGTCAATTGACATGTTAAACTGAACATCAACATTACCAGACTTCTTAAAATGCTACTTGTTAGCCAGTATTTTTTAACATTGCTAATAGATGAGGAAATTTGGAAATTATTATCACTCTTTGGTGGATACAATTGCTCGGAAAATACTTTATGAAAAATGTTTAAGATACATTTTTTTAAGAACACCAGCCAAAAATTCCCAACAATATTCACATAATACTGAATGAAACTTGAGGTTTCTAGAAGTCTTTTGCTCACCAGGATATCAAGTGCCTAAATAAATCTATGATTGTCAGGTTTCAATAAGCTTTTGGATGAACCTTTGGTTCAAGCAAGTAAAAAATCATTATTTGAAGAATTGAAGGTTCCCAACTAACATTTACAGTGGTTAATTTCATAAAATAAATAATTTCCATGTGACACAAATAACTGCTTGTAACTCATGCAATACTAGTATATATATTTAACAAACAGAAAGAAATTAAGTCAAAAATTAAAATCAGAAGTACAAAAGTGTAATACAAACAAATCACACCAAAACATATTCTCAATTTGGCCTCTTTTGGGCTCTTAATTAAACCAATGACTCACATTGCTCATCACCGCACTGATGATAACCATTGTGGCTTGCTGCCTAGACAAAATATTAAATGAGGATGAAAGAACAATCAGTAAAACATAGTTCTGTTCCATTTAGTCAAAGAGATAATTTGCTTTATAAGTCTTGTGTTAAGCTAAGTTAAGATGTAGTGGGCAGTCTGCCTTTCAAGACTAATTTTGAAAAAGGGTCACCAAGGACAATAAATATGCATTTGGTTAAACTGGGACATGTTTCAGACAAGACGTTCCTTTAAAGAAAATTTGAAATAAGGTACTTTGTAAAACTGTGGCTGCCATATTGGATAGCAGACAGAAATGTTGAACAAAACTTCAGAGAAACAATCAGGAACACTGCATTCAAAGTTTGGTTGCAATTTGTTATTAGTCTCAGGTAAAATGACCTAAAAGTGACTTTCTTATCGATCTGTACATTAAACTAAGTTTGGCTATGGTTGCCACTGATTGGTTGTTGGAGCATCCTCGGAAACCCAGTGCTTCTTCTCTCGCCTACTCGTTCATCACCCCTGGGACATTTGGTATGAAATTGTTCGTTTCGAGTTCAGGATCTGATCTTGAACTTGATATTATTTATATATAGAAACATTTAAATCGCATTAGATAAATCTAAAGCGACCAATCAGAAAGCTCGATACAAAACTATCAAAAACAAAGTATTTCATGCGTTGTGTCCCAGGGGTGATGAACGAGTAGGCGAGAGAAGAAGCCCTGGGTTTCCGAGGATGTTGTTGGAGATGCTGAATACAGTTTCAAAAAATCACCTACAGAGCATTCCAGCAAAATTACCTGGTGGTTGGCAATTTAGTTTTGTTTCACAGAAAAAAATTTAGGGGAATTCTGAAGCTGGCTGAGTAGTTTCAGAAAAGAAGATGTTTCCAATAAGGTCATATTTTTAACTAACTTTGACTATGGGAGACTTTGGTTGGAAAAATATTTAAAAAAGGAACATTGAATAACCACTTTACCAAACTTTAATTGCAACTGGCTAATTAGTATAAGAGAAGTAGATTTAAAGTCAATTTCCAATAGGGTCCTATATTTTTGTATCAAACTAAATAAGCTGTGGCAGCCATATTGGTTAAGCAAAGTTTGATTGAAATTGGCTCAACAGTTTAAGAGAAAGAGTTGAATTCCTCTATGTTAAATTAAGTTGGCAGGCAGGAGTGCCAGATTAAATTTAAAAAGAGGACCATCAAGAACCAATTTGTCAAAGTGTGTTTGACTCACTACTTGAGAAAAGATGATCAGGTCCTATGATTAACTATGTTTAGCTGTTGCAATATTTTTTTGGCAGGCAAGAATGATAAACATAATTTTGGTGGAGGATCATTCAAGAAAGTATTTAGCCCTGTGTCCAATGTAATCTTAAGAAGTCCTTTTCCCCTCCTTTTCTATCTTCAGCAGCAGCCATCTTAATTTGGTGGGTAGGCAGGAATGATGGGAAAATTTTAATAGGAGACCAGCCAAAGATGATTCAATAAATTTTTGGTCCTAATAACTGCAACTGACTTGGCAGTTTCAGAGTAGTTTTTCTTTTCTTTTGTATAAGTGGGCAGACAAATGCAATGCGACGGCAAAGGCTCGTGTGACCTTTCGGTCAAGTGTGCTAAAAATGATAAACTAAAACAGAACATATACCATTTCCATCATAAAATCATCATAAAATGACAAGAACTTTTGTTAATTCAAAACTGTCAGCTTCGTAAATGTTAATTTACAATAATTTTGATTTTCCCAGTACTATACTGTTTATTTTAGTTCTGAGCATGGCCTCTGAGCGTTCAGCTAAGTGTTTGAATTTAATTCTTGCAGCTCTAATTGCTGACGAGCTAACTTTTCCTTTGCATGCAACCACTGATGAAAAAGCTAAGGTCAACTCATTTTCCTCTTCTCTACTTTTCCTTTTAATACCTAAAATCATTAAAATAAAAACACAATAATCTAATATGAAATGAAATTTAGCTCTTTTTACAGAGTCATTTCCTGAATTCCAAACTGACTCTAAAATCACAAATGAATGCTATTGTTTTTCCACAGAAGCATCAATAGAGAGTCAATGACAAGCAGTACTTATTTCTCACAGAATTTTCAGAATAATATGATGGAGACATGCAGTGTTCAGCCAATTTGGCCCCTTTTTCTGAAAAACTGGAAGTGATTTACCTTTGAAACTTTTAAAGACTTAAGAGCTACGCCTAGCTCAGCATGATACGACCGCAGCATGTCGACAAAGGAAAGTTGAACAAGTATTTATTTAAAGCTTGTATGGACAAAGTATTGTTCTTGACAGAACTGTGCTAAAATTTCAAGATATTGGTCATCTGGAACTAAATTATTTTATATAAACCAGTGTTATGATTCTAAGTGCTGGACATTTTGAACCCTTTATATCTTGAAAACAGTAAAAGCTACATCAAATCCATTGGCAAACTACTTAAAGGCCTTGAAAATAAGAGGGTCCCAGGAGCCTGAATCGATCACCTGATCTTGATGTCAACCTTATACACTTTTGAAGAGCTAAATAAGCTGAACATTTAAGCAAGCAACAGCAGCTTTTCTCTATATGCAATAGTTTTCATTCTATAGGCCAAAAACACAATTTTTCACTTTTAAGGGGCCGTAACCCCTATAAGGGGTCATCTAACAACTTCGACCCTTATATGCATAATTTGTGGTACTGAATGCAAAGGAATACTATCCAAGAGCGATTTTGGGCGACTTATCTGTTGGCATCCCAACACAAATGAAATTTAATTATTATTATTATTATTCCTCTTAACAGTTACTTTTCCGGAGAATTGCCAGAGCAGTATTCGAGAGAGGTTCTTGATATTTGGCATACATAAAGATCATAAGAAGCGGGGTTGCAGAGATTAAACAAATGTTTCATAATGGCCGCCGTTCTAAAAATAGTAACATTGAGAAATAATTATAGGATCATGATGAAAATGAAATCTTAGGGTAAATGGGGTGTCCTAATGACGAATCTGGAATCAGAATTTTTGTCCGAGGTTCCGTTTCAAAATGGCGGCCATGTTACCATACCCACCCCCATGAAAAATCAACAATGGACCAATTCAGAAAGTCAATTGCATTATGGGTAAAATATTTACGAGTACGCTGCGCCGCCATATTTGTTTACGTTAGAAACGGAAGCTAGAAGCCCCGTGCCGTAAATGCTCTAAAAAAAAAATCGCAACGTTACAAATCTACATCATGGGAGATGAGGATGATACTCATGAACCTAACTTAAATGCTAAAGTATTTCCAAGTGAAGATGAATGGCCTTGGTCTCTCACAGAAGATGATGTACCAGGGGCCTCACTGAATGGGAAAGACCCAGGACGATTTAATTTGAATCAACTTAAGTTGTGGCTCAAGTGCCGTGGGATTAGTTCAACGGGCATGACAAAGGCTCAGGCAGTTGATGTTGTAACCAAATCTCTGAACAACTCTGACCCTCTGGACTGTTCTACCGGAAATGTCATTTACGGAATTGAGTGTACTTTATGTGGACTGTTGTATGTCGGTGAAACCAAAAATTCATTGCGTTCTCGCATGAATGGTCATAGGTATGACACCAAAAATTCTGATTATCGGGTTTTGTATAACCACTTTAATCAACCTAACCATGACCAATGTTTGAACATGAAAGTGCGGTTTATCGAAAAGATTTACCACGACACCAACAGTCCAAATCTTAGTACACCTCACCGTAAAAAACGAGAGCTTCACTGGATAAAAACTTTAGGTACTGCAATGCCTTATGGATGTAATGATAACATCAAAGGAGTAGGAAATCTTTCTAGCCCTCAATGTAGTGAGGTGAATGTTATGAAACTGTTTGACCCTAATGGTAGACACAAACGTAGTCATGGTCACAAACGATACAAACCAAGATCTGTTGCCAGTCAAACTGACAACAGATCTCTTTCAGACACGTTTGATGATCTGGTTACAAGTCTACAACAACCATTGGGAGTCCATCATGTTCGTACCATTCTCTATTCACTACGAGTCACGAAACTTAAAGACCTACGTGATCTTGGGTTAGAAAAAGCAGGTACTGATCCATTTACTCCTTCTTACAGGCTTACTAGCATTATTTGCGACGTTGCTCTTTTCCGTCTTTTTAAGCCTGTAAGAAGTGAGCCTTTTACTACTGAGGATAGGAAATTTCTCCATATTCCATTTAAGAACAAAGGGATAGATGCTATAAACATTAGCAATATTTTAAATCGTAAGGAAGTTACATCTCAAATTCCTCAATATTTCAAAAATCAGTCAACACCAATTGTTTCCTACCGCTACACTAATACCATAAGTAGTAAAATTTTCAACCACAAAAAGGCATTGCAGGACCTAAACATTGAAGAATATCTAAAGTCCCCTCTGACATGTGATTGCTATGCTTCTCCCTTTGTCTATGGTCCATCTGATCATGTCATCACGGGTGATCTTAAGATAATTGAAAATGATTTATTACGTAATGTGGTTTCCCATGGACCTAAATTCAGGGAACCGCAACGTATAAATTGGAATCATAACTTTAAGATCATCATGGACGCTGTGGAGGACTATGCTAGAGCCTGGATAAAGAGGGAAAAGGACCCAGAACCAGAGCTTGAATCACTGTCGGACTGGGTAAGGACTTATACGAAGCCGAATAGACAAACTACGCAAATGTGTGAACCCCCGGCCTTCTTCTGTATTTAGAGATCGTGAAGCTCTCAATTGTCTCTCTTCCTTACATGACAGGTATGTTGTCACGCCAGCAGACAAGGCTTCCAATAATATAGTTTTTGTATGTAAAGCACATTATTACAATTGTCTAATAAAAGAACTAGGCATTGATGGTAATACTTCCGCTAGTGCTACATACACACGGACTACATTTAACAAAGATGAAATCATAGCCAACCATAGCTCTTTTATGTCCTCTTTCAATATTCCAATGAAAGAGGAACATAAAGAGTTACCATATTTGTACTGGATACCTAAACTTCACAAAAATCCGTACAAAGAAAGGTATATAGCTGGATCTTCATCATGTTCAACTACAGAGCTGTCCGTTCATTTAACTAAAATCTTGTCTGCTGTCAAAGAAGGTCAACAAGCATACTGCGACACTATTTATAATCGTAGTGGAATTAACCATATGTGGATTTTGAAAAACTCAAAAGATTTGTTAGATCATTTTAAATCTAGATCATTTTCTGAGGCTCACTCTTTGAAAACGTTCGATTTTTCAACTTTATACACTACCTTGCCACACGAAAAACTAAAATGTCGCCTGAAAAAAACTTCTCGAAAAAGCCTTTTCAAACTCAAGGAATTTTGTTGTTTTGGGTTATAATTCTACATTCTTTTCCAAAACATCTTTCAAAGATAAAATTTGCTACACACTGGAACAAGTTTGCAGTATGCTTGATTTCCTCATTGACAACATATTTGTCACCTTCGGAGGAGAGATTTTTCAACAACAAATCGGCATTCCAATGGGCACAAACTGTGCTCCTCTCCTCGCCGATTTGTTTTTATACTCTTACGAGACTGAATTTCTTCAGGGACTCGTAAAGAACAAGAAGATGAAAGAGGCAAGGTCATTTAATCTTACATTCAGATATATTGATGATGTCCTTTCTGTCAATAACACTTCATTTGGTAGTTGGATTCCTTCAATATATCCTCCGGAATTGGAGATTAAAGAGACCACCGAATCTAATTGCTTCACGTCTTTCTTGGATTTGCACCTCGAATTTGACCCAGGTGGTCATCTCAGTACAAAAATTTACGATAAACGAGACGATTTTAATTTTCAAATTATTAATTTTCCTAATCTACAGAGCAATATACCTACTTCTCCTGCATACGGTGTTTATATTTCTCAACTTATTCGATATGCCAGAGCTTGCACACATTTCACAGATTTTTTTATCAGACACCGGTTTCTTCGTGACCGACTTTTGAAGCAGGGCTATAAGAAAATACGTCTCATACGATCACTAAAAAAATTCTTTCTTCGTTATCAGCCACTAGTAGAAAAGTTCAAAATTGAGTTAAAAGATATGATAGTTAATTGTTTTAATTAGTGTTTGACTGGTCTACTGTACTGAGATGATCACCTCAATATCCCTATTGTGTCTCACAACTATGTTGTGTTATATGGTCATTACCGGATCCTAAGATCGCAATGGAAGAGGGAGGTTTGGCGCCATAAAACCTGGTTTAACCCACCATTTCGTTTGAAATGCCTGTACCAAGTCAGGACCATTGCAATCCACCAGTTCTCCGGTATGACTGATTCGTTTTTGTCATTTTCTCTGGACTATGAGATTGATCATTCAAGTTCGGTAGTTTTGTTATTACCTTTATTTAATGAAACAACCAATCACAGATCCAAAATATCCTTATTACACAGACAGAAAAATACAAGTCCTACGCCAAAACGAAAAACTTGACAGTTCGACGCTGAAGCTTTTTCCTAATCTCAGACCTCCTGTATTTCCTGCTACTTCCGAAAAATGGGATGCAATCGACAAAACACCAAATGAAACCATCAAATATTTGAAAATGTTCAATAACAAAACAATCCTAGATTATTTTTCTGTCATGGCAGACATGAGAGACACGGGCTTTCACAACCGGGCTTTACTTAGAGGCAACCAACATTCTGCAGCGCAGCATGTTTTCGACCTTATAACCTGTCTCCAAAGTAGAAAAACAAATGACCTAGTTGACAATGGCTTGTACATAAAAGCTGTGGTGAAAGCTAGCATGAAAAAAGTGTTCTACAACACAAGAATATCTCTTTATCAATATCAACCAACGACTAACAACATCAAGATACGGTACGCCGAGTGCAGCTGTGTTGCAGGGTGGGTTTAATACATGTCTCCTACCTTTCATGTCCTTTGTTTTCCTCCTTCCGCCAAATCTTCTTGTAAATTTATGTGGACACAACACACCTAAATGTGTGCACTTTGTCATTGTTTTTGTTTTCACACAACAAGCACCTGCTGAGTGCAACATTGTAATTTCAAAGACAACATAGTGGAATCGGAACGTTCCAAACAAAAGGGGTGTAATTTTCATAGCTGAATGAAGCCTTCACAGGCATTATTATAGAAGTAAATACATCTAAAAAAATCATAAAATCACTACTACATCTCATCCAACACATTTCTTGCTTTATTCTTACTGTAGATAGAACATAGCATTTGTTGTCTCAACATGGGAAAGGTTACCTTTTAAAAGCCGGGACAGAATATATGAGTACGACCCATTTCCAGTCTTTTTCTATAGTTTGCCTAAAATAAACTATACATATTAATTTATTTTATAGGAAAGCTGGAGTTTGTGGTCACATCGCAGCAACTTTAGACGCACTGGCAGATAAAGAATCATTTGTACCAGAAAATGTCCCAGAATCGAAAGATGAAAGCATCCCATGTACATCCAAACCAAACGCATGGAAAGGAAGGGCTGCTACCCCCAAGAGAAAATCGTTATTAGACAAAGTTCCTGTTGAAAATTATTCGTTTAATAAAGTGACAATTATGGGAGAAAATGTCAAGAAATCTAGAAATGATGTTCATGAATTTAACCCATTTCCTTCACAAACTGATGAAGAAATAAATCAGAGGATGGCTAACTTAGTGACACAGTTCAGTTCTAGTGGTAGTTGTAACTTCAGAGGCTTGCCACTCTGGAAATTAAAATACTCATAATTATTTTTTTAGTAGATGAGTGTGTCAGATAATGCTAATTTGAAAAAAAAGAAAAGCTTTACAATATTAGTTATATTTTTTTTACTTTAAATATAATCTTGATTATGTTTCATCAATTCATTTTTACCGTTATGTTATATAATTATGATTAACCCCAGTTTTGGAAAATAAAAATATGTGAAATACGCACATGCACTAAACCATAGAACTGTATATTAATATACATATCTATGACTAAACCAAAACACGAAAAATGCATTGAAGTGCAACACTCACTGGTTGGAGACTTCGACTGCCATTTTTATTGCGATGTTCTGTTGAAATGAGAAATGAATACCAGATAGGCATTTGTAATGCCGTTTTACATTCGACCATGTCTTGTTTAAAAAACCTCAGTATCTTTTTTGTATGTGACTTTTGAAAAATAAAAGATGACAACAAATTTACCAAACTTGGAGGATCAATGTCTATGTTCAAAAGAAAAGACAAAACAAGGCCGGAAAACAAACCGGTAAAATGAAGATCGCAATGGTCCTGACTTGGTACAGAAATTTTAAAAGAAATGGTGGGTTAAAAGATGAAACAAACGGGCGAATGAACTTACCGAAAACTATATTTAATTAAAGGATGTTGGCGGACCAAAAAAGAATAAAGCAAGTATCATAACATTTTCACCAGATTTATACTTTTAAAACGAAATTTTCAACAAGCTGCTAAGACATTCAATTTTACGATTTTTATTATCATTCCATAGATTCGGTCATAGCCGAACTCTCATCCCCACATAATAAATGAAATAGTCCAAAAATGTCAAGGTCCTCGTCCTCGTCATGAACTGTTTTCTTCGGAGACTGTGTCACTGTCACACGCTGAATAAAGTTGGGCAAACAGAGATTGAGCATTCGGAATTTTATAAAGAAGATTATTGTTTTCATCATTGGGGGCTTCATTAGGTATAAATTGCATTACTTCATGTTGATGTTCATCAGTGTAAGTGTCACCTTCACATAACATTTCATATAGTTTTTTGGATTTTGGCATCATTGCTAGCGCTGGTCGATCCAGTAACAGCGGACACGAAACTGTGCTGAAAATTTGTGGCTAGTGTGACATTTTGCACATTCATACTGGATAATGCAAGTTCATTGATTGAAAGATTATCATGACCACGGTAAGATTTTATTGTTTTTATAGCTTGTTCTACAAATATTCGCACAGATGCGATTTTCCTGCTACTTTCAACTTGTTGTGGATTGAATTGTTGCTTGTTAGGGTTTTTGAATGCGGGACGGATTACAACACCACCGCGAACTACAACATCTTCGTCAATGAGAAATCCTTTGTCAACCATGATTCTGTCACCAGGTTTGACTAAATCTGCTGCCCCACTTTTTCGGAAAATTTCTGGATCAGATGTGCTTCCTGGAAACAATTTTGAACAAAAACAATCAGATCCCCATAAAGTGATTCCTATTAAGGCTTTAACTGTGTGGTGGTGGTAATATTCAGACCACAAAAGTCCTTGAAAATCGAGTTTACTCGGCATTTGTGTATAAAATTCAGTACAGTCATAAACAGCAATACAGTTTGGGAAAAGTTTCTTCAGTTGAGGGGGGCAAGCATTTTCAAATTCTTCTATATTTCATCCTCGGAAACCCAGTGCTTCTTCTCTCGCCTACTCGTTCATCACCCCTGGGACATTTGGTATGAAATTGTTCGTTTCGAGTTCAGGATCTGATCTTGAACTTGATATTATTTATATATAGAAACATATTTAAATCGCATTAGATAAATCTAAAGCGACCAATCAGAAAGCTCGATACAAAACTATCAAAAACAAAGTATTTCATGCGTTGTGTCCCAGGGGTGATGAACGAGTAGGCGAGAGAAGAAGCCCTGGGTTTCCGAGGATGCTATATTTGGATAGATAGGTTTTTTTAAAGTACTGAATTTATTGCTATGCACCAAGTTTTACAAATAGAATTTATAGTTCCTTCACTGACCGAGAACATTTGACTGAACATTTTTTCTGGTATGTTATTTCTCAATCGGACCCAATATATGAAAAACTCCTCAAGAGGGTCCAGTGCCCTTTTTCTTCCATATTCCCCGTTCACATACTTTTTTGAATATCCAAAATGTTGGGATGGACTGCCGACTAAATTGAAAACAGAAAGAAATACCTCTGTTGTCGGAAACCCGGTATAAAAAGCAATGTCTTTGTCAGAATTCAAGAAATTGTTAACCGTAAATTCTTTTGATAACAATATACTATTTTGTTTAACTAGCACCTTTTGTTTCTCTTCAAGTTCTTTTATTCTAGACAGAAGTTTTAAGTTTTCATCGGATAGATCATTGATTTTTTTCTTGTCAGTCAAGTTTTGTTCTGTAACGCTATCGCCAGCCGGATCAGCATTCGGACTTGTAGGGGGGTATTCATTGACACATTCAGGAAACAACTCAAACAAGTTTGTATTATTTGTTGATGTTGATGTTATATGATCACTTTTTCTGTCCTTAGGATTCTTTCTCGTCGACTTCGATCCAAGTTTTTCGCCGATTTCAAGCGACGGTACATCATTTTTGTTCCGCTAACCTCCAAAGAAATGAAATCCACAGACGCGGCTGTAAGGTTTTACATCACTCTCTTGTAGGTTTAATGCGCCTAACCAGGCCTTTCTGGACTTAAACTTATTTGGAAATGGTACAAAGTTTTTAAATTTTCTTGACGTTTTTCCGCACACAATGCAAGTGTTTACCATTTTTGGAGTATTTACGGTAAGCGCTCTTGTCGTCAACGTAAACAAATATGGCGGCGCAGCGTACTCGTAATTAATTTACACATAATGCAATTGACTTTCTGAATTGGTCCATTTTGTCCGAGGGTTAATTTTCACGTGCATCAACTGACCATTTTGAAACTTGGCACAGTGGTTGAGCACCATCTGAAGTGGTGCAAGAAGTTTGGAAATTTTCAAAATGGCAGCCAAAAATCGGTAAATTTTCAAAATGGTCCGATTTCAATGAAATTCAATTTCTAGACATATTTTGATGCATTGAATTGAATTATCACTAACAAAAAGTTGTGCAGGAAGTTTGAAAATTTTCAAGATGGCCACTGCTTCAACATGGCGGAAAATTGTTTCAAAATCGATCAATTTTCAAAGTGGTCAGATTTCAATGAAATTTGATTTCTAGACATATTCTGATGCACTGATTTGAAAGGAAGACTATCCAAAGGCGATTTTGGGCGACTTGTGTGTTGGCATCCCAACACAAATGAATTTTATTTTTTATTATATATTAATGATTTAACTGACAATTTAGGGAACATCGCACGACTGTTCGCAGACGACACTTCCCTCCAATATGCTGGAAATGATTTTTTGTTATTAGAAAACAGGATAAATAATGACTTGAAAATATTACATGATTGGTCGCAAGATTGGCTCGTTGACTTAAACCCTAAGAAAACAAAAGCACTTATTATTTCTAATAGTGCTTATGTTGAACCAAACATTCTATTCAATGGTGAGGTCGTAGAAATTGTAGACCAGCACAAACATCTGGGTGTAACATTTATGTCTGATGGAAAGTGGACAACTCATATAAACAATTTTGTTGATTCTTCCTTGAAGCAGCTTAATGCTCTAAGGAAATTAAAATATGTTCATTCATCGAAGAGTCTATCGGCTATTTATTTGACATTCATTCGACCTCTGCTTGAATATGCGAGTGAGGTCTGGGACGGGTGCCTCCAACGTGAAACAGAGAAACTGGAAAAATTCTAACTTGAAGCTGCCAGGATTGTAACTGGACTGACCAAATTTGCTATATATGAAGCTTTCCAATTCTGCGATGGCCTGTTGCATCGAACCTATTAAGAACGTTTACACGATTAACTGTTTAATCCCTGTGCACATACATGAGGGCAAGACCATTCAGCCTATTCTCAGATATAGTTGACCTGTTCCGCTGTTTAAGCCTCCGCAAAGCTGAGAACGATCTCTCGCACGGCACGGATCCAACGGGCATAGTAAGCAACAGTTTAAACATCTCATGGATATTTGGATGATAATTGGTATCAGCTAGAACAAATGCTGAAGCTAACTCTGCATCAGGTTCGGACAATGTAGTGCAGTATTTCTTCCATCTCTGAACTTCTTGATAGAATGTATCAGGATCTGGTAAGTCAGGCGCATCAGCAAGCTGTTGTTCATCTACTAGGTTAGTACTAGCAGGGATTAACCGTGACGCTAAAAATACGCCTGCTGTGTTGTCAGGAAACCTTTCACCGAGCTCTGCAATGCAATGGTCTAAAAAACATAATAAGTATTTATACGGTAATACGTTATCGGGAGGGTCATTGGTGCATGGCACCTGCACTAGCTCTGTGTCATCTTGCGTTGATTTGTTCTTGGGTTTTCTATGTTACAATATAAGAAACCCTTGTGATCCTAAGGACCAGGTAAGCAATTCAGCCTCTTGTTTGTGTTATGGCGACCACTCAGACCAGCATGAAAAAGTCTGAGTCGTCCAAGAAAAACTAACAAAAAGACCAAAACTTGTCTCACCATAAAGGGCTGCATTGGAAATGTACAACGGAAATAATAATTAGTATTTAATTTAATCAAATAAACTATATCTTCTTAAAATATTATATAAATTTTAATGTGTTTAACATTTTTTTAAAAATTCATTTATTTACCAACCCAAGCGGGTTCTGGTGGCTAATAAATCCACATCAGCGCTATGCTTGTCGGAAAAAGTACCCTAAGGGGTGATTGGTATGTGTTTCTTGTGTGGTTGAATAAGATAGTTCTGTCACTTTTGCATGCAGGATTAATACATAAACCTGACCACAAACCAGAGGTGCACCATAAAGGGAAAAATGTCACGATCCTCGCACTTTCAAGAACATTGTTAGCTTCGATAAAAGTAGGATATTATTATCAACAACCCCAAGGACGAAAGTCCCAAAATACTCCCATTATACCTTGATACATGTATGAATTTATTGATATTTAAATTAACTTTCGGTAAAAAAAACGGATTTGGTCAAAAACATTATGGGTTTGAATAAAATTACTGCAATCATGAGAACATACTGAACTTGCTGGTGCAAACATAATTAACTGACAGACAGAACGCACATTTCTACAAATATCTGGCTTGGGCGCCACAAAACTTTAAAAATATTTAAGTCTGAGAATATTCTTATTTTCCATGACGAAATCAGTCAAAACTTTATAATTTGATGACGTCTTTATGAGTTGAGAATATTCTCAGACTTAAGTTATTTTTTATGCTATGTGGCGCGATGGCTTGGTCATACAAACACTGTGTCCACAAGTTATATGCTGAAATGTCAAAGAAACAGGACACAAAAATAAAAAATAAAATAAAAACACATAACATGCAGTGAGATCATGGTACATGTATGTAAAACTTTGTCATCATAAAGTCTTGAAATGGTACATGACATTGAAGCCTTATGATTTTACAATTTCTACATGAAACGCGTTTTTCTTGCCATTCCAAATTTTGAACAACTGTCGATACACGGATCTTTCGGAATCTGACATTACATCGTTTAATAAACATATAAGCTCATATTTCATTATACTGATGGTTAAAAAAAAACAAAAAGTTAAATTGCATGTTATTTGCAAGATCTTAATGAGCACTGTGGAAACTACCTATGTATTGACAATCTCAAATCTGTCATTTCCCCCTTCCGGCTTTCCGTTGGTGCTAACAATGTTGAACTTCCATCCCTGTATTGGATTCCGAAATTACATAAAAATCCATACAAACAGCGCTTCGTTGCAGGGTTATCAAAATGAACCACTAAACCTATTTCAGTTCTGTTGACTTCAATACTGACGGCAATAAAATCCGGCCTCCAGAAATATTCTATAAATGGTGTCGATCAAATGTGGATCCTGAAGAATTTGAAAGAACTGATGTAGATTAACTCTAAATCAGTTTCATCTTGCAACAGCATCAAAATTTTCGATTTCTCCATGCTTTACACTTGTATTCAGTATGAACAATTTAAATCACGATTGGCATAGCTGATTAAGCGCAGCTTTTTCAAAAAGAATGGAAAACCCAGGTGCAAATATTTCGTAGTCGATTATACTAAGACTTACTCTGTCATCAATGAGTCTAAGAAAAAGAACAGAAGATTAAATTATTGACATGGTCAATTTGCTTATCGACAACACATTTGTATAGTTTGGTGGACCTGTTTTTAGCAAACAATAGGGATTCCAATGGGCACTAATTAGATCAAATTATTGACATGCTCAATTTGCTTATCGACAACACATTTGTATAGTTTGGTGGACGTGTTTTTAGCAAACAATAGGGATTCCAATGAGCACTAATTGTGCACCTTTGCTTGCTGATTTATTTCTTCATTCATATGAATCAGACTTCTTACAATCTCATCTAAAAAAACGTACACTAGCCCTTCTTTTAACCTCCCTTTCCGATCTATTGACAATGTCCTTTCACTGAACATTCTCAATTTGGTGACCATTGCGATCTTCAACTTTTCCGGTATGTCTTCCTTGTTTTGTCTTGTCTTATGGACATTTGAGATTGATTCTCCAAGTTCGGTATTTTTGTTATTGCTTCTCCATCTCATATATCCCAAGGAACTTGAGAAAAAGGACACAACGGATTCTAGGAAGTCTTCTTCATATTTAGGTCATCATTTCGAAATTGACTCTCAAGGGTAACTCTCAGTAAAGCTCTATGGCATACGTGATAACTTCATCTTTCCAATTGTCAACTTTCCATTCTTGTGCAGAAACATTCCGTCTACTCCAGCTTATGGAGTTTATGTATCACATTTGATTCGTAACTCCAGAGCTTGCGGGAACTATATTGATTTCCTTGGCAGAGCATCACGTCACGTTTGACACAAAAATTGCTAACACTAGGTTATATTGCTCCTCGGTTGCTGTCTTCATTCAAGAAATTTTATGGTAGACACCATGCAGCCGTAGACAAATATGGGATTTCTATCTCGCAGATGTTGGTTAGTCATAGAGTTTTGTTTTGTCTTCCTTAACCGGATTTGACACTCTGAATTGGAAATATGTAGTGCGACGGGTGTGCTATAGACGATATTGAGATGTGGAATAAGTGTACGCGACACAACAAACATAAACAAACAGCAATTCAAAAAATCACAACGGAAAACAGCAAGCAGTCTTCAACATGACCATAGGTCACTGCTTACCGTCTTGCATTGGCCCAAGACTTATAATACAATACAAAAGTATCAAAACCAATCCCTAAATCATCAACGAAAGACCCAATTCTTGACTTAAAACAGTTAACACAGAATGACAAGGACAAACAAAAACTTTAGCAGGCAGGAACCACTCTTGTTACAACTACAGTTCGCGTTGTTGATTTCTATTCGATTTATTTTGTGGTTTTCATGTTTTGTACTTATACGTGCTGTTGTTCGTTTTTACCGGTTTTGTTGTTGCCCATGTCGCAATTGGGCGCATATTTAGATCTTAAATTGCACATTGTTAAACACATCAAAATATGTAAAAGGAACATAGTTGTAGGACTACATTGAACACTTTCACAGCTTTAGTTATTCATCACTTCAACTTGTTGCTTTAAGACCTACGAGACTTTTCTATTTCCAGCCTATATTAAGTTTCATTCAAGACTATTTGAGCTATTCTATTTAGGCGCCTTGGGGCCTTTTATTTTCCGCAATATATCCTGGCAAGCCCGATATTCATGTTGACATGGCTATCACATTCAACCACCTCGGGCACACGTCCATGCACTTTGTGGGTAGAGCAGCTTGACCCGATGTCATGTTTTAAACGCTCTTTACCGACAAGCTTAGCGCTGCTGCGGGCCCATTTGCAACCGGTACAATCAAGGTTTGAAATGCCTGTACGGAGCAAAGTTACCACTGGTATATTAATTTTTATTATATTTAGTTGTCTTCTTTTTCTCAATTCGTCTTTAGCATTTGATATTTGATCATTCATATTCAGCTGATTTGTTGATACCTTTATTATTCCTCTGCTTCAAAGGCGGGGTTTATAGTGATGGGGGTGCTTTTCCGTCATTTCGTTACACTAAAGGAAGGGCTCCTATAGTAAAAAGAATGGACCTAGCCATTAGATGACAAGGGGTACACTTTTTTCTATGCAAATCCTCCTCAATCCCATATTGTTTGTGACATGATTCTATATAAAATTTTATTTGATTGATTTTTGGGGGAGGCATGGGAGGAGTATTTATCATGATTTATCTCCCACTTTCGTTATTGTTTAGTCCTGACTACTTCATTCAAAGCATAGCAACAACCAGTAGAACGATTTAAAATGTTTTTTTGAAAGTTGTATATGGGATTTCTATCTCTCAAATGAGTGCAGATGATAGTTTGTCGTAGAGTTTTGTTTTGTCTTCCTTTACCGGATTGGACACACTGAATTGGAAATTAGCAGCACGACGGGTGTGCTACAGCAGGCAGGAACCGCTTACTCTTCCGTAACACATGGGTTCACTCTCGATACGACCTTAGTATGGGTTGTTTATTTCCGTTCGGTTGATTTCGTGTTTTGTGTTTCTTTGTTCGGTTCTCGTTCGTGTTTACCGGTTTTGTCCTTGCCCTTTTGGACTTTTGACACTCAAATATCCTATTGGTGCCCGATTGCTTCTTTGAAAATGTTTCAATCGACATTGTTTTTTCAATGTGTAGAATCTGTAGATGCGTTTTATTTAATCAATAAATAGATAACAGTGATTTGAATAAATAGTGTTGCTTTCAGACAACGTCCTTTGCTGTCAGGATCTGGAAAAGAATAAATATAAAATAAGATACACTTGTCGTCAGAACTCATGCAAGCACATGTCTTCTAAAGCACATTTAAATAACGATGAAAAAAATCTTTAACCGTGTCAACCAGAAATCGAATGTAACATGAAAATCCACTATTACTACATCAAATATCCATTATTATATAGATTTAACCAAATTTAAGAAATTTTGATCGCACCCGCTCTTATCGGCTATACAAAGCATCAGGGTGCTAGACGCGCTTTTAAAATATCGACAACCTTAGAGCGGCTACTTTCTAAAATGCGATAACGTAACCATTAACGTGGTAGAATGGGGGCAACGTTATCGTATCAACTATTTTCCTATCCGTTTGGTCTATAAAATAAAAAAATACAAAGAGATTAGGTAAAATAATACAAAAACACAAGTTACCTTTGATAGTAGTTGTTTTGAACGTTTCATCAATTCTTTCTGAAAACATAAAAGAACAAGCATTCTGAGAGTATTGCAAAACAATACATCGTCCCCTACCGGCCTCATATTTCAGTCACTGGTAACAATTTGTCATACAAATGCATACCTAAACTAGATCCGTTTTTTATCTACAAGGAACAATAAAAAAGTGTAGAAAAGAAAATTGCAATGGATTTGCAAACTTCAAAGGGCCATAACTCCCATAAAAATTTGTGTTGGGCCGGCACGAATCTCAAGCTTGATCTGTAACTCATCATGGTCAAATAACATACCAAAAATCAGTTCATTATCTAAAAGCGTTTAGAAATAAAGTGCGGAAAACTGATATTTTTGTGAATTTTCAAAGTATAAAGGGCCATAACTCCCATGAATATTTGTGGACCGACACGAAACTCTTACTTGATCTGTAACTCATCAAGGTAAACTCACATACCAAAAATCAGTTCATTATTTATAAGCATTTAAAAAATAAAGTGCGGAAAACAAAATTTTTGTGAATTTTCAAAGTTCAAAGGGCCATAACTCCCATAAAAATTTGTGAACTGGCACAAAACTCCAACTTGATCTGTAACTCATCAAGATAAACTCACATACCATAAATCAGTTCATTATCTATAAGCGTTTAGAAAAAAAGTGCGGAAAGCTGAAATTTTAGTGAATTTTCAAAGTTTTAAGGGCCATTACTCACATCAAAATTTGTGGACCGCCACGAATCTCAAACTTGATCTGTAGCTCATCAAGGTAAACTCACATACAAAAAATCAGTTTATCATCTATGAGCGTTTAGAGAAAAGTGCGGAAAACTGAAAATTTAGTGAATTTTCAAAGTTCAAAGGGCCATAACTCTCATGAAAATTTGTGGACCGGCATGAAACTCAAAGTTGATCTGTAACTCATCAAGGTGAACTCACATACCAAAAATCAGTTCATTACCAAAAAGCGTTGAGAAAAAAGGTGCGGAAAACTGAGGCGTGACAGACGGACAGAGCGCAAACCTATAGTCCCCTTCAGCTTTCGCCAGTAGGGGACTAATAAAAACTGTACGCATTGTAAAGATCTTTCACTCTGAAAAAAATTTAACAATAAGAACTGCTCAGCAAATAAAGGTAATAACTTGAATGATCAATCTCATAGTCCAGAGAAAATGACAAAAACGAATCAGTCATACCGGAGAATTGGTGGATAGCAATGGTCCTGACTTGGTACAGGCATTTCAAACGAAATGATGGTGGGTTAAACAAGGTTTTATGGCGCCAAACCTCCCTCTTCCATTGCGATCTTAGGATCCGGTAATGACCATAGAACACAACATAGTTATGAGACACAATAGGGATATTGAGGTGATCATCTCAGTACATCAAGCAGACCAGTCAAACACTAATTAAAACAATTAACCACCATATCTTTTAACTCAATTTTGATCTTTTCTACTAATGGCTGATAACGAAGAAAGAATTTTTGTAGGGATCGTATGAGACGTATTTTCTTATAGCCCTGCTCCAAAAGTCGGTAACAAAAAAAATCGGTGTCTGATAAAAAAATCTGTGAAATGTGTGCAAGCTCTGGCATATCGAATAAGTTGTGAAATATAAACACCGTATGCAGGGGAAAAAGGTATATTGCTCTGTAAATTAGGAAAATTGATAATTTGAAAATTAAATGTTTTTTATCGTAAATTTTTGTACTGATATGACCACCTGGGTCAAATTCGATATCTCCAATATACTTAGTGCAACCCCAAAATAAGGGGTTGCACTAAGCATACTCCCACAAGACCACTCAGAAAATAGGTAATTGATGACTTACTGACCTGGAAAGGGGATGCACAGTACAACTCATTATGCTAAAGCTGTCACAATCAATCCCATCAATAGAAGCTGTGAATTCTGCTGCGAAAATTTCTCATTTTTGACCCTTAAAAAAGTTTAAGTCGGCATGATATTCAGTAAGTAGATCTGGAAAGGGGAGGCAAGGTACAACTCATCACCCTAAAGCTGTGTACCAAATTTGAAATCAATCCCTTTGATAGAATCGGAGAAATCTGTTACGAAAAAATTTCCATTTTTGACCCATAAAAAGTCTAACTCGGTAAAGTAGATGACCAACTGACCTAGAAAGAAATGAGATGGTTCATCTTATCATGGTTAAGCTGAGTTCTGAATTTGAAATCAATAGCTTCGGTAGATGCTGAGAAGTTTTACCGAACGGACAAACAAACAGACCGTGGGCAGACGGACAAGGTGATTGCAATATAGCCCCTCTCTTACGAGTGGGGATATAAACACAAGCGACTCTAAAAGAGTTTAGACTTGTTTAGAATTTCTATGGATTTACATGTAGTATGATTATTTAAAATCCAAAATCGGAGAAAAACAAGGGTGGTTATATGTGTACTGCATATGATCGATATCCTTGGTGTTAGATTTATTTCTTTAATTCATGTTGTTCTAATTTCCAAGGTTTTATTTTTTTTTATTTATACAAAAGGCCCACAGGAGCCTAAATCGCCCAGCTGGTCCTAAGGGCCATAAGGGTCTATTCTATATTTTAATGTGATAGAGACTTTTGTAGAGCTTAAAATAAGCTGAAGGTTTGAGCAAGTAACAGCTTTTCTCTATCTGAAATAATTTTCATTCTATAGTAGAAAACATGAAATAAAAACTTTTTTTACCTTTAAAGAGTCATAACCCCTCTGTGGGGTAATCTGAAAACTTTGAACCAATGGATACTTTTCAAGAGCTCAAAAGGTCAAATAAAACCCCAAATAGTGTTCTCTTTTTAAGGTCTTTCCCTTTTCTGAAGGAAATTATTCTTTTAATCTTCCGCCACCAAAAGGGAAAAAGTGTCACATTTCTTTTCGAACAACATTGTTATCAGGGCAAGTAATAAACCATAACCAGTATTCAAAATCTCATGGTGACTGTTTATCACTCTTACAAAAATTCTGGTGACGCGTTTTTGACCCGGAGAGTGTCGCGACACAGTCAATTTATTTTTCTTCAAAACGGTTTGTCCTAGAGACTAAGGACCTTCATCAATCATCCTATGTGACATATGTTGCATCCAAAATTGTCAAGGTCAAAGGTCATGGTTTTCCTTGTTATCAGGTTAACTCGAAAACCATACAAAAAAGCAGACATGTAATGGGTAAAATACTTGTCATTTTTAGACCTTTATTTGATATAAAGGGTCGACCCCTGTACGACAAACTGTTTTCAAGTAATGGCCCTTAACGCATTTCAGCTAAACGGTTTTTGGCCTATAACTCAAAAACGGTTTGAAATAAACATATGGGTCATTATTGACCCGCAACTTGAGACCACAGTTGAATTGCTACAGGCAGTCATTTTTGAAAATGGCCGACACTGTAAACACTTTTTTTATGACATAACACTTACACCGTACAAAACTGTAGCGGACTATGCATGGGAAAAATGCTCTCCATGTCGAAATCTACAAAAAAGCTCAAGTGCGAAAGCGTTAAACTTGTCATTTTTGAGTTATCGCTCATGTTTCTTATTTTGAAAATGATTTTTTGTTTACTACTTTTTAACCATTAAGATGGTGAATTAAACATGGCCATGGTTTATTTGAAAGAAATAAAATACCTACAATTTGAACCCAAACAGTACATGATTCGGTTGAACAATTTCAAAATGGCGGTCAGAACAAGTTTCGCGAAACATATTTATTGCTAATAACTGGAAAACCGTATTAGATACTATAGTAAACATGTATACTTAAATGAATAAATTAAATGAATGAAAAGGGCTACCATTTGAGTCCAATGTCAAAGGTCACAAGTCAAAGTCATTCCTTGCAACAAGGTGCATATGTATTCTTAGCCAACATTGCCTTTTGAGTTTAGAAGTAAGTTATAATAACCGGAAATGAACTTCTGTCCATAGCATCAGAAAAAAGTCCCTAACAACCATTCTTTTTCTGACACTAATCCCCTTGATTTCTCCTCTGTAACCTATATGATAACTATTTGCAACATCTTATCGTAAACAAAATGACTCAATTGTCTCAAGTACTTGAAAGGGACACCATAACACTAACTAAAGACAGGGAAACCTCACATTTGTTCAGAGATGACTTTTTTTCCTATTTTTTTTTTCGTGTTCGGTATTTTTGGTATAATTGTTCAATGCTCTTCATATTCTGGATATAGTGTTTGGATCAATATTTTGTGTAGACGAAAAACGGGTAAGGAGTAGCATTTTTTTTTTAGTCTAGAACTTTGTTATAATATGTGAATGTTTTTATCTGCTACACGTCTGCAATTGTTCAAAACTCTTTTCCCTCGAGTGGCCGTGTGTCCTTATAATCATAATCATTTAACCTGTGCGAGTTCCTAGTGGCAAATTTAAAGCCTACAGCAATGCTAATATGTCGGTAAAAGTCCACTAATGTCTGTTACGAAAATTTTCAACCCTGCAAATGAAGTGAAAAAGTGTAAGCCAGCTAATTTAACAGGAAGTAGATGATAAAAGGCTCAAAACCGTATCTCACCATATGGGACCTAAAGCAATATGCCAAATATAAAAACCTTACAATTAATAGTTGCTGCAAAATCTGTTACTCAAGTTTTCGAACCTGAAAATTTAGTGAATAAAAATCTACACCGAGTGCAGCATGATACATGTACGACCGCAATATGTTGAACCCTGTACGATGGAAGCTTAATATGGATTGTCAACTGCTTTGGACACATGCAGCCAATGGTGAGCACAAAGCACTTTGACACATGCATTTGATGGTGGACTTTCAATGCATATTTGAATATTTTATTTACACCAACCTTTAAGTAACTCTAGTAACTGGCGTTTTTGGTCCCTTTGATCCCTTATTTCTCGAAAATGGTAAAAGATATTGCAAATCTGAGATTGAAAAAAAAAACAGACAGGGATTTTCAGAGATTCCGATGAAAAAAATTGAAAATCGGAACACAAATAAAAATTATAAAAGTTTTGATTTTTTGGCCCCTTATCTTAGAACAGAAAAGGGTGGTTGCAAAAATTTATCCCAGTTTGTATCCACTACTTGACAAAACTTAACCTGAAAACAAAATCAAAATCAGACGAGAGTAAAAAAGTTTTTGAGCCCCTTATTTTACCAAAATCGATCCCATGTTCAATGGTTAAATGATTAGGCATATCATTGTCAATTTCCATAGCAATTGGTCAACCAAACAAAAGTTATTGTACAAACAAATAAAAAATTTAAGTTTTGGCCCTTTTCGAGTCTCTTTTTCCTAAACGAATAAAGGAACCCTAAAAATCAATCCCATTTATTCTTTTACGATATAAGAATAAGATTGAAAAGCATTTTGTTACCCAGAAAATAAAGGTAATAACATAACTACCGAACTTGAATGATCAATCTCATAGTCCAGAGAAAATGACAAAAACGAATCAGTCATACCGGAGAACTGGTGGATCGCAATGGTCCTGACTTGGTACAGGCATTTCAAACGAAATGGTGGGTTAAACCAGAACTTACGTTATTGTGGGAACAAAAAAAAGTAGCATTTTAGCCTCCAATTTCATAACGAAAAAAAATTGACACCCCACCCCCCCCCCAAAAAAAAAAAATCAAACCCATCCATCCCTTTATGGTAACGAACATCATTGTTACATTTCATAGCAATCGGATACATACAATACCAGAACGGGTATAAATCAAAGTACTGAAAGTACTGGTAGCCGGGGTAATATACAGATTTTAAATTGTTTATGTGTAGCAAAAAAATATAAAACTAAAAGCTACTTTTTGTGTAAAAATGATTTTCACAAGGAAAATAAGATGTTGAAAATTGAACCAAACTAAAAATTTGATTTTATGGGCGTGGCCGGTCTTTGGTTCCCTGTATCAATGTAACAGTGCAATATATATGAACACAGTTGACAGAATAAAACGAGGAATTCAATGAACAAAAATTTCAAAATTGAATGAATAATAAAAATTCTACAGTCGTTTTGTCAATACGCACATTTTAGCCCTTTTTGGCCACAAACCCCAACGCGACGCAACGGGTGTGCTATAGCAAGCAGGAACTGCTTACTCTTCCGGAGCACCTGAGTTCACTCTTGTTTCGACTGGAGTTCGCGTTGTTGATTGATATTCAGTTGTTTTGTGTTTCCATGTTTTACGTGTTGTCTGTTTTTGTCCCGTTCTTGTTTGTGTTTACTGGTTTAGTCTCTGCCCTTTCGGACTTTTGACATTCGGATACCCCATTGGTACCTCTGCTTCTTCCAAATACAACACCGTTCTTCCTTCAGTGGATATAATATTAAAGCTTCATAACAATTGGCTGGCCTACTACAACTTAATTTCTTGTGTAAAACTATTTGCCTCCACAAACTCTAAAACAAGGGTATTTGCCCCTTCAACCCTTATTTCTCAAAACGGTAAGAAATATTTCAAATCTGATTGTAAAAAGTAGGCAGGGAATTTCACAAGGATTCCAATTAGGAATTCAATAAATAAAAGAGAATTTTAAAATAGAATAAGTATTAAACATTGTACAACAGTTTTGTCAATGTACATGTGTTGTGATTGCGCGCCTGCAAACGAATCATCAAAATAGGAATGTTCGCCGTGACGAAAGTTTGAGGTTATATCAATACTTTGTAAGTGTGACTGCTCTGGTACTGCTTATCAAATTTCGATGAAATTTTGGATTGTTTGTCATTTTAAAGTGATAAATTATACAGGAGTTACAGAACAGATTTTGCTTAAGTTGTATTCATCTCAGATGTAGGTATAACAATATTATTTTGAGTTTCGAATTGAACAAAGACAGTCTACATGAGGACATTGGCAACTTGTTAATTTGTATTCTTTACTATAGAATGAGAGAAATCTTATGCTTTTTAATTTGTTTTAATTGCTTTATACATCAACAAAAGTTTACATTTCAACATAATTTTCACAACTTCTAATGGGTTATTCCTCATTTAATTTGAAATATGTGTTTGGTTAGCCTACAGAATTAAAAGTTGCTTGCTCAGCGGAAAAAAAGTTGTAGTAAACTATATAAAGGAAGTTGTCTGTTGGCCTGCAGAATAAAATCTACCAAATATACAGATAAGCTGTAGCAAATATGCTGTACAGAAGTTATCAATTCAGTTAAACCAATGAGTCAACACAAAAAAAGTAATAGAAACACACGTTGTTTTTTTTTTTTATTTAGCCAAAGGGTATTGGCATACTGTATATATATGCGTTCGTCCATATCACCAGAAAATACACTTTATTCAGATCCTTTTGGTTCTACCAAATTTAGAAAAAGATCGTTTTGGTAGTGGATCTTGAAAATAAATATGTTCAGTGGTTCTAAAATTCGAAAATTTGGTTGATTAAAAATTCCTATGAAAAATTACTTGGTCCAGAAACAATTTTACAGAAAATTTAAATTGTTTATTTTCATAATCAATTGTAAATTCTTCTTCAAAGAACCGTTTACAGAACCATTTTATCTGATCAAATAAAAAAAATATGAGGATTTGAACTTTGGGTAAACTATCCTGTCCATCGATGTTTTATTTCTTGCACTAGTTAAACACTTAATGAGATGCAAATTAGTGAATATGACATCACTAATGAGATCGGCGAACACTCCTATAAACAAAATATCAATCCGCTTTTGTATTCGTTATTCACCAATTAATACTATCGCATCAGTCTTACATACTTGTACAAAATTTGAAAACTAAAAAAATAAGTTTTATTACATAATTGCGATTAAAGCGACGAAAAAAACAGATGTGGAAAAGAACTATATTGCAAGCGTGTATTGATATATTTAAATTGGAAGGTTTTTGGTGAACCGCCGGAAAAACCATATGAAGCTTACAGAAAGGCTATCGTAGCTATAGCCGTGGCTATAATCGCTAGCGATTACCCCGGCTAAAAACGGTTAATTTGGTTATGCTGTATATCGATATTTCAAGGAGTAACTTCTTATCAGTAAGTAGCATTTGAATAAAAAAAATTGGAAGGTCAATACCCGAAAGTATTGAATGAAAAAGTACTCAAAGCATAGAAGCCAAATCAAGCACCGAGGATATCGACCATGTGCAGTATAAGGACGGAAATCTGGTGTTTTAAACAATTTAGAATTTAACAATTGGGAATTTTTATAACAAACAAGAGGATCCCAGGAGCCTGAATCGCTCACCTGGTCTTGATGTCAACCCTATGAAGACTTTTGTATAGCTAGATGAGCTGAATGTTTAAGCAAGAAAAGCTTTTCTCTATCTGCAATAGCTTCATTCTTAATAAGCAAAAAACACTATTATTCACCTTTAAAGGGCCTGTAACCCTTATAAGGGGTCATCTGACAACTTCGACCCTGGGAGACTTTTGTAGAGCTAAATGAGCTGAACATTTAAGCAAGGAACAGTTTTTCTCTACCTGAAATAGTTTTAATTTTATAGACCAAAAACACTCTTTTTCGCCTTTAAGGGGCTGTAACCCCTATAAGGGTCATCTGACAACTTCGACCCTATGGAGACTTTTGTAGAGCTAAATGAGCTGAACATCTTAGTAAGCTACAGCTTTTCTCTATCTGCAATAGTTTTCATGCTATAGGGCAAAAACATGAAAAAAGGCTGTTGATGACTTTAAAAGGGCCATAACCCATAACTTCGACCCAATAGAGATCTTTTTAGAGCTTTTGATTCTAAAAAGCTTAAGAACCTTCGGATTTTTTCTATCTGTTATGGTTGCTGAGTTATAAGCCATTTTAAGTAATTTTACCCTGTGTTCTATTTTCCCCTGCATACGGTGTTTATATTTCACAACTTATTCGATATGCCAGAGCTTGCACACATTTCATAGATTTTTTGATCAGACACCGATTTCTTCGTGACCGACTTTTGGAGCAGGGCTATAAGAAAATACGTCTCGCACGATCCCTAAAAAAAATCTTTCTTCGTTATCAGCCACTAGTAGAAAAGTTCAAAATTGAGTTAAAAGATATGGTGGTTAATTGTTTTAATTATTGTTTGACTGGTCTGTTGTACTGAGATGATCGCCTCAATATCCCTATTGTGTCTCACAACTATGTTGTGTTCTATGGTCATTACCGGATCCTAAGATCGCAATGGAAGAGGGAGGTTTGGCGCCATAAAACCTGGTTTAACCCACCATTTCGTTTGAAATGCCTGTACCAAGTCAGGACCATTGCGATCCACTAATTCTCCGGTATGACTGATTCGTTTTTGTCATTTTCTCTGGACTATCAGATTGATCATTCAAGTTCGGTAGTTTTGTTATTACCTTTATTTAGTAACAGCATTATCGAATCATTTCAAAATGAGGATTGATTGTTGCCAACATTTCATATATCATTCCTACAAAATTTCAGTTAAATTGGTTCGGTGGTTTCAGATGAGTGTTAACGGACGACGACGACGGACGACGACGAACGCATAGTGATGGCATAAGCTCACATGGCCAAGTGAGCTAAAAATATAAGAAATTTAATGTTAAACGCGTGTCAGACAAGTCTGACGACCAGGATTGTGATAACCCTCGGGGACCTGTGGTCCACTAGCAGCAGTTATCGACCAAGTAATTTCAACATACAAAACCAGGACGGGTAAAAAACGGTTAACTTGGTTATGCTGTATACAGGTATATCGATATTTCAAGGAGTCACATTTTAACAAAACATTGAAAAGTAGAACTAAAGTTTTCGTGGGAACACTTAAGTTAACTTTCAACGACGACAACGACAGCATCATACCATATTACGTCTGCAAATTTTAACGGTCGTATAAAAAAATCTAAATCGTCTTGTTATACAGATAGTAGATGATCAACAGACCTGAACATGTATTCCATCATATTGGACCCCTTCTTGGAGCTACATTCAAAAAATAAAATGCCAATGATTGACAATTGCTGAAAGATCTGTTACGAAAGTTAAGTGAATACTGAGAAAGTAAAAGTCGACTTGTTAAACAGGAAGTAGATGATCGACATACCTGAAAATGAACACCACCAAATGAGACCACAGCTGTTTGAAGCTCTATACCAATTATCAAAATTTTAACACGGACATACTAGTCACACTTCTCATGTTCATCTCTCAGGAATAGCCGAAATTGAGCTGCGTGGGAATAAAGCAATAAATAACAAACTACCTAACCAAATTATCATTCATTTCATGTATTTTGTATAATCCCTTTCATTTTCATAGGTACACACTTGGTCGCTCTGTGGGATTAGCACCAACACGATGTCAGAATCCTAAGACCCTTAGTTGGCTCTTACGACAAGCTAGGCTCTGCTGTGGACCTATTCGCCACCCGGGTCCTGCAGGGGACGCTGCTCGATAGTAAAGCAATAACTGGCTGACTAACGTCTCGGTAGTACGTACAGCTGTTTTCTATTTGTCAAGTATTCGTTTTAATACGGCGGAACATTGTCTTGATTAACACGTCCTTGTTCAAGTGAGCGAGTTGATGTTCACGCTATTCAACGCTTAATGTTTAGATAAATACATTTATACTGCAATCGGTCTATTTGAGCAGTCAAATTACAGTGACCGTATATCGATATGTGATATACGGTCAGTGACAGTATATCACTCTTAGTACACGCCCCCTTTCCGAGGCATGCTGTAAAACAAGGTCGAATATTATATGGTACAAATATTTAGAAAAGAAGAATTTTATTGGTAATTGGCTTATGACCGATAGTGTAGTATTCAAGCATGAAGATTCCGCCACACAAGCCCCTTTATAAGGAATACCTTATTATATTATTTTTTTATGGAACTTGATAATTTGTAAATCACAAAATTAGCAGTACAACCTCTATACATACACAGTGTTTTTGTTTTTGTTTTGTTTTTTTTTTGTTTTTTTTTTTTGGGGGGGGGGGGGGTTGCATTCTAGGATTAAATCAAAACTCTAATAAATATGTATAAAAAAAAAGAAACCTTTCGAATAAGTGTGAAATGAATATTGGTATTAGTAAGCACAGATCGAAAGCGGGTTATTCGCTGTAGCAAAGATCTCTACGAATTTGTTCCTAATGCTGTTAAAGAATTTTCATGGTCCGGAATGACGATTAAAACCACATAAATCACCAATTATTTAATATATAATTTTTAAAATGATATTATGTGAAAATTTTCATGCAACTCGGATTGAGAAGTCAGGACAGAAGCAAGGAATTAGAATACAGATATCCGTGGTCCTTGATTTGGCTTTCCTGTTCGAACTTTTTGGTATTGATTACTTTTTAGTTTTGGTTATTGATCTTCCAATGTTTTGACGTGGATGCTGTTGATGAAAGGTTACTCCTTGAAATTTTGAAATCGGCAAAATTAAATTAACCGTTTATTCCCGTATAAATAAATTTAAGAAAAGTATTTGTTAGGTGTGCGGATAAAGAAAATTAAAAACTATAAACTTAAAAAATGGGTGGGAAATAATTGGATGTTCTATAATGTAATTAAATATGCCCAATTTATGTAGGCAACTACTATCAAATCCGTATAAACCGGTAAACAACATATATAGAGAGAGCTAGTTGAGTTTGCAGTTGCACGGACTCCACGTGCTTTTTGATTGTCAGGTGAAAATATTAATGCGCTGAATTGAATTTTAATATTTTTATCGCCGAATGTATTTAATAAATTTATTACATTTTATTCCAAGAAAAACAATTATTTTTATTTTTTTTATTTCTAGCATAATGATATTAAGCTGCATTCTTACATGTAAGGCGCATATTAGTTAAAAAACGGTTGCATTCAATTTTTAATTTTAAATTTATGCTTCAAATTTCATTACATTAATTTACTTAAGACCATGAACATTTGTATCATAGTTCATAAACCATTCCATGTTATACAGTGTGCCCCTTACCTGGCGACACAGGTGTTATGACCATATTAGAAGAGGGGCCCGCGGTAGGATCATTTATCGATTTTTTTATTTGTGTTTTTTTAAAATAAAGAATACTCCAAAGAAAATACAAAATATTGCAGTATAAACACAATAATAGTACACTGACTCGACATAAAATTGTATTTATACGAATTCGGCTCGAAACAAGAAAACGCTCGGGAGACCCTCGCGTTTTCCTGTTTCTAAGCCTCATCCGTATAAAAATTTTATGTCGAGTCAGTGTACTATTATTGTATATGTAAAGGCTATGATAAATATGATAAAAAGAACACGAAAGGATAATGAGAATGCCCAGAAAGGGAATTGAATGTGTCCCAAGGGCGAATGGGGCAGCCCTGTCATATTGAATGTCAGGTTATAATGCGGAAAACCTGTCACTGGCGGAAAATGTAGCCTCTGAGGTTCACTTCTTGGCGGACCAAAAAGGTATCTTTTTTTGTCTTGTTTTAATGACATTTGAGATTGATTCTCCAAGTTCGGTAATTTTGTATACCTTAATTTACGTGCATGTAGCGTGGCACTCACCACGAACTTTGGCTCACTATGGTCAGCTGTTCGGCTTTCCATGTGAGTGAGTGAGTTGGTGTTTTACGCCCGTGCAACGCTATATAGGTTATTTACAGGCGATGAACATGAAAAGGATGATACAATGAACATGAAATGATGATTTAGACTTTCCATGTTATAGACCTAACAACACCCGCGAGCGAAGTCAACCTATTCTTCCTTCTAGGGTATACACTTGCTCGCTCTATCGGGTGACCACTAACCTGATATCAGAATCACAAGACTCTTAGTCGCTTTCATGACAGTCTAAGCTCTGCTAAGAGCCTATTTATCACCCGCAATGATCCTTGTTCGAAAAGCAACCTTCTTCCGGTCCATTGTTTTACTTCCACAATGAACGGATATTATTAGCGTTATACTACGTACCTAACAGAGTCACGTTCGCTGAATGTTGTCCAATTGAATTAGAAGCCTCACATGTGTATACTCCGAAATCATCTGGCTCTAAAGAAAATATTCTCAACCCTAATACGAATTTAAAATTGTTTTCGTTTACTATTTCAGAAAGGTACTTCCAATCCATAGCTCCTTTTTCGAAAACTGTTTTGCCTTTCCTCCATAAAGCTTTCTCCAGTGGGTATATTTCAATGTCACACTCGAGACTAATGTCTTTACCTCTATCCTGCTTTATTTCTGTATATATTGTTGATACATTTGGAGCAACTGTAAAATGGAAATATACACATGTATAAACACTATCAAAATTGTTATATTATTAGCAATTCAAACATTATTTAACAATATATCTATACAAGAAGCTGATACGTGCTTCTATGTTTTTTGTGACTTATATACTGATGCTGGCTTTCAATATAACATATTATGCTTTTTATATGTCTATTAAGCATAAGAATTAGTTCTTTAAATAATTACCTTTATTCACCTTCTACATTTAAATGCCCAATTTATACTTTTTTTGTCTTTTTCTCCCATTTAATGTATACCCCGATGAAAATTGTATATCGTGTTAAAACGAACTTACAAATCACATCCAATGTTATATTTTGGACAGCGATTGGTGGGATTCCATTGGAAGCAAGGCACTGATATATCCCGGCCTGGTGTCTTGTTATCTTATTTAAAGTAACAGTATGTACATCACCAATTACAGATTCTGTATAATTTAACACTAAAAAAGGCAAGTAATATGTTCAATCTAAGTGACTTTGAATTAACTAAAATCGTGCATTAAAGTTTGGTATATGGAAATGTCGAGCCTTTTATTTTTACATAAAATTTGTAACATATGAGGCTACAAAGTCACTAATACCACAATTAATACGTGTAAGTCATTGGCGTTTTTATTCTGAACAGATAACCAATGCAGTTGTATGAAAAATATAGTCCACCTAGTTCACTTAGTCAATGTTGAAGGACTGATAACCTCTTCAAATATTCAAAAACCTTTAACATGATTAAAGCAAGTCGTAAAGTTGAAAAAAGGAATTTTATGTCATGAATTTTATTTATAATGGTGGGTTATTTTAGTCTGTCGATCATCTACTTCCTCTTTAACGAGTAGACAAGACTTTTTTCGCTAAATTTTCAGAAAAAATCGGAAATTATTGTAACATACTCCTAAAGCAAATATTACATGTAACTTGAGGCTTTTGATATTTAGTTTCAGAGAGGGGTCCCATATGGTGGGATACACTTTAATTTTTAGGTCGGTCGATTGTCTATTTCCTGTTTTACAAGACAACGGAGACTTTTTTCACTAAATTATCAGAGTTGAAAACCTGAAGAGTACAATGTTTGAAGTAAGAAACTAAACTTCAATAATGCATATACATCAAAGGTTGTACATGTAATAAACAACAAAACAAACAAAAAAAGATTCTTGGACCTCCTAACATATTGTGCTAAGTCACTTTATCTTACTTACAATTTTTCAAATGATTGCTGGAAGGATTGATGTAAAACCATTGTACTTTAGCTTTAGGCTGAGCTGTAACGGTGCATTCAAGTGTAACATTTCCGTTTTCTTCAACATCAAATTTTGTCTCGTCAGTCGGTTTGATTATCGGTGGTCCTGAAATAAGAGAATATAACAATTCTTACGTCTATAGTTAAAGCTTTTGTTTAAATAAAAAATCATTTTAACAAAAACATCTTAAGTAATGAAACACAACTTTCATAAATCAACGACAATTTAAACAATTCACAATGGAAACTATCCTCAAAGTGGCAAGTCATCCTGTATTCACTTAAAGTATAGACGATAAAGAGACGTTATATTTTTATATGAAATAATTTCAGATGTTCTCACTCATGAGTGTCCAAAATTAATAACAATTATCTGGTTCACTCCTTCCAAATCGAACTGTTCCATGCCCGAGAACGATGAGCAGTAAGTCAAACGGCCAGATAAATATTTGTCAAAACAAATGGCATAAAAAGTTTAAACATAGACATGTTCCACAGTCAACCAAGATCTGGTCACTCCCTCTCTCTCTCTATATGGTCTAATATGATAATGGCTCTGCCTTAAAAGCTCGCGAAGATACAAAATCAATATTATAGGTGCAACCAAAACTGGGTTTAACCTTAATTGGATCTGGAAAAAATGTCAAAATACCCTCGGCTGGATCAATAGCTAAGAGGGTCCACTTTTGGATAAAAAATTAATAATTTATTTGAAAAAAATGTATTATCCGTAAAAACGCCAAAATATGGTTTGCGGCCGGGACAACATCATCCATAACTTAATAGATCCTTCAGTGACGTCATATCATTCGACAAGCAGACTGTAAACATGACATCAAAATGTCACCGCTCTTCTGCCAGGTTTTGTTATATTTTTTGTATACCCGTATCTTTAATTGCCAAGTCCTGACTGCAAAAGATTGATTTAGAAACCTGGTGGAAAATGACGAAGTATCCCAATGATCATTTAACTTTGTCAGTTTGATGGACCAAATTGAATAAGGATGGATTAGGATTTTATTTTTAGATCAGGTAGGACCAAATTATCATACATATGTAGAAAAACAGTTGCTGGTCACTTTATTTTAATGAATCTGTGTTATGAAAAGTTCCGAAAATTGATTGACAGAACTTATTAGGGACGATGTGATGATATGTCCCACCATTTTTGTGCGCATGACTATGCACTATGGGTAAAATGTCACTACAGTATCGAATTCTCGCGAGAGAAAACCATATTTGTGTAAAAACAAAACAACTAGTGTTCGTTCGTTAGATAGTTATTATTTTTTTGAGAAAGTTATTGTCATTAACAAGAAGAAAAGGTTTGGTTTTGTAACCGTTTGTAAATAAATGAGCGAAAATAATAGGTCTCGCTAACGCGAGACCTGGTATTTTCGAAAAGGTCCAATGCCTTCCAAATGATGACAGAATTTATTTTCAACCATCGTATTTTGAGTCTCGTGCAATTTGGCATACTCTCTACAATAGTGAGATTCGCTTCGCTCGCATATAAGATACTAAAACAGTTATTTAATACCCGTTCATGAAAGTTACCATGCCCTCGGTGCTCAGAAGATGATTTAAGAACCGTTGTCATCGACCTGCGGACTCATGAAACAGTTCCCAAATCATATCTAGCAAATAGAGAATAGTTTTGAATTCCATTGTGGTTTTTCTAAATTGCCGCTTAATTGTGGGCTGTGTCGCGTACACTTATTCCATTAACAGGTATTATATAACTGTTTGCCGTCTTGCAACTGACTCGGATAAGAAAAATAGTATGCATACTAGTATACTATCAAGTTTTAGTGATTGCTTTCCTGCCAAGCATCGCGAATTGGAGTACGTCAGGAAGATGAATATCACAGGGGTTATAATGTGAACATGAAATGCAACAGGGGCACGGGTTTTTTTTTTTTTTTTTTTGTACCAGTGGATTAAAGGGAAACTTTTCTGTGGGCAAAGTACTATGATGTGTCAACGTGGTACTGGGCGCGTTAAAGTTAACTTATTATACAGTCAAGTTTAGCGCTGCTGCACGGGGAAACAATTTGATATTAGTTTAACATCGTAAAAATAAATATTTTCGTCAATTCGAAAATGAAATTGATGAGATTTATTCTTAAGCATCAAACTAATCAAAGACATTCATGCAAAACAATTGATTAATTGAGAATCGAATTTCGTGGCTTTATAGCTGATCAGCGTAAAATTATACTTTCATGATGGAAATTGTTTTGAAGTTTGTTTCACACACCATGATTTTGATATAACGCTGCACCGTATCGTTAATTTAGAATAAGCTTTAGCAGTAGTTTGAAGAATGTATCTGGAACATGTCAATGCTATTGAAAGCTCTCTATATACTTCATGTACTTAATCATTTTGAAAATCTGCATTTGAAAGATTGAGAGCAGATGCCAGAAAAACTTGTACATATATTACATTATAATTCAAATTTTAGGAGGATCCAGTACATATAGCTATAAATTGGTATTGGAAGAACTGAAATACTAGTAATTATATTTAGTGTAACGATTATATTGTGTATTCTTGTTGTATCGCTAGGATACAAATGAAATATTCATCAGATTCCAATTTATCTGGTACCTTATAACTTTATATAAAGCGACGTTGGGGTCCTAGTTGGCACCAAATATGCCAGAAGCAAGCTTTCCTTTTGAGTCGCCGTCATGTTAGACCGTTTTGCCCTATCATGTTTGTGCCGTGGTAGTCACGCTATAACACAAAAAAACCTTAGGTGTTCCGTGTTGGTGCAAAAGGCAGCGTTCCTCGTGCGTTTAAGAACACTAATGGATGGGATCCAAGGTCTCTTAAGTAGATTTAATTTAAATTAGTGTACCTTTTCTGTCGTTTTACCTTCCAACTTCTCCGGTCGTCAACTTCTCCGGTCGTCATCCCCGTGCGGGGCCCGGGTGGCGAATAGGCCCGCAGCAGAGCCTAGCTTGTCGTAAGAGGCGACTAAGGGTCTTGGGATTCTGACGTCGGGTCAGTGCTCAGCCCACAGAGCGACCAAGTGTGTACCCTAGATGGCAGAATAGGGTGGCCCTCGTCCGCGGGGGTTGTCAGGTCTATAATACGGAAACCCTGACCGCCGACCATAGTGGGCCAACGTGTGTGAAGAGTGCCACGCTTCATGCACGTAAAAGACCCCTTTGTGGACCGCCCAGTAGTGCACCACATTTTCCGCCATTTTTCATCATTTCATGTTCATTTTATCATCCTTCTCATGTTCATCGCCTGTAAATAACCTATATAGCGTTGCACGGGCGTAAAACACCAACTCACTCACTCTCCGGTCGTCATGTTATCTTCATCTCCCAGATATAGGTGGATTTGTGTTTCTTTGTAGTCAAGCAATAGCTTACCAATTTTCAACTTTTGTTTTCATTGATGAGTCTTGTATCGATAAAACTGCAGGTATTTTGCGATTTATACTAAGCTAAAAAGGAGCTTGTATGAAAATGGTATTTGAGATAAAAATTTACGATACTAGTACTTACTTGTGACTTGTAGGTTAACCGTCCGTATTTGTGGTGGTTCTGCTGTAAGGCGACAGAAGTACGGCCCTCTATCACTAGGTCTAGTATTTCTAATCATCAGGTTCCAGTCGGTTTTATACGGTCGTTCAACAGACATTCTGATATCTGTTGTTATTTTACGGTCCCCGACAAATAGAGGCACTTTGTTCCTGTCCATCCACATTATCTGAATAAGAAAATTGTACAGAAAGACGTACTTATAGAAATTATTTCTATTTATGTACTAGTATGGCACTTGACGCACAAAAGTGAGTGAATGAGTTGGTGTTTTACGCCCGTGCAACGCTATATAGGCTATCTTCATGCGATGAACATGAAAAGAATGATAAAAAGAACTTGAAATGATGATGATAAATGAAATATGAGGTTGGGGTAGGTACAAAGGAACGGTTTATTGGAAAACCACAGAAAAACGGGAGAGGTGGGTAGGGGCAGAAAATTTAGCCTATGTGATGCACTAATTGGCGGTCCACAAAGGGGTCTTTTACGTGCATAAAGCGTGGCACTCTCCACACACGTTGACCCACTATGGTCAGCGGTCAGGGTTTCCGTATTATAGACCTGACAACCCCCACGGACGAGGGCCACCCCAGTCAGCCACCTAGGGTACACACTTGGTCGCTTTGTGGGCTGAGCACTGACCCGACGTCAGAATCCCAAGACCTTTAGTCGCCTCTTACGATAACCTAGGCTCTGCTGCGGGCCTATTCGCCGCACGGGACGACGGACCAAAGTACTTCTTTTTTATTCATGTGCTCTCTTTCTTGTGAATAGTTAGTATAAGCAGGTAACAATATAAGATTTTCATCTATCATTGCTATGTAGATTAAAACTTTTTACACGTTTGGTGTATATACCACATCTTAATTTAAGGTTTTAATTTAATTTAATGATTACCAGTTGGTTGCCTTATAATACCATAATAAACTTTCAACTTTACCTTTACAGCACCGCCTTGATCTAAGTCTTTAACTCGACATGGCAATACAGCTGAATATCCAACTATTACGTCGACTGTGATAGGCGTAGTCGAAATAAAAGATGTCTCAGCAAGGGCTCCATTGATAGTCACAACGAGAACGACTGTTACACATGTATAGAATTTTAACATCTTGAGGACATCCGTGTTGAATATGGTCTTTGTCGTTTTATAATTTATAAGTTTGGATAAAACATTTTATGTGTGGATGCACAAAATCACCCCATTACGTAAAATTATTCATTATCCTTTATTTTTTATGAATAGGATTTATGTTGCCCTCATTGTTGTACACAATCTGAAAATTAAAAAAAGGGTCACAAATCACGTTTTGGTTAATTCATTCTCGCTTCAGTACCAATTTCATGAGTTTAATGTAGTTATAGGCTAGGGAATCAACCTTTTATAATGTTCAATTATGTATCTCACTTACAGACATTTATTACAGTTCATTATTATATATTATGTGAAATATCATTTATAAATGCGGTTATAGATGTAGACAAGTATTTTTTGTGCATTTTTAAAAAAATTTAATTTAAGTATTGCTGCATGGTCTAATTTATTTCTTCCTATTATGCCTAATTGCAGGGCATGTTGCCCATTAATAAAAATTGAGATATCTGCATCCTTTTAAATTTTGAATTTATTATATGAAATATTAAGAAAATCACATTAATTGAAAATTTTGAATATTTGGGTTTTTATATATTTAAACATGTCTTTAAAATGAACATCTCTTACCTTCGTTTGTTCTCCTATACTAGTGTATATAATTTGTATTGAAAGCACGTTTGCATGTGTCGGATATAGGTCATCGCATATCGCCTACGAAAAGTAATTATGCCTGGCTAATAATAAACAGTTCAGTGTTCACTGATGATAAGTGATAAGAATCGTGTACAGCAAGTAATACAATCAGACATTGTGATGCTATAAGAAACTTTTCGTTGGTTCGGCACAAACATATGACCTGTTTATTTTTATAGCTTTGTTATTTAATACAAGATATACTTGAAATAGTTATAAACAAAACATACTTAGTCATATCCAACTATTTTATCATATACTTTTTAAAAAAGTTACGCATATGTAGAAAATTCCCTATATGTTTTATTCAAACCCAGACCATTTCCAATTAATATTGCATAGCTTTTCTCCAACCGAGATGATGATTTTTTTTTCTACCGATTCAGTCTTTGTCTTTTTGGAATAATGATGTTTGATTACCACTTTGGTACATCAATGCCTACTTCCTGTCATCGCCATGAAATAACCTGTAGTGTTGCTAGGGTGTAAAACACAAATCCACCTCCTTTCTAGTTTAATTCAAGGGAGTGTTTTTTTCTTTCATTGCCCGTCCCTTGCGGGCCCGGGAGGCAAATAGGCATGCAGCAGAGCCTAGCTTGTCGTAATTAAGAGGCGACTAAGGGTCTTGGGATTCTGACGTCGGGTCAGTGCACAGCTCACAGAGCGACCAAGTTTGTACCCTATGTGGCTGAATAGGGTGGCCCTCTTCCGCGGGGGTTGTCAGTTCTATAATACGGAGACCCTGACAACTGACCATAGTGGACCAACGTGTGTGAAGAGTGGCACGTTCATGCACGAAAAAGACCCCTTTGTGGACCGCCAAGTAGTGCACCACAAAGGCTAAATTTTTCGCCCCTACCCACCTCTTTCTTTTTCCTGTAGTTCTTTCCCACCCCATCCCCTTTATTTATTTATCATCATCATTTCATGTTCATTTTATCATCCTCTTCATGTTCATCACCCGTAAATAACCTATATAGCGTTGCACGGGCGTAAAACACCAAATGACTCGTTCACTCACTTTTTCATTGCCCTCAATAGTTGTCCTGCTGTCGAAGTAGAAGTTGTATTCCAATCTGGAGGCATGTCGTATGACCTCTTATGGTAACATTTATCTCAGCCCCGAGGGTCTAGGTCCCGTGCAGGACCCGGGTGGCGAATAGACCCGCAGCAGAGCCTAGCTTGTCGTAATAGGCGACTAAGGGTCTTTGGATTCTGATGTCGGGTCAGTTCTCAGCCTACAGAGCGACCAGTTGTGTACGGAAATCCTTACCGCTGACCATAGTGGGCCAACGTGTGTGGAGAGTGCCACGCTTCATGCACATTAAAGACCCCTTTGTGGACCGCCAAGTATTGCACTTTCTACCCCTACCCACCTCTCCCCTTTTTCTGTGGTTCTTCAAAATTTACCGGTCCTTTGTTTCCCATCCCACCCTCTATTCCATTTATCATCATCATTTCATGTTCATTGCATCATCCTTTTCATGTTCATCGCCTGTAAATAACCTAAATAGCGTTGCACGGGCGTAAAACACCAACTCACTCAACCGAGGGTCTAGAATAATATAAAGAAAATATGGGCTACTTGTTATATATAATTAAGATCTATAAATTTGTAAAATTATTAATAATCAAAAAGAAAATTTCTATATAATGAAGAAATCGTTACAATCAATACCATTTTCTCATTATGCAAGATTGATGATAATTTATACAGTTCACGATTTCTAGTATGAACAAATATGACGGCTATTCTAGCCATGGTAGACATTAATACAGACTATCAGCTTTGTTGAGACATTATGAATATTTTTGATATCTGTAAAAAATACTCTAAGAAACATTTCAGGAAATATTTTGTAAGATGTGCCAAACACCTATTATTGTCTTATTTAAGTTTCTTCTCTTTCTGGAAAAGCAATTGAGGAAAAAATGGTTAATTTCAATATTTTGGGTAGAGCGCCTCTGATGAGTTTTGATTAGACGAAGTGCAAGTCAGGCAAAGCAAAATTTATTGTCTGGAACTTTGTTGTATTTTATTTCATTTCAAAATTGTTCAAAATTCTAAGGTTCTTCATTACCCAGACATAGGTTGATATTAGTCATTATTTGGTTTCCCAGTTCGATATTTTAGATTCATGGTTCTATGACCGTCATAATCATACAGTGTTTCGCTTTTTCAATATTTTGGGTAAAGCGCCTCTGATGTGTCTTGAATAGACGGAACGCGCGCAAGGCGTAGCGAAATTTGTTGTCCTGAACTTTGTACCGGTAATAATTTTTATTCCTTGACAAATGCAAAACCAATTTCTTTGCTCATCTGGATTTTTGAGTTGGTATTCTGACAGCGGGTAAGTCCTCAGCCCACAGAGCCCTAAATGGTTGAATAGGGTTGCCCTCATGACAACAACGTTCCAGACAATAAATTTTGCTACGCCTGACGCGCGTTTCGTCTTTTCAAGACTAATCAGAGGCGCTATCCTGAACGCAAAACGAAAAATTTCATGCCTATGGATGATGAATGGGTAAGCGAGAGAAGAACCCCTGCTAAAGACTGCTTCGTTCGTGCAATAAATGACCAAAAGATCCAGATGTCAATTTTCCAGAGAGACCCAAAAGTATTGATGACCGTGTCCGATTTAAACTAGATTACGAGACTTTTGTCATGGAACAAAATGATTACGAGGCTTTTGTCATGGAATAAATAAAGCGGTTTAACCAAAAGCAAAATTAACGTATGCAATGTGATGTAGATGACAGTGACTCAGCGGATGTGTGCATTAGCTCTCATTTATCGAAAAGGAGTCAACAAATTCAAAACCTAACTGATAGCCAAAACAGAATGAAGAAGAAAACCATGGAATGCTTGAAAAAAAGAGTACAACAAGCTATAGAGAGATATCAAAAATAAAGAAAGAATGTGTCCATGGGACACGGATGCCCCCGCTGGCCTCAAATAAAAAGTTGAAGTCCGAAAGGTCTGAAAGTCGCTTAGGACACATAGTTAATCATACTTAACCATCCTACCAAGTTTCAAATCATTCCCATGTACGGTTTCTGAGAAAAGCTTGACGGAAATTTTCATGTCGATTTTGGTATCGGTCCAACCCAAACAGGAAGTAGATGTCCGACAGGTCTAAAATTCGCTTAGGACATATAGTTTGTCATACAGAACCATCCTACCAAGTTTCAAGCCATTCCAATGTACAGTTTCTGAGTAAAGCTTGACGGAAATTTTCATGTCGATTTTGGTATCGATCCAGCCCCAAACAGGAAGTAGATGTCCGACAGGTCTAAAATTCGCTTAGGACATATAGTTTGTCACACTGAACCATCCTACCAAGTTTCAAGTCATTCCCATTTACGGTTTCTGAGAAAAGC
This sequence comes from Arcuatula senhousia, assembly GCA_963971305.1. NCBI lineage: Eukaryota > Metazoa > Mollusca > Bivalvia > Mytilida > Mytilidae > Arcuatula > Arcuatula senhousia. The sequence goes on from OZ020305.1 coordinate 49,834,631, forward strand.
TTGACGGAAATTCGTACGGACGGACATGAGTAAAACTTAATGCCCCCCGACATGTCGTCGCAGCGGCATAAAAACTGTGGTAAGGGTAACAAAATACAGAATTAAGTTCCGAGAACTCAGGAGAACTCAAAACACCAAGATGACTCAAAACCCAAAGCAAAAAGTCAGGTAAACTATTGGATGCTGGAGATAAGGACCAATTACCAGCAATGGACACGTCTGAATTGAGTTCCGACCACTTGTTTAGGATAAAAAGGCAAGACAGTTTATTTGTTAAATATTTTATTTCAAATGTTGATATTAATTGTTTATTAGATACTGGTTCGACTGGTTGTGTGCTTCACTGTGTGTTGCAATAGAGAAAACGAGTCGCCAAGTATGTATGGCCGACGGAAGCATGATTGACACACTTGGTCAAGTATACTTACCTTTGAAGATTGGTACCTTTGACCCAAGCAATGGTACAGTTAAGGACAGCTAACTTGAGCAACCAAGAAAAGATATTAAGACAAAACATGAACTTAGCAGTATGTGAGCAAATAGAAGTAGGATCGAATTTAGAAAATGAGAAACACAAAATTAACATCATTAATGATAGCATAATAAAGGAAATACCGAGTCATTTAGGAGCAACTAGAGTCTTTATTGATAAGACACAGTACCACATTTTCTAAATCAAAAGATGATCTTTGGCTGACAGATCCAATACAGCACAAAATAAACACCGGAGATGCCAGGCCAATAAAGCGACAACCGAGACGTTTGCCACAAACAAAAAGAGACGAGGTTGAAAAAGAGATACAGAGACTCATTGATTGCAACATTATTGAAGAGTCTAAGCGTCCATGTGCAACCCCTATTGTGTATATAAAAAAAGATGGCTCTACCCGCCTTCGAATAGACTACCGTGCCTTAAATAACGTAACAATTAAAGATTTGTATCCATAACCGCTAATTGACTGAAGGGGTCGAAGTTGTTCAGTGTACTAGACTCATCCAGTGGCTATTTCCATATCAAAATGGACGAACAAGATAGGGAGAAAACAGCCTTTACCAGCACAAAGGGGTTGTTTCAATTTAATGTAAAGGCAATGGGCCTATGTAACGGAGTTGCAACTTTCCAAGGCTTATAGAGTAAATACTAGCTGGACTCTACTGGAAAACATGTCTTATTTATATCGACGATATCATTGTGTTCTCAGAGTCACACGTTGAAAGACTTGATGAGGTCTTGAGTTGCATTGCACATCATGGACTGAAAGTGTCGCCGGAAAAATGTTTGCTTCAGGAACAAGTTTCTTTCCTTAAACACGTTGTGTCAAACAAAGGTGCTGCAGCAGACAATGACAAGATCAAAAGTATTGAAATTGGCCCGTGCCTAAAACACTTAAAGATGTTAGAAGTTTTCTAGGAACTTGCTCATATTACAGTAGATTCATGAAGGATTTTACCAGGATAGCCGGACCATTGCAACGACTGACTGAAAAGAACTGCGTTTTTAAATGGACAGAAGAGTATGCAACTGCATTCAACAAACTTGAAATAGCCTTGAAAACAGCACCAATTTTAGGTTTTCCAGACACCATTTATATTAGATATATTATGGAGTAGGAGCAGTACTATCACAGATTGTAAATGACAAAGAAGTTGTCATAGCTTATTTCAGTAAAGGCTTCAATCAACCACAAAGACAGAATGAGTGAGTGAGTTGGTGTTTTACGCCCGTGCAACGCTATATAGGTTATTTACAGGCGATGAACATGAAAAGGATGATACAATGAACATGAAATGATGATGATATATGAAGTATGGGATGGGGTGGGAAACACAGGGACGGTAAATTTTGAAGAACCACAGGAAAAGGGGAGAAGTGGGTAGGGGCGGAAAATTTAGCCTATGTGGTGCACTACTTGGCGGTCCACAAAGGGGTCTTTTACGTGCATGAAGCGTGGCATTCTCCACACACGTTGGCCCACTATGGTCGGCGGTCAGGGTTTCCGTATTATAGACCTGACAACCCCCGCGGACGAGGGCTACCCTATTCAGCCACCTAGGGTACACACTTGGTCGCTCTGTGGGCTGAGCACTGACCCGACGTCAGAATCCCAAGACCCTTAGTCGCCTCTTACGACAAGCTAGGCTCTGCTGCGGGCCAAAGACAGAAGATAGCTTTTGGCAGTTATACAAGGAGTTAAGCGTTTCCATCATTATCTCTATGGTATAAGATTCATTGTTAGGACAGCTCAATCATGGAGCCCTTACTTTGCTTTTGAGGTTTAAGAATCCCGAGGGACAAATTGCTCGCTGGTTGGAGATGCTAAATCCTCATAATTTTGAGATTCTTAACCGCATTGGTAGACATCATGTCAATGTTGATGGTTTGTCACGTCAATGTTTTCCATGTGCTCATTGCAGTAGAGCAGATCAGAAAGAAATGTCAAAGAAAAAGATGACGAAGAACATTCAGATTACCTTAAGATAACAAAAATCACAGAATACAGACGACTTTCTCAGTGACAGCATTTCTTGGTACCAACATAAAACCGATGAACAGAAACATGATGCTCAAATGACAGAGGACTCAATTGCCTTATTCTATGAGTGGAAAAAGGTAGGTAAGGGGCGTCCAGAATGGAATGATTGAGCATCGGGTAGCCCAATATTAAAGAAATACTGGTCACAACGGGACAGAATCATACTATAGAACGAAGTTTTATACAGAAGAAAAATTAATGTTAATACAGAGGAACCTAACCTCCAACTGATAGTACCAGATGTTTGGAAAGAGGACATATCTAAGATGATACATGGCGATCCAGAGGCCGGACATATGGGTGTTCAAAGAACTGTAGCAAGGGCACAGAATAGATTTTACTGGGTAGATACCGGAAAGACATTTGGAAGTAGATCCAGTCCTGTAATCAATGCTGTTCTAGAAAGCAACCACCCAGGAAAGCAAAGAGTAGAATGACACAATACAATGTTGAAGCACCGATGGAAAGGGTTGCCTTTGACATCTTAGGTCCCCTTTCAGTTTCTAACAAAGGAAACCTATATGCTTTGGTTGTTACAGATTACTTTACGAGATGGGCTGAGGGTTTCCCTGACTCGGAAACTACTACGATAGTTGAAAACTTTTTTAACAACTTTGTCGGTTTGGAGTCCCACAGCAGATTCACACCGATCAAGGCAGACAGTTTGAGTCTGGACTCTTTAAAGAGATATACGTTCGTGTAAATAGAGACAAAACATGAACGACTGCATTCAGGCCAGAGTGATGGTTAAGTTGAACGACTCAAAAGAAGTCTTGAAGACATGCTAAGCAAATATGTTACGAAGTCCCAAATAAAGGTAATAACAAAAATTACCGAACTTGGAGAATCAATCTCAAATGTCCATAATACAAGACAAAACAAGGAAAACATACCGGAAAAATTGAAGATCACAATGGTTCTGACTTGGTACAGGCATTAAAAATATAATGGTGTGTTAAACCAGGTTTTGAGGCGCGCCATACCCCCTTCCATTGCGATCTTTGGGTCTGGTAGTTACACAAAACACAACAGGTTTGTAATGAACAACTCCCATGGGCTATAATGGTAAATAGGTCATCCGAACATGACACTACCAAGTTTTCACTAAGCATGAGGATGTTTGGTAGAGAGCTTCAGCTTCCTGTTGATCTTGTCTTTGGTCGACATCCACAAGCTGAGAGTCACCCAAAACAAATGTGGAAAGTGTATAAAAAGCACGCAAAAATAGGTTTTGAGGCGCGCCATACCCCCTTCCATTGCGATCTTTGGGTCTGGTAGTTACACAAAACACAACAGGTTTGTAATGAACAACTCCCATGGGCTATAATGATATATAGGTCATCCGAACATGACACTACCAAGTTTTCACTAAGCATGAGGATGTTTGGTAGAGAGCTTCAGCTTCCTGTTGATCTTGTCTTTGGTCGACATCCACAAGCTGAGAGTCACCCAAAACACATGTGGACAGTGTATAAAAAGCACGCAAAAATATATCCAAAGCTAGTGACAGACAAAAGCATGCCTTTGACAAATCAAAACTCATACAGTATGAGTAGGCAGCGCAGTTCTGATATCATATACAAAGTTCAAATGACACAAAACACAAAATTGTTCACCATGACCGACTCAAACCCTTTTATTGAAATCTTCACAGTTGGCTAAATGAAAACTAAAGTCAAAAGATTGAAATCAGTCCATAATCTGTATGATGATCCTGAAAAATAAAATTAAAACGTACTAATAATGGACAGAATATTTTTAAAGAACTCTAAAAATAAAACAGTATTCAATGTTTTGGGGGGGATGACTAACATACATAGAGTAGGAAGCAGACAGGTTCCCTGGATAACTCACTGGTCAATGGTTTATTGAGTGTTAAACCCTTAGCCATTTTACTTATCATTTAAATTTTGATTGAACAGAATGACCTTCAGATGCAATCACTGTGGGCGAGAATACCAGGAGAGGAAGGCCCTGATGAGGCATGTCAGGATCCAATATCCATCCGAGGTTATAGAGTGCTCGTTTTGCACATATAAAGTCTCAAAGTAGCTCCGTTAAAGAATAGAGAGTCACATTAAAGCGAAAACAGTGAGGCTTATACAAGAAAAGGGGACAAGGCAATGCGAGACATCATCATTCCGGCTAGTCTGTTCATTGAAAAGAAAAGTCGAGAAAAGTTGACATGATAAGAGGGAAAAAAGACAAAAAGATCACATGACAGGGTGTCTTTCAAAGGATCCCGAGCAAACACAAAAGAAGCCTAAATCAGGAAGCTACATTTAGTGATGAACTCTCCTCCCCAGCATCAATTACTTTAGGCTTTGAGGATCATGGAGAAGTGTCCCCTGAAAAGAAAGATTTGTTGAGTCTCATCTCAAAGCCAGTGCGACCTTTATCTCCGCTCCCGCCAACCTCTAAGAAACCTAGTAGAAATGAGCCTCACCTGGAGCCCTTCGTTGTGGTTGAAGACGAGACTATGCCACCACAATCCGATCCTGTTATTACAAAATTTACCAAATTAGATTCAACCAGCTGCACAGTGTCATCAAAAAAGGACACCAGTCATTTTCAACTGCCTAACAAGGAGGTGGTTGAAGAAGAAAATAAATGAAACAGGTTTCTGGCAGCCCAAAGCATGTTCCTTAAAGATGGATACGCAAGAGGCATTAAAAAGAAAGGTAAAAAGCTGTGAAGAGCGAGAAGTATCAGGCAACAGAAATACCGATGGGATACTCAAGATTAATCAAGGATGAGAAGGCCATCCTGTTAGATGGAACACAATATTATCTATCTCCGTTCTTGGTGGCAAACCCGATAATGGTCGAGTAGCGAGACGCAGCAGTGCAAACGGAAAAGGCAGCTACAAGGGATGAGTCGAGTGAAACTGATTCCTACGTCATAGAAGACGCAACCGAGTCAAGGGGGACTATAACCCATTATAAGATGTCAGGATAGTTGTTTTCAAGGACGAAACTAAAGATGACTTTTGTACATATATAATTTGATTTTATCTAACATCATAAACATTTGTATACACTTAATATTCAAGATATTGAATTGTTTGCCATGTTTGTTTAAATGTTATAAATATTAATACAGTTTTATCGTGTCCAGAATGGACACTTGTTTCTAAGAGGGGGTAATGTAACAGACCCTGGTGTCTGTTGCATGGTATTTTCTTTTATCGTAGTCAATTGCTTGATTAAAATGTAATATTGATTGTCAAGATATGTATATCTTCACAAAAGTTTTTAGAATATTTCATTTTTGCTGTTGAGCGAAAAAAATGTTAAACTTTATATTTTTATATCTTGATTCATATAGAAAGATTTACTTCCCTTTTACGTCCTTTTACATTTGTCAGCGTGATTTAACATTATGAATTTATGTCAAAATGAGTCACCCTAATTTACCGTAATTTTCTTTCTTTGTCGATCCATATTAGGTATAAAATTGTTTCACTATAAGAGCGCAATTAATTTATCGTTTATTTGTCTATATTGTTTAGTGTGTGGAACCTCTGGCCAAGAACTCATTGACTTAATCTATCGCTTCGGATTCGCCATATTGTTTACATTGGAGTCGTTACCGTAAATTGGTCTAGTGAATATCGTTATATGGTACTTCACGTCAATTTTAAGTCTTTTAAGTCCCTAATGACGTCAATATTGAGTCCTAACCCCTATAAGTATCGCGTTTTGAGCCCCTTTCGTCAGTCGTGATCCGACTCCCATGGTATAAGGCCACTTTATGCCATAAGCCAACCTTGCAGAATTCTAACAAAACGAACTTAAATTCTTTTTTTTTATTAAAAGACCACACTGCTGCAATATTTTCAAGGTTGCTATAATAAAAATAATATTTACATTTACCAATACATAGAAGTCGATCAAATTGACATCGCAGAAGTATTAAGAAGTTCAGGGGGGACACGCTAGACCAATTAAGTCACCGTCAAAGAGCTATATTAAAATATACAGAGTAACTTTAAGATTCAGTTCAGACAAAACGTACACTTTACTAATAGAAAACCAGAAGCGATAGAAGCAAGCCATTCAATAAATCACACAGAAGATATATTGACTCGCACCAATACAGAATGACTCACAATATTAACAGATCTCAGTAATAACGGTCATTTCATATAAATTGATTCATATATACATATATCACAAAGTTAAATTTTAAATATTTATAACGCACTGCCTTGACCAGAGTTATCCACACCCGTTTGCTTGCCTTGATAATTAGGGTTAGGTTGCTAAGCAACCAAAACCTTTATGCCGTCGTTCGTTTGGTTAGACTATGAAGGAAACTTTGGAAATCCTGTGTTTTGTGGAAAAGGTTGGACCAAAAGTTTTTTTCAAAATATGTTTTCTATTAGCAAATATGCAAGCTTATCTATGATTGAAGCTCACAAATGGGTAGAAAAGCAGGTTATTTTGCTCAATTTTTTAAGCTTACGCATGCACAAAGGAATTGAACCGAATTACTAATGGAAAATTACATATAGCAAAATAAACATTCCGCGGTAAAATAGTCCCAATATTTGTTGTTGTTTTTGTACTGTAGTTGATTTATTAAGGAATTAACCCGCGATTGGTGTGCTATACCAAGCAGAAACTGCTTACTCTTCAGGAGCACCTGAGTTCACTCTTGTTTCGACTGGAGTTCGCGTTGTTTATTGATATTCAGTTATTTTGTGTTTCCATGTTTAACATGTTGTCTGTTTTTGTCCCGTTCTTGTTGGTGTTTACTGGTTTTGTCTCTGCCTTTTCGGACTTTTGACATTCGGATGCCCCATAGGTACCATGGATACCTCTGCTTCTTTCAAGCAGAACAGTTTGATTTACTAGTAATATATATGAGTTTGGCTACAAGACTTGTATACATTTAACATGTTTTAAAAAAAGGTTGACATGCTAGCCTTTGATATTGGCGCCACATCGGCGAATTAATTTATCAGCTGATCAATAAAATGAAAACAAATCACGTGAAACAAATGCTGATCGCGAAAGATTTACTATTGGATTAACCTGCGAATATCAATCTGTTTAGAAATAAGTTCTACCGGTAAGAAAGAAGCAGAGGTACCAATGGGGTATCCGAAAAGTTTATCTTTCTGGGTGATCTTTGTACATCGTGTACCAAATGTTTAATTGTTTAGGAATAATTTCTACATATAAAGAATCTATTTATAGGTGGGAAAACAAATATTAAACAGTTTGATTAAATGATTGTTTACGTTAAATTAATTATATTAATAGCACCAGACTCGCACTCTCGCAGGCAGGTGTTCATATATAATTAATACTGCTTGTTGGTTCCTGAATACCGATTAAATTGTTTTTATTATATTTATCAAATTGTATCTCCTGTCCACATAGTTCACTGCATGTTAACGTTGAATATAGATCAACTTTGCATTGCAGTTTTACTTTCACTTTACTTGCACCTGTGAAAGGTAGTGTGAGGCTTAACAGTCATTTCTTTCCATTTTCATATCATGCATGTTATACAATAATTTTTGCATAAATGTTATAGATTAAATTGTTAATTACATTTAGAAAATAGAGGGAAAAAATGTACCAAATTAAAGATTGGAAGATTTACCCAACTCATTTTTTAACAAATTTCATAGGCAATGTAGTATTTTACGGTATACCTCTTATTTTAGGGACAACTATTTCTGTACAATGTACATCCCAAGCAAGTTTCAGATCTGTCGGATTTTACACCCTGTACATATACAGGGACCTGCTCCCGGCATTTGAAATTGACATATTTGAACCCTACAAATTTTCAGAGCATTGATATGACTTGTTAAAAAAAAAGATAGTACACCATGGCTGTATTTAAATAATTTGACATTGATCTTAAATCAGATAAACTTGGTCATGTAGGTTGGAAAAGTTCATGCATATCAATATGAAGTTTGGTGTTGAAAGGGAAAACACCTCAGTGTTAACTCATTTTAAGCTGTAGAAAAGCAATCTAACCCAAGCAGTGCTGGCACTTTGATATATCTATATTGTGATCGGGAAATAGACAAAATTGTTTTGTGAAGTAACTTTGAAGAATAAACATCATTTACAGTTATACCAGCCTGGCACATTCTAATTCTGAAATATAGATCGTCCAAGTCGATTTTACACTTAGGTGTCTTGTCCTCTTAAGGAGCACATTCCGTCAAAACACAGTCACAAACAGTCAATTAGCTATAAAAAGTGAATCATAGTTGGGTGAGTTACTTAATACATGTAGTGACTCGGTCGGTAACATTAATTAAGTCGGAGTCTGTCCGTTTCTAGTCTGTTCAGCTAGTAGCAGCAATAAATAACACCTAACACCGACTCAAATATAAAAAGTTTGCACACGACTCCAAAAAACAGATAGAAAAATCGCTACAATACTTTGTCATTGAAATTGTCGATTTTTAAATTCAATTTGTTTTAAAACAACAGGTTTTCTTCCCTTGTGCTGCACACGGTCGATATCCTCGGTGGTGGATTTGGCTTCCCTATTCGAACATTTTGGCTTTGAGTACTTTTCATTCATTACTTTTATGTCCTTCCAATGTTTTGATGCAAATGCTGATGATGAGGGGTTCTTCTTTGGAATATCAATATACAGCAAAACCAAATTAACCGTTTTTATACCCGTTTTGGTATTTGTATTTTGATATCACTGGGTCGATAACCGCTGCTGATGGACCAGACATCCCGAGGCTAATCACAAACCTAGTCAGCAGATTTGTCTGACTCGAATTTACCATTAAATTTTTAATATATTTTGTCATTAAAATTACCGATTGTTAAATTCAAAATTATTTAAAACAGCAGGTTTCTTTCTTTGTACTGCAAACGGTCGATATATCCGGTGCTGGATTTGGCTTCCCTGTTCGAACATTTTGGCTTTGGTTACTTTCCATTTAATTCTTTTTGGTTTATGCCCTTCCAATGTTTTATTCAAATACTGATGATGAGAAGTTAAACCCTACAGCATAGCCAAATACTAAGTAAACGTTTTTATATACGTTTTGGTGTTTATATTTCAAAGGTGGTCAGATTTCGTTCAACATGAAGTAGGTTAGCGACAGACAAATCTCACGTTATTGGACACCACCCTCATGCTGTATTAAAAATCAAGTGGCTGTGATTAGTTGTTGCTGAGAAACTGTAACAAAATTTACTTCAAAAGTACCCGCCCGACATTCACCAATTTTTAACCCGGATTTTTGACTCCGTGAAATCCGGCCAAAAATGCTTTTTTTTTTATTAGATCTTTATATCACTTAAGGTAGTTGGGTCTAAAATTTGAAATTTTTTTCCAAACTTTCATAGTAAATAAACATTGGTATGTGCATTGAAAGAAACAAAGAGTCATTCGGTTATCAAAAGTCCGAATGAGCAACGACAAAACCAGTAAACACGAACGCGAACAGCACGAGGAAACACATTAACACCAAATCAACCGAACATAAATCAACAACGTGAACATGTGAACTCAATTAATAACGAGAGTAAACTCAGTTGCTCTGGAAGAGTAAGCAGTTAATTTCAGGCCTGCTATAGCACATCAGTCGCGATGCCAATATCCAATTCAGTGTGTCAAATCCGGTAATGGAAGACAAAAAAAAAAACAACATCTGATATCATCTAAAAGATAAAAATCCCATATGTGTCTATGAGTGCATGATGTCTTCCGTAAAATTTCTTGAGTGAACGCAGCAACAGAGGAGCAACATAACCCTGAATAAGCATGTTTTGTGTCAAACGTGTCGCTCTGCCATGGAAATCGATGTAATTCCCACAAGCCCTGGAGTAACGAATCAGTTGTGATACGAAAACCCCATAAGCTAAAGCAGACGGATGTGGGTACACAAGAAGGGAAAGTTGACGATTGGAAATTCGTCACGTTTGTCATAAAACTTTCCTCGAGATTTTTTTCGCGATGAAGATCTAAATACGAAGAAAACCTCAAATAATTCACTGTGTCCCTTATCTCAAGTTCGTTAAGATATATGAGATGGAACCGCCAAATCGAGAATTGTTCAGTGAAAGGACATAAATATAACTGAAAATGAGATAAAAAGATAGAGCTAGTCTACGATCGTTTTTGTCCAGAAAAGATTGTAAGAATTCTGTTTCATATGAATGAAGAAACAAATCAGCAAGCAAAGGTGCACAATTAGTGCCCATAGGAATCCTTACAGAGGAGGGTGGACAGCCTAAAGCCGTGTGCAAATTTAAGGTCACGTGATCAAATTCACACCGTCTATCACTATTTCAAATTTAATTTACGACCCTAAATTCGGAGTTTTTGTGACACAATTATTTTACTTCTAATTAACCCCAGGTGTCCAGGTTTTAGTAAATCATCAGAAAGAAGATCCACATTTCATACTATACAATTTTTAAACCCAGATATACGATATCTGTATATTAATTGAACGTTTTACGAATACACATTTTTTGAAACAGTAGTTATCAGTTTTGATAGGTTATCTTTAACACTAAATTCTGAGAAAACCCCTTGGGTTCCATGGCTGAATTTTTTAAATATCAAATCTTTATACTTTTAAGATTTTAAAAAAATTTAAGCAACTCATAGATTTTGTTTGGAAATTAACCAACAAAAATTGCCAATTTTCAACTATTTTGCATTTAAATCAAACATATAAGAGCGTTATTTTATAATTTTTCGAATTGAATAGTTTCCTCTACATAAAAAACAAGAAATTGAAATGTTCACTAAAAAGAATAGTATGGGGAATGTTAAAATTAATATAACAGTATTTTTCAAATAAATATATTAATTAAGTTTTCTTTTTAAGGGGGTCTGGCAAATTTTCAAAATAATTAAGTGTAGGTCCAAATTATTCAATCATAGACCTGTATAATGAACACTTTGGTATACAGGTCCGAAAAAATAAGTTAAGAACCCCGAATATGCCATATATTGCAGTTACCAATCTTTATAACTTATAAATGAATTAATGTATCCTCATCCAGAGGAACTTGTGAAACTAATATAAAGTTGACCTATCACTTAAACATGTAACCAAATTAGTATTTTAAAACATTTAAATAAAAAAATATAATTTTAATATTTTAAAATAGTTTGCAGCTCTTTATCGTTTATCATCTGTTTTAAAAATTGGTAATCAACTTTTTATGACCGACGGTCGAATGCACGTACGGTTTGATGTTAACTCTTCGATATCCCCTGCGAGACTGATTGTCTATTGGCCACACAATCGATAATATACAAGATATATGCGTGCCGTGTGCAAAGTGTCCAACCTCCTCCGGAATCCTTATTGTTTGCTGAAAACACGTCCACCAAACTGAACAAATAATGTTGTCGATAAGAAAGTTGAGCAAGTCGACTACTTTATCTTCTGTAAATTACTACTTTTTTCTTAGACTCATTGATGACAAAGCAAGTCTTAGTATAATCAACTACCAAGTATTTGTACCTGCGTTTTTCATTCTTTTTTTTTAAAATGCTTTAAATCAGCTGTGTCAATCGTGATTTGAGTTGTTCATGTGGAATAGTATTGTACAAAGTGAAGAAATCGAAAGTTTTGATAATGTTGCAAGATGAAACTGATTTAGAGTTAATAAGAATATACTTCAGTTTTTTTCGAATTCTTGATGGATCCACATTTGATCGCACGGTCATTATTTCTGGAATAACAACAATTGTAATATTTCTGGAGGCTGGATTTTGTTGCCGTCAGTTTGAAGTCTACGAAACTGAAAGAGGTTTAGTGGTACATTTTGGTGTCTCTGCAATGAAGCGCTGTTTGTATGGATTTTTATGTAAATTGGGATTCCAATACAGTTATAAAATGACATCATTATTAGCACCAACAAAGAGACCAAAGGAGGGAATGACATAATTTGTAATGGTTAATAATTTCCTCCTAAACAATAAAATCATTGGGTCAAAGTGCTCATTTTTCAAGGAAAGAGATAGCGATTTACCGGTGGTTAGTTAGTTAGTTAGTTAATTATTGTTTCACTCCCAAGCAGCACGATTTCGGCTATATCCGGGAGATGAACATGAAAGTGGTGATACAATGAACATGAAATGATGATGAAGTGGAGAAAATGGGGACACAAGGCCAATCGGGTAGGAGAGATTTGACTGCCACTGGAAAAAGGGTAGGGACGGGAAATTTAGCCTCCTGCATGGGGATCCTACGGGTCCTACTCTTACAGAGACCTGCAGCAGGGTTCTTAAACGTGCGAGGAACGTGACATTTTTCCCCAACACGGTGCACCACTGTGGTTTGCGGTCAAGTTTTCTGCATTATCGCCTGACGACCCCGCATCTCTCGATGTCAGGGCTGCCCCATTCAACCACCTTGGGCACACATCCCAGTCGCTTTGTGGGCAAAGCGACCTGACCCGATGTCAGGTTTCTGGGCGCTCTTTAGTGAACTTTTACCGACAAGCTTAGCGCTGCTGCGGGCCTATTCGCCACCCGGAACCCGCACGGGTTGTTTACCGATGGTAGAACTACACCAATTATTTAGTTTTTTTTGTTTGTTTTGTTTTAGGGTTCTTTGAACATGAAAAAATATAAGCCCCATGTAGTTAACCGGGGTCACACTGTAATCTTCCATGACGATACTTGAGTCGTCTTAACTGGGAAAAGCCGCTTGACACGACTTCGGTTTCTTAGTGCTTCTTAGTGGACTTTTACCGAAAAGCTTAAAATTTGAGAGGGCCTAAGTAACTAACGTTTAATGTTGTTTCGTTTGTCATAGGACTTTTTCAAAAGCTTATAGGAATACAAGTTACAATAAAGTTCAAGACAATTAGTTTTGATACACCTGACAAGCGTTTCGGCTATCCAACCCTGTTCAGAGGCACTCTAATTATTGAAAAATCAAAACAATTTATCCATTGAATAATACAATAAAAACTGGCTGTTTTACATTGTGGATTTTTTAAATTATTGTTAATTTTGTAGGTCATGTCGCGTACACTTATTCCACATCCCATTATCTTCTATCTCAATTGAAAGGGTCTAATATACTGTGCTGTCATGGGGGCAGTGTATGGTATTGTGGCGTTGAAAGTATATTTTTATTGTCTTCGTTTGCTATCTGACTTACATGTATGACGATAAATGGTCATTTAAGGCCATAGATTGATAGGCAAAAATAAACAATCTGGTTATTTCATTTTAGGTGTCAGCAGTTATAACCGTATAAAACAACAAAGTACAAGTCAATTGTAATTCCGTTATTGACTAAAACATTCTCATTCGCACAGTGCTCCGTTTTACAAGTTTCCCCCATACAACCTGGTATTAATATTGCACTTTTGTTCCCTTTCTTAAGGTTGTTTTCCAAGTAGCTGTTTTCAATCTGTGCCAGCTGTTCCTTACATAAAAATAAATCTGCAGGGGACTTTTTTTACCGATTTCCTTCTTGTCTCATTGTCTATTCTCGTTAACTACACGGAAAAAAATTCTAATAAAGGTAATAAACAAAATCATGGGAACTTGGAGAATCAATCTCAAAGGTCCGTAAGACGAGACAAAACAAGGAATACTGTGAGCGAGCTCACGGAGGATACCCCCCGCTTTAACAATTCATAGTCCAATTATCTCCCTTGAATGATATTCGACAGCAACCAAAATTCTTCATGCACATCTCCATATAGTGTACATCCTTCATGTAAAGTGTCATCAAAATCCATCAAGCAGTTTAGGAGGAGTTGCGCTTACGAGGTCTCCCATTGAACACCAAGTTTAAAAAGTCTAAGTCCAATTATCTCCCTTGAATGATATCTGACAGCAACCAAAATTCTTCATGCACATCTCCATATAGTGTACATCCTTCATGTAAAGTGTCATCAAAATCCATCAAGCGGTTTAGGAGGAGTTGCGCTTACGAGGTCTCCCATTGAACAACATGTTTCAAAAAGTCTAAGTCCAATTATCTCCCTTGAATGATATCTGATAGCAACCAAAATTCTTCATGCACATCTCCATATGGTGTACATCCTTTGTGTAAAGTTTCATCAAAATCCATCAAGGGGTTTAGGAGGAGTTGCGCTTACGAGGTATGTGGACAGACGGACAGACGGACAGACGGACAGACAGGGTGATTCCTATATACCCCCCCAAACTTTGTTTGCGGGGGGTATAACAAGGAAGACATACGGAAAAAATTGAAGATTGCAATGGTCCTGACTTGGTACAGGCATTTCAAAAGAAATGGTGGGTTAAACGAGGTTTTAAGGCGCGTCAAACCTCCCCCTTCCACTGCGATCTTTGGGTCCGGTAGTTACACAAAACACAACAGGTTTGTGAAGACATATAAGGGATGCTAAGGTGATCATCTCAGTACATCAACCCCACCAAACACTAATCAAAGCAAGAACTAACCATTTCGTCTAACATGATATTGATTTTTTCTTCTAGTAGCTGATAACGAAGAAAGATTTTTTTAAGAGATCGTATGAGACGTAACAGGAACAATTGAACATTACCATGCAAGACGTTCATGATAGAAACAGTATTAACTTTGTTCTCAATTTCAAAACTTACTTAGCTTGAAAACGTACCGACTCTGAAAATTTTATTATGTATATCTAACAACGTCTATTCAAAAAATCACAATTTTATTTCAATGAAAAAATGACATTTCAAATGATAACATGCATACACAGACATTTAGAACTCGATACAATTTGATTATCAGAAACATTTGGCACAAAGCGAAAACAACTTTTATACAATTGCATGTAAAATAAATGTATTAAAGAATCGTGAAAATACTCTAGGAATTGTTCTTTTCCAATATTACTATAATTCATAGGGGAATATTTTTTAAAAAGTAATGTTAGACATATACGACATAGGTTAAGAATATAAAACTTATAAATAGTCTTACTAGACATCATTCGAATCAAACGAGTGGAACCAAATAGAGAATGAAAAACTAATTCCAAGGAGTAAAAAATTATTACGATTTGAACAATGCTAACATAATTATTAATGTGCCATTATTTTTTGTTATTATTATGTCACAAAGAGGACTATTTTGAAGTGTATCATGTCCTCAAATAAACATAAAGAATATTTATTAATAGAAATTTTCCAATCTTTTTCCTAAATGCCTACGTGTGTTAGGCCAAAAAAAATATATGTCTGTTTCGTTTCCTGCTTCCCTACCTACCCTATTTTTTGGGCCCTACCATGAAGTTTTTATTGGCTTTTTGGAACAAGCACCGTTAAAGTTGGGAATGCTTCCCCATTGACTCAATGTAAAATAATTTTGTAAAAAAAATAATTTTCTTACCTTCCTACCCTAATTTTCAAGAGTAGGAAGCAGGAAACAAACATATATTTTGTTTTGGCCTTACGCGTAATTCACAAAGTTTATCATAATTAATAAGTTATAAAAGAAATTACAAAGTGTAAACAGATCATTGAAGTCTATTCGGTTGCCAAAAATAAAAATAATAAAAAAAAAACAATCGTGCTTTAATGCAACAAACCAACACTAACATGTAAAGCAATTTATTTCGATTTCTTTGGCGATATTAACGACGGAACTGTCTTTTTTCATTCACAAATAAGAGAGAGAGAAGTACAAATTTTGCTTGAAGGCAATCCTCCTACGATGTAACCGAACAAATTAAGACATAATCTGATGGAATTTAGTTTGACAAATCGTATGGCACATACATGACTCTACAAATATTGCTAAAGTCATGTGAATCTGTGTTTCTTAGAAGATAGAATTTTCGTAAAAACTGAGATAAGTAAAAAACATCCTTCCATGTTATGAATGATATCTACATTAGAAACATTAATTGATATTAAAGTATAATCATTACATAAATTAATTCTGTATTTCACTTAAACATTACATACATTAACAACATTTAAATTATAAATAAATAATGCACAAATAACCACTCGGAATTTGAGAAATTCAAGATGGTCTTCAAATTGTAGTGTCTTGATAATACCTCAAAGGTCATTTTAAAAAGGAACTAAAATACAACCTAGGTAATTATAAATGGTCACAATAACGAGTAAATTCATGTCAAATACCGGCAATAATATGACTAGAAAGCACTTTTTAGCACTCCGTTTTTAGTTTTAAGCACATGAGACACAGAATTTGACTATACAAGTAAAGGTAAAAGTAAGAACGTTAAACTCAATGCAGCCATTGTCAAACTTGATGCAGCGTTCCTTGTATCTGTAAAAAAGAAAACAAAAATAAATAAATTTCAATTATCCTGAACAAGAGATTAGCTTTTTAAATCCGCTAATATTTTTCAGCACACAGAGGGGATTTATTAATGTGTTTCTGTAAAGCGTTCTACCGCGCTCAATTTGTCTTTTAGCACACATGAACCAAAATCCACGTGAGCTATTGCAATCACTAAGCGTCCGTCGTCCGTTCACATTTTTTTTCAAATAGCTTCTCCTCTGCAACTACTGAACAGACCAACTTGGTATGATTGATCCTTAGGGTGTCCTGCAAAAAAGTCCTATTTTTGATCCGCCAAAAAGATGACCCCAGTTGCTTAAAATATACCAGGGGGTAGACTTGTGTCGAAGTTATCAGATGACCCCATAATAGGGGTTTTGGCCCTTTAAAGGTAAAACATGGTGTTTTTTAGGCCTTTTGATGTTAATTGTTTAACGTCTTATTGCTGTAAAATTTTCATTAAAAATTCCGTACATTATTTCGAGTTTCTTCGAGGAACTGCAAGGTAAAGAGAAACGATCACGGTGCACAATGAAATGGCAAGCTGTTTTTGTAATTGGTTACCGTACACTTATTCACTATCTCGCCATTATTCATTCATATTATCCTTTTGGGGCATTGTTTTAAAAAATAAAAATAAAAAAGCATGATAAACACGTTCACTTACCTTGATCTGCCGGTGTTATGGGCCTGTTATTGGGGGTAGTCACAACCGAGTAATGAGGGTCGTTATCTCCGTTTCCTCCGCCGTCAATTATAATGCCACTTGATTTAGTAGTAGTCACTAGTTTCACTGGCGTTGTCTTTGCAGACGACAAAGTCGTGTTTCGTTTTGTTGATGACGTCATCGTAGTTGTAGTAGGTGAAGTTGTAGTCGTGGATTTCGTAGTTGTAGACGCTTTTGTTGAAGGTACGATAACTTGCATTTCTTTAAAATCAATAAATAAGCGATTAAGATTTTGTTTTAAGATATACAACAGATATTCAGTCGATTTTTTTAAATAGACAAAAATTATCTAAGGAACCTAGACTTACATGTAGATGATTAGAAGAATCGTAAAGATCAAACGTATAGTACATCTTGTCGATTGTAATCTGGGAGGAGAACAATTCAAGGATTTTAAAACTTTAAAAACTAAATACATGTGATTTATGTATATTAGAAGAATTTCATCGGCATCACAACCCACTAAAGTGAACTCGGGTACAACCATAAATAAAAAGCTTCGCCGAGCGCAGCATGATACGACCGCAACATATTGAACCCTGTACATTTTAGGCCCAATATGGATAGTCTATTGCTCTGGACACATGCAGCCCATGGTGGACTGACAAAGGTTTTTGACACATGCTTCTCTGGTGGGCTTTCGACCCAGGGAAAAAAAAATATAAATTTTCAATTTTGTATTCTACTCTTGAAAAGAATAATGTTTGGGGAAAAAAATCGAACCAGATTTTTTTTAATTATGATTACAGCCCCTTAGGTTATGAGCGAAGAAAAGGTGGGGTCGCAAAAATTTATTCTTAAATTTAGAATATCCACTTGGCAAGGATGAACTTGTAAATTTTTTTTTTAATCGGACCAGAAATAAAAGTTAGGATTTTGGCCCCTTTTGGTCCCTAATAACATAACAGTAAAAAAAGGGGACACAAAAATATATCTGCTACTTGACAAGAATAATCTTGCAAAAAAATTGTCAAAATCGGACAAGAATTAAAAAAAAAATCCATTTCGGCCCCTTTAAGCCCTTATTATGTAACAGGTGAAAAAGGGATGGGGTTGCAATAAATTCTCAAATTTGGATTCACTACTTGGCAAAAAAAAAAAAAACAACAGAAATAAAAATGTTTTGATTATGGCCCCTTTTGGCCCCTAATTACAAAACAAGTGAAAAGGGGGATGGTCATAAAAAATAATTCTCAAATTTGGATTCGCTACCTGACAAGAATAAACTTGCAAAAAAAAATTTCAAAATCGGACCACAAATAAGTTTCGATTTTGGCCCCGTTTGGCCCCTAATTACGTTATAGGGGGGAAAAGGGGGGGGGGGTCGCAAAAATTAATTTCTTAATTGTGTAAATGAGCTGAACATTTAAGCAAGCAACAGCTTCTCTCTACCTGCTATAGTTTTCATTTCATTGGCCAAAAACATGAAAAAACATTATTTTAGGGGCTGTAGCTCCTATAAGGGGTCATCTGCCAACTTCGACCCTTCATTTCATTGACCAAAAACATGAAAAAACATTATTTTAGGGGCTGTAGCCCTTATAAGGGGTCATCTGACAACTTCGACCCTATGGAGTTTTTTGTAGAGCTAAATGAGCTGAACAATTTAGCAAGCAACAGCTTTTTGCTATCTGCAATAGTTTTCATATTATAGGGCAAAAACATGAAAAAAATGCTATTTTTCACATTTAAGGGGCCGTAACCCCTATAAGGGGTCATCTGACAACTTCGACCAAATGGAGACTTTTGTAGAACTTGAGATCCTGAAGCAGTAGGGTGGCATCAGATTTCATCTATCTCTTATACTTTTTGAATTACACGCCAAAAACAGTAATCTGACCCCCCTGGTCTATTTTTAGCCACGGCAGCCATGTTTTTTGACGAATCAGAACTTGAAACACATCTAAAAAGCATGACACCTTACTAATCAATCATACTAAGTTTCATTGAATTCTGTTCAGTAGTTTCAGAGGAAAATATTTTTGAAAAAGTTATTGTAAGAACAAACTAAAAGTTGCAATTTGGCCTCTTTTGGTCCTTAATTTCTAAACGAAAAAAGGGGGGACTCCCAAAATCAATCCCGTCCATCCTTTAATGGTAAGAAATATCATTGTCAAATTTATTGGATTTGGATAACTAGAACTAAAGTTATCGTGAATACACTAAAGTTAACAGACAACGACGACGACAACAACGACGACAGCATCATACCATTTTACGTCCGCAATTTTTTTTTAAAAAACAGCTTGAGCATGTTTTGAAAAGCCGGTAACTTATCATAAGATCAAGTTAATGCATGATGGGATTTAAGAATAAAAAAGTACCACTGGAGATTTCAATTCAGAAATACCCCATTGGTACCTCTGCTTTTTTTCAAAACAAAAATAATAGCTTCTGAAAGAAACGAAAACACAACGAACCAAACAAAACACGAGAAAGTAGGGCATCTAAAGGGACATTTTATGACATACCAAGATTTTACGAAAATAAAAAGGCTTATTGAGTTGCTAAACAAGGATGATTTAGACCTTTTGTGAAGACTTGACTTAACATTGATTTTTTTTTGTATGGCTGTAACAGTTGTGAAAAAATTCATTTAAATTCACCGTGCCTCGTATTTGTCGCTTTATTCAAACATGTTAACACAAACGAGTTAAATACATTCTAATAAGTGTAATGATAAATATTGATTTTAATATCAAAAATATTTTATTGCCAGGATCTTTTTTGTAATTTTGATAACACTTTATAAAATCGTTAAAATATAAGTCTTGGTCGGTGTCTTTGATGTGTTTTTTTTTTCTAAATTGTCGCTTGTTATGTGAGCTGTGTCGTGTACACTTATTCTACATCCATTATTTTCTATTGTAATGGAAATGTACAAAACACGCAGTTGTTTTTATTTATTAGTAAACTACAAAGATTGAAGATAGATTACCTTTAACAAGTACACTTGCTGATGCATTTCCATGCTCGTTATCTACTTCACAAGTATAACTCCCAAAATCATCAGGTTCAAGCGAAAATATTTGCAATGTCAGAGAATATTCTGTAGCACTGCGTTCAAACAATGTAATAGAATATTTCCAGTCCATGACTCCTTGCTGTATTTCTGTATCTCCTTTTCTCCAGCCATAATTGTCAAGAGGGAAAGCATTAACATTGCACTCTAAGAGAGTGTTCTTTCCTCTGTACTGGTTGATTTCTTTGCTCGTGATTGTGATTTTCGGTTGAACTATTGTAAAATGAATACATTATTTTATTTTAATATATCGTTTAAATTCACTCGCTCAATTCACAAATGAAAAAATAAAATGTATGGTTTTTTTTAGTGAATATTAATATACAAGTAAGTGTCACAAAGGAGTTGTTGGAGAAATAATTGTACAAACAATAAGGCTGTAATATGAAGTAGCCATTGCCTTAATGCGAGCACAGCAAAATATAAGATGCCAATGAACAGCTATGTATTTTTTACATATCTTTTGAGTTGAAGAAGCCCCCCCCCCCCACCTCTAAACCATGAAACATCACAGATGGAACCTCTTTTAAGCCCTCATATGACGGAGTTCCACGTCTCAATTGAGGAATAAAATCATTTAGAATTCAGAATATAAGATCTAGAGGACCCCATTCCCGAAAAGACGTGGACACTTTTGATGCAACTTAACTGTTTTGATCGTAGTTATTTTTATTTTAATCAGTTCATTTTCTAGAACGTCCAGTCCAGTGGGGCGATTTTCTGAAATATGAGCTACCAAATATCACCAACTTTGTTGGGTTTTTGTGCATTCCAAGAGGGTTTTTCAATATTTTTTTCCAAAAGGCGAGTGCGATCGCTCCCAACCCTACCCTTCCGACGGTCTTGTATATGTACAAATATACTTCTAGGGATCAAATCGATTAATGATGACATGTATTTATTTTAATAAACACACAATTATATCGTAAAATGGATATTGTACAATGGGTGCAATTTTCTGAAAATAGTTTTAACAAGTAACCACTTACACTCTACATGAACAGTGACGTTTCTCGTCAATGGATGAGGCACGCCATTAAATGCTATACATTCATATACGCCAGCTTGGTCCCGTGATATTTCATGGATAGAAATAATGTCTCCTATAGTAGATTTTGGATAATGATCTAGTTCTAAAACAACAAAACAAGTAAAATGTTAAAACATAAAGTCATGTTATGATTAATTGATGTAGATTGTTTTGCATGGATAGAAATAATGTCTCCTATAGTAGATTTTGGATAATGATCTAGTTCTAAAACAACAAAACAAGTAAAATGTTAAAACATAAAGTCATGTTATGATTAATTGATGTAGATTGTTTTGCAGTGGTCATCATAATTTTTAACAGACAAATAAAACAAAAGGTGTTATGCAAAAAACAATTACAGACAAGAGGCTCCCAGGAGCCTGAATCGCTCACCTGGTCTTGATGTCAACCCTATGAAGAACTTTGTAGAGCTGAATAAGCTGAACATTTAAGCAAGCAATAGCTTTTCTTTTTCAGCAATTGTATTCATTCTGTTGGCCAAAAACGTGCAAAATGTTTAAGGGCAGTCTGAACACTTTGACTATAGAGACTTTTGGCTGTTGTACATTTATCAAAATTATTTCAATATGTGGATCGTGTCTTTCTGGCACATATTCCATATTCTTTCGTTTTTAATTTTGTTAAGAGCTTAATGAACTGAACATTTAAGCAACCAACCACTTTTCTTTATTGCTATAGTGTGCATTATATAAGCCAAACAACATGAAAACATGTTTGTTTAGGGGCTGTAATCCCTATAAGGGGTCATCTGACAACTTCGACCCTTTGAAGACATGTGTAGAAGTAAATGAGCTGAACATTTAAGCAAGCAACAGCTTTTCTCTATCTGATGAATTAGATAGTCAAAAACATCGCTGATCGCAATATTATGAGCCTTACTGCGAATATAACTTACCTGCAACTATTTTCGTTATAATTTTATTATTTTTTCCTTCATATTGTGCTTGCAAATGACTGATGATTCCCGTGTTTTGACATTTTTGAAATTGTCGCTACCTGTATTAGAAAATCTTCTCGCTTTGCGAACGGCGCTTCCGGAAACTGTACAATTTCCGTTCCCACCCTGTGTATATAGGTTATTTACAGGCGATGAAAATGAAAAGGATGATAAAATGAACATGAAATGATGATGATAAATGAAATATGGGGGTGGGGTGGGACACAAAGGACTGGTCAGGTGAGCTAAAAAGACTGGTAAAAACAGTCGACAAAACTATGATATTTTTGGTATGAAGTATTACTAGTATGTGCTGAATCTAGTATCAGTTTGGTTTGATGTTTTTTTTTAATTTATTTATTTTCTGATCTACCAGATATCCCTTTTATATTAACAAAATTTTCATCATTTATAAACTGGAAAGCTACATTTTGGTTACCTTTATTAAACCATGAAACGTGAAGTTAAAAGTAATCAATTAGAAACAAAAAGGAATTCAAGCTTACGCTCTTTGCTTCCCTCTAGTCTTGGATGGAAATAAGACCATATTACACTGGCCTCTGGTTCTGCAGTAACAATACAAGACAACGTTACATTCTCTCCCTCTTTTGTATGTAATGGAGTCTTGGTAGATTTTCTATAATCTAACTTTGGAGAAACTACAATACAAAAACACAATTCATCAAAATACATTTTGTTATTTGAAACTGTGACAAAGTGATTTCTTTGTGGACTTAATTTTTCTCTAGAAATTTATCATTGCAGAAGGGTTTATAGTTTTCTTGTCAAAATGTACGGAAGGGGAAAAGACCTATGATCAACGACATACGACGATTCCCATATGATTGATATAGCTGATTCAGCATCAAAAACACTGTTTCAATTACACTGGCTAGTTAGTATCTTGTATTGTCTTGCATATAAGTAATATCTAAATGCATCTATTTCAAGTTTTTAAAATTCATATGAATAATTCACCTTGTTGATTTTATTAATGCCGCCTATGGAGTCTTTTGTGTTCAAGAAGTTCAATTTTTAAAACCTGTAATTTACTTATTTTTAATAAAAAATCATTTCAAAGCTTGTTTTTTTTTCAAATGGAACGTTAAAAATATACATATCATCATATGTTGCATAGCAACTGTACAAACTGTACTGTCAATAATTTTAGAGTTTCATCGTTTACAAGACATTGTTGACAGGCGGCCGGACGTGCAGACAGACAAAGTGAAAAAAAATACGCATCCATCTCGTTTGATAAGCGGAGGGGCAGGGAAATGCTGTTCACTATATGGTTTATACGATAAAGCAATGCACAAAATAATAGGCTTCTGCATTCTGTATACACTGAGAAAACTATAACTGACATTTGTCAACTAAGTATAATACCTGATGCTACCAAGTACAAGATTCACTGTACACACTCAATATACGGGTCAAACCATTCAATTGAACGATGTCATAGATTGATATTTTTTCAAGAATTGTTATCGGATTGGTTTGTATAAGAAATTCTAAGTAGATAAGCTAGGAGCATAAAATTGCTATAAACCATATGGTTCTTAAAAAGCAATATGGATATTATCCGGTAACTGCATCATGTATTCATTGAGAATGCTGGTATTTAGATTTTTTTCATGTATTTCAACTATTATAATGCTAGAACTTAATCTTCGGAAAAAATATAGGCAGATAAGCTAAGGACAACCATATGGCACTATCAGTATAAGATGAATCATGAGGTAAAATATCAGGCCTTTTGTGATTGTACAGAAACGGAGAATCTGCGGTGATTCTTTTCCATCTTTCTTGAGACGACAGTTCAGTTGTCTAGCCCTCCTATTGGAAGCATCCTCGGAAACCCAGGGGTTCTTCTCTCGCCTACTCGTTCGCGATAGAAGAACCCCTGGGTTTCCGAGGATGATTGGAAGCAGAGAAACGATTTTATAAATTTGAAATAAAATTATACTATATCTTGAGCTTGTGTTTGGAATTTAAACCACATAAGTTGTATCTGAGAAATCATGCCCGTTTTCATCTAATATATTGAAATCTCCCAAAGGACAGACTGTTGTGTAGCAGTAACAAGCAATCAGACATATGCATTTATTTGCAAACGATAAAATCCTGATCATGAATAAGTCAATATAGTCTTAATCAAGTATTATGTTACCGTTATTGACAAGACATTTTTGGAATGTAATTTAAATATACACTTGTTAATAATAATGAGAAATGCATAGTTTAATAAAAAGCTACGCCGAGCGCAGCATGATACGACCGCAACAAGATGAATCCTGTACATTGGAGGCCCAATATGGATAGTCTATTGCTTTGGTCACATGCAGCCCATGGTGGACTTACAAAGCCTTTTTTACACATGCATCCTGTGGTGGACTTTAAAATGCATATTTGACACATATATATTTACAATAACATTTAATAGAAAAAAAAAATCTTATTTCTAAATTCGTTGACATTTTTGACACAATTTAGCCCCTTTTGGCCCTTTTTAAAAAAAAAAGGTTAGGACCACAAACCCCAAATGCCATAAAAAGCTTCCTTCAGTGTATATAATCATCATATTTAAACTTCATAACAATTGGCTGGCCCAGTACAACTAAATTTTTGGTATAAAATTATTTGCCTTGACAAACTTTTAAAAATGGTGTTTTTGGCCCCTTTGACCCCTAATTTCTCAAAAACCGTAAGAGATATTGCAAATCTGATTGAAAAATGCAGGCAGGGATTTTCACAAGGATTCCAATGAAAAAAAGATTTTGAAAATCGGACCACAAATAAAAAAGTCATTTTTTTGGGTGTGGCCCCTTTTCGACCCCCTGTAGCAATGTAACGGTTCAATATACATCAAAACCATTGACATTGACAGAATTTAATGAGGAATTCAATAAAAAAAGAATTATCAAAATCTATTGAATAATAAACATTCTACAACAGTTTTGTCAATACACCCGTTTTAGCCCCTTTTGGCCCTTTTTTCCAAAACGGTAAGGGCCACCAACCCCAAATACAATAGGAACCTTCCTTTAGTGGTTACAAACATCATATTAAAATTTCATAACAATTGGTCAATATTTACTTAAGTTATCGCACGGAAACCAAATGTCCCCAGACGACGACGACGACATCGCCATAACATTATACGATCGCAAAAATTTTGCGGTCGTATAAAAACACTAATAAAGAACAAAGTGACCTTTTTATACATTATTTTACTTTGACAATTTTTTTTCTTCAGAAAATCAACCCATCACGGCTAGGCGAAACAGACTAAGTGCCTAAGGGACATATCATTTTTTATCTGGGAGGGGGGGCTGGTCAAAAAGTAGGGGGGATCAATTTTATTTTTCTTGATAGAAAAGGGGGGTTCAGATTTTTTAATAACTTTATAGAGGGGGGATCAATTAAATTATGCACTATTTTGTGATTAAACTAAGAAGAAGGGACTTTATTCTTTTTAAATCTCAGCGTTTGTTTGTATACTGTATACCGTCCCTATCTATTGAACATGGTGCAATTGAAAGTTGTTCAGATTTCTTTGCTTTGGAATTTGCATTGATGCAATTGACTTTTTGTTGAAGGTGTTCTTTATCAAAGCGACAGTTTGTGTTCTCTTTTAAAAGGGATACCAGAGAATAGTTTTTATTGCTGACAGTTCTTGTCTCCCGACGGGGGGGGGGATGGTTTGGGCTATCTTGGAAAATTTTAGGGGTGGGGTGTGCCGTTTTCGATTTGAACTCAATCCCATATTAAAATTTTAAATCTTTTTCATTGAATATTAAAAAGGATACCCATTTTAATATAATCTTTTCCTAGATCTTCTTAAAAATATACCCATTTTTTTTCCAATTAAAAATCTTGTACCCATATTTTTGGCTGATCTGACTGACTGGGGAGTTTAACGTCGTGACTATACCTATATATAGGTCTGCAGCGACGTATTGGCTGATCTTTGTTCTCCTTTATATATATAGGAAGATCATCCCTCGTCTTGGAAGAATTGCATCAATACCATTTGATAAAATCAAGTTCTAATACCTTTTAATATTATACAAGTATCCCCTTGTTGAAGTGTGACCTAGATGCTTCTTTCCCGAGAAAGTAAGGTTCCCGAGGCTTTCCTTCAAACTGTTTAAAAGGAAAGGTGGTTCAGTATTACAAATTATGGCGTCCATAATGTCTTTCAGTCCTGGCATGCCACTATTTCCTATTTGGGACTGGACATTTATGAAACTTTTGGTCAAGTGTTTTATAGAAATCGTACATAAAAATGACTTGAAATTTGGCAGGGTACTTCAGCGTCATAAATTGAATGTCTTTTGCAATTGGTACATACACTACTTCCTGTTTGAGACTGAGCCGAAATTAAAATTTTGTTAAGAGTTTCTCAGAAACCTCGGATGAGCATGATTTTAAATTCGCCCCGGTTGTTCAGTGTGATCAATTGTATGTCAATCCTTAGTTGTGTTTAGGTCTGTCGGACTATTACCCTCTGTTTGGGCCCTACATTTACATTATCAATTCCTTTATTTCTCTCTGTTAAGCACAAAGCTAGCTCCAATCGCTACCAAATTTTATATGCCTTTGAATTGATAAATATGTCCAGTGATAATATTGACACTCTAAATTACATAAAGTTAAAGCAATTTACATGCATACCGTTATTTTGATATTAGATGTAAAAAGGGGGGATCAAATTTTTTTTACAACTGGAAGAGGGGGGATCTAGAAATATCTTTACATTTCAGTGGGGGGTTCAAAAAAATTTTCAACTTTCAATTCTAAATGACCAGCCCCCCCTCCCAGGTAAAAAATGATATGTCCCTAAATAATTTAACATTTACAATGTTGAAATAAATGATAGTCTGGCTTGCTATTCTCGCAGTAAACAAACCAGAACTATCAAACTTCTTTGGTTTTTTTTTTGTTTTTTTGTAACGTTTTTCATAAAAATTGAAATCTTGTGATATATATCTAAAAACAGTGTATTGGCTATTACTTAAGTAGTTTAGCGCTCGAACGTCCGGGTTCGAATTCGACAACTAATTTTAAATTTTACATAAATAAATATGAATTAAGGGGATGTTAGCATTAACTCTTTTATCTTAGAAATAGGAAAAAACTCGCAATAAATTGTAAAACTTGAGAAGAAAGTAATCAATTCTTTGATCATGTTGAGTATTATAAATTTACAAATACCAATTTAAATAAGATAATTGGTTGATGAGAGATAATGACTCATAGTGTAATGACAAATATACTGATTACATGATGAAAGATTGTGTTGCAGTTTTTGTTTAAATATAACGGTACATATTGCAAGTTTCACCATTTCCTAATATTCGGAATTACAGAAACAATAGGGCAAGTAAACCGGTAACACCCCCTACATCCACATTTTCATTTTTGGATTTTACTGAAGATCAGACTAGACCTCCATTTTACCGTACTACATGTACACATACAGCTGTGCAAACTATTATCTAAATTTCAAGTTGATGTCCGAAACCATATGAGGACAGACAGACGAAAGCCAAACGAAACAGGTGGGAGTATTAATATTTAACCTCGTCTTTTCGTGTGGTGGTGTTTAAATTTGTATACGATATCAAAATATTAACATGGCGATTTGTTATACAATTGTGTAACATTGGAAAATAGGAACCTTTTTATAACAAAGGTATTGTTATCTTATTGCGCAAATCCCATATTCAAGAACTATTAAGGTGATGCTCAACTTTTGGTGCACCATATATTATGGCAAAACTGAACAACTTTATATAAGTTGGTACAGATGAATTCACTTCATATGAGGTTGGAGGGTTTTGGGATACTAAATCTATTTTTTAAACATTTTTAATTAAGTTAAGTACTCGTTAAGTAATACCTTTAACTTTTAAGTTGACCCGCTTAGTCTGTGGCGGTATTGATTCAACTTTACACGTATACTGGCCGGCATCACTAGGTTTGACTCGATCTATTCGCAAATTCCAATCTAATGGAAACGGGTTTTCAACAGAAAATCTGATGTCTGTCGTTCTACGAGTTCCTCCGACCGTTAATAGGGTTCCAGAGGGACCAATCCATATAACCTGAAAATAATCAGATAAAAGACCGTCTTAATCATCCCATTCATCTTCATTTAGATGTACGCGAATGAGCAAATCTAGAAAATTGAGGGTATGATCAATATTTTTAAATATCCGTAGACAAAAATCTGAAAATTTGGTTCTTTTGTTACTTTGATTTATGACCATATGTCCTGTGTCGTGAATTTCTTCTTTTAAGTCATTGGTATTGTTCATTTCTTGTCCATGTAGTTTGTCAAATTTAAGGTGAAAACCTTATGTTTGTTTGTTTGTTGTTTGTTTTATGTCCAGTCAACAATATTTCAGTCATAATCAGGACAAGAACTAATTGAATAAACAAAGTACACGTATTCCTTTGGAAATAACTCGAGCTTACCCGTGGCTTGAGGGAACTGGAGAGTCTGATTTTAACACAGTTTATCATATTTTTTGACAATTTTTCCTTCTGCATGGTCAAAGATTAGTGCAATGATGCAAGTTGAAAAATTAAATAGAATTATATTACATGCAAGTTAAAATTGTGATTTTTTAACAGTATTCAAATCAAGACTCTTGATACAGCAGAATAATTCTCTACAATATACGATATTGAGATGTGGAATAAGTGTACGCGACACAACAAACATAAACAAACAGCAATTCAAAAAATCACAACGGAAAACAGCAAGCAGTCTTCAACATGACCATAAGTTAACTTTCTTCAGCTAATAAGACAAAAGGGAAAAAACATGCTTAAATATCTACACAGCAGCATATAATTATTTAAATTGTTTTGAAATACTTTTTTTACAGAGAAAACCTAACAGCTAAAGACTTGTAAGTAAGTTAATTATTGTTTTTTTCTCCAATTTCGGGTGATACAATGAAAATGAAATGATGATGCAGTGGGGAAAGGGGGACACAATGACATATAGAGAATAGGGTTTTGACTGTGTAGTGATGGACAGGAACGGGAAATTCAGCATCCATTGGTTTTGTTTGTTGTTTGTTTAATGTCCAGCCGACAGTATTTCAGTCATAATCAGAACAGGAACAAATTGAATTGTGTCGACCCACCCAGGACAGAGCACCCAAAACACAGACCCATGTATGCCATACAGAAAGGGCCACCAACCAGAAGAAAAATGAACTTACTCACGAGACCTGGGAATCCTACGGGTCCTTCACTTACCGAGATCTGCAGAAGGATTCTTTTTCCCCCCGATATGGTCTGCCACAATCGTGTTAGCGGTCACGTCTTCCGCATTGTAGCCCGACATTTATCCATCTAGGGCACATATCCCAATCGCTCTGTGAGCAAAGCAGGGTCTGACCCGATGTCATGTTTCTGAACACTCTTAAGTGGACTTTTACCGACAAGCTTAGCGATGCTGCGGGTGTATTCGCAACCCGTACGGGTGAAACACTTTAAAATTTGGAAAGTTTTAAAATATTGGCATTTTGTTAACACAAATTAAATATGACATACCTTTGAGTTTGCTAGATCTTCTACTTGGCATGTCAAAACTGCAGCTTTTCCTGATGTTTGAGTTACAGTTGTTGTAAAAGAATTCAGGAATGGTAGTGCCCATGTATGCTTAACTAGAACAAAATTAATAACCATAAATACCATAATATTCCTCATGAATTCCATCATGAATATAAATGCATAAATGTCAATATTTTTTATCCTCGATGTCAACCCCGCTCCAATTAAATACTTAATTAGCGAAGTGGTGATCCTGACATTGGAGAGCAATCGAATTTAACGAAGTGCATTATATAATAATGTACAGGAAATCTACAAGAATCCAATAGCATTAATGATATGTTAATTCAAAGATACTCCTTGATATGATGATATGATAAGTTTTATGTCGTTACACCTCGTCACTTAAAATGTTCCACCTTCATAGCATAGTATCAAATATCGAAGTCGCTAAAAGTCAAGTTCTGTAGTTTTCTTGACAGTCTTTCTCAAACCGAATGTTATATTTTTATTAAGACGTTATCGTTTAGCATAATGTGTCTTAATAAAACCTTTGGTCGGACCATAAGGATTAAAATTATTTTATGACACAACCAGGCATTTCTGTTTGATACACGCACCATGATACTTCCATTAGGGTTTCATGGTATTAAAATTTGGAAATAAATTTCTTTTCAACATCTTCGCGTTTCACTGGAACAGAATGATAAGAAAGCAATATTTTCCACTGCAATATGTAACCTGCAGTTTTTCTTCTATAAAATGTTAATTGGTTCTCAAAAAACAGATTGGAATTATACAATCTAATTTCATTTAATAGTACGCCAATACACTGCTGCCAGTCAAAGTTTCCGACACTGTCAATCTAATCTTGTACTGAAAATGCAGAATATTATGAAATAACTGCTTAGTGATTTCACCTACTTTGTTAATATAATAAAGAAAATTGAGGAAGCTACATTTTTCCTGTGGTGAGACCCTGTTAAAAAAATCTTCATTTATTACAAAGTAGATTGAAAAATCTATTGCTATGTCATAAGGATTCTCTCAATACAATTACACTCTGTATGGCCATTTGAATATTGTCTGAACTGTCAAAGCAATGTCACTTGTTCAGCTTGCTAGTAAATTAGATTTGTAAATGACCAGATGAGTCATAGCGAACGTTTTCGTTCGTTCATTTCCGTCACGAAATATGGAAACTTTGAAGGATAATTATCAATTTTTAAAGAAGGAAACATTTACAATATTGAACAATAGCAAACAAAACTTTTATATTTAAAAAGTTCGCTACAAGTATTTAGGTATGGTATGTGCGCCTCGGTGTAGTATGCTAACGATGTTAATTATAACTTAATCAGTTCAGTGGGGTTTGTTTTATATGGCAAAGGAAAGAGCCACAGAATTCATTCATAATAGATTCGTGAAATTTTTTCAGTCAATAGGAAAACAATAGAAGATTTTAAACCTATAAAAAGAAAATAATAGATTGAGATGTGGAAAACTATAGAAACGAATCTCCAGAGTAAAATACTAAGTTACAGCTACTGACTTTTAAAACTATTGCGTGGACTGACGTTTGGTAGTTACAGTCTAAAGATCGTGTCAGCTGCAGTCACTATGACTACACGATAAGTGGTAAATAATACGTTTGGAATTGGCCATAAAGCGACATTTCAGCACGTTGGCGTACTTAATCCCGAAAATCTTTATAACCATATTGTAAAGATTCCAAGTACTAGTGTTAAATTATCTACCAAAAGACCCGTTTTATGGGTACTTGTATATTTATAATCTTCTTGGTAATTGGTCAGTAATAGTTTTTAGCACATTTATTCCTTTTCTTACGCAACTTTTGCAATAAGCATTTTATAAACAAATCTTCGTTTATATTCAGAGCCTTAATACTGCCATCAATCTGGTAATGTTTTGCTGAAATCATCTTGGACGTGTCTGCTAGGATCAACGGTCTTCTGCCTAATTACATACAACCATCTTCATTTAAGGTGCTTCGCTTTATCGGAAGTTAACTACATGTTTTATTCGTTTCTGATACGAGAATGTTCCGAGAAAATGGATTACATCGTCTCATTTACATTTATATAAATACTATTTGTTTGTTATTCAAGCTTGTATTGTTGAATATAAGAATCGATATCGCGAACATCAGAAAAGCAAAGTCAGATTGGACTCAATCCATAGGGTTGATAAGGACAGTCATGTTCGTTTCTCATAGTTTTAAATTGCTAATTATTTTTTACCCCTTTATGGCTAAAGGACAGATTTTAAAATAGTAATTAATGATATATTTTTAAGGTCATGCATGACAATCCAAATCAAGTGGCTAAATTGATCTTATCCATCTATAGGAACAGTCTAATAACCGAGTAGTTAGACAAAATCATCTATATAACTGAAAGAGTTTTTTGAACAGCTAGTATGTAGTAACATGTTTAACTGATTTTTTTGGTCGTCTATCTGCCTGTTGTTCTAATATTTAAAAAGCTCTGAATGTTTTGCAAAGAAGCGGTATACATATGGCTAAGCACAGGAAAGGAACAAAGACCAACGAAAGGCAAAATAAAATAAATGGATTGGTTAGATCGGGCAGTGCAGCCTTCAGTAGCCTTTATTTAAAAAGTGTTATGAGCGCGCAAAAATAATATCAACATCATGCATGCATGGTCCGTTTGTTCAGGAAATCAAGTCGTTTAAACATGTTTCTGAGGGGGAACTGGCGCATCGCACAAAAGCTTTCAACTCGAAATATTACACAGACAAGAAAATTTCAAATAATCAAGATTTTTTTAAACGCTGAATATTACTTTTGAATTTTCAAAAGTGAGCGAGTAAATGTACGTTAGTTGGCGTTTAATGCCTTTACAACACCGAAATTTTACCATTGTTTGTTTCCTATAATTCTTAAATACTAGGATTGTTTAGAAAGACTTAACTTTCCTTTTGTTTTCTTCAAATATGATTGTTTTTAATATTAATTAATAATTAACAGAACCAAACTACATGCATATATGTCCCAAACAGATGTCCCAAAAAATACAAAAGATAAAATAAAATATTTATACTTAAAATATTTTATATATTTTGAAAAGGGTAATAAATAACTTGACCATCCCTTAGTTGGCCCCCTAATCCCCACCCTTAATTGGATGTTGTTATAGTTAATTATCAAATGTTGGAGAAACGTGAACACACCATTTCATAACTCAACTGTGTTTATTCTGGCATACAATTTTACCTGATCCAATATGGCTTCATTTTGAAAATAATCGCATACTGTTACAGACAAGTCTTCTGCCTGATGTTTAGTTATTGCTATATTCCCAAGCAGCACAAAATTTCCTGTATTCTTTGTTTCTAACCCCATTTCCATATTTTTCTTCATCATTTCGTGTTCATTTATCATCCTTTTCGTGTCCATCGCTCTTATAGCCTATATAATGTTGCAAGGGCGTGAAACACCAACTCACTTCCTCGAATTCAAAAATTCGGCTTTACCAGGAGGATGAAAGGGGTAATAAAATGAACATGAAGTGGTGATTCAAGGCGAATCGGGGTGAGAATTAAGACTGCAAAACTGGAAAAAAGGAGTGATGGGTAGGATCGATCAATTCAGTGTCGTCCATGGGGATCCTACGAGACTTGCAGAAGGGTTCTGACATGACATTTTTTCCACCACGCGGTTTATCACTATAGTTTGTGCATATCCCAGTCGTTTTGTGGACAAAGCAGTCTGACCCAATGTGAGCGCAATTAAATAATTTAATTTTTGTATTAATAGTTTGCCACCTTCCTCCTTTTCCTAGTTAGTGGCAGTGAAATTAAACTAAGACATGATTAGCAAAGCATGTTTATGCTTATTATGGACAATAAACCGATAGTAGAACCTATTGTATAAAACGATAATCGTTTTTAAAACTTTGAACATTAATTTCAAAAATAAGTAAATGTTTGTCAATCATTGATCCATACATGTTCTAAACTAAACTGTAACATTTTAATTCATTGTTACCAAAATGAGCAAGAACCTAAAGCATTTTAGTTTTGTTTGAAGTTTTGAGAACATTAGACGGATATATATATTTAGCCATGAGGTAAATGTTATGTTTACATGCATTACAAGATTTTCGTCTCGATAACATTTAGTTTTATAACATTAAAGTGCAAATTGACTATATAAATAATTTATTACGTTGTTAAATTCGGTTCTTGGTGAACTTTAAAATTAAGTTATTAAATACTAATCCAAACTACAATAATCCCATTATAAAATGAAATATACACACCAAGAGTTTGATACATCGAACTATATAATTGTAGTTCGTTAAAATGTATTTTTTGCATTGACGTTTATATAGCATGTATAGTGCATAGACATATATTAAATTTCCTTAATTTCATTTATTATACTTTTTTATAATAAAAATACAATTAATTTCTGTGTAGAATTAGCTTTAGATGTTCACTTGCTGAGACAATGATACCCTTTAGTATCTCGAATTAGTCATGTTAGACTTATTAGATGTACATTTAGACTTGCAAGTGATCTGCACAAACGATATGAAAAAGATGTAGCAATAAAATAAAAAAAAAATAAAAATGCAATTTGTGTAAAAATCGATAAAGCCAAAATTCGTATAGACCAAGGCATAGATCTAATCAAACTCACCTAAAAGAACTATAATACAAGCCACATGGAACACAATCATATCCATATAGTAAAGTTAATTTGTAAAACAATTACATCATTACAATCTATTGATTTTTTTCTGCTACTATGTTTGTCAATAAACCACAATGTCCATATACCTAATTGTTTCAAGCTTAAATATCCATGACTGTTCTGAATCTAGTCCATAAACAAAATATTTCATATAAAAAAAGTTATTGTTTAAGACTTAATAAAGATCGAATAAATTACACGAATGTTTTCATTCCATGTGTACTGGGTAGCACACATATTTTTCTCTATTGACAATTTACATAGAATCGATATTCGGGTTAATTACATCTGATATCGGATGGATCTAGACACGCGTGTACATGTACGTGTAGTTGGGTAATCTATGGGAAAACAGGAAGGTGTTCCGTGTACCTACTGAAATTCCTTCCGGAAGAGAGATGTAAGATGTCAACATATAATTTACCTGTCTTTAACGAACCATGACAAAACATTTCTACATTTGTACATTTGTTTTTATCAGTGTCACACATCATGTCAAAAAACCGCCTGTTTATCAACAACATTATACTTGCGTTTTGTTCACACCTTATGTGACAAACGTTTTGCACAATTTAATATGTTTATTTTAAAAGTACAGATTGATATTATCTATTAAGCCCGCATTATTACAGTGCATATTGTAACCTGGTGAGGCGAAGGCGTAAGCAGTTTTGGGAGTTCGGTCACTCCGTCCGTCTGTCACACTTAGAGGGTGCCTGTATTGTGTAATCTGACATTAAAATCTTGCTCCAATGATACAGTGATTGAGACACAAAGAGTGTGAAAATTGCCCCTTTGGAGGATTGATTAAAAAAATATATATACTAGTATTGTGTGGTTAAGCTCACTAGTTCTTCCTCAGATGATCAAGGGGCATTACATCGCTATACACCGTATTGGAATAAATTATTTGAAATTAATCATTAAGGTAAATACAAGTATCAGACCACTGAACAATTAGTTGCTGAGAACACTGCAACAGAAATTTTTCCTCTCTATGAACGTCATGTACTACATGTACTAAATGCTGGAGAACAGTCTGGGTTGAGTGGAATCTGCAGTGAGTGAGTTGGTGTTTTACGTCCTCGCTATTATTCTTTAAAGGCGATGGACATGAAAAGGGTGATAAAATGAACATGAAATGATGATGAGAAATGAAATATGGGGCTGGGATGGAAAACAAAGGAACAGTAAATTTTGAAGACCACAGGAAAAAGGGAGCGGTGGGTAGGGACACAAAATTAAGTATATGCGGTCCACAAAATGATCGTCTACGTGCATGAAGCGTGACCGTCTCCACACACATTGGCCCACAATGGTTTTCGGTCAGTTTTTATGCGTTATAGCCTGACAACCAAGCAATTCATTATGACAGGGCTGACCAATTTAACCACCCGGGGCACGCATTTCAGTCGCCTTGTGGGCAAAGAGGTCAACCTGATGTTGGGTTTCTGAGCGATCTTTGTTTTTGACATTTTAAAAGATTCTAAGGATTT
Organism: Arcuatula senhousia; assembly: GCA_963971305.1. NCBI lineage: Eukaryota > Metazoa > Mollusca > Bivalvia > Mytilida > Mytilidae > Arcuatula > Arcuatula senhousia. The sequence continues at coordinate 49,870,974 of OZ020305.1, forward strand.
TTTTTTATTTTGAGCTATACCACATGGGAGGCAACATGGAATTTTTCTACTTCAAATGTTTATTCAAGATTTTTTAAAAAAATGTACACCAGCTTAACCTTAATTTTATGTAATATTGTTTTTTTTTATAAGATAACATAATTGTTTTATTTTCATTGTTATTTAAACAATCAATTTTTGTTTATAAAACCAAAGCGTGAGTGGGTGTGAGTTGGTGTTTTACGCCCGTGCAACGCTATATAGGTTCTTTACAGGCGATGAACATGAAAAGGATGATAAAATGAACATGAAATGATGATGATAAAAGAAGCAGAGTTACCAATGGTGTATCCGAATGTCATTAGACCGAAAGGGCAGAGACAAAACCAGTAAACACCAATAAGAACGGGACAAAAACAGACAACATGTAAAACACGGAAACACAAAAATAACTGAATGTCAATCAACATTGCGAACTCAAGTCGAAACGAGAATGAACTCAGGCAGGTGCTCCGGATGAGTAAGCAGCACATCCGTCGCGTTGTCAACAGTCATATCAGTGTGTCAAATCCGGTAAAGGAAGACATAACGAAACCCTATGCATGACAAACCAACATCTGCACGATCGAAATCCCATATTTCTCTACAAGTGCATGTCTTCTGTAAATTTTTTTGGATGACAGCAACCGAGGAGCAACATAACCCTGTGTGAGCAATTTTAGCGTTAAACGTGACGCTTTGCTAAGGAAATCGATGTAAGTCCCACACGGTCTGGAGTAACGAATCAATTGAGATACGTAAACTCCAAAAGCTGGAACGGACGGAATGTTGCTACACAAGAAGGGTAAAGTTGAAGTCATCACGTTTGTCATAGAGTTTTGTTGAAAGTTTTCCTTGAGAGTCAATTTCAAGATGTAGATCTAAATATGCAGCAGACTTCCTAGAATCCGTAGTGTCCTTAATCTCAAGTTCCTGAGGATATATAAGATGTAGAAAGTCACCATATCGAGAATTGTTCAGTGAAACGACATCATCAATATAACAGAAAGGGGGATTAAGGGAGAGAGCTAGTCTACGATCTTTTTTGTTTAGAAGTAATTGTAAGAATTTTCCTTAATATAAGCAAGGATGCACAGTTAGTGCTCATTGGAATTCCCTATTGTTTGCTGAAAAACACGTCCACCAAACTGAACAAATATGTTGTCAATGACAAAGTTGAGCATGTCGATTATTTTATCTTGTGTAAATTTGTTCTTTTTCTTAGACTCATTGATGACAAAGTAAGTCTTGGTATGATCGACTACCAGATATTTGTACCTGCGTTTTCCATTCCTTTAGAAAGAGCTGCGTTAATCAGTTAAGATGGGGGTGGGGTGGGGTAGGAAATAAAGGAATGGTAAATTTTGAAGAATCACAGGAAAAGGGGAGCGGTGGGTAGGAGCGGAAAATGCCTATGTGGTGCAATACTAACCAAAAGCATGACAAAGACTAGGCTGCAGCAACTTTAGAGTTCTATCAGTTTTATTCTGATTTACCCCAATCAACCTTAATCACTCTACAGAGTATTTATCATTAATTCAGGACTAGCACCTCTGTTAAGAATCATGATAATAGAAACTATTATAGATATTATTATCTATTTTTTAATTATTAGGTTTATTATTAATATAAAATAACTATTTGATAATAATCAATTAAATTATATGAATATTATGAGCTTAGAAAAGAGTATTTGCATTTAAAAATAAAAATAAAGTTAATAAGGGCCCACATTTGGCATTTAGTTTATCGTGGAATTAATAAATAAATATATCAACAGTTTTGCCAAGTTTCAGCAATCAAATATATCCGGTTTTTTATCCCATAGGTTACTAATATGAAATATGTTGACATTACAACTATAAATACCACAAATCTTAAAGATCATGATGTTTTATATCTGTACAGTTAAAATTTACATACGTTTAACACTTTTTCATACTAGTATATTAGTTCAATTTCATAGTTAAATGTGAAAAAAATCTTAAAAGCTTCTTAAATGCTTAACAAGAGGCTCCCAGGAGCTTAAATCGCTCACCTGGTCTTGATGTCAACCCTATATTTTGTAGAGCTAAATGAGCTGAACATTTAAGCAAGCAATAGTTTTTCTTTATCTACTATAGTTTTCATTCTATAGGCCAAAAACGCGAAAAACCGTTATTTTAGGGGCCGTAACCCCTATCAGGGGTCATCCGACAACTTCGATCCTATTAAGACTTTTGTAGAGCAAATCAAACTGAACATTTAAGCAACCAACAGCTTTTCTCTATTTGCTATAGTTTTTATTCTATAGGCCAAAATATGAAAAATGTTATTTTGGGTCCGTAACCCCTATTAATGGTCATCTGACAACTTCGATCCTATTGAGACTTTTGTAGAGCTAAATGAACAGAACATTTGAGCAAGCAACAGTTTTTCTCTATCTGCTACTGTTTTCTTTCTATAGGCCAACAACATGAAAAAACATCATTTTAGGGGCCGTAACCCCTATAAGGGGTCATCTGACAACTTCGACCCTATGGAGACTTTTGTACAGCTAAATTAGCTGAACATTTAAGCAAGGAACGGCTTCTCTCTATCTGCAATAGTTTTCATTCCATAGGCCAAAAACATGAAAAAACATTATTTCAGGGGCCATAACCCCTATAAGGGGTCATCTGACAACTTCGACCCTGTGGAGACTTTTGTAGAGCTAAATGAGCTGATCATTTAAGCAAGCAACAGCTTTTCTCTATCTGCAATAGTTTTCATACTATAGGGCAAAAACATGAAAAAAACGCTATTTTTCACATTTAAGGGGCTGACAACTTGGACCAAATGGACACTTTTGTAGAACTTTTGATGCTGAACCAGTAGGGTGCATCAGATTTCATCTATCTCTAATACTTTTTGATTTACAAGCCAAAAACAGTAGTTTGACTCCCCTGGTCTATTTTTAGCAACAGCGGCCATGCTTTTTGACGAATCAAAAATCCCCACATCAGTTCTGTGGGGGATACCCTAAAGTACCACCAGACCAAATTTGGTTTGAATCTGTGCAGCCGTTTCAGAGGAGAAGAAGTTTGAAGAAAAGTTAACGACGACGACGGACGCCAAGTGATGGCAATAGTTCACATGGCCTTTGGCCAGGTGAGCTAAAAAACTTCTTTTTGGTGGGAAAAGTGAGACTTCACTTAAAGATTCATTACTCTTCACTGCAGACTCCCCTCCACTCCACTCCACCCCAGCTTTTCGTACATGCCTCTTTGGCATGGCAATCCTGAAGAGAATGAACAGACATTAACGAAATGATGTCCCAATCAAGTTGTTATAAGTCGATCTATGCCATTCGTTATTGAGTAGAAAAAAGTGGAAAGTTTTGCTTTACTTCCTTGATGAAAAAAAACATGAAATGATTATGAGAAATATAGGGGTGGGTGGTTGGAAAAACAAAGCAACAGCAAATTTTAAAGACCATTGTCAAAGAGCAAATGTGGGTAGAAGAGAAAAATAAGAAACATTTTATTTGATGAACTGATAATATTCTACAAGTGTTTTAATTTACAGCGACTTTTGAATTATTGACTACAAAAGAGATTTGAATGAGTGAGTGAGTTGGTGTTTTACGCCTGTGAAACGCTATATAGGTTATTAACAGGCGATGAACATGAAAAAGATGATACAATATATTAATGAACATGAAATGATGATGGTAAATAAAATATGGGGATTGGGTGGGAAACAAAGTAAATTATGAAGAACCACAGTAAAAGAGGAGAGGTGGGTAGGGACGGAAAATTAAGCCTATGTGGTGCACAACTTGGCGGTCAATTAAAAGGTCTTTTACGTGAATGAAGCGTGGCATTCTCCACACACGTTGGCCCACTATGGTCAGCGGTCAGGGTTTCCGTATTATAGACCTGACAACCCCCGCGGACGAGGACCAACCTATTCAGCCACCTATGGTACACACACTTGGTAGCTCTGTGGGCTGAGCACTGACCCTTGGTCTCCTCTTACGACAAGCTCGGCTCTGCTGCGGGCCTATTCACCACCCAGGCCCCGCATTGGTCAAAATAGATTCGACCCTTGTCGACATTGATGGCTCACTGTTCCATGTTTTAGAAGTTTTATTTAGAAGGTTGGTTATTTCCATTAAAGGTTCGGGCCTTGACCCTGCAGACCAAATAGCATTATTGATGTGGATAGTTTCATCTGGAACGAGCTGCTCTGAAACACAAACATGTTGTAGCCCAAAGACTATTCCGGTCTATTTGAGAACATATATAAGCTTGATTTGTTTTAATACAACTTGCTTACTGACCTAATCGCAAATTTGATGCGCCTTGAAGGTGACTTGAAGTAGACGGCGTTTTTGAGCCTGTTCATGGGTAATTTAGAAACTATCGGGTTTCTTTTTTCATGAAGTTTATTACAGATCTTCTGCCTTCAAATAACTTTCACGAGACATTAAAGGCACTTATCCACCATTTACTTCGAATTACTCAATCCACAGGCGTAAGACATTATAGTGTCGGTTTGCATTGTTGCTTCTTGCGTCCTGTCTTTTATCATGAAAAAGTTACAGATCAAGTTTTCGTTTAAAAAAAACCCGTCTTGCTTATCATTACAAGTGTCATTAAGTCACGACTCCGACATTTCAGATTCTGAACCTTTATCTAGTATACTTCTGATAGTTAGTCCTGTAATGCTAAACGGTCTTGAGGATGATCTGTTCAGTTCTTACAAGTAAGACAGGCACAACCTGGGCCACATTTGTTGTTTTTTTGTTTTTTTTGCATTTACATGTAGGTTTGAGAGCTGTCATGTGAGCTTCGTTATCTCATAATTGAGTCAAAATATCATTTGTAATATCATGATCAGTTAAAGATAAATTTTCTAGGACAGGATAATATTTTGGAAATAAGACATGTTTTTCTTCAATGGTAACATAATGCTCCAATACAGGGTGGGGGGTTAACTTCATATTGAACTCTGGCTTGAATTATCTGAATGCATCTTCTTTTGTGGGAGCTGAAATTCCGTTGGAGCTGTGTCCTTGAAAAGCTCGCGTGCATTTCAAAATTCAGGCAAGAAATCTGTCGCATGCTTTTTAAACTAAAATAATTATATAAATAAAAAAAACGCCTTCCTCTGTTTCTGTCGCATCAGACAAATAACCAGGTGTTATACGAATGTTGCTGGTAATGAAATCGGCATACTGAAATATCAATTGTGAAGATATAAAATGGCTAGTAAGGTGATAATCTTAGTACAACACACACAGCCAATCACCAATCAAAACAACCGCTAACCATAACGCTTAACACAATGTTGCATTTTTCCACCAGTGATTGATAACGGAGGAAGAACTTTTTTAGAGATAAAAAAAAGACGGATTTTCTTGTAACCCTGGTCCTAATAGCCCGAAGTAATATATAAAACCTGAATGCACTTGTAAATCTTTTCACGTGAAATACAAGTTAAATCGGGATCTTTGAACAAAGACTCGACAAAGCAGTTAAAATTGAAATACTTAACTTGATCCCCAAGCATATATCGTTTTGTGAGAAGTCGCCATTACATGGGTTAGGCCAACATTATAAGCATCTGTATCTGGGGAGTAAATGCAAATGTTTTTTTTTCAAACCCTCATCGGAAAGTTGGACAGGGCTCCATATTAGAGTATCAGACTCTTGGTGGTTAGAAGAGAAAATATTTCCAAGAAATACCTTCCTGTTGATCTAATCCCATAACATTTGTTTTTATAGTAGCCATTTATTTAGAACATTTGAGTTTCAGTCAGTTCTGTTTGAATAAGTTTGAAAAGTTCTTGTCCAAGAAGCTTTTAAAACATTGCTTTATTACTTCTGTTTTTATGAAATCAGTTCACTTAACTTTTGGTAGACTCGACAAAAGATCGAACTCTTTGCATTCAGTTTGTTGACAAACACTTGCACCTTTTTATCGCGCCTAGACCACTTGATGTCTTTAAAATGTACACCTTCAGGTGTTTGTGATCTTTGCTTGTCAAAAAACAAATGGATTTCTTTTGTGCTAAAGGTGTGGTAATATATCCATTTGGGTACCACAGGAAGTCTTGAAATGTTTCATGGTGAAATATTATAAGTCGGCTGTTGATATTAAACATATCTTCCAAAATAACAAGATTATTTGGCAGCTTTTCTTGGACAAGATCTCTGTACCTGTGTGACATTTGCCTTGTACATGTACCCTGGTGATACACTGTACGGCCTGTTGTGCAAAGTGCTCTTTGAAAGGGATTATATTGTTTGAAGCTATTAAGTGCTTTGCCAGACTTTTTCACTCTTTAAACATCTATTGTAGAGACTTCTCCTTTTCTTTATCGACTCTCGGTGTTTTCTTCTGTTTGTTTTCTTAGAGGGTTCGCAAAGCCTTCTTTGTAACGGTAATACAGCACTAGGACAGTCCAGAATTTTGGAACTGATGAAATTCGACATACTTTCTTGGCTAATAGCATAATAATTTGTCAGGTCATAATGTACAATACCTTCCGCTTTCTTATTTTCAAACAATTGTAGTAAATTCTATTCGAAATTTCACAATGAAAAATATTCGATGTTTCAATTTTAGAAGTATTGAGAAAGCGAAGATCCATATCTTGGGACTGTTTTTAAGCTGTTTTTTAATCAGATTGGTCATTATTATTCAATTGAGTATTTATAGGCTGGTTTCAAATGGAAGGTATACACTATTCTATCCATTAAATCTGGAAATGGCTTTCGAACAGATTCCTTGACATTTTTATTTATGTGCGTTTCATCTTAAGTAAGCTTCTGTCAAAACCTACCTTTAACAGTTACAGAAAATCCACCATTGTGGAGAAAACTAAGAATGTAATCTGGACCAAGATGTCATGTGAATAATCTCAAGCATATATGACATCAAATGCATGGAAAAGCGAAAAAAGACTTTTTAAAAAGGCTAGCCTTAAGTCCTAACTGGAATTACTAAATGAAAGATACAAAGAGATGATAGAGAAACGATCCCTGTGAATAAGTTGTTCCAGAACCTATCTGTTTCGTCTTTATTACTTCTGGCCTGACAGAATCCTTGAGATTCTTTCAAAAGTTGTCAGCTTCAAACTGAAGTAAAAATGATTAAAACAAACTTGGGTCATTTCCAATTTTCTTATGAGAGTCTACAAGGTTCATGGCTAGATGCAATGTTTTATTTTGTAACATTTCAGATGATAAAGCATCTTTCTCTCTAAAATATGATGCCATTTGAACACGAAAAAAAAACATTTCCAAGCATTCAATGTTAATGTATGTGTCTTTTTGCAATTTGAACATTGTTCAAGATATGACAAAAGACCGTCTTCTTTGTGATTGACTGAGGCGAAATACGGGCAATGCAAATGCAATCGTCTTTCGTGATATAAAACTGTTTGAAGCCATTCAAGATAGTCGTCCGGCTCATTATCTCATTATGATACCACTGAGTTTATGTCTCCGAGCCACATTTTGTACATCATTCACACTTGTGCTTCGTTGCGGTTTTATTTTCTACATTCATTTTTTCAATACATGACAATATAAAAGCTCAACAAAGATCCAGGCAAACTAATTTATTTTCCGAATTCTGCAAAAAGCTCACATACACTATAAATTTAGAAAAACTATTAACACCTTAATAACTATCGGTGAAAACTGGGGGTTGTAGAATAATTTAATGTGTTGTATAACTCAACGGAAACACTTCATCGAATAGGCACTCTTAGGGACTTATTATTTCTTAGTTGTAAATTGCTTCAAGCAATCAGCAATTTACTAATGACGGTACGTTAGTTAGTTAGTTAGTTATTGCTTTACTCCCAAGCAGCACAATTTCGGCTATATCCGGGAGATGAACATGAAAGTGGTGGTACAATGAACATGAAATGATGATGAAGTGGAGGAAAAAGGGACACAAGGCCAATCGGGTAGGAGAGTTTTGACTGCCACTGGAAAAAAGGAGTGATGGGTATGGACGGGAAATTTAGCCTCCTGCATGGGGATCCTACGGGTCCTACTCTTACCGAGACCTGCAGCAGGGTTCTTTAACGTGTGAGGAACGTGACATTTTTCCCAACACGGTGCACCACTATGGTTTGCGGTCAGGTTTTCCGCATTATCGCCTGACGACCCCGCATCTCTCGATGTCAGGGCTGCCCCATTCAACCACCTGGGGCACACATCCCAGTCGCTTTGTGGGCAAAGCGGCCTGACCCGATGTCAGGTTTCTGAGCGCTCTTTAGTGGACTTTTACCGACAAGCTTAGCGCTGCTGCGGGCCTATTCGCCACCCGGAACCCGCACGGGTATTTGCATATAAGAGACCGTCATACAGCAATGGTGTTAAAAAATTCAATTCAATTCTCTTTATTACTTTATGTAACAAGGCTCATCAGTACACAATATATAATATAAAGCAGTGTATAAAAAAGTGAACAATAATGTCAATATTTGAATATTTGTTACATCTGAGATATTGAATAACAGTTGACTTTAAATCAAATGCATGATTGATAAATTTTCCGATAGATTACGCAATTCTTTGACATTTTCAGTAGACAATAACTGGTCAAGTTTAAATGTAGATGGCTTCTTTTCAGAATAGCATGGACATTGTAACGCAAAATGATATTCATCTGATATAACATTTACTAGGAATAAGTGACTGAATATGACCATTTTAATAAATATTGTACAAACAACTAAATTTTTATCAGCTTACACCATTTTGGGGCTATGGACATAATGGTTTTTTTTCGTGTTTTTGCCGTATAGAATAAAAACTATTGAGGAAAGAGAAAAGCTGTTGCCTTCTTCAACCTTCTTACAAAAGAGAACCTTATGGCTTAATGCCTAGGCAATTCGGGCTCATGAGTATTTTTTATGCTGAGCTTTTGGTTGTCAGTCTAAAACATTTTTCTGTGTTATATAGATCCTGATCGCTTGGCAATATTCTGGTTTGAAATTGATTTGATTAATGAAAGAACCTTAGTGAGCACGCTCACATACCCCACGCGTTCGGCTATTGGACTATCAATGTTATCCTTGAGGAATTAGTATCGAGCTACAGGATTCAATAATATTGAATGATTGTAAAAGTGAATGTGCAAGTATTTGAATACATGTATCATAACAAAGTTATGTCAAATTTCTAAGTCCAAAGGGCCATAACGCCCACAAAAATTTGGGGATCAAAAATTCCTGGTGATATGCACAACTACATATGGTGTACTTCTAGCATACCAAGTTTCCCTAAATTCTGTTCAGTAGTTTAAGAGGAGTTGCGATTACAAACTGTAATCATGATTTTCTGCAAATTTCTAAGTCCAAAGGGCCATAACTCCAACAAAAATTTGCGAATCAAAAATTCCCGGTAACATGCACAACTACATATGGTGTTCTTCTTGCATACCAAGTTTCGTTAAATTCTGTTCAGTAGTTTAAGAGGAGTTGCGATTACAAACTGTAATCATGATTTTCTGCAAATTTCCAAGTCAAAAGGGCCATAACTCCCACAAAAATTTGCGAATCAAAAATTCCCGGTAACATGCACAACTACATATGGTGTTCTTCTTGCATACCAAGTTTCGTTAAATTCTGTTCAGTAGTTTAAGAGGAGTTGCGATTACAAACTGTAATCATGATTTTCTGCAAATTTCTAAGTTCAAAGGGCCATAACTCCCACAAAAATTTGCGAATCGAAAATTCCCGGTAATATGCACAACTACATATGGTGTTCTTCTTGCATACCAAGTTTCGTTAAATTCTGTTCAGTAGTTTAAGAGGAGTTGCGATTACAAACTGTAATCATGATTTTCTGCAAATTTCTAAGTCCAAAGGGCCATAACTCCCACAAGAATTTGCGAATCAAAAATTCCTGGTAATATGCACAACTACATATGGTGTTCTTCTTGCATACCAAGTTTCGTTAAATTCTGTTCAGTAGTTTAAGAGGAGTTGCGATTACAAACTTTGATCACAGACGGACGGACGGACGGACGGACGGACCAGTCAAAAACATTATACCCTTCGCAACTTCGTTGCGTGGGGTATAATCAAAGAAATCGGATCCATCTTCACAAAGAATATTTCTATTTATATGCAAATATACGTTTCTGGATGAATTTATTGTATTGTAATGTAAATTGATAGCTATTCAACTAAATAGGAATCTATGCTTGATTGGCTGAATCTTGTTTCTAAGATGTAAAAATTAATACCTTTAGTATATCATCTAAAATACGGTAATCGTTTTGCACTTTATTCCGCTTGATACTAAGGTCGACACCGAGCCGATTCATTAATTCTTGAGCATTTTTTGAATGCATTTCAAAATCGGTCAAAATATCTATCAGACTTTGTACTAGCCTGAATGTCAAACTTTTATGCGTTTATGAATAAAACATTGTTTGATTCCAGGATTTCTTAACGTTGTAATTTAAACAACCCTACGATGGTTGATAGTTGATAGTTAGAAATATTAGAAGATCCATCAATGAAACTTGACTTACAAAAGACAAGAAATTCTAAAATCTTTTCTTTGGTGTTTTGTGAAATGTTATCCCTTAATGTGTTCCGGGGTCCTTCCACCAGTTTCTTCTTCAACGTTTCAATGGTTTTTATTTTTTTGCTTACCAGGTCTGTGTTTTCTGTTGATGGCTAGATGTGGTGTCAAAGCTCTCTCTGTATAATAGTGTGTGTCGTTAATCATAGCATGATAGTATTTTCATTCCTTTTTCTTGTCCCGTTTCAACTATTGCTCTCCTTGTCTCACTTTAATAATGTCCAAGGCTCTTGTTCCAGACTGATGGTACCGTATCTGTGTCATTTAGTGTTTATCAAACTTATTCAAGCCCCTTTCTTACACCCGAAATCTTAAAAAAGTTTTTCAATACTTTGACTTTTCTTTTGAGAATGCTGGTAAACGCATCTTTTGCCTCTTGTTTGTTCATAGCCATCCAGTGGACCAAAGAAAAGCAGTGATGGACTCATTGTCTATAGTTTGATTCGATTGGTTCTCTTGTTGCTCTTTATGAGTATTTTATTGACACTTCTATTTGAATAATTTACCCGTGAGGGTTCCGGGTGGCGAATAGGCCCGCAGCAGCTTGTCGGTAAAAGTCCACTCAAGAGCGCTCAGAAACCTGACATCGGGTCAGGGCCGCTTTGCCCACAAAGCCACTGGGATGTGTGCCCCAGGTGGTTGAATGGGGAAGCCCTGACATCGAGAGATGCGGGGTCGTCAGGCGATAATGCGGAAAACCTGATCGCAAACCATAGTGGTGCACCGTGTTGGGAAAAATGTCACGTTCCTCGCACGTTGAAGAACCCTGCTGCAGGTTTCGGTAAGAGTAGGACCCGTAGGATCCCCATGCAGGAGGCTAAATTTCCCGTCCCTACCCATCACTTCTTTTTTTAGTGGCAGTTAAAACTCTTCTACCCGATTGGCCTTGTGTCCCCATTTCCTCCACTTCATCATCATTTCATGTTCATTGTATCACCACTTTCATGTTCATCTCCCGGATATAGCCGAAATCGTGCTGCTTGGGAGTAAAGCAATAACTAACTAACTAACTGAATAATTTAGTTGCGCATTCGCCATCTTTTATAGGTTCGTAATACAACCTTTTTTCTCAATCTAAATGTTTCTGTGTTTGTTGTTTGTAATTTTATGTAAACTTGATAAACTGGGCCAGATTCATATTATTATTTTTTCTTAAAGTTTTTGCCTGTATGCGCTCTTATCATCTCTTCATTTTTCTTTATCTAGGCTATTAGCTTCAAGTCATCTCCGGCATCACCACTTTTACGTTGATGAACACATCAAATGTATCAATTTCAAAATTGTCTAAACCCGTCCTAACACAGACATAGGTAAATCCTAGTTGTTACTTGGTTTCCAGTTCGGCATTTTTGGTTTACAGTTCTATGCTCTTTATATTCATATAATGTTTGGCATTTTACATCTTTGGTAGAGGATCTTTAATGAGTCTGAAATAGACGAAGCACGCGTCAGGCGTAGCAAACTTTATTTTCTGGAACTTTGTTGTAATTTTTAGCTCACCTGGACCGAAGGTCCATGTGAGCTATTGCCATCACTTGGCGTCCGTCGTCGTCGTCGTCCGTCGTCGTTAACTTTTCTTTGAAAATCTTCTCCTCTGAAACGACTGAAGGGATTGCTTTGAAACTTTGCACACTTCATCTATGGGATGTCCTCTACCAAGATTGCACAAATGGTGACCGACATCCAAACAACATGGCCGCCGTTACTAAAAATAGACCAGGGGGGGGTCAGACTACTGTTTTTGGCTTGTAAATCAAAAAGTATAAGAGATAGATGAAAACTGATGTCACGTTACTGCTTCAGCATCAAAAGCTCTACTTAAGTCTTCATTGAGTCGAAGTTGTCAGATGACCCCCTATAGGAGTTACGGCCCCTTAAAGGTGAAAAATAGCATTTTTCATGTTTTTGGATTATAGAATGAAAACTATTACAGATAGAGAAAAGTTGTTGCTTGCTTAAATGTTCAGCTCATTTAGGTCTACAAAAGTCTCCATAGGGTAGAAGTTGTCAGATGTCCCCTTATAGGGGTTACGGCCCCTAAAATAACGTTTTTTCATGTTTTTGGCCTATGGAATGAAAACTATAGCAGATAGAGAGAAGCTATTGCTTGCTTAAATGTTCAGCTTATCTAGCTCTACAAAAGTCTCCATAGGGTCGAAGTTGTCAGATGTCCCCTTTTAGGGGTTACGGCCCCTTAAATAACGTTCTTTCATGTTTTTGGCCTATAGAATGAAAACTATAGCAGATAGAGAGAAGCTGTTGCTTGCTTAAATGTTCAGTTCATTTAGCTCTACAAAAGTGTACATAGAGTCAAAGTTGTCAGATGTCCCCTTATAGGGGTTACGGCCCCTTTAGGCGTAAAATAACGTTCTTTCATGTTTTTTGCCTACAGAATGAAAACTATAGCAGATAGAGAGAAGCTGTTGCTTGCTTGAATGATCAGTTCATTTAGTTTTACAAAAGTTTTCATAGGGTCAAAGTTGTCAGATGACCCCTTATAGGGGTTATGGCCCTTAAAATAACGTTTTTTCATGATTTGGGCTTACGGCTACAGAATGAAAACTATAGTAGATAGAGAAAAGCTGGTACTTGCTTAAATGTTCAGCTCATTTAGCTCTAGAAAAGTCTTTATAGGGTCGACATCAAGACCAGGTGAGCGATTCAGGCTCCTGGGAGCCTCTTGTTATTTCTAACTTCCGTGACGGTGATTTTTTCCTATCCCAGATATAGGTTGATCTTAGTAATGATTTGGCTTCTAGTTTGGCAATTATTCAAAAATAGGGGAAAAACTTTATTTTTTGGAACTTTGTTGTAATTTTTATTTCTAACTTCCGTGACGGTGATTTTTTCCTACCCCAGATATAGGTTGATCTTAGTAATGATTTGGCTTCTAGTTTGGCAATTATTCAAAAATAGGGGAAATTCGGTGAGTGAGTGAGTGAGTTGGTGTTTTACGCCCGTGCAACGCTATATAGGTTATTTACAGGCGATGAACATGAAAAGGATGATAAAATGAACATGAAATGATGATGATAAATGAAATATGGAGATGGGGTGGGAAACAAAGGACCGGTAAATTTTGAAGAACCACAGGAAAAAGGGGAGAGGTGGGTAGGGGCGGAAAATTTAGCCTATGTGGTGCACTACTGGGCGGTCCACAAAGGGGTCTTTTCGATCGATTAAAAGTAAGTTTAATACTTTTTATTTAGCCAATTGTCGGTTTTTTAAAAAGATTTTTATTTCGATCACTTATTTTACATATTTGTGTTCTTGATTTTGAGAGAAATTCAATCTTAAAATTCCTTCTTTATAAACATAATTAATTTATTTAATTCATAGAGTGTATAAACTAATATTAAATATTTAACATCAATTTTAGTAAGTAAAAAAAAAATTACCTAAAATTAAAAATTAAAAATAAAATTATAATAAGACTTAGTTTTCTATGATCCTATATTATTATGTAAAGATATTTTGCTGCAACCAACTTACCTTAATTTAGAGACATTGTTTTGGAAAATAAAGCAACATTAAAATAGATTTTAATTTTATATCATAATATATATCGGTATCAAACAGCGTAATTTTAATGACCAAAAGACTTTTCTCCGACTTTTCAAGAATTATCGTTCTTGAAAATTCGGAGAAAAAAGTCTTTTGGTCCTTAAAATTACGCTTTTTGACACCGATAGATATAGTATATAAATAAATTAAAATCGTTTACAGGGCGAAATATCTAATAATTCCAAACATATGGACATTAAAGGCATATTGTCTACGAAAAAATATTTTTTTGTAAAACCAAAAAATTGTCGTCAGACTATTCGTTTTGTTTATTTAGAAAGATACAAACTTTCAAAATACCACTAGGGTTCTTTATTACTTCAAAAATTAAAAAATAAATAATATTTGTAAAGCTTTACAAAAATTCATATTCATGAGATGTAGATGAGCTGTAAGCATGCGCACTATACTTTCTTTGATTGAAAACTTCAATAGTTCTTGCACATGGTGCATAATCTGTTTCTCGAAGTTTTAGCTCGGAAGAAAATTTAAACGGCAACCGAATATAAAAGCTACTTAATGAATAAAACTGACAATTATTGCCTGTATTAATTTTTGAATGTTATTTAAAAGGTAAACACGAAAAATATCGGTATTTTTTAAACATATCATTGTATTCGGGGACAAAATTCGAGATTCCGCTTAGTGTCCGTGTTAAAACTACTCAGTCTAAATCTGTGTCAATGTGACGTAGTGCAGGTAAATAAAATATCAATCAATATTGTCGAGCTATTTTGATCAAAATTAACTACTTTTGAGGCAAAGTTTGTAGCAAATTTGTTTTTCAATATTCAATTTATTGCATTTCGGTCTAATTTACACCAAAAAATTGAGGGGTAAAAAAAATGAGTTTGCCGTAGACAATATGCCTTTAAGCATGCAATACTGGAGACCACGTCGGATGAGTGTGAGTATTGGCTACCACGTGTATGGATCTTGAACCAGAGAACCCAAAAGACTCCAATGCTATTTTTGTCAAAACTGAGGGGAAAAAGAGTAGCATACATAAAAAAGCCCAAGCATATATTTTATCAAGAATCTTTAAACTCCAGCTTTCAAACACTATACGACTAAAACCAAAATAAGACTCTGTAGTTAAAAGTCAAAAAGTTGGACCACAGCAGAGGTGCTCAGTAGGATTCCTAGTATTACTCTATTTTATTCACAAGGTTGGGCGGAGCTTAATTTTCTCGGTCTTGTAGGTAGGATTTAAATGAAGAAGTCCGAAATAATTGACCCGTGACCAACCCGGTCAATAAAATAGAGTAATAACAGACATCACGAAGTTAAAACAAGCTAAAGCCATTTTAGAATTTTATTGTTTTTATTTTGAAATCAAAGAAAAAGAAATAAGTGATCTATCAGTATAATAAACCTCGCTTGTTTTAGTTTGTTTGATGATAATAATTTACTTTTTCAATGTTTTCATGACACACATAACCCTTCAACTCAAGAACAACAAAATCAAAAGTAACAGCAACAACAACATAAAAAAACTATGAGATATAACCAATTGATAAAGCCAGCCGCGGCAATTTATATTATACTTTAACTCGAGTGATACAACTAAATATATATACAATGTAAAGACGGGGTATTAGCGGCTATGGTTATCGCTGGAAATCAGTAGACAAGCCCGAGTTACAAAGGAGGAGAATAGTAGTTAACAGTTCATTTTTTTACGAAGACGGTAAGACCCTGTGTACAACAGGTTTGGCGAACTTTGTTTATGCCGGTATTTTTTTAATAGAAAATAATGAGATGTGGAGTAAGTGTACGCGGCACAACCCACAATCAAGCGGCAATTCAGAACAAACCACAACGGAAAACCGCCAGCAGCCTTCAAGTAGGCCATTAGGCGCTGCTCGCGATTCTGCAATTGGCCCATGGTCTATATAAAATGCATATAGTTCAAATCCAGCCCTGAAATAGTCACAGATAGACCCCCTTCTTAAACAAGGAACATAACCATCAAAAATACAAGTACAATAAAAACTTTGTCAAAGATTCCTGGCTTAGGACAGGCACATATAATATGTGGCGGGGTTTAATTAGTTTTTTTGCCCAATCTCCCCCCTATCAATATTTCTAGACAAAGCACTAGAACTGAACACACAATAAAAATAAAATCGATCAAAATCAAATTCCACTAGAGAGAAACTAAGACAAAAGACAACAAAAACAAACAAAAAGACGATAAAGGAACTCTCTATAGAACACTTGCTGTTACTGACAGCTAGCTAAGAATCATAAATCGACTGATGTAAAAAAATCAATCATACACTTTCAATGGACAATTAAGGATTACATGTATATTTGCTGTTTATAAAGGGTCGCAATCTATGCATTTTGTAAGTTTGTTCGTCAAAATCGTTTTTAGATTAAGGTCGCAATGGAAGGGGAAAGTTTTGATATCGAACATTCTCGTTCGGCTGTTTTGTAATTTCCTTTCATAAATCATTTCAATAAATCTATCAAAGTCGATACAAAGAAATCAATACAATGTCTCTGGAATGATCACAGTGACTTACTCCTTTCCATCAGTGCAGCATTTGTGCCAATGTAACATTGTCAGCAAATAAAGTGTATTTGAAGGGAGCAAGCCAATGTTGATTAGGGCTGCATTATTATTTTGCAACTTTCTTATCTTCCAAGGCCCATTTTCAGTCATGCCAAAGAAGAAGAAAGAAAATATTTACAAAAAGTTCAATGATGACGACTTTTAAGAATCACAAGTGGGCGCCTATCGCAGCATAAAGCAGCTGTCGTATATGGCATTCCACGAGCAACTTTGAGTGACCACCCTAGATGAAAGTCAAAGATGGCGTACCCCCAGGAAGGAAGCCACTTATCCCACTTGCAATCGAGCAAGAAATTGCCAAGAAATGTGCTCTGGTAGCTGAAATGGGGCTTGGAATGAGTAAAAATCAAGTGATGGAAAAAGTTGGGAAATTAGTAAAGGTAATAAATCCAGGAAAATATACCGCCATGAGAACGAAACCTGGCAAGGACTGGTGGTATGGCTTTAAATTGCGTAACCCGGGGTTACTTTAAGAGCACCAGAGAAGCTCAATAGCACAAGATCAAAAAGTTTGAACTCTTTTAAAGTCGGAGAGTACTTTACCGATTTAAAGGAGGAAATAGGTCACCTATGTCTCGAGAACAAACCCCAATTCATTTGAAACATTAATGAAAATGACCTTCCATTAGAACATACCCCGAGTAAAGTGGTCGCGGCAAATGGGTCAAGAACATTCCCAGGCATAGTGTCGGACACAAAAGAAAGGAGCACCATTATCGCCTCAATAAATGGTATAGGACAAGCAATGCCTTCGTTAATCATTGTGAAGGGAAAAAACACAAAAGTCCGACATACTTGGAGTAGAATGGTTCACAAAAATAATTTTACAGGAATGTGGAGACCGTCGTCCACAATTGCTAGTAATGGATGGTCATCACTCCCATGAGGATTTAGGGTTAATAGAGAAAGCTAGGGAAAATGATAAACCATTGATTACCTGACATCCTCATGCCACACATTATCTCTGTCCATTAGATTGAATTGTCTTTGGCGCGCTTTCTCAAAACTACAACGAAATTTGTACTGAATTTTGTCAAAATCCAGCAAATTACGTCAACAAAATCACTGGCCAGGTCTCTTTAGGAAGGCGTATGAAAAGGCATTTAAGGTAAGCAGCATAACTGAGGGTTTCAGAGCTTGTGGTATTCGTCCTTGGAATTGACTTCGCATACCAGTAGCAGCTTTTCTTCCATCTACCGCCTACGATACCATGGGAGGAGCATAAATATCCTCTTCAGTGGGTTGTTACAAAATATAACACTTCTGCACATGTAAGAACCCAGCCAATTTAACAGAATAGTCATTCATCATTGAAGGCAGTTGGCAAAAACCTCACAAAGTTGACATCAGAATCTGGAACCGGCCCCGGGTATATTTCTGTAGATGTGACTTCACCTGTGACTTCAACAAGTTCGGAACAAGAAAATGAAACACAGAATGACAACATAACGTTTGTAGCACCACCAAGCCCTGCTTCGGTTTTCAACACTAGCCTGTCAGCTGATGTTCTACTGCTCGTGATAGACGATGAGACCAGGGAAGCTGTCGAATGCTTAATATGTTTGAATAGCGCTTGTACTTCATCTGAATTCTCATGTGAGTTATCACTTGACACCTCAGGGTACACAAAATGTATCGACTTTCCTGTTCAACTGTTTCGTCGCTGCCTTTTTGACACTCGAATGCCCCATTGGTGAATCTTTTCTTCTAAGAAGCGGCTGCTCCATTACGTTTAATGGAACCCCTTAAAAACCCCTCGTGAGTAAGCGAAAATTAGAGGGTTTTATTATAAGAACTATACAAAATCCAACCAAACACTAATCAAAACAATCAATAACCATTACGTCTAACATAATTTTAAGTTGTTCCATCAATGGCTGATAACGAAGGAATTTTTTTTAGAGGAAATGATGAAAATACAGAGAAATGGGCGAGTAGGTGGGTTAGTGTTTTACGCTCTTGCAAAACTATGTAGGTTGCAATAAAGGCGATGAACAGGAAAAGGATGATAAAATGAACATGAAATCACGATAAAAATTATGGGGATGGATTTTTAGAAACAAAAAAGCAGTTACTTGTAGACTTGAGTTAAGGGGGAGATGAATAGGGACAGAAATTTAAGTCCCGTGCGGGTCCCGAGTTGCGAATAGGCCCGCAGCAAAGCCTAGCTTGTCGGAAGAGGCGACTAAGGGTCTTGGGATTCTGACGTCGGGTCAGTGCTCAGCCCACAGAGCGACCAAGTGTGTACCCTAGGTGGCTGAATAGGGTAGCCCTCGTCCGCGGGGATTGTCAGGTCTATAATACGGAAAGCCTGACCGCCGACCATAGTGGGTCAAAGTGTGTGGAGAATGCCACGCTTCATGCACGTAAAAGACCCCTTTGTGGACCGCCAAGTTGTGCACCACATAGGCTAAATTTTCCGCCCCTACCCACTTCTCCCCTTTTCCTGTGGTTCTTCAAAATTTACCGTCCCTGTGTTTCCCATCCCACCCCCATATTTCATTTATCATCATCATTTCATGTTCATTGTATCATCCTTTTCGTGTTCATCGCCTGTAAATAACCTATATAGGGTTGCACGGGCGTAAAACACCAACTCACTCACTCACCCACGCAGAAATTTGAATGTGGTGTACTACTGTAAACGTTCTAATTTTCGCGGTTGCTAATTTACACGGTTTCTTATAATAGGACATATTCGCGGGTATCAATTTTCGCAGTTTTTAAGTGCAGCTAATATTTTTTTTGTATCATTCTTATTTAAGTATTTTTGTTTGATCTTTGTCTTTTAATCTATTAATTGTTTATTTACCTAATAGGACTAACGCCAAGCCGATTGCTTGTCTATCCATTATGAAAACAATTAATTATGCTACACTCATTATATATTATCATTTTCATTTTATACGACACTCAAAAAGTCAGCATTATACTGGTATCTGATTTCATGCAAACTTATACATTTTCGCGGGTACTTATTTTCGCGGTCTTTTGTACCCTGCGAAAATTACTACGTTTTCAGTACCTGGTGTTCCACGTGTTTTACCTGTTTAAAGCGTGACACTTTCCACACACGTCGGCACAATATGGTCAGCGGTCAGGGTTTGTTTATTATAAACCTGATCACCCCCGCAGACGAGATCACCCTATTAAGCCCCTAAGGGTACACAGTTGGTCGCAATGTGGGATGATCACTAACCCGATGTCAGGATCAAAAGACATTAAGTCCCCTCGAACGACAATTTAGGCTCTGCCTCGTTTCATGCACGTATAAGATCACATTGGGGACTGTCAAGTGGTGCGCCACATAGGTTTCATTCTCCGCCCCTACCCATCCCTCCCCTTTAACTGTGGTCTTCAATTTTTTGGATCTTTTGTTTACTGTTCGTCTTTTCAACCCTGTTAGATAAATCTTTTAATTAGGACATAAAATTTCTCAACATTCCATTTAAGAACAAAGGAATAGACGCTATCAACATCAGCAATATTATGTATTGTAACGAAGTAACATCTCAGATTCCTCTTTATTTTAAGAACCAATCAACAATTGTTAGGCATTGAAGGACCTAAACACTGAAGACATTGAAGTCCCCTTTGACGAACAATTGTTCCACTTCTCACTTCCTGTCATGTTCACGGGTGATCTAAAGATTATGATTCCAATGGAATTAAATTCAAGCAGTTCAAACGTATAAATTGGAACCATAACTTTAAGATCATCGTAGATAATGTGGAGGACGAAATCATAGCCAACCACATCCTCGGAAACCCAAGGATTCTTCTCTCGCTTACTCATTCATCACCCCTGGGACATTTGGTATGAAATTGTTCGTTTTGAGTTCAGGATCTGATCTTGAACTTGATATTATTTATATATAGAAACATGTTTAAATCGCATTAGATAAATCTAAAGCGACCAATCAGAAAGCTCGATACAAAACTATCAAAAACGAAGTATTTCATGCCTTATGTCCCAGGGATGATGAATGAGTAAGCGAGAGAAGAACCCCTGGGTTTCCGAGGATAAGCCAACCATAACTCTTTCATGTCCTCTTTAAATATTTATTTGAAGGACCATGAAATGTTACCATAATTGTACTGGATACCTTCACTTCCTATTATGATACCTACATATCCTATTATGTTCGACTTACAAAACCTAATTCTAAGAAAATTAACTGTGTCACACTATTTTACCTAACTATATATTATGGGTTAAGCAAATTTTACAGTGTTACACTATTCTATGTTACTATATATATATTAAGACTTGAAGATCGCAATGGAAGAGGGAGGTTTGGCGCCCTAAAACCTGGTTTAACCCACCATTTCGTTTGAAATGCCTGTACCATGTCATGACCATTGCAATCGTACAATTCTCCGGTATGACTGATTCGTTTTTGTCATTTTCTCTGGACTATGAGATTGATCATTCAAGTTCGGTAGTTTTGTTATTACCTTTATTCACAAAATCCGTATAAAGAAAGGTATATAGTCAGATCTTTACATGTTCAACTTAAGAGCTGTCCGTATAACTTACAAAGATCTTGGCTGCTGTCAAAGAAGGACAACAAGCTTACTGTGACACTGGTTATAATCATAGTAAAATCAAATACATGTGGATTTTAAAGAAGTCAAAAGATTTGTTAGATAATTTCAAATCCCTATCATTTTCTGGGGTTCATTCTTTGAAAACTTTGATTTTTCAACTTTGTACACCACATTGCCACAATAAACACTTAAGTGTCGTCTAATAAAAACTTCTCGAAAAGGCTTTTTTCAAGTTCAAGGAACTTTTATTGTTTTAGGTCTACAATTTTTTTCCAAAACCTTTTATAAGGATAACATTGTACTTGATTTCAGTGGAGAGATTTTTCAACAACAAATTGGCATTACAACGGGCACATATTGTGCTCCCCTCCTCGACGACTTTTTTTAACTCTTACGAGAGTGAACTCACAAAAACCAAGATGAAAGAGGCAAGGTCCTTTAATCCCACTTTCAGATATATCGATGATGTTCTCTCTGTTAATCCCGTGCGGGGCCCGGGTGGCGAATAGGCCCGCAGCAGAGCCTAGCTTGTCGTAAGAGGCGACTAAGGGTCTTGGGATTCCGACGTCGGGTCGGTGCTCAGCCCACAGAGCGACCAAGTGTGTACCCTAGTTGGCTGAATAGGGTAGCCCTCGTCCGCGGGGGTTGTCAGGTCTATAATACGGAAACCCTGACCGCCGACCATAGTGGGCCAACGTGTGTGGAGAGTGCCACGCTTCATGCACGTAAAAGACCCCTTTGTGGACCGCCCAGTAGTGCACCACATAGGCTAAATTTTCCGACCCTACCCACCTCTCCCCTTTTTCCTGTGGTTCTTCAAAATTTACCGGTCCTTTGTTTCCCACCCCATCCCCATATTTCATTTATCATCATCATTTCATGTTCATTTTATCATCCTTTTCATGTTCATCGCCTGTAAATAACCTATATAGCGTTGCACGGGCGTAAAACACCAACTCACTCACTCACATTCTCTCTGTTAACAACTCTTTGTTTTGTGGATGGATCCCTTTGATATATCCTCCAAAGTAAGAGATTTAGGTAACCACCGAATCCAATTGCTTAACTTCAATCTTGGATTTGTATCTCGAATATGACCAGGGACCACCCATTTTATCTGGTTTTTAGCTCACCTGGACCGAAGGTCCATGTGAGCTATTACCATCACTTGGCGTCCGTCGTCGTCCGCGTCGTCGTCGTCCGTTAACAATTTTTTAAAAAATCTTCTTCTCTGAAACTGCTGAACAGAATTTCTTCAAACTTGATATGATTGATCCTTAGGGTGTCCTGCACAAAAATTGTGTTCGGTATTTTGATCCGTCAAAAAACATGGCCGCCGTTGCTAAAAATAGACCAGGGGGGTCAGACTACTGTTTTTGGCTTGTAAATCAAAAAGTAGAAGAGATAGATGAAATCTGATGCCACGCTACTGCTTCAGCATCAAAAGCTCTACAAAAGTCTCCATTGAGTCGAAGTTGTCAGATGACCCCTTATGGGAGTTACGGCCCCTTAAAGGTGAAAAATAGCATTTTTTTCATGTTTTTGGCCTATGGAATGAAAACTATTGCAGATAGAGAGAAGCTGTTGCTTGCTTAAATGTTCAGCTCATTTAGCTCTACAAAAGTCTCCATAAGGTCAAAGTTGTCAGATGACCCCTTATAGGGGTTATGGCCCCTTAAAGGCAAAAAACAGAGTTTTTGGCCTGTAGAATGAAAACTATTGCAGATAGAGAAAAGCTGTAGCTTGCTTAAATGTTCAGCTCCTTTAGCTCTACAATAGCCTCCATAGGGTCGAAGTTGTCAGATGACCCCTTATAGGGATTACGGCCCCTTAAAGGCAAAAAATAGTGTTTTTGGCCTATAGAATGAAAACTATTGCAGATAGAGAAAAGCTGTTGCTTGCTTAAATGTTCAGCTCATTTAGCTCTACACAAGCCTCCATAGGGTCGAAGTTGTCAGATGACCCCTTATAGGGGTTACGGCCCCTTAAAGGCAAAAAATAGTATTTTTGGCCTATAGAATGAAAACTATTGCAGATAAAGAAAAGCTGTTGCTTGCTTAAATGTTCAGCTCATTTAGCTCTACACAAGTTTCCATATGGTCGAAGTTGTCAGATGACCCCTTATAGGGGTTACAGCCCCTTAAAGGCAAAAAATAGTGTTTTTGGCCTATGGAATGAAACTATTGCAGATAGAGAAAAGTTGTTGCTTGCTTAAATGTTCAGCTCATTTAGCTCTACAAAAGTTTCCATAGGGTCAAAGTTGCCAGATGACCCGTTATAGTGGTTACGGCCCCTTAAAGGCAAAAAAAAGTGTTTTTGGCCTAAAGAAAGAAAACTTTTGCAGATAGAGAAAAGATGTTGCTTGCTTAAATGTTCAGCTTAATTAGCTCTACAAAAGTCTTTTTAGGGTCGAAGTTGTCAGATGACCCCTTTAAGGGGTTATGGCCCTTTAAAGGTGAAAAATAGTGTTTTTTGCTTTGGAATGAAAACTATTGCAGATAGAGAAAAGCTTTTTATTGCTTAAACATTCAGCTCATTTAGCTATACAAAAGTCTTCAAAGGGTTGACATTAAGACCAGGTGAGCGATTCAGGCTCCTGGGAGCCTCTTGTTTCATACGACATCGTATTTCTCCGTGACCGACGATTAGACCAAGGTTACAAGAACACACGTCTCAAACGGTCTCTAAAATATTCTTCCTTTGTTATCACCAAACTATGTTACATGCTATGGTTAGTAATTGTTTTGATTAGTGTTTGGCTGATTAATGTCTGAGATAATCACCTCATACTCAATAGTATGTTTTCACAACCGTGTTGTGTTCTGTGTTCAGTACCCCAAGATCGCAATGGAAGGGGAGTTTTGGCGCACCATAAAACCTGGTTTAACCTCACCATTTCATTTGAAATGCCTGTGCCAAGTCAGGACCATTCCGATCTATAATTTTTCCAGAATGTCTTCCATGTTTGGCTTTTCTCTTGGACATTGAAATTGATCGTCCATGTTGTTATATTGTCTTTACCATTATTTCCCATCGCACTCCATATTTTCTCACTGTCATTTCATGTTCTTTTTATCATTCTCTTCATGTCCATCGCCCTTATATAACCTATGTAGTGTTACAATGGCATAAAACACAAACTCACTCACTCACTCATTGTGGACAAAGCGGTCTTGTCCGAAGTTTATAGGACAATAACCCACATGCGCTGCTACGATCCTATTCACCGCCCGGAAACCTCACAAGTTCTAGTGATCTTTACTCTTCCTTTATTTCTCATCCCATTCCGTCCGCTCCAGCTTATCGAGTTTACGTATCTCAATTGATTCGTTACTCCAGAGCGTGCGGGACTTACATCGATTTCCTTAGCAGAGCGACACGTCTGACGCAAAAATTGCTCACACAGGGTTATGTTGCTCCTCGGTTGCTTTCTTCACTCAAGAAATTTTACGGAAGACATCATGCACTTATAGACAAATATGGGATTTCGATCTCTCAGATGAGTGCAGATGTTGGTTTTCATAGGGTGTTGTTTTGTCTTCCTTTACCGGATTTGACACGCTGAATGGACTATTGGCAACGCGACGGGTGTGCTATAGCAAGCAGGAACTGCTTACTCTTCCGGAGCACCTGGGTTCACTCTTGTTTCGACTGGAGTTCGCGTTGTTGATTGATATTCAGTTATTTTGTGTTTCCATGTTTTACATGTTGTCTTTTTTTGTCCCGTTCCTGTTGGTGTTTACTGGTTTTGTCTCTGCCCTTTCGGACTTTTGATATTCGGATACCCCATTGGTACCTCTGCTGCTTCCCCCATATTTCTCTGAATTTCATCATCTACTAGTGATATTTGGACGTAAAACATCACTCGTCATTGCATCCTTACACTGTCAGCACTATTGTTATTCAAAGATAAGACAAAATAAAATTATTAAAAGAAAATGTCACACACCTTTTGTTAGTTCCAAAACTACTATTTAACGTCACTTCATTTGTTTTGAAACTTGTAATCTTAGCCGATCGTTATGACAGGACTCTCCCATTCAACCACCTGGGGCACACATCCCAGTCTCTTTGGTGGTAGAGCGGCCTGACCTTATGTTTGGGTTCTGAGCGACGTTTAAGAAGCAAAGAGGTACTAATGGGGCATTCGAGCGCAAAAGTCCGAATGGGCAACGATGAACCCAGTTTACCACGAAGACACAAAACATTAAAAGCACAAAATCCATCGAACAGAAATCTACAACGCGAACTCAAGTCGCAACGTGAGTGAATTCAGGTACTCCGGAAGACAAAGCAGTTTC
Organism: Arcuatula senhousia; assembly: GCA_963971305.1. Taxonomy (NCBI): domain Eukaryota; kingdom Metazoa; phylum Mollusca; class Bivalvia; order Mytilida; family Mytilidae; genus Arcuatula; species Arcuatula senhousia. The sequence goes on from OZ020305.1 coordinate 49,896,569, forward strand.
TGATCGCTAAAGCACACCCATTGCGCTGCCATTTTCAATTTAGTGTGTTAAATCCACAGGCGTTTGGGTCCAGGATTTTATTTTATTATAAGTAACGTGTAAATAAAAAAATTCATCTCGTCTCTATATTATTTCCACAAGGCAAGAATATTTGACAGTTCTAAAAATAGAACAAAATTTACTCACGGAAAACCCCCATATTTTCTCATAGAATTAAAGGTTTTACATGTAATATTGGTGATTCTTTAAATCCCTTCAGTTTAATCTCACAATTGGGAACACAGTTATCGTAAACCAATTAGCAATGACTTTGAATCTAATCTTTTTTCCCTGAAGCGACCCAAACAAACCACCACGGACGGAAGTGGTTTAAAATTTAAAAGGGAGACAATATTCTTCTACTTTGTCCAATTTTATCATTGAATATGAAATAACCCGTATTTTTTATCCTTGAACGTCTTTTTGAAATTTTTTGGAACACACATCGGGTCCTAGTTTGTAGGTACGTTTTATTATACTACCATCTCGTCAATAAAAATATTTCAAATGAAGTTGAGACACATTTTCCGCCAAATGATTTTGTTCGAACTCGCCCAGATTTTACCTTACTGTAGTGTCACTCGGAGGTCCTTTTATTTGGCGAAATATTGTTTCCCTTGAAAATCTTTCGCCACTTCCGTCCGTGGTGATCTTTTGTTTCGCTTCGTAGGAAAAAAGACCTGAAGTGAGATTTATACATACTGACATGCTTTACTTTTGCTTCTGAAAGAGGGTTAAAGCTGAAAGGAGTAATAGAATTTTCTAGTTGTTTATGATAAAAATTATTTCTACAAGAAAAAAGGGAGTTTCCGTCAGTTCTATATTTAGAACTTTCAAACATTCTTGCCTTGTGGAAATAGTATAGAGACGAGGATGACAATTTTTATATACACGTTATTTATAATAGAATAAAATCCTGGACCCAAACGCCTGTGGTTAAATCCGGTAAAAGAAGACAAACAAAACCCTATGACAAACCAACATCTGCACTATTCTGAGAGATAGACATCCCATATTTGTCTATGACCGCATAATATATTCTGTTAAATTTCTTGTGTGAGGAGCGTCATAACCCTGTGCTAGTAATTTTGTGTCAGTCGTGACGCTCTGCCAAGACAATTGATGTAATTCCCGCAAGCTCTGGAGTAACGAATCAACTCTTATACGAAAACGGACGGAATGTTGCTACACAAGAAGGTAAAGTTGAAGTCATCACGTTTCCATAGTTGTGTTGAAAGTTTTTATTGAGAGTCTTTTTCGAAATGTAGATCTCAATATGAAGCAGACTTCCTAGAATCCATTGTGTCCTTTGTCTCAAGTTCCTGGGGATATTTGAGATGGAGAAAGTCACTAGATCAAGAATTGTTCAGAGAAAGGATATCGTCAATTTAACGGAAAGCAAATCCTAAAAGGACGAATATTTATCCTCCAGTGTATCTGAATGGCCGAGAACGAAACGGTTTATTCCAGCTTTATTTTCCAGTGGCAGTAAAAACACTTTCTGTTTGACCTAACCTGTGCGGGTCCAGGTGACCAATAGGTTCGCAGCAGCGCTAAACTTGACAATAAAATTCGATAATTGAGCTCTTAAACCCGACTTCGAGTCGGGTCGCTTTGTCCACAGAACGGCTGGAATGTGTGACCTGGTTGATCAAAGGAGTAGCCCTGTCAAAATGAATCCTAGGATACTCAGGCTATGATGCAGAAAACCTAACCGATACCCAAGACATAGGTTGAGTCATAATTTGGTATTTTTGGTTTTTTAATTATATGCTCTTCATATACTTAAAGTGTTTGGCTATTTCAATATTTTGGGTAGAATGCTTCTGATGAGTCAGGCGAAGCAAAACTTATTCCGTACACTCGATTTAATTTTTATGGCATCGGACATATAGTTTTACCCTTGTCTGTCCGTACGTCCATAACACTTTGGTTTAGTTCTTGTTCATGATCCATCACTCGTATACTAGATGTTGGGGTCAATGATAATTCACCACTAGATGGGTCTTGGGTAGGGCTACACAACCTACTAGAAATTAGGTCACTGTGACTTATATTATATGCATGAACGACTTCGGTTAAGTTCTTGGTTTAGGTCCATAACTCGGATACTAGATGTTTGGGGTCAATGATATTTCACCACTAGATGTGTTTTGGGTAATTTGACACCACCCACTAGAAATTAGGTCACTGTGACCTATATTTTAGGCATGAATGACTTTGGTTAAGTTCTTGGTTGAGGTCCATAACTTGAATACTAGATGTTGGGGGTCAATGGTATTTCACCACTAGATGTGTCTTTGGTAACATGACACCACACACTAGAAATTAGGTCACTGTGACCTTTATTATACCATGAATGACTTTGACTTTATAAATGATATATATCCTAAAGAATTAACCCTAAATAAAGCAAACTCAACCGACAGTAGATGTCCATTTCTAGATTTGGACTTAAGCATTATCAATGGTAGATTGCACACTAAAGTATATGATAAACGGGATGACTTTTCATTCCCAATAGTTAATTTTCCGTTTCTTGAAGGAGATGTACCATTAGCTCCAGCTTACGGGGTATACATTTCACAATTAGTCAGGTATGCTCGCATTTGCAGTGATGTGTCTGATTTTAATGATAAAAACCGTTTTATTACAGAAAAATTGCTAAAACAAGGTTACCGTTACCACAAATTAGTCAAATCTTTTACAAAATTTGCACATAAATATGGACATCTCATCGAAAAATTTGATTGTACACGTAGATTTCTGATTGTTAAAGGAATATCTCATCCTGACTTTTATAGCAATGTAGTTTATAAAGCACAAAAATTCAAAAACAAACTTATGGAAATTAAAAACTGGCTTAAAAACCTTTTGAAAAAAGGATACGAATTCAATGTTTTAGTAAAATCTTTGCATTTGGTATGTTTTGGCAGAAATATTGATAGCTTGATAGTAACTTTAAAACCTTAAATTTTCACTTTGTATCCACTGTATTATTTATAAGCACCACAGCGATCAAGTATGTCGGTTCTGTATGGTGATACAACTCTTAATCATTCATTGTTTTGACGTGGGGTGTCGGATTTAGAACTGATGTATTTGATTCTTTTACATCAATCGATAAATGTTTCTTAGCTAGTTGTCAGTAACTTCGAGTGTTCTCAAGAGAGTTCCTCCTTGTCTTGTTGTTTTCATACAGTATTTTGTCTTAGGTTCTCTCTTGTTGAATTGAACTTTTGTCGATTGAGTTTTACAGTGTGTTTTATATGACTTGTAGCTTTGTGCAAGCTTATCAATAGGGGGAAGGTTGGATCCAAAAAACTAGTTTAACCCCGCCACATTTTATATGTGCCTGTCCTAAGCCAGGAAACTTTGCCAAAGCCTTTGTTTGTCCTTGTCATTCTATGTTAACTGTTTTATGTCAAGAATTGAGTCTTTCGTTGATGATTTAGGGATTGGTTTTGATACTTTTGTATTGTATAATAAGTCTTGGGCCAATGCAAGACGGTAAGCAGTGACCTATGGTCATGTTGAAGACTGCTTGCTGTTTTCCGTTGTGATTTTTTGAATTGCTGTTTGTTTATGTTTGTTGTGTCGCGTACACTTATTCCACATCTCAATATCGTATATTTGGTTAAGTTCTTAGTTAAGGTCCATATCTCGAATATTACATGTAGGTGGTCAATGGTATTTCATCACTAGATGTGTCTTGGGTATCAATACACCACCCAATAGAAATTGGGTCACTATGACCTATATTTTAGGCATGAACACTTTTGATTATATCTTGGAAAAGGTCTATATCCCAGGTAATACATACCGGGGGTCAATGATATTTCAAGAACGAGAGAGACATCCTGTGGCTCATAGACACATTTTCTAGTTATTTCTTACTTCCGTGATGGTAAGTGTTGCTGTTTGAATTTAAGCCTGCATTCAACATATTTGTGAAGAAAACATCAAATCTGTTAATTTGACTGTTTAAATATTAAAATTGTCAGAAGCCTATTGCTCCTTCCTACACCAGACACAGATTCTACGCTCTTCATATTCATAATGTTTTGCTTTTTCGATATTTTGGGTAGTGCGCCTCTTGTGAGTTGTCTTGAATAAACGAAACGTGCGTAAGGCGTAGCAAAATTTACTGTATGGACCTGTGTTGTAATTTTTGTTTCGAACATCCGTGATGGTTAGCGCTGCTTGAAGAGTTTTAATTCCACGAGGTAAGCCTCCTCCGGCATCAACATTTTTGTACTAAAAAAACCCACATAAATGCTATGTTAATTAATCATGTTTCCTTCACCAAATATAGATTCAAAAGTGGGGTTTCCGACGGGATTAAAACATAAGCGTTTACTGAAAGAAACATGATTAACTAGTGTTGACTGTGTTGGGAAGACATAACACAAAATATCTCCCAAACATACGCATATTGTGATACAACCTGATCTTTTACATCATATCCTATTTCACCTTCATATACCAAGTTTTGTTGAGATTGAAGCATTTTGACAAATGGCTAATTTTTTGGACCTTCATAAATAATTCGAAAACCGTAAATATCGCTTCATTTTTTTTCATATTATTGAAGAGCTCATTCTGCTCTATTAACCCACAAAATTTAAGAACCTTATGCACCAAGATTATCGTGATATTTGCAATGTCCTTTATCATGACATTTTTCCTGTTTCCATGGAAACGATGGCCATTTTTATACCCCGCCACACGAAGTGGCGTGGTAGTCTGTCCGTCCGTCCCCCGACGGTTTCCGAATGATAACTTGAAAACGCGTCAAAGGAGTTGTATGATATTTTGCCTAGCTGTTGACTACAATAAAATACAGGTCAAGTTCAATTTTCAGGATGATCCGAAAAAAAAATTATTGAAAATTTGCCACTTTGTAAATTTTCCAAATTTGAAAATGATAAAAATTTTCTGGTCTAAGAAAGATAACTCGTTTCTTTCCTGTCTCTCTATATATAGTATACCAATATATTTAACTTTTGATAAATATCTTACCGGGGTATCATTTAATGTCCCATTACATGCCCTTTTTTAAAAAATCTGATTTTTGCATGCACACATTTGAGTGCATTAATCTATCCCCATACAAAATTTCATTTTGTTTCATTGAGTCGTTTTTTGAGAAACTGTCCGGACAAATTCATGACCGATGGATTTTTCTTAAACCCTAGAGTGAAATCGATATATCTCCCAAACATAGTGTTTGGGAGATATAATCAACATGTCAATATCAAATCACTACCATTTTTCTTTTACCATCCCCCGTTTTTTGGTCATCTCTTGAGTATAGTCGACGTCGTCGGCGGCGGCGGCGGCGGTAGTGACAGACTAAATTTCAAGGCCGTAACTACCATTGAGGCAAGTGAGGCAATTGCCTCACAAAAAATTTTGACAATTTTGAAAAAAAAAATTGTTTGAATGAAGACTGTAGGTTTTTCCAATTATTTTTAATCGTTATAATTTGAGATTTGTCTTCCTTCCTCGCATAGATTAATCTACCAGTAACTAGTGGGTGATTTAAACGGTCCTTCTCTAGGTGCTCCGGTCAGGGAAAAACCAAAAGCCAATACTTTGCGGCCTTGCAATAATTATAGCCTGTCGGTAATTGTGGCGTTTAGACATGTTCCACAGTGAGTTGGTGTTTAACGCCCTTGCAACACTAGATAGATTATTTTAGAGGATGATGAAATGAACACGAAATGAAGATGAAAAAATGGGGTTGAGTGGGATAGAAAGGAACAATTCATTTTGAAGACCACAGGAAAGAGGAGGAAAATTTAGCTTATGAAGTTATGTACTACTAAGCGGTCCACAAATCTTGTACGTGCACGAAGCTGGGCACTATATATCCACACACGTTGGTAAGCGGTCAGTGTTTCCGAATCCCCAGCGAACGAGGGCCACCTATTCAGCCACCTAGGGTACACAGCTCTGTGGGTTGAACACCGATGTCAGAATCCAAAGACACTTTGTCGTCTTTTACGACAAGCTAGGCTATGTTGCGGGTATATTCGCCACCCGGCTAACAATCCAAAACCACAAGACTTTAATGACAGCCACACTAAGATGAAGCTGAGCTACATAGCAATAGCATAGACCTGTATATGAGAATATAGAGGTCTATTGCAAAAGCAACGCTAACTCCCTTACAAAAAAAAAAGACCTCAGATGCTCATGAAGGCTGAGCAGTTTCTGATTGTTTCAATTCATATTAGTTTTAAAAAAGAACATTAATTTTAAAATGTGAAACCAACGTCTGTTCTCCTGGGTAATAAAATCCTACACGTTTGTGACTGAAGTTGTTATATATGTCAAGTGTATCTGGTCTTCTGACAATTGAATGTCTCATAAGTACTGTTTTACCTCTTTGTTTAGTAGTAAATTGATATAGTCCAACACACTCGATCAACATACATGTAGTCGATAAGAAAGTTGACCATGTAAATCCTTCCCGACCTATACAAGTACTCAATTATTTTGAATTGTTAAAAAAACCAGCAACTCATAAACTTTGCTTTTGGGACAATAAGCTCTCAGGAAACGTCCAGAATGCAGGATTTTGCATCATTTACCCCATTTGCCCCCAGACCCCCTGCCGAAAATTTTTCGCCTTGCTTCGCTCGGCGATCAGGTTTGCGCCACTATTAATTTAACCCTAATTACGGCCTTGGTCGCACTAGATCTAAAAAATATCAGGGCAAGGGCAAGATATATGTTTGAAAACCTTTCCATTTTACTTTGTGGAAAATATCCGGGGTTTATATCTACTCATCTGGAAATACTAGAAGCCGTAATCGCGAAAAAAACTAACCTGCAATCATTTCTGAAGTTATAAGCTTAAAATGCACAAGAGTTATTTTTCCTTGTTCGTAGTTTTGTATACGTATGTGACCCAGCAATTTGTTATTTTTGCTTTAGTTACTAATTGCAGATTCCATAGCAGCGGAAATTAGGCTTAATCGGCATTATGAGAGAATTTAAATGATGAAGTGTGATCACTGGGGTGCATTTATCATCATCATTTCATGTTCATTTTATCACCCTTTTCATGTTCATCACCTGTAAATAACCTATATACATAGCGGTGCACGGGCGTAAAACACCAACTCACTCACTTGGGTACATCAAACAAAAAGGGTAAGGGAGTTTGAACTGGCCCTGATGATTTTAAGGATTCGAGGTTTATTTCGCTTCATGTATGTGAAAACCTTTTTTTTATCACAAACTTGTGCACCAAAAAGGCTTTATATCCTGCTTCTATTCAACTCTCCCCTTTCTAATTTTTCAAAATTTACTGACCCCAACCCCATTTTCCTAATTATCTTTTCATGTTCATTTTAACATCTTTTCTGTGAAAATTTCATGTTGCCCTGAATAACCTATAAAATCTTATTTTGTCTCCCGCCTTAACGCGGAGCGCGGAACAAGAAATGCCAGGCGTCCGTCTGTGCATCTGTCACACTTTTTCGTATCCAATTTCTTAGGAACCACTATTTCTATGCTTCCGATATTTGGTATGCAGCTTCAGGTTAGGGTCTCATGTGATGGGATGCGTTTTCAGGTCTGTCCCCTAACTCCTTCCAGTTAAACGAGTGAACTTAGAAGGGTCAAAAATAGAAAAAAAAATCCATAACAGATTTCTCAGCTACTACTATTCATAGGCTTTTGATATAATTGGTATGCAGCTTCAGGTAGGGGTCTTATATGATGGGATGCGTTTTCATGTCTGTCGCCTATCGACTTCCTGTTTAGTAAGCGGACTTTTTGCCACTCGGTGGGGGGGCGAAGGAATTTCGTTCTTGTATTACTAGTAATACTTGTATTTTGACATTTTTATGTCCTTCGGAGCATGAAATTTTAGAATCCACTGAGGCAGCTTACCCCCACGTCATTCTTGGATATTTTTCACGTTCAACACATTTATTTTATATAACCTATATAAAATACAACAGGGGGGGTGAGACATTAGTTTTTGCAAATAAATTGAAAACCGTAACACATATCGTAATAAGCATGTCCAGATCTACCTACCCGATTTTTTTTTTAAGATTCTACAACCTATATATGAGTTATTTGTCCTTTTTCTTGATTTTTGTCCAATTTTGCACCTATTTTAAAAAGCTCTAACAGATATTTGAAAAATTCAAACTGGATATTGTGTAGCCGATTTAGATCTAAAATTTGCAGTAGGACTTTACCATGTCTTTTTGAACAAAAAAATAGTTATTGCATTTAGAGATATAGGAAAAAAAGCTGCTGTATTGAACTCTACAAAGTTCCCAGGTGGAAGTTACTAGTTTACCCAATATACAAGGATTTTGGCCCTTTAATAAAAATAGCGTTCCTTTCTTTTTTTTTTTGCCTTTTAAATGAAAATTGTTGCAGATAGAGAAAAGTTGTTGCTTGCCTGATCTTCAGTTCATTTAAGAAGCATAGGTACCAATGGGGCATCCGAATGTCAAAAGTCCGAAAGGGCAGAGACAAAACTAGTAAATACCAACGAGAACAAGACGGGAAAAAAACGACAACACGGAAACACAAAACTACTCAATATCAATTAGCAACGCGAAATCTTGTCGTAACGAGAGTGAACTCAGGTGCTCCGGAAGAATAAACAGTTTTTTCCTGCAATACCACACCCGTCGCGCGCGCGCGCGCTGCCAACAGTCAATTCAGTATGTCAAATATTTTTCCTTCATGATAGTAAGCAAAAAAAACGTCATCATTCTGAACTCATGCGCCCAAAAAATGCCAAAAAGACCATTAAAAATAATTACAAACCGAGCAAATGCCCCGGTTTTACTAAAAATGTGACAGATATAAAAAAAAAAAGGAGATAACAGACAATAGATTGAAAATCTACATAGGTCACGAGGGCCTTTCTATAAAAGATGATTGAGTGTCAGTTTTTTCACTTGTTGCACTGCAATGAAAGCAAACAAACAGAAAAAGATGTCAAGAAATCTTTAATAAACCGTTCTATTGGTTGTTTTCAAAGTTAAAGGAAGTGCTAAAAAAGTCATTACAGAGCATTTTTCATTAAGAAATTATCTAATTCTTTTATATATTGGCGTCATTTAAAGGAAGCATTCTTGATGTACAACAATCCTTTGCCTTTTCTTAACAAGCTCATTATATCGGACGTGATATTTCAACAGCACGTTACATTTTCTCCTCCTACGCCACAACGTTGACACAGCGCAGTGAATTAGATAAACATGGTAACCGTAGGTGCAAAAACTTTAATAATAGTCTGTAAAAATTAAAGCTCTTTTAGGCCGCGGCCATTTGATTTTTATTATTGATATTTCGTTCGACCTGCCTTTAAACGGAGTCAGATTTTTTTTAATTTTCTTTAAACTTTACAACCAAAAACACCACTCTGCCATTTTTTTATTTCTTGATTTTTTACATCCTGCCTTTTTATTTCAAATTGTACCATAGCCCCTCTAAAAAGTCAAAAGGTTGTTCCCTAACTTTGTAAGTGTTATACCTTTTACTTTGAATGGTAGGATGAAATCTGAAAATACGAGTGTCAACGGTGTTCTTTGAAGCGCTTTATTTTAATTTTGACGCCATGAAGCCTTGCATACTTATAACATGAAAACCCCAACTAGTGGTATATGATATATCTATCGACTAGTATAAAGACAGAAATTATGTAATTTATTCATGCTCAACGATCAATAAATATCACGTGATCAACTATTTCAGTAGATTTTGTAGAGGTCACATATGGTCAATAGTATCGTGTTCAGTTCTGCTGTAAACATTGTAGCTTTAACCTCATCCGATTTTGTCTTCTCCGTTACTGATTCACGATTACATTTCTTTGGTTATCCAATGAAAAAAATATGTTACTTATTAGACAGCCAATCAACGCGTACGTTAGTGATTGATAATTTCAAGATGGCGTGAATTTCCTATGGAATTAATACTGCGGCAATCATAATAATGTCCCGGTTTTACTAAAAATGTGACGAAAGTGAGGTAAGAAATAAAACAGAGGACAACAGACCATTGATTGAAAATCTACATAGGTTACAAGGGCCTTTCTATAAAAAAAACATGATTGAGTGTCAACTATTTCACTTGCTGCACTGCAATAAAAGCAAACAAACGTATAACGTTTCAGAAAAAGATGTCAAGAAATTTTTAATAAACTGTTTTGTTTTGTTTTTTTGCTGTTGTTTTCAACGTTCAAGGAGAAAATCATTGCAGGGCGGTTTCCATTGAAAAATTATCTAATCCGATTAGATAATTCCGTTTTATTTATTGGCGTCATAAAGGAAGCATTCATGATGTACAACAATCCGCTGGTTTTTCTTAACAAGCTCATTATATCGGACGTGATTTTTCATCAGCACGTATCTTTTCTCCTCCTACGACACAAAGTTGACACAGAGCAGTGAATAAGATAAATATGGTAACCGTAGGTGCCAAAACTTCAATAATAATCTGTGAAAATTAGAGCTCTGAGAGGCTGCGGCCATTTGATTTTTATTATTGATATTTCGTTTGTAGATCCGTTCGGAGTTTGTTAGTTAAACGCTTAGTCCTTCCGAATATTTCAGTCTTGCGTTCCTCAGATAATGTACATTAAACGCTTTGAAAGCAAAAATCTGGTAATGTTTGACAAAACTGTTTGTCCTTGGCGATTTTTGAACCTGTGTCACTTCTACTCCTGTTTTTGGACATGGCAATCTAAAATTTGGAAGTGATTTTCATACATGTTCGGTACCTACTTCTATGTTTATGTTTCATCCCCTTTCTGATAGGCACATTTTAGCTCACCAGGTGAGCTATTGCCATCACTTGGCGTCCGTCGTCGGCGTCGTCCGTCGTCGTCGTTAACTTTTCTTTGAAAATCTTCCCCTCCTAAACGACTGAAGGGATTGCTTTGAAACTTTGCACACTTCATCTATGGGATGTCTTCTACCAAAATTGCACAAATGGTGACCACCGTCTAAACGCCGTTACTAAGAATAGACCATGGGGGTCAGACTACTGTTTTTGGCTTGTAAATCAAAAAGTATAAGAGATAGATGAAATCTGATGCCACGCTACTGCTTCAGCATCAAAAGCTCTACCAAAGTCACCATTGAGTCGAAGTTGTCAGATGACCCCTTATAGGGGTTACAGACCCCTTTAAGGTGAAAAATAGCATTTTTTCATGTTTTTGGCTTACAGAATGAAAACTATAGCAGATAGAGAGAAGCTGTTGCTTGCTCATCCTCGGAAACCCAGGGGTTCTTCTCTCGCTTACTCATTCATCACCCCTGGGACACTTGGTATGAAGTTGTTCGTTTCGAGTTCAGGATCTGATCTTGAACTTGATATTATTTCTATATAGAAACAAGTTAAAATTGCATTTGAAAAATCTAAAGCGACCAATCAGGAAGCTCGTTACAAAACTATCAAAAACGAAGTATTTCATGCGTAATGTCCCAGGGGTGATGAATGAGTAAGCGAGAGAAGAACCCCTGGGTTTCCGAGGATGTTGCTTGCTTAAATGATCAGCTTATTTAGTTCTACAAAAGTCTCCATAGGGTCAAAGATTGGCCCCTAAAATAACGTTCTTTCATGTTTTTGGCCTATGGAATGAAAACTATAGCAGATAGAGAGAAGCTGTTGCTTGCTTAAATGTTCAGTTCATTAAGCTCTACAAAAGTCTTCATAGGGTGATAATTGTCAGATGACCCCTTATAGGGGATAGGGCCCTTAAAATAACGTTTTTTCATGTTTCTGGCCTTTAAAATGAAAACTGCAGCAGATAGAGAAAAGCTTTTGCTTGCTTAAATGTTCAGTTCATTTAGCGCTACAAAAGTTTTCATAGGGTCAAAGTTGTCAGATGACCCCTAATAGGGGTTTTGGCCCGTAGAATAACATTTTGTCATGATTTGGGCCTATGGCTACAGAATGAAACCATATTAGATGGAGAAAGGCTGTTACTTGCTAAAATGTTCAGCTCATTTAGCTTTAGAAAAGTTTTTATAGGGTCGACATCAAGACCAGGTGAGCGATTCAGGCCCCTGGGAACCTCTTGTTTGTCTTTTAACATCATAATTATCTTTATGTGTAAGCTCATAAGCTCGCCTGGTGGCGTTGACGATATCTTGAGATCATGTCAAGTTGGTATTTGGTCAGCCATTTTACACACCGTATAACCTAATACATCAAAACCCGATGGATACGGCCAAAAGCCGTCTGTTCTCATTTAAATAACAAAAGAAAATTATACATCAACACCTGTTGCAAAATCCAGTGTGTTGGTGTATCATTTTGTATTGTTATTAAAATGAAAACAGACGGGTTTTGATGTATCAGGTAATATGGTGTGTTTTAATGAAATCATATTTAGTTAGGTCATAATAATAGTAAACAACTTTGGATAAAGTTTTGTATTCGGTTTTTATGTTGCTTGCAACTTGTTGCAAAGTGACATATAGAGGTGACTTGCCTAATTTATAGATCTTAAATTTCATATCAAAAAGGACGAAAAGGTCCGCAGTAGAGCCTAGCTTGTCGCAAAAGGCAATAAGGGTCTTTGGACTCAAGTGACATCGGGTATTTCTCAGTTCTCGTATTGTACCGAACGCATGACCACGGACCATAGTTGGTCACCGTGTGTGGTGAGTACATCACATAGGTTAAAAAAAAAATTCCCTACCTACCTCTTCCTTTTTCTAGTGGTCTTCAAAATTCGCTGGTCCTTAGTTCAATGTTTCTCATCATCATCATTTCTTGCTCATTTCATCATCCTCCTCTTGTTCATCGCCTTTCTATTACCTTTAGTTACTGGATGAAATTAAGAGGTATGACTCTTTGGAACACGTGATCCACTTCTTTTAGATTATAAGTAGTTATTGCATTGAAACCTTGAAAAGCATCATGTAGATTGGATTGCCATGTAAAAGCTAAATACTATAACACATAACCCCTAAGAATTGTGGCTTAGCATTTTCCGTTGGCAGATGTGCTTTGAAAAAAACATATTTTTTTAATATTAGAAGTATGTGGGAATATTTAAATATACTTTTTTAAACCTTGAGTTAATATCAATGCACATGTCTTTAATAAACGTGTTGCAAATCCGTATATGAAAATGTCTGATATTTATCCCGTTTACTTCTAGTTAATTTTCGCAAAACATGATTTTATAAAATACTGTAGCCTTTAAATTCAATAATGGCACTAATAAATGTTTATATGTATTAAAACAGGAAATAACGTTTTCCGATCTGAGTTTTATAAATACACTTACTTAAAGGTAATGCTTTTTTGAACTTTAACAGTGAAAAATAAACAGCGTTATATTTAAAGATAGTTTTTACTGCAACTCACTTTTTTATTTTATTATCATGAGCTTTGTCAAAAATCAAAAGAATTCAGAAGTCCTGTATACAAGATAAGACGTCTTTGGAGCTTTTTTATATTTGGACATCATTGTAGCTGCGCCACGACGCATCTAACAATGTCAATATATAAAAATGAGCAATTTTAGGAGGCGTTTGTGATAGGAAAAGATACTTAAGTAACATAAACTATTTCCTATTTCATATAGTGTTGTCCCGTGCTGGGCCCGGTGGGCGGAAAGACCCGCAGCAGAACCTAGTCTGTTGTAAGAGGCGACTAAGCTTAGGTCTAGTGATTCTGACATCGGGTAAATGCTTAGCCCACAGAGCGACCAAGTGTGTGCCCTAGGAAATTGAGTAGGGTGGGCCTTGTGCGCGAGGATTGTCAGGTCTATAATACGGAAACACTGACCAAAGTGGGCTAACGATTGGAGAGTGCCATGTTTCATGCACGTTAAAGACTCCTTTGTGGACCGCCATAGGCAAAAAAAAATTCTACCCTTAAACCTACTCTTACCTTTTCCTGTGGTCTTCAAAATTTACTGTTCCTTTGTAACCCACCCAACCCACATATTTCTCGTCATCATCTCATGTTCATTTTATCATCTTTTACATGTTCATCGCTCTTATATTACCAACGCAGAGTTACAAGGGCGTTAAACACCAATTCACTCGCTAACTTGAAATAACATAGTGTTCAAAATTACCCGCTATAAAGTCGTATACGTTTTGCAGCATAATTCAGCAGATTGGATTATGTGCCTTATCTCTATAAGAGGTATGACAGTTTCAATACAAGTTGAACCATGTAATGGCTTCCTATTGTATGACCTTACGTACTGGACACAAATTCAAGTCTGTGAATCAGAAACATTTTAAAACATTTTTTTATGTTTATTTAAAATTCCTGTGTAAATGATCAAATTCCCAAGAACTAATAAATATACACTAACCGACTATAGATTCATCGATATAAATTATTTAATTAGGATTTCACAGACGGCCATAGAATTATATAATAGCAAAGATAAATACAAAATACTAAAGCTGAATAAAAACGGTCGATTTGATTATGCTGTATATGCATATTTCAAGAAGTAACCTCTCATTAGCAGCATTTAATAAATCATATAGGAATTAAGGTCAAAAGCTAAAAGTTTAGAAAGAAAAGTGCTCGTACCCAAAATTTTAGAACAGGGATGTTAAATACAGCACTCAAAATATCGATCATGAGCTGTATACAATAAAACTGGCGAATTAAGGAAGTGAAAAATAACTGTTCACTCCCAAAATTTAGCGTCTTTAGATACTCAAACTTTACGAAGCATGCACAGCAACATTTTTAATTGCTTTTTTTTTGGAGGGGGGGGGGGTCAATACACTACAAAACCCTGCTTCGAAAAAATGAGGATATACTTTTTAATTGTCAGATTGCTGACATTTGGTTAATGAGCTAAAGCTTGGACATGCTGTTTAGTGGGGTATGTTTTAAGATCCATCGAATATCTACTTCCTGTTTACCGAAAACATGTCTTGGGGGAATTGGGTTCTGTTTTGTTTGGTTACATGACTTCTTGTGGGCTAAATGTTTTTGTTTTGGCTTCTTTGGTTTTTTTTCAGTTTTTTTTTTATTTACAGTGAAAGAAAGATTATTTGAGATTTTTTGTAACAATCATGCCAAACAGCAGAGCAAAATCAATGTTGGGGGGTGTCGGTTGTTTTGTTTTTGTCTGTAAACACTTGGCTAAGTGCAACTGGACACTTTTGTTCGATATAACTTAATTAACTGTAAACTAAATACATTTACGTCCAAGTAATCATACATAATTAATAACATAATGGAAAACTGATCGTCGTTTAAAAATCTACGTACGTTTTCTGTCTAGCTATGTTCAATATTTTATTGATTCGATGTTAGAAATGACAAAAAAAATACATTAGAACTTGCTTGATCCTCTAATCGATCATACAAATCTATTTTTTATTTTATTAGTTCACTTATAAAGGGAGATAATTGTCACTATTTAAAACCAGGTAAAAGCCTTCTATTGATTGGTCTTTTTTGAAAGGAAAAATAGTACTCTAGCCACGTGGTACAGTGTTGATGATGTTGATTATCAATTTCATTCAAAGACATTCGATAGTTGTGATAAGTTTGTAAATCGAGAGAACTGAGTATGTGTGCCTACGTACTTTGGAAAAATAAACAATTCTTCTACTCAGTAAACATGCCTTAAAAAGAATGTATAATTCCTCAAATGGGATGCACTATAACAATTAGTTCTAGAAAAACACAAGATGTTATAAAGTCAAATTTTGATGGAAATACTAACGGAAAGGAAACGAATGTTATCCCTAAAGAGAAGTTGACACCTAGAAATTGGACTAGTGTAGTAAAAGGTGCCGGAATTGGTGGTGGTGCTTCGGTAGGTGCAATTTGAAATTTCTGTTGTTAAAATCTTCGTTTATTCATTTATTTGTTGTTCTTGTAATATCTCATCTGTATTTTTATCAACTTCTTCTTTTGAAGCATTATTTTATTGTAATCAGTGTTTTTGTTTTGCGTCTTTATTTTTGTTTTGTTTTGTTCTTTTTTTTTTTTTTTGATAACTCTATAACTATCATACTTGTATTTTTAAGTTTCTGTGTGACTTTGGTGTATTTGTGTTTTATTACTTTAATTAAATGTTGTATTTTATATTATTTTATTTGTGTCCCTTATTACAAAGATGTACATGTACATTGTAAACTGTTCTTACGGCATCAATTTATCAATAAAGATGATTTAAGAATATTTTAATTTATTATTCTAAGAAAGACGTTAAACAGTTTGAACATACAATTTTAACACAAGAAGTCTACACTATTGAATTACATGCTTACCTTTATTTGAACCTTTACTTTTATTCTACAAGAAAAAGTGTCCTCTGCTTTAATATAACTGGTTTCTTGACGGACCCTTTTAATGAACTTTTACGTCCTATTTTTCCTTCTTTACTTTTGATCCTTATTCTATGCCATGTGTACATAGTCATTTTTCGGTGTCCTTTAATTTAATATAAACGACGTTGGTGTTTTTCGATAGACGATTCCGTTTGATGAATTTCCATTTTAAATTCATTTAAAAAAAACTATTTCCCTAAATAGTAGTGCAGTGTAGGTCCCATACGGTGAATCAACGCTAAGCTTAACGATAAAATTCCACGAAAGAGCGCGCAGGCCCCTGAATCATGTCGCTTTGCACACAGTGCAACTTGAAAGTATATCCGAGATGGCTAAATGAAGTACCCCTGTCATCTTTCAATCGAGGTCGTCGGGCCATTAAATGAAAACCCCGACCGCAAAATATGTTGGTATAACATGTATGGGAATATGCCACGTTCGCGCACACATAAAGAAACGCCGTTCCTGGTTTTTGTATGAGAAGGACAATCGGATCCTCTTCAGTAGGCGAAATTGCTGAACCTTACCTTTTTCTGTGGCAGTCTGAATATGTTAAGTCGATTTGCTTTCCGCACCAACCAACTTTTCACTTCATCATCATTCGTGCCCATTTTGCTAGGGATTAAAGCAATATCTAACTAATTTTTTAGAGTAAAATTTCATTATAATGAATGAAGTGAGATTAGGGGTCATGCTAGTCTATGATAACGCACTGGTCATGGTGTTAACATTTGGAAAATGGTTTTGTAACGCATGGACGACGAAAAAAACAGCGATATGTACATGGTCTGTCACTATTTAGTAATATTAAAAATACAAATCTATGCAGATCAGTGACAAAATTACACGAAACTATTCATGAATAGACTTTAAATATCTTAGGTAAAGACATAGAACTTATTAAAGGGAATAAAATGCAGAATCAATGCAGAAATTCAAAATTCAAAGGCTTTATATATTTTTTCCGTTACAAAAAATATATACATTGATGAAAAATTATTAGAAACAAAATGATTTATTGGACACACTTTATTAGTAAGTTTTTGTTCAAAAGTCATTAGATGCAATCCATAATCCAAGTTTCATCTTTCTACTCCCAGTAGTTACAGAGATTATCCTGGACATAACTGTATTATCATAGATTCATAAAAAAATCAGCAGGTTGCAACGAATACGATGGAACGCAAATGCAACAGAGAAACAAATAGCAGTTATTTTATTCCACTTGATACCTGCATTACTAACTATATTAGAATTGACTTAATAGAGGCAGATCCTGTACAAACCGCTGTATTTTTCCGTAGCGAAATCGTTGCCAGTGCATATAGCAGCGTTGGTTTGGGTCAGGGTACATAGATCATAATTTTAAAAAAAATTAAGATTGCGACCTTGTTTACGTGGACAAGAAAAGTACACTTCTTAACAAACCTAAGAAGTAATTTTTAAAAGCCCCGTTTGGGTACAGAACATTAAAAATGATGCTGTTATAGTTTGTTTTTACCATATTTATAAATAATTTATAATGACAAATATTAATGCTTATAAACAATTAAATTGAGTCACTACCACGATTTATTAATTTGATGACTTCAATAATTAATAACATCCTGGAATAGTTATTGCTTTCAACAAAAATTCTATTTTCATACAAGCATGTGTGAACTTGATAATTGGATGAAAAAACACAGTACATATTTAATACCATAACCAATATAATTATATAAGAGTACAAACATAATAGAATTTTGAATGATTTTATGATCAATTATGCTTGATGTAAAAACAAATCGCTGTTTACTGTATGATATGGATCCTGACAAATTATGAACAAAAGCTTCTGTCGCATTTAAGTTAAAAACTAGTGCGCGATGATTTTGTCGGTTGCTTTCGACACCGAAATTCACGTTGCTGAATGAGGTTTTGTTGTAATTGTTGTGTGGGTTGTTTGTGTTAGCTCTTAAGGATTTACGTTCGATGGCCCTATTGGTACTTCTTTGCTTCTCAACGAGTCATCTATTAATGAAGAAACGTCCATCTCTAGACATTGTACAACGAAACTTCGAGTCATCGCGATATGTGTTATAAGAACCCAACATCCTAAACCAAGCATCAGTCGCAAAAACTGCTTTTTCTAAAAGATATTTCAGCCCTAAAATTTGGGTTTAAAACTGTTTTGAAACTGTAACCTAAGTTTCCTTATTTTTGTGACTACAATATGCATATTTTGGTAAGAGTATCTTCAAACATCACTTAATCAATTGTATCAACCATTAACAAAACGTCTTTGGAAGTTTATTAAAATTGGGAGGAGCTGCAGATATTTTCAGACAGACTTCACTATCACATTTTATCCCTCCACTTGAAGTTGAGTATAAAACATTTGTGACGGTTTGAAATCAACATCCTTCTCTTGAAATATTTGATTAATTATGTGTATTTAGGGTTTTTAACCGGCGGGTTCGGGGTGGAATCTGAAAGTACGTATAGCGCAAATTTCTACTAAAGGTAGAATACCTAAATATCAAATAGAAGAACAGAAAAGGAAAGTCGGTTTTTTTATGTTTCAACAAAGTCTTTTGCCATATTTTGTTTTTGTTAAATCAAAACTTTTTTTTACATTTTACACTTCAATTCCACTTGCACATCTAAAATCCATAAAAACGTCGGTTCAAATTCATGTATCTGGTAGTCGATTATGTCAAGACATACTTTGTCAGCCACGATTCTTGTAAAAAGGACAAATTTAAAGAATAACGAATAAAGAAATGCTCAACGTTTTTTATAGAGAACATATTTTTGTAGACGTATTTTAGCAGACAATTGGCAACCAATGGGTACAAATTGTGGGTCATTGCTTGTCAATTTGATTCCCTATTCGTGCAGTCTACTTATTTGTAGACAAAAATGATTGTAGACAATTGCTCTACCCATTAATCTTTCATTTCGTTATTTTGAGATATCCTTTTACTAAATAATTTTCGGTTTGTTGACTATTTGCATCTCATAAATCCTCGGGAACATGAGATTTAAGACACTTCAGTTTCTAGGAAGTCTGCATCATTTTGATCTATACCTCAAAATTGACACAAAAAGAAGGCTTTGAACAAGCTGACAAACTTCAACTTTCCAATCGTTAATATTCCTTATACTTATAGTGTCATCTTCAGCTTATTGAGTTAACGTATTACAACTGATTTGTTATTCCAGAGCCCGTGGTAAGTAATATAAGATTTCCTTAGTAGAGCGTCGCGTCTGATAAGCGAATAGCTAAGAAAGGGATATGTTACACCTGGCTGTTACTGTCACTAGAGAAATTTTACGGAAGACATCTTTTGCTCGTAGATAAATGCGAGATTTCTGTTTCTCAGATAGGGCACAGATGTTGGTTTGACAAAGAGGGTTCGTATTTTCATTTTTTACCCACACCAAATCAAATGTTGACAAAGTGACAGGTATACAATAGCAAGCAGGAACTGTCTACTTTTCCGGAACACTTGTGGTCACTTTGTTTTCGATTTGAATTTGTGTTCCTAAGTATAGTTTAGTTCTTGTATGTGTTTTTTGTGGATTGTTTTGCTTTGTTTTTATGACTACAGAATTTATCTTGTCTTTTTTGGATTTGATTCTCCCATTAGTACACCTTTGCCTTTTGTTAAATTATAGACAAGACCTATGTCGGCGTACACACAACCTTATTATCACAAGAAAAATCACTTTCCTATCCCTATTATGTCTTCACAATCGTGTTGTGTTTTACGTAACTACCGGGCCCAAAGATTGCAATGGAAGGGGGAATTCTGGCGCGCCATAAAATCTGATTTAAACCATTATTTCTTTTGAAATGCCTGTATCAAGTCAGGAACATTGCGGTCTTCGATTTTTCTGGTATGTCTTGAATTCCTTGTTTTGTCTTGTCTTATGGACAGTTGAGATTGATCCTTCAAGTTTGGTAATTTTGTTATGACCTTTCAGTTGATTTTGTTTTAAATCTTACATGTTCTGAATGTGTAATTAGAAGCAATTCTTTTAGATTTAATTTTCTATAAATATTGTAGTATACTGTCTATTCATTGTACCTTTCTTTAGATCAAAAAGTTTGTGCTATCTTTAATTGTTGTAATAGCTATAGTAATGTTGTCAGTGTTCAATGATTGTTTTCGCTGTAGGTTTTAATTGCTAAGCAATTCCAACGAGAAAATGTAAATATTTATTGTTCTGGTGTAGAATTATTCACTCAGTCAATCAACTACAATTACGTCCTGTTTTTCTATAGATTATCGATGTTGCAGCTCGCTGCTGGGCCTTAATGTTTTTGATTCTGCCATTTACACTAGACGTCGCTATTACCATGTCACAGACGGTCATTGTATTATTGTTGTTACGGAAAATTACGTAATAGAGACACAACTTTTATGCAATTGATAATAATAGAAACTATTCCAGGCGAGAACACAATGATACATCAGAATCAGACGTGCACTTTCTTTGAAAATGTTCAGATATAATAAGTTAGTATAAATACGATCAGCATTAAAGATGTACTCCTAATAAGAAAGTAGAAGAAAATGAGATGTGGAATAAGTGTACGCGACACAACCTACAATATAAACGTAAATTTAAAAAATCAATAATGGAAAACAGCCAGCTGCCTTCAATGTGACCAGCTGTCGCTTCTCGCTGCATTCAATTGGCCCTGGATTGAAAATAAACTGCATATGAATCAAGCCCAATAACCAAAAATATATTTTTAATGTGTAATAAATAGCCGTTATGGAAATAACCAGCAGCTTATAATGTTTCCGGTCGCTACACACCATCTTGCCATTGGCCCAAGATCAAACATATGATGTATCAACAAACATATGACAATTATCATATAACAAATGAAAGATTTGACAACGATATCTGGGATAGAAGCAAATAAATTGTGGCGGAGTTTAGCTAGTTTTGAGAGGCCTAATTTCCCCTTTCAGATAAAAACAATAGGCGGTAAAAATCATGCCGATTCAAGCTCAATTAGAGCTTTTGAAAACGGTGTAAAATAATCAAGTCTAACCGAAACAAATTGTTATATATATCGAATGAATAAGTACAATGGTCCTGATTCGATACAGCCATCAGTAACAATAAATGATTGGTGATGGCAAGTCTACTTGCATCTAGCAATCCTCTTCCGTTGAAATAATGGACACCCTAATGATTTTTTTTTTGTT
Organism: Arcuatula senhousia; assembly: GCA_963971305.1. Taxonomy (NCBI): domain Eukaryota; kingdom Metazoa; phylum Mollusca; class Bivalvia; order Mytilida; family Mytilidae; genus Arcuatula; species Arcuatula senhousia. Next base: position 49,918,146 of record OZ020305.1, read on the forward strand.
TGTTACTTCCTTAACATCAGATATAGAAAGGACTTGTAAGTGGTAAGTTGTATTTGTTATTTCCTTGCATGACATTGAGTAAAGGAGACAGTTAGTACGAATATACCTACAGATAAAGAAAGTTATTTTTTATTTCTTTTTCAGAGAGCAAGACGAAATGGGAAGCTGTTTGTTGATCCGGACTTCAAAGCCGATATGTCCTCAATTTTTAAACATAAAGTCACGACCAAAAAAATAATATGGAAACGTCCTAATGTAAGTAAAACCCCTAACACGCAAATTTAAGTACATAGATACGAAACTTTGATGATATCTTAATGTAATTTCGTACCTATTACTCTTTGGTCTTGCGTGTTAGCTTGTTTAATGGGCAGTAAAACAATCTTGGAGTGGCTTTATTTCTCAAAATTATGTTATGTCATGAGTGGCGATTTCCTCATATGCTTTTAAATTTTAGGGAAAGCATTTCATTGGTCCTTGCAATTCTAAAGAATTTGCTGACTTGGCATCAGGACGGAAATGCGTTTTAATAAAAGAACAATTAGCCTAATTGTTTGGCATGAAAAGTTTTATAAAACGAGAGTCTGTATAAAGTTTTTTTTTTAAAATAAGAAATGAAAAATAGCAGATGTCCAATTATTATACTAGAAAAAATACACTTTGATTTCTCCGCCTTCAAAAGTTAGTAAATCACACTTTTTAATGATTCTTCTTTGCTTTTTGAATTGGTACAGATGTACTTAAATGAGTGCGTGTCAAGTCGTACGTTAACTTTCTAATGTCGAGATAGTAAGTCAAATCACGCAAGTCACAAACGTCCAACATGAGCTAAGGAAGAGTCAAGCTTCCTGCTTTTTATTATAATTGCACGTGTCAAAAGTAAATTCGTAATAGCTAAAATCGGAAACTTGGCTTTAGGCATTTGCCATACTATAAAAATAAAACATTTTTACTAGGAAAATGGACACAAACATTTTAATATCATTCCCAGCATAATAGAGTTTGTTTTGAAAATATCCAAGTATATACATACGTAGTGGTTTTGTTCTTTTGGTGGACATAATCGGGCAAAGTTGTATGCTGTGATAATCTTAAATTGAAAAATATAGTAATCTTTTAGTCAGTTCAAAATTTAATTTCGTTTCTTGTCAGCGAAAAAAGTTTTTTTTTTTTTACGATTTAAAATTAAAGATGAAAAAAAAACCATATAAATTACATACAACAAATACAAGGTTTTCTGTTAGTATTTTATTTATTTATTTGCTCAGCTCTTTTTTTAAACGATTATTGGTTCTTTTAAAAAAGTATTTATTTCGTTTCAACATGAATTTCTTATTTAGAAATGAAGAAAATTCTGAAACAAAGGTCTATGACACTAAGGTTAATTGTGTGTTTGTGCTTTGTTCCATTACCGGTTTCGTTATCATTCCATACATCAATCATCAGAATTGAATTCATAAAGGAACGCAAGGATTAAAAATAAGGGGCTATATCAAAACAGCGACATTTTCTGTAGTCGAAACAGCGACGTATGTAATATAGTTTTCGTGATATCTTACATCAAGATAGCGACATTAGATTTTCCAAATAACTATAAGGTAAAATGAAGAAAAAGTATAAAAATCTATTAAAGTAAAAAATGGTCGGATTTCGTGAAAAACGTACTTAAATTCGTGGGTATCAATTTTCGTAGATTAGGAATAAGCTGCATGGATGCATGAATTTGTGGTTTAAAAAATCTTTATTAACAGCAATGCTTAATTCTCTATTCGTTGGGAATCTAATTTCGTGGTTTGGCTGACCAACGAAAACTATGAAAATTGGTACCCCACAAAATATAATGAAATTACAGCTAGCGACAGACCTAAAATAAAATCCCACATTATGGGACCCCACCTTGATACTGTATACCAAATATCAAATGGATGTGATTAGAAGTTAACTGAAAACTGTCATAAAAATTTCTTATAAAGCCTTATATAGATAAAAATCAAAATATTGTTTCAGAGGAAGCAAAGAAAATTAATAGTAAGCATTCGAATCTCAAAGTCCTTTAATAAGATAAACAAACTATAGATTCACCCTTGCTACGTTTTGCTCTTTCGATTTTTTTCTTTAGTTTTTTTTCCTGAATGTAAAAACACGTGATTATAGGTAGACTTAATGGTCGCTGTATTGGTGACTGTTTTTTTTTTTCGCTATTTCGTTATCAGGCTTTTTTTAAATAATCGGAAAATGTCGTTGTTTTGAAAATGTCAGAAAAATAAATGTTGTATGATTGACACTAAATCAGTCGATTGACTTGCGTCAGAAACTCCGATATTCAACAGAAAAAAAATATGGCGGAAATCTAACTCTATAACTAACTCCACAGGTAGTAATTATAAATTAGTCAAAATCTCTGTAATGCTTTCATTTTCTAGAAAAGCCATGGTGAGAAATTATATCCACAAAATATCTAACGCAAATTAGTACTAGAAATTAGAAAAATGTTTTTGTATCAAGTAAATTGCGTTTTCTATAACAGTAGGTTCCTTTTATCTCTTGATTGAAAGATGTGCATTAATCCTTTGAGTTTTGTTGCAAAGATGCAAAGTGAAAGATATTTCTAATCAGTTCTAGATACAAAGCATCGTTAACAAAGAGATAAAAAAAAGAGTGGTGCATTCACATTATTGATGATTATATATCAAAAGGAAAAGTCTTAACTGGCCTATTTCCTTATAAAACGAAGCATACTACTAGTATAAAGACAGTACTCCAGGGCCCTGATTATGGTTGTAACATCGCAGACAGGACATAAGGCAGCAAACAAACCACTTTTCGTAAAAAGAAATGTTTCTGGTGGTACCGTGTAAACCTCAATTAAAATAATTCATAGTCTAGCCCAACGCAGTTTTAATTCTATAATGTTTTCTCAAAATTAAAGAAGAAGAAAAAAAAACAAGCGTTTAAAGGCAAAAGAACTTGTTCTTCCAAGTGAAAGGACAACAGATGAAAATAGTAAACGTATAAGATATTACCTGATTGGTTTGTGTTTTCACATCTTTTGATACTCTTTAAAATTTAATCTTTATTAGTAAGATTTGCTATTGCACTCATACTACAGAAAAGTGACATTTGCACAAGGCAGTAGTACTGAAGTTCTGCCTAATAAATTAATTTGGAAAATTTTCATAGACAATCATGAATGCATTTTTGTTAGAAGGGGGGTCATTTTGCTTGACATCTTTTTGCAACATCTGTCACAACTTTTCATTTCATTTTGCTTGCTATTCTAATTGATTCTTTCTGGGGCTGGATAAACATTGACTTTGATATTTACAACATGTTTACGCCATATAGAATGAAAGTAATCGGATTTAGAAAAGTCGTTTGCTTGCTTTAGTCTTCAGCTAAGTAATAGTCTCTGAAAAACAAAGATTTTAACTAATTTTAAGACAAATTCATGGAGATGGAAATCTACATTTTCCTTATTGACTCTACATAAAAAGTGCAAATTATGCATTTTTCAAAGTCCTATATGACTCTACAGTAAAAGTGCAAATAACGCATTTTCAAAGCCAATTCTACAACAATTCTGATGGTGAACTTATAATTTTATCATCAAGATTGGGAGTACCATTCTAGGGCTAACTGTCACCAAATTTTAAAAAAATATATGTACATATATCAATTGTTACACACTCCATGTAACCACGCCTGGTTAGCCTCACCTGGGGGAGTTCACGAGAGATGAGCAAAACTAGCCAAGATTCACGTCGATTTGGTTTTAGTAAGGCATTTAAATGGGATATGTTTTGTCCAGTGAAGAAAAAAGTTAACAAGTTGGGATTCTGTTTTGTATCGATTTTCTATTTTTGTGATTAAAATTATCGTATCGTGTGTGTGCTGGTGTTTATCGCCCTTTATCGACGCACCTGGGCCATGTAGGGCGGTCAGTGTTTAATGGTAGAGGAAACCGGAGTACCCAGAGGAAACCACCGACCTTTGGCAGGTAACTGACAAACCTAATCACATACAGTTGGGGAAGTCCCTATTTTGTTAAATACAAACGGGACTCGAACATCTGCTCAGAGGTGATCGGCTAGTGATCAAAAGTGTGGTATTTAAACCAGCGCCTTAGACCACTCAGCCACTCAGGCCCCAATTATCGTATCGAAACACAAACATAAAAATAGTTTTGGCAAATATTCGTGAATTATCGTATCGAAACACAAATATTTGACAAAACTATTTTTACGTGAACTCACCTTACTAGGGGTGGTAACTTGCTATCGAATGATTTATTCATTAAATTTTGTTATTGATGAATAATTGGTTCTTCAAATGAAGTTTGTTTTTGTTACATATTGACGTTGTTTTTTATACTCAAAATGATTAGGATGAAGATCAAAATCTCAAACAACATAGGTCTATCACCCTAATCACACTTTTAAAGGATAGATTGTTTGTACTTTGTTCTATCACCAGTTTCTGCCTTTTCCACACGCAAGAAAAATTATAACACTTTAGTTTTGTTTTTAAACTGACGTTGGACTTGCGTCAGAAAAGTTTTCTAATCAATTGAAGGATAAATAATTTTAGAATCTATCATTGTATACCTAGCGAGAAAGGTTGTGTTAAAAATAGGCTGACTTATATGTAATGCTATATTTTCCTCTTAAAAGCATTATATTTTATGGCCACAGGATGCCTTTGATAAATTAGTATAAGAAAACTGAAATTGTAAGCTAAACGTGTTTTGATAACGTAAATTTAATTTTTACCTTTAGTCTCTACATTTGATAACTGTGCTATTTCTTGCAAAGATGCAAATGGATTTATCAATTGATACAAAGCACACAAGTAACAATTAAAGAGATAAAACAGATCGGTACATTATTGATGATTGTTTGGTTTTTTTAAGCCCGTCAACAAACATCGAAGCACGTAATGCAAGCACCGACAGTTTACATGAGAGAAATGTTTGTGTTGTACTCATTGTTATCAAAGGCTGGTCTAGCAAACATCCCAAAAGGGCGTCTAGATATCGGCATTCGGAGTTTGAATGTTGTGTGTTATTTTCTTTGTGACGATTTTATGCCTACTGATTTTGTCTTTGCCTTTTTTTGGCAATGGTAATCGGGTGCCCAATTTATAAACCTTAACGTCTTTTGCTATTTTGAAATTGCGTAGAATGTCATGAATGTAAAAGATTCAAATCTAAAACAAAGGTATTACACCTCATTAAGGGATATATGTTTATACCTTGTCCTTTCACCGATTTCTCCCTTTTCCACACGCAAGAAAAATTATAACACAAATACTTTTGATTTTAAACTGACGTTGGACTTGCGTCAGAAAAAGTTCTATAATTATACGTTCAGAATCTTTCTTTGTACCTGGCTAAATAGGTAATGATATGAAAATAAGCTGACTAATCGGCAATGCTATGTTTTCCTTTAAAAGAATGTCCACATGATGTCTTTGATAAATTAGCATCAGAAAACCGAAATTGAATAAGCTTAAAGTTTTTGATAAACTGCATTGTTATATAAAACAGTGGGTTCCTTTAATGTCTACGTTTGAATAGAAGCTGTGCATTAATCCTTTGATTTTTCTTGCAAAGTTGCAAAGAGAGATTTTTTTTAAAATCTATTAATAGTAAACAAAACATCAATAACAAAGAGAAAAAAAACAGTTGATTATATAAACGAACAGAAAAGTCTATAGATGTACTTGTAACAATGATGCACATATGGTACCAATACGCATACAAACTTTCGTGAAAATATGAATTTAAAACATGTATAACTAATCACGGGGGAGTAGTTTTCTGTTGTAGTATATTCCAGTGCAATCATGCTTGTACTGATTTTTATTTTACAAAATTCTGAAAATTTCAAGACGTATCGGCTTTTGCGCTTTAATGGTAAGCACATTGGCCTACCCAGTACATTCTTATGCCAAGATGGATGTTTTAATTACTTTGAAAAACACAGCTAAATGCATTCAAATTAAACAACACTGTTTTGAAGCCCATATGTATAGAAGACACTAGCGAAGTACAAATACACATGTGAAGCATTAGCCGTTATAAAAGTAATGTAATTACAAGGCACCTAAATCACCAGAACTTAACATATAAACTAAATGTATAACATGTTTCCACGGGAGACAAAAAACAATGGAATCGATAAAATGATACATGAAAATTACATGTAACTAATTCTTGAACCGTTCAATAATTATAGTACATTGTGGTACTGACATGGCTATATTTGGAATGGAATCTGATTACAGTGCGGCTCCAAGTGCCAACACCTGGATCATTTCTTACGCGTTACCACGTTATATGTGGATGAAATAATTTATACCCAAAAAAAAAGTATTATTTCAACACCTTGTCACATGGAAGCATCATTTGCTGAACAAAAACTCCTACCAACACGAGATATAAAAAACGTAATGAACGTTGCTTTATTAACATTTTTTTCAAATGAAACTGAGAATCTCTTTTCTGAAACTGACAAAGACTTTTGACATGCGGGGTCTTTGTTATAATGTTACAAATTTAAAAGATTAAATTTAAAAGATCGTCATTATTGACCGGCTTAAAGCCTCTAGTTTTTGTGTGAAAAGCAAATGGACTTGCTTTTATGCAGTTGTGGTCTTTGAAACGGCCCCTATTGACTCATCTTCAAAATCGCATTTGATGGTATAGGTTACTGCTCCTTCAAAACTACTAACAGCAATTTTAGTATCCTTTCAAAGAATTAGCATCAATCTTTGGAGTCAATTCTTTTAAATGGTGGTACAATATATACCCTGAAAGGAATGAGCCATGGGCCTCTTATCACAAAAAAACAACAGATACACGTTTATATATGGTTAATATATGGCTCCAGTCCGATTTTATTATGCCTTTACATCAAAATTGTCAATGAACATATTTAAGATGTTTGTCGCACAAATGTTCGATGACCCATTTCCACTGCCATAATTGATTGAAGAGCTTTGAGGAATATTTATCCTGAAAGTTTAACCAAGCATTATTCCGTGCTTATTTTGAAAATCGGTATAATGTTAAACTAGACAAATAAAATCCTTTAAATGATAAGCTTCATTTTCCCCGAGGTTAGCCCGCTCCGGCACCAACACTTTTGAGTTGGAGAAAACATCAAAGCTTTAAATTATCCGTCTAAATTTCAAAATTGTCTAAATCCTAAGGTTCTTCCTACCCCAGACATAGGATGATTATCTTAGTAATAATTTGGTTCCCCAGTTTTGTATTTTTGGTTTTATTGTTCTATGCTCTTCATATTCATATAGTGTTTGGCATTTTCAATATTTTTGGTAGAGCGCCTCTGATGAGTCTTGAATAGACGAAACGCGCGTCAGGCGTAGCAAAATTTATTGTCTGGAACTTTGTTGTCATTTGTATTTCGAACACACGTGAAGGTTAGCACTGCTGGTGGAGTTTTAATTCCCCGAGGTTAGCCCGCTCCGGCACCAACACTTTTGAGTTGGAGAAAACATCAAAGCTTTAAATTATCCGTCTAAATTTCAAAATTGTCTAAATCCTAAGGTTCTTCCTACCCCAGACATAGGATGATTATCTTAGTAATAATTTGGTTCCCCAGTTTTGTATTTTTGGTTTTATTGTTCTATGCTCTTCATATTCATATAGTGTTTGGCATTTTCAATATTTTTGGTAGAGCGCCTCTGATGAGTCTTGAATAGACGAAACGCGCGTCAGGCGTAGCAAAATTTATTGTCTGGAACTTTGTTGTCATTTGTATTAAAAGGTTAAACCAATAATAAATATATATGAATGAATATCAATAAACAGGAATAAAAAAATAAAAGGTAGAAGTCAAAAACATAACAAGCGCCCAAATTTTTGGACATAAAGTCCTTCTCCACGTGCTAAAAAAGATGTGACTACATCCAAAGACGAGAATTTGTTAAAACTACGTTTTCCTTTAAAATAAGTAAAAAATGTATGATGGTTATTTTATACCGCAATTCTTCTACAATGTTTTGAAAGGCATGGACCAATGCATAATGATTTTCAAAACTCTTTGGTATAATTAGCTATATGCATTTATGTGAACATTTTTTGGAATCAAACAATTTTAATTACTGTCGTCATAACTTTATTGAAACATATCGTTTCATTTTCAGCAATTCGAAGTTTTGTTTATTCTTTTTAGTCATGATATAATATGTCTTGCTCTAATTTTTCCAGGAAATAGTATTCAATCCCGTCCTTATCTCAGACGGTACCAGTCGCCACGACATGAAACAGGGCGAGTTGAATGACTGCTGGTTTCTATCGACCCTCTCCGCCATAGCAGAAAAACCACAGTTGATGGAAAAGGTTCGTTTTAGCATCTAAATATTGAATGAAGCTTCCGAGGTTTATTTGTTCTATCGCTAAGCATTTTTATATAATTTCCATATCAGTTTTCCTATCGGGGATATCAAATACCTTGGGACGCATTATGTAAAATAGTTTCACATAAAAGTATTAATTGATTTTCATAATTTAGAAAATGAAAAGGTATTCAAATGTGATAAAAACTACTAATTGCTTTTAAATTTTAATGCAAATCCATGTACATACACGCTCTATGAGCACCAAAACAATCAATGTAATACCATGACAATTATTCTATGGGACAAAGCAGATCAAATTAAACGATTGTTTTAATTCATGTTATCTAAACATTCTGGAACCTTTATAAAAATAGAAATTCCTAATCATCGATTACAAAATATTATGTTTTTGCAATTGATTACTTTCCCAAATATCTAGAAGCATACTCTCCGCCTTTTACTTGCAGTGGGGGTAAACACGTGTATAATAAAAGGGTCATGTCTGAAATTAATTACAAGCTCCATTTGAAAAGAGCGATTCCTTATTTTTCCCATTACATTCGGTATGCCCAACAATGTGACGATTTTGCACTTTTATCTCAGCCATTTGATTTTTTTTGTATCCCCGACAATTTCAATTTGTTTAACGAATTTTCCTCGAGTAAGAGACCGTTAGCATTAGACTTAAGATTTACCAGTGAGATCATCCAAGTAGCTAAAAAAATAATGTGCTTATAATAGTCCATTCAAGTGTAAATATTAGGCCCACTGTATAAATTTCAACAAAATCTTGCAATTCACATTCAGCACCACTGATAAACTTTACTTTTACTTTAACTTTATTCATTTATGCATGTGCATTGCGGATTTTTTTCTCCGAATTTAAATTTACAGTAAAAACACGTTGATCAGGATTGACATTTATGTTTCAGATTATACCAGCTGATAATACGTTTGGAACTGCAGCCTATAATGGCAAGTTTCATTGCCGCTTCTGGCAGTTTGGCAAGTGGGTGGATGTTTATATTGACGATTTGTTGCCTACTGTGAATGGTGATATCTTGTTTGCTCATTCTTCGGATCCTACTGAATTCTGGGTGTCATTAGTTGAAAAAGCCTATGCAAAGTAAGCATAAAACAATCAACTAAAATGAGTTAAAAGAATCTCAAATTGTTACAAATATAGTCCTTTTGACTTTTTCAAATGAATTGCTAAAAAGTAAAAACCTAGCAGCACACTAAGAATAAATATCAATTGGAAATTGGTTTTATAACTTTTATCAACAGACCAAAAAGAGAGTACAATTCAGGTTGCCCGAAGACACCTTGAACTGAATGTTGATTATTATAAATTTTCAAACGCTAAAATTGAGTTTAAACAAATGCAACCTTATGAAAAATAGTGACATCACCGGCTTGAAACCGAATAAGTATATCACCAATAACATATAACTACAAAACGAGCGGTAAATTGCTCCAAAAAGGAACAATTGATTATTTAAAACAAATCCATTCATGTTTTAGATTAAATAAATCGTACGAGGCCTTAGAATACGGTTTTGAAGCTGACGCTTTTACAGACCTGACCGGTGGACTAGCTGAGTGGTACACTCCTGCTGATTTAAGGGAGGAGGACTTCTACCTCATCCGAGCGGCCTACCAATGTGGAGCTGTTATTGGATGTCTAAGCATTGTAAGTGTCCATGGTAATTCGTGTCACTGTTGTGGTTGTGAAGAAATGATAGGCCTATTTTAGAGTTTAAATATTTTTGTAGCATTTTATCTCCTTTTATTTTATGCTTTGGTACTTGATTTTAGAGTCCTTTTTATTGCTTCGCATTAAGACTTTACTATCTATGGACATGATTCTTTTATTTATAAAAAATAGATAAACTTTATAAAATGTTTTTTTTTAATTAAAATATAGATCTGCGTCATCACCTCAAGTAAAAAGCAAACGAATAGGTGTTATACCACAATGATAGCAATAAAACCTTTCAAGTCAATTTATAGGTTCATCTTTTTCTGTTTATAAATATTCTGATATATTCGCTGGTTTTGTATTATTCAAAAATGCTTTATTTTCTGACAAATACCATGAAATAAATAGAATTTGACAATCATGCATTTGGTACAAAATAATTGTACATTTTGTATAGAGATATGGGTACAGTTTCGTTTCTACATAGGTTCTTCAGTTATTATGATCCACAAAATCAGCAATCTCATTAAGGAGTCATAAAGTGCTGCGGCTCCGTAGATGAATAAATCTGCGTTTGATAAACGGCGTCTATTGTTCATATTTGTAACAGAAGATTTTGATACAGTTGTGCGAATACTTGATTGTTTGCATCTGTCCACACTGTTTACTGTATGAAACATATTATACCCCCACTCGTAAGAGAGGGGGCTATATTGCAATCACCTTGTCCGTCCGTCCGTCCGTCTGTCCGTCCGGTTCAATTTCTCTGCTTCTACTGGATGGATTGGTTTCAAATTTGGTACACAGCTTCAGCATGATGAGTTATACTATGCCTACCCTTTCCAGGTCAGTCCATCATCTACTTCCTGTTTTCCAAGCCGACTTAGACTTTTTTAGGGAAAAAAATTGAAATGTGAAATTTTTCGTAACAGATTGCTCGGCTTCTACTGGATGGATTGGTTTCAAATTTTGTACACAGCTTCAGCATGATGAGTTTTGCCGTGCCTCCCCTTTCCAGGTCAGTCCATCATCTACTTCCTGTTTTTCGAGCCGACTTAGACTTTTAAGGGTAAAAAATTTGAAAAGTGAAATTTTTCGTAACAGATTTCTCGGCTTCTACTGGATGGATTGGTTTCAAATTTGGTACACAGCTTCAGCATGATAAGTTATACCGTGCCTCCCCTTTCCAGGTCAGTCCATCATCTACTTCCCGTTTTCCGAGCTGACTTAGACTTTTTATGGGTCAAAAATAGACAATTTTTCGTAACAGATTTCTTGACTTCTAGAGAAGGGATTGATTTCAAATTTGGTGTACAGCTTTAGCATGATGAGTTGTACCGTGCCTCCCCTTTCCAGGTCAGTCGGTCATCTACTTCCTGTTTTCTGAATGGCCGAGTGGGGGCATGCTTAGCACGACTTAGTGCAACCCCTTGTTGTGTTTTACTATATATACTATTTGTCCCTATTGCTTAATTGTGTGATGTTTTTGTTGGAAATGGAATTGACATTACCTATTGTTGATTAAGTTTCAATTTTCAAGTCAATAGAATTCCCGCTCAAAAATCAGATACAGATAATAAATCTATTTTCTAGACATAGTTTGTTTCCATCCAATATCTGGGAGGTAATTTTGCTCCATAATGGAATAGATAAGACTTTTATTGACCTAGGTTTTAAAAATGTAACAATGATAATGCCTTCAAGGATAGTTTTAAATTTTTATCGATGTTCATGCTATAAAATTTCCATATTGGAAAAATATTCGAAGGTGTTTTTTTTTTATTCCTAGACGATGTGCTGCATAGTTCTTATCATAAGTTGATTTTACGTTTTGTATATAAAATCTTTTTATTATATGCTAAATGCTAAATATTAATGCTTTAAATAAAGGTATTAACAATAAGCCGACTTTGGAGGTAAAATCTCAAATGTCCATGAGAAAGAACAAAACAAGGAAAACATACCAAAAAAGTGAAGATCGCAATGGTCCTGACTTGGAACAGGCATTTTAAAAGAAATGATGGGTTAAACCAGATTTTATGGCGCACCGTAGCTTACTTATAATATCAGGCTGACAAAGCAAAAAAAAAAAAAAAAACAATGTGGACAACAAATCTATGACATTATAAGAATTGTTCACGTATACCATTTAGGTCAGTGACTTCTAAGACTGAAAGTTCCAACATATAGAAGAATAATATGATATCAATTCTCATCTAAACGGATTTTGCTGTCCATTTGTTGTCATTTCATCGTTTGTTGAGTATGATATAGTGAACTTGAGAATTTGATCCTCTCTATATATTAGACCATTGTAGTCTTTGGCTCGTTTAATTTCACCATCAGCGATTGTTATTGTTTCCTTTCTGGAAGTTTTATTTTTCATTTGGGTGTATATTACTTGGTGTAACTTTTTGATGAAAAATAAGTTAGTATCCCCACTGTGTCATTCAATTCATTACAATGTAGTTCAGTTTAAATTTTCATAGTTTGCGTTGCTTAGAACTGTTTAATTGTGGTTTTGCTGTCATTAAAATCAAAACGTTTAATATTGATAAAGATCAATTATTAATAGTCACAGTACTTTGACATCGCTGTGTTTGGTTTCTATTAAAAATTCATAATCTTTAATATTTTTAACTCGGTTAAAAAACTTTTAAGAAAAAGGAAACTAAGTTTTTGTTAACATTTCTATCGAATAATTCTAAAAAGCAAGGATGGGTGAATCGTTTATGTATTATAACTATTGCGCAATTCTAAAAAAGCATGGTGACTATAAATAAATAAAATGTCTGGTTGTCTTTTGTCTATTCTGGTAACGCGCTGTTTCGTGACTATTTCAAGACGAAATTATAATAAAGTTTCCGTGACAGAAGAATAAGTACAAAGGATACAAATAAATAAGTCATTCAACTCAATCACACAGACTATAACAGTAAAAATCATATAAATCATATAAACTGAAGCTTTTGATTAAACCGTTCCTTAATAAATCTGGTTTAATCTGGTCTTGTTACTTTTTATCTACATGAATTAAGAGAAAGACAGTTGCCTTTCAGTAAACCTTAGAGGTAAAGAACCATTTGTTTGTGTACATCATGGAACATTAAGACTGACATCCTGGGTTTTTTTCTAAATCGTCTGCGAAGTGTTGCAAAGCGACATTGCAGTTGGAGTTGACATGTGTGTTGTTGTCTCATGTTCATTTACTCCATATCCTTTCGTGGATTATATAAGGATCACAGTGACACTGTAACAACCCGTTATGCAATCAGCATGACTTTTCCAATTAACTGGGTTTTTGTTTTGTTTTGGTTTGTTTGTTTGGTTTTTTTGGGTGGTTTTTTTTTTTTTTTTTTGGGGGGGGAGGGGTTTGCTGTCTTACAAAATCTTTTCTCACAGTTGTTTTGATAACCATAGATTTATATGCTGCAATATCCTGGTATAAAGCAATGCCCGCTTCTCCTCAACTTATTTAAGAATAAAAATACACCAAAATGCAGTCGACATATGTCTTCCATCTAAACGACCACAATTTTGGTTCTCGAGCCACAATGTGTTTTCGAACATCATATTTCAAGACCACAATCTTGGTTCTCGAGCCACAATGTGTTTCCGAATATCATATTTCGTGCATACGTTGGTAATATGTGTCCTTGTGCATCATGTTGCGCTACATAACATAACATAATGAAGTAAAATTTAAAAATTGTACGAAGTAAAGACACTGGAACGTTTGGCATTGCAGCAAAGTATACCAACCTTCAAATTTATGTTTTATCGAAGTTCTTTGGCATTGCAGCAAAGTATACTAACCTTCAAATTTATGATTTGTCAAAGTCCTTTGACATTTCGGTTCTGCTGAGTCAATTTCAATTGTATATTTATGATAAAGAAAATTTGTAACTTGTGTAAAAAAAACTTTGAAGAAAACTATTTTAAGTTTTTTGTCAACGTTTCTATAATATTTTTTTTAAATCAAGAATGGGTGGATATTCATGTGTTAGAACTATTGTTCAGTTCAAACAAAGCATGATGACTGTAAACAAATAGAATGTCTGGTTTTCTAGTGTTTAATCTTGTATTGCGCTGTTTCCTATTGGGAAAGGCGTATTTATAAATGGTATCCATAACAGTAGAAAAGAGGATAAAGGATTCAACTAGTAAACAAGTCATTGAACTACAAAAATTGTAAATTCTACAAAAGTAGAAATAAAAACCTTATAAACTGAAGCTTTTGATTTATTCGTCCATAAAATCTGGTTCTATCTAGTAATTTTATTTTGACCATCAAGTGAAGGACAATCTGTTTTTGTACATCATGACATTGTAGGGTCATTTTGTCATTTCATTGGTCTTGCTGCCTCATAAACATATTTGTCACAGTTTTTGGACAACTAATGAGTGTCTATATGCAGTAAAATAAATTAGAAAATGTGTGACTGTTTAGTGAAAGAGTGTCTTAATTTTGGCAAAAAGCTTTCTCCTAAAGTACCGTACAGTGCTATATAAGCAACTAATCTTCATATATGAAAACAATAATTTTAAAGGGACATAATCCACAATTTTGGTTCTCGGCCTACAATGTGTTTTCGATTTTATATTCCATCCGTACAATGTATTCCTGTGCACAATTTTGCACAAATTCAATTCTGTTTTGTCAAACGGTGTCGGTTTATGATATACAATATAAAATAGAAAACGTTTACGTTAGTTAATTAGTTATTGTTTTACTCCCAAGCAGCACGATTTCGGCTATATCCGGGAGATGAACATGAAATTGGTGATACAATGAACATGAAATGATGATGAAGTGCAGGAAATTGGGACACAAGCCCCCGCCAATCGGGAAGGAGATTTTTTACTGCCACTTGAAAAAGGAGTGATGGGTAGGGGCGGGAAATTTAGCCTCCTGCATGGGGATCCTACGGGTCCTACTCTTACCGAAACCTGCAGCAGGGTTCTTTAACGTGCGAGGAACGTGACGTTTTTCCCAACACGGTGCACCACTATGATTTGCGGTCAGGTTTTTCGCATTATCGCCTGACGACCCCGCATCTCTCGATGTCAGGGCTGCCCCCTTCAACCACTGGGGCACACATCCCAGTCGCTTTGTGGGCAAAGCGGCCTGACTCGATGTCAGGTTTTTGAGCGCTCTTTAGTGGACTTTTACCGATAATCTTAGCGCTGCTGCGGGCCTATTCGTCACCCGGAACCCGCATGGGTACGTTTACGTTATATAAAGTTAAACTCTGGAACGTTTGGTAGTGTAACTTTTGTTTTTACCAAACAATATACTACGCTTCACATTTTAAGTTTTTGTGTATACTCAAAGGTCTTCTCATAAAAATATCAGATCGAATGGAATTGGCATGCATTGCTCGGTCTGTGTCTTTAAAATCAATGGTCATCAACTCGAGTTTTATGTTAACTTGTTGAATTTGATAATTAATTTTTCAATAGACATTTCTCTTACATCTCGAGTCCATTGTTCTACCAGGCAGATGATCTGAGCCTCATCATCACTCCAAATACCGTTCTAATGTGTCAACTCTATTACTATACTTTAACTATTACTGCCTAGCCTTTAAGTCACAGAATGTCCTTTATAGAAAACAAGACTAACACGAGGGAGTGGTGTTGCGTGATGATACGCCAGCAATTTTAATTAGTGTTTTTCACCCTAGATGGTTTGTGGTTCATTAGCTTTGGGTCGCCATAAGGTTAAATAACTTTGAATAGAGGCGAATCGCCACTAGTTCGAATATGAGCTAGGGTTATACATGTTATAACTGATATGTTTTATCATTTCGAATATTAACAAGTCGACAAATAAGCAATCCATCGCAGAAAAATAATGATAGAATTATTTACTTAACACTATTAGCTGCTGTAGTTTTTTTAAAGATTTTATCAGTTTTCCAGCTGTCGGATTTTTGAAACATGAAAAGATGGCAGTACCTCTCCGAGAAACGGTTACTATATTTGTTTAAACGAAACAATGAAATTTCCATACTCCTATTAAAAGCATCTAAGCTATTTATTTTTTAACAGAACAGTGATATACAAAAAAATCTACAACAGCTAAAAATAATTGTACAATTTACAATTTGAGCGTGTTATAAACTGTATGGGGGAGCGATGTTTTTATTTACATCATCATAAATGTAAATGTTTTAGTAGATTTAAAAAAACAAAATGTAATGATATCACAAATGTAAATATTTTAGTAGATTTTTTTCTTCCTGAACATTGTACATATAAAATATAATGGTGTTCTGCAATTCTGTAGGGTAGATATGTAAAGGTAAGCTTTTCTTTTGAATGGTCTGGTTTTGTTCAGCCTTTCGAGTCATATACAAATAAACCAGTTTGCAAACAAATCATTTTTCTTTCACTGGCACTGTACCATTTTCATATTTCTAATATTCATCGATGTCATTAACTTTTTCATGTTTTTTTTTGCTTTTCTTTTTTTGTTTGTTTGTTTTGCAAATCCTGCTAAGACTAAATAAAATGCTTGCTTTATTCATTATATGGAATGACTGCTACAATTTTATCTAATAATATATATAGCTAGAAATTTAATACTTACAATTTATTATAACACTGATTTTTTTTTTAAATATATGGAATGCAATTGCATCATTTTATTATAATATGCACAATTGCCAACTGATATATACATGACAAGAAAGAAGCAGAGGTACATGTACAAATGGGGCATCCGAATGTCAAAAGTCCGAAAGGGCATAGAAAAACAATAAACACCAACAAACACAACACAAAGAAACAGACAACAACAAAAACACAAAAGCAACTGAATAGCAATCAAAAACGTAATCTCAAGTCGTAACGAGAGTGAACTCATTTTAATTACATATTCAGTAATTAGAATTATGATGGCAGTAAGTTATACAAACACCTAGTTATACAAAAAATGCATTGATCATATTTTGACGCTTTGTTTTTTTTTGTAAAGTTAACACTTTATTGCATCTGTACATGCTGTGTTTTGGTGACTGCCTACGACAACATACTCCTTGTTCATGATTCTTTCTTATAAAAAAAATTCAGAAACGTAAATTAAAGAAGCCCTCCTCAAAATTTGAATTTTTTTTCTTTGATGATTAAAAAAATATTTAGTTTTTGCTTCAACTGTCTGGAAATAGAATATTCCTGGTCCTAACGTTAGTACTATGTCGTACTAACAATATGAATTTCAGAGCGACAGTCAAGACAGTTAAAATAAATAGAATCTATTTTGATGAAATACATCGCTTGAAACTTGGTTAAACATTTTTTTTTTCAAATGGCATAACATGCTCAGCTATGAGAGTTGTAATCACTAAACCGAGTTACAATTCTTAGTTCTAAAGAAAGTTTCAGTGGCTACGACAGATTTTCAATCGCAACAACAGGGGGCGGAAAGTGTTTGCTTCACCTCCGTACTTCTTTTTGTCCAAACTTGATTTCTTGGTCCATGATCGAATCTCACAAAACGCATATTTAATTTTGAGTAAATGAAAAGGTAAAAAAGTAAGAGACCTAGAGCCACGTCATTGAAGTCTTCTACATTTATATTCGAGAAGCATCTAAAATGCCGCATTTGAATCTTTTATTGAAGTGCTAGTTCATCACAGTTAGAAATTGATTCTAAAATTATAACGAAATCAAATTTCATTAGTTTAAATATATTAAAATTGATAATTTTCTATTTTTTCAGGACAAAGGTGACCGAGATGAAAGAGATAAGAAAGGCATGGTATCAAACCATAGCTACGTTATAACAGGGGTTGAAGAAATCCCCTACTTACAAAATACAGCCAAAATAATCCGGATGAGAAACCCATGGGGTGATACAGAATGGAGTGGTGCTTGGTGTGATGGGTAAGTCAACCTAAACACCGATACAAATTACAGAAAATTCCTTCTTTTATACTGGTACATTTTGTATTATTTCGTGCGTGAATTTTTGTTTTTGTTTTTTTTTGTTATTCATTCTAGCCTAAAATATTTAAGGGATTACATGAAAAGGAAAATTATTTTTCCTTTGCTCAAATTCGTTACTCCAGAGCGTGTGGGACTTACATCGATTTCCTTAGCAGAGCGACACGTCTGACGAAAAAATTGCTCACACAGGGTTATGTTGCTCCTCGGTTGCTGTCTTCACTCAAGAAATTTTACAGAAGACTTCATGCACTTGTAGACAAATATGGGATTTCGATCTCTCAGATGAGTGCAGATGTTGGTTTGTCATAGGGTTTTGTTTTGTCTTCCTTTACCGGATTTGACACGCTGAATGGACTATTGGCAACGCGACGGGTGTGCTATAGCAAGCAGGAACTGCTTACTCTTCCGGAGCACCTGAGTTCACTCTTGTTTCGACTGGAGTTCGCGTTGTTGATTGATGTTCAGTTGTTTTGTGTTTCCATGTTTTACATGTTGTCTGTTTTTGTCCCGTTCTTGTTGGTGTTAACTGGTTTTGTCTCTGCCCTTTCGGACTTTTGATATTCGAATATCCCATTGGTACCTCTGCTTCTTTAAATCAAATTCTCTAAATTTTATATCGAATTGGCCTAAATGAAATGCGCAGTGTAATAAATATAGAAGACATGTTTATTTAGTTATTTGGCAATGTAAAAAATAGCTCTTTTTAACGCAAATTTTTAGAAAAAATTTTTAAACCTGTTAAGCCTGTTTCATTTTCAGGGGTGACGAATGGACCCATGTTCCTGAATCTGTGCAAATTGAATTAGAGTTAAAAACCCAGGATGATGGCGAATTCTGGATGAATTATAAAGACTTTAGAAAAGAATATTGCAACATGATAATTTGTAATCTATCTCCAGATTTTGACCATGATGGAATAAGCGACAAAGCAGGTATGATGGTTATTACACAATAACCTATTCATGTCAAAACAAAATGATAAGAGTTTTTACTTTTTACCAAACAGTGACAACCTCGTGAATGGCACAGACAGATTAAACCAGGTTTTAGGACTTTTTCACTGCAGTAAAAGATTCTGTTAGTATTTTAACAATATTTCTTTGAAAAATAAATATATTACGGGAGTCGTTAAGTTAGAGTAATGGGCCGGTCATTTATCTTGAAGGAGGCTTGGGTTTTTTTATCTGGTCAGAAAAAATAATTCTGCTCAGAGCATCGAAAATGTTTTCCTTCTTCAGAATATTTTGTCTTTGCATCTGGTACCAGAATATTTTCATCACAATTCAGATGCAGAAAATATTTTGTAGTAAAAACAAGCATCCACCTTTAAGTTAATTGATCGGCCTTTTAAGACTTTAATTTATACTCTAGGAGTGGTCTAGCAGAGCTTGTCATTTAAGTAAAGTATATTTTTGTTTGTAGTGTTTATTTTGTTGCTAAGTCTTTTAAATGTAAAATTAATATGCCTTTCATTTAGAATACATTATTGTTACCGTTGAATTTCAAAAGATGTCTTGTATTGTTATGAACGATTGATTTTACTTCGCTCATTTAACATGTTTAAAATATGTATCCGATGTGAAATCAGTAATATATTTTATACAAAATTCCCTGGAGGCATAAACTTTCTGCATTATTCATAATTGAGAATTACAAAAAAACTCGTCTTAATAAATTATATTATAATAAAAGCACTAAATTAATTTATATTCTGTCTCGGTAGCTAAATACTGTTCCATATATAGTTATATGGCCTGTGGGACATTTTCTTTCCTTAATTCAAAATTGAGTGCACTAATACCAACGTTGATTTACATCAAAGTTTGAAACAAACCAAAAAATCAATCAAGTGAATTTCAAATACAGCTTAAAATGTTAATATTTGAACAGAAACTCTCAAATTCTATAAACTTTCAATGACCTTTTCAATGCAGTCTCGCATTTCTGGCTGTTCCCGGAAATTACTTAGATTTATAATAAAAGACTTGCGTCAGGAAAGAAATGTCATTAATTTTTACAGCGATTAGGCATGTTAAGATATTAAACCGTTTTATCGATTAATTGATTACATAAACAAAAGCTCGGAGTAGAACTACGCTAATATTTGGATTTCAAGTGCTTTAAGGAAAGGTTGTTCTTCCTCTGGTTAAATGGGGCAACCACTGCAGTCGGCTATTAAAATTCCTGAACCCATCCATACCTCGACTTTTTTCCTATTGGGCATTGTTGTGTCCCAATCCAACTTCATTATGAATTTTATGATCATTCTATCACTGCATTATCCAAGTTTGTGCTTCTTCATTCCTTAAAGCATGCGTATTACATCGAGTTCAATATTTTTTTACTTATAGGATAATTAATTGGGTCGAGTGAATAACCAAAATATGATCACGAGTCGGTGAACGCACACAGATTTATACGAGTGCGCGGAACTTGTTCTTGTTCCGCGCACGAGTTAAATCTCAGTGCGTTCCCGCACGAGTGATCATATTTGCTAATATTTTTGTCGCTGAAATTTCCGTTTTTTAAATTCAAAATTGTTTAAAACACCAGGTTTCTTTCCTTGTAATGCACATGGTCGATATCCTCGGTGCTGGATTTGGCTTCCTTGTTCGAACGTTTTGGTTTTGAGTACTTTTCGTTTTCAACAGTTTCGGAATTTGACCTTCCAATATTTTGGTTTAAATGCTACTGATGAGAGGTTACTCCTTGAAATATCGATATATAGCATATCCAAATTAACCGTTCATACCCGCGTTTTGGTATTTGTTATTTTGAAACCACTGGGCGATAACCGCTGCTGGTGGACCAGAGGTCCCCGAGGGTAATCACAAGCCTGGTAGTCAGACTTGTCTGACACGATTTACCATAAAATTTCTAATATTTTTGTCGCTGAAATTTCCGTTTTTTAAATTCAAAATTGTTTAAAACACCAGGTTTCTTTCCTTGTAATGCACATGGTCGATATCCTCGGTGCTGGATTTGGCTTCCTTGTTCGAACGTTTTGGTTTTGAGTACTTTTCGTTTTCAACAGTTTCGGAATTTGACCTTCCAATATTTTGGTTTAAATGCTACTGATGAGAGGTTACTCCTTGAAATAACGATATATAGCATATCCCAATTAACCGTTCGTACCCGCGTTTTGGTATTTGTTATTTTGAAACCACTGGGCGATAACCGCTGCTGGTGGACCAGAGGTCCCCGAGGGTAATCACAAGCCTGGTAGTCAGACTTGTCTGACACGATTTACCATAAAATTTCTAATATTTTTGTCGCTGAAAATTCCGTTTTTTAAATTCAAAATTGTTTAAAACACCAGGTTTCTTTCCTTGTAATGCACATGGTCGATATCCTCGGTGCTGGATTTGGCTTCCTTGTTCGAACGTTTTGGTTTTGAGTACTTTTCGTTTTCAACAGTTTCGGAATTTGACCTTCCAATATTTTGGTTTAAATGCTACTGATGAGAGGTTACTCCTTGAAATATCGATATATAGCATATCCAAATTAACCGTTCATACCCGCGTTTTGGTATTTGTTATTTTGAAACCACTGGGCGATAACCGCTGCTGGTGGACCAGAGGTCCCCGAGGGTAATCACAAGCCTGGTAGTCAGACTTGTCTGACACGATTTACCATAAAATTTCTAATATTTTTGTCGCTGAAATTTCCGTTTTTTAAATTCAAAATTGTTTAAAACACCAGGTTTCTTTCCTTGTAATGCACATGGTCGATATCCTCGGTGCTGGATTTGGCTTCCTTGTTCGAACGTTTTGGTTTTGAGTACTTTTCGTTTTCAACAGTTTCGGAATTTGACCTTCCAATATTTTGGTTTAAATGCTACTGATGAGAGGTTACTCCTTGAAATATCGATATATAGCATATCCAAATTAACCGTTCATACCCGCGTTTTGGTATTTGTTATTTTGGTTATTCATGAGACCTAATTAATTATCGTATTTATTACATAGATAAAATGCCGCTATTTAATAGTTTTTAATAAATTTATTTGAATGGCGTATGAATTTAGACCACAGGAGTCATGCCGACAACGCAATACAATTCACGACGATATATTTTTGTTATTTCACACTGTGAATTTACCAGGTTTTATTTCACTGGGAAAAATCGGTATTTCATATGCATCTATGTAATAATTATTTAATCCTAATGCACGTTGATCATTTAAGTCCGATATTTGTTATTATACTCGTTAAGGATTTTTTTATTCAATTTTTGTATTCAATTCATATTGACAAAAACACAATTATTTACCTTCTACTTGGTCCATATAATGCAGATGATTATAAAATAAAAATATCGGAGTTCGTAAAAAAATTGAACTCAATGCGCGTGTTGCTATCAGTGTAGTTAGCAATATAACATTCAAGTTTTTTTTTATCATTATAAATTTCTCACGTGGTTTTTTTGTCTATCGTTTTTATGTAAATGTAAAAGCTTAAAAATCCTCAGTAAAACCTGTAACTGTGAAAAAAATATATACATATTTCGATCAAATGAAGTGTGCTGGTCGTGGGTTGTAATACGGAAGATCTTATTACTTTCCGTGGGAAAAGGAGCTCATTCTTGTTTTATCTAATGGTTAAAAGCTCTTAACAAATAATGTGTCGCTGACTTGCGTTTCCTTATGGTTCATATATCATTTTGGGGGTGTTGCGATTTGAATCCTTCTTGGTATTTCTCTCATAATTGCCTTACAACTTGGAACAGAACTATTAATTAGCTAATACATTTTCCGTTTTAACGAAGAGAAAACGTTTTCATTTGTTATGTTATACATAAAAGGAAATAGTGTCTGCCGTTAAGCGATCTAGTTGTTTATTCAGCCTCATTTTGACTTTATAGTTTCCTCTTCTGTCGTTTCCTTGTCTGTTATATCCTTTCATAGCAATAAATGAAATGAATTGTGTCTAGAGTTTAGAGGGTTAAAACAGGAACGTTCCCTTAGTTATAACCATATAAATACCTGGTTTCGAATTCCTGTTTTTATGTATAGCATCATTGACTAGAGGAATTTATGCACATCCATCAGATATACAACAACACACTATCTGTAAGTTCACGTGACTGATCCAGAGGAGGGTTCTTTGGGTTAGAATCCCACTTTACTAAAAGAATTTGTTAATTTCGAGCAAAATTTCGTAAAAAATTGACAGGAATTGGTCTGATACCCCCATTTTTGTACTGGACTCCATCGTCACAATGTCAGGGGTCATGTGTCCATTTCTCCCTTTAAAAAATCTGCAAAGTTGTTAATTGAGTCTTCTCCTATAATATCTCTTTAAATTAACAACTCTGTTTTTTATTTGTTATGCAAATTTACTTTGTCTCTCTTCACCGTTATTTATATAGATTTTTTTCTATTTTTCAGAATATCAAATTAACCTGTATGGGCGATGGGTACGAGGCGTGAATGCTGGAGGCTGGTTGGAATGTGAAAGTTTTTGTACTAATCCGCAATATGTGCTAACTCTTCATACCGATAGTATGTTTTTCTTGTTTTTATTGTTAGAAGAATGTGTTGTTTCAAATATAATAACAATTTCACTGGTAGAAAGAAGCAGAGGTACCAATGGGGTATCCGAATATCAAAAGTCCGAAAGGGCAGAGACAAAACCAGTAAACACCAACAAGAACCGGACAACGAGCCTGTTTTCTAAAACTACTTTGTATCAATGATAAAGTGTCACCATCATAGAAAGTAATTGAGTGATCAGTTTTTGTACCCCCACTCGTAAATTAGGGGGCTATATTGCAATCACTTTTCCGTCCGTATCAAACTTTCGTAACAGATTTCTCGCCTTCTACTGAAGGGATTGATTTCAAATGTGGTACATGGCTTTAACATGATTTGTACCACGCCTTCCCTTTCCCGGTCAGTCGTGCATCCACTTCCAGTTTTATGAGCCGACTTAGACTTTTTAAGGGTAAAAATAGACAATTTTTCGTAAATAAAGGTAACAGATTTCTTGGCTTCTACAGAAGGGATTGATTGCAAATTTGGTATACAGCTTAAGCAAGTTGTATAGTGCCTTCCCTTTTTAGGTCAGTCGGACATCAACTTTCTATTTTCTGAATAGTTGAGTGGGGGCGGGGGTATCCTTAGCACGACTAAGTGCAACCCCCGTTTTTTTTAATCTATCACAATCAAATAATAAGTTACTTGTAAGATTTTCACACACAGCCAATGACAGCCATTTTATGTTTTGATCATAAGCATCAAGAATTTGAAAATCTATCCCTTTAAATTAGGATGGTCAGCATCAATAGAAAGAACAAACCTGTGCTTGTTAGGCTTGCTGGTATGGAAAATACTGTAAACCAACTTATTTTCGCGATCGATTTCTCGGATTTCGCGAGGAACAGAAATTCGCGAAAGTAAATCGTCGCGAAGTAACTCATTTCATTAGTAGTTTAATGGTTTTTACGAGAAATCGCGAAAATAAATAGCCTCTAAATAGCCCTATAGCACTTAAACGCGAAATACTGTAGTCGCGAAAATAAATTGGTTTACAGTAGTCCGACAACCATTACCGATAATATTTTACCTTTACTGGTCAAATTCCCCGATTTTCTTACTTTCTAACTCTGTTTAATTATGTCTCCCCTTCCCAGAAGGGGGAGACATATTGTTTTTGTGTCAGTTCTTCTTCTTCTTATTCTTCTTCTTCTTCTTCTTCTCATACAAAGCGTGTCCGGGCCATAACTTTTTCATCCTTTGAGATAGGGCTTTGATATTTGGCATGTGGATGTATCACCATGAGAGGATGTGTCGCGTACCAGAATGACCTTCATATGACCTTGAACTTTGACCTCAAGGTCAAATTATTGCTAATTTTACATCCCAAGTGTTCCGGGTCATAACTTTTTTGTTCTTTGACATAAGGCTTTGATAATTGGCATGTGGATGTATCACCATGAGAAGATGTGTCATGTACCAGAATGACCTTCATATGACCTTGTCCTTTGACCTCAAGGTTAAATTAATGCTTATTTTACATGGAAAGTGTGTCTTTGCCATAACTTTTTTTGTTCTTTGGCATAGAGCTTTAATATTTAACATGTTGATGTATTACCATGAGATTATGTGTGGCGTACCAGAATGACCTTCATATGACCTTGACCTTTGACCTCAAGGTCAAATTAAAGCTAATTTTACATGCAAAGTGTGTCCTGGTCATAACTTTTTATCCTTTGATATTTGGCATGTGGAAGTTTCGCCATGAGACGATGTGTCGCATACAAGAATGACCTTCACATAAACTTGAACTTTGACCTCAAGGTCAAATTAATGATCTTTTTACATCCAATGTGTTCCAGGCCATTACTTTTTTGTTCTTTGACATAGGGCTTTGATATTTAGCATGTGGATGTATCACCATGAGACGATGTGTCCTGTACCAGAATGACGTTGACCCCAAGGTCAAATTAATACTATTTTATGTGCAAAGTGTGTCCTGGTCATAACTTTTTATCCTTTGATATTTAGCATGTGGATGTTTCGCCCCGAGACGATGTTTTGCGTACCAGAATGACCTTCATATGACCCTGACCTTTGACTTCAAGGTCTAATTAATGCTATTTTTACACATAAAACATGTTTGGGCCATATATATTTCAATTCTATTCAAAAGGCTTTGAATTTTCACATTTTAATGTGTCAACATGGGAACAATGTGTAACCAACCTTAATGACTTTGACCTGTGACTTCAATGTCAAATAAATGCTAATTTAACATGCAAAGCCTTCCAGGTCATAACTTTTTTATCCTTTGACATAGGGCTTTAGGATGTAGATGTATCATTATTTAAAAAAATGTTGTACAATGTATGTCATTGTGACTTTGACCTTTTGACCTCAAGATTGAACTTATTCAAGGAAGGGGAGACATCAGTTTTAGTGCGCTAAAACAGTTTTTCCTAGTTAATATTAAAAAAAACTCCACTACTCAATGCTTTTGAAATACAAAACTGCTCAGAAAATATATTTATTATATACTTAGCTTGATGAATTAGCTTCCTTCAACCAACTATCACATAAACAGTAATGTCCTTAAATAGTAGTTTGAAAATTAAAGATATAATTAGAAGTCAATAAAATACTTTTCTCTCTATAATTACAACAAAATGAACTATTTGTGTAGTAGTAAATGACTAATATAGAAATAGTCATTAGTCCCATGTACTTTATCAAACGTGTAGTGACATTGAACTTATACCTATATATAATCAAATCCTTTTATATTTCTATTTTTCAGTTAGTGTTCAGAGGCGTTTTAATGGTCGTCTTCCTCTTGTAGTTTCCCTTTTACAAGTCTTCCATAGGCAGCATAAAATGGACGGTGGCGAATTATTTGCAATCGGATTTGAAATTTTTCAGGTAAAGCACGACGATTTGTTTTTGGATTGCAGATCATTGGGACGTATAAATGTTTTCCTTGAAATATAGAAAGTCACGTATGACCCAAAAACTGCAATATTCACAATTAAGATTATTTTGCTGTTAGGTTATTCTCTTTACATGAGGCAGTATGTGTTCTTAGACAAATAGTAAGCATCAGTTTTTCAGATCAGTACAATGTTGGTTTTTCATAAAGTTAAGCACTATCTGGATTTACCGAAAATGACACATTTTTAATTTGTTATTTGCAACGTTTCGGGTGTGTTGCGCTTTTTATACCTGTTTCTGAGTTAACCAAAGAAATCTATGATTTTATTAGCATCATTGTATACTAAAATAAAACCATATATTCACTATAATTTTTCCACTTTAGTTATTCTCGAAGCCAACTGTAGGAATGAACAAAGTTTTCTTCGACCGTACGGACCCATTGATGCCAGAAAATGAAGAAACTTATGCTGAATACCGTGAAACATCGGGTCGTTTCTTCTTAGATCCAGGTCAATATCTCCTAGTGCCAACAACACAACAAAGTCATCAACAACGGTCATATCTCATCCGAATGTTTAGTGTCAGTAAAATGGAATGTGTGTACGTATATTTATAAGGAAAAGAATATCAAGATTTATTTCTCTTTTTTCTCTTTTTTTTTTATTTGACCGTACGGACCCATTGATGCCAGAAAATGAAGACATTTCATGTTCATGCTTTGAAGAATGAAAAAAAAACTTTTGAAGATGATCTCTTTTAGACCGAAACGATAGCAAGTAGCAGATTAAAAAAATAAAAGTCTTCGATTGGATTAAATTAATTGATGATTCCAATGGCTACTTTTACTTAAAACTACTATTATCTGTCCTTATAAACATATACATTTTCGGTTTATGGTACATAAGTTAAGTTGTTGATGTCCCATAGATAGGTACATCGTTCTTCCTTTGTTTTAGTTTTTGTCTTGTTAGTTTATATAATATCTTTACTCAAATGTTGTTAAGTCGTAGCGGTATTGTACATATTACATATTTATCTTTTCAGTCCCCTCTCTAATGTAATAGAAGGTCTGGGAGATGACACTGGCACGCCATCAACATTTCAGCGTCCAATTTCTAGGCCAAAATGACATATAAATATTCAATTTACTCTAAAAAAGATATTTATATCCACACATTTATATATGGCACGGATGAGAAAGAGAAAACAATACCAATAAAAGACCATTTATGACACAAATAAACCTCAAGCCATACAACTGAGAGGTCAAAGGTGGAAAATGAAGGAATCCACGTCCTGGACAGAGAAGTCAAAATAATCCTAGGTCAGGCCAGGACGCGATGGCTTTATAATATAAGGGTGTGGAAATGTTAGTTCTTACATTGAAGTTCAACTGAAAATCAAAGGACTTGGAACTTGACAGCACTTTTGACTCATATTTTTTACGATTGAGCAGTATTCGAAAAGCATTAGCATTTTTTGCTAACTGTTGAACATTGTTTTTTTGCAATCGAACATGTACAATGAGTTCGGGTTTTATATAAAGTTGACTTCTCACAAAATTGTATACTAGTAATATGCATACTACCAAAAAGTAAACAGAGGTAGGTGAAAGGAAATAGCCGATTTATTGTATGGGAAATTGAAATCAACACTAACACGCTGGAATAGTGTACAGAAAAACAGTCTTTGATATTAGAGGAACAAAAAACCAGCATTAAGAATCACTGTGTTTTACTTATACTGCTGTCATAGAACAACTTTGAAATATCGGTGGAGGAAACAAAATTTAGTGCCATTTCCATGAATAGAAAAACATTACGAATAAATTTGTGAATGTATTTGTCCGGTGAATCACTGACAAACAAGATTTCTATTTTTACCATTTTTTTAGATCACTTGATCCGAAGGAAAAAGTCACAGATATAAAAATTCTGGCAAGATAAAAGTGATCAGAACCTAAAAATCTATCTGCCTTGAATTTTTGAAGAAGATTCGACTGCCTGTGTAGCAGTGATTGTCCCGTTTGGCCTGAATTTTTTTTCAAAATTTTGCACTAATTAAGCCCAATATCTTAAAAACTATAAAAGATATTTGAGAAATTCAAAATGCATATGGTTAAAGCACACCAGATGATCCATGGAGCCTCTATGTTCAGTGCGGACGTGGGTCTCCGACATTACGCGACAATAAATTCCTCCCAAATCATCTTGTAGAAATTCCTTTTAATTTTGAATCTCGTATTATGAGGCAAACCTATAAATGTAATACGATAACAAGAAAAAAACCTTGAAATAGAAAATAAGATAAGGTTGTCAAACAGAGTCAAAATCAATATCAAATTCATTTGTTCATTGTACATAACTGTATGACTTTTTGTATTTTCATATATCATCCTATTGTTATTACATTAATTATTAAAGTTTTATTCATTACAAGATGAAAATCTTGTCAATAAATTATGTTAGTTCTTTAATCATTTCGTTGCTTAGATACATTAACTGTACTTTTATGATTGGAAAACGAACAATATACGACCAACACATCCCCACGGTTTCCAGTTTATTGTGAAATTTCATTAAATATTCATTTACTCCTTAGAATACCACTGAATTAAAGTCTATAATTATGAATTAGGAGAACTTTATTGTTATGTCCTTGTGTTTGGTTAACACTGTATGGTTTGTTTTGTTAGATTGCTCCTAAAGCATTGCTTGAGTTTGACTTCCTTTTAACATTTCCATTTTCTATGGCTGCACTTTAAGTCCTTATCAAAAACAGTTATCACTATCTAACCCATTATCGAAGCGAATTTCAGATGATAATTTGATAATTCTTTGCACAAGTGTTTAGTACCACAAGAGTTAGCACTAAAGTACGTCTCGTCTGATCGAACTATATTGCTAAAGTTTACTTATTAAGGTACCATTAAAGTTGTCAAAGTCGCTTTCCAATGTCAAGATGAAAAGATGAGGGTTCAACTGATACATAGGCATGCCGAGCTTCACTAACCTATAACTATAGTAACTGATACGTCAGATACTTAGGAGCTCAAGAACTTTCACATTGCTATTGTAGTGTTTTATAAATTGTCGGAGATGCTAGGCTACTACTGTGGTATATAAAGTTACATCAATCTAATTGTTTAAAAGATATCGTTTGTTTATTGATGGGAGAAAAAAAAATAGGTTGATTAACGATTATAACACCGCCGCCACCACCAACGGCAAAGTCATATTTATGTCTAGCTCAGCTCCACGCTTAGGCTATTCGAACAATATGTTATTAAAGCGTTGGACAATTTCGTTTTAAGCCCATTTCGTATGATTGTAGAAATCTGAAAGCAATTATCTTCAGATAGTGCCCATTTGAATGTCGAGTATATGCTGAAAACAAAAGGACAAGGTACGGTAAGGCCCATATTTGGCCCCCTCAAAAACTGAAAAATAGAAAGTTTATCTAGAGAAAATTCCTTTTGTTATTTATAAAGTCAAATGAATGAAGAAGATAAAACAACTAAATTTATTAGAATTTTTTTATGTTTATTGTTTGAAATTGCTTGTCAAAACATGGTGAATATGTATGATTTCTTTCAAATTTGCGAAAAATGGACAATATTTGAGTAATATTTTCAATTTTTAGATGCCAGCGACTACTTAGACCACAGTTCAATGATTGTTTATGAACTTTAATTTGCCCTATAAAATGATTATGAATCAGTTGAGAAATCCATGGTCTACAATTTCGTTTTAAGCCCATTTCGTATGATTGTAGAAATCTGAAAGCAATTATCTTCAGATAGTGCCCATTTGAATGTCGAGTATATGCTGAAATCCATGGTCTACGTTGTCGCTGGTCATTAAAAATAACAAAATAAGCATGAAAAATGACATATTTCGACGATTTTGATACTTTTGCCCTACTTTAAGCCTCTATAAAATTAATATTAGAGTAGATGATGGAAAATGTTTACCACTGCCAAAAAGTTTAATCATCTTACTTGAAACTTTAATGATATTTAAATCATTTACTTTGGATTTGATTTTCTTTAAATAGGGGGCACAAATATGGCCCTTACTGTACCTTGTCCTTTCTGTTTTGTTTTTGTTTTCGTTATTTTTTAAAGAATGCGTGCATTTCGATTATGTACTCTAGTTATGATTTTTTTGCAAATAAAATTCATTGATTACGGAAAATAAGTCAAAATATACACTTATACATATTCATATTTAAAGAAAAACTTGAAATCGACAAAGTTTTATATATTACACCCTAATAATTTATTAGGAGTAAAAAGAATTGCCAGTTTAATACCAAAGAACATTTGACCAAAAAAATCCATATGAAATGGAACCAAAAGTTAAAGAAAATAGTGCAGGTTAATCTTTTATATTCCCTTTTAATTAAAAAAAGAATAATTAATGTTTGAGGTTATGAATTTATTGTCCGTCAAATTACCATTCTGCTATATTCTGTTATATAATATCCTTATATATAAGTATTCAGTATGAACGCCTTAATTATACACAAGGCAAACTGCAAACATTTACTGGATTTTATTTGCGTATTTTATCGCACATTCAAAAAAGGCCAATTCATAGCAGTTTTGTAAGGTTAACATATCATATAGATAAAGTTTTGAATCCGTCTGCATGTTTTTAATACGATTTGTTTCTACACGACAAAAAACTGTGGTATTAGGAAAAAACATTTTGGCTGTTTATTCTTCTGAAATGTTCATCTCACTATCACTTGTGTGTCTCTCAAACGTTTTGTGTTACTACAGGATCCTAAGACCGCAATGGAATTCGGATGTTTGGCACAAGAAACACTGGTTTAACCTGCCATTTCTTGGTGAGCTCTACTCGGCTTTTGAGTTGTGCATAGATGCATTTGAACACTGAAGTTATGTAGACACGTGCTGACTATCCCGTGTCACAAATGTAGGTTTTGGTGCAAGATTTAAAGATCAATATTTGTATCTATAACAGAGAAGACAAACATGCATAGTCTTAGTCTTGAATCTTTATACAAACTAAAATCGAACCTCCATTCTGCACATCTAAAGTTTTTTTTTAAGTTAATTGTTCCGTTTATACAAAGTCTTAATTTAACACCCCTTTTCAAGTTTCGATTTTTCAATACGAGAAAGTGTTTTCATGGTTCTAGTTTGCTCTTTGAAAAGGTACGGCTTAAGTTACCGGGTGATTATGTAAACATGGATGCAATCAGCAAAACCAATACAAAATGTAACCGGAAATTAAAATGTACACATTTTATTTTGATATAACACTGCTCTATAAATGGTTAACCAATCTTTGGCGAATTAAGTCAATTTTAAACGTGAAATTAATTCCGTCATCGTTTAATCGCCCCGGGAGGTGTTTATCGTGGCATCGATCTGGGCTTTTTATAGTTTGTTCAAATGTCAAATGTCAGAACTATAGAGATGCTGTTTTGGAACAAAAGATAATTATTATTGATCACGGTTTCAGTTGGTCAGATTTTATTTTCGATTGCTTTATTTTATAATGGCTTAGTACATTATATATTATCTCTTTACACGATACCGTTCCATTTTCTTGTAACACTTAACAACTAAAATGATGAAAAATTATTCTTAAAATGCCATGTTTGTGGTAGAATACTGACTTTTTGGAGACATTGCAGGTTCTTAGGCGAAACAAGGAGCAGGGACATTTGCGGAATTGCCGGGCGTCTGTCCGCGTATGTGTGTATGTGAGGGGGGCGTGGGTGTGTGCGTCTGTTTCCATTTTTGTCGTAACAAATTTCTTTGCTGCTATTATTCGTAGGCTTTCGGTACATATGGTATGCAGCTTTAAGTATTTATGGTCTCATGTGGAATACGTTTTTAAGGTCGCTTATCTTTATGTACTTCCAGTTTTACGAACCGACTCACAATTTTTTGCGCTCGGTTGGGGGGGGGCAAGGAATTCTGTTCTTTCTCTATACAGAAATATCAGTTTATAGCTTGGTCTACAATTTTTACATTGTATGCTTCCTTTCCAAACCGCTTAGAATGCTGTACCGACATATGAACATTTTCTGTTTGATCCTATATAACAAAATGTCGTTACAATTCTGCCGTATTTGATGGAAAACGTAGGGCGGAGTTTGGTGTCTTTAAGCAAGGTTGAACTCATCATATTTTCAAAATACCAGTACCAATTCAGGACCATTGAAGTTTTTTTCCCAGGGATTTGAGATTGATCATCACTAATTGTTAAATTTATTCAAGCAAAAAAGGATGCTATCCATTTTAATTATTTTTTACCTCGGTATATAGAAATAAGCGACAATAATGTATGTAGAGTACAAGTTGTAGTATTGAATGCTTAATTTCTTTGTGGCATATGCTCGTAGACAGATACGGAATTTCTATCTAACAAAGCTAAACAATTAATTTTCGAGTTGGTCATTTGAGCAAGCTTCAACTTTTATATAACATAGTCTATCTATATTAATGAAGGAGCAACAATCTGATTATTAGGTTCTGCCAATTAATTTCGGAAAGAACCGAGCCTGGATATTTTTTAATGCTACACCCTATGAATTTTTCAGCCAAAAATACCAGTACCAGTGCTCTTTTTTTAATTCAAAGCACTGTCTTTTCTTTTTATTTCAAATTTCATCATAGTCCCCCCCCCAAAAAAAAAATCAAATGGTCGCTCCCTTGCACATTTAACTATTGTTATAATGTGAGAGACCTACCCCCGCTTCATAATGTACTCACTAGTCAAATCATCTCCGATGAATGAGATTCATGACGGATTTATTAACGTTCAACTATAGAATTTTAAACACTACATACGTACAGTTACGTGAAAAATAATTTTACGTGAAACAAGACCAATCGATGTCTGGCTCTGCGTCGCACGGCAAAACGTTGAACCCTGTTCCTATGGTGGACTGACAAAGCATTTTTGTCACATGCAACCCAATTTATGGACTGACAATAAAAATTTAGAAATAAAAATATTTAAGATCCTTATATCTAACAAGGATATAAAAAACACACACTAAAATCAGACAAAAAATTTAAGTTTTTGACCTCCTTATTGCTAAACAAAAAATGGTGAGGTCAAGAAGAAATTCATCCTCCATTTTGTATCCAATATATGACAAAAATTAACTTGCAAAACATTTTTTTCAAAATCGGACCATAAATAAAAAAGTTGAATTTTTGCCCCTTTTGTGCACCTTTCTTCTCAACGGAAAAAGGGGAGACCTAAAAACCATGCCAATCAATCATTTAATGGTAAGAAACATTATTATAAAATTTCATAGCTATCAGTCAACCATCAGAACTTAAGTTTTTGTGGAAAACAAATTAAAGTTTCATTTTCTAGCCCCTTTTGGGCTCCTAATTTCTAAATGAAAAAGGAGGAGACACGTACCCAAAATCAAGCCCATCCTTCCTTTAATTGTAAGTAACATTACTGTAAAGTATCATAGCATTTGGTCGACCAGAACAAAAATTATTGTGGAAACAATAAAAAAGTTGCTTTTTTGGCCCCTTTAGGGCCCCAAATTTCTAAACGGAATTATGAAATGACCCCAAAAGGGGAGGTGCACAACTTCAATATATCTGTTATCATTGTGTAAAATTTCAGAGAGATCTAGTGTTTGGTTTTTGAGATTCAGTTTACACAAGACAGCCTATAGTGTTACGGACGGACGGACGGAGTGACCCGACTACTAGACCTGCTTTCGCCTTTGGCGAGGCAGGTAAAAATAATTTTTTGTACTTTATCTGGGATTATTAATTTTGATAGGAGGAAGGTTGCCCAAAAACTAGATTAATCTCGTCACATTTTATATGTGTCTGTCCTAAGCCAGGAATCTTTGACAAAGCTTTTGTTTGTACTTGTCTTTTTGGTGTCCTTGTTTAAGAATGGGGTCTATCTTTGACTATTTCATGACTGGATTTGAATTATATGCATTTTATTTAGACCTTGGGTTGATTGCAGAACGGCGAGCAGGCCTACTGGCATAGCCTCGTTGATGTCTGCTCACGGTTGTCCATTGTGGTTTTTCTAAATTTCTGATTGATTGTGAGGTCAGTGTCATGTTCACTTCTTCCACATCTCATTATTTTCTATTGTAACTACGTTTACTATAATAACAAAGAATAAAGAAGTAGTAAAGTGAAATTGTAATTATTATTAATTATGAACATACATCGAATTTGTAAGTAATAATAAATTTCAAAAAAATAGTAATTTATTTATCAAACATGCTTTTATAATAATATATAATATCATTTGACTTTTTATTTGAATTTCTAATGTAAATTATACTGAAATAAGTATGCTACTTATTATAGAGCGTGTTCTGCCTGCAATTAATCTTATTTTATGATGCCAAAACCTGACAAATGCTGTTTCATGTTTAAACAGACCATAACTCATTATTTTCTATCATTAAAAATGTCATATGAGATATGAAGAGTTAAATGACGTTCAAACACAATATTTTATCTGGCTCTAATAGTTTCATAAAATCAGGCAAATATTTAAAACAATGCTATTTTTAAACTTCATGGCAAGCAACACCAAAAGGAGAGAGTCTAAAAGCTATCAGAATTTTCCTATGCGTAATAGTTTTTGAGTTATATTAAAGCCATTTAAAGTGATTCCGCCAAATGAATGTTCTACTCTTAGTAAAAATGACCATATTTTGAACTGATCAACAATCAAAACACAATTTTTGTGCTGCATTCCCTGCAGGTCCACCTCATCTGACCACATATACCCAACGGAGAATTTAGAAGAACACAATAAAGCTGAAAATTTAAGCAAATTCTATTTTTTACTATGTGCTTAAGTTTTTTTCTTCTTCTATAAGTAATTGAAAATAAGATAAAGGGCCATAACCTATACAGTTCATCAGACAACTTTGTCTTTCACTATATTTCAGTCTGCCAGAAGGCCAAAGAACAAATAGGTGAACAACACGAGAATCAGACAAAACAAAAGCACAAAAACAATCAAGTAGAGGCTCTTTTGAGCCTAGGCTGCTCACCGGATTTCTAAAGCTTCTTACCTAGTGTGCAACATGGTCTACATGTACCTGGTCAGTAGCATTGAAGAAACGAGTTTGGATAGAAAACAGTCCCAAAGCTTTGCAAAAATTTTTTTTTCAAACATAACTTTAAATTGTATTGATAGAAACAGTAAAAGGAAGATAACTCTTAAATGGTTAGTCTAGCAATTTCGACTCTGAATCATTTTTGCAGATCTGAATGAGCTTAACAATTCTGCCATGCTAACTTTTCCACTAAGCACCTAGTTTTAAAGATAAAGTCCAAAAACTGCAAATATGATCAATTTGACAGTTCAGGGGAAATAACTCTTATAAAAAGTCCTCCCACAACTTCAACTCAATGGAGAAATTTGTAGCTAGCTTTTGATGCTCAAGAAGGAAAGTAGTTTTGTATTTTCTCTATCTCCTATACATTCGAGCTGTAAGGCAAAAACTATGGTTTGGCACTCCCCCTTTTCCATTTTTTTAGCTTGGTTGGTTGTCGGAAATAAATTCACAAGCTAGTTAGAGGAAATCTTAAAGACCAAGAGTACAAAGTTTGAAAGCAAGCCCTTCAGTGGTTTCAGAGAAGAAGATTTTTTTTTAAATCAGTTAAAATTGAGAAAATATTTTTTTTAACGGTTGATCTGACAATTTTGACCAAGTCATCATTTTTGTAAATCTCAATGAGCTTAAAAATTCTGCAAGCTAACTTTTCCTTCAGTATCTTTAGATTACAAGACAGAGTAAAAAAACTGTGTAACTGGTCAATTTGACAATTTAAAAATAACTCCTATTATAGGGAATCATATGTTCCATTCCCCAAAGCTGAACAGGAACTCATCGAGGTACTTTTGAGTACTGGTGCTTAATCTATCTATAGAATATTGTTATAATAGAAGCTAATCTTTTTGATCAGTTAAACTCACACCTTCATTGAAAATAAAAACTACTCGTAGGTATATGATTTTTACCTGAAGGAATAAAACTCCTATCTATGAGAGATATTGCTTATATCTATAATTTTTGCAACAAAATAATATTTTTTTTTATGAATTTAATGTTTTAAACAACTCTTTGACATTTATTTTGCACATTTTCTTTTGTTTAAATACCATTTTTGAGCTGTTTTGCCAAAGTGAAATTTTCAACAGGTAAGTCTTTTATACTAGGAAAATTTTTCCTCCATACAACAAGATAATCTCCTCTCTATAGATGTGAGTTTAAACTGATCAGAGAGATCAACTTCCATTGTAACACATTCAATAGGAGGATTAAGTATTGGTACTCCAAAGTACCTTGATGAGTCCCTTTTCAGCTTGGGGTAATTAAACATTTTATTTGCTATAAGAGTTGTCCCATAACCGACTCAAAGGAGAGTTTTGTAGAGCTTTTGATGCTGAAGAAGGAATTTCTCTATCTCTTATTTTTTTCTAGCTTTAAGCCAAAAATAATGGTCTGATCCCCTGTTCTATTTTTACTAACAGCATCTAAGTTGGTTGGTGGACATAACTTGGTAAAGGACATCATAAACATCAAGTGTACAAAGTTTTAAAGCAATCCCTTCAGTGGTTTCAGAGAAGAAGATATTTGACGAACAGTTAACAGACGGACGACAAACGCTTAGTGATGACAAAAGCTCACATGAGTCCTTTGACCAGGTGAGCTAAAAGGCAATCATAAACTTGAACTTAAGTCGTAACAGAGTGAGCTCATTTGCTCCAGAAGGGTTCCTGCTTGTTGCAACACACCCATGAGGTTGCTACCAGTCAATTCAGTGTATCAAACTTGTACAGGAGGACAAAACGCATCCCTATGTCAAACCAATGTATGTACTCATATGAGAGATAGAAATCCCATATTTGTCTGTAAAATTTCTTTGGCAAAGACAATAATTAAGGACCAACATAACTCTGTTTTCGGAATAATTGTGTCAGATGTGATGCTCTGTCAAGAAAATGATAAGTCTGAACTTCAATTCATTCATTCAACAAAGGTTTTTAAAGAGATGCATAAGTGTTATGAATTATATCAAGGCTTTTCAATAGTAACTCTGTAGATGGAATAACAGATGGAGAGTTTGAAAGCCTTTGCAGTGAGGCTGGGGACAAAAATAGTCTCATTTTGTTAACCATGAGGAAAGTAAGACAAACCTGAAATCAAAGCCCACTAAATGGGATCCAAAGCTGATGTTGCATACCAAATTACAAAAGGTTGTGATAACTAAATGCTGAGAAAACTGTTACAAAAATGTTTCCCATACCACCAACAACATGACATTCACCAAACTGTTACCCAGATTTTTACTTTAAGAACTTTCCAAAACTGAAGGTAGCAAAAGATGGTTGCAATTGCATACAACCCTACATCAATAAACAAATCCTTAAATCTTGCCATAGATGAACTTAGCACAGACAAGGGAAAACAAAATTTCATACCAAAAGGTTAGTATTTAAAACAAATAATTTATATTTTACAATACAATAACAATACACATATAGCACTTAACAGTCAGTATTTTATAACTCTGTATGGTTTTAGTAGTACAAAGTACCATGTTTCTAAGCAGTTTTAAAATATTAATTTACTCCAACAATACAGATCACATCTATCACGTGGGGGATATCTTGCTGATTTTTAAATTCGTCTCCAGATCACTTCTCTGTATGCTATGACTCTGCAGGTCTTTGATTTAGAGGGTTCTCTGGGGCTTTCATCCAATCTTTCCATAACATATGTTTTAATTGTGAGAGTTTCATACTTGGGTTCTCCTGTTTCAGTATAGGTAAATTCGTATCTTCGTATTTTTTATAAGCAGCTTTCATTCGCTTCTCTGGATGTAAATCAACATCTGGCTCTTTGTCTCTGAAATGTCAACATGAAAATTACAAAGTCTTTTGATCACAATAATAAAATGTATTAAGTATGAACTTGCGTATTAAAGTAAAATATTAATAAAGAAATGAAGCAGTCGCACAGGACAGCTAATCCCCTAGCCCATTACATTAAAATGTAAGTCAAGGTGACAAAAATCTGGAACAGATCTTAATGACTATCTAAATAAAGGTAATAACAAAACTACCGAGCTTGAATACCGAACCGACTAAGATATGCCCATTTAACCAATATCATTCCTCTACCACTTGCAGTTGCAGAGATATGGACCTTAACCAAAACTTTAATCTAAATTATTCATGTGGAAAATGGAGGTCAAAGTAACCTTATTTTGGTAAAGATGCTGGTTACTATCCAAGATGTTCCAACTGACCATAGGTCATCTCTCTATCACTTGCAGTTGCCAAGATATGGACCTAAACCAAAACTTTAACCTGATGCAAAAATGTAGATCAAGGTGACCTCATTTTGTTACAGATGCTTGTTAAATATCCAATATGTATTAACCGACCAAATATCATGCTCTGAGATATGGATCTAAAGCAAAAATTTAACCTGAGTCATTTATGTGGAAAATGTAGGTCAAGGTCACTTATTTTGGTATAGATGCTAGTTACTATCCAAGATGTACCCACTGGCAGTTGCTAAGATATGGACCTCAATCAAAACTTTCACCCAAATCATTCATATGAAAAATATAGGTCAAGGTAACTTAATGTTGGTAGGATACTGGTTACTATCCAAGATGTACCCTCTGACCCAATATCATCTCTCTATCACAGTCATGCAGTTGCTGAGATATGGACCTTGACCAAAACTTTAACCTGAGTTATTCAAGTGGAAAATATAGGTCAAGGTCACTTAATTTTGGTACTGATGCTGACTACAATCAAAGGTGTACCTTTGGGGAGGGAATAAGCGTTTGGTTCTTTTGTTTATTTGGTCAGTTGGTAAACCTTTGGGCTTCGGGATAATAAGTAGTTATTATTTTCTTATTTATATGAATCACATTGTGATTAAATCATATGAGATTAAATTGTGACATGTACCAAGCAGTATGATTAATCTGAACTTAGTGCAAATTGTGCCTTGGAAAAGAAACATTTAAGTAAAAGTTAGTTTACATAAAGTTAGTGATTCAACATCAATTTGGTGACATTGTATGTGTCCTCATACATTATAATTGACTGTCATATAGCTGCGTTAAAGTGGAATAAACAGTGACACTCACCAAATCTTAAGATATGGGGGTACTCTTTAAACTTAACATTGAAAGTTACATGTAACTACATGTATGATGCAGCTGGAAAAGTAATATATCTTGCTCATCTTTGCAGGCAAGACAAAAACAAGAACTTGGTTTTTTTTATTTGTGGTTTATCAATTTTCATGGTTTTTGTGGGTCAATCAGTCACAAAAATAAGAATCAATTGAAGTGTAAATTTTATATTGATTCCTAAAAGTAACATATGCAAAGCACGATATTAGCAATTCAACTCTATGTTTTCTCTTGGGGAAATGTTAAAAACTGAAACCCCCCAAAATTCTTATTGTAAATCTTACTTTAGAACAGAGATGGCAGCATCCACACTTCTTGCTTCCCCCTCTAGTTGTAATCTGTTAAGATTCTCCTCTATAGGTTTGTCTAAATGTGTCTCTGTTTCCCCTTTCTTTGCTGCAGCTGAATTAGATAGAAAAAACAACTCTTAACATGTATAAAGTATAATGAATATCTTCTGTGATAGCGATTTATGAAAAAATCAACATTCTGCTTTGTTAAATTTGGTCAGCTTAATTCTCAATGATCCACAAGCAGAAACAAACCCTGTTTTTTCTCTCATATGGATGTGGAATTATTAGTAAGTAATAAAGAAAGCCAGGAAGACCAAAACAGACCTGGAGAAGAACAATACAAGCAGAACTAGAAGACCTTGGACTATCCTGGGGACAGGGACAAAAAATGGCAAAGGACAGGGTGAAGTGGAGGCAACTGGTTGTGGCCTTATGTCCCACCAGGGATGAAGAGGATAGGTAGGTAGGTAATAATGAATGCATTTCG
This sequence comes from Arcuatula senhousia, assembly GCA_963971305.1. Classification (NCBI taxonomy): domain Eukaryota; kingdom Metazoa; phylum Mollusca; class Bivalvia; order Mytilida; family Mytilidae; genus Arcuatula; species Arcuatula senhousia. Next base: position 49,958,574 of record OZ020305.1, read on the forward strand.
GTACCACATTGTTAGTTAACCTAACCTAACCTAAGGTTTAACTCCCTCCATCGTAGTTTTGCCCTTAGCTATATTTATTTGGATTTAATTTGATTTTATACATTATAAACATCTTTTGAAATTGTGGATTTCCTATGTTTAGGTACAGTGCTGCTGATCAGGAATAATTTTCCGAAATTGCCATACAGCTCATAGAAATTAATTGCTGTTGGAGTAAACATATGTGTTTTAGTCTCATGTTCAATTACTATATATCCTTTCATATATTATTCATTACAGGAGTTTGTCTTAAATGCCCTGTGGAGTTGGTAGAACAATTCCCTGTGTTTTAGATGTACCAGCCAATATGCTCTTTATTTTTTAGATATGGTGTACTTGTACATGAGATTACCTCTCATGTGTACACTAATTTGTTTATCTATCTAAATTTATGTAAATTCCAAAACCAAAGGTTTATTTCCCTCCACCGTAGTTTTGCCCTTAGCTATATTTATTTGGATTTCATTTGGTTTTATGCGTTTTAAACATCTTTTGAAATTGTGAATTTCCTATGTTGCTGATGAGGAATAAATTTCCGAAATGGCCATACAGTGCAGATGGAGTAAAAGTCTTGTGTTCATTTACTCCTTATCCTTTCATTTATTATTAAATGGCAGAATTGTTTTGATTTGCCATTTATATATGAAGGTTGTGTCACATACACGTCACTCACTTATTCAACAAATTATTATTTTCTCTAAAATGCAAGCTACGTATACATTTTTAAGACACTGCACGATTCAGGATGCATGATTTCCTTTTAATCACATACACGTTTCCATTCAAGTTGTACTCAGGATAAAGCCACTAATTACATGGTACCCCAGTCTATATATTTAGCAACAACATGATCTTAACTTATTTCATATTCAAGGTAGTATACAAGTCTGGTACTTTGTCTCAAGGATTCAAAACACAAGTGCTTCATATAAATAAGGTTGATTAATTTTAATTAATCTTTGAAAAAATAATGTTATAAAAATAAGGATCTTAAAATAAATCCTCTACAATATCATTATGTATTAAGTATAGAAGCTCTCCTTTATCATGTTGATAGGGCATATAGTTAATAATTGTTTTGTTTGTTATAAGAAATGCAAAGACGTTAATTCTTTTTTATTTGGATAAAAGCTGGTTATAATACAGACAAAAGGAGGCATCAAATAAAATCCAAAATTAGATCATACTAAGCATAGATTACCTACTGTTTAATATAAATCCTTATCATATTTCCATTTACTCAGACTAACCGAATTTCAAATATGGGTTTTTCTTAAGAATTCTGATTAAAGGCCAGCTCTTGTACGTTTCAACAATGTTTTTTTCAATGCTTACTCTGCATTTCAGGATTAAGTGCAAAAGCTGTGAAAAGTGGTCAATTTAGAAAATTATGGGGTATAACTCCTACATGTATCAATTATTATAGCGAGCATAGCTCGAGCGGAGAGCTCTACGGTACGTATTTGTTTCCGTGAGAAATTTGCTAATGCTGATTACGATTTTTTATGGTCCGGAAGGGTTTTTATTTTTACAGGACCGGAGTGAATGTTAAAATAATTTATAAGAAAAGAAATAATGCTTAAAAAATAATAAATTGCGCTTTTTACAAGAAAATAATATTGTTAAAATAATAAATACACATAAGCTGCTCGTTTCGTCTTGGTTATAATATGCACGTAATAAACTAACGTGTAACGAAGCTCAATCGCCCCATACCATCTCGCCCCAAAATAAGCAAATGGAAATATTGAAAAATAAACAAAACGTAGTCCCTTTTAGCTATGCTCGCATTTAGGTAATGCCTACTCCATATTACAACTTCGACCTATTAATATTTATACAGGAATTAGGGAGCGACCATTTGATTTTTGTGGAGAGGCTATGGTGAAATTTTAAATTAAAAGGCAGGATGGCAAAAATCCAGAAATAAAAGGCAGGACAGTGCTTTGAGTAAAAAAAAAAGGCAGGATGGTATTTTTGGCTAAAAAAAAATATAGTTGCTTTAAAAATAAAAATAAATTTGGGCGCACAAGTGTTAAAAAAAAAATCCAGGCTTGACTATTTCCAAAAATAAAATGGCAGGACGAAGAAAATATCCATAGCCCCCCCCCCCTAAAAATCAAATGGTTGCTGCCTTAATATCAAATGCCTTCGAAAGTTATTCATTATTCTATATATAAACCTATGCAAATATCCTCTGACAAGTTATACCAATTTTCACCTCAGCAGACTTGTTTTTGCCTGTGTCCTTGTAGACAATTAATGAAAGTAAGCTAGATTGTTAACTGAAGCTCTGGTAGATGTTTATCAGGACTGGTAAAGACAAAAAGTAGAACAAAAGATTCTTTTTACTTAGTTTACTTTGACATTATCAGCAAATATAAAATGAAAGCGTATTATATTTGTTTAGACATATCATATGAAATAATCTACCTGTATATCTAGAAATGACTAGGAGTCATCCATAATTGTTTAATTTGTCAACAATTTTCCAAAGTGTGCAAAAAGTACACTTTTTAAAAACCTACTCCCTCCCTTAAAAAGCTAACATCAAACATTTTGGGATCTTGTGGTATCTAGAGGGATTAATCATTTTCATGTTCTTTATATTTGAAATTCCATTACTTCTATGCATGTTGTCTTTCTTTGTGTAATATAGCTTCAAATTTGAAGCATATACAAGAGAACATTCACAAAATGTCCATATTATTTATTAGATTTAACACAAACTATTATTTTGCCATTGACCTGGGAAATAATTACAATTACAGATGACCTTCTAGTATTAAAGCAATGAAAAATCTGTCAAAGTAGAAACTGGCTGGATTTTGTTAAACAGGAAGTACAAGTAGATGAGCAAGTGCGACAGACCTCATGATATGGAATCCTAAGTTATGGGACCCCACCCTGATGCTGTATGCAAAAAATCAAGTGGTTATAAATAGTAGTTGCTGAGAAAAATGTTATGAAAATTTCTTCCCACTCGCCCATATGCCCACACACAACCCCCCCCCCCCCCAATGTTCACCATTTTATAACAAGTGAAATCCAGCCATAAATAATATCTTTGTTAATCAATAAGATTAATTTTAGAGAAATGAAGAAAGACAAAGAAAATTTGTTAAATACTTTTGGTCAAGAAATTCGAACTGAAAAGTTATACATTTTGCTTGGTTTTCATGTATTATGGTGGTAAATATAATAAAGCATTGATCAATTTAGTTAAATGGGTAATTTGGAAAAATCAGAATGGATGTTAGATTTCAGAATCAATTCCATTACTTGATCAGTCTCAAATTATGTGTTTATATCAGAATATTTTAAAGCTTTTCTTACAATATTTTAAAAGATCATAAGAGAAATAGAAAAATAGGGCATCTAATGGGACATTAAATCATTTTATGATATCCTGCCATGATATTCATCAATAGTTAAATATATTTGTATACTAGACTGTATATATAGAAACAGAAAAGAAATGAGTTTTCTTAGACCAGAAAATTTCATCATTTTCAAATTTGGAAAATTTACAAAGTGGCAAATCTTTAATATTTTTTTTTGGATCATCCTGAACTTGATCTGTATTTTATTGTACTCAACAGCTGATCAAAATATCATTCAAATCCTTTGATGCATTTTCAAGTTATCATTGGTGTGGCGGGGTATAAAAAAGAGAAAGTAAAGAAAACAAAAGGAAAAAAAGACAATAAAACATATATTCTTGTCTTCATCAAACTTGATCCATATACCAGACAAGCTGAACTAGATCAAGGATGCTAACTAGTTTATTTTTCAGACTTCTGTTATATTTCTGTAAAACTTAGATTTCTAACATCAAAATAAAATTAATATTTTTGCCCAGCAATCCTCTATTCTCTTTTGATAAAGGCCGCTCTCAGGAGCCTGAAAAACTCAACTGGTTTCAAAGACTTTATGTAACAATATTTGCCAACACCCCATCATTACAATGAAACCATTGGAAAGCTCTATTAAGCTAAGCATTTAAGCAAGCAAATGAGTGGCAAAATCTTCTATGAAACACAATCTAAATATCATGTACAATCTACTTTTTAGCTCACCTGGACCGAAGGTCCATGTGAGCTATTACCATCACTTGGTGTCCGTTGTCGTCTTCTGTCGTCGTCTGTCGTCGTCGTCTGTTAACAATTTTTCAAAAATCTTCTCCTCTGAAACTACCAAACAGAATTTAATGAAACTTGGTATGAATGATCCTTAGGGTGTCCTGCACCAAGCTTGTGTTTTGATTTTTGATCTGTTAAAAAACATGGCCGCCATTACTAAAAATAGACTAGGGGGGTCAGACTACTGTTTTTGGCTTATAAATCAAAAAGTATAAGAGATAGAGGAAATCTGAGGCCACGCTACTGATTCAGCATCAAAAGCTCTACAAAAGTCTCCATTTGGTCAAAGTTGTCAGATGACCCCTTATAGGGTTTACGGCCCCTTAAAGGTGAAAAATAGCATTTTTTCATGTTTTTGGCCTACAGAATGAAAACTATTGCACATAGAGATTAGCTGTTGCTTGCTTAAATGTTCAGCTCATTTAACTCTACAATAGTCTTCATAGGGTTGAAGTTGTCAGATGACCCCTTATAGGGGTTACGGCCCCTTAAAGGTGGAAAATAGCCATTTTTCATGTTTTTGGCCTACAGAATGAAAACTATTGCAGATAGAGATTAGCTGTTGCTAGCTTAAATGTTTAGCTCATTTAGCTCTACGAAAGTCTCCATAGGATCGAAGTTGTCAGATAACCCCTTATAGGAGTTATGACCCCTGAAAAATGGCATTTTTTCATGTTTTTTGGCCTACAGAATGAAAACTATTGCACATAGAGATTAGCTGTTGCTTGCTTAAATGTTCAGCTCATTGAGCTCTACAAAATTCTCCATAGGGTCAAAGTTGTCAGCTGACCCCTTATAGGGGTTACGGCCCCTGAAAAATAGCGATTTTTCATGTTTTTGTCCTACAGAATGAAAACTATTGCAGATGGAGATTAGCTGTTGCTTGCTTAAATGTTCAGCTCATTTAACTCTACAATAGTCTTCATAGGGTTGAAGTTGTCAGATGACCCCTTATAGGGGTTACGGCCCCTTAAAGGTGGAAAATAGCCATTTTTCATGTTTTTGGCCTACAGAATGAAAACTATTGCAGATAGAGATTAGCTGTTGCTAGCTTAAATGTTTAGCTCATTTAGCTCTACGAAAGTCTCCATAGGATCGAAGTTGTCAGATAACCCCTTATAGGAGTTATGACCCCTGAAAAATGGCATTTTTTCATGTTTTTTGGCCTACAGAATGAAAACTATTGCACATAGAGATTAGCTGTTGCTTGCTTAAATGTTCAGCTCATTGAGCTCTACAAAATTCTCCATAGGGTCAAAGTTGTCAGCTGACCCCTTATAGGGGTTACGGCCCCTGAAAAATAGCGATTTTTCATGTTTTTGTCCTACAGAATGAAAACTATTGCAGATGGAGATTAGCTGTTGCTTGCTTAAATGTTCAGCTCATTTAGCTCTACAAAATTCTCCATAGGGCCGAAGTTGTCAGATGACCCCTTATAGGGGTTACGGCCCTTGAAAAATAGCCATTTTTCATGTTTTTGGCCTACAGAATGAAAACTATTGCAGATAGAGATTAGCTGTTGCTTGCTTAAATGTTCAGCTCATTTAGCTCTACAAAATTCTCCATAGGGTCGAAGTTGTCAGATGACCCCTTATAGGGGTTACGGCCCCTGAAAAAAGCGATTTTTCATGTTTTTGGCCTACGGAATGAAAACTATTGCAGATAGAGATTAGCTGTTGCTTGCTTAAATGTTCAGCTCATTTAGCTCTACAAAAGTCTCCATAGGGTCGAAGTTGTCAGATGACTCCTTATAGGGTTATGGCCCCTTATAGGTGAAAAATGGTGTTTTTGGCCTATAGAATGAAAACTATTGCAGGTAGAGAAAAGCTGTTGCTTGCTTAAATGTTCAGCTCATTTAGCTCTACAAAAGTATAGGGTCAACATCAAGACCAGGTGAGTGATTCAGGCTCCTGGGAGCCTCTTGTTTGTCATTTAACTGGCCATAACTCTTATAAGGGTCATCTGATGATTTAGGCCTAATGGACATTGTGTAGATCTCAATTAGCTGAACATTTAAGCAAGCAACAGCTTTTCTTTATCTACTATAGTTCACAATATATAAGGCTAAAACCACTGCTTTTGTTTTTTTAAGGGACCATAACCCCTATAAGGAGTCATTTGAAATTTTCAACCTAATGGACAATTTGTAGAGCTCAATTAGCTGAACATTTAAGCAAGCAAAACCTTTTCTCCATCTTCTATAGTTCACAATCTACAAGGCTTAAACCATTATTTTTGGCATTTAAGGGGCCGTAACTCCTATAAGGGGTCATCTGACAATTTCAACATAATGGACAATTTTGTAGAGCTTAACTAGCTGAACAAAATGCAATTGAAATTACTTCAATACCTTATTTAGTTCTTGACATATACATGTAAGACAAAATAAGTGCAAAAAGCAGAAAATATTAAGAAGAGGGTAAATAACTCCCACATGGTTAGTTGAAATTTCTTCAAAATTTGGGAGCACATAGATCTTGACATGTTGGTCACTTTTACCTTGGTAGAATTTTGATATCTGTCACCATTTATATTATTTGCCAAAAAATCTGGTTTACCTTGTTCTATTTTTAGCAACAGCGGCCATGTTTTTTCTAAGATCAATTTTAAATGAGGATAGTTTGTAGCCAACATATCATATATCATTCCTACCAAGTTTCAGACAAATTGGTTAAGTAGTTTCAGAGAAGAAGATGTTTAAAATTGTTAACAGACGACAGACGACGACAGACGCATTGTGATGGCATAAGCCAGGTGAGCTAAAAACACATCTGTATTAGAAACAACGCATGCTTTAACAAACAAAACAACAGCTTTAATTCAAAATCATTTTAGGATTAAGTCCTATTAAGTATGGAATAGTACCTAGGGTTAATCTTTATTGTTCAGTTGCATTCTTTAGTTTGCAATTAAAAATATTTAAAGAAATTGGTTGTTATTCTTCCCTTCGAAATTATTGTGCCTTTTCTGACTTAAAATTTTTGTTCTCAAGTGACTATGATACAATTTATCTTGTTCATTGGTCTATTAAAAACTATTCTTTGTAATATAAAAGTGTCTTGAAAGAAATAAGAAGTAAAATATGATTTCTTCTCACAAGTATATAATTCATTTTTAAATTACTTTGTTGAATATGAATAATTGAATTTAAGTAAGTCATAAGATGGTCCCGGTTTGAGTTTTGATTTTTGTTTTTGTTCATATTGTTTAAATGATATCAGTGTTACTGTGTACCTGTACTATAACTAGATGATATTCTGTAAATCAGGATAAAGGAGAAGAGCCACGAAGGCCTTAAATCGGCCCGGTATTTTCACTATTTTTTCAACTACTATAAATTGTAAAAAAATTAACTTAAATATGTTAAGGTATGGACAAACTTTTCATATCTGTAAGATTTAGCAAAATATTTACACCACAGGTTTAGCCTTGAGACTTTAAACTGGCCATAAATTTGAAAATTCCTCATTTTTCACACATTTTCACTGGTTTCTCTGCATATTTCGTCAAAATTAGTATTGGCCACATTCCTTGACCATCTTAATTTTTTGATAATTTATTTAAAGTATCATAATACACATTTCTATCACAAAATAATTTTGGTCGACAGGTGTGGCCCATTTCATATTCATCGATTTATACATGAAAACCAAGGAAAACTGTCACAAATTGTAATTTTTCACAAAATAGTCTATTTTTCACCTCTCTGTTCTCATTATTGATAAATTATTGAAGGAAAAAGTATTAAAATTCATGAAATATAAAGACTAATGAACATTTATGCAGCAGCTATAAGCAGATTTATTAAAGTTGAATTTTTGGGCCATTTTGTGGCCTTCGTGGCTCTACTCCTTTCTTTCACTTTATCTTAGTTTTTGAAGTATCTTACACACAAGACAAGGACACATACCACAATGAAGATAAATCTTTCCTTCAGAAGAACATACTATTTTCATAATCCAGAAAGAACCGATATAAAAGTAATCACAGTTTTAATAAATTGCTCTTTCTTCATATGATCAATAATTAAACAGATTCTTTTTCTTTGTCATGTCATAACTTTGCTAACTGTTGATCCATTTTTAAGCTTTATAAAAAATTATTCAATCTTTACTTTTGAATAAGTAGTAGAAGACCTTGCCAACATGTAATTACACAAAAGGGGAACCAAAGGTGGTCCTGTATCCTTGTTCATAAGGTAACTGATAAGGCCATCGATAGTAAACCAATGTGATGTTTTAACTTCACAACTAGTCGCGGTAACACAGACCATCTTCAAGTGTGTTACCACCTACTTCAGGTAAACTGAGTCGAAACTTTTATTATCTATACATATACAATATTGAGATGTGGAATAAGTGTACGCGACACAACAAACATAAACAAACAGCAATTCAAAAAATCACAACGGAAAACAGCAAGCAGTCTTCAACATGACCATAGGTCACTGCTTACCGTCTTGCATTGGCCCAAGACTTATAATACAATACAAAAGTATCAAAGCCAATCCCTAAATCATCAACGAAAGACTCAATTCTTGACATAAAACAGTAAACATAGAATGACAAGGACAAACAAAGGCTTTGGCAAAGTTTCCTGGCTTAGGACAGGCACATATAAAATGTGGCGGGGTTAAACTAGTTTTTTGGATCCAACCTTCCCCCTATTGATAAGGTTGCACAAAGCTACATATAAAACACACTGTAAAACTCAATCGACAAAAGTTCAATTCAACAAAGAGAGAACCTAAGACAAAATACTGTACGAAAACAACAAGACAAGGAGGAACTCTCTTGAGAACACTCGAAGTTACTGACAACTAGCTAAGAAACATTTATCGATTGATGTAAAAGAATCAAATACATCAGTTCTAAATCCGACACCCCACGTCAAAACAATGAATGATTAAGAGTTGTATCACCATACAGAACCGACCTTGTTTTAGCAATTTTTCTGTAATAAAACGGTTTTTATCATTAAAATCAGACACATCACTGCAAATGCGAGCATACCTGACTAATTGTGAAATGTATACCCCGTAAGCTGGAGCTAATGGTACGTCTCCTTCAAGAAACGGAAAATTAACTATTGGGAATGAAAAGTCATCCCGTTTATCATATACTTTAGTGTGTAATCTACCATTGATAATGCTCAAGTCCAAATTTAGAAATGGACATCTACTGTCGGTTGAGTTTGCTTTATCTAGGGTTAATTCTTTAGGATATATATCATTTATAAAATTTGAGAATGTGGGGTTGTTTAGAGTAAGTATGTCATCTAAGTACCTATATGTATTGTTAAAAGTTTCGATAAGGTGGTTTTTGTTTGGGTCTTTTTGTAGCTTGGCCATAAACTGTGATTCGTAACAATATAAAAACAGATCAGCTATGAGTGGAGCACAATTGGTTCCCATTGGAATACCAATGACTTGGCGATATATTTGTTTACCAAACCGGATGTAAAAATTTTCTAAAAGAAAGTTTAATGCAGTAATCACTTCTATGTCGGTCCAATTAACATAACCTTTGTGGGTTTCGTTACTAAAAAATATATACAGCAGGAAATTATTTGTGTTAATTTTTTGTTGGAATTCCTGCTAATTCAATACTTCCATGATTTAATTGACTCTTTATCATTTGGATACTTTTAGAAAAAATATTGCTTCCAAAGAGTGTCTTTCTTTTCAATACTGGCCGGAGTATAATCAAATATTAAGGGTCTATGGAGAAAATAAAGTTTCATAATTTAGGCAAATGTTGGGAAACTTATCATAATGGTTTCAATGGCAATTGGGATATCATTTAAATGATATTTTAGCCCAGAATTAGTAGTTGTTTTATTTGAACGTGCAAATAATAAGCAACCACTGTAAAATATGCTAAACAACTGAACATTTTTTTGTAAGGTAGGCCATTGCTTCCACATAATACCTTTACTTTAACAATGTATAGTCTTTTCAATAAATGTACAACACAAAGCTGCATTTAACTTAACAAAAGAATTGTGTTATTTCAGCCAAAAAGTTTGAAAAAAAATAATACAACAGCAAATCAGCTTTACTATCACATAAATAACTTCGTATTGTATTTGTGTATATGTTGGTGCTTAATGACACCTGGGCCATGTAGGGTGGTCAAATTTACTAGTGGTGGAAACCAGAGTACCCAGATAAAACCATCAACCTTGGGCAGGTAACTGACAAACCTAATCACATACAGTTGGGGAAGTCCCTTTTTTGTTAATTACAAACCGCCTGAGAGGTGATTGGCTAGTGATCAAAAGTCAGGTATTTAAATCAGCGCCTTAGCCCACTTGACCACCCAGGCCCCTCCTTAATATTGTATTTGTGCTTTATAGGTGAAACAAGGGGTTGCACTAAGTCATGCTAAGCATACCCCCACTCAAACATTCAGAAAACAGGAAGTAGATGACCGACTAACCTGGAAAGGGGAGGCACTGTACAACTTATCATGCTAAAGCTGTATACCAAATTTGAAATCAATCCCTTCTGTAGAAGCCGAGAAATCTGTTACGAAAAATTGTCTATTTTTGACCCATAAAAAGTCTAAGTCGGCTCTGAAAACAGGAAGTAGATGATGGACTGGCCTGGAAAGGCGAAGCACAGTATAACTAATCATGCTGAAGCTGTGTAAAAATTTGAAACCAATCCATCCAGGTGAAGCCGAGAAATCTGTTACGAAAAATTTCACATTTCAAATTTTTTACCCTAAAAAGTCTAAGTCGGCTCGTAAAACAGGAAGTAGATAATTGACTGTCCTGGTAAGGGGAGGCATGGTAAAACTCATCATGCTCTGAAGCTGTGTACCAAATTTGAAACCAATCCATTAAGTAAAAGCCATGAAATCTGTTACGAAAAATTTCACATTTCAAATTTTTTACCCTTAAAAAAAGTTTAAGTCGGCTCAGAAAACAGGAAGTAGATGATGGACTGACGTGGAAAGGGGAGGCGAGGTATAAATCATTATGCTGAAGCTGTGTACCAAATTTGAAACCAATCCATCCAGTAGACAGACAGACAGACAATATGATTGTATTATAGCCTCTCTTAAGAGTGGGGGTATAACAACTTCAAAGTTGTGCAACCCCTGAAAAAAGGTCTATGACCCAAACTCAAGTCATAGAAACAGAAAAGAGTTAAATACTTTTTATATTTCAAATTTCAAATTCTTTGTAAATGATAGGCCATAATCAGGTGAGCATCATATTAACAAACACATTAATAATCAAATAGTCAATGATTTATTTGTGAAATTAATGTTTTTGAGGGAGTAAGTTGAAGATACTTTTGTAATTCAAATTCATTTACATCCTAGATGGTAGAAGAGAAGAAAAGTTTACCTTGTTTCTAATGTTTAATATTTTCAAAACTGATTTTTAATTTTCTTGTTGAATATTCTTTGAGTTATTGTTAACAATTTTATCTGATACATCCAGAGATGTAATGTCAAGTTTTCTCTTTATAAGTTGAACAGCTTTGCAAAATGATGATTTCAACTTTTGTTTTTCTATAAATGCAGATCTCAGAAAGGAATTGCTCTGACTGCCATTTTTTCTCTAATTCTAAGAATTTGTTGTAAAAACGAAAGATTAGGAATAAGCTTTAAAGGAGACTGGATAAACAGAGGGTATTTTCTGTGTCTTTAAACTTTCATGATTTTTTTTATTTGATAAGTGATCCTAAGGTTTATTTTTTTTATAATAAACTGAACTTTTCTTGACATATTTCATGGAAATCATTCTTCCTTTTGTCTGATTTCACAAATATATCATTGACTTCATATATGTATATATTAATCCTTTCCCATCAAACAGATCAAGATACATACCTTCGGCAGCCTGTCTTTCTTTTTCCACATGCTCAGCAATCTGTGCTCTTGTTAGCTTGTCTGCCGTTGCTGGTTTTCTTGCTTTTATTGTTTCCATCTCTTCATCGTGGAGTTTCTGTAATTCTTTCTTTCTCTCTAACTGCTCCAGTCTTTTCTTTTCTTTATCTTCCTACAAAACACAAACAGATCTAAATAATTTAATCAATTTCAATAAATTTCAAGATTTTATAATTGAAATCTTAACTGAATGATTTTTTTCTAGTTCATACATTCTTGTACAGTACATGTACTGTGGTTTCATTTTTATTCAAGGGGTTGGGGTATCATTTTTTTGGTTTTCATGGGTGGACTAGCTTGACCAATAAAATTTAATACTCCATGAAAAGGAAATTTAACAATAATATGTATGCTGTAGACTTCAGAACCACAAATTTAAGAATCCATCAACTGATTCTTTCTCATCAGACCACGAAATTTGGTATCCACGAAAATAAATGAAATCACAGTATATGAAAAGTAAACAACAGTAATCAAATGATTTATTACAAAATTCTGTGTAGGTTAATTCAAGCTTTTAAAACTCAAAGGAATGACAACAATCAATGGTGAAAATGCTATCAAAACATGCCTTACACTTACTTTTTTACATACGTGTACATGTACAAAAGGTATTTGACAACATTAACAAAAATATCAAGAATCTTTTTCATCTTCCTGCAACCTTGCAACCAAAGGTGGGTATTTGCAGAACCCCAATGTATTTCTAAACTTACATTAAAACAGTTGATAGTATTAAGAAGGACAATTCAATTTATATGTTTGTCTAATTGTTGCCAAGATTCATTATCAAATGAGTAATATGAGAAAAGCCAAAAGGCATTGCCTTAAAATATAGCATAGACTTGTAGATTACAAGAAATTAAACGGAGTTATTAATTTGGATTTATGGGTCGAGATAATTAGGGATAATGTGATATCTTATTTACTTAAGTGTATTTTAATGCTGTAAAATCCAAACAAAAGGTGGAATCAAATAATAAAACTGCAGAACAAAGAACAGTTATATCTTTTGTGTTTTCCCCTAAAATCTATGATTACTGATTTATAATTCACATGTAATTAGATATTGTGAATATTAATACTTTTCTCTGCTGTTTCTTGGCCACATGCTTGTCGTCATCTCTCCAATATTCATCTTCTTTCTCTTTCTCTTTCTTTGCATTTTCTAGATCTCTCTGTTCTTGCTTTCTTGCCTTGGCTGTAGCAGCCTTTGTGTTCTCACCCTTAAACTTTTTAGGCATCGTTCTATTACTTTCTGAAATCTGATAATAAACTGTTAACACAGAGACATGTCTCGCCTGTCGCAACTGGACACAGTATAAAATGAAGTAAAAGTCAGTAGACTGTGACTGCAGGATCATACAGATAAAATACTTTTGAAATTGATCTGCACTGATGCTAATGCAAGTGCATACCCAATATCAATGATGTACCATAACTGCTTCATGTTAAACAGACGTAAGAAAAAAGGTTAACCTTGGCCAAATCGGTGTAAAATTTCAAAGTCAGTAGACCGTGACTGCAGGAGCATACAGGTGAAATCCTTTTAAAACTGATCTGTACTGATGCTGATGCAACTGCATACCAAATATCAATGGTGTAACATAACTGCTTCATGTTAAACAGACTTAAGAAAAAAGGTTAACCTCGGCCAAATCAGTGTAAAATTTCAAAGTCAGTAGACCGTGACTGCAGGAGCATACAGGTGAAATCCTTTTAAAACTGATCTGTACTGATGCTGATGCAACTGCATACCAAATATCAATGGTGTAACATAACTGATTCATGTTAAACAGACTTAAGAAAAAAGGTTAACCTCGGCCAAATCAGTGTAAAATTTCAAAGTCAGTAGACCGTGACTGCAGGAGCATACAGGTGAAATCCTTTTAAAACTGATCTGTACTGATGCTGATGCAACTGCATACCAAATATCAATGGTGTAACGTAACAAGTTCACACAAAACAGACTTAAGCAAAAACTTTAACCAATTGTGGACGCCGCCGCCGCCGCCGTCGCCGTCGCCGCCGGAATCACCATACCTAAGTCTCGCCTTTTGCGACATTCGTCGCAGGCGAGACAAAAACTTGACTAATTAAGCATGTTAAGGGAGCAATCATTTGATTTTTAGGAGGGGGGGTATGGTAACATTTGAAACAGGATGCAGTTTTAGTATTACTACGCTGAATTTTCCTTCATCGTCCTGTTCAGCACGCTTGTTTTCCTGAACTTTCGGCTTCTTTTAAACACTTTTTTCTTTACAAATTTCCCAATCATTAAGCACACATGGGGACCGCAAGAAAAGCTTCTTTGTTTTCATTTTCGAATATATTTTGTTTAAATTCATATCACATTTATATAGAAAAATATCTCTATTTTCTCTTGAAAAATATTTAGATATACTGGTATCTCATAATATCGAGGTATGTAGCTATGTAGAAATGGGGACGTCACAGTTGAGTATTTGGTTGAAATGAACGTAATTACCACAATTCAATGGAACCCTTGATATAATGAGAATGGAGTATGCATGATAAAGAACCAAGGATAAATATCTAATCTTACTGTTCTTTTTAATGAATAGAATTAAATGTTCAAAGTACACTACATACATGAATATCTGTATATACATTGTACATATGCCTTCATATGAGTGATATGACAGCTTAGTCCAAATAATTAGGCCGTTACGGGTGTAACCGGAGAGCAGTGTTTTAGCTAGCGCTCGTCATTTTCGTCATTGGCGAAAAGAATTTTCAGATTACGAAAATTTATCAAACCATTTTCGTCAATTTATTTTTCAAAAGTGTAAAAATTTATGAAGCCATTTGATTTATGACCACAAGCTGACCGCCGATCACCGGATATGTTTTGACAATCAATTAACCCAAATTGTCTTGGAGTCATTAAAATCAATAAATTTGGGTGGAGTCACTCATGGCTGAATAATTTGTGAATGACCAATCAGCTATCGGAATATATTTAGAACAGGTATTTCAGGTGTCAATCATTATCATTCATTCATGTTATGACAAACACGTGGTCTAGCATTGGCAAAGACTTTAGTTTTAAACAGAAAAACACTGATTGCCCAAAGCATGAATGTAACTATTTACCTTTTAGAAGAAATTTAAATCCCAAGACAATATTTTTGCACTCACTATAACATGTTAAGGTCCCTTTCAAACTTCCAAACTTCTTGATAGTTCTAGATCGGCCCCCATATAACATTGAAAATTCCAAACATTGCATATAATTTTTATCAATTACTTAATAACTTAAAGGTTAAAAAACTTTTTTTTTTAAATTTTAGTAAGATAACAAAAATATTGTTTAACTCACAGTAATATACCAGTGATCTATTTCTTTAATGCCCCTTTGGATGTGAAAAATTTAAAACTGAGTTGTCTTCCTTTTCCTACTAAAATTTTCTGAAGGGGGTACAAAATAATTATGAGGAAATTAGATTTGTAAAGAATTTCAAGTAAGGCTGAAAAGTAAAAACAAAACAAAACAAACAAGAAGGCTGTAAATATTTGTAAATATTTTATTAAATGTCAATGAAATCCTTGATTAGAAATCCATGTAATACTAATCAGAACTTCTTTTCTTCTGTGTACCTGCAAATCAAAATAATAACTACATGTACATATTTATAAGTGGATGTAAATTGAAGTGAGAATAAAACTTGTTCTGAACAGCGTCTGTCTACATATATGCTTGCCGTAAAAGTGACTAAAGCCTTAAAAATCCTGGCTAAAACCCTGCGGAGAGCATGAATTACTTCACAAAATCGATATGTCCTGACCAGGAATCGAACCCGGGACCTCTAGGTTTACAGTCAGGCGCTCTACCTCTGAACCAAAGAAGTACTTCCCTTGTTCAGGGATAAAGGCTGGCTATTTAAATCTTTTAAATCTACTAGGAAGGGGAGCAACCCCGTTACACTTCCCCCTCCTCAAGAGTCATCATACCTCAATGTATGACTCTTAACACAACACAACCCTGGCTAGGAATCCTTTTAACCACCAAGGGTTTTTTAGTTGGGCGCCAATGTAACCGGAGAGCATGAATTACTTCACAAAATCAACATGTCCTGACCGGGAATCAAACCCGGGACCTCTAGGTTTACAGTCAGGCGCTCTACCTCTGAACCAAAGAAGTACTTCCCTTGTTCAGGGATAAAGGCTGGCTATTTAAATCTACTAGGAAGGGGTGCAACCCCGTTACACAGGGAAGGCTAACGTTTTTATTTGGATTTTTTCTTGGACACCTTCCTGTCGCAGGAAGGTGTAACAACAAAAATCATAAAAAGCCTTACAAGACGTCCTAATTATTTGGACTAATGACAGGTGTGCATGTCCATAGCCTAGCTATAGTATAGGCATAGGCATTATTTTTGTTTGGAAATACAGTTTTTACAATTTCTTAATTTTTTATCAGTATAATTGTAAATTTTAAGGGATTTTTACAAAGATTTGATAATCTTTTGTCATGTTTTCAATAGAACAAGTGCATTTTTACCTACCAAGAATGAATTGTTGATTGTGCAATTCAATAAACTCGAATACTCTACAAAACGAAAGTAAATTGAAATACTTAAAGTATACTTCAATAAGGATGTTTTGCATATTTTCAACGATAATAAATGTATTCTAGCAGAATAATAAGTTTTTCGTAAGAAGATATTAATCTTATGCGCCACGGCAGAAATTCCAAAAGTATCGTTGTTTCGTTTTGTAAACATTTGAGTAATTCCGAAATATACAATCATGGAGGACAAAGACGAAACTTTTTCTGAACCAAACTTAAATTTCTCAAATTCGACTCAAAATGACGATAATTCAACATTATTTGAACAGAGAGAGAGAGAAATAACACAAACTGACCACCTGAATAAACAATTATTAAGTGCATTTCTTGAAAAAATGAATAACATGTCCAATAATGAGCGCCAATGTAGTGACGATGAAGACACGGAAAAAACAAATGAACGTGAATGGTCAGATAGCCCTCAAGACAAAAAATTAGATCTATTATCTAGTAAGACGAAAAGCTTAAAAAAGGGTTGGGTAAATTAAAAGTCATTTTTGTTTGGCGTGTTTCCCTTTTTCTGTTTATTTTAGTTTTATTTTTTTCACAGGCACTTGTTTCATTAAAAGAAGTCATTATTGAATCAGCCAAAGCAATTGAAATGTGCCACAGATACCCTTTCATAGAATAGGATAGGACCATCTGAAGACAGTGGTTTATTGAACCACTGTGACCATCTCCTCTTCTACACAGGCAAATTTGACTCACATGAGTTTCACGTCAATCAAGCTTATATGTGATATTTATGTGAATCTCACATGAATTTCACATGAAAATCACATGAGTTTCACATGAAACTGGCTCACGTGAAAATGATGTGAACATTTCACATGGAATTGATGTGAAGTAATTTCATGTGAAATACACATGATTTTCATGTGAAATTCATGTGAGATTGTGTGAATTTCATGTGAAAGCTCATTTCACATGAAACTCACATGAACTTTTTCATGTGAGTTTCACGTATAAGCTCGATTTGGGTGAATCTTTTCATGTGAAACTCATGTGAGTGAAATTTGCCTGTGTAATTGACTATACATGTATGTGGCAACATTTTGTCACTCCAGACTTTTGTCAGATCCCTTATTTATGACGATGTCTGCCACATGATTATACTATATCTCTTTATCTTCCCACTGCTTGTCTAATTTTATATCAAATTCCTTCACTGTTTTCGCATTTATAACTTTATATGGCATGTATCATGTGTATGGCAAACTATTCCAGATATCTGCTATTCTCCTTGTAAAATAATATTTCCTAAATAATGTTTAATTTTCTTCGATGTTTCTTCAACTTTTTGTCATTTCCCCTCATTCTGGTGTTCTCATTTACATGATTTAGGTCGAGCAAACCTTCAGTGACATCATTATAAATTCCTTGCAGTATTTTCAGTCAGGAACCTTTCTTAATCAGTGATTTTTTAATCACTTGTTTAAGTATTATTTAGTTATTTTCTTTTAAAAGCTAGAGTTACAGCTTACTTTTCTCCAAAATCACTTGTTCAAGTAGTACAAATGAATCACTTATAACAGTGATTTTATTAAAATGTTCTTCATGTTAAATGTTATGGAGAGAAGTCTGATAATGTTTTTGTTTTTTTTTTTCATTGTAGATGGGCAACATAATGAAGCATGCACATCCATTCATAAGAATTTCCTTGTAGTTGGAATATCTGGGTAAGCACAATTTTAGTAAGAACATTTTTAACAGACAATTATAATACAAAATGCATTGCATGAATGATATCTGATAAAAAAATTATTCTGATTTAAATAGTCTTACAGATTATAAAAAGACATTCTTCTGTTCCCCTTTTTTCAACAATTTTCAATAAACATGACACAAAGCAAACTTATGTTGATTATCATTAGAATTCTGTTCAAACATAATAAAGAACACACTGCACATGTAACACTTATATACTAATACAAGTCAATTTTAAATAATGTCTCACAGAGGGTTGTCTTGCTACCAGATGTTGTGGGTCGAGGCACCATTGAAGTGTACAATGTAGATGGTTTTTAAAGTAAGCTTAATAAAGATAGGAAAAGCCTAGACATTTAGAGTAAAACATTATTATGATGGATTAAGACCTATCCACGGCTGGTCATCTCCTCACTCATAATATTTTCTTATGAAAACAATTCCGTGAGAAAAACTTCCGGTTATGAGAGAGAAAAGGAAAGGTGTCCGCCTCAAACGGTAAGTGTGTCACATTTAGCATGTTTTATTACATATTTGTAGTGTATATCGAAAAACGGGGAATGTCATGCAGCGTAAAAATGATTTTTACAATAACTTTAAGTCATGGGAAGGTCAGTGGTGTCACTATCCTTTCTAATTTCATTTTCCCGTGACTGAAGAAGTAGAAATTTTTGGTCAAAACTTTTTCACGAGTCTTTTTCTGACACTTTCTGTCAATTTGTAGTTGTTTTTGGGGGGGTACTAACACCTGATGTTTCCTTTCACTGTTTGAAATAAGGTGCAGGGTCTAAATTTGCCATTTAGGGATAAACAAACGAAAAAACGTATATATTATGAGAGAGAGGAATGGTTATGCGGGAGAAAATGCACTATGAGTGAGATAAGTAATAACTTTAATAAGCTATATGCCTTTTTGGTAATGCTGCTTATTATTTGAATAAGAAAAAAAATAGAGAAACCATTATCATAATTGTATCAATGACAATCCTTCACATAATTGCAGTAAATGTAAAGCCCATAGCGATTAATGTTTGCATGTTGTGTCTTTTAAATTATTGTTAATTATAATTATATATTGGTAAGTACTTTATGTAAATCATATTGAGATAAAAGAAGGCCAAACTGAAAATCTGCATTTGAAACATCAAAACTGTTAACTTTACAATAAAAATTTGTAATTATTTTTTTTTTGTTTTCAGAGACCATTTTTTTTACAGTGCTTTAAGAGCAAGACTAACAAAAGACGAAGAGAATCTCTACAAGCCTAAACCCTTGGATCAGCCTAGAGGAGAACATCCCATCCGAGCCCAGTATGGCTATAAAATAAATGAAGCTAAATTGCTATCATCAAAAAGACTAGGAATAGAATTTGACTAAACGGACAGACGATGTGTTAAAATAAACACGTGCAGATAAATTTTCATTTTGATTGTCCCATTAAAAAGTCTAGGTTTTTCATTTTCAACAATTACGAAGTGCCTTCAAAGGTATGAGTATCCAGTGATCAAAAGTTCATGATGATTTCCATGACACTATATCATGATTTTATCAGGTTGTA
Source organism: Arcuatula senhousia (assembly GCA_963971305.1). Classification (NCBI taxonomy): domain Eukaryota; kingdom Metazoa; phylum Mollusca; class Bivalvia; order Mytilida; family Mytilidae; genus Arcuatula; species Arcuatula senhousia. The sequence continues at coordinate 49,978,518 of OZ020305.1, forward strand.
GGTCATTTTCTTTCTAGCGAAAAATGTTTCCAATGGTTGTTAAAAACTAACTAAGCTTCTTGAGTCTTCACTAAGTAAGGTGAACAAATGATTCGGTTCATTCTGTTTAATAAGTAGGAAGTACCTGTTCAGCAAGGTATTTGGAACATGTTTATGTTTTTTTGTTTCTTTTGGATTGGACTTTTATCATTCGATTTTTACTATATGATTTTTGTACTTATAATTTTACATTTTAGATATGCCTGTCTTTTCAGGGGTGGTGCATGTTCATGTTAATTGTTCAATTTTTAATTGTCTGAGATGTTCTTTTTCATTGAAAATCATTGATTTGTTTTGGGGTCATTTGCACGATTAAGTGTGAGCAGATAAATTGCAAGATGAGGAGAGTGACTGCTGGGAAGGCAAATTTTCATTTTTGTATTTCAAATGAGTGACTTTTTGAAGAAGAATCCCATATTTTTATCATTTCATGCATTGTTGGTTATATCATAATAATTTGTTTAATCACAGTCAAAGGATGACTGTCTTCAAGTATTCTATGACAGAAGCAGAGAAGTACCAATGAGGCATTCGAATGTCAAAATTCCAATAGGGCAAATGCAAAATCAGTACACTCAAAGGAGAATAGCATAAAATAAGTACACTCAACAAGGGGTTGCACTAAGTCGTGCTAAGCATACCCCCACTCGGCCATTCAGAAAACAGGAAGTAGATGACCGACTGACCTGGAAAGGGGAGGCACGATACACCTCATCATGCTAAAGCTGTATACCAAATTTGAAATCAATCCCTTCTCTAGAAGCCGAGAAATCTGTTACGAAAAAATGTCTATTTTTGACCCATAAAAAGTCTAAATCAGCTCAGAAAACAGGAAGTAGATGATGGACTGACCTGGAAAGAAGAGGCACGGTATAACTCGTCATGCTGAAGCTGTGTACTAAATTTGAAACCAATCTATCCAGTAGACGCCGAGAAATCTGTTACGAAAAATTTCACATTTCAATTTTTTTCCCCTAAAAAAGTCTAAGTCGGCTTGGAAAACAGGAAGTAGATGATGGACTGACATGGAAAGGGTAGGCATAGTATAACTCATTATGCTGAAGCTGTGTACCAAATTTGAAACCAATCCATCCAGTAGAAGCAGAGAAATTGAACCGGACGGACAGACGGACGGACGGACAAGGTGATTGCAATATAGCCCCCTCTCTTACGAGTGGGGGTATAAAAAAGAATAGCACAAAAAAGAACACACAAAAACAGATCACACAAAGGAGAATAGTACAAAATAATAACACACAAAGGAGAATAGCACAAAATGATAACACACAAAGGAGAATAGCAGAAAATCAGTACTCACAAGAAGAAAACCTCAAGAACTGCATGCACAAAGGAGAATAGCACAAAACAGAAAACAAACCAGTTTCCAGACAACAGTGCTAATTCAAATAAGAAAGAAAGTAAAATAAAGTGATCTGGAAGGGCAACAGTTCCTGTTTGTTGCAACATACCCCTCAAGTCACTAACAGTCGATTCAACGCATCTATTCTGGTAACAGGGTATATACAGTTTAACAAAACTTGTGTCCGTTGGTATCAGTTGTTTGAATGGTTTAATGTTAATGTTCAAATTCATATGGCCAATTAAACAAAAGATTGCTTAAAGCAAAAGCATTTATATTTTTACACTCCCTATGAGATCAGTATAAAACAGTTAAAAAAATCATTCTTCCTGAGTGAATAAAAAGTAAACATACTGAACATGGAAACAAGTAAACTCTTCCGAGTGAAATGTCTACAAAAAAATAAATAGCAATATAAACACGAAAAAGTCATAAAAGAAAAACAATATGCACTCGTCTAGAGAAAGTCAGTCTTATTTCCACCTCATTATTTTTTAGTTGGTGTTTTCTTGATTTGTGGAGTCTATACGTTGAGTGGTATTTAAACTCCCTGGCACAAACTTCACACATTATAACAGTTGCATTGGTGTGATGCGTCTTAACATGAAAGTCCCGTGCTCTCTTTGTTTTATAGGTTTTATTACACTCAATACATCTGTGTACTATCTTCTCCGTATCGAGCCCTGTATGTACCACTCGTAAATGTTCTTTTAAGGTATGTTGATAAGAAAATTCGGAACTGCATTGGCTACATTTTAATTTTGTTCCGTGATTTTTTCTTACATACCCTCGCAAGCTTGTTTTTGTCTTAAAATATGAACTGCAGTGATCACACTGAAAACTTAATTTTCCTAAATGTTGGACTTTTTCGTGTCTCCTTTTGTTCCCGTCATTGGAAAAGGTCTTCTCACAATATGCACATTTTGGCTTCTTTGGAATACTCGAATGTTCTGTTTTTCTGTGATAATTTAGCCCTGCTTTCTGGCTGTATGATTTGCAGCAGTCGGTGCATTCGTAGCGAATTCTTTCCATCTAAAAAACAACAAGTGCTTATAAATTCCCCTTTTATAACCAGAATATTTTTTAAAGTTAAATCTCTACTGAACTTATGGAAAATAATATCCTTTCACACCAAATGCATTCCAATGGTATATGTATTAGCCGAATTTCAATATATAAACTGTGTAATCAAGGCCGTAGCCAGGGGGTGCGTTGGGTGCGTTTGCACCCCCCTTTTGAGAGAATTTTTCTTAATTTCCTAGAGAATATTGACAAAACTGAGGTTTACAACCCTATTTTTCACCATTTTTTTATCAAAACGCACCCCCTCTGGAAAGTTTGCACCCCCTTTTGAAAAATTATGGCTAAGGTCCTGGTAATTATAGTAATTTACTTTCGATTACAGAGTCATGTTAAATACATAGAAATGCATAGCAGACGATAAAAATCTTATGTGAACATCATAAATATATCGAAGTTATATATTACGAAAGCGAGAAACTTCAAAATCATATTTTGTAAAAGGGAATATTGAGAGTATTCATTAATTTGCAACTTAGCAAGCAGACAGGACAGAGGACAAAAGTCAAATAGCAGAAATGTATAATGAAATAAAGCATTAAGAATTATGACAGTTTAAGTTAAAATTACCGTTTCATTTGTTCATAGGACACCATAGATCTGTATGAAGACGCTTACATAAACGGATGTGTCTGAAATGATATTCAATTACGCGTTAATTAATATTATGCCTATAGTGACGTTAAAAAATGTTTAAATGCCTGACTATGGCATTTTGTAATATATATAAGGGAAACAAATTTTTAACAATAATTTAAAAGACACAACATGCGAACATTAATCGCTATGCGCTTTACATTTACTGCAATTATGTGAAGGATTGTCATTGATACAATTATGATTATGATTTTTCTAGTTTTTTTCTTATTCATTAAGCAGCATTATACCAAAAAGGCATATAGCTTATTAAAGTTATTACTTTTCTCACTCATAGTGCATTTTCTCCCGCATAACCATTCCTCTCTCTCATAATGTATACGTTTTTTCGTTTGTTTATCCCTAAATGGCAAATTTAGACCCTGCACCTTATTTCAAACAGTGAAGGGCAACATCTGGTGTTAGTACCCCCCCAAAAAACAACTACAAATTGACAGAAAGTGTCAGAAAAAGACTCGTGAAAAGGTTTTGACCAAAAATTTCTACTTCTTCAGTCACGGGAAAATGAAATTAGAAAGGATAGTGACACCACTGACCTTCCCATGACTTAAAGTTATTGTAAAAATCATTTTTACGCTGCATGACATTCCCCGTTTTTCGATATACACTACAAATATGTAATAAAACATGCTAAATGTGACACACTTACCGTTTGAGGCGGACACCTTTCCTTTTCTCTCTCATAACCGGAAGTTTTTCTCACGGAATTGTTTTCATAAGAAAATATTATGAGTGAGGAGATGACCAGCCGTGCTATCTACTGCCAAAAAAGAATAAAAACATATTTAGTCTTTATTAGTCAGATGACATGTATTGTATATTGTAGAAGAATTTATGTTTGATCTATAATTTGGTTATAGGCCTACAAACAGTGGAAAGACCTGTCTGACTGAAAGTTTACAACATTCACTGCCAGGATCATATCACATTTGTCAAGATAAATATTTCTATGTAGGTAAAAGATAATAATGAAACATGAAATCAATGAACATGACACAACAAATTGATAACAAAAGTAATTTAGAAATGGAAAACTGTCAACCTTTAATATATTTTATATACTGAAAAGATGTATTTTTATACGACCGTAAAAAATTTGCGGACGTATTATGGTATGATGCTGTCGTTGTCGTCGTCGTCGGTGTCTGTTAACTTTTTAGTGTTTCCACAATAACTTTAGTTCCAGTTATCCGATTGCTATGAAACTTGACAATGATGTTCCTTACCATAAAAGGATGAATGGGATTGATTTTGGGGGTCCCCCCATTTTTCGTTTAGAAATAAGGGGCCAAAAAAGGGCCAAAAATACTACTTTTTTGTTTGTTTCCACAATAACTTTAGTTCTAGTTATCCAATTGCTATGAAATTTGACAGTGATGTTCCTTACCATACAAGGATGAATGGGATTGATTTTGGGGGTCCCCCCTTTTTTTGTTTCGAAATTAGGGGCCCAAAAGGGGAAAAAAATTCAAATATTTTACTTGTTTCCACCATAACTTTGGTCCTAGTTGGCCTATTGCTGTGAAATTTGTCAAGAATGTTTCTTACAATAAAAGAATGAACCTGATGAATTTTTGCGCCCCCCTTTTTCTCCGTTGTGTAATTAGGGGCCAAAATAAAAACTTTTTTATTTGTGGTCTGATTTTGAAATTTTTTTTTACATGTTTGTTCTTGTCAAATAGCGGATACAAAATTAAGAATTAATTTTTGCGACCCCCCCCCTTTTTCCCTTTATTACGTAATTAGGGGCCAAATGGGGCCAAAATCGAAACTTTTTTATTTGTGGTCCGATTTTGAAATTTTTTTTTGCAAGTTTATTTTTGTCAAGTAGCGAATCCAAATTTGAGAATTTATTTTTGCGCCCCCCACCCCTTTTTCACCTGTTACGTATTTAGGGGCCAAAAGGGGCCGAAATTGAAACTTTTTTATTTCTGGTCCAATTTTGAAATTTTTTTTTGCATGTTTGTTCTTGTCAAATAGCGGATACAAAATTAAGAATTAATTTTTGCGACCCCCCCCCTTTTTCACCTTATTACGTAATTAGGGGCCAAACGGGGCCGAAATTGAAACTTTTTTATTTCTGGTCCGATTTTGAAATTTTTTTTTGCATGTTTGTTCTTGTCAAATAGCGAATACAAAATTAAGAATTAATTTTTGCGACCCCCCTTTTTCCCCCTATTACATAATTAGGGCCCAAATGGGGCTTTTTTATATGTGGTTCGATTTTGAAAATTTTTTTTGCAAATTTATTCTTGTCAGGTAGCGATTCTAAATTAAAGAATAAATTTTTTGGGCTGTAATCATAATTAAAAAAAAATTCTGGTTCGATTTTAAATTTTTTCCCCAAACATTATTCTTTTAAAGAGTAGAATACAACATTCAAAATTTATATTTTTAGCCCCTGGGTTGAAAGTCCATCAGAGAAGCATGTGTCAAAAACCTTTGTCAGTCCACCATGGGCTGCATGTGTCCAGAACAATAGACTATCCATATTAGGCCTAAAACGTACAGGGTTCAACATGTTTCGATCGTATCATTCTGCGCTCGGCGAAGCTTTTTATTATATTATATGAAATGGTTCATTTGAGTCTTGCTAGCGTTTCTTATTGATATTTGATAGAAGCTTCAATGGGTTATCATGTTGTAAACAAATCATGTACACATGAAAATGACTTATAAATATTCATTTGTTAAATAGTTTGAATGCTCATTATGTTTAATTTTTTGTTACTATAGAAGCCAGGGGATCATCGACTTACATGGGTACCAGAAGTTCAGCACCATAATTGGGAATGTGAGTGAAATCATTTTCTTATGGTCTAATGCCTCTTCTTGTATCCAAAACTTTAAAACTACATTTAGAAATGTATCTAAGAATATCTATATGGTCCTAAAATTTTAGTAATCATATCATGTTATGGCAATGTTGTTGTTGTCATTGTCTACATAGTTTCTAAAGACATCCAGTTTCTTTGCTATAACTTCATTTTATATTGACCAATTGTCATGATTTGATTTGTTATTGTTCCCCGCCACAACACGTCGGAGGGACCTAGCAATGGTCTCACTCCGTCCGTCACATTTTTTGTGGGTGCAACTCCGATGTTGCTGAAACTTAACACACTGATAGGGTACTATTAGTAGGTGATCATCCTTTATTTGAAATTTTCAAAATGGCCGCCATTTCCATGGAAACAGGGAAGAAAGGTCAAAATATAGGACATTCAATATCTTGGTTACCTAGTTACACAGGGTTCAGAAATATTGTAGGCTGATAGAGCAATAGGTACTCTATAATAATATGAAAAAAAAATTGAGGCAATATTTACAGTTTTCAAGTTATTTACGAAATCGTTATTTTCCAGTCCAAAAATGGGACTTTGTCAAACATTTTTGTGGGTGCAACTCCTCATAAACTACTGAACGGATGTTGCTGAAAATTTACACACTAATAGGGTACTATTAGTAGGTGATCATCCCATATTTTGAAATGAACAAGATGGTGCCATTCATTTTCACAATTTAAAAATGCGAAATTTTATAATATATTTTCCCTTCACAGATTTTGAGGAAAATGGCTAATCCATTTAATTTGGGAATTGTAAACAAGTTAGCGTACTTAGTGAATTTCCAACTTTTCATGATTGGAACTTAACTGGAATTCTCAGAGAATATATCGCTCGAATTTACATAGCACACAACTTTTATGCGGCGGCGGGGGACACATGGCTACGCGTAGCAATCATGTTTCAATCTATTATTATTGGATACTTTTTATTGATTTTTTTTTTTTATAAATTACATGTTATGTGTATGCTTTTGTTTAGCCTGTTGCTTGTTATTTTTTCACTGGTGTAAATAAGCTTACAATGTTGGAAATCACAATGGTATTTTAAACAGAATTAAAAATATCTTACAGACCTGTGTTTTCTATATTCAGAATAAGGATTTTGAATTACAAGAATTATGATTTCCATCTTATGAATATGTTGTGTTTGAATGATCTTGATTAATATATGTGTAATTTGAAAAAATAAATTACCAAATTGTTACAAGTACTTTTATTATGTTGTAGTAATGTCTGCCCTTGACATGGAAGCCATGGCACACGATGTACAAACCTGGAAAGAAAGGCAACAACAGCAAGCATCATCTACACCATCTGTTCTCCTAGTGGAAGGATATACAATATTTAATTATCAGTAAGATAGTATTACTGTTCTTTAATTCTTATCATGTGATATGAATATTTGTAAGGTAAGTGTTTCCTGTGTGAATTCTATAGAACTCGACCTAAACAAAACAAAAAAAGTTAAGTTTTTGTCTCTCCTGTGACAAATAGATGAAGAAGGCAAGACACAGTATTAAACTGTGGTGCAAACTTTTTTTGTTACTGTACATGTAGACTCTTGTATAAGATAAATAACTTGCAAAGTAAAATACCTATGCATCTGATATTTAGTGTACAGACGCTTTGAATTAGGATCTACACAACTGTCAACATGCCATTTCATCCTGATCCCAAAGTCACGGTTCAATGACTGTTTACCTTGATTTTTTTAAGGGGGTCTTAACTGTTCTGTAATATTTTTGTAATACTTGAATTACCTGAAAAAGTAATATACCTAGATATCTGATGTTTAGGGTACAGAAACATTAGGTAACAATCTTCTGTCTATCACTGCCCATGTTATATGACCTTGACCTCATCTTTGCACTGTAATGACTGTAAATATTGGTTTATTTTTATTTTCTGGGGTTGTTTTAAGTCTGTTTTTCTTTAATTATGATATCTAGAACCTCTTATTTGGTTCACTGGTTCTACTTGATCACCTCCACCATGACCTTCACCATAATATTACCTCTCAACAGGGGAGATAATATTAGTTGCCACACTTGTATAATGTGGTAATGCATGTACCTTTTTTTCTTTACCTTGTTTTTAGCAATACAGGACATCAACATGAAATACATGTAAATTGAAAACAGCTTTATTCTTTTCGCTTCAAGACCTAATGCTCATAACACACTTTGATTATATAATCATGTTAATAGTATGATGATTAATTGTTTGTTTGTTTTTTAAGTAGAAAGGAAACAGAGAATTATTAAAATTTAGAGTTTGTCAAAATTAATAGAGTTTGTTATTAGTTGGAGAATTGATTAAATTATCCAAAAAAATTGGTTGATGCTGAGATGAGTGTTCTTGACAGATCACATCCTTGTGGCAGTGGTTATTGTTTATTGTGATCATCCGACCAAGTGTGATAGTAATGTAACACCAATGCATATTTCATGTTTATATGTGACCATTCTTGAATGGTGTGACAGTGTGACCATGTTTCAGGTACTGTATATATGACCATTTCAATATTTTCCAGGCCATTGAATAGATTATTTGACAAAAGATATTTCCTGAAAGCTTCAGAAGAAACATGTCGACAAAGAAGATTGTAAGTTTGATTTTCAAAGAAAGCTCAATGGAAAACAGGTTTATTTTATATTTTTTCATTACACTGATAATGTAGGCTTATTTCCATCTAAAACAGAAATTTGAAGAAAAAAAAACTGTTTAGTATGTGCAGTCTTCGAAATTAGGCTGGACCTACTGGAAATATTGAGTTAAAATTGGTTCGGTCCAGTCATATTTTGTGTTAATGTATATCAAACATATAGGAAAAAATTAGCAAATTTGATGAAAATAAGCATTCGGTCCACCAGACTCCACTTCCTAATTTCTTTCACTGTATGTAAATGCTGTAAAATGCCTTTGTTTTGCATCTCAATCATTATTGATATCTTTAATGAAGAACATCACAATACCCACAATTTATTTTTTTAAAGATGATTTATGCATTGCCTAGCTTAGAGCACAACATAATAATTCAGTTGACTTCACTTTAAAGGAAATAGAAAGAAAAAATGAAGAAATTTTTTTACTGGATACCCATAGAACTTCTTTCCAATTCTCAAAATTTAATTATGGCAAATGATTCTGTAAACTCTGTGGTTGATTCTGAAAATGACACATACATGTATGTTCATTTCTTATTTATGTGCATTCTGTTCAAAATTTTGATTAATGAACTTGGCAATATTTACTTCATTGAAATGCAATGTAAATAAATCAAAAGCACCATTAAATTTCATTCCAGCTGTCAAGATGTGATAACTATCATAACAAGAATTTATAGATATCCAAAATAACTTATTGAATATTTGATTAATTTTCCAATTATATTCCAATTAAAAAATCATTTTTCCAGAACAAGACATTATACCCCTCCAGATGTTCCGGGATACTTTGATAAAGTTGTGTGGCCACACTATGTTCAGAGTTTTAATGATATTAAAAATAATCCAGATATAGGTAGGTTTACAATCACTTTTACTTAGCGATTCATCTATAAATTCCTTCAAAATTATACTTATTATACGAGGGCTGTCCGTAAAGTTCGTGGACAGTTTATATAAAATAAATAATGTTTATTGGATTTACTTCAAAATTTGTTATAATAGAATGAGTAGTCTTATAAATTGGTGTATCAAATTTTAGAATAAACACACAACTACAAGTTGATTTTTCATCATTTAGAAAATATATCGTATTCATAACCCGGAGCAAGACGTTCACATTTTTGGACGTCAAGTTAAACAATTTCTTTCTATATGGTCATATTGAATGAAATATTTTAAAACTTTTATGAGTTTTGAATACGATTTTTTGTCAGATGTATCTTAATTCATATTTCTGCATGTATTGTTTCATTTCTGGAAACATTTGATTCACAAATTGCATGGAAATTCAAGTTCTTGATATCAACAATATAACTCCAAGCAAAGTCTATTGGTTGGGACAATACTTTATAGGAAATGTTGCTATATCTTAATACCACAAAACATGTCAGTCGGTTATTTTCTAACTCCATCTGAAATGCATATGCCATCAGAAGTATCTAAGTATGTTTTTTTTCACAATTTAAAGTATTTGTGTATATCTGTTGCTATTTTTCAGACCCAAACTTACAATTTTATAACCGTCCATTGCTCCACGTCTTCGCAAAACGTTACTTTTTCTACGTCAATGAAACTGATGTCAATTCTTAAAATACCGATTTCTCAATAAACTGAAATTATAGACCCTTCAAATTTGCTATATGCATCATCCTAACTATTGACAACACTTTAGTACAGGTTTTATTGCATCACTAGATATAGTATATGCATAGCGAGATCTTGTTTTAAGCATTCTGAATATTTCCGAAAAGTTTCTTACATTGCTCCGACCCACCATATAGCGAGACAAATAATTAAAAATGTAACATTAATTTTGTCGAACCTTAGCAAAACAAAATCAAAGAAATTACAGAAAATGTTCAAAAATGTTATTATGTAAAACACTTGTCCATAGTACGTCGTATTGGTTCAAATCTTTGCTTGTCCACGAACTTTACGGACAGCCCTCGTAATTACTTGTTATTGAATTTTCAACAACTTTTTCATTATCATATAGATATGTGTAACTTGATGCATTGAAAAAGGTTGAGACTTCTTAATGCTTCCATAGTCAAATGATTTATACCAAAATATTTCCTCTTTCTAAAATGCAGTAAACTAATGAAATCTGATGATACATACAACACTGGTATCAGTGCAACATCATTCTTTCACTGCAGTGGGTATAAGATTAGAAAAAAAATATGTCCAAAAGACATAATGCCCTATCGCAACATTTGGGACAAACGGACAAACGGACCCAAATACTATATGCCTCCTACTTTTGTAGATGGGGCATAAAAACACAAGTATGATCAAATTTATGAAAACTATTGAAAATTTTGTAGTAATAGTATGGTGATAATAAGTTGAGGTATTTGTACTTTGTCTATAGCTGTATTTGAAAATGAAAAAAAAAATGAACTAATTTAATACATTTTGTAAGTGTATGCGTCTATTCCACTTGACAATGATTTATAAGAAATTGTATTGTGCTGTAATGTTTGGTATTTATATTAGATGAGAAAAAAAATCTGTTAGAAAATGCACACTTGTGTCCAGAAGTTGGTGGGAAGGGAAAAATGCGTATCAGTAACTATTTTCTCAATAATAACTTGTCGCAGCCTCCAGATATGACCATGTTGTTCTATATTCCCTGGACATATGAGATGAGTCATCCTAGTTGTGTAGTACGTATTGTTATTACCCGATACATGTGTATGTTAAACCATGTTTGACTTAGACTTATTTTTATTTAATATTGTTCGATTCTCTTTTCAGTTTTCTTGGAGGAAGAGCAAAGTGTAGTTGATAAATTAAAAATAGTAAAAACTGACATTGAAAACTGTTTACAGTCTTTGTGACATGACTTGAAAGTTTAGAAAATGACACATTCTGGAGTACTTCACAACTAGCTACTAATATATTCTACCTCTTGATGGAAGGGACTTTAACAATTCATTTATACAATCAATTTAAGTTGTTATGGAATTTAATATGTGTTTATGTTGCATATTGTTTTTTGTCTTGCCTGCGACAAATAGTAACAGGTATTACTTTCCGGCGGCAATGTTGAAAACTTTTTTGTAAGACTTTGTGGAAAATGAATGACTTGACAAGTATAATACCTAGGCATCTGACACTTAGGGTTGTGGTCTATGCAACTGGCACCATGCCATGTTTAGTAAGACTTTGAATACTTTTACAGTGGTAATGACAGAGGAGACACACTTTTAGTGGCCACACTTGTTATTGTTATTGACAGCAAAAGGGGGGGGGTATTTTAGAAAAGGCATTATTTGTGTAAAGTTAGATTGGATAATGTATTTTAAATTGAGCATCTTTTTGTACATCTTTTAATATTAGGTATTATTTTAATTGATTTTTATCATCAATTAAGGGTCAAAGATAACAAGAAAAATTGAAATCAATTCATCTAATTTTGAATTTTAATATTTTCCTTAAGTTCTAAGGGGAGATAATTTAAGAAAAAAAAGGTGGATATTTTTTTTTTAAAACATTCACACCAATTTTTCGTCAAAGACTGTATTTTTTATTTGTTGACATGTACTTACAGAAAAGTGTATGGACTTTTTCAAAGTAAAACGAATGATAAATGTTTGAAATAAATAAAATATGACTTTTTTTCAACCTTTTGTAAATGTAGGATACAATTGAATTCTCTCAGATCATGATTTCAAGAGTATTACATGTACTTTTGAATGCCTTGATATTTTTATGAAGTGTAGACACATTAAGGCTGTGAGGTAGTAGCACAGTAGCTACAATAATGTAGCTCCTTTGACATTGTTGATTGGGCAGAGCTAAAATGCAGTCCCATTACTCATGATGGAGCAAATCAAATTTCTTTCTCCAACTCTAATAAAGTTTCAAGATGGTTCCAAATTACCAATAAAATTCTATTATACACCATAGGTTACTATTATATTGTAAGAAAACCCACATTTTCAATATTCTGATCCTGAACTTCATTATAAAGTTCAGGATCAAGAGATTTCAAAAATTGATATTTTCAGGAAAATCTTTTAAATTCCGCTAAATGTCAGTAAAATTTAACTGCATTCGTCATCAAATTACTATAAGATTATTTTAGTACCAAGTTTGATATCTAATGGATTGAATTGCGCCATGGTGTGATTTCCGCCGAATCAAAGATGTCAAAGGAGCTACATTATTGTAGCTAGTAGAACAGATGCCTATTGAATATGGATCATTGGATATAAGTTCAAAGTCACAAGCAATTTGAGTCTTAATTTTAGTTCTTGTGCATAATTAAGACACCTGTCAGAATTTGTGTTTAAAAGTCAATAATCAAGGTATATTTTGCTTGTTCCAGGACATGAGAAAACAATTTAATCACTTAAAGTTTTGTGTAACTTGCACACATTATAGCTTATCAGGTAACAAAAACATCTGTAGGTTTTAAGTCACACTGACTAGGTTCATATTACATTTCCAAAATAGTGCAAATGAGGCTTTTCTAGAAATTTATGATGCTAACATCATTGATGAGGTTAGAAGGACTGGAGAGTATGTTAACTGGATATTTGAAATTCTTGGCTTAGCTGCCATGTTTAAAGGATGGGTTGTGATAAAGCCTTATTTTGGCCCATCTTTAGGCGAAAAATAAAAAGTATTTCATTACATGTTACTTTATACCTTATTTTGTAGCAAAATGATTGTACTGTTGTAAAATACAACTTTTAAATTCTTTTGCACGAACATACCCTGGAAAATTGTGTACAAAATTGACACATTTTGAATAAAATTTCATCTTGATTTAAAGAAAATTTCAAGGTAGGGCTTCAATAAATTGAAATTTTGTGCTAAATATACTTGAAGACAGTGTTTACAATTCTATGAAAGATTCATCATATATATTCATCACTTTAAGCAACAATTTTGAATTTGAAATGACCGCTAATCTCAAGAAAAACGAAGAAATCTGAAAGATTTCGCAAATTTTTTAACTACTGACAACAAGTTAAAAAATTATTGTTTTTTTTAATTTTCAGTATGTCTTGCACGCGGAACCAGCTTGAAACTTTCAAAAAAGATGTGTTTTAGTAATACAAGTTTTTGAATAAAATATAGAGCTGGTTCCGTGTGCAAGGCTATACTTTCGGGAAGGATATGTATCACTCATTTTCGCCACTTTCCCGTAGGCACAATGTTAAAATCATTTGTGGTAGTTCATTTCAAGTACCATTTACTAAAAAATAAAAAAGCTTTTGGACTACCGACGTTTATTTTAAAAAAATAGAAATAATAACCTTTCCAACAAGACATTTTGTGAAAGAATTTACATAATTTTATTTTTGACTTTCGCAGTGGGCTGAAAAAGGGTCTTATCGCAACCCATCCTTTACTTTGTAAAGTGTTGGTTTTTTTTATAAATATTCCAGTCAACTTGCATATTTGTGAAAATATGTAAAATTTATATATTTCAATATTTTTAAAGAAGGGGACATACTGTTTTACCTGATCCCTTCTGTAGGTCCATAAGACATCTACTTCCTGTCTACAGAATACTTTGATATATTTTTTTTTTGCCATCGTGCTTTGTATTCACTTATAACTGCGGAACTTTTACTCCTAGGTTGCTGATATTTGAATAAAACTTTATATGGCCATGATGTATCGTGGATAAGATTTTAACTCCATTTGATATCTACTTCCTGCTTGCAGAAAACTTTATATTTATAACAAGACATAGTTGTGAAAGCAGGCATATCACTAGTGAATATTGGCTCACAGATTTCTTGTTTTAACCATTTAAACATGGCAATGCTCTTTTTTATTTATGATTATAAGTATTTTTAAGATGTTATAATGTCAGGAAAAATTGATTATTAAAGGAATTACAACAATGTCTTCTTTGTCATGTACATGTACATGTATCAGTATTTAATGAGAATGGATCAAGCACATTCATTCCTGTCATATTTACTACTTTTCAACACTTGTTTTCACTTGAATGTACGTGTAATTATAAATTACAAAAGATTTTACCAGACATTTAATATTTACCCTACATACTTGAATCTGTCTGGCTCTAATTTATAGTTGATTTTTAAATTTCTGGTGAGTAGATCTTGTTTCAAGTACACTTATAACACCATTCATTTTTATCTAAATTAGCCATACTAAATGTTTAGTAGTCCATTTTCTTTACCCCCCCCCCTATTCTTTTCAAATGTTTTACCATACTTTTGACCATTAAAATTTAGCATTACTTGTTATTGGAATCATTTATTTTTTAATTGAACATAAATGAAACAAAAGCATTCAGCAAAAACATTCACATCATATTTGTAATGAGTAATGATCTATTTATGAAATCATATTACATGTATTTCTCAATTGATGATAAATTTATAAATAATGCAAATCCATATCCATAAGAGATATTTCACAAAGGCATCTTATATTAAGTTAAAGCACCGTTTTATGCATGCTAAATCCATAGAAAACAATGCAAGTTAAGTATCACAGTATATTTGGCAATTTTAAAGTGCTATTTCTGTCCTCCGTCAATTGTAGCCTTTCCAAGCATATGAAGAAACAATTCCCATATCTTTATAGGTAGATGTAGTTACTCTTCTATCGCTATCTACTATCTTTTCTCTATCAACTTTTGTCATTCTTCCAAGCTGCAAAAAAGATGTAGAAGTAAAAAAGATTTATAGGTTCTTACATAAGTTCTTGGAAAAGATCGGCTGATCTTTCACAAGTGATAGAATTTTTCAGTCTTTTTGCGAGTGGAGCACAGCGGAACGAGCCAAAAGACCCAAAAAATTCTATCACAAGTGAAAGATCATTGCAGGTCATCCTATACCAAAGAAAGGAAGAATATGGACACTAGTTGGGTCCCAAATCAGGATGAGGGACCAATATAGTTTTCAATTTCTCCATCCCTCTCCCTCAGTCCTCCATCATTTGTGAAGGATTAAAATCCAAACTATTAGGGTAAGAGGTCAGAAATTTTACACAGTGATTATCAGTACCATTTGATTCACGTATTTGAATGTTTATGGGGAAAAAACTTTGATTTTTTGGGATGGGGCATTTCCTAACAGTAAACTTGGTCAGTATTCTAATTATTTATCCATATCAGTAAGAATTGACAAGTTCTTGGACTTTCTGGCAAGAAATTCAAGTCTCTTCCATACTTATTCATCCTGATCATAGAATAAAAGAATGTTTTATCCATCAGAGTATTTGGTCTTAGAACCCATTTACTGTATTGTTTACTTTAAACAAATGTTTCTCCTAAGATGATAATGGCTTGCTTGACACATGTTTGTTGGAATTACATAAGTTCTGCTGCTATTCTCATGTTTAGGTATTGAACAATATGGCATGAAGATTAGACAAAGAATTTCAAGACATTAGCTTACTTTTGAATTTTAATCTCTCTCTTTAGGGTCAAAATTAAATTTTTTTACTGGTATATTAAGATTAACCTATATAGTTGTCATTGCCAAAACAATATAATATACTTTAGGAAGGTTTCATTCATTTTATAGGTCAAGGAAAGGTGTAATTTTAAAAAATCTAGGCCAGTTTCAAGACTTGAAAATTGAACAAACACAAATTTGACCTCAAGGAGGATATTTTCCCTCTTTCTTTCATCCCTTCTCTCCTAAATTTCTCCTTCTTTTCTATGAAATCATTTCCAAAACAAACTTCAAGTGAACTATTGGTAAATGAAAGCAAAATTGGCTTACCAGTTCAGTACAAGTTAAACTGTGCGTGTTTTCATTTGTATTTTTCTAAAGTCTTTTTTTTCTTCTTTTGAAATTAAGGGGAGCAACCTTTTGATTTTTGCAGGGGATACAGATATTTGTTCATCCTGCCTAGCATTGCATCATGCCTTTTTATGCCCCATCTACGAAAGTAGAGGGGCATATAGTGTTCGGGTCTGTTCGTCCGTCCCTTCGCCCTTCCGTCCGTCCGTCCCAAATCCCATATTTCCAAATTCCCACTTACTGACGAATGCCACATCAATCATATTGTTTTGGTAGGTGCACCTAGTGATAACAACTTGATTGATTGCAATTGCAATTACCAATTTCAAATACCACATCTCTGATAACAAGCACATTGCATGCTTCGGATGCTGGATGTGACCTATATTTTCCGCATGAATGATCATGTACAGAATAATGGTTAAAGTGTATTCTCACTTACTGACAAGTGCCGCATCAACCATATTGGTTTGGTATGTGCACCTAGTGATGCTAAGCACAATGCATGCTTTGAATGCTGTCTGTGACCTATATTTTCCACATGAATGACCACTTATAGAAGAATGGTTAAAGTCCATTCCTTCTTACTGACAAGTGCCATAGCAACCATATTGGTATGGTAGATGCACCTAGTGATGCTTAGTACAATCCATGCTTCAGATGCTGGATGTGATCTATATTTTCCGCACGGATGGCCTCTTAAAGAAGAGTGGTTAAAATCAATTCCCACTTACTGACATGTGCCACATATTCTATATTGTTATGGTAGGTGCACCTAGTGATGCTTAGCACAATGTATGCTTCGGATGCTGGCTGCGACCTATGTTTTCCGCATGAATGACCACTTAAAGAAGAATGGTTAAACCCCATTCCTTTTTACTGACATGTGCCACATCAACTATATTGGTATGGTAGGTGCACCTAGTGATGCTTAGAACAATGCATGCTTCAGATGCTGGCAGTGACCTATATTTTCGGCATGAATGACCGTGCCTTAATAGCAACTATGTTGATGCTTTAGTGTATGCGGAAAAAAATAAATGTTGCGAGATGGGGCATTATGTCTTTTGGACATATTCTTATTTAATTTGACATTTTATTTTCTGGGGGTTTTTTTTGTCATCTTACATTTTTATTTCAGTTTTTTACATAGCCCTCCCCCCCAACTTAAATCATTTTTTCTCAAATTGTAACAACCAAATGTCTCTATAGCATTTCATTCGTGATATATCATTACTCAAAAGAATCAAATTATTCTATAAGTATTTTGCCCAATGGTCCGTGTCCCAAATTAGGTTTACTTTCAGGTCAAAGCTACTTGTCCATGTTTCTGGTCTTTTACACATATTCTTGTTTAAGTTTACAATATTACATATGTACTCACCATTTCTGCTATTTCCTCGTCCGACATTTTCTTCCCCACTCTCTCATAGTACCGTTCTTTACATTCCTTGAGTTTGTAAAGTCTTTCTACTGTTTGTTCTATTTCATAATCTGTCATTTTCTGGTGTCCCATGCCAAATTCTGGCTTCAGTATAGTCCCCCACGGCATCTTTGCCTTTGGTGGTCGTACTGAAGATCGCATAGAAGACATGGTAGATGTTCTGGAAAAAAAAATGAACAGGTTACTTTTCTGTTCAGTTGCATTTTTCCATGACAAAATCTAATAGTTGTTATAATCTTATAACCTAAACGGCAGATTGTTTTTTCCCAAATGAATGAAAACAAAAACTTGCAAAATAACTGAGATAATTAAACTATTTTTTTCTCAGCAAATAATAAACTTGTTACATGTAACTATGTCAGGAAAACACAAGACATAAAAAAAGAAAATAATATCCATCAAAATATCCCACAAATATGAACTTCGATCTCCAGTAAAAAAAGGCAGTACAATATGTTTCTTACACGAGCAAAAATAATTCAAGTTTCAAATAAACATTTTCCGTTTAGTGTTAAATGACCAATTATTTTAGTAATCAATATAATTAAGTCGGTAAATCGTAAGCATGCATGGAATTACGTATTGCATTGCGTTCAGCAAACTTTATTATTTCCCAGTTGTTATGTTTAAACAAATCTTCCTTGGGAACAGAAAACTAATAATATTGCTGTTTAATTACTGGTCATGTATTAAAAAGTTGTGAAAAGTTTCATCATGGAAACATAATCATCTGTAATACGGGACTATTACAAAAACACAGTTTGATTTTTTTCTTAATTGAAAGACATCCAAAAAACCAATATCCCCAGCGGATCCTATAATACAAGGCTTTACTTAGTGCCAGATAAGCCGATAAAGAAGTACGAAATTTGAAATTAATTTGGTAAATGTGGTTTACATGTTTGTTTTGTATTGATTTTCCCTAATCTTTGACACTTTTACATGGGTTCATTGGTCACCGATCAATCTTTTACCTCAATGGTAGAGTAATTCATTCATTTACTTGTAAATTTATTAGATATTTTTTTTTATTTACGAGCCACGGGGTCTCATAAATCAGAATTTATATTAACTTCGAAAAATATCTCAGACCATGACTTAAATCACTTTATTTTGCATTATATTTCCCTTGAGAAATGCACAACCTATCAATTCTCCAGTAGTTAATACAATTTGGATATTTACTTTTGATTCTAGCTGATCTTAGTATTTTTGAATTCATTTATATTGAAATACAAGCTATATGTGTTAGGCATTTGAGATATGATCCATTGCTGTCCATGATCCAAATTATTTTAGGTTATTTGACATAAAATAGTCGGATTCATCTTTAATTCATCTTTAAAGGCAATTAAGAGACAAGTGTGTCTGTAAAAGTCTTATTCCTTCTGTTTGCACATTTCATAGGCATTTTTTAAAACCCGCATCATGAGGTTTTTTAACGAGTTAAAGAAAGGAAACCTAGATATACCAAAAAGATTCGACAATAAACTGAAAAATAAAATTCTTTGATATTCCTGTAATCCGTCTAATTGTCATCTAATGAATCCCAGAACATACATTTTTCGGACTCGTGATATTCATACCAAAAAGATTCAACAATAAACTGAAAAATGAAATTCTTTTATTTTCCTGTAATCCGTCTAATAGTCATCTAATGAAACCCTGAACATACATTTTTCGCCCGATTGGTACACCGGTCTTTGCCCCATTCATAATTCTTTGGAAAGTCTTGCAATGGTACAATATCATTACATTTTGCATATATCATGATTTTCGAATGGATGTGTATGATCTTGAAATTTACCTTCAATATTTCCTTGAGTTTAACGGTTATGCTAAACTAAATTCCACACTATATAATAGTTAATCCACTTCTCCAAAACATATACCAAATTCGTTTATTTAAATGTTGATCGATTTTTGTTACTTGATTGCGCATGTACTTCACAAATGATTTAATTCTTGTAGAAAAATATGTAATGCAATTCACTTTATATGTAATAACCTTCCTTTAAATATCAATGAATATATATCTATAATATATGATAGAAGAAATTTAAATTTCTTTTCATAACCACACGTTTAAAATCTTTGAACAATGGCATGCTAGTATTTTAATTTGGAAAACTTTAAAACACAAATGAAATTTATTGGCATTCCTTAGCCTGTTGTCTCATTTTCACGTTCTCTTGCAAAAAATCCTTTGTTTTGGAGTTCTACACGTTGGTGAACACTGGCCTTTCATTTTGTTCTGCAATAACGCCCACATGTAGACTGAATGTACCCAATCATAACAATTGCAATCTTCAATTTCTCCAGTATTTTTTTGCTCTTAAGACATTTTAGATGACATTTTAGATGCATCTCTCAGATGAGTGCAAATATGTTGGTTTGTCGTATGGGTTTGATTTGTCTTACTTTGCCGGATTTGACAGACTGAATTGACTGTTGGCAACGCGACGGGCGTGCTATAGCAAGCAGGAACTGCTTACTATTCCGGATCATCTAAGTTCACTCTCGTTACGACTAGAGTTCGCGTTATTAATTGATATTTAGTAGTTTTTGTTTCCGTACTGAAAGAAAAGTACTGAAATTAGCTCGAACAAGCAGGGAAGCCAAACCCAGCACCTACCAATTTTTGCACTGTTGATAAGTATCAAGAAATCATGATATATGCTACAGGCTTTGTTATGTCGAATCCATTAATACCAAGAAAAATATTCTTACCTCTTGTATTTTCGTTTCAATAAGCAATGGGATAGCAAAGAAGATACATCGTTTGGGCTTTCTTCTGAGGAAACACTGTCAACGTATATAGGATTGTCGTGTAAAGTTACTCTACTGGAAATGGAATTTGTAACGTCTGTCGCCTGAAATATCATTTCACGATCGTATTAGAATACATTGTGGAGAAGTTATTAAGAACTTTATGTTTTGATGCAGCTGTGTGCATTATTCAAAATTGGAAAATAAATGTATTTTCATGTTAAATTGTTCTTTTTCCAGTTGCTACAAATAATTTCAGAATTAATCTATTATCTATCTAGCTTTTCTTTTTATTAGCTCACCTGACCCAAAGGGTCATGTGAGCTATTGCCATCACTTGGCGTCCGTCGTCCGTCCGTCCGTTAGCATTTTCAAAGCTTATCTCCTCTGACACCATAAGTCCAAATGTATCTAAACTTGGTACAGTTGTTTATTGGTATATGTGCTACAACACTGTCCTTTGGATTTTTGATTCGTAAAAAAAACATGACCGCTGTAGCTAGAAATAGAACATAGAGGTAAATTGCAGTTTTTTGCAAATAACTCAAAAACGGTGACAGATATCAAAATTCTGGCAAGGGTTAGAGTGTTCAGCACATCACGATCTATATGCCCTGAAATTTTCAAGAAGATCCAACAGTTATTGCCCTTTTTTCTGGATTTTTTTTTCAAAATTTTATACTTAATTAGCCCTATATCTTGAAAACTATACAAGATTTTCCGAAAATTCAAATTGCATACGATTAAACACATCAAGATCTACATAACATGTTATTAGGTCAAAGCTGTGGGACCTTTTCTTATAGGAGTTATAGTCCTTAAAGCGTCAAAATTTACCATTTTTCATTTTTTTTTCCCTGAATTACAAAGATTAACTTGACTGACACCATAAGACCAACTGCATTTAAACTTGGCACACATGTATAAAAGCATATATGCTACAATTCTATTGTTTGAATTTTTGATTTGTCGAAAAAATATGGCCGCCATGGCTAAAAATTGAACATAGGGGTAAATTGCAGTTTTTTGCTAATAACTCAAAAACGGTTTCAGATATCAAAATTGTGCAAGAATCAAAAGTGATCAGCATATTAAGATCTACTTGTCCTGAAATTTTGAAAAAATCTGACTACTAATGTGGGAGTTATTGCCCTTTTTCGTAATTTTTGCCAAATTTTGCACTTATTAAGCTCTATATCTTGAAAACTAAACAAGATATTTCAGAAATTTAACTCGCATATGGTTAAGCACAATAATATCTACAAAATATGTGTATCTCTTTAGTTCAGGTGAGCGATTCAGGCTCCTGGGAGCCTCTTGTATCTAAGCTCACACCTTTATAATGACTGTGAGCCCTATAGTTTTTTTAGTTATTTTTTGCCTGGTAGTCTTTAGCTTCTTTTAAGAATGATTATATATATAGATTTTGTTTCTTACGTAACAAATAAACATTAACAAATGCAATAATTGGCATAAATCTGAGCCCAGCATAAAAATTATCATAGACCCAAAGACCCCTTTCGTGCAGAAACAAGTTTTTCATTTTATCTGTCATCAACCCATGGGTGTAAACAAACAATCACAAACATCTTATATAACACCCAAGACCTGTATAACATAGTCGCTGCAATCAATCTTTTAAAACACGTCAATGCTGAAAAAAGTTATAAGATAAAAATTTCAGGACTCAATCTTACCTTGGAACTGAAACAACTGAACATTTGTCAAAGTTTTCCTTGTGCCAAACATTTAGAATTTTGACTGGTGATTATCTGGATATTAAATTTTCCGGTGATGATCTTGATGTATTGTTTTATTTTGTTGAGTGCTGATAGTATCTTTTTGTTTCGACGGCTCTGTGTTACACTTAAAGGACCATTTAGCAGCGATCGTTTAATGTATTTTAATTACGGTATTATATAGTTTGACCATGTTAACGTTTTAGCAGTAAACTGGATTGTGATCATTGCAAACCTTTTTGATTCTCAATTTCGAGTGAAAAAGGACCTATAAGGGGTTATCTGACATCTTCGACTAGATGGAGACTTTTGTAGAGCTCAGTGAGCTGAAGGTTTAAGCAAGCAACAGCTTTTCTCTATCTGAAATAAGTTTCATTCTAAATGGCAAAAACACGTAATCTTAAAAGGACCATAATTCCTATAAGCAGTCATCTGCCATCTTCGACCCTAAGGAGGCTTTTGTATTGCTCTGTGAGCTGAAGGTTTAAGCAAGCAACAACTTGTAATTTCCATTCTATAGGACAAAACATGAAAAAAGTGCTATTTAAAGGGCAAACAAAGTAGTCTGACCCCCTGGTCTATTTTTAGCAACAGTGGGCAGGTTTTTGGACGGATCAAAAATTGAAGCACAAAATTTGTGCAGAACACCCTTAGATTCAATCATACTTAGTTTCATTCTGTTCAGGAGAAGAATTTAGAAAAAATTTTAATGTACGACAGACAACGACAGACGACGACAAGAGCTAATTGATGGCAATAGCTCACATTGAGTTTCGGTGAGCTAAAAAGGCAGGATGCAAAATATCTTTCCCCAACCCCCCTAAAAATCGAATTGTTGCTCCCAAACGGGGCTATGCGATGAACATACATGCATAGCACGTTTCATCCACATGTACTTTTGTTTGTGCTCATAAAACCTTTAGCATTGTTATTGTAATATATTGAAAATAATCAAACATTTGGCTTTTTCTTTAGAAATTGATAAATTTATCTGTTTGGTCATTGTTGTTATATATTTGGCCTCTGTTTATGTTTTATCAAATCATATTCTACTTGTTTTCCAAGTTTTTCCTCCTAGCGTGTCTGATGAAGGTTAATCCATAAAAGCGCTTCACACGCAGTGTAATTTTGCTTTTGTACATTTATCAAAATCATTTCAATATGTGGATCGTGTATTTCTGCCACATATTCTAGGACCGTTTGTTCCTGAGATACAATTTTACATGCACATGCAACTTATACACATTGCTTTAATTGTACTCAAGGAATTGGATAGATCTATCTAATTCCTTGCTGTACTGTAAAAATCAACAAGAAAATCAAGATATTAAAAGGTGTTGATACTTGCAACTACACTACTGAGGCAATCATGTATGCATACCAAGTTTCATCATGTTTTTAGATATAAAGTTGCTCATAAAACTTTAATATGCTATGATATATATCTTGATTGACAAAGTCATTAACTAGAAACTTAGGATGATGTAAAAATATTGGAATGCAACTGTAAGATCCTGTGATAGGGAATAACAAAAATTCCACTGTTCAGAACTTAGAGCACTGTCATCTAGAATCCAATTTCTAAGAGGCATTTCTTAAAGTAATCAAATTGTGACTGACCTTTAACAAAAATAGAATTCTTAGTTACCCACCTTAAAGTGTCACAAATTCGCTATTGAACATTCATTTTAGTCTGTCATTCATAGCAATTTAGTCGCGGAAGCCGAGACATAGGTATTACTTTCCGGCGGCGGCGGCAGCGTAAACTTCTTTGTAAGACTTTTGTGGACAATGAATTGCTTGAAAAGTATGATAGCTAGGCATCTGATATTTGGTATACAGATAGTTCAGGTTATGGTCTACGCAACTGTCACCATGCCGTGCATGTGACACTGATCCCATTTTCACGCTCCAGTGACTTTGTGAACTTAGGTCTTTTTTCAGGCCTTAAACTTTTTTGTAAGACGTTTGTGGACGATGAATTGCTGGAAAATTATATTAGCTAGGCATCTGATATTTGGTATACAAACTGTTCAGGTTATGGTCTACGCAACTGTCACCATGCCTTGTGACCCTGACCCCATTTTCACGCTCCAGTGATTCTGTGAACTAAGGTCTTTTTTCAGACCTTAAACTTTTTTGTAAGACTTTTGTGGACCATGAATTGCTGGAAAATTATAATAGCTAGGCATCTGATATTGGGTATACAGACAGTTGCGGTTATGGGCAACGCAACTGTCACCATGCCATGTGACCATGACCCCATTTTTACGCTCCAGTGACTCTGTGAACTTAGGTCTTTTCAGGCAAAAAACTTTTTTAATACTTGTGTGGACAATGGATTGCTTGAATAGTATAATAGCTAGGCATCTGATAATGGGTATACAGACACTTTTTGTGTTCATATCAAGAAATGAAAGCTTAGGTAGTTGATTTTAGTGAAGGTGCCGACAGGCAAGACATACTTTTAGTGGCCACACTTGTTTATGTCTCCTGCAACATGTTGCAGAAGTGACATATAGAGTTTACTTTGGCACCATCCGTCGTCCGTCCTGCGTCCTGCGGCATCACAAAAATTTCCGTCACATTTTTCCGGGAAACTACAAGTCACAAACTCAGTTGATATTTGGTATGTGGCTTCTTCCTATGGTACTTTATGGTGTAAAGCGATTTTATGCCAATATCTCATCTACTTCCTGTTTACAGAATATTTTAAGACACAGGTGACATACATCTTCCATGGAAGACCGCCATTCTAGTTTCCCCTAGAATTACCAGAATACTTACTCGTGTCAATATATATAACAATATCCACAAGTTTGTGATTTTAAATCTTCAATTTATTAAATGAAAACATCTGTTACAAGAATCGTTTTTATCATAATTTATGTTAAAACTCATGTGGATGCTTGTCTGTAGTTGCCATAGTCAGTTAGGACACATCTATTTATAGAAGATAACACCATCAAATAATGGCACGCTTTAGTCTGGAAGAAAATTAAATAAATAAACAAAATTATGGAAAACAAGTATTAACTGTGATTGCAAGCAAGTCACAAAGTCCCCCAAACGACCCGTATTTGCCACTATTCTCTTCAGCATGTCAAAAAAACCCTAAATATAAATTTTCATGTAAATCGGAGCACTTTGAAAATTTCGACCCGATTATCTCCCTTGAGAAATCACATTTTTATTTATATCTCGAAAATCGTAAATATCGCTTCAAAATTTTTTTTCATATTATGAAAGAGAATAATTTGCTCTATCAACCTACAAAATTTCAGAACCCTGCGCACCTAGGTTACCGAGATATTGCAATGTCCGATATTTAGTCCATTTTCCTGTTTCCATGGAAACGGCGGCCATTTTGAAAAGTCTGATTGTCAACGAAGCTTCCTTTCTTTACTATCTATTATCCTGCCAAGTTTCATATTGATATGTGGAGTCGTTTTCTCTGGGATCTCCGGACAAGTTCACGACTAAGTGGAAGAATCGGAAGAAGAAGAAGAAGAAGAAGAACAAGTATTAACTGTGATTGCAAGCAAGTCACAAAGTCCCCCAAACGACCCGTATTTGCCACTATTTTCTTCAGCATGTCCAAAAACCCCTATATATCAATTTTCAAGTAAATCGGAGCACTTTGAAAATTTCGACCCAATTATCTCCCTTGAGAAATCACATTTTTATTTATATCTTGAAAACCGTAAATATCGCTTCAAAATTTTTTTTCATATTATTAAAGAGAATGTTTTGCTCTATCAACCTACAAAATTTCAGAACCCTGCGCACCTAGGTTACCGAGATATTGCAATGTCCAATATTTAGTCCATTTTCCTGTTTCCATGGAAACGGCGGCCATTTTGAAAAGTCCGATTGTCAACGAAGCTTCCTTTCTTTACAATCTATTATCCTGCCAAGTTTCATATTGATATGTGGAGTCGTTTTCTCTGGGATCTCCGGACAAGTTCACGACTAAGTGGAAGAATCGGAAGAAGAAGAAGAAGAAGAAGAAGAAGAAGAATAATAACTAGATATAAATGCCATTTCAAGAAATAGCAGATGTCACTCCACTTTATGTGTAAAGTTTATTAAGTACATGTTATAAGATCTTTGAATTACTATATGTCATCATGACCTTTACCTTTGTTCAAGCAAAGTTCTCCATGAGTCATCATTATGATATGTTTATAAATAGAAATGATGCTAGCAGGTCAGGCATCTTGACAGAAAATCAATACAAACTTGTCATGTTAATAGTTTTATAAGCTCTTCAATGAATTACATAATGTCATCATGACCTTTACTTTTGTCCTTACAAAATTGTCCATGAGTCATCCTAATGATATTTATAAATAGAAATGACACATATTGACAGAAAATCAATACAAACTTGTCTTTATAAATTACAATATGTCATCATGACCTTTACCTTTGTCCTATCAAAATTTTCCATGAGTCATCACAATGATATGTTTATAAATAGAAATGACTCTAGCATCTTGACAGAAAATCAATACTAACTTGGCATGTTGCCAGTCAATGTTAAACCTATGGGAAAAACAGAAAATCTTTAATTGGCGATTATTTGAAAATGCCTGCTTCGATCAACTTAAAAAAAAAATTGATAAAAATTTAAATTATAGTCTAAGCATACTTAAAATTTCAAAACATTTAATCAAGTGGTTTTCTAAAAAATCTTTGGACAAAACTCATTATTTACCTGTAGCAGACGACGCATGTTAACTGAGAAAATCAATACCAACTTGGCTTTCTGCCAGCCAATGTTAAACCTATGGGAATTTTAAAATTTTAAAATCAATATAATTTAAAAATGGCTGCTTTGATTTTGAAAAAAAAGTTTCAGGAACGAATTGAAACTAAAGTCTACGTGCATTTAAAATTTCAAGTCTTTTGGTCCGGTAGTTTTCTCAAAAACGCTCGGACAAAATCATTGGAATAATAATAATAATAATAATAATAATAATAACTAGATATAAATGCCATTTCAAGAAATAGCAGATGTCACTCCACTTTGTGTGTAAAGTTTATTAAGTACATGTTATAGGCTCTTTGAATAACTATATGTCATCATGACCTTTACCTTTGTTCAAGCAAAATTTTCCATGAGTCATCATTATGATAGATTTATCAATGAATGGTTTATAAATAGAAATTACTGCATGTTGACAGAAAATCAATACAAATTTGTCATGTTAATAGTTTTATAAGCTCTCCAATGAATTCCATAATGTCATCATGACCTTTACCTTTGTCCTAACAAAATTATCCATGAGTCATCCTAATGATGTTTATAAATAGAAATGACACATTTTGACAGACAATCAATACAAACTTGTCTTTCTGAATTACAATAGGTCATCATGACCTTTACCTTTGTCCTATCAAAATTTTCCATGAAACATCCTTATGATATGTTTATAAATAGAAATGACTCAATCTTGACAGAAAATCAATACTAACTTGGCATATTGCCAGTCAATGTTAATCCTATGGGGAAAACAGAAAATCTTTAATTGGCGATAATTTGAAAATGCCTGCTTCGATCAACTTAAAAAAAAATTTGATAAAACTTTGAATTATAGTCTAAGCATACCATAAATTTCAAAACATTTATTTTAGTGGTTTTCTCATAAAGCTTTGGACAAAACTGATTATTTACCTGTAGCAGACGACGCATGTTCACTGAGAAAATCAATACCAACTTGGCTTTCTGCCAGCCAATGTTAAACCTATGGGAATTTTTAAATTTTAAAATCAATATAATTTAAAAATGGCTGCTTTGATTTTGAAAAAAAAGTTTCAGGAATGAATTCAAACTAAAGTCTACGCGCATTTAAAATTTCAAGTCTTTTGGTCCGGTAGTTTTCTCAAAAATGCTCGGACAAAATTCATTGGAATAATAATAATAATAACTAGATATAAATGCCATTTCAAGAAATAGCACATGTCACTCCATTTTGTGTGTAAAGTTTATCAAGTACATGTTATAAGCTCATTGAATTATTATATGTCACCATGACATTTACCTTTGTTCAAGCAAAATTTTTTCACAAGATTTATAATTAAAAATAACTCAATGAAAGGTCTATAAATAGAAATTACTGCAGCAGGATGACACATGTTGACAGAAAATCAATACAAACTTGTCATGTTAATAGTTTCATAAGCTCTTCAATGAATTACATAATGTCATCATGACCTTTACTTTTTGTCCTAACAATATTGTCCATGAGTCATTCTAATGATGTTTATAAATAGAAATGACTCATATTGACAGTAAATCAATACAAACATGTCTTTATAAATTACAATATGTCATCATGACCTTTATCTTTGTCCTATCAAAATTTTCCATGAGTCATCATAATGAAATGTTTAAAAATAGAAATGACTCTAGCATCTTGACAGAAAATCAATACTAACTTGGCATGTTGCCAGTTAATGTTAAACCTATGGGGAAAACAGAAAATCTTTAATTGGCGATAATTTGAAAATGCCTGCTTCGATCCACTAGAAAAAAAAATTGATAAAACTTTAAATTATAGTCTAAGTATACTATAAATTTTGAAACATTTAATCCAGTGGTTTTATCAAAAAGCTTTGGACAAAATTCATTATTTACCTGTAGCAGACGACGCATGTTCACTGAGAAAATCAATACCAACTTGGCTTTCTGCCAGCCAATGTTAAACCTATGGGAATTTTTAAATTTTAAAATCGCGATAATTTAAAAATGGCTGCCATGATTTTGAAAAAAAAAGTTTTAGATATAAATTCAAACTAAAGTCTATGTGCATTTAAAATTTCAAGTCTTTTGGTCCAGTGGTTTTCTCAAGAACATGTGGACAAAATTCATTGGAAAAATCATAATAATAATAATAATAAGAAGAAACGTAGAATAACAACATGTCACATCCACAATGTGGAGTGACATAATAATAATAACAAGTGCTGACTGTGTTGGGGATGCCCAACACAAAAATGTCTCCCAAACGAATAAATTTGTGATAGTGAATTCTTATTCGCCATCCTTTAAAACCCCTAGATACAAAATTTTATTAAAATCGAAGCATTTTTGCAATTTTTGCATTTTCGGTGGCGGCCATATTGAAAATGGCGGCCATTTTGAAAATTTTTATTTTACGTATCAAGTCTACTCATAACCCTCTACTAGCATACCAAATTTCATAAAAATCCATTCAGTAGTTTCCGAGATAATTTTAGGGTACCCTTTTGCCGTGGCGGCCATTTTGAAAATGGCGGCCACCTTGAAAATTTGGAAGTGCCTGTGCACACCTCCAATAACCAATCTACCATCATACAAAGTTTCGTGCAATTCCATTTTGTCGTTTTCAAAAAACCTTGCGGACAGTTTCATGTCCGGAAGAAAGAAGAAAAAAAAGAATAATAATAACTAGCTATAATTTGTGTTGGGATGCCAACACACAAGTCGCCCAAAATCGCCTTAGATACTATTTCTTCCCATTCAGTACAATAAAATATGTATAGAAATCAAATTTCATTGAAATCGGACAAAGTTCACATTTTTAAGGGGGGCGGGTGTAGTAAAATGGCCGCCATTTTAAAACCGTAAGTCGGATTTCAAATCCGGTCGCAGATTTGAACTCAGCATACCCGCTTTACCCAGATGACCAATTTTCAAAACGATCCGATGAAAAAAAAATTTCCGCCCACTTTTTCCGATGGCCGCCATTTTGAAACGGCGGCCATCTTGAAAATTTCAAAACTTGATTGCACGCCTTTAGGTAACCCACTATCCAATACAACAAGTGTTATTCAATTTCCTTGAACCGTTTTCTTGTATTAGGGAGGACAGCTTTACGATTAAGAATCAGAAGAATAATAATAATAATAATAATAAGAAACGGTGCAAAAACAATAAGTCCCCAAAACTATGTTTTGGGCGACTTAATAATAAGAAACAGAGTAAAAGCAATATGTCTCCCAACACATAGTGTTTGGGAGACATAATAAGAAGAAGAAACGTAGAATAACAACATGTCACATCCACGATGTGGAGTGACATAATAATAAGAAACGGTGCAAAAACAATAAGTCCCCAAACGTTGTTTGGGGGACTTAATAACTAGATATAAATGCCATTTCTAGAAATAGCATATGTCACTCCATTATGTGTGTTAAGTTAAAAAGTCCATGTACAAAGCTCTTTAAATTTCAATATGTCATGACATAATTCTGTGTAATAACAAAATTTTCAGGTATGTCTTCCATGTTTTTTTTTTTGTTTTGTCTTGGACATTGATATTGATCATCCTATTTTTCTTCTTATTACCTTTATTTTCCAGGAGACCCACCTTGATGTACTTCATTTGCTTATTTCTATGATTTGTTGTTCTTGACTTACTTGTTTCAGTTTGGTCAAATTGAATATGATTTTTGATGCATTTAATTTTTGTGTACCTTTGATGACTAGTGATTTTGATTTGTATAACAGAATTAGTTTGTTTTTGTCTGCAAAAACATCCCCAAAAATTCTAAATTCAAAGGTATATTACTCTGATACAATTTTCTGATAATATGCATTACTGCATATCATGAACAAGCTTCATACAAAGTTTCACATAAATCTGTACAGAAGTTTAAGAGGAGTTGAACTGACTGACACAATGATAAGTGAGGATGTTCTGCAAATTTCTAGGTTCAAAGGCAATTACTCTCACAACATTTGACAACTATTAATCCCTGGTAGTATACACAACTCCACATGGTGTACTTAATATATCAATTTTTCATTAAATTTCATACAGTTGTTTTGGAGGAGTTGCGCTGATAAGTTGATAAAAGAAAATTTCCATTAAAATGTTATAAGGATCAAATTTTTATGGTCATATCCACAACTGAATATAATGTACATACAAAATTTCATTCAAAAGGTGCTGGGAAGTGCTTGAAATTGACTTCCGGTTAGAAGGTTTTAGGTTTGAGTACTTTTCTTTCAACACATTGAGATTTGACTTTTGAATAATAAAATAACAAATGTTTTAATTAAATAAAGCTGATGAGAAGTTAATCCTTGAAATATGCATAAACCGAATCAACTATTTTTTAAACTGCATCTGTATTTTAAAATATCAAATGACAATATGAGATTACAAATAATATTTATTATGGTGGTGAAAAAATGAAATGTACATTTATAATACAAAATACATATATTCACATGATGAGGTCAATCTTAACACTAAATGAGAATGATATGATAAAAGAGTCTTCCAAATGTTGGCTGTGAAACTAGATTTTTCAACTGAAATGGTGAATTAGTGTGACCGAAACAGTACCAAAGCTACAAAATGTAATTATGTCGAGTTTCGGGCCTATATTTGGAGAACTTGATCAGTCCGAAAACCGGTGGTATTTAAACAATAGAATGTGAGCTCTTCATTGGAAAAGATAGGAAAGTCAATTCGAATGTTTATCCTGGTTGTCAAGTGAATCAAAAGTTCTTTTTAGTACAAAATTTCTTCCAATTTAGAATTATGCTGATATAATAAACTTTTTTGAATTAAAAAGAGTTTTTAAAAGTAACAGATTGCATTTTAATGCATGTTATTATGTGGATATTTATGAAATGCATACGGTGCAAACTGAAATGGATCGCACAACTTTAACTTTTATATAAAAAATTGAAAAAAATCACACTATTTGTTTAAATGTATATCTTCCCATCTGCAAATTTTCAGACATGTACTGCAAGAGGTAAAGCCAAAACAAAATTAAGAAAAAGACCTATTTTTCTAGTCCGTCTTGACAACCTTCTTTTTAAAAGTACACGATTTACCTGTTGAATTCGATTATGTCATAGAACATGTTTACCTTTTTGACCGGTATCCGTACATTGGGATCAACAGTATGTGAATTTGCATTGTATTGGAGTAAATGTCCAATCAATATTCAGTCATCCGTTTTAAAAATAGGAATGCCTCCCATCTATCATATTTATAATTTATTAAAGATAGAACTTGGTTGTGTCCCTTGAAATTTTTCATAGTTACACATTGAATTCAAATGGATCGTTATATGATAACAGTAAAATATAATTTTCAAACTAATATCTGTCGAAAGAAAAGGTAATAACCTAACATTCCAACAAGTTTCGAAAATGTACTGCAGGTATTACGCCTTGTGTGATTTTTTAAAGGTTGAGTTGACATTTTAATTTTTTCCAACGGCCAATAAGTTTCACTCGATTTGTTAAAATATGCACTTTTGTTGACCTTTTAAACAACTGTTTACGCAACAGAAAAGATTCGTTAATAACATAACATGTCCAACGTATATGATAGTAGTCAAATCCATGCGTAATAAATGAAAATTGAAGATTGTTTATATGCCGTCGCCATCGTTGTTGTCATCGTTAAAAATTTAAAAACACATTAGCTGTTTTCTGCAGGGGAGATAATTGAATACCACTAGATATTAGACTGTGATGAGTTACTAGATAACTAATTAATGATTATTTCTCATACTGAAGATAGTAAGAAAACTGATGATTTACAGAGATACCATATATGTCGATGACTATAAATGTTAAAGAGATACTGTAAACGTACTTATTTTCGCGAGGTATTTATTTTCACAGATTTCGCGGTCAAGCATATTTCCCGAAATTAAATACCCGAAAAATGAAATAATTTGCATGAAATAAATAGAATTATGAGCAGAATACGCGAAATTAAGTACCCGCGAACTTGAGTAAAATCGTTCAAGCGTGAAAATAAGTACCCGCGAAAATAAGTACGGTTACAGTATTTATGAGCATTAATAAGTTTTTAATATACACCACACAATATCCTTCTCCTGAATCAATAGATTATACTTATATCATCAATACATTAATAACTTAATTTATGTTAATTTAATATTTTGTTTGATATTTGTAGCAATGTTCTTGACACAACTTAACATAATTATTTTATTTAATTGCAACCTTTAGAAGAATCATGTTATGGTAACTGTAATATGTTTGCAAAGTTTGCAATGAAACTTTCAAATTGCCACTCAGATAAACGTGATCAATACAAGTGTCTCCATCTGTAGTTGGGCCTATCACCAGCTGAGAAAATCCATGATTTTCCATGAAGTCTTTGATGGGAGTATAGGATTTTAGAATGTTTTCATTGAAATCTCCTAACAATATAGTAGACATGTCATCATCTCTGATCATCATAAGTATTTTGTTTAGCTCCTCCAAGAATAGTGATGTAGTGTATGTCTTGGGCTTGTATATAAGTACCAGATTAGTTTTTATGTCTTTGACATTCATAACAACACATTCCATCATGATTGAGTTCATAGAATTATAACAGTGTGATGTCTTTTTGTCAACATAAATGCCTACACCACCATGTTTGGCCGATTCCAGATCTTTAAACATTGTCTTAGCTGATTCTCTCAATGATACTTCATACTTTATTCTATCAAATGGATAAGATAAACATCTTGGTTTATGTTTAAACAACAAATTGTCAAGTTCAGGAGCCAAAGAGTCATTTTCCAACCATGTTTCTGTTAAGCAGATAACATTCACATTTGTTATACTAGGATTTGCTCTTAAGTCATCAATATGTGCTTTCAATCCTTGAATATTGTGAAGCAAAATAGAAATGTGGTTTTCATTAACAGTTTGAATGTTGTCTGGAATAAGAAATTTAGGCATTATTTCTGTTGATCTCAAAACCTCTTCATTACAATAAATTTTATTTTCATCGAAATCTTGAATTGATAATCCGTTCATTGAAGTGACTCGACTGAGTGCGACGTATGCCATACCAGCAGCAAACACATTCTTCATTGATACAACTGCTTTATTTGTTGTCATTCCCTGGACCTTATGTGCTGTACATGCCCACGCTAATTGTAAAGGCAATTGTCTTCTAACAGCATTATTCTGTAGATCCTCTTCAATTGATTTAATCTGAATTGACTGATGAGACATTGGCTGAGATGGATCATTCTTCAATGTGATTTTTTCATTGTCAAATAATACTTTCACTGCATGCAATATGGACGACCCTGGCTTCTTTGGCAATAGCTCTGTGATAGTGCCCATTGCACCATTGACTAAACCACCTGTCACATCAATATTTCGAGTAAGCATGACTCTAGCGTTTTTTCCAAGCTGTAGATATGCTGGTAAGAAATCATGTTTAGTGTCATATGGGGTTTCTCTTGGTGTAAGTCTTCCCGTTTTTGGATCTTTATCATAATCTTGAGCTGGTATTATTTCTGTATGCTCACAAATTGTTGATATCATATTGGAATTATGAGAATCAACTTCATCATTTTTTCCAAAAATATGTAGGGTATCAGCAGGTAAATCACGCTGAATACACTGATCCAAGATATGCCGGTCTTCTGCCTGGAGGGACTCTGTCTTTTTCTTTATTCGCAATCTATTAAGTAACTGAGCAAAAACTAAGTCATCTTTCTGCCTCATAATTTGTTTAAGTTCTACAATTGAAAAATTCGAACTCCAAAGCGGAAAGAAATTTTCTGCTCTTAAATCAAATAAACATTTTTGTTTTACCGGAGGCAACTGGTAAAAATCGCCTACTGCAACCACACATATATTTCCAAACACTGCACTCCCACTTTGTTTTATCTGACGAAGCCTCTCATTGACATATACCAAAACCCTTTGTCCAACCATTGATATTTCGTCTATGATTAAAATGTTCAGACTTTGATATTTTGAACGCAGTTTATTGAGTTCATCATCTCTCATGTAAACATATGGCAATGGTAGATATCTCTTTAATGAAAAAGCTTGATGAAGAGTGATTCCACCTATATGAAATGCGGCAGTTGCAGTTGGTGCTGTAAGTAAAACAACAATGTTATCGGGATTCTGTGTATGTGGAGATAAGATTTCAGTTGCCTCGTGGTACAGGCACTTGATTAATTGGCTCTTACCAGTACCTGCTCCACCATTAATAAACATACAAAACGGATCAGGATTTTTACCATTAATCTTGTCAAGACACCATTGTCTTATTTGATAAAACACAGACATTTGCTCTTTATTGAGTTGTTTTTTAAGAGTTTGCATTTCCTTCCTAGGGAACTTAGTCTGTCTAATTTCTATGTCATTGCCAGTTGTACTTTTTGGTCTCCTTAGAGTGTCTAAATCAGGAATTTCTAAACTGTCTTCATCCGTAATGTGTTGTTTATCTTTTGTTTCAAAACGATCAGCTTCAGCTTCAGGAGCTATTAATGCCCATGCATCATCTAATGGGCCATGCATGTCGATAATATCCTGTGCCTCATCTAATGCATCTGCATTTATTTCAATTTTTTGTCTATTCATGTCCACAATAGTTTTAACACTTTTAGGATTTTCCATAGGTGGTATAACCACTGCTCCGCTCTTGTACATTTCTTCATAACTATCAAACATTTGAGGTTTTAACTGACTGTCTGTTCTGTGTGGTAGAAAGAGTTGAAGACTTGACTGATAGTACAATTCAGGCTGTTTCTCTGGTGAAAATCTTGCAAACCGAACAATAGCTGGGTCAGTTCGTGAACGTTTCATGATATATCCTAAATTGTTCTGCAGTTTAAATGCATTTGACTTTGACAGATCCTTTGGCACTTGTGATGCTGATAAAATACGATATTCAGAGCAGAATGAAGCATAAGACAGATTGTGAAACTCGTCTGTGTCTGGTCTGCTTTTGTATCGATCATATAAAGAAGGCATCCAAATACTGTCTTCTTCCAAATGGTCAACCTTCATCTTTATAACATTTAAGGGCAGACTCATTTTCACCTGATTATCACCAGTTGGAGCAAACTGAACCTTTCTAGAAGACTGCTTCAAATGGAGACCACAAACTCTGTATGATGCCTCCTGTGCACTGACTTCGCGTTGACGAAAGTAAGCTCCACTTATTTTCTTCATTGCTTGATGTGAATCTAAATTTCCGTCTGAAGCTTCTTTTCTAGCATTTTCTAAAACAGCTCCCATTTCTCGTTCTGCTTTAGAAATGTAGGAAATAATATACATTACGCAGGAATATGGGTCTGTAATATATTGTAAATCTAGATTTGCATTCCAACATCTGAGTAACTGGGGATTGTATTGGTTTATCCAAACATCAGAAGCACTGCGCTTCAAAGTTATGCTTATTCTTTTAGTGAGGATGCTTGAAGCAGTTTCAAAGTCTTCTTGAGTAATCCCGGCAGCATGAAATAAATTGTCAGTTGTAATGTTTTCTACATTTCCATCTTGAATAACAGTCCAAAGTTTCTTTAAGATATTCTGTGCATTTGTTTTCACTTTTTCAGATTGGTCAGTAAGATTTTTTGGTCGAGATATAAATGTTTTTCTTGATGGTGGCCGAGGAAAGTTAAAACGGCAAGTTGTTGATTTTGTTTTACATGCCTTGCTGTGATTTTTGCTATGCTGTTGCACACTTGTGACTTTTTCATATAAGTCTGGGTCAGTGTTTTTGTTAGGTAACTCACAAGTAACATATTTATCGATGAAATCACAAACTGTTTGATCACCTTCCTTATCCAACTCTGGTGCATCCTTTATCCAAAATAAGCAATGTGCATGAGGTGATCCACGCTGTTGGAATTCGATTCGATGAAAATAGTCCTTGACCTCACCAATAATTCCACATTTTATAATGATCTCCTTTAGAAATGTGTTAAACCTGTGGTCAAACATAATAGCATTCATTACGGGATTGTTTCTTAAAATCTCTGCCTTACCAGTCCAGTCAAGATTTTCTAATAATTGTGTACACTGCTGCTGTTCCATCATTACTTTTAGAATTTCAGTCCATCTCATGTCGGCAGCTGAAAATGTTGCAAACCAGGTTGGGATTCCAAGCTGACGAATCGTAGCCATCAGATCTCTTAATGCTGCTTGCCAAAAAGGAGGTGTTCCACGGATAGGTGTTAGAAATTTATAACCTTGATCAGACGTTAACAGGTTTTTCAGTTGGTTTCTATCTGTAAGCATATTTGCAGAAATTGCGCTTCCAGTTCTATCTTTGCAGCTGCCTTTTCTCAATGCAATAGAAACTTTTGAAATAACTAGTTCAAGCTCTGAGAGATATTGTGCATAAAATATATAAGAAGGATCACTTGCAAATCGGCTATCAGCATTTAAGAGTCTTGTATGAAAATACCTTGTTCTTGTAATACGATGTTTTCTCTTTGAATCATACGTCCCAGTATTTCCATCGGAAAACTGAACAGGAAAAGACATTGCCTCATTCCCTTCTTCTTGCATCATTGCAACTGGAGTTTTCCCTTCTCCTGGAGCTACACAAAATATATCATCGAAGTGTTGGTCTAACATTTCCTGACCAATATCAACGGGTTGCAAGCATGTATCAGATGGCATACCATTGTTGCAAATAGACAGTTCCTCATCTTGCTGTTCATTATTATCTATTTGTTCATCTGTATTCTCTTGAGAGTTATTTTCTCTTGTTGTAATGTCTTGGAAATCTGGGGGAACTGTCTCATTCCATGATTTATTGAATGTCATTTCGTGATAGTGTGGATTTGTGGTCTTCAAAACATCCAAAGCAGTTGCAATTTTCTTTGAACTAACAAATTCATACTGACTATGACCTTTATATGTGAGCTTTCGTTTCAGTTTACACCTTATAAGCTGGGCTTCATCATTGCTATGAGGTAGAACTTTTGTTGTTTTCTCTACATCTGTAGGTACCGATACACAAGGTCCAATTACACCCCTCTGTTTTCCCTTTGGAAGCTGAACAATCTTCATAAATGGTATACGTAAAGAAACAAGCTGCCGTTCTAACTTGTTCAATCCTTTTAGTTCTTCTGGTATCACTGGTAGCTGCAATCCATTTGCATGAGCATCAACTGGCATCTTGCATCCAAGAATATGACGATGACATGTGTAACATATCCAAAGTTTGTGATTTGCTACCTTACATATTTTTTCACACTGGTTAGAACATGGAGCACAAAACGTTTGATTTATACAGAGATCTGCAATCGCTTTGCACTTTGCTCCTCTTTCTGTGTAGAGTTTATCCTTACATTCAATGACTTGTTTTCTGAATTTAAATTTGTCACAAACAGAGCATATAAATGTAGGCCCATCTCGCACTTGTTCATTAAACCATGTTGAAAGTTGATTGAGTTCAGTGATCTTCATTATGTGTTTACAACGTTTCTGTTGAATCAATCTTATTTTCCTCTCTCTGATCACTTGGTTTCGAATATAATGCTGTCTAAGTGTCTGTTTTTTTCTCTCTCTTATAAGCACATCATGTCTATATTTGAGAAGCATCAATGTTTTTAATCTCTTTGCATATTCAGAATCATCTTTATACTTTTGTTTCAATTGTTCTTTAAAATTCACATTTGTCTTATATTTGTCAGTACTAGCTTGCTTGACAGCCTTTTGAAACTCCAAATTAGATTTATATTTGTCAGTACTAGCTTGCTTGACAGCCTTTTGAAACTCCAAATTAGATTTATATTTGTCAGTACTAGCTTGCTTGATAGCCTTTTGAAACTCCAAATTAGATTTATATTTGTCAGTACTAGCTTGCTTGATAGCCTTTTGAAACTCCAAATTAGATTTATATTTGTCAGTACTAGCTTGCTTGACAGCCTTTTGAAACTCCAAATTAGATTTATATTTGTCAGTACTAGCTTGCTTGATAGCCTTTTGAAACTCCAAATTAGATTTATATTTGTCAGTACTAGCTTGCTTGACAGCCTTTTGAAACTCCAAATTAGATTTATATTTGTCAGTACTAGCTTGCTTGACAGACTTTTGAAACTCCAAATTAGATTTATATTTGTCAGTACTAGCTTGCTTGATAGCCTTTTGAAACTCCAAATTAGATTTATATTTGTCAGTACTAGCTTGCTTCACAGCCTTTTGAAACTCCAATTTAGATTTATATTTGTCAGTACTAGCTTGCTTGACAGACTTTTGAAACTCCAAATTAGATTTATATTTGTCAGTACTAGCTTGCTTGACATCCTTTTGATACTTTATGTTTGACTTGTATTTTGTTGCACTTGCTCTTTTCCTGTAAGAAGGATCATTTTCATACTGTGTTTTACTTCTTTCTTTCGTTGCCTCTTGATATGGTAAGCACACATTGTATCTTAATTTACTATCTTTCCTTTTCTTTTCTCTGTATGATGTGTTTTCTGTGTACAATGTTTTCCAAGGTGATTCACACAAATTGTCAGTACCACTGTTATCAACAGCTGATAGCAGTGCTTCTTTTTTCATTCGTCTTTTTTTACGTTTTCGTTCCTTGTCCTTTTGTCTCTTTGCTGCTGCATTTTTTCGTTTTGATTTCCTTTTACCTGTTTTGCAAGGAACATCTTTCACTCGCTCAATGGGATTTTCGAAGAAGTAATCATCCGGCAAATTAAAATCCTTAACATTTGTACAGTATACAGTTATTTCATCTTTAAAACGCTTAACAATTCCATGAAGATCTGTATTAGAGGTGTCAAAAGAAGACTGTGGTATTCTTCTCTTAGACATAATCTGAAATAAATATATGCAATCATAAATGATCTGGTCTAAAATAAAATAATTTAAAAGAATTACATATTTAGAGATTACACATGTTACTGTTTCAAATAAAATGGCTGATATTTGACCTTTTCTGTAGTCTCTATGCAGCTTAAAAAAGATACAAATGGAAGTGTCCTTTATTCTGTATTTTTTTTTGCTAATTAATCTCTATTCTTATAACAGTTTTTGCCACTGATCTCATACTCTTTCTGAATTTTGACATTCTGATGCCCGATTGGTACCTCTGCTTCTTTCATTATTCTTTATTTCTTAAAGGTCGATATTCTCTTCATTTTCTTAGGCCATAATTATTTATCTGTTATTATTTTGGTCATTTTTCTTCATTCATTAAATCCCAATCCACAACATTCTTTTACTACACAAAGAAAGGAAAAATAAAGTATAGCAGTGTCTAGATCATATCACTGATCATTTTGTTGTTTTCTCTATTCAAATTATCTGCTTTAATTGTACTTTAAACAAAACATGAATTACCTCTTTATAATACTGGTACTACATATAAATGTTTGAGATTTGATTTAACAACAACAATTATTCAATAACCTTCACATGGAGGCCAAATGAAAGGACAATATTTAAAATTGGCTATTTGGATGAACAAAAAACAGATGAAAATGAAGTGGTTAGACGGACAGAGTTTACACATAAAATAATTAAACTTTATGTTAAAATCATTTATCTAAAGGATGCTTAGCTGGCTCTGTAATTTAGACTGCATACAGTCTTAAAAAGAAGGTAAAATATCAGTCAAAGATGAATCTTAAATTATTTTGGTGTAATGGCATGACTGTACTTTAAAAAGTGAAGATACCTACTTAGTAAAATATAATGATTTCTAACTTTACAACTTAACAAACAATAAAACGTCAGGAACCACAAAATCCAAATGCAAAAGGAATCCTGTTTTAGTGGATAGGAAAATAATATAGACTTTCATATCAATGTTAGGTTATTACATCAAAACCAACATATGATTGAAACATTTTTGTGGCTCCATTATATTTAATACCAAAACAGGTATAACACCGTATTAAATCTGGTTATGCTGTACATGTATATACTAGTTTTTACTCCTTTAAAACCTTCCTAATTTCTGCAATTCTTGTTATACAGCTATTTTTGGTTCAAATGGATAAATATTATTTGACTTACCAGATATTTGGTCAAAACTGTCAACAATAATGTATATAGAACTTCAGTTTTCATTATGTGGGTAAGAAATCACCATCTGGAAGCTAGGTCAGGATATAAATCTTAATTCTTCTTTATGATGATCAGATGGCATATACCTGAAAATATAATACCACAGTATGCATATGACATTTTCAGCAAACAAACATAAAATATAAAATGTACAGCACAATATTTCTACCTATAAGCAAAGTTAATTTTTCTATCATCTATAATAAAAACTTGCTTTTCAAACTTTAAATATTTTGTTTTTGTTTACAAATATTTCATGAAATAAATGTTTCAACAGATTTAACAATCTTAATAATAAAATATTTTTTTATTTAAATACAAGATAAAGTGTGTCACATACAAATAATCAGTAACAGGAAAATATTCCATGGTATTTCATAAAAAATAAACTGTTTTTATTTACTAAAATGCAAATGATATTTTTTGTTTACTAATGATGTTTTATGTTACCAAGTGTCAAAATTAAGAAATAATTGAAAGTTTTATGGCTGCTATTAGTCTTTACTTACCATTATAACCAAAATCTACAAATACATCTTCTTCGTTTTTTTTCATTTGACAAATTCCTAAAAAAAATCACATTTGTACCAAAAAAACATATCAAGCATAATTTTTTACTGCAAAATGTTCTAAGCATTAATTTTAGATAATATCACAGGTGTTCACCATATAGAATCCGGTTTGCCTTTCTTTTGTAGGACACACTGTAAGATACACTGTAGGACTCACTTAAAGATACAAGTAAAAAATGTTCAGAAAGGAAAGTATATGAAAATCTCCTAGGGATAATGTCTTCAAGAAACTTAAACTAAAATTTTATCCTCGGTAACAACATAATTATCACACAGATAAATTCATAACAAAAAGTACATATCAACCTTGCTTAGGATATCTGACATAACTGCCACTAATTTTACCTCTTGGTGACCACACCAATTACAACAAATATTATCTGAAGCTTTAACACATGTACAGGTAATTAACAAATCTAAACAAACCTTTTTCTCCAAGCTCTTCTTTGCTGAATGTAGCTTTAAACTGTGAAACCACTTTAAATACCATAAATGTGTCATGACATTAATCTGTCCTTGAAAATTTTCCATCAGCTATCCTACTGATAGGTTATATTGAGATGAATTACATAACACTTTTTGTGTTTCAACCTTCACCTTTCTCCTATGAAAATTTTCCATCAGCCATCCAACTGACAGGAAATTTATAGAAAATCACTGTAGCAGCTGACACATGTTCTATTTTAAGAAAATAAATGGAAAGTTTTAGCCAGTCAATGCTCATGACCTTGACCTTTGTCCAAACAAAATTTTCCATCAGCCATTCAACTGACAGGCAAATTTATAAAGAATTACTGAAGCAGAAGACATGTTCTATTTCAAGAAAATCAATAGAAAGTAGCCAGTCATTGTGCTCATGATCTTAACCTTTCACCAAACAAAATTTTCCATCAGTCCCATTGTGTGTGTAAAGTTTATTAAGTACATGTTATAAGCTCCTTGAATGACAATATGTCATCATGACATTTACCTTTCTTCAAACAAACTTTTCCATGAGACATCATAATGATATGTTTATAAATAGAAATGACTCTAGCATGTATTGACAGAAAATCAATACAAACTTGGCATGTTGCCAGTCAATGTTAAACCTATGGAGAAAACATTAAATTCTTAAACCGGTAATAATTTCAAATGGCTGCTTTCGTCAACTAAAACAAAAATTGATAAAACTTTAAAATCATAATCTATGTTTTTTCTTTAAAAAAAACTTTGGACCATTTCTAGAAATAACATATGTCACTCTATTTTGTGTGCAAAGTTTATCAAGTACATGTTATATTAGCTATTTGAATTACAATATGTCATAAAGACCTTCACAAAGTTTATTAAGTACATGTTATAAGCTATTTGAATTACTATATGTCATCATGACCTTTGCAAAGTTTATTAAGTACATGTTATTAGCTATTTGAATTACAATATGTCATCATGACCTTCACAAAGTTTATTAAGTACATGTTATAAGCTATTTGAATTACATATGTCACCATGACCTTTGCAAAGATTATTAAGTACATTACAATATGTCATCATGACCTTTACCTGTTCTAACAAGATTTTCCATGAGTCATCATAATGATATGTTTATTAATAGAAATGACTAAATCTTGACAGAAAATCAATACTAACTTGGCATGTTACCAGTCAATGTTAATCCTATGGGGAAAACAGAAAATCTTTAATTGGCGATAATTTGAAAATGCCTGCTTCAATCAACTTAAAAAAAAATTTGATAAAACTTTGAATTATAATCTAAGCATACTTAAATTTTCAAAACATTTAATCAAGTGGTTTTCTCAAATCGCTTCGGACAAAACTCATTATTTACCTGTAGCAGACGACGCATGTTAACTGAGAAAATCAAAGTACATGTTATATTAGCTATTTGAATTACAATATGTCATCAAGACCTTCACAAAGTTCATTAAGTACATGTTATAAGCTA
The DNA here is from genome assembly GCA_963971305.1 of Arcuatula senhousia. Taxonomy (NCBI): domain Eukaryota; kingdom Metazoa; phylum Mollusca; class Bivalvia; order Mytilida; family Mytilidae; genus Arcuatula; species Arcuatula senhousia. The sequence goes on from OZ020305.1 coordinate 50,022,223, forward strand.
TTTGAATTACTATATGTCATCATGACCTTTGCAAAGTTTATTAAGTACATGGTATTAGCTATTTGAATTACAATATGTCATCATGACCTTCACAAAGTTTATTAAGTACATGATATAAGCTATTTGAATTACTATATGTCATCATGACCTTTGCAAAGTTTATTAAGTACATTACAATATGTCATCATGACCTTTTCCTATTCTAACAAAATTTTCCATGAGTCATCATAATGATATGTTTATAAATAGAAATGACTAAATCTTGACAGAAAATCAATACTAACTTGGCATGTTGCCAGTCAATGTTAATCCTATGGGGAAAACAGAAAATCTATAATTGGCGATAATTTGAAAATGCCTGCTTCGATCAACTTAAAAAAAAATTTGATAAAACTTTGAATTATAATCTAAGCATACTTAAATTTTCAAAACATTTAATCAAGTGGTTTTCTCAAATCGCTTTGGACAAAACTCATTATTTACCTGTAGCAGACGACGCATGTTAACTGAGAAAATCAATACCAACTTTTCTTTCTGCCAGCCAATGTTAAACCTATGGGAATTTTTTAATTTTAAAATTGCTATAATTTAAAAATGGCTGCTTTGATTTTGAAAAAAACAGTTTTAGATATGAATTCAAACTAAAGTCTACGTGCATTTTAAATTTCAAGTCTTTTGGTCCGGTAGTTTTCTCAAGAACATGCGGACAAAATTCATTGGAAAAATCAGAATAATAATAATAATAATAATAATAATAATAAGAAGAAACGTAGAATAACAACATGTCACATCCACGATGTGGAGTGACATAATAATAACAAGTATTAACTGTGATTGCAAGCAAGTCACAAAGTCCCCCAAACGACCCGTATTTGCCACTATTTTCTTCAGCATGTTGAAAAACCCCTATATATCAATTTTCATGTAAATCGGAGCACTTTGAAAATTTTGACCCGATTATCTCCCTTGAGAAATCACATTTTTATTTATATCTCGAAAACCGTAAATATCGCTTCAAAATTTTTTTTCATATTATTAAAGAGAATGTTTTGCTCTGTCAACCTACAAAATTTCAGAACCCTGCGCACCTAGGTTACCGAGATATTGCAATGTCCAATATTTAGTCCATTTTCCTGTTTCCATGGAAACGGCGGCCATTTTGAAAATTCCAATTGTCAACGAGGCTTCCTTTCTTTACAATCTATTATCCTGCCAAGTTTCATATTGATATGTGGAGTCGTTTTCTCTGGGATCTCCGGACAAGTTCACGACTAAGCGGAAGAATCGGAAGAATAATAATAACAAGTATTAACTGTGATTGCAAGCAAGTCACAAAGTCACCCAAACGACCCGTATTTGCCACTATTCTCTTCAGCATGTCAAAAAACCCCTAAATATCAATTTTCATGTAAAAAGGAGCACTTTGAAAATTTTGACCCGATTATCTCCCTTGAGAAATCACATTTTTATTTATATCTCGAAAACCGTAAATATCGCTTCAAAATTTTTTTTCATATTATTAAAGAGAATGTTTTGCTCTATCAACCTACAAAATTTCAGAACCCTGCGCACCTAGGTTACCGAGATATTGCAATGTCCAATATTTAGTCCATTTTCCTGTTTCCATAGAAACGGCGGCCATTTTGAAAATTCCGAATGTCAACGAAGCTTCCTTTCTTTACAATCTATTATCCTGCCAAGTTTCATATTGATATGTGGAGTCGTTTTCTCTGGGATCTCCGGACAAGTTCACGACTAAGTGGAAGAATCGGAAGAAGAAGAAGAAGAAGAAGAACAAGTATTAACTGTGATTGCAAGCAAGTCACAAAGTCCCCCAAACGACCCGTATTTGCCACTATTCTCTTCAGCATGTCAAAAAATACTTAAATATCAATTTTCATGTAAATCGGAGCACTTTGAAAATTTCGATCCGATTATCTCCCTTGAGAAATCACATTTTTATTTATATCTCGAAAACCGTAAATATCGCTTCAAAATTTTTTTTCATATTATTAAAGAGAATGTTTTGCTCTATCATCCTACAAAATTTCAGAACCCTGCGCACCTAGGTTACCGAGATATTGCAATGTCCAATATCTAGTCCCTTTTCCTGTTTCCATGGAAACGGCGGCCATTTTGAAAATTCCGATTGTCAACGAAGCTTCCTTTCTTTACAATCTATTATCCTGCCAAGTCTCATATTGATATGTGGAGTCGTTTTCTCTGGGATCTCCGGACAAGTTCACGACTAAGTGGAAGAATAAGAAGAAGAAGAAGAATAATAATAATAAGAAACGGTGCAAAAACAATAAGTCCCCAAACGTTGTTTGGGGGACTTAATAACAAGTATTAACTGTGATTGCAAGCAAGTCACAAAGTCCCCCAAACGACCCGTATTTGCCACTATTCTCTTCAGCATGTCAAAAAACCCCTAAATATCAATTTTCATGTAAATCGGAGCACTTTGAAAATTTTGACCCGATTACCTCCCTTGAAATCACATTTTTATTTATATCTCGAAAACCGTAAATATCGCTTCAAAATTTTTTTCCATATTATTAAAGAGAATGTTTTGCTCTATCATCCTACAAAATTTTAGAACCCTGCGCACCTAGGTTACCGAGATATTGCAATGTCCAATATTTAGTCCATTTTCCTGTTTCCATGTAAACGGCGGCCATTTTGAAAATTCCGATTATCGACAAGGCTTCCTTTCATGCCAATCTTTCATCCTGCCAAGTTTCATTTTGATATGTTGAGTCGTTTTTTCTAGGATCTCCGGACAAGTTCACGACTAAGCGGAAGAATCGGAAGAAGAAGAAGAATAATAATAATAAGAAACGGTGCAAAAACAATAAGTCCCCAAACTTTGTTTGGGGGACTTAACAAGTATTAACTGTGATTGCAAGCAAGTCACAAAGTCCCCCAAACGACCCGTGTTTGCCACTATTCTCTTTAGCATGTCATAAAACCCCTAAATATCAATTTTCATGTAAATCGGAGCACTTTGAAAATTTCGACCCGATTATCTCCCTTGAGAAATCACATTTTTATTTATATCTCGAAAAGCGTAAATATCGCTTCAAAATTTTTTTTCATATTATTAAAGAGAATGTTTTGCTCTATCAACCTACAAAATTTCAGAACCCTGCGCACCTAGGTTACCGAGATATTGCAATGTCCAATATTTAGTCCATTTTCCTGTTTCCATGGAAACGGCGGCCATTTTGAGAATTCCGATTGTCAACTAAGCTTCCTTTCTTCACAATCTATTATCCTGCCAAGTTTCATATTAATATGTGGAGTCGTTTTCTCTGGGATCTCCGGACAAGTTCACGACTAAGTGGAAGAATAAGAAGAAGAAGAAGAATAATAATAACAAGTATTAACTGTGATTGCAAGCAAGTCACAAAGTCCCCCAAACGACCCGTATTTGCCACTATTCTCTTCAGCATGTCAAAAAAACCCTAAATATAAATTTTCATGTAAATCCGAGCACTTTGAAAATTTCGACCCAATTATCTCCCTTGAGAAATCACATTTTTATTTATATCTCGAAAACCGTAAATATCGCTTCAAAAATTTTTTTCATATTATGAAAGAGAATGTTTTGTTCTATCAACCTACAAAATTTCAGAACCCTGCGCACCTAGGTTACCGAGATATTGCAATGTCCAATATTTAGTCCATTTTCCTGTTTCCATGGAAACAGCGGCCATTTTGAGAAGTCTGATTGTCAACGAAGCTTCCTTTCTTTACTATCTATTATCCTGCCAAGTTTCATATTGATATGTGGAGTCGTTTTCTCTGGGATCTCCGGACAAGTTCACGACTAAGTGGAAGAATCGGAAGAAGAAGAAGAATAATAATAACAAGTATTAACTGTGATTGCAAGCAAGTCACAAAGTCCCCCAAACGACCCGTATTTGCCACTTTTCTCTTCAGCATGTCAAAAAAGCCCTAAATATCAATTTTCGTGTAAATCGGAGCACTTTGAAAATTTTAACCCGATTATCTCCCTTGAAATCATATTTTTATTTATATCTCGAAAACCGTAAATATCGCTTCAAATTTTTTTTTCATATTATTAAAGAGAATGTTTTGCTCTACCATCCTACAAAATTTTAGAACCCTGCGCACCTAGGTTACCGAGATATTGCAATGTCCAATATTTAGTCCATTTTCCTGTTTCCATGGAAACGGCAGCCATTTTGAAAATTCCGATTATCGACAAGGCTTCCTTTCATGCCAATCTTTCATCCTGCCAAGTTTCAATTTGATATGTTGAGTCGTTTTTTCTAGGATCTCCGGACAAGTTCACGACTAAGCGGAAGAATCGGAAGAAGAAGAATAATAACAAGTGCTGACTGTGTTGGGGATGCCCAACACAAAAATGTCTCCCAAACGCCCAATTTTGACCTCGTATTATGATTCGCCATCTTTTAAAACCCCTAAATACAAAATTTTGTCAATATCAAAGCATTTTGACGATTTTCGCATTTTTGGGCCCGAAAAATCACATTTTCGCAAATAACTCGAAAACCGTAAATATCGCTTCAAATTTTTTTTTCGTATTATTGAAGAGCTCCTTTTGCTCTATTCACCTACAAAATTTCAGCCTCCTACGCACCTAGGTAACCGAGATATTGCAATGTCCTATATTATGAACTTTCGCCAATTACACGGAAACGGCAGCCATTTTGAAATTTTTTTAAAGTCCCTCCGCAACTCTAGTAACCCATCTACCTTCCTACAATGTTTCGTTAAAATCCTTTGAGGCGTTTTGAAGAAACGGTACGGACACGTTCATGGCGGGAGAAAGAAGAAAAAGAATAATAATAATAACTAGAATTGCCATTGCCAGCAATAGCAGATGTCGACCGTTGCCTTATCTTTTACGACATATTTGACACTGTCGGCAGCCATTTTAATGATTTTCTTAATATTTGACTCCATATTCCCACTCGCCATTGTTCAAACACCTAAAATATCAAGTTTCGTTAAAATCTGAGAATTTTCAATAATTACGGAAGTGGCGGCCATTTTGATTTTTTTGGAATTTTTTAACTCGCCATCAATTGAAACTCCTAAATATAAAGTTTTGTTAAAATCGGAGAATGTTCACTTTTTACGGAAAATGGCCGCCATTTTGAATTTTTCGACATTTCTGACCTCGCGTATCAACTCGCCATCCTTCATATTCCTTAAATATAAAGTTTCGTTAAAATCGGAGAATGTTCAATTTTTACGGGAAATGGCGGCCATTTTGAAATTTTTGAAATTTTTGAATCGGTCATCCTTCAAAACTCAAAAAAATAAAATTTTGTTAAAATTTAAAAAAAAAAAATTTTGGAAGTGGCGGCCATTTTGAATTTTTTGAACTTTTTGAACTCGCCATCCTTTGAAACACCTAAATATAAATTTTCGTCGAAATCGGAAAAGTTTTCATTTTTACAGGAAGTGGCGGCCATTTTGAATTTTTTGACATTTCTTACTCCACATATTAACTCGCCATCCTTCATATACCTTAAATATAAAGTTTCGTTAAAATCGGAGAATGTTCAATTTTTACGGGAAATGGCGGCCATTTTGAATTTTTCGACATTTTTTTCATCACGCCTCAACTCGCCATCCTATAATATTGCGTAAAATAAATTTTTGTTTCAATCAGAAAACGCGACTTTTTTTACGTAAAATGGCGGCCATCTTTGAAACGGCAGCCATCTTGGTTGCGAAAATTTCTACCGCAACAGATATCATGATCACGTATCATCATACCAAGTTTGGATCCACAATATAAAACGGTTCTTTAGTTATGACGCGGACAAAAAATTGGCGACAATAAGAATAATAAGAATAATGAAAAAAAATAAACGCGACAATAACAATATGTCTACCGAATAACTGCGTTTCGGTCGACATAATAATAAGAAACAGAGTAAAAACAATATGTCTCCAAACTTTCGTTTGGGAGACATAATAATAAGAAACGGTGCAAAAACAATAAGTCCCCAAACTTTGTTTGGGGGACTTAATAAGAAACGGTGCAAAAACAATAAGTCCCCAAACGTTGTTTGGGGGACTTAATAAGAAACGGTGCAAAAACAATAAGTCCCCAAACGTTGTTTGGGGGACTTAATAATAATAAGAAACGGTGCAAAAACAATAAGTCCCCAAACGTTGTTTGGGGGACTTAATAAGAAATGGTGCAAAAACAATAAGTCCCCAAACGTTGTTTTTGGGGACTTAATAAGAAACGGTGCAAAAACAATAAGTCCCCAAACGTTGTTTGGGGGACTTAATTAAGAAAAATAAAAATTTACCCAAACTTGGAGGATCAATCTCAAATGTCCAAGAGAAAAAACAAAACACAAAACAAAGTAGACAAACCAGAGGAATTAAAGATTGAGATGGTCCTGAATTGGTGCAGAAATGGTTGGTTAAACCATTTTTATGGCACCAAACCCTCCTCTTCAGAGATCTTACGGTCCTGTTGTAACACAAAACACAACACAGTTGTGATGACATGATCGGGACTTTGAGGTGATCATCTAAACAAAATCAAGCCTAACATTATTCAAAACAATCACTAACCATCCTGTCTAACATATTTTTGAATTTTTCCACCCATGGCTGAACGGGAAAGATCAATCTTTGAATTATATGCATTTAATCAGACCATCGGCCAGTTGCAGAAATGGGAGCAGCGCCTACTGGCCTCTTGAAGGCTGCTGGCGGTTGTTCGTTGTGATTTTATCTAAATTGCCCCTTGTTATGTGAGCTGTGTCATGTACACTTATTCCACATCTCATATTTTTCATAAATTGTCCAAGATTTAAATAAAGCAATAACATACCAGATAAATTGAAAACCGAAAATGAATGATGAAATAGCATATAACTTCAATGCTTTAGAAAAAACACTTTTAACATATTCAAAATGAATTTATTGTATTTTTAACAACCTTAAACAGTTCTTAATATTATAAAAATATATCATTCCTATATCTTTGAACTAATAAAGTAAATACTTTAATAGGAGTTAAGCTTGGTTGTGTAAAAAAGTAACAAATATGAATTGCTGATAGGTAGAAAATATGAATTACTGGTACAGATTTAACAATTAAACTGAGAAAAAATTTTGTTTTACTCTGGACAAATACACAATTTCTATTGACGGTTTATAGCACTATATTACATAATACAAATAGACAATGAAATTAAATACACAAAATATATTAATTTTACAAATACTTAGGTTGTGTATCTTTGACACACACAATGCCCAAAGGTGAAAATCTTTTTTCTAGTTTCGTCATTTTCTCTTAAAATAAATAGGCAAAAGAATATTTCAGGAAAATAAGCTGTACTTTTACATTTAAAAGATACAGTAATGTTGTAGAGATGTTGACACTCCTTCGTTACTACTGATACAAAAATATACAGAGAAACAATTTCTAAAATACAATTACATGTATTTTTTCAACCAAATTGATTACAACAGAAAATCCAAGAATATTTTTTTAAAGTAATTTCTCTACCATATTTTGATATTACTATCAGATTATAATTAATAAATATAGTATTTTTTCCAACACCAATAATAACAGTATTCAAAATTCACAAAATATTTTACACATTAATCATGAAAAAATTCCTGATGAAGTGTTGCTAGTCTAGTTTTATAAAACACAGTCTAGCAAACAGAGCATGGTTTTTTCTCCTGTGACTTTTTTCCTACTTTTGGTGATAACTATCGGTAGTCATCTAATGTTGTGATTTGTGCAATCAATAGAAATTTTCATTTAACTTTAAAGCATTTAAATATACATTGATAATCTTTTAAAAACAGAGAAGCTGATTGTTTTTTAAACCAGTTCTCTTAAACCACCAAAATAACCGTGATGTGTTATAGATTTGACAGATTTTTCCTTGATATAGCAAAAAAAAAGTTCAATTATCTCCCCTGAATGATATCTTAGAGCAATGAAATTCCAGTAATCCAATCTTTTTAAGGCCAGTTTCTCCATATATTTTGTCAAAACCTATTTAGGAGTTTATGACCAATTGTTCGTTTGAGATATATGGACAGTATTACATTGATTCCTATATACCCCCAAAACTTAAGGTGATTCCAGGGTATAAACAATATCCAACAGGCCCGAGTATACAATCAATTTACAATGCATTTCTTTTATAGCATTTTTGAAATTTTAAAAAATTTTATCAATCGTTTCTTTAAATTTTTTTCTGCCAGTTGCTCCTTGTCATAAGCCTGAAAAATTATTAGAATGACTTCAAATTTGATCTGTTCAACAATTATCCAGACAGAAGGTTTATAAATTTGTGTTGTTAAAATTTTTCACATTCTTAAAGTCCTAAATTTTTACCTTTTTCCAGTGGATAAAAATCAAATTTGCACTAGGAATTGAGGTCCAAAATTTTAATGACACTTCATTGGGTCTATGAACTGAAATAATTCACCTCCTAAATAACTATAGCTATTGAGAAACTATTTTAAGATTTTTTTTAAAACAGGCACTATTTTTTAGGGACTATATTCGTATGACACGAAAAGCCAGGGACGATAATTGTATACTCGTACCTAATAAACCTCAGAATTGCCTCGGATTTTTAAATAAATGTGATTTTTACCAAGTCTAGTCTTTTGTGAGCTAAAATGCTAAGTTTCAGACATATTGGTGAAAAAACATAGAAATTATAAGAACTTGAAAATGCTAGTTTGCCAAAAAAGTATTGTCCGCAACAGCTACAGGAAGAGGGATGAAGCCTATTCTGTCATTTTTTCAAAATTTCATGCATTTGAACTAAACAAACAACTGATATCAATAGTTTTATGTTTACTGAGCATAGAAAACACTTTTATTATTGGTAGAAGTGCAAGGTTTCAGGTTTTGATTCCTTCCCATATTCGCGGTGTTGAAAATTAGCCGTTTCAGCCTTTTCATGGGGTACACATATGGCTTCATAAATTTTGAAGCATTGAAAACTGCTATTGAGTTCTAAACTGTTTCATAATGCAGAATATATATTAAGCTTACTAAATAATACAAAAAACACCTACTTTTAATTCACAATGACACCAGAATAAGGTTTTTGAGTGCAACAAAAGTGTATTTTACAAGGCGGTTTACACTTTACTTAATTAAAAACATATATTTGAGGTAAAATATTGTGTAAAAAAGATATCAAAAGTCAAACTAGTTGTGTTTTTACTATGAAGGAATGGTAAAGAACAGATTTAAACAGCAAAAGAACTTTTCTGAGCAGTTTAAAGGAAATGGGAATATGATTTCTACAGAAAAATAAGAAAAAACGGTCAAATTTGTCGCTTAAAATTCCCAATATTTTCAACTGTAGCACTTCTTTCTTATAAACTGATTGTTTAAAAAGAGTTTTTTCTTGAATTTATCTATATTTGATTGTATTTGGTCTGTTGTTAGGCCATATAAAATTAATTCTCTGGTTCTCAGACACCGCCGACCCTTAAAAAATGGGGCCGCTGGCGCAATTTTATTGCTGATCCGGAAAAAAAACGCCGCCGACCCGTATTTGACTTCCCAAAATAAAATTTTCAAATTTGCCGCCAAATTGAAGTCAAGCGTTTAGTGACCCGGATCAAAACGTTTAGAAGCATTGTTTACTTTGAAAAACATGGCTGCCGATTGCAGTGTTCAACAAAAAGATTGTTTCAATTTGAAACAACAGTTACTGGTTACATGAACCATTCACCCAATATGGCAATGACTGTGACAAACTTAACAAATTGATCCTGAGTGGAGAATGGAATTAAATACAAAACATGAAGAGGGATTTGGATGGGAAGAAGGATTTAAAAGTCGATGTTTTTGGCTGTAACAAGACCACAGAGAATGACAAAAATATTTTTTTCTCTCAGATTTCGGAAGTTGTAGACTATTTAGGACTCATTTTTAAGAGATTAATTGGAAAGTAACGATGTATTCCTGCAACCAAGTGACTTTATGACACAAGTAAAGTCTGCAATTGCCGTTTTGTTTTGCTGTCCATGAAAAGATGAATCTGTCTCATAGTCACAGTCTGACCAACCAAAAAGGACTAATTGACAAGTTTATTTACTGACAGTCTTGATGGATATGAATAAGAATTTAGTCTTGATTGACAAAAACTTTTTTAAATTTTATCAACAGACAGATTCTTGGATCAATGTCACAGACCAAAACTCTAGCCTCCCTTGATTCTCACATATAAGACTAAGTACATCACTACATGCTTCAAGTATTGATTTGACTAATTGGTGCAATCTAAATGCCTTTTATGGAAACTCCAACTTGAAGATGGAAATCCATTCATACACATGTGACAGACTAGCTGATTGTGCAGATACCTTTTGCACCAACCAAGATAAATCATTTTACTAAATAATAAAGCATGTATTTTCATATTTTTATTTATTTCAATACATATTTTTAAATAATAAAAAAAACAAGCATAAAAAAACATACAACATAATGAATACAATACATACATGACATATATTCATGAAAACATACAATCCACTTCTTATTTTCAGACACATGGAAAAATAAAATTTAAACCAAAAATCGCTACCCTCATTTGAAAAATCAATAAAAAAATAAAATAAAACCCCTACCTACCTACCCATTTTTTAAAAACCAACTGTCTGAGAACCAGAGAATTAATTTTACATGGCCTTACTATGCTGAAGACTACCCAATATTTTTTATGAAATGAAGTATATGCCCTACCCTAAACATGATTTTGACGTCACCGCCATACTTGGCCGAAGTAGAAAAGGATGTTTTTTCCAGTTATATGCCATGGATTCAATCTTGAAAGAGCTTGTTATACCTTTTTCTGCCGATTTCTTACTGTTCAATGTTATAGGAAAGGTTTCTCCAAGAAATGTGGCTTCAATAATTGTGAAAATATGTGAAAAACCATTAAAAGACCATTTGTATTGAAATTCCCATAGTCATTCAAATTTACCTAAATTGACTAAACAGTTAGATAAATCCATGAAATAAAGACAGAAATCATCTAAACAAAGTACAATTTACAACTTAGGACCATTTTTTACACTTTTAATCAATTTTATATTTTTTACCCAGACCCTCCCCCTTCTAGGCCCGAGTATACAATTAATTTACAATGCATTTCTTTTATAGCATTTTTGAAATTTTAAAAAAATTTATCAATCGTTTCTTTAAATTTTTTTCTGCCAGTTGCTCCTTGTCATAAGCCTGAAAAATTATTAGAATGACTTCAAATTTGATCTGTTCAACAATTATCCAGACAGAAGGTTTATAAATTTGTGTTGTTAAAATTTTTCACATTCTTAAAGTCCTAAATTTTGACCTTTTTCCAGTGGATAAAAATCAAATTTGCACTAGGAATTGAGGTCCAAAATTTTAATGACACTTCATTGGGTCTATGAACTGAAATAATTCACCTCCTAAATAACTATAGCTATTGAGAAACTATTTTAAGATTTTTTTAAAAACAGGCAATATTTTTTAGGGACTATATTCGTATGACACGAAAAGCCAGGGACGATAATTGTATACTCGTACCAACAGATTTTCCTAAAATTTTGTAGAATTAATGTCTAATAAATAAACTCTGAAAAATAAAATAATAAATTGGGTTACAGGCCTTTCTTTAGATTTTATGACCTTGGGAAGTTGATGGTGTAAAGTTTTGCATTCTGTTTCAATAGAGTATATAGGGCAAAATTGTGAATTACCTTTTTTAAACTCACACTGTGAGCTGTAAATCCATCAGATTTTTATTTTGTTTTAAAAATGAAAAGCCATTTATACTATCTTTTAAATATCATGAAAAAACTTGGGCTCACTAATCTTCTTCTAAAGATATTGAAGAAAAAACTTATTTTTCCTATATATTTCTATATTTTGTCACATATTTTCCAGCCAATTATCTCCCCTGATTTTTTTTAAAAAGGCAAATTTCTTTCGAAATGGTTACCTTGCATTTTTTCATTCTAAAATATAAGACAAAGCAGTAAAATTTACATTTTTTATAATAATAATTGAAATACAGGCTCAAAAGTTGCGAAATGCTCCCAAAAGATGCCAAGTTTTAGATGCCTCAACCATAGGAAGTGTGCAGGAATTACTGGTATAAAAAAAACATCGAAAAATAACTCAACAATATTACAATGCACAATCTACCATAGAATCCTTGTGTAAAAGTTAACCTTTTTTAAAAGTGGTTTGTATACAATATAAATAAATCTAACCAAATAAACAAAAACAATATTTTTAAAAAGTGCAGTTTTCTGTAAGAATCAGGCAAAATCAAAAATGTTTGAATCATGTTTTTAAAAACACACGGTTTTGACAATGCATTGTCATTCAAAATAGCCTTCTAATGAAGAATCAATCATTAGTTGTCATCTCCAGTGTCAGAGGATGGAGAAAAATTTCTGTTACAATGATAGGAATTTAGTATGACTTGACCTGAGTTATCCCCCTTAGATCCAAATTTTATATGCATTTCAACCAAAATATATCTCAAATTTCTGACACTTTTGAGTAGAGCCAATGCATTTTTTGTTACTTTTTAAGCATTTTGAACAGTATTTTTAAGTCAAACTTGTGTGTTTTTTAAATCATGATTCACTCATTGCCTGATTCTTACAGAGAATAGCACTTAGATTTTAAAGTACATGTGTATTTGGTGATTTTCATGTACACTCTTTAATATAATAAAAAAATCATTCAACTTAAAATTTTGAAAACCAACAAATTGTTATCTAACTTTAAATATTGCATGTATTGATTTAACTTACATTTCTTAATTTAATGATCTAATTACCAAAACCCCCTTTTATCTTTCCTTGTGAATGTAGTAAAAATATTGAAAAAATTACATTGTAAATTAATCTCTTAACTCTATACATGCATAGGTAGCCTATTTTTTTTATTAAACTAATACTCATTCACGTAAAAATGAAAAAAAAATCATGCCATATTTCTTAACTGAAAGTAAAAAAAAAAATAGAAGAAATAATGTAACAAACATTAATAAAGCTAAGAATCAAATGTGGATAAATGACCTCCATTCCCCAAAAAAATACAACTACAAAAGATCATTAATTTAATGGCAAAATAATTTTTATACAGCTATTGACTTATACATATCATAAATTCATTACATGTATATAAAACATTGATATCAATTATGAATAAGGTAAATAAAATCATACCAAAAACTATTCAGTGTTAAATTTCATTTAATACTGGTAAACTGAGGAATTAACATGGCAAATTTTAAATCTTGACAATATTATAAAGCTATAATCTTAACAGATATAATAATTTCATGAGAGAAATCCTAACAAGAATAAATGATTTAACAATTTCAGGCTGCAATAAAGATTTTTTTAAAATGAAGACTATAATCATTAATTGCTAGTGTGTAGATTTCCACTGTTGAACCCATGCTAATATTTTGTCTAAATTTTCTTCAATATCGTCAGGTGTGTTGCTTGGAAGTTCATGAACTATTTCTTGTTTATAAGAGTCTCTAGCTTCTTCTAAAATGGTTTGAAAAATTTCACATTGTACATTGTCTTCCAGCTTCTTTCCTTTATAACCTCTGAAATATAATTTCATAGAATTATTTAAATATAATGCATTAGTTCAATATATATGTCGTGTACAAGTTGCAACTTTGTACATGTTGCAACATGTACAGATAAATTGTACAAGTTAAGAAAAATATTGAATTCCATCTACATTATTAGACAAGACTTATATTTTGTAATCATAATTGAGACAGGAATATTTAAAATAAAGTGTACCATAAAGTTCACAATCAAGTCTATAAAATACATTAAGTTTTAAGAACTTCCATTGCATAATAGTGGCAATATAAGTTCTCAGACTTTGATGTCTCGATTTCAGCAACACCACATTAAAACCTTTTGTTTGGTACTTTTATAAAGGATTTGGGAAAATTCTTCTTAAAATTGACATGCAGAATTTCAACAAAAAGTTAAAAATCTCCTATGTCTTCTTTGGGATTACATGAACTTGATGAAAGACATCCATGTCATATTTTGTCTTAACTTGTACAATTTATCTGTACATGTTGCAAGATGTACAATATTGCAACTTGTACACAACATATACACTTTGTATATCTGTCTCATTTCTTTATAAATGCAATGTACATGTATTTACTTTTTGGATATAAATTATAAGGAACATTTTAAAATCTGAAGGTACTTTGTGGGTTAAAATCCAAACAATTAGCTGATAGTTATAGTTAAGACTGTGAGTGAGCACACTGAAGTTGACCCCCAATACATACACATTGTTCTATATATTGGTAAAAACTGAATCAAATTATATCTCCAGAATGATATCTATGAGCAAACAAAATTCTTCATGTACATCTACATGTGATGTATCTTCTATGTGTAGAGTTTCATTAAAATCCATTAAACACTTTTTGAGGCGTAAGTTTCTTAAAATATACGGACATACATTTGAACAGACAAACAGACAGGTTGATTCATATGTATGTTGCCCTGAAACTTTGATTACAGGTATAATTAACAAAACTTCACAAAAAGGCATCATATAAGTTCTTTTTTCTTCCTTATAGCTATTATTCAATTATTAGTAGGTTTTACTAACCTGTTTTCAAGTCTGTTGTAAAGCACTGTGTTATCTGTCCGTAAAACAAAGACGATATCAAACCACCTTTCAGGGAAAAATTCACATCCATGGTAATCTATGACGTTTCCTCCTTGTGACATTTGGTTTTCTAGTTCATCAATTACCTGGAAACAAAAAAAATCTACATTTTGATGATATGTTTTCTTTCAAATCCTCATCAGTTATGTCAATGGTGTATGCATCAACAATATCAGGAACAGAATGTGAAAGTAGAAAAAAATGACATAACTGAAGGAATTAACTCGCAGAGTTTATATAGCTCTCAGGCTGTTGTCTTAACTTATAATGTTGCATGCATGATGACAAATATTCATTGACTAAGGACACTAACTTTAAAAACTCCTTTTGCTTCTTATTTGTAACATGTTATAAGGACAAATACTGACTTATACATTCATTTATGTTTTTTTTAAACTTCTCTTCCATCTTTCTGGAATTGATAAGAAATGTTAGGTATATTATTTACCCTGTCTTCATCAAGGATTGGACAGTTATATTCTGGGTCAAATCCTTCATACAAATTTTCCTGTTTAGCTACATCTCCTACGTTGATGTAATTCATGGAAGCTCTCTGAGCCAATTCTTCTCCAAGCGTAGACTTTCCTGTTCCAGGGGTCCCTAAAAATGAGGTATATCTATGTGTATTAGCAAAACATCTTTTAGCTCACGTCCTGGTCTTTAAGGGTCTCTTCTATTACTACATGTATAACCCCATATTAGCGGTCATCTGACAACTTTGACCCAATGGATAGTTTTGTAGATTCTAGAACTAAATGAGCTGAGGGTTTAAGCAAACAACAGCATTTCTCATTCTGCAATAATTTACATTCTATAGGCCAAAAACATGAACAAATAGCATTTTTGACCTTTCATGCAGTGGTTCCCAAGGTGTTTTAGGTTTTACTGGACATTTGGTCCAGTAATGTTGGAGTTATTACTGGACCGACTCACTAATTACTGGACCAGGGTTTTTTCAAGGATTTTGAGGGCTTTATAGTGACGTCACTTTAGCAATCGACTAAAATGTTGGTCGGTAACATATGGACAGGACACAGATTACAACAGTTATTATCATGTACAATAAAATATATAATTTAACATTTGTTGATTCCCCCCCCCTCTTCATATGTAATAACAAAATAGATAACTGTCAGAATGTTTTTATGTTAATGTACTGCAGATTCTTTGCCTTTGATATACTTACTGTAGGCCAAAAAAAAAAACCTAATGATAACCATTCCCCCTTTTTACACAATAATGAAAAATAAATATTGCTTGTCAAGTTTTACATGCTCATGGAAAGCTAAAAGCACACAAAGAGTCTCTTTATCTCTTTATTTTTTTTTTCTCGTTTGAAGAAGCAATTCTGTTTTTGTTTTACCATTTTCATAATGATAATTATAAGTGACTGGTGGTCCCTAAAAGGAGCAATTTGCAGATAATAGAACAGAACATCCTACTTGTCCTTTGGGGCTTTACTAATAAGTTTTGTGTTGATAAGTTCTTGCTTATATAAATTATTTTCCATTTGAAAAATTGTGACAATTAAAGGAGCCCCGATATCATAGATCTGAATATTAAATATACAGGTCTATGCCGATATCGATGGAGATCGATCGTAAATTATGTAAACAAATTTCTTTCACATGATTTCCTTTCAATTCATTAAAAAATGATGTGTTTGGATTACAGGAATGTTCCTCTTAATAAAAATAATTTAATGAAGGTGAATCTTTTCATTAATTGTTTATATTTACTTTTGTGGGTTGACAAACAAATCAATATTTAAATCAGCTGATATAAAAATAAACTTGCTTCTGATTTGTCAATGATATTCATTCATGATTGATTTCAAAATATATCAACGATTGTCAAGCACCCGTTTTTAATTATAACCATATAAACAACTAACTATTGACAAGCTGTAAAAACGTATATTGTTCATGCAGATTACTTTTTAAGTCAATGCCAGTCAATGTCGCAGCATGCTTTTTGATTTAAAATGCATTTATCGTAAAGCGTTCAAACGCATCACCGATTAAGAAACCCAGTGCAGCAGAAAATGTAATCCCCGTTTAGAAAAATCTATTTACAGAATGTTAGTTCACTAAAAATAGAAAAGGTTTTTCCGCATGTTGTCAAGTAAATACCACATCGAGATAGAAAATTTAGAAAAATCTGTTTACAGAACGATAGTTTACTATAAATAGGGGATGGTTTTATACATGTTGTCAGGTATATACCACATTGGGATAGAATTGTCTATCGGACACGTGGTCCGATTCTGGGACCAATATTACTGGTCCAAGGCCATTTTCATCGGACTTTTGCCAATGTCCGACGAACCTTCGGAATCACTGTTCATGGGCCATAAACCCTATACAAGAGGCTCCCAGGAGACTGAATCGCTCACCTGGTCTTGATGTCAACCCTATGAAGACTTTTGTATAGCATAATGAGCTGAATGTTTAACGAAGAAAAAGCTTTTCTCTATCTGCAAAAGTTTTCATTATATAAGCAAAACTAGAGGCTCCCAGGAGCCTGAATCGCTCACCTGATCTCTTACGCCAAAGTTTGAATTAATTACACAACCTTTCAAGAATACAAAGTTGCAAAACAATCCTTTCAGTAGTTTCAGAGAAGATTTTTTTAAATCAGTTTAAATAAACAGAAAAAAAAACAGTTAAAGGGCAATAACTCCTATAAGGACCATAGCAATGGGGGCCTTGTTGGTTGGTCGACATGTATATAATTCACAAACTTGGTAGAGGACATCCTAAAGATCAAATGTACCAAGTTTCAAAGCAATCCCTTCAGTGGTTTCAGAGAAGAAGATTTTTGAAAATCAGTGTAAATTAATGGAAAAAAACAGTTAAAGGGGAATAACTCTTAAACGGTTGATCTGACAATTTTGACCCTGAAACCATTTTCGTAGCTCTCAATGAGCTTAATAATTCTGCAATGCTAACTTTTCCTCTAGCTCTAACGGTTGTCAAGATATAGTCCAAAAACTGAAAAAATGGTCAATTTTGATGATTAAAGGGCAATAACTCCTATAAGGAGTCGTTTCACAACTTCGACTCAATGAACAGATTTGTAGAGCTTTTGATGCTGAACAAGGAAAGTTGCTTCAAATTTTCTCTATCTCTTATACTTTTCGAGTTATAAGCCAAAAACAATGGTGTGACCCCCCTGTTCTATTTTTAGCAACGGCGGCCATGTTGGTTTGTCGACATGTATATAATTCACAAACTTGGTAGAGGACATCCTAAAGATCAATTATACCAAGTTTCAATGCAATCCCTTTAGTGGTTTCAGAGAAGAAGATCTTTGAAGAAAAGTTAACGAACAGACGGACGCCGGACGCCGGACGCTTAAAGATGACAATAGCTCACCTGACCCAAAGCTAAAAACACTATTTTCCACCTTTAAAGGGCCATAACCCCTTAAAGGGGTCATCAGACAACTTTGACCCTTGGAGACTTTTGAAGAACTCAATGGGCTGAACATTTAAGCAAGCAACAGCTTTTCTCTATCTGCAATAGTTTTCATTCTATAGGCCAAAAACACTATTTTTTGCCTTTAAGAGGCTGTTACCCCTATAAGGAGTCATCTGACAACTTTAACCCTATGGAGACTTTTGTAGAGCTAAATGAGCTGAACATTTAAGCAAGCAACAGCTTTTCTCTGTCTGCAATAGATGTCTTTCTATAGGCCAAAAACACTATTTTTTGCCTTTAAGGGGCTGTAACCCCTATAAGGGGTCATCTAACAACATCGACCCTATTTAGATTTTTGTAGAACTTAATGAGCTGAACATATAAGCAAGCAACAGCTTTGCTCTATCTGCAATAAATTTCATTCTGTAGGCCAAAACACTATTGTTTGCCTTTAAGGGGATGTAACCCCTATAAGGGCTCATCTGACAACTTCGACCCTATGGAGACTTTTGTAGAGCTAAATGAGCTGAACATTCAAGCAAGCAACAGCTTTTCTCTATCTGCAATTGTTTTCATTCTATAAGTCAAAAACATGAAAAAACGCTATTCTTCACCTTTAAAGGGCTGTAACCCCTATAAGGGATCATCTGACAACGTTGACCAAATAGAGACTTTTGTTGACCTTTTGATACTGAAGCAGTAGGGTGGCATCAGATTTCATCTATCTCTTATACTTTTTGATTTACAAGCCAAAAACAGTAGTCTGACCCCCTGGTCTATTTTTAGTAACAGCAGCCAGGTTTTTGACGGATCAAAAATCGAAATGCAAGTTTGGTGCAGGACACCCTAAGGATCATTCATACTAAGTTTCATTAAATTCTGTTCAGTAGTTTCAGAGGGGAAGATTTTAGAAAAATTGTTAACGAACGACAGACGACCAGGACAAACACCAAGTGATGGCAATAGCTCACCTTCGGTCCAGGTGAGCTAAAAAGTCATTTGACAACTTCAAGCAAGGGCCGTAACTACCATTGAGGCAGACAAGGCAGTTGCCTCGTCTGAAATTTCGGCAATTTTTTTTTCACAGAGTGTATTTTTACATAAAATGATTTCTTGCCCTTGGCTGCGAAGTCAATTCAATGCATCCGTATTTTATAAATATTCTAGTCTGATGTTGATTTTATATCTATTTATTTCCCGCGAATGTTTCTACCCAAAACAAAATATTGTCGAACAAAAAGATATTGTCAGTGTGCAACAGGTACAGCTCTAAGAGGCTGAAGCGCAACAACTCGGTATGTACATGTATAGTAATTCTAAGTAAGCCCTGATTTATATAATATTTTGTCTTCCTAAAGATATTAGGCACGGACCATTCGATTTTCTGGGGGGGCCTGGGATTTTACCTTGAGCCGGGAAATTTTTTTCGCCTGCTTTGCGGGCCAGATTATTTTTTTCACACACATATTCAGCAAGGAAATTTTGTTGGCAAGATTATTTTTTTTCAATTGGAAAGATTGAAACCAGATTATTTTTTTCAACCTAGGTGCTGGCTAGATTATTTTTTTTTACAAAAATCAGGGCCAGGAAATTTTTTTCAAAAAAATCCCAGGCCCCCCCTCCAGAAAATCAAATGGTCCGTGCCTTACTGATGTGCAAAGGGAGCTAGCTGTTTTTTACATTGTAGAGTTTGTAATTTTTGTTTTGTGTGATTCATATCGCATGCACCTTTTATTCTATGACTCAACACTTAATTTCAACTTCACCAAACAAAATGTATCTATTCGTCCGTTCGTCCGCACTCATGGTGCTTTTCAAATCAACTCAACTTCCAGAACATGGCGGATGCAGGATTATGGAAAAGGGGGACCCATTGACTGTCCAACGGGGGCCGGCTTCATTTCATTTCAGTGATTTCCTTTGTAATCAACCAAATTTTTGTTCCGTAACAGCGTCCCTGACCAACCATGCTGGAAGACTGCTTGTGTGGGCTGACCATGCTGCACATTCATAGAAATGACACTGTTGGTCAAATTAGCGCAGAGAACTTTCTTAGATGGAAATAGAAAGATACAACTTGCTTTTACTGAATAAAAACAATAAACCATACATACATGACATACATGTATTTCTTAGTTAAAATAGTGTATGTAATCATGTAAGAAGATAGGTTTATTAAGCCAAAATCCTATAGTTTATTGGGCCATTAAAACAATGATTTTCAAAAATTTTCGACAGGGGGCAAGACCCCGTCAATGGGGGCCTCAATCAGCGGCCCCAAAACTCCTGCCTCGTCCCTTTATAGCCTTTAGTTACGACCCTGATTGCGGAGACTGACGAAGCTTTGTGCAACCTCCTGAGATCCCCAAATTGGATTGGGACATCATTCTATTTACAGACTCCTTTGAGGTAACATTAAGTGGGACTTACACAGCATTTTTATGCATTAAGCCCTTGCCCTCGTCCCGACAATTTCAAGTCTAGTGTTTTAACAGGTTGGGTGTAATAGCTCATTTGCGCTATATAGCTCATTTGATGGTATTTAGTATCAAATGAACTATAATTTTCATGAAGTAAAAAAAAAATTTTTAGATTTGAATTTTTTGTTGCATTGTCGCATATGTCCATGTTATGAGCAACATTTTTTGTAAAAGAATATGACCTCAAATATTTATGGTTTTCCTGATAGATACTACGAAAATTTGCAAATTTCCATGACTATGTCCAAGAAAAACCATTTGAAAAACTACCATGTTTCTTTACAAAAAATGATCAGAAATACATACATTTATGCGACAATTAAACAAAAAATTGAAAGTCAAAAATTTTTTTTTTTTTACTTCATGAAAAAAATAGTTCATTTGATACTAAATACCATCAAATGAGCTATATAGCGCAAATGAGCTATTACACCCAACCTGTTTAACCATTTGGCCACCCAGCTCACTTAAGTTCCTATGATTTTAAAATCAAGACATTGTAACAGACAAAGAATTAAATAAGATCAACTGTGTTGTACGGATCAAAGAATACATGTACATGTCAGATGTTTTTGTTTACTCTGTTACTTGGTTGTTGGTTCATATTTCTTACGTGTCTTTTGGGGATTTTAAAGGATTTTTTAGTATTTCCAAAATTCACTGTGAAATAAATACAATGGAAAAGATATTTAGACTGTTACAATAGCCTGTCATTAGCACCTGTAATCAATATGTTTGGACCACATGGTCTTGATTCTGCCATTGTTTTGAAACTTTCGGAACTCGTTTCCGAATGGCATAGTAAGATTGGCCATTTCACTCCCTGTTCTTTTTCATACCCTAAAAGTTTTGACAACAACAAAACTTTGCTTGTAAATAACTTGTAAAGGATGAAAGTATGCCAAAAGATTTAATCACACAAAAAGCAGAACTAAAAAGCATTATTGATAAAGATCCAATTACGTCTGATCTGGTCTGGAGTTTGTTTGTTGGGGCTCTTCAAAGTTACAGATATGACACTGTTCTTAGGCCTTTTCCACCTTCATTTTCACTAGAAAATGGAGAAAAGGATGTGAAGCGAATGGTAATTTCTTAAGATAAAACAGATTGTGAAATCTTTGGAGTGGAAACATCAGATTAATATGAAATTGGATTGCCCTAAAATCTCGCAAAGATAACAAAATAAATTCCATTCCACCGATTGATGGGGCGAGATGAACAAAATGATCGCCTTTCTGACCATTTTTCTGCACATGTCCAGACCTTTTCTAATAATTTCTTAAGATAAAACAGATTGTGAAATCTTTGGAGTGGAAACATCAGATTAATATGAAATTGGATTGCCCTAAAATCTCGCAAAGATAACAAAATAAATTCCATTCCACCGATTGATGGGGCGAGATGAACAAAATGATCGCCTTTCTGACCATTTTTCTGCACATGTCCAGACCTTTTCTAAACTTCTGAAAATCCAAACAAAGCAGAAAATTATTTCAAGCATGATGCATCATATTTTGGGTCTTAGTAGTGCAATTTGGCAGACTCTACATTAGTGCTCTTCCCTTTACTCACATATATCAAGCTAGGATTTAAACAGTAGACAGCAGTTAATATGAACAGATAGAATATGTTGTAACCTACATGTATGATGTATTTACAGTCAAATGACACCAACAATATAGCAAGTCTTCATCCAATCATTTAAAATCTGCTGAATAATAACTTTAAGCCTAGCTGCATTAATGTAGCTCCTTTGACATCTTATTGATTAGCTATAGGCTGAGCCATGACCTGTAATGGAACAAGTCAAAATTTTAAGTTTAGCCTTAAATGGATTAATATGGTCAGTCAGAGATCCCACTGAAACAACAAGTAAATAGAACTTTACTTATTAACATGCTTAAAGTAATTACAAATTTAATTTTTAGAGTAAAGTATTTTTCTTTGAGCAAAAATTTACCTATACCAGTAAACTTGAAAATCTTTGAGCTCATTTTACTTGTCCCACAATATTTTTTACAATCAAACAGACAATTTTCTTGAAATAGACGATAAAGAGATGTGGAATAAGTGTACGCAACACAACGAACATTAAAGAAACAGCAATTTAAAAAATCACAATGGAAAACAGCCAGCAGTCTTCAGTATTCTCCCCAGAATTTTTTAATAGTGCTGTGGTTAGTGTGGTAATCAGTAAAAACATGGTTTTCTGAAAATTATAGCACTGTGGTCCTAACACATTCTATTATAAATCTTTATAAGATAGCACTGTGGTAAAAAATATAGCACAGTGGTACCACAGTGCTATATGGACCTAGGGAGAACACTGGTCTTCAACATGACCAGAGGTCACTGCTTCCTGTCTCGCATTGGCCCAAGACTAAAAATACAATACATAAGATTGAAACAAATCCCTAGATTATCAACGAAAGACCCATTTCTCGACATACATGTATAACAAAAAACAGATAGTTGACAGGGACAAACAAAAGCTTTGACAAGGATTCCTGGCTTAGGACAGGCACATATAAAATGTGGCGGGGTAAAACTAATTTTTTGGCCCCAACCTTCCCCCTATTGTTAATCTTGTACAAAGCACAAAAAATAACACACTTTAAAAATCAAATCGATAAAAGTTCAATTCACCAAGAGAGAACCTGAGACAAGAGTACTATACAAGAACAACGAGACTTAAAGGAACTCTCTTGAGAACACTCGCAGTTACTGACAGCTAGCTAAGAAGCATTTATCAACTGATGTAAAAAATCAAACATATTGATTCTAAATTTAACGTAACACTTCAAACAATGACATGTTTTTGAGCCAAATTACCATGTCAAGAGGATTAATTTTGAATTTACGTGCTTAATAAACTACATGTATATTATATTTCATAATCCAGGGCTATTCTCGTATTAATAATTGAATCTTTTATTTCTAATCAAGTCGCACGCCTTTCTTTACAGATGAGTGATTTTCACCTGACAGGTGTCCTATATAAGCATAAACACACCTGACTGCATTCTCTTTTATTTTTAAGGCCGCACGCTTTTCGAAGTGGTACGACTGACCACGTGTTTTAATTTTCGTTTAGACTCTTGACGAAGTCACACGTATTTGTGAATTTCTTTCTAACACACTGTGTTTTAAGTTTAAATTATGGCGAGGACTTTATCAGACTCGTCTACGGGCGATTCGTCCGGTGAGGAAAATAAGACCGACACGGTGTTGAAACTGTTTGAATCAAACGATGAGATTGATGAATTTTTCGGGTTTTCTACCGTCACCGAGAATGATGTTAATAAGAATAAGACAGGTGAAGGTCATTCAGAAACTGAAAAAAACAAGCAGAGAGGCCCTGGCAAAGGACCTGGCAAAAATAGTAAGGGTAAGGCTCCCCTAAAAAGGAAGGTAGTAGTAGAAGACCCTTCGATACCCGGCCCTTCGCATGTCTTGTCTGACTCAGACGAACCTTCGGCGAAGGTAAGACGTATTGGGGAATCCTCCAGTTCGCGTGGTAAGACCATGAAGACCTACGCTAAACCTAAGGCTAAGGTTAGTAAAGACCAAAGTAAATTGATTGAGGATACTCTGGGAGGCCTGTTTAAGACTTTCTCAGAAAATTTAATAAAGGTTATTACTCTTCAAAAAGATAAGGCTGCTTCAGTTTCACATTCACAACCTGACTCAGGTGAAAACGAATCTGACCATGATGACAATGTCAATGATAATTTAATGTTCTCTGATGAAAATGCCTCATGTTCTGATGATGACTTTGATTCAATGCCCAAAATTTTTGATGAGGACGTAAAGTTTGGCGAGGAAATTAATGAAAATATTGCCACTATTGTTAACAAAGTCTGTAAGAAAAGATCAGACGTTTCTTCACTTACTGAAAATATCAAAATTCCAAGTAATTGTCAAGCACTCTGCCCACCGCACTTAATTCGGAGATTTCGCAGTTTCTTGAACGCAAGGCTAAGTCCGAAGATTTACAGCTTCAAACTTTGCAAAAATTATTGGCTGCTGGTTTGGTTCCTTTGCTTAATATAGCAGTTTTGTTAAAAGAGAAAAAAGAGCTAGATGTTAAAGCTTTAAGGGAACTTTTAAAGAACAGTATTACAATTTTGACAAATACTCATTTTGAGATCTCTGTTAAAAGAAGAATGACATTGAAACCTCATGTGGACAGGAGATTCCACACTTTATGCTCTAGGAATGAACCCGTTGGTAATTTTCTCTTTGGAGACGATGTAAGTAAACGTCTCAAGGATATCAATGAGGCACAAAAACCAGTGGCGGTTCCAGGATTTTTTAAAAGGGGGGGTCCTCGGTAGAAAAGGGGGGGTCCAAAACTATAATTTGATGATTTTTGCCCAAATTTTGCATGAAAATCAAAGAATTTTCCGATGAAAGGGGGGGGTCCAGACCCCCTGGACCCCCCCTCTGGATCCGCCACTGAAAACTGAACAAGACTTTTAGCAGTTCAAAAAACTATCGAGGCAGACCTTACTACAGAAGGAAAGGCCAAAGATGGGATGGTCAGAGAGGCCATTTTCAAAACAACAGGGGCTCTTACCACAGGGACTTGACTACAAACGATTATTAATAAATTTACTAACATATATATGTATACTATCCATGGCCATATACTAAAAAATCACGTGATTTTTTAGTATATGGCCATGGATAGTATACATATATATGTTAGTAAATTTATTAATAATCGTTTGTAGTCAAGTCCCTGTGCTGATCCTTGGGTGTTAAGTGTAATTAAAGGGTACAGAATAGAATTTTTCTCTGAACCTTTTCAACCTTTTATTCCAAAAGAAACGGAATTCAATCTATCTGAAGCAGAACTTATTGATGTTGAGGTTCAAACTATGTTAGAGAAAAAAGCGATTGTCCCTTCCATTCATGAAGAGGGAGAATTTATTTCAAATATATTTTTGGTGAAAAAGAAAAATGGGAAATTCAGACCTGTTATAAATCTGAAAAAGTTAAATGAATTTATTGAATATTACCATTTTAAGCAAGAAACTCTGGATTATATTCTTAAGTCAATTAAGAAAAATAGTTTTTTCACCAGTTTAGATTTATCGGATGCATATTTTTCTATTGCTATAGACCCTGCTTTTAGAAAATATTTGAAATTTTTATGGAGGGGTAATTTGTACGAATTTGTTTGTTTACCATTTGGTATATCCTTTGCTCCTCGGGTTTTTACCAAGGTTATGAAGGTAGTTTTTTCCCAAGTCAGAAGTCAAGGAATAAGTTCTTTTTTCTACATTGATGACTCATTGTTACAAGAAATTGAATACAATTTAGCTTTTCAAAATACGGTGAAAGTCAAGAACTTCATTGAATCACTTGGTTTTGTTATAAATATTGAAAAATCTAGTTTCATACCTTCTCAAAGAATTGTATTTTTGGGTTACATTATTGATTCTGTTGAATTTAAAGTATTTTTACCTGATGAAAAGGTTGACAAAATCTTAGAATTGTCCAAAAAATTGTTTAAGTCTTCTGAAGTTACTATTAGGGATTTAGCAAGACTTATTGGGTTGTATGCTTCAGCTCACAATGCAGTACTTTATGCACATCTTTATCATAGATTTTTAGACATTGATAGAACCAATGCTTTAAAATCATCAAACAATAATTTTAATTCAAAAATGATCATAAGCCCAGAGGGTTTGAATGAAGTTCAATGGTGGCTTACAAATTTAAAGAGATTTAATGGAAAACCAATTCGACATGACCCGGCCAGTTTTTATTTAGAAACTGATGCATCAAAAAATGGCTGGGGTGCATTGTTTGGGGAAAAATCAACTCAAGGTAGATGGAACTCAATAGAAAAAGATCTGCATATTAATATTTTAGAACTTTATGCCGTTTGGTTTGGCTTAATAACATTATGTTCTGATTTAGAAAGCACTCATATTTGTGTTAAGACTGACAGTTCAGTGGCTGTGAATTATATTAACAATCAGGGTGGTTCAGTATTTAATCTCTTACAAATTACAAAAGATATTTGGGAATGGTGTATAAGTAGAAACTTATTTATATCAGCAGTGCATATTCCAGGAGTAGATAATACATTGCCAGATAATCTGTCTAGATGTTTTAACGACTCATCAGAATGGATGTTAAAACAATCCATTTTTGGTAAAATTACAGAGAAATTTTTCAAACCTGATATTGATCTCTTTGCTTCTAGACTTAATAAAAAGCTTAATAAATTTGTCAGCTGGTTTCCAGATCCTTATGCTTATGACACAAATGCTTTTTCCTTTTCTTGGCATAATTTTAATCCATATGTTTTTCCACCTTTTAGTCAAATTCCGGCTATCTTACAGAAAGTGGAGGAAGACAAGGTGAGACAAGTAATTTTGATAGCTCCTCTTTGGACAACCCAAATGTGGTATCCAAAATTGTTAGAGTCTTTAATAGATGTGCCTGTGATGTTACCTCAATGTTCCGATCTGTTAACTCTAGCCCACAATGGGCAGAAACATCAAATGAACAAGCGAAAAATGTTTCTGATCGCTTGTCTTATATCAGGAGACATCTCCTTGACAAGGGAATTTCAAAGAAAGCTTCAAAAATCATATCTTGCTCTTGGCGAGATTCAACTAACAAGCAATATGGATTCGCTTGGAAGAGATTTGTATGCTGGTGTAGTACAAGGGAGGTTAATCCCTATGAGACCTCTATAAATAACATTATTCATTACCTTACTTACCTTTTTGAGAATGGAAAATCTTTTAGTTGCATCAATATGAATAAAGCAGCTATTTGTCAGACTCTGACATTTTTTGGTTTAGATGAGAACAATAATACACTCAAAAGATTTATGAAGGGTGTTTTTAATAAAAGACCCCCTTTATGTAAATATTCTTTTACCTGGGATGTTGGCAAAGTATTGAAGTATCTTAGTACTCTTTATCCAAACCAAAATCTTTCACTGAAAGAATTAACTTTAAAATGTATAGCACTTGTTGCTTTAGCTACAGCACAAAGATCTCAAACTTTAGCTAAACTTGATTTGAATTATGTCTCTAGAAATAAAGATTCTATTGTGTTTAAAATTACATGTTTGTTGAAGACAACAAGACCAGGTCATGTTGACAACAATGTGACTCTAAATTTTTATAAGGATCCAAAAATTTGCCCTGTTCGATCAATTCGTTCTTATTTAGAAAGAACATCTAAGCATAGGAAATCAACCAGATTGTTTGTTTCTTTTAAAACTTTTAAAAGTATCACTAGTTGTACTATAGCTAGATGGCTTACAATTGTTTTACAAAACTCAGGTATTAACACCTCTGTGTTTAAAGCACATTCTTATCGAGGTGCTGCAACTTCAGCAGTTAGAAATTCTGGTATGTCACTTAAAAATATCATGAAAACTGCAAATTGGTCATCAGCTAGAACTTTTAACAAGTTTTATTATAGAGATATTAAGACTCCAAGTGAAAGTTTTACTAATACTTTATTCAACTCTTGTTTACAGTCATCCAAGGAGGATAGGACTAATTCACAGTTGTCCAGGGAGGACCAGTCTACAGAATAGTGTTAAACTGCAGCGTCTGATTTGAGGGATTACAGTGGTGTATTGAGCAACTTATTGAACATTATGAACTTTAAAATTTAATATTTGTACATTTATATTGGGAATATTAAATGTTGTATTTATTATTTGTTTTCATTACAAAGTTTTGATTTGGTGTTGAGGTTTGATGTTGGATTTTAAGTGTGATTTCATCAGTGCAGATACCTGTTCAAAACTTCATGATATTTACACACTTACAGTAGATAAATGTTCGAAACTTCATGATATTTACACACTTAGACAAAAAACATTGCTTTAATTTAGAGGTGGAATAACGTACATGATACAAAATACACTCAAAATGAAGGTTTCATTGTAACATGTTTTTATGTTTTGATTTTGGTATGTTGTGTTTGTCATTGGATCATTTTTTGTTCTGCTATAAAGATTCAATTATTAATACGAGAATAGCCCTGGATTATGAAATATAATGGAACCTTATCCCAACATCCGTAGGATGTGCAGGATAAGGGTCATTATATGAAGAAGCCTAAGGGCTTCGAGGATTAATAAGTTCCCTCCCATTTTAGATGTATGATTAAAATTTATTTATCTAAATCCCACCACTGAAAGAAAACAAAAAATGAGAACTTTGGTACATATATATTTAGGCTTTAAAAAGAGAATGCAGTCAGGTGTGTTTATGCTTATATAGGACACCTGTCAGGTGAAAATCACTCATCTGTAAAGAAAGGCGTGCGACTTGATTAGAAATAAAAGATTCAATTATTAAATTTCTCGAAGCCCTTAGGCTTCTTCATATAATGACCCTTATCCTGCACATCCTACGGATGTTGGGATAAGGTTCCATTTCCATAGAATACGGGATGTGATATTCCCTTTACAATCAAAAATTGATGTGTTTACATCATCTGCTCTATGATCTGTTAAAAGTTACTAATGGGTACAGCTGTCTTCATGGTTTGTGGCCTTTGAAAAGTGCCCCCTTGGATCAATTAAATGTTGATTATCTCTCATTTAACTTAAGTTAACAGATTATTTCAGTCTGATAAAGGTTGGTGATACTATTACATGTATTAGCAGTATAAATAATCATGAACAAAATTAAATTTCATGGCTAGATAAAGATAATGAAGAAAAAAAAAGGATTTTTTACCAGTTTACTTGTGCATGTACAAGTACATGTAATAAGTAAAAGTCACAAAAAGAGAGATAATTTAAACTCATAAAGATATACTAATAGAAGTAAAAATACAGTCAGAGATCCCACTTAAACAAGTAAACAGAATTTTACTTCTTTAGGTAAACAAAAATTTACTTGTTTAAGTAAAGTATTTTTCTCTGAGCAAAAATTTACCTATACAAGTAAATTTGAAAAACTATGAGCTCGATCATTTTACTTGTTACACAATATTTTTACAATCAAACTGATAATTTTCTTTAAATGTTTACATCATCTGCTCTATGGTCCATTAGAAATTTCTGATGTGCATGGCTGTCTTCATGGTGCGCATGGCCTTTGAAAATTGCCCTCTTGGGACAATAAATGTTGATTATTTCTCAATTAACTGAAGATAACAGATAATCTCAGTCTGGTAAAGGTTGCTAATACTATTAGCCATATAAATAATCATGAATGAAAGTAAATTGCATGACTAGATACAGATAATTAAGAAAATAATGATTTTCTATCATTTTACTTGTACAAGTAAATTAGTGAAACTCAAAATAAGGGAGACAATTTTAACTCTTAAAAGATTACCTATAGAAGTTAAAATTTGTTTACTTGTACAAGTGGGATCTCTGACTGAAATATGTTTACTTGTACTAGTGGGATCTCTGACTGATAGTCAGGAAAACTTTGAAACGCACTAGTTTTACATAGGTCAAATTATGTTTACTTTCATAATTTGTGGATTTGAATTAATTAGTTGAAGCCTATAGTTCCTTAATTGTTTGTTTTATAAAGGAAATTGATTCAATATTTTGAAGATGGTAAAAGATTGTCATTAACAAACCAAAAGTGAAAATACTACTTTTTGCATCTTCAAACTTTTTAAAGTCAATCTTTTCTTGCATTTATATTCTATTACATATTTTTATATTATTTTTTACCTAATTTGACAAAATGATGTAATTTTGTAAAGGTATCTATGACATGCCATTATATTGTATACTGAATAATTTCTTTTTGGTCATCACTTTGGGTTAAAGCATATATATTAATGACATTGTTCTTGGTGTGTTTTAGGAAAGATGTACAGATAAAGTAAAGAATCTAACAACACTGGTCGACGATAGCGAAATATCTGAAGATGTGTTAGATCTTGTTTTGTGGGTTTTAGATAAACCCTTCAAGATATCTTTAGCAAATGATATATCAGTGGGTATATTAAATTATATTAATATTTCATTTTAATGAGCACCCTGTCCAAAAACAAACAAACCCAACCATATGCTCCTGAAGCTTATGAGACCACAGATAATCCCCTTTAATATGTAGAAAGCTAAACCTGACAATTTACAACCCAATTCTTTCACATGCATGTATAAATGTCAAAGCTGAAGGTAATTTTCACTTCAAAAAAATTGTGACTTGTTTCACATTAAAGGCTGCTGTCTGTTTTTCATTGTGGATTAATAAACTGCTGGTATATGTAGGTTGTGTAATGTAAACTCATTTCTTATCTCATTGTCTTCTATTGTTAACTAACACATACATAACCATTATTTAAAATAAATTTTAAAACTGGTGCTGGGACCAAATGGTGGATATCCTCAACTTGCATTATAGTGAAAGCATTTGCTCCTCTTTGACTTGAGTAATATAAAAGATATCTTTTCAATACTAGTTTATTTATTGAGCTTTTTCTAAATTCTCAATCCTCTTAAAGTTTTTCAATATCATATCTTTTTTTTTCAGTATGATGACCTCAAGTTATTAACCAAGGACTCTGGAACTTCTACCAAACCTGACTTTATCTTTGAAGTACAGCAAAGTCCACAAGCTAATGCTGCTTTTGAGACTAAGAGAAACGGAAGGAATTTAATTTATGCATATCATGGAAGTCGATTTGAAAACTTTCATTCTATTTTACACAATGGACTTATTTCACATATGAATAAGGTATTGCATGTAGAGCTTGACAATGAAATGATCTTCAAATTTTAGAATTTTGAATGTTTTTCTTCTCATAAATTTTGTAGTAAGGTATGTCAGATAATTTTCACTTTGGGAATAAAACATTGAGAATAATTAAGGTAAAGGATACATTGTATAGTAAAGGCAAAAGTAACATTCATGAAGTTTTAATGTTACATTAGTGATCTGTTATTTTTTTGTGGCATAGGCCAATAAAGAAAATTTCCTAAACTCTCATCCCCTCCCGCCACAGTTTTTTCAGCCTCTTCAAAAAATTTGATTTAAAATATTTGATGAACTATGTTAATTTTTTGTCAATTTCTTAATAAAGTGGCAAAATATTTTATCAAAAATATTAAAAACAATTTTAGAAACTAGACTACGGAGAAGGCCAGGAAGGCCCCTGTCAGCAAAAAAATCTGTTTTTCAAAAATATTTGATTATGCATGAATATTAGATATAAGAATCCTCAAATAATACTAAATCACGATTCAGAATTTTAGATCTATTTATAAAATTTGGGATTTAGCGTTCACAAAAAAATGTGTAAAAACAGACAGAATAATTATAACAAAGTGAAAATTATATCCTGTATTCTTGATGAGAGAACCCTAAATCCTATCAATTTTGTATTAAGTCGCAAAAGGCAAGACATAAGTATTACTTTCCAGCACTGGTGACAACCACAACTTATTTTTTTTTGTTAAGACTTTTGTGGAAAATGAATCTCTTGAAAAGTATAATTCCTAGGCATCTGATATTTGGTATATAGACACTTGGGTTCAAAAGATTTGTACATGATTAGTATTACAAATCCATTTATCATTTCATGTTGAATATACATTGTACTATAATTTAATTTCAGTTTATAAAGAAATAGCTCTTGTTTTATTTTACCAGGTTTCAATGTTTGGAGAAGGGACTTATTTATCAAGTGAATTGTCTGTATCTCTTCACTATAGCCCTATGGGTTTAGGATGGGACCATAGCAAGCTAGGAAAGAAAATCAGTTGTGTTGCTTTATGTGAAATGATAGACGACCCTGCTGTTAAATGCACTGCTAAAACTGGTATGCTTAGTAATAATAGAGATTAGTTAATAACATACTGACATAGTAAAGTTTTTTTTTAATTCAAACAGTATATAAATGAAATGGTCCAATACAAGTAATAATGTTGACCACATTTCACAGAGTGAAAAATCTTGGTTATAAAATGGTGAATGCTGGGCAGCAGGCTGGTGGGGAAGAAATTTTCTCAGCAACTACAGCCACTTGATATTTTGTATCAAGCAACAGGGGGAGGGGGAGGGTCGGATAACATGGGATTTGATTTCAGGTCTGTGGCTCACCTACTTTCTGACATTTTTTACCTCTGTATTTATTTGTAGTCTTTTTTTTGCAGATGACAATCAGAATAGATCCAGGGCTACAGGCAGTATGGCAGGTGACGTCCCTGACAAGTATTATGTTGTACAGAACAATGAAGTCATTCGTATTAAATATTTACTGGTTTATGTGGAGAAATCTTCACCTTCTAAGTAAGTCATTCCTCACTTTTCAAAGTACCACATCTTTTTATTTTAGACCATTTTAAACGGTTTGGAGTATAATAAGAATTTGTTGTTTTATTTAGTAAGTCTAGTTACACTATTGATGAAAACTAATAAAACCAAAATTCTTAAACTCAGACAACTTTGTACAATGTATATGCTTCTTAACTGTGGATTCATTTATTTTTGTGGGTATCAATTTCCATGGTTTCTCCAAAAAGAAGATTTTATTGGATTTTTAATTTGGTGGTTTGCTTATGATGCTAAATGTAATCAAGGTAAAAATAATACTTGGTTGGATTCTTATTTTCATGCTTGACTGAAACCCATGCAAATTGATACTCCACAAGTGATAACGAAACTACTGTAACATTTATGTATATTTACAACAATACCAGAGATGCAGATAATCTTTTTTTCTTGTCAGACATTGGGTCCTACAAAATAGATAAGTTTGCCAGACCTGCAAAAAAATTACAAGACCTATCCACTTTAGCTGTAATAAATTAATAGTAAAGTAATAAAACTTAGCCAGACATAGGTCCTGCATAATGTCTTCACTTGCTGGACCTGCTGAAATTTTGCTCCCTTTGTCTGACAGGGTCGGCACTTATCTGCATCACTGCAATACAGAATATCATTTGAATATAATTATAAAAGGGGAATGAAAGATGGAAAATCACACAAAAGTGTCATTAAGGTATATGTAGACCTCACCTAAAATGAAAGTAAATACAAACAAACAGTGAGGATAAAACATAACAGCTAAAACCTAGTTACTAAATCACCCACTCTGTTTCTTTTCTATGAATTTCATTATCTTGAATGGCTCTGTTCAGTAAATATGATCCCTTATCTTTGGTGCACAGCCCTATATCATAAGTTAGTACATCAGTCAGTCTGTCTGTCAACCATTTCTCATTACCGACTATTGAATCTCTTAAGGTGGAGAAGGACAGTGGTCATGTGACTTGCCCAAAATAAAATGAAATTTGAAAAATATTTTGAGATTTTTGTGTTTTTAAAATCTGTATACCTAGTTTAGACACGTTTTATCAATATGATTAAAATTTGTATTCTTAAAGTAGTATAAATTCTCAGCTAAAGTATGGTCAAGGGAGGTAATTTGGCCAAAATCATGAAAAATCATTGTTTTTGGCTCCTATCTTTGCTTGTACGTAAAAATCAAGGGAAGAAACCCCACTTTAAATTGTTTTAAGATGATGAATTATTGCAAGATCTATAAAATGTCAAAAAATGAGGGAAATCTATTGACAGGAAAAAAAGTAATGGAACATTTTTGTGTGTTTTTATGGCTTTTCCTATATAATTCATAGTAAAATATTGATACTTTAACTTGATATAACTCGAAAAGTAGGGAAGAAACCCATGAATTTAGAATCAAATTATGAAAGAGTACATCATTTTGGACATTTATGCCAATTTTAAAGAAAATCTATTGACAACTTAATTTTGGACCTAAGTGCCACGCTCTACCTTAAATGTAAAAAAAAACTATAGGTAATACATGTACAGTTTTTAATTTTTTGTACACTTATTACTGTAGGTAAATATGCAAATTAATTAGGATTTTGTAAAGATTGACTGTCAGCACCCTGTCTGAATTATTTATGAAATACATATATATTGTAATTGTGACTAGTGATAAAATTTATGAAAGAATCCAACAATCATTTTAAATTTATTTTATTTTTTTTTACTTTTCAGGTCTCTAACTTCAAGCTGGTTGTCATGGATACAAAGACACAAATTTATTGCAATGATGATTCTTTATGTTTTTATACTCGCACTTATAGGTTTAACTAACTCTAGAACTTTTAAATATTATTCAAGAAAATTTTTAAGATAGCTTTATTTAATATGAATTTTATTTATATTTATTATGCATTTATTTTGGGGATTAGTTTGGTATACAATGTATGAGCTTCAAAATGTAAACAAATTTTTATGAGAATAGATAATCATTTCATTGGTATCTTATTTGATTGCATTTTTACCTTTGTTTGGACATTTTGTAAAATGTAAGAGAACCCGTAAGAATTTTTTTAAGCTCATCTAAGATGACCTTTCGGGTAAGGTGAGCTTTTGCCATCACTGGGCATCCCTTATCTGTTTGTTGTCCTTCCACTTTTTAGCTCACCTGGACCAAAGGTGCTATTGCGTCTGTCATCGTTGTCATTGTCTGTCGTCGTAGTTGTCTGTCGTTGTCGTCATCTGTTAACAATTGTACACAAATCTTCTCCTCTGAAACTCCTGAACATAATTCAATGGAAATAACTGCTGCCATGGCTAAAAATAGATCGGGGGGTCAGACTACTGTTTTTGGCTTGTAATTCAAAAAGTATAAGAGAGAGATAGAAAATCTGATGCCACCTTACTGCTTCTGCATCAAAAGTTTTACAAAAGTCTCCATTTGGTTGAAGTTGTCAGATGACCCCTAAAAGGTGAAAAATAGCATTTTTTCATGTTTTTGCTCTAAAGTATGAAAACTTTTGCAGATAGAGAAAAGCTGTTGCTTGCTTAAATGTTCAGCTCATTTAGCTCTACAAAAGTCTCCATAGGGTCAAAGTTGTCAGATGACCCCTTATAGGGGTTATGGCCCCTAAAATAATGTTTTTTCATGTTTTTGGCTCTTGGAAGGAAAACTATAGCAGGTAGAGAGAAGCTGTTGCTTGCTTAAATGTCATTTAGCTCTACAAAAGACTCCATAGGGTCGAAGTTGTCAGATGACCCCTTATAAGGGTCAACATCAACACCAGGTGAGCGATTCAGGCTCCTGGGAGACTCTTGTTTCAAATGTTAGCTCCTCTGATTCTATAAGTCGGTTGCAACCAAACTAAGTACAGTTGTAATATTAGCATGGTAAGTACAAAACTATCATGAATATTTTTGATTTGTAAATAAACATTTCCTTCATGGCTAAAATAGAACCAAAGGCAGATTTAAAACCGGCGTGCCAGGCCCATGCCCTTCTGATTTACAGAAAAATTTTGTAAGGAACTGTATGAAATTAGGTCACAGCAGATTATTTTTAATTGCACACCCTCCCGTTTTAAAATTTCTTGATCTGGCACAGGGAACGTAGGGGTAAATTGCATTTTTGGGGGGTAAATAGCTCAAAAAGGTCACAGATATCCAAATTTTTACAAGGGTAAAAGTAATCAACACCTTTCCTGAATCTTTTAAAAAGATCTAACAGCCAATGTAGGAGTTGCTGCCCTTTTTAGCTCATCTGACCCGAAGGGTCATTTTAGCAAGCTAATGCCATCACTTGACATCTAGAGTCGTCATCTGTTGTCAGTAACTTTTATATAAAACCTTCTCCAAAACTACTGAAGGAATTGCTTTGAAACTTTGCACTTCATTTATTGGATTTCCTCCATCAAGATTTCACAAATGGTGACTGCCGACCAAAAAAGCAAAAAATTGACAGGGGACATGGTATAAATAAACAAGAGGCTCCCAGGAGCCTGAAATGCTCACCTGGTTTCAATGACTTAATGTAACAATTTTTCACTATGCCAACACCCCATCATGACAATGAAACCATTGGAAAGCTCTATTAAGCTAAGCATTTAAGCAAGCAAATGGGTGGCACAATCTTCTATGAAAAACAATCTTAATATCATGTACAATCTACTTTTTTGTCATTTAACGGGCCATAACTCCTTAAAGGTGTCATCTGACAATTTAGACCTGATGGATAATTTTGTAGAGCTCAATTAGCTAAACATTTAAGCAAGCAAAACTTTTCTCTATCTACTAATGCTCACAATCTATAAGGCTAAAACCTCTATTTTTTGTGTTTTAAGGGGCCATAACCCTATAAGGGGTCATTTAAAAATTTCAACCATAATGGACAATTTTGAAGATCTCAATTAGCTGAACATTTATGCAAGCAAAGCCTTTTCTCTATCTTCATTAGTTCAAAATCTACAAGGCTTAAACCATTATTTTTTGCGTTTATGGGGCCTTAACTCCTATAAGGGGTCATTTGACAATTTCAACATAACAGACAATTTGATAGAGCTTAATTAGCTGAACAATATGCAACTGAACTTACATCAATATCTTATAAAGTACTTTAGATGTAAGACAAAATAAGTGCAAAAAGCAGAGCAAATGAAGAAAAGGGGCAGTAACTCCCACACAAACCTGTATATAATATGTTTTTGTGGATAAAACTAAAGGTTGGAGTTGTCATTGCGATATGTTTTAAAAATTATCGAAGTCACTCAACTGGAAAATCAGAGTCAATGTCAAAAGATGTTCTTCAAAAGATAGGGATGCAACTGTGCTAAGCTAGTACATAATATGGGGTATATGCAATGTTAAGGTAGCACAATACAGAGGTTGTGTATTGGACTATATTATGTTTTTGTGGTCAAATAAATGGTGACTTAATTTAGAATTTCCCGTAAGTATTACATCATATTGATCTTATCTAGCTAAGAACTAAAAGCCCAAGGTTGAGGAAACTGTGCCTGAGGTTGATTAAACTTTGTATATGTATGATTCAGAGCTATATGGTTACAGCTGAATCCTCATCTTTTGACTTAAACCATTGGTTTTCAGTTGAGCAACTTAAAAAAAGTATTTAATTTTCTGTGTTTTGTTTTTATTTGCAAAGTTATACCTAAAGTTTGAAGTCTCATATTAGTGTATATATTTACAGAAATAAGGGTGAATAAACAAGTGATATGGTCAAAAGAATTAAAACTATTGCAGATCATAGAGAAAACCTGTTGCTTCCTTAAACCTTCTGTTCGATCATAAAGCTCTACAAAAGTATCCATCAGGCCGAAGCTGTCAGATGACTCTTTTTGAAAAGTTATGGCCCTTAATTGTAATGATATTTATTGAAATCTATATGTTTGGTTATAATGTGCCATAAAAGCCTTTGTAGGTTGAAGTTGTTTGATGATCCTTTAAAGAAATTTTAACCTTGGATGCGCCAAAAATGCAAATAATCAGTCGTTGAAGTCAGAAGCCTCTTGTTCTTGATTTTTTCCGTATTTTGCACTTACCAAGCTCATTATCTTGAAAACCTATTCTTTTAAAAAATATTTTCTAAAACTATACTGAGGGAATTACTTTAAAACTTACGTGATACTCTGACCTGTTACACTATTAATTACATCCTGTAGTTGGGTCCTACGCGTGTACAACTAAACATATTTCATTTGTTAACCTTCAAATTACTCTGATTTGATTTGAACATATTTTATTCATGAAAATAAACATGAAAAGGATTGGAAAGCAGGACTAAGCCTATAATATCCTCTCCTTAGGTGGTAACATTAAATGAACACAAAATAGTCATACAAATTATAAATATATCAGTATATATATTAGAGCAAGTCAAAGATTTAAAATATATCGTTGAAATGACTATGCAAGTTCCAAAATGATAGCACAAGTAATTTTAAGCAAGAAAAAGAAGAAGCAAACTGTAGACACTACATGCTACTATCAATTATCATTATTATAATTATAAAATTCTTTGACTTGCTTGAGATGGGTACAGCAAGCACATATGTATACCGGTATTTAGGAACAAATAACAAACAAAACATATATACAGATTAGATAACAAATAATTGAAGCAATTTCTTTTATGTATACACTCAATTGGCAATAAGAGGCATAAATGCTAAAATGATTATATATTGGTTTTAGTTTTTTGCACTTAAATGTTTTAGGATTTCGACACTCAATCAAATCGTTTACTTTCTTTTATGAAGCTTTGGACAGCTTGGACAAGTTCCACGTTTTGAATATAGGAACATGTCTTACTACCAAATAATATATTATTGATATTAAAATCAATTCCATAAGAACCAAAAGTTTCTCTCAAATATCGTCTTATTACTGTGTAATCAGGACAATACAAGAAGAAATGATCAGCATCTTCTATGTCATGTCCACAGTTCGGACAGGCAGGATTATCTGTAAGGTAATGACCCAGCAAGTGACTGTCAAATTACTCTAGAAATGATTTCTCTCAAGTTTTCAAAAGAACTTATTATAATTCATCACTCAAAGTCATTTTCATCTTGTAATAGCATTAAAACTATTGATTTCTCGGAAACTCCACATTGCACAGTTGATTTGGTTATAACGTATTTTTTCTTAAAAAAAAGACCGAAAAAGGCAAATACAAATATCTGGTAGCCGATTATAACCAGACTTATTTTGTCATCCATGAATATAGAAGAAATGCTAAACTTCCGACAACATATTTGTACAGTTAACAGTTTGGTGGATGTGTGTATGTTGGGTTTTTTTTTGGCCGACGATTGGCATCCCGATGGGTACGGGTTATGCATTATTGCTTGCCGATTTGTTTCTTCAATCATATGAAGCAGACTTCTTACAGTCACTACTATTCATAGACAAAAAGG
Source organism: Arcuatula senhousia (assembly GCA_963971305.1). Lineage (NCBI taxonomy): Eukaryota > Metazoa > Mollusca > Bivalvia > Mytilida > Mytilidae > Arcuatula > Arcuatula senhousia. The sequence continues at coordinate 50,061,568 of OZ020305.1, forward strand.
ATCGTATACTTGCTATATCCTTTAATCTTATATTTCGCAACATTGATGATGTCCTACCACCGAAAAATCCTCGATTTGGTGACTATTAACATATCTCGCGTACCCCAAGGACTTGAGATAAAGGATACTACAGATTCTAGGAGGTCCGCGTCGGACCTCCGTATTTTGATTTATATTTCGAAATCGACACACAACGCGATGACTTTAACTTTCCAATCGTTAGCTTTCCCTTTTTTAGCTCACCAGGACCCATGGCTATAACCATCACTTGGCGTCCGTCTACCGTCTGTCGTCATCGTCTATTAACAATTTTTCAAAAATCTTCTCCTCTGAAACTGCTGAAAAAAATTTAATGAAACTTGGTATGAATGATCCTTAGGGTGTCCTGCACCAAACATGTGTTTCAATTTTTGATCCGTCAAAAAAACATGACCACTGTTATTAAAAATAGATCAGGGGTCAGACTACTGTTTTTGGCTTATAAATCGAAAAGTTCCCTACTACTGCTTCAGCATCAAAATTTCTACAAAAGTCTCCATTCAGTCGAAGTTGTCAGATGATCCCTTAAATGGGTTATAGCCCCTTGAAGGTGAAAAATAGCCTTTTTCATGTTTTTGGCTTATATAGAATGAAAACCATTGCAGATTCGAAAAAGCTGGCTCATTTAGCTCTACAAAAGTCTCCATAGAGTGGAAGTTGTCAGATGACCCCTTATAGGGATTACAGCCCCTAAAATAAGTTTTTTTCATGTTTTGGACTACAGCAGGAAAACTATTGCAGATAGAGAAAAGCTGTTGCTTTGTTAAATGTTCAGCTCATTTATAGCTCTACAAAAGCCTTTATAAAGTCAAAGTTGTTTGATGACCCCTTTAGGGGTAACCGTGAATGAGTCCCTTAAAGGTGAAAAATAGTGTTTTAGGCCTATATATAGAATGAAAACTATTGCAGATAGAGAAAAGCTGTTGCTTGCTTAAATGTTCAGCTTATTTAGCTCTTCAAAAGTTTCAATAGGGTCAAAGTTGTCAGATAACCCCTTTAAGGGGTTACCCCTTAAAGATGAAAACCCCTTATAGGAGTTACGGCCCCTTTAAGATGGAAAATATTGGTTTTGGTCTATAGAATGAAGACTATTGCAAAAAGAGAAAAGCTGTTGCTTGTTTAAACACCTTAAAGGTGAAACCCCCTTATAGAGGTTACGGCCCCTTAAAGGCCCATTAAGCCCTACAAAAGTCTTCATAGGGTCCAAATTGGCAGATGATCTCTTAAAGGGGTTATGGCCTTTTAAAGGTGAAAAATAGTGTTTTTATACGACCGCAAAGTTTGCTCTTGTCAAATATCAGATACAAAATTGGAGAATTATTTTTTGCGACCTCCTATCCCCCTACTACGTAATTAGGGATCAAATGGGGCCAAAATCGAAACTTTTTTATATTTGTGGTCTGATTTTGATTTTTTTTTTTTTTTTGCATGTTTGTACTTGTCAAACAGCGGATAAAAAATTGAGAATTAAGTTTGTAATGTGACCCCCTTTTTGTACCCCTTTTACGTAATTAGGGGCCAAAATCAAAACTTTTTTACTTGTGGTCTGATTTTGAAATTTTTTTTGCATGTTTGTTCTTGTCGAATAAGATACAAAATCGAGCATTAAATTTTGCGACCCCCCTCCCTTTTCTCCCCTATTACGTAATAAGGGGGCCAAAATCGAAACTTTTTAATTGGTGTCCGATTTTGAAAATTTATTTTGCATGTTTGTTCTTGTCAAATAGCGGATACAAAATTGAAAGTTAATTTTTGCGACCCTCCTTTCTCCCTGTTATTAAATAGGGGCCAAAAATTAAAACTGTTTTACTCGTTTAACAGATTGGCAATATCTTGTTACTGTTTTTAAGAATTTAGGGGTCAAAGGGGTCAATAACATCAATAATAATAGATTAGCCAAGAAAATGGGTCTATTTCGTAACATAAAATTGAGCGAGAATATTGAAATGATATAAATATGATATTGTAAGTATAATTTTTTTCCCATTTGCTTTTAAAATAGTTAAAATCTAATGAATTCCTTGTAAAATGTGAGTTGAAAGTCCACCAAAAAAAGGCCAGTGTCAAAAACCTTTGTCAGTCCACCATGGGCTGCATGTCTAGAGCAATCGACTATCCAAATTGGGCCTAAAAGGTACAGGGTTCAACGTGTTGCGGTCGTATCATGCTGCGCTCGGCGAAGCTTTTTAATTGCTTATAGAATGAAAACTATTGCAGATAGAAAGAAGCTTTTTCTTGCTTAAATATGATTCAGCTCATTTAGCTCTACAAAAGTCTTCATATGGTTAACATCAAGACTAGGTGAGCGATTCAGGCTCCTGGGAGCCTCTTGTTTATAGCAACATCTTAAGGAGTTTATGCATCACTGCCGATTCGTTATTCCAGGGCTTGTGTGGAATATTGTGACTTTCTTGATAGAGCATCACGTCTGACATCAGTTGCTTTACACCGGGTTACTTCGCTTTTACGGAATACATCATGTGCTTGTAGACAAATACGGAATTTCTCATATGAACACATACCAGTATATATGTTGATTTGACATAGAGATTTAGTATTGTCGTCCTTTCCGGGAATGGCAACGTGACTGGTGTCTTATAGCTGAGACAATAATGATTTTCTCAGACTATAGCAAGCAAGAATTAACTGCTTATACTCTTCCGAAGCAACTGTGTCCTCTCTCCCATGTGCTAAAATGGCCAAATCTCCATTTTTGTAGTGCTATAACATGTAAGGAATGACCCAAAGCAAAGTTACAAATATGTTTTTTGTACAAACCATATAGCAGTTTTTTGGAGACATATTCCATATTAATAATCAAACTCTTCATTCATGAAAATTAGTCCCCTAAAGTTGATCATTTCTGTACATTTCATCAAATTAGTCAGATATTGCCATCTTTCACCTTAATTCCCAAGTATATGTCTTTCCTGACCCTTTAATGATACTTGTAATGTTGTCATCTGTTTTATCATATGTTCTAAATGTATTTTGTTTCATCCAGATCTTTCAAAATGATTTCCCAAAAATTGGGTTTTATTTTCAATCATTCAAAACATGTCATTGTTTCCTGGGGCTGATGCTAAGTCAAAATGTAAAATCCCAGATTGGCTTTTTGAGATGTTTGTCCTGATATGTTATTGTTTTTGAATTTCTAAAAGATTAGAATAAAAAAGCCTTGCCTTGGACAATAAGTACCCTTAAAAAATACAAATTTTAGCATTTTTGAGAAGTTTGGAATATTGCCCAAGCCCTAGCCTAGGGTACCAGAGGAACACAGTAATGAATTTGGAATAGACAAAACATCACTTTTTCAAAAAATATTGATAAAATTGTCTTCCCATATATATACATAGAATAAAAAAATCACGGTGAAAATGTCAAATTTTCATAAAAAATTGATTGGAATCCCTGATAAACCATTTGAATGCTATATATATATAGCCATCTTTGATTTTTCGAAGAAAAAAAAATTCCCTTAATAGGTCTTATAGGATGGTCTTTCAGTTGTACTATATGCGGTACCTTTTGTATAATTAAAAACCTTGCTACTGGACAAAATTTACAATTTTGCATGGTTTTCTCATGAACAGGCTCTTAACGTGTCACGGCATAACATTTTTGCTCTAAATTAACAGTATGTATTCAGTCCAGGCACTTACTATTTATTGTAATATTACAAAGTAAAGTAATATTACAGTAGACAATAATTTAACTATATTACACGATTTTGTAAAATAAGGCAATAATTGGGTAGTTTCCCTTTGTCCAGACGATTTTTCTTTTGTAAATAAACTAAAGGGACATAACCTCATATATTTTCATGAAAAATGAGAAAACAAATGAAAACCGATTATCTTTCTTTACTACAAAAATCGCGTAATCACTAGTATATTTAATAAGGCCGGGAAAAGTTTTCATTTGAGTGTTTTATATGTTTTAAATGCAGATTTTATAATATACCATGTATGTTATAAGTACTAAGTAGGTACAACAAAGTATGGCCTTGCAACTTCGTCCATGGGGGCAAACTGAATTTAGTTATATTTTCATGCTCAAAATATCAAATTTAATGCACAAAACATCAAATAAAAGGCAGATGCTTTGTTAACCTTTAAAATTCTTTTGTTTGTTTATCTTTAATTGTCCTTAATATGTGTCTTAATTACAACTTTTGGTTTCATAAGGAAGCTTTTGTCAATTAAACAAGAGCACTGAAAAGGGCACTATCTCTGTTTTATCATTTATTTTTAACACACTTTCAAAGTGTCCTGCCGATCTTTTTTCCGGAAGACCGGGGATAAGGGGGATAGCTTCTAAAAAACTTGTCAAGTATTCAAGATAACAAACATAATTCATATAGAATTTTTCTTAGTTCTAATAATGAATTGTAGGATGAGTACAGAAAACTTACGGGAATGTAAACTTTTTTTCAAATGCACGATTTCAGATGTACGACCGACCTTTCTTACATTGAAAAGTTACATTGAAATTGTTTAAATCCACCAAATGCAATCATCGAATACACACCTGTCAACATTGTATGAACTGGGGGATAATAAGGTAATGAGCGAAAAAAAGGTGGGGGTCGCAAAAATTTATTCTGAAATTTCGAATCGCTACTTGGCAAGGATGAACTTGTAAAAAAAATATTTTTAATCGGACCAGAAATAAAAAAAGTTACGATTTTAGCCCCATTTGGTCCCTAATAACATAACAGTTAAAAAATGGGACACAAAAATATATCTGCTACTTGACAAGAATAAACTTGCAAAAAAAATTGTCAAAATCGAACAAGAATTAAAAAAGTTTCGATTTCGGCCCCTTTTGACCCCTTATTGCGTAACAGGTGAAAAAGGGGTGGGGTCGCAAAAATAAATTCTCAAATTTGGATTCGCTACTTAGTTTAAACATATTTATTCAAATAAACATACGAACATTACATATACAAACATAAAAACTGGCAAGGATTTGGAAACAAGCTTAAGCTTATACAAGGTCCGTCTCCTTAAACACATACAAAGTAAATAGACAATAAACATCTAGCACGCCTTATAAAGTATGGGATTCAAAATATGTTGAATGGTGGTTAACCATGTGTAATAAGAAATTATGCAAAAAGAAGAAATAAAACGCACATAAGTGGGATTGAAATGAAATCTTTTGCTGTCTAGTAAAAACTTTTGCACTTTTAAAAATAGCTGAGTGTTCTGATCTTAAGTTAGAGCATACAGGGGCCTGTAACTAAAAGCCAATATTAAGATCTTCTTAATCGAGAACTTAAGATTATTGCAAGATAATCTTAAGAAAATGTTAGGGGTGTAACTAAACGCCAACTTTGCTCGTTCGTACGATTTACTTATCTTTTTAATACGTTGATCGTAAGAATTAGACAAGAAGCCGATATATTAAATTAATTTAACCTAAATCCGGATGCTCCGTCTTTGTTTCTAGGTAAAAAATTCTACATATTCGTATATTTTTTCGTCATCTGTGCATTTTATGTAACGATTACAAATTAGACATTAATTAAGACCAACAAAAAGAAAACAAATGCATAAAATGACTAGAACATATAAAACAACAAAACTGCTACTGCTATCTACATGTAATTATGCATGCGCGTTATACCACAAGTAGAGTTTAAAGATCTTATTTCAATGATGCATGTTTTGATCAATGAGTATCATAAATCGATATTGAAAAAAAGTTTTAAACCTAAAATAAAACTGTCTCTGTTTCCCGAGAAGAGGTGTTGCTCTACAGGTAAGGGGGTTACTGTCAATGTAAGCTTCGAAGAAAAGGGGTCATGCTCTCCCTGTGCAATATATCTTTCATAGCAGTTTTCACGGCAACTACAAATCACAGTGACTTGAAAAGTGATACATGTATATAGATTGAGTATTGGGTCTTTTTTTGGATCGCGAGCGATTACTCAAATAAGGACCGTCGGATATTTACTTCCTGTTTACCGACGAAGTCAACTTACAATATTAGCGATCAATTGTTGATCATTTCCGTCACAGATTTTTCAGCAACTTAACATGCTTAATTACAACGACTTGGTATTTGGTATATGAAAGAAGCAAAGAAGCACCAATGGGACATTCGAGTGTCATAGGACACAACAACCATTGAACATGAAGAGAACAGCACGCAGAAACACAAAACATAAAAAAACACACACAAAAAAGAAGACCCTATACAGAAGTCAACAACTAAATGTTGAACAGAAATCAACAATACGACTCGGGTGCTCCGGAAAATTTAGTTGTTGACTTCTGTATAGGGTCTTTGACATTACCTTGAGGCTTTATTTCAGTGACTTTAACCATTTTCAATACATGAAGCAATACAGTGATCTAGCAATGTTTAAGTCTTATGCGCATTAACAAGTCTTAGAGTGATGAAACTGGGTACGCATAGTGCACTAGTACAAACTTAGTTTACAATATTTCTCTCACATCTTTTATACCTTGACCTTCTGGCTGGGCGGATTCAAATTTAGTTTATATTTATTACAATGACATTCATGTTCCAAGAACTATTAGTGGGTGTGGGTGAATATCTGGCATGGGTATGACATTTATGTTGTATTCTGACTTGCAGTGAAATAAGATTATGAAAGATATAAAATTGTTCCCCTCGATCGTCTGCATCTTCATCTCCACCATCAGCATTCATATTCAAGGTTTTTTCAGATTTGGTAACCGTTTTCTTGTATATTTGTTGTGTAGACCAGCAGAAGCTAATATTATACACTCTTTTCAGTATGAAATTAAGACCTATGTACAAAGAAGGAAATATAATTTTCCATATTCCTAAGGTTCTTTCTAGTATACATCTCGTAGACTAGTGAACTCTGTTATATTTTCTTTCTGCCTGCGTGGAAGGGTTGAAACTTATGTAAGACCAAAACTACTGTCTCCTAAAAGTCATCCATTTTGAATATCTTCGCTTTCAATAGCTTCAGACAAACCACAGTTATTCCATTTGTCACTGTGCAATATGCGCTTGAAATCCTTTGCGACATGCAGAGGTGCTCGTGAACGCACGGTGCCTTCATGATGTTTATGAGTCAGGTCGTGTGAAAAACATGCAAAATTTCCAATATCAACATGATCAATGATTTCATTTTTGTTAAAGGTATAGTTCAATTAAAAGAACATCCTTTAATGCTTATTCAGGCAAAAAACTTGGAAAATACAAGATGGTCACCCTACAGGCCTTCATAGATATCTGTTTGTTGTACACGTAGCTATTAATAGTTTTCATTTGATTTATCGGTGATTTCAATCAAATTTTATATGAAAAATGGACATTTTCATTATGGAGGTTTTTTCAGTGCATGTAAAATTAATTTTTCATTAAAAATTGTGCTACGGCCATTAGGTTCTGTGATTTGTCTTTAAAGAGGAGACATTTAAGGTTGGTCATGGGCACCCTTAACGTTACGAAGATTGTTTTCATATAAGAGAACGTTTAGTTACACACTTAAATGTCAAAGTTGTCCTAAAGATGAGTTTGCGAACAGGTTAAATTTTAAGAAACCTTTTAGTTACCCGACAAATATAAGATAATCTTAAGACTTTTTCGTAGACATTTCTTAAATTTGCGTGTCTGAATAGAAGTTAAGGGCTGTCAATCATTCTACGACTGCTTTTAGTTACACTCTTATTTTAAAAGAGTGTCTTAAGAATATCTTAAAGTCTAAGATTGCTTTTAGTTACTGGCCCCTGACCCATACAGCAGAATATCAGTAGTAAGTGGAATTTGAAGATATAGTGAAAACAAAGAATCACGAATGACAGAATATTTATGACAATATAATAGATAGTGGGAAGTAGTCTCCATTTGGCCACAGGTACAGTTAGGAGTGTCGACTATGTTTCGTAAAAATAGATGGGCATTAAGAGAGCTGCTCTCCATACGTAACCTGGTGTGGAGTACTTGACCCATTCTACTACCGACGTAATAATAAGGTGGACATTTCTTGATATCACCTTTTAGGTGATTTTTCAAGATATCTATATATGGATTTTGGCGAACATCGAGAGGAATTTTGTTCCATAACTTAATGGTTGAGGGTAGGAAATATCCAGAATACAAGTTTGTCCTTGTTCTGATTTCCGTCAAGTTATGGTTTTGGCGCGTAAAATGCCGGTGACGATTAGAAAGGGTTTCCGGCAGAATATTTCTGAGGTATGCGGGGGTTTTCTCATGTACGATTTTATGCATCATTAAAACTCGATGTTTTTTTCGACGGTCTGCTAGTCTCTCCCATCCCGTTTCTGCGTATAGGTTTCTAATCGGAGTAAGCTTCGTTCCGCCCGTTATAACTCTCATAGCTTCGATCTGAACATTCTCAATTTTATCAGATAGGTATTCATGTTATTATCCCAAACGTCGTCGCCGTATTCCAAAATTGGTCTAATGAACGAAAAATACATTTTCTCTAGTGAGAATCTATCTAAAATAAGACGAAGACGACGAAGAATATTAACCCGTTTAAAAGCCTTTTTCACTATGTATTCAACATGATTATGCCACGTCCCGTTGTCCGAAAACCATATACCAAGGTGTTTGTGACTCGTGACTTCCTCTATGATGTGATTGTTCATCTTCAGCGGAGGATGTACAACCTTAGTCGCTTTCCGTGAGATGAGCATAGATTCAGTTTTCTGCGGGTTAAATTTTACTCGCTTGATTAGCTACTTGACAAAAATAAATTTGCAAAAAAAAAAATCAAAAACAAACCAGAAATAAAAAGTTTTGAATACAGCCCCTTTTGGCCCCTAATTACAAAACAAGTGAAAAAAGGGATGGTCGCAAAAATTAATTCTCAAATTTGGATTCGCAACCTGACAAGAATAAACTTGCAAAAAAAAATATCAAAATCGGACCACAAATAAAAAAGTTTTGATTTTGGCCCCATATGGCCCCTAATTACGTAATAGGGGGGAAAAGGTCGCAAAAATTGATTCTTTATTTTGTATCCACTTTTTGACAGAAAGAAGAAAGAAAGAAATTTTATTGGACCAATCATGGACCCACAGGGGGCAATGACATACATGACATTAATAATTGTAATACAATGTTCAAACAAATGACAGTACAAATATAATGATATATAAAGTTAACCATTTTAACAATACATGTATTATGTATATATTTTGCATCAGATGAAGGATTAACAATAACATTTATCAGTATTTTAACAGAGATACCCAGCAGCACAGCCAAGGTGTAAGACTGTTTTAAGTACAGGCGTTAAGTATTAGTAAATGTTTGTTCATCTGCAAAGGACACCAAGGGACGGTGCTTGACAAGAACAAAAATGCAAAAAAAAACAACTAGGACCAAAGTTAGGGTGGAAAAAAGTAAAATATTTGAATTTTTTGCCCCTTTTGAGCCCTTTATTTCGAAACAAGAAAAGGGGGGGGGACCCCCAAAATCAATCCCATTCATCCCTGTATGGTAAGGAACATCACTGTCAAATTTCATAGCAATTGGATAACTAGAACTAAAGTTATTATGGAAACAAACAAAAAAGTAGTATTTTTGGCCCTTTTTGGCCCCTAATTTCTAAACGAAAAATGGGGGGGACCCCCAAATCAACCCCATTCATCCTTTTATGGTAAGGAACATCATTATTAAGTTTCATAGCAATCGGATAATTGGAACTAAAGTTATTGTGGAAACACTAAAAAGTTAACAGACACCGACGACGACGACGACGACAACGACGACAGCATCATACCATAATACGTCCGCAATTTTTTTGCGGTCGTATAAAAAAAACCTATTACTGTTCATAAAGTCACAGAGTCCAACGCACCTCACTGAACGTTAAGGACGACCCTAGCATCGTAGGCCCCATTTCATACACTCGACGATTTGAGCACAAGTAAAAATTATTGCAATCGATACGCGTATTGAATTTGTCAGAGATATTTGTCAAGTATTTTTTCAGTTGTTTGTAAGGCACGGACCATTTGATTTTCGGGGGGGGGGGGGGCTTGGGATTTTTTTGGAAAAAAATTTCCCTGCCCTGATTTTTGTAAAAAAATAAAATAATCTGGCCAGCACCTAGGTTGAAAAAAAATTATCTGGTTTCAATCTTGCCACTTGAAAAAAAATCTTGCCAAAAAAATTTCCTTTCTTAATATGTGTGTGAAAAAAATAATCTGGTCCGCAAATCGGGCGAAAAAAAATTCCCGGCTCAAGGTAAAATCCCAGCCCCCCCCCCCAGAAAATCAAATGGTCCGTGCCTAAGATACTCTAGCCATAGTCATAACCGTGGTCCACGTGTGTTGTTTGTGGTCATTCAACCTAAAGAATTTTTAAAATCAAGATCAATCGGTTTACCAGATACATTTTTCTCAAAAGCAGACATGAACAGAGTGACCTTTCCTATTTACTGTCTGATAATTAGTGCACATGTTATAATAATCATAATTATGTCTAAAAGAAATGCTAAAAATATATATGTTTCGCACTAACCGTGTGACTAGGTGATAAGGGATCAGCTATTAGATTTTTATAGAGGAAGGGCTATTGAATCTTTTTCAACCTGTCTTTTTATTTTTTGACAAATCGTACGTAGCGTGGCATTGTCATAAGTTTATTTTATTATAGTCTGTGCAACCAAAAACGCCATCCTGAAGAAAGCTTTATATTGATCTATAAAATAATGCTCTTAAAAAATACATAACTAAAACAAAAACAACAAAAAATCAAAGCACCCCTCTTACCGTAAAGAAAAGTTGCATGCCACACTTTTCATCGTTTGTGAGCATAAAGTACTAACACTTTGTCACGATCGCAAATAATATTAATTTACAGTATCAAAACTAATTCAGTCTTATTATATTGCTGACATTATCGTATATATTTTTTGAAATACCATATTTTACAGTATATCATAAGGATATGCGTGCATGGGGTCAACAACCGGTTGAGCATTTTTTTGTATTTGAAAACATGCTTAACGCGCTATCTTGGCTATTTTCTGGCTATTTCAAGCGCGAACATTTTTGAACACGTAGTATCACAGAAGTACACTGTTTTCGATCTTTAAAGAATTTTCTTATTCAGTGCTATGAAAAAGTTAACAAGTTTACGAAATATTATTTGATACATGTATATTGCCACAATCAAAAACAATATAGATAATGATTCTTGTTGAAAGGGGAATATTTTCTAAAATTTTTATTTAAATTAATGAAATAAGGTAACGTTGTCCTTTATGAAATATCAATAGAAAAATCTTAATTTTTGCCAATTTTACAGAAAAACAAGAATTGGTTAGAAAATATCTGTCTTTCATATCTTCAGGAGAAATGCATTTGAACTATCCGGGTTTCGGGCAGGGATATGCTTGCCGGTTAAAGTCCACTGATATCGAGTAAGGCCGATTGCAAACAAAACGACTACTGATTGAATGCCAGGGTTATCAGACAAAATCATAGTGGTACATGTACATCAGTCCAAAGTAGGAATACATTCACGTTTCTCGCAACTGAAAGAAGACTGCGGCATTATTGCATGATAGATCCTGCCCTTCTTATTTTCCAACGGCAGCGAAAAACCTCTCCGAAAGTCCATGTGTCCCTATATCCTCCACTTCGTCATCATTTCACACTTCATGTTGACTTTATAGCCCTTTTTATGTTCATCTCCCTGATTTACATGTACATGTAGCCGAATTTGTTCTGCTAACTTGAGATTAAAAGACTACCTAGTAAGTATGTTTGTACATATTAAAGTCTTCTAAGATAAAATGGCATTTAATACTCGGTCTGGTATGGTATAAAAATGTAACGGCCTCGAGAGGGTTTCCGTTATCCGAATATTAGGACCGCTTCAGTGCTGAGTTTTTATGACATATCGCTTTGTACACCTTTGTACAAATAGTGACTGTAAAATGCACCCGAGGGATTAAATGGAGAAATCCTCTAAACAAGCATCCCGGGTTCGTCAGGCAACCATATGATAGGTGCACAGGCACTTGGAGCATGGATTTCATATATATATGACCCCCCTTTTTTTTCTAATACCCTTAACAAAATAAAATTTCGATAAACATGATTTAATTAGTCTTTTCTTGTCATTTCTAAACATACTATGTCAAAATATTGCTGTTTTATACCATCCAAAATTTTTACCCACTGGTATACATAACGCTTTATGTATACCAGTGGGTAAAAATTTTGGATAGTATAAAACAGCAATATTTTGACATAGAATGTTTAGAAATGACAAGAAAAGACTAATTAGATCATGTTTATCGAAATTATATTTTGTTAAGGGTATTAGAAAAAAGGGGGGGGGTCATATATGAAATCCATGCTCCAAGTGCCTGTGGATAGGTGCACTTTTATGGATAAAAGGTCATGTTCCTCGCATGTTAAATGTTTCGATAAAATGTGTTGCTTTTGCTTCTCTACAGTTGGCTAATTGTCCAACCTAAACCGGTTAAAAGTGGCAATCAAAAATGGATGGTTTCTATGGCCTTATGTGTCAATATACCATTGCTTATATATTCATCATTTCATGGTCATTGTATCAGCCTTAGTCAACAATAAAAAAAAAGAACAAACACACACATACACCACCAACAATTCCCCCCCCCAAAAAAAACGAAAAAAAAACCCCAAAAATACATCGGGATTTTCCATTTGTATATACATGTATGTAACTAGGTTTGTCAGATACCTGTCCGGATGTTAACTAATGGTGTCCTTTGGTAACTCCGGTATCCATCAAGCTGACTATCCTGTTTGACAAACGAGCGTCAAAAAGTCTTTACACCCTTACATGCACATGAATGAATCATCCCTTATATGGTTAACTACCGAATATTGCTGCTTGTGATTAAAGTAAAACTAACTAAATATTTCTAAAAACAAGTTTAAAACATACTCTAAAAATGGTATAAATGACAAAATAATTAAATTGTTGTTTAAGATGATGTTTTCCGTGCTGGGCCCGGATGCTTGGCGAATAACTCCACAGCAGAGCCTAACTTGTCGTAAAAGTCGAATACGGGTCTAAATTGGGATTCTGACATAGTGTTAGTACTCAGTCCACAGAGCGGCAAAGTGTGACCTAAGTGGCTGAATGGGGCGGCACTCGTTTGCAGGTCTATATTACGGAAATCCTGACCATTGACCATAGTGGGCCAACGTATGTGAAGAGTGCCACGCTTTATGCGCGTAAAAGATCCCTTTGTGGAACACCTAGGATTAAAAAAATAAATGCCCAGACAAGTATACAATATTCAGAGAAGTACATGTAGCTAAATGTTGTTAGTGTGTGTAAGATGAAGATGATGCCCCGCGATGTTTGAAAATCTGGCTAAAGTGTCCAGAAAACTTGTATTTTCTTTTAATGTTCAAAGTCCAAGAGCCATAACTTCGATTAAAATCAATGATGGGGCCTATGACTTATCACGATAAACTTCCATTCCAAAATACCAATTCAATATGTTCAAGCATATGGAAAAAAGTCCGAAAACAAGTTTTATTATGATTTTTTTTAATGTAAGTCTAAGGGCTATAATTTTGGCCAAGGGTTAAACAATACACTCCAACTTATAGTTTGAAATATTTTGAAATAATTAGTATTTTGAAATTAAGCCCACAATTAAAGAAACCCCTTGTAAATCAAAAGTGTCGTCACATTTGTCTAGTAGAATTTATTGAGGAACACAATGAAAAAAATAATCATCAAAATCCAATGTAAAATAAACATTAATTCTACATAACGTTCATTTAGCCTTCAAAAAATTTTGCACTTTTTCGAAAAAAAAAAAAAACCAAAAAAAAAACGCTAACCCAAAATGCGAGACATAGCTTTTTTAGTAAAAAGTAACATCATATTAAAACTTTATTAAAGTTGGTTGGCCAACTACAAGTAAAGTTTACATTGGTATTTTTGAGCATTTTAGCCGCCGCTGTATTGTAACGGTGCAAGATACATCAAAGAAGCAAAGAGGCAAACATGGGACATTCGAGTGTCAAAACGACAAAGCCGGTAAACACGAACAAGAACAACAGGGTATCCACATTCAACCACGTGCGCCACATATCAAAGTCGCTTTTTGGGCAATGCAGCCTGACCAATGTCAGGTTTCTAACCGCTTAAATGGACTTTAGCGCTTCTGTGTCGAATCGTCACCCGGAACCTGTGCGACACCAAAATTTAAAGGAAGTTTGCTAGTGCGGATGTTGGGTTGCCATAGAGTTTTTGAATTGTCTCCCTATACTAAGTACATAAAATTGTGTCGGTGTGTTGCATACCTTTCCTTTCTCACGTGAGCATGCATTATTATACCCTCTCTTTAAAGAAGACCTAGAGCGTGTATACTGTGTTTTACCCTTGTCCGTTCGTTCATCTGTCTATTCGATCGTTTGTTCGTCCGTACGTCTGTACCATACACATGTAATTTCCGTCACAGTTTTCTATTTATATACGCAATTACATATCCCAGAGGTCCAATATTTTACATATATAGCTTTATTCTATAGTACTGTATGAATGCTCCTAGGTAATCTATTTCCTGTTTATTGAAGACTATGGCATTTATACATAGTGTACATGAATGCAAATTTCCCGTCACCGTTTCTTTAGCAACTACATGACATAGAAGTCTGGTATTTTGAATATAGCTTTAAGCTTTGTACTATAGTATAGTTTATACCTATTTTATGCTCCTAGGTCATCTACTTCTTGTTAACCGAATACTTAGGATTTTACACATAGTTTACATACATTTAACATTTCCGTCACAGTGTCCTAAGCAAATACATGACTCGGGGATCTGAAATTTTACATGTAGGCAAGCTTTTTCCTATTGAAGATTTCTAGATCATCTTCTCTCTGATTACGGACTTCTTAGGTTTTTATTCATGGTATATCTTTGGGAGTTGGGTTATCACTAGTGAGCATAAACTCGTTTTACATATAAAGTCATATATAGTGCGTCGACTAGATATTTTATTAAAATAACATAAAAATTGTCATGAACACTAGTTTTTGTACTAAGATGTTTACCCCTGTATCCCAATGTGTTGTGTTTTATGTTACCGGAATGGAAAAGAGGGTTTGTCGGCATAAAACCTAGTTCAACCCACCATTTCTTTAGAAATGCCTGTACCAAGTCAGGACCATTGCGATCTTCAATTTCTCAGGTATGTCTTTGCCTTGTTTGCCTTTTCTTCTTAGATGTATGAGTGAGATTGATCATCCCTGTTCGGTAATTTTGTTCTTACTCCTTTTATTATCATGAAATAATATTTAGACGTTCAATAAGCATTATAAGCTGACGCATTAAAATATGCTTTCGATGCTTCCCATTTCTTTCCCACCACCTAGGAGGCGAATAGTCCCTCAGCAATGCTTAGCTTGTCGTAAGAGGCGACTAAGGGTCTTGGGATTTTGAAATCGGGTCAGTGGTCAGACCACAGAGCGACCCAGATGTGTACCCTAGGTGGCAGAATAGGGTGGCCCTCGTCCGCGGGGGTTGTCAGGTCTATAATACGGAAACCCTGACCTCTGACCAAAATGGGCCAATGTGTATGGAGAGTGCCACGCTTCATGCACGTAAAAAAATCCTTTTGTTGACCGCCAAGTAGTGCATCACATAGGGTTAGTTTTCTGTTCCTACCCAACTCTCCCCTTTTTCCTGTGGTTCTTAAAATTTGCTGTTGCCTTTGTGTCCCACCCCACCCCATATTCCATATCAATATCATTTCATGTTATTTTATCTTCCTTTCATGTTCATCGCCTTCAAATAATCTATAAGGTGCTGCAAGAGCGTAAAACACCAACTCACTCACCCACTCGATGTCTATCCTTATTCTGTATAAAAATCAACAACCAAGAACTTTGATCATAGGGACCGACCATTTAACTAGTGCTTAAAAGACAGCCTTGGCTTTTTTCATAAAAATATTTTGGCAGCAGTATGTCTGCCATATAAAATAATGATAATAATGAATAAAATAATGCTAAAAATGAAAATATAATTCTACCGTCACGTAACGCCTTCGAAAAACTGAATAAACTGAGGGCTTAAGCAAGCAACAGCTTTTCTCTCTCTGAAACAGTTTTCATTCTATAGGCCAAAAACATGAAAAAATGCTATTTAACACCTTTAAAGGGCCATAACCCATATATATTAAGGGATCATCTGACAACCTCGACCCAATGGAGACTTTTGTAAAGCTCCAGGATCTCAAGGTTCAAGCAAGCAACAGCTTTTCTCTATCTGCTATAGTTTTCATTCAAGACAAAATGCTATTTTCTTCTTTAAAGGGCCTTACGTAACCCCTATAAGGGGTCATCTGACAACCTCGACCAAATGGAGACTTTTGTAAAGCTCAATGAGCTGAACATTTAAGCAAGCAACAGATTTTCTCTATCCGCAATAGTTTTCATTCTATAGGGGAAAAACGTAAATTTTTACCTGTTAAGGGCCATAACCCCTATAAGGGGTAATCTGACAACTTTGACCGAATGAAGACTTTTGTAGAGCTTGACGAGCTGAACATTTAAGCAAGCAACAGCTTTTCTTTATCTGCAATAGTTTTCATTTCTATAGGACAACAACATGAAAAAAACGTTATTTTTTACCTTAAAGGGCCATAGCCCCTATTAGGGGCCATCTGACAACTTCGACCCATTGGAGACTTTTGTAGAGCTTTTTATTCTGAAGAAGGATCGTCTCTTCAGATTTTCTCCATCTGTTACACTTTTTGATTTATTGGCCAAAAACTATAGTTTGACCTCCCTGTTCTATTTTTAGCAACAGCAGCCAAGTTTTTTGGTCGGCAGTCATCATTTGTGCATCTTTGTAGAGAACACCCCATAGATGAAGTGTGCAGAGTTTCAAAGCAATCCATTCAGTAGTTTCAGAGGAGATTTTCAAAGAAAAGTTAACGACGACGGGCGACGACGACGGACGCAAAGTGATGGCAATAACTCACATGACCCTTCGGGTCAGGTGAGCTAAAAACCAACCCCCCCCCCTTTTCAAGTTAAATGGTCCGGCCTTTAAAACATTTTCATCAAATGTCAAAAGCATAATGATTTCATTTTACTGAAATAAAGTTACATGTTAATTGGATTTTATTGTCAAACAAAACATTTTGACGAACTTAAAACTCAATACGACAAAATTGTTTTCTTCCTTTGTACAAAATAGCGGGAAAAGCTGAAAAACTTTCAGTGCAGATTCATTAACATGTGTTTGAGGAGAAACCTTGAACTAGATGAATGTTGATTAGGTTGACTATAGTCATAAATTTATCATGAGGAGTTCCCTGACCCTGAAAAAAACACAATTCCAAGGTTTCTGCTTCACAAGAAGATACTATTTTACGTGATTATAAAGATGAAATATGTGGTTTATTTTACAGATGTTTTTTGTTCTGAATGACGTTTCAAACATACATGCTTTGTGTTACTTGTTCTTTCGTCCAAGTTGAAACAGAAATTGAAAAAAACGAATAAAATAGATTATTTTGTGTATCAGTATAGATAAACATATGTAATCAATAATTTGAAACGGAATGTGCTCGATTAGCAAATATACTGAAACAGAATCACTACAGCCAATCTGTCTTGAAAGAACCGATTTTTATAATTAATATTTGTCTTTATGTACACTTATGCAAACGATTTGTTTTAGTTTGCTTGCTAATGCGCGCATTATTTTGTTTAATTTACTATAATTCCTCTTAATTCAGTCAAAATGCACTATTCTGCCTGATATCTGGAATCCTGCTTTTTTATGCCCGCCGACATGTCGTCAGGGTCATTAAGTTTTACTCATGTCCATCCGTCCGTACGAATTTCCGTCAAACTTCGTACGGAAACCGTAAAAATGAGAATGATTTAAAACTGTAGGATTGCTCAGTATGACAAACTGTACGTCATAAGCGACTTTCCGACCATTTGGATTTTTACTTCCTGTCTGGGAGTGGGTCGAGATGAAAATTTACGTGAAAATTTCCTTCAAGCTTTTGCCAAACCACTACATAAGAATGATTTGAAACGTGGTACATGTAGGGTGGTTCAATATGACAACTCTAGGTCCTTTACGACTTTTTCACCTGTCAGACTTCGACATCTTGTTTGAGGTACGGACAAACAGACATAAATGTCTGTACGAATTTTCTTCAAGCTTTTATCAGAAACCGTAAACAAGAATGATTTGAATCCTTGTATGATGTTCAGTATGACAAAATGTACGTCCTAAGCGACTTTCTGACTTATAAGACTTCTTCCTGTTTGGGGTACGGACGAACAGACATATGTTCGTATGTTTGTACGAATTTCGGTCAAGCCTTTCTCAGAAACCGTAGATGAAAACGACTCGATACTTGGTAGGATGGTTCAGTATGACACACTGTACGTCCAAAGCGACTTTCGGAATTGTCGGACTTTTACTTGAGCTTCCTGTGTGGTGCCGGCGGGGGCATCCGTGTCCCATGAACACATTCCTTACATCGGGTCAAGTCGCTTTGCCCACAAAGCGGCTTGGATATGTGCCCTATGTGGTTTAATGGAAAGCCCTGTCAAAGTGGAGGGTGTCACAGCCCGTTTGGTACGCGGTATTCCGTGCCTTTTAAAGGGTATTCGGTACGCCCATGTGTGGTACGCGGTACGCGATTTTCCGAATTTTTAGGCTTTTGGTACGCGTACACCGTAATCTTTAGAGTATTCGGTATTCGAGTATTTTAACGGTATTCCATACCCGTAGCCAGGGGGGGGGGGGGTTCGAGGGGTTCGGACGAACCCCCCTTGGACAAAAAAATTGATCAAAATAGGGAAAAATCAGGTGAAAAACGGGTTAAGCACTATTAAACTCAGAAAAAAATGGGAAATTGAACCCCCCCCTTCACATTTTCGAACCCCCTGTTGAAAAATTCTGGCTACGGGTATGTATTCTGTCCTTTTTTAAACGGTATTCGGTATTCCGGGGGCGGGGGCTGTGACACCCCCAAAGTGGAAAGTCGTCAGGTTATAATGCGGAGAACCAGATCGCAAGCCATCGTGGAAACTGTTACGTCCCTCGCAATAGTGATCAAATTAGAAGCGGTATATATCATTTCAATTAAAGGGGACGATTTCGGTTTTAATGTTTTTCTGTACAATTGAATCAAATTGTATGAAAATGTAACAACTGATCGCAGCCGATTGAAATGTTTCAAATGTAAACCAGATAGATCGAACGATATATAGAAAAGCTAGTTTTAATGTCTATTAACGCAGTATTTTGGTCAAGATAAAATGACAGGGAATGCAAATGCTGCAAGGGATGCAGATGTTGTTTAACATGTGAGTTTTGTTCGTTTTATGCCCAGTCTACAGCATTTCAGTCAAAATCAGGAAAGGACAACAACAAATTGAATTGTGTAGACCCACCCAAGACACAGAACGCATAAAATGTATATCTCCCAAATCGGACCAATGTACGACCACTAACCAGAGAGAAAATGAACCAACTCACAAAACAGGCCAATGTACCCTCAATGAACCATAAACAAATGTACTCGGAAAGTGACGAAACCCTCGGCCAAAACTTCACACATTCTGGAATCCTTACCTATGGTGATTGACAATGAAAAACCCTTACATAAGAGTATAAACACTTACTTTAGTGGGATATAACCAACCCATCCGTGCGGGTTCCGGGTGGCGAATAGGCCCGCAGCAGCGCTACGCTTGTCGGTAAAAGACCACTAAAGAGCGCCCAGAAACATTACATCAGGTCAGGCCGCTTTGCCCTTAAAGCGACTGGGATGTGTGCCCCATGTGGTGGAATGGGGCAGCCCTGGCCTGTCATAATGAATGCTGGGGTCGTCAGCCTATAATGTGGAAAACCTGACCGCAAACCATAGTGGTGCACCTTGTTGGGAAAATGTCACGTTCCTCGCACGTTAAAGAACCCTGCTGCAGGTCTCGGTAAGAGTAGGACCCGTAGGATCCCCATGCAGGAGGTTAGATTTCCCGTTCCTACCCATCACTCCTTTTTCCAGTGGCAGTCAAAACTCGGGCCTTGTGTCCCAATTTCCTCCACTTTATCATCATTTCATGTTCATTGTATCACCATTTTCATGTTCATCGCCCGGATATAGCCAAAATCGTGCTGCTTGAGAGTAAAGAAATAAATAACTAACTAACTAAGAGTAGGACCCGTAGGATTCCCATGCAGAAGGCTAATATAAATTTCCCGTCCCTACATGTACCCATCACTTCTTTTTCAAGTGGCAGTCAAAACTCTCCTACCTAATTGGCCTGTGTCCCCATTAGCAATAACTAACTAACTAACTAACTATAACCAACCCTTATCCAGTTTTACATAAACGACCCTTTTCCGTCTAAAATACAATGCTGGTTGAGCATACACAGACTGGGAGTTTAAAAATGGGGTTGGTTGGGAAACAAAGTAACTGCAAATTTTTAAGACTACGGAGTACAAATTACAACATAGTTCCAGACAATAAATTTTGCTACGCCTGACGCGCGTTTCGTCTGTTTAAGACTCATCAGAGGCGCTCTACCAAAAATATTGAAAATGCCAAACACTATATGAATATGAAGAACATAGAACAGTAAAACCAAAAATACCAAACTGGGGGACCAAATTATTACTAAGATAATCAACCTATGTCTGGGGTAGAAAGAACCTGAGGGTTAAGACAATTTTGAAATTTAGACAGATAATTTAAAGCTTTGATGTTTTCTCCAACTCAAAAGTGTTGATGCCGGAGCGGGCTAACCTCGGGGAATTAAAACTCCACCAGCAGTGCTAACCTTCAAGTGTGTTCGAAAAACAAATTACAACAAAGTTCCAGACAATAAATTTTGCTACGCCTGACACGCGTTTCGTCTATTTAAGACTCATCAGAGGCGCTCTACCAAAAATATTGAAAATGCCAAACACTATATGAATATGAAGAGCATAGAACTGTAAAACCAAAAACACCAAACTGGGGGACCAAATTATTACTAAGATTATCAACCTATGTCTGGGGTAGGAAGAACCTTAGGGTTCCTCGCACGTTAAAGAACGGGGAGAGGTGAGTAGGGGCGGACAATTAATCCCATGTGGTGCTCTAATTCGCGATCCACAAAGGGATCACTTGCGTGCACGTTCGTTCACTATGGTTTGCTGTCAGGTTTTCCGCATTATAACCAAACGACCACAAGGGAAGGAGGGTGGTTATTTACTAGGGATGAAAAAAAAAACCTGAAAAAAGGAGAGGTGCCAATGTGCAAAGACAATTCAATTAATATCATGAAACATCAAATTACATAAAAGCACAAAAAACCAACTCTACAATCGTGGTTTGATGAAAAAGGATTAATTCGTAGATTCTTAAATTCGTGGTTTTGAAAACTGTCCACAGCATACAGATCAATGTTAACTTTCTTTTCGTAGGGCATATATTCTCGTGGGTAAAGCCCACTAATGAAAACCACGAAAAATGATACCCCCACGAATAATAATGAAACCACAGTATGGTAAAGAAGGATCGGAAAATAAAAGACGTCTGGTCTTGTACTAATTACTGTCTTGTATTGGTAGTATTTGTAAATACTATATAATGTCTTTGTATGTAGAGTCACATGTTCATTGTTTTTTGTATGTTTTTACATGTATATTTGTATTTGCTTAACGTACCTCTTTGAGGTTTTATTATGCAATAAAGTATAAATCCCATATTTGTCTACGAGCGCACGGTGTAGCTTCTATCAGAGTACTTAATTTTGCCAAATGGGAATCGGGTTTATTACAACCATATTGTCAGCCAGCATCAAAGGGCTTTTAGTTTATAATGTAAGAAAGACGAGAAAAAAGTTGGCCTAGTAGGTTACTATTATTCTATTACATTTTGGAATTTCCTTTTTATAAATAAATGGTATGGCATTTATGGACGTCTCACTTCTAAAAGACAAAAGAAAAGGTTTCCTATTTTGCATAAAGACATGCAATTGCGAAGACAAATATAAAAGCTTTGGAAAGGAGTAACCTTTGGGTTTAAGTGATGATAGTCTCTGATGCGTTAGAGGTATAAAGGTTCTAGTAGAAACCCCCTTACCAGATCATATAATTTGTAAGAATTTTGAGAGATAAGCCGATGCAACATGTGAACAACTAATGTGTCAATGGCTTACGTCTGTAAGTGGCTTTAAGAAATCCCCGTAAACACCAAAAATCAAATAGTATGCGCAAATCTATGTTGTATAAGAAAGGTTCTAAAAAATATGAAGACTATTCATCAAGCGTTTGGAAGGAGTAGTATTCAAAACGTTTGACGGACGGAATGATCAGGAAGTACGGACGGCAAAAAGGAGGGAAGCACGGACAGACGGGCGGACAAAAAAGGACGGAAGAAAGGACAGATGTACTGTACAGACAGAACAAACCATAGCACACGTCAATGGTTATAAAATTGAAAAGAAAATAATCATTTGGTCTGACAAGCCTGACATCGACAGTATGATATTGAAAATGCCTTTTTAAATTTTTTTTTTATTCATCCGCATAAAACTAATTCGTGTACATGTAAAAAAGTTGCAACAAGCAGGAATTGCTTACCCTCCCGGGGCACTCATAACGCGTTGTTGGTTGCTATTTAGTACGTATTGTGTGTGTTTTATACCTCGCCACACGAAGAGGCGAGGTATTATGTTATAATCTCCGTTTCGTTCGGTTTCTGTCTGTCGAAAAGATGAACAAAACATACCAAGATTCACATTACATTCGTTTTTAGAAGGCATTTACAAAGATAATGCTTTGTCCGGGAAAAATTAATAAACAAGTGAATATTCTGTTTTATTAGTTTGTAGCTTAAATAATCGTATCGAACACAAAAATAGTTATTTTAGTAAAGAGTACAAAAAGTATGAGGGAATTAAGGGGGAAAGGCAAGAAGCACGGACAAACGGACGGACGGAACAAACCATATACCTCGGGTATTAAAATGAAAAGAAAACGATAATTTGACCTGGCCGACCTAACGGTCGGACGATTTAACCAGTAGGGAGAGGCCTTGGTTTTTCATTCTAAAAATGTTCTTGATCTGATTTTTTATGAAAAAATATTTTGGCAGCAATGAAGAAAAAATATTCTGTAGAAGGATTTCTGTCATATAAATAATTGGAGAAATAATATCTTGTTGCGACACCTTTGAAAAAAAATCACTTTCTGAACAAAAACAAGAGGCTCCCAAGAGCCTGAATCGCTCACCTGAACTACACAGATACATATATTTGTAGACATTATTGTGCTTAACCATATGCGATTTAAATTTATGAAATATCTTGGTTAGTTTTCAAGATATTGGGCTTAATAAGTGCAAATTTGGCAAAAATTAGGAAAAAGAACAATAACTCCCACATCAGCAGTCAGATCTTTTCCAAAATTTCAGGACAGGTAGATCTTAATATGCTGATCACTTTTGATTCTTGCACAATTTTGATATCTGAAACCAGTTTTGAGTTATTAGCAAAAAAATGAAATTTGCCCCTATGTTCTATTTTTAGCCATGGTGGCCATGTTTTTTTACGAATCAAAAATCTGAACGATATAGTTGTAGCATATAAGCTATCAAACAGTGTGCCATGTTAAGATGCAGTTGGTCTTACTGTTTCAGACAAGTCAGGGGAAAAGTAATGAACAATGGTAAATATTGACGCTTTAAGGGCCATAACTCCTAAAAGAAATGGTTCTACAGCTTTGACCTAATTACATGAATTGTAGATCTTGATGTGCTTAATCATATGCAATTTGAATTTTTGAAATATCTTGTATAGTTTTCAAGATATAGGGCTAAATAAGTGAAAAATTTTGAAAAAAAATCCAGAAAAAGGGCAATAACTCCTACATGTATGTCGTTTGTTGGATCTTCTTGAAAATTTCAGAGCAGGTAGATCTTGAGATGCTTATCACTTTTGTCTTCCATCAGAATTTTGATATCTGTTACCGTTTTTGAGCTATTTGCAAAAAACTGTAATTTGACCCCTATGTTCTATTTTAAGCCTTGGAGGCCATATTTTTTGACAAATCAAAAATCCGAACGATAGAACTTTAGCATTAATGCTATTAAACAACTGTGCCAAGTTTGGTTGAAGTTGGATGTATGGTGTCAGACAAGTTAATCTTTGAAATTCAGGGTAAAAGTAATGAAAAATGGTAAAATTTGACGCTTTAAGGGCCATAACTCCTAAAAGAAATGGTTCTACAGCTTTGACCTAATTACATGAAATGTAGATCTTGATGTGCTCAATCATATGCAATTTGAATTTTTAAAATATCTTGTATAGTTTTCAAGATATAGGGCTAAATAAGTGCAAAATTTTGAAAAAATCCAGAAAAAGGGCAATAACTCCTACATCGGTTGTTGGATCTTCTTGAAAATTTCTGGGCAGGTAGATCTTGAGGTGCTGATCACTTTTACCCTAAGCCAGAATTTTGATATCTGTTACCGTTTTTGAGTTATTTGCAAAAAACTGCAATTTACCCCTATGTTCTATTTTTAGCCATGGCGGCCATGTTTTTCAACGAATCAAAAATCCCCACGCTAGTTTTATACTACCTATGCTAATTAACAACTGTGCCAAATTTAAAAGCCATTGGACTTATGGTGTTAGAGGAGTTAACGTTTGAAAAATGTTAACGACGACGGACGACGGACGACGGACGACGGACGACGACGGACGCCAAGTGATGGCAATAGCTCACATGGACCTTTGGTCCAGGTGAGCTAATAATTAATTGTAACGCCATCTATAGGTTCATGTTGCACGTTATGGAAGTGACAAAATGCAGCTTTTCTCTTTCTTTTTTTTTATTTCGGCATGTTTTGTAAATAATTTATAATTTGTTAAATTGTATTATTAAGCAACATAGAACACTGTTTTATAAGTCAATCTTTGCACACCGTTTTTGAGTATTTTTCTTACGTGCATGTCTCAGAGAAATTCATGCAGTTTTGTCCAGATCCAATACTGCAATTGTTGCAAATCAACAAAACGCTTGTATTTAACTTTAAATTTTGTCCAAGGCAGGGCTCTTCTCTAATATTAAAAACTTTAATGCTTACAAGGTGAACATGTTAAACCTGCAACTATATGGATCATGTATTCTAACTTCGATACAACATGTACAAGCCTGTGAAATGAGTTGGTTTTGATTTTTGTAGAAAAACGGCAATTTTTTACAACTTTTGTAAGCACTCTAAAGTGTTTAATTTTAACAGTGAGTGAGTTAGTGAGTCAGTGGGTTGGTGTTTCAATGCTATATAAGTTATTTAAAGACGATGAACATGAAAAGGGATGATAAAATAAACATGAGATGATGGGAATGGGGTGGGAAACAAAGAACAGTAAATTTGGAAGAACCACATGAAAAGGGGAGAGATGGGTAGGGACGAAAAATTTAGCCTAGGTGGTGCACTGCTTGGTGGTCCACAAAGGGATCTTTAAAGTGCAAGAAGCGTGGCATTCTCCACACACGTTGGCCCACTATGGTCGACGGTCAGGGTTTCCGTATTTTAGACCTGACAACCCCTGCAGACGAGAGCCACCCTATTAAATTCATCCACCTATAGGGTACACACTTGGTCGCTCTGTGGGCTGAGCACTGACCCGGCT
The DNA here is from genome assembly GCA_963971305.1 of Arcuatula senhousia. Taxonomy (NCBI): domain Eukaryota; kingdom Metazoa; phylum Mollusca; class Bivalvia; order Mytilida; family Mytilidae; genus Arcuatula; species Arcuatula senhousia. Next base: position 50,087,278 of record OZ020305.1, read on the forward strand.
TCAGAATACCAAGACCCTTAGTCGCCTTTTACGACAATCTAGGCTCTGCTGTGGGCCTATTCGCCTCCCAGGCCCATCACGGGACTTTATTTCAAACAAAAAGCATGTTTAACTAGTGACATTAAAGTTTGTTTGAATAAGAATTGCTGTACATGTCTTGAATACGCACAAAATGTTCAAGTAGAGGCTAGAATTGGACGACTGTTCTTGAATAGACGCAGTTTACTTATCATTTTTTTAATACTATGTTGTGGTTGTATAAAGAACACAAAGCAGGAGCCTCACGATTATCATCAGATTTTTTAATGCCCCAGTCACACATTCAACACCACGGTTCCGCCACGGTCGAGGCCGAAAAATCCATTTTCCGTAGCCATAGTACGAGTTAGTACGGATCGATGCACAACGGAATATCTAGAATAACGGTAAATTTGGCGCCTTAGTTATGTCGGATAAGTACGGAACTGTACAGTTCAACACGGTTATTGGACGGTTGGACACGAAATAGTATGTTTTAGATCGACTGTGCTATGGTCGGTTTTCTACGATGTAAATAAGGATCAGAACGGAAAAGAACGTTATTAATCGGAATAATGCGACACTCATCGGGGCTTTACGGCCGTTCACGATGATCATCGAAACACTAGATCTAGTAAAATTGGTTCAAATTTTGTTTACAAAAAAAAAAAAAAATATTAGACCCAACAAAATTTAAAGTATCATCGCTATTACCATAATAGTCAACTAGCTTTAGTGCCTTGTAAAAATAAATGGGATTTTTATTTCCTAACCAGAGCTCCCATAAATATGTGAAAATTATCATTAAGATGTTTAATGTATGCGCTTTATCATTGTTGTGCACATCATTTGAATTAAATATTTTAAATGTTCTTTAATATTAGTTATTTTTTTAAAGTAATCTTTATTAGCATAATTACGTCCATTAGGACCAAAGCAACATACAAATAACACATAACGCACAAGCTAAAATAAAAGTCACATGAATAAAAACAAATGATTCATATAAGCATGTACGAATATATATATAAAAAAAAAATTATACAAATTAGGAACCTGTCCGACCAGGGTCTGAAGCCCTCAGTTCTAAAGACTGTTTAATAAAGACTCCAGTGTGACAAACAAGTTCTGTATTAAAGGGGCACAATATTTTAATTAATTTAGTTTGAGTGTCCAGTCCTTCGAAAGAGGTTATGTAGTATTTTCAGTTATTCAATTCGTTCAACTTTCCGCAACTACGCGTAGTTTGTCGCTCTAAAAGCGCTTGCTTTTGATTTTAAAAATAATTCTTATGTAATAAATCATTGCTAAGGCATCTGTCCATCTATCAATAAATACATTACGTGTCTGTAAGAGAGTGTATCCGTACCCGTAACCAAAATTTTTTAGGGCGGGGGTCAATCGAGGGTTCGTTTTGCAAAATAGTCCTTAATTGAATAGTGCTTAACCAAATTTTAGAATGTTTTTTCCTAGATTTTCAATTTTTTTCTCCAAAAGGGGCGGGGGTGGGGGGTTGGGTCCGAACCTCTCGAACCCCCCTTCCCCCCCGGGGGGGGGGGGGTAGACGGGTATGGTATCATTTAATCATTTATGAAGTTACATTTAAACACAGGATCAGCTGCTTCTGGCGTTTAGAGTTGAGAGTCAGTGTGTAACCTCTCTTTTACCCAATTCCAACTGGATCGGCTTTTTGTAAAAAAGACATGTATATTTAAAAGATATTAGAATTCTCAAACAGCTTAGTATAATCCTTAATACAGAGTCTCAAAAAAAAAATTCAATGAACAATAGCTGTCTAGATCTGAAGTTCAGAACAAAAAAAACAAAGTAAAGTAAAACTGACTTAACGTTTAACAGCACGGATGAGGAACGAAATGATTCCGTAGCTTTCCTGAATCGGAGTGACTGGGGCATAATGGAAAATTTCTTAGATTAAATAAATACATGAAATATGTTTACTACATGCAACAAAAATAATATGACATAAGCATTAAATATATGAAATAGCCGGTTAATAAATGTGTAGTTAACCTCAATATATGATCGCAATTATTAAAATTATCTTCACAACAAAAGTATATTACCATCTGGTACAATACTTTATATCACTGAAGTTTGTAACTGTAGCGGCGTGAGAATAATTGTCTGACAGATAGAAAAACACAGACTGGACGAGATGCAAATGATATATTCTTATCAACAGATTTTTTTACAAAATATGCAAATCAGCGATTTCAGTTATCTCTATAACGTAATAAAAACGACCACTCATCACACTGTGATAATCGCAGATTTTAAAGTTCAGCGGAATGCTAGTTATTGCGCGATTCTTTCTACATTAAAGATATTTGTCCAGACTTGATTCGGATTCAGAAGGGGGTCTTGGTCTATCTTTTATATTGATAATTAAATATATACATTGATGATTAAATAAGGTTATTCTTCTCTATTTGTAATTAAGGGCTTTGTGTTGTTCAAACAGATATGAGTGTTTTATTTTTTAGAATACACATGCAAAGTCATTTAAAAAGCCCTCATAAATGTATAAATATCAAATGACGAATGCGACGTCGTTTTAGGCAAGGATTTTCTGGGGAAGGCCTGGGATTTTTTTGAAAAAAAATTCCTGGCCCGGATTTTCACTGAAAAAAAAATTGCCCGGACCTGGGCTGAAAAAAAATAATCTGACCTTGATTTTGGCCTATCTGAAATAAATAAATTTGACCAAAAAAAATTCTTGCTCAGCATGTATGTGAAAAAATAATACGGCCCGCGAAATTTCCGGCTCGAGGAAAAATCCCAGCCTTCCCCCCCCCCCCGAAAATCAAATGGTCCGCGCCTTATACGAATATATTTAAAAAGGATTACAGAAATGCAAAAATGAGGTGTGTGACAAGATGCAGAGATTGAGAAACAAAGACATAATTAAAAACATAAGATTAGATCTGTCACAAATATATACAGATAAGGGCTTCAATGCGACAATTATGAGAAAACGGATGCAGTGATAGCCCATTTTCATTTAATCGAGAAAAAAACACAAGAAAACAAGTATGTTTTTATGTATACATGTTATATTCATCAATGTTGATTTTCTTTTAGTTAACAAACTAATTTCAAATCCATTGTCTATTGCAAATTGCCAATAAATGAAGTTAAAAAATTGCCATGTGGAAAATTAGGGCGATTTATATTATACCGGCACTGTGACCTTTTTAAGTGCGTATAAGATCGATGGGGTCTACAGAAAATGAATTATATTTCATAATAATATGAATAGAAACGTTGGCGTTTGAGCGGACAGACAGACGAACACAGTGAAAACAATTGGGCTTCCGCGTCCTTGATGCAGGGTTCTTATTAACTTAGTGGAATATTTTGAATCCAAAATGGCACACTTATTGCCAATCGCAACCTCCTGATGTTTTTGATGCGTAAAAAATGAATACAGCCAAAACTATTCATAAGTTTGATTTATAGTAATTGTTTTAGACTTGCTGCAAGTCCCTTTCTCTTTAAACATTTTATTTCATTTAAAGATAATTGTCTTAGCAGGTACAAATTTACTGATTGCTGCAGGAGTTAGAATGTGTTTCAGTCAGGTTAACTAAGAGAATAAATAATACAGAAGAGCTAGTAACCAAGAAATTAAAGATTACATGTAATAAATAAAGGTAATAACAAAACTACCGAACTTGAATGATCAATCTCATAGTCCAGAGAAAATGACAAAAACGAATCAGTCATAATTAATTTTCTTATTTTTATGACTCTCAATTTTCGTTGATCTCTTTCTTGTTTTGCATTTTTCTCGTAAATGTGCGGCAAATTATAATAGTAGTAAAAGTAGAATTTTGGCTAAATCATGTAATGTTATATAGTAGTATATTATGTCTATAGTTAGTGTTTTATGTTCCATCGTGTTTTATCAATATTATCACAACATAGGTAATCTTCCCGTTTTCTTTGTGCAGTATACATATGGTATAGAAGCCAAAAATTTGGTGGCATGGAATTGAAAATATATTCGGCTCCATTCTACGCTTAAAAACTTTGATTATTTTATTACATTTATATCATCCAATATACCAATAAATTTTAATACTTTTTGGTCGTTGAAATGTCCGATTATAAAATTCAGAATTTTTTAAAATACTGGGTTTCTTTCCTTGTACATTGTACTGCACATGGTCGGTATCATCGATGCTGGATTTGGCTTTTCTGTTCGATCATTTTGGGGTTTGTGTACTTTTTGTTTTAATTTGACCTTTCAATATTTTGATTCAAACGCTGCTGATGAGATGTTATTCCTTGAAATATGTATCTACAGCCTTACCAAATTACCCGATCTATACCGAATTATGTAACAAAACATATAATTAACATCATCCTTTTTCATGTATTGATGTTTTTCTGCAATTTATCTGTATCATAAAATAACCACATGTATTCCAAAATTTATTGTTTTATTATTTAGTTATTGAGTGACATGGTTGACTTTTGAAGTCAAGCATGATAAATAGATGATGTACAACTTTTTTAAATGTGGGTACATATGATTAAAGCCATTTGCATGTAATGATCGCGTGTCGACCGTCATTGATACTATTTTAAAAGTAATATAATTAATAAAAGTAGTTAATTTTTATGCAGAAAATGTTTTCATTTTTTAAACTGTTTCTGTGCAGAGAAAATTATATTGATAAAAAAAATCGAATCATTCAACGTATAACATAGGGGAGATAACCGATATTTATCATTCAAGACAACAATGTTTGTCTCCCCTAAATGGACACACCACTTCGTGTTAAAATAATTTTCATGAAAACGTAGTGATATGTACAATGATATGTTATACTTTTTTAGAAAGATAAAAGATTAATAGTTCGTCGAAGCTTAGCCCGAAGGGCCACAAAAGATTTAAAAAGAAATAGTTTAAGGTTAAAGGCGGAAATTGTAATATTTCACCATGTATTCGAAAATTTTTATGTGTTCCTTTAAAATGAAAATTTTCTCTTGCTGGCAGTATTGTTAAACACACTTAAGTCTTTTAAAAAATCTTAAAACATTCATTTAAAAAGAGGTCGAAGATTGTTTTTAGCAAAGATTTCCTTATATTATTGTATACTGTAATTTACCAACGCTATATTACAAAACAGAATAATATAAAAAATTACAAAATATTGTAATTTAAGCCTTATATTATTCCCTGCAATAATATTATCATTTGTTGTAATATTACGTGCTGTAGTAATATTACAACAAATAGTAAGTGCCTGGACTGGTATTGTAGATAATTTTGACATTATATACAGTGCGACGTCAAAAGTATTTCACGCTTTCAATATGGCGTCACGTAAAAAATAAATTTTATAACAAGTTCAAACATTGAAAAAATGTTACAATACTTATGTACTCACCAAACAACTTCAATATTTTGTAGCATGACCCTTTGCCTTTATGACATGTCGAAGCCGACGGGGAAAAGAACGATATAAGTTCGAAATATACACTTGAGAAATCCTTCTCCAAATTCTCTGCACTGCTAACACAAGTTCTGCTTTAGTTTTAATTTTACTTTGTTCATGTAACTTTTTTCTTCACCTCAAAAGCGAAAATAATTTTCACAAAAATTCAGATTAAAAAAATAATTAAGCCGGCCACCGCTTTAGATAATGTTAAAATAAATGATTCGACCATTCTATTTTTATATAATATAGATTTTTTAGTAACGACAAATCAATAAACGAATAAAAAAGAAATGCCGTTCTTCGAAAAATGTTCATGTCAGGTTCGGAAACAGAATCCAGTTTTAGATAGATCTCAACCGGAAGTAGCACTGAATCGGCAAAATTAGAAAATGGTAAATTTTGTTTTCTCCAACACAAATCCCTCTACCAATAAAGATAACCAGTTGATACACATCTCCCATTAACCAATTAAACAAAACCAAGTAGTTATTTGTTTTTATTAGACTTACTGCTTTCGTTAAATTGAAATCAACTCCAGGACCTGTCAATTTATTCCTCTCCTAAGTCATAATTTCATCGTATGCGCACCTGTTTGTTTAGGAAGAATATTATAATTATTCAATCCTCATTAGAAGTGGAGGGCATATAATGACATGGACATCACTCCGTCCCTTTGGCAGTGCATTATCAGGTTGATAAAGCTTTCTGTGGTAGCCCAATCAGCTGCCTTCTTTCTTCATTTCTGTCATTTCTGGTCCCTCAACACCCTTCATTGTGTGATGGGACAGTTTAAATACCTGCATTCTAGTAGGTAATATAAAGCCGCACGTTATCAACTCAGCAAGAGGTTTAAATCTATAGCTCTGCCTCTGGCTGGTCTGACACTGAGATGACCCAGTTTTGATCTTTGGTGACCATGGTGTGGGTCATGCTCACTGGTTACATTTGGCGTTCATCTTATTCAAAAAAACCTACAGGGTTTAGAGAGCTAGTAAGTTGTTAAAGAGTTGTTCAATGGGATATGAGGACCCTTGAGGAGGGGGAAGTGTAGCAGGACATGTTTAAATAGCTGTATTTTATTGGGTAATGTAAAGCTGCAAGTTACTGACTCTGCTAGAGGTTTGCTCCTGTATCTTAAAGTAAATAAAAATGGATAAAATTGCATCTTTTTAAAGAATATTGAGAAATGATCAAAATAAGCAAGAAAAAAATGTAAGTCCATGTGCTCATTTTTATGCTAGAAGCGTTTATAATATTGGCGGGAAATGCGTTCTCTCTAGATTTTTCTTTACTTTTGTAATGCCACAGATTGGTATCTTTAAACTCTTTAAAATATATGACAGAGTAAATAAAATTTCATAAAAAATATTTGGTGGCATATTTTTGAATAAGATAAAGAAAATAGGGGGTTCATGGGCAAAAAATTTCAAGCATAATAGATGGATAAACCCCGAGGATCTAGAAAATCTGACAAAAATCTCAAAATATGAGGAGCAAACCTCCTTCAGTGTTCTCCCCAGGCCATTATTGCACCGTGGGCCCGCGGTGCTATAATTTCGGCCGCGGTGCTATTAATGTTACCGCGGTGCTATCGTGTATTGCCGCGGTGCTATCGTTTTTCTTCAATTTTAGTTTTTTGTCCCACATTTTTAAAATCTCATTTGGTTTTCATCACTTCTTCACTTGCCTTGATTGTTAAACTGTTTATTTAAGGGATTAACTCGGGTAATTCACAAAGGAAGCCATAAACTTGTCATAATTAGCCCCCAAGCCAGGCCAGTTAAAGGTGTAGAACATCGAGACTTCAAAGGATTTTGCCGTCGGCAATCAATCATGAGTTAATCTCTTATCCCATTCCAAAATCTTGTGTCATTATTTAAATGTTACAATTAACTATCATTTATAATTAGAACTGTTTGAATTTTGTAATATATTCTTGTTTTAAGACTAGATTGTAGATTGAAAAGCCACAAAAAAATCGATTTTTTAGAAATATTTATTCATGACATAAAGGTACAGAGTTATTTCCCCTTAAAATTATTTATTTTCATTTTTTAAGCTAATAACTCATATTTATAGCAAAATATGTTCTACTTACAATTATAAATTATTAGTTAAGGTTATCAATAGCCAATTTTCTTTTTCTTTTAAAAACAACAATCTTTTTGGATGTTTGTTTTAAAAACTACACTTCTTCAAATATCTAATCATTTATTAAGTAGTTATAAATTGTGCTCTAAATTAGAGGAATGTAACTCTGACTCATGTAGAGCGAATTGCTTACTGATAGGAAGCAACTCTGGGTGTAATGAGCCCCAGTCTCTGTTGGGAAAGTGAAGTACACATGTAGTACTTTATCAAGGTTCTAATACTTACATTCAGTTTTGGAATTTAGAGATAAAGAAGTTTTTATGTGGTAATTAGAAATCAGAAGTTTTTATTGTTATATAGTGAAAGAATACATTTATAAAAACAGATACAGATAAATAACTTTTATCTGAGAATAAAGTTCACATTGCTATTTGAAAATCCATGAAATAACGCCGCGGAAAATCCCATGTTCAAAAATCTCGCCACGCGTTACCACAGTGCTATCAAAATTTTCTGGGGAGAACACTGCTCCTTAAGATCATTTTGTAACAAGCTGGCTTGTCACTGAGGTGACCTTGGTTCTATCCCCTGTGAGGATGGTGTGGATCATGCTCTCCGGTTAAAAATGATTTTTAAAATAATATTCACATAACAAGCAAAGAATAAATTACCTTAGTCATAAGCATTTTTTTAAAATATGTATACCATTAATAAATGCTCATACTTCTTCGGAAAAGTTTTCATTTTTTAAAAGACAATTGAAATACTTTTGGAATCTGCATAATTGTTAAGACTCCCTCAGGCTCTTTTTGACCCCCCATTTTTATCTAGTTTGTATGATGAATATCACTGCTATTTCTTTGTTCTGTTTTCAGTCTAGAAGATATGATTCAAGAACAACTATATTTTCTCCAGAGGGTGAGATAATTACTAAGATGTGTACATTCCATGCATTTCTTCTTAACATTTTAAAGCATTCAGTTATCCATGAATTAAGCTTTTGCTAAAGCCTTAAGACAGTTAACATAAATACGTTTGATATAGATTCTAATAAATTTCTCCCAGGTGGGAGAAATTTCTTGGAGAATTTTAAGAGTTTACTCTCTGAAACTCTGTGAATCACTGGACACTGAAATCAGAGTATGAGAATCAATCCTCTCTGAGTGTATGTGAATAAGGTTTAATTCTAATTTTGCTGATAGAGATAAAAAAAATGACATATAGAAAATCTGATCCAGAAATCTGTATACATGTATGTTTTACTGGTCTATTTTCAGGGAGATTATATCAAGTTGAATATGCTATGGAAGCTATAGGACATGCTGGTACTTGTCTAGGAATTCTAGCTAGTGATGGGGTTGTATTAGCTGCAGAGAGAAGAAATATTAATAAATTACTAGATGAAGTCTCGTATTCTGAAAAGATCTACAACCTCAATGAGTAAATACATATGATTTACCGTATTTTGCCGTGTATAGTGCGCAGTTTTTTACAATTTTTTCATGAATCTACCAATGGGGTGCGCACAATACATCCCTATATGAGATTTTCATCCATTTTCATGATCATCGGCAATGGCAAAAGATCGATGTTTGTCAGAATTTGGACACAAGATTCATCCATGATTGAACACAAGTGTCATTACTCACATGATTTCTATTGAATCCTGTTCATTATAAGATTCTCTAAATAAAATTTATCATGCCTTTCTGAAATAAAACCTTAATTTCAGTGTCTTTATGTGTTTGTTTATTAATTTCATTTTCATATCGACCGCCATTTTGTCACAACAAGTTTTTGTTTAGTTTGGTATAAATATCTATGTTCTAAAAAATACTTCTATCCAATTTCTTTATTCAATAAAAGAATAATTAAATATGATTTTCATGTATTTATTCATTCTCCCTTCATGCCCTTTACTAGTTTCATTTCTGGATCAATATTGTGTATTCCCCCTCAGTAACCTTATGTAAATAAATCTAAAAATAGAATGGTTTGTTTACATGATTGTGTATTTTCTTTCATGTAATTATTTGAGCAACTTGAGCAACAGATAACCATTTTCTTATTGTTTTGTGAATAAGTACTCACCCCAAGCTGGAGAAAATTTAGATTTACCGGTAATTATTTGTTTTGACATCCAGGCTTGACCCCCTGAGGCCAATTTGCACAACATCGATATTTTGTCAAACTGGCTTGGACAATTAACAATTAAAGCCATTCAGCTGTAATACTTCTGGATTGTTTGAATAGTAATCTGTTGATCACCACTATTTTGACACCTATATTGTTTTCATCAAAAGATGTGAGCTTGGGTTAACACTTGTTGTTTGTTCATTGAAAAGGGGGACCATTACCGGGATTTACGATCTTGCTGTCATAATAAAATACACAAATAATACAACAATTTATTTTACAAATAATAACAAAACAATTTTATTTTAATTAAAAAAATCTTCATCTGTAGTCTTTCTACCTGAAAAAGAGACAAATTTTGAGGGTTTTCTGTCATAGAAAATGATCACCCATTTTTCGCAAAACTTCGTTTTTTCCCCAGATTTTCATCATGAAAAGGGGGTGCGCATTGTACATAAATGCGCACTATACACGGCAAAATACAGTATATGAATAACTAGTACATATATGTATTTAAATGATAAGAGTGAACAATGTTACAACAATTATCAATCAATCAATCAAATATCTTTATTGGACATAGCACAGTAATACATGTGATCTGTAATCCAAGTAAAAATATAAGAAAAGAAAGCAACAACTGAGAAATTTACAAAGGAATAAAGTGAAAGCTATACATGTACAATATACGTATTTACAAGCAGAAATATTCATTCTGTTATTGAACATTAAAGGAAGGAGATTTAAATTTCTTTGAAATTGATAAAGATTTTGTTCTAGAATATACAGATACATTTTGTCTCTTCTTAGTCTTGTGGATTTAAAAGTAGTTTGATGAAATTGTCATCAAATAAGTTATTTACATTACAATACTAACAACAGATTTATATCTTTCCAAAATATCTGTATAACAAACTTGTGCATTTTAAAACAAAGTGACAGTTTCAACCTGTTTCAATAGCTAAAGGATTTGCACTCATTCTGAGCTTCAATAATTTTGCCTGATTTTTTTTTATTTAGACCAAAGACAAAATACTTCTGTAGTTAGAACCCGGAACATATTTTGCTATAAAATCAATTAATAGATATTAGAGATGAGATGTTGAATAAATGCACATGTCACAGCAACCATTAATTTTAAATTCTGCCAAGAAATCATGCCAGCAGCCTTTTCTTCTTGTCTTGTAATTGTTCTCATATAAAATGTGAGTGTATTTTTTATAACCAAATATCCAGATACATTTATTTATCTCTAACCAAAAAAAATCACCAACGCTAAAAGTATTAACATTAAAGTGTCAAAAAGTAACAGATGTTAATAATATTTTTTATGATTCTTTTCTGTATCAAAAAAGTGTCACCAACACTAACAAATCTTCAATTTACATTTTCAGTGACATGGCTTGTAGTGTAGCAGGGATCACCTCAGATGCTAATGTTTTAACAAATGAACTCAGATTGATTGCACAGAGGTATGTCAAATTAACAGATATATACTGATACATTGTACATGGACTTTTAAAGCATGCATGACAAAAATACAGAAGTTTGTAAAATCTACAGCTAGCAGGTTTAACATAGGTAAAAGCAGCTCACCATATTTAAATTAATCTCAGATAAAAAGTTATGATTTTTAACCAATAAAAAAGGAACCCCTTTCAGAAAAAGAACATTTAACATGAGTAAGACAACCTTTTAAAAACTTTGACAGATTCTTAGCTTATGAAAGGACAGTGGAAAAAAACACAGCTGCTTTGACAATGTAGAAGCTCTCTTTTTCTGTTATTTTGTTTGAATGCATCTCTCGAAAATCCTTAATTGGATCTTATGCTATTTAAATGAAATATATTACTCTTACAAATAGCTTTTATAGGTAAAGTCTTATGCTATATTTGTGTTTTACATTTAAGACATTTCTTATTTCCAGATATTTACTACAGTACCAAGAACCCATTCCATGTGAACAGCTTGTCAGTACATTATGTGATATCAAACAAGCATACACACAGTTTGGAGGTACAATTCTTACAGTGCCAGTCCATTATGTTATTTTCTATAATTCAATTAATGGAAAAAAACTCATTAGAATTTAAAATTTTAAAGATTGTATATGCTCAAGTTAAAAAAAAATAATAATGATTAAAAATTTACAAAATTAAATGTGTGTGATGAAAAAGTTTTCATAACAGTTTTCTCAACAAGACACTTAATATTTGGAATACAGTATAAAACATGGGGTCCTGTATCATGGGATTTTGATTTCAAGTGTGTAAAGCATGTTTCCTGTTTAATCAAACCTGCCATTTTTGACTGTGGCATTTTTAGGTTGGTTTTAGTCTGAGTTGATATCAATTAAATGAACAATTAAAAATATCTTCATTTAATTTTCAATATTTATGCAAACAGGGGTAAATTAAAGAAGAATATTTATGGAGGTTTTTATCTGTTGTGTAAGACTTGTCAAAATATGCTAAAAACAACCTCCCTGTTACTCTGGACTTTAAGGTGATTCATGAAAAATTTAATTTATCGCAATAAATATGATTATAACAAACAACAATAATATTTATTCCTAGGTAAAAGACCTTTTGGTGTTTCTTTGTTATATGTTGGATGGGATAAACATTATGGTTTCCAGTTATACCAGAGTGATCCCAGCGGTAACTATGGTGGATGGAAGGCTACATGTATAGGGAACAATAGTGCTGTAAGTTTACTTTAAGGCCAGATGTACATGAAATAATAGTGCTGAAAGCTAAAGTTTATTTCTTTGACCTTATAGAAGCATGTGAATCAATACATCAAATTAATAGAACTATAGATAATATCAACAATACAAAAGGGTTGTATCATGGAGTGATTTTCTAGCTCTCGTCACTTTCTTCATTGGCAAAAAGATATTCTAGTTGATGAAATTTTTTTATTTATCCTTTTACATATTTAAATCCATGAAATATTTATATTGGCTGATGTCAAAACATTCACAGATTTTAAATCTAATGTTTCTTAACATTGTTAAACTTAAATATTAAAAATATCATCAAGCTCTAACTTGTTTTCAGAATGCTGTTTCAATGTTAAAACAAGAATACAAAGAGGGAGATGTAAAGCTGAAGGATGCATTGAACCTGGCTGTCAAGGTTCTGAGTAAAACATTAGACATGACCAAACTAACTGCAGAAAAAGGTGACTTTAACAAACGAATCACTAACAAAATAGTAACTTCTATTCAACAGTTCATGTTCACACACATCACTTATTACTCTTATCAATTTAACCTGTCTGGTAAGAGTCAATTATTTCAAATTCCATTCAAACCTTACAAAAAAACTAAGAAAATAAGCTCACTCCAACCTAAATAAGTAAGCTAACAAGTTTGCAAAAAAAATCTGACCTAATACAGTTGAATAAAAGTTTTAAAGCATAAAATCCTTGTCCTAAATAACATTTTACAACTACAGGTTGACATTGAAAAGTTTATTTTACAGTAGTATATTTACATAAGCAGTGATTAATGTTTTTGGAATACTGTGAAAGTACTTGCTACTTAAATTAGCGGGTATCAATTTTCGTGGATTGGGAGTAAATTGCATATTCGTGATTTCATGGTTCATGAAGTTATCCATCAAAGCATTGCTTAATTCTCTGTATGTTGGAAATTTAATTTTGTGTTTTGCCTGACCCACGAAAATTGGTACCCCAGAAACATTAATATTTTCACAGTAATTCTAAAAAGATACTGTGATTAAAAAAAATAATAGTCATGTAGAAAGCTTTATGAAACTTTGTACATAAAACAGTATATCATTCACTACACAGCTGTTTAAGAAAAATTATGTTAATATGAGTTTAAAATACTGTGCAGAAAATTTGGAATACATTTATAAATGCACACTTGAATGTTCTCAATATCATATGAAAAGTTCAAATTTCTTCCAGTTGAAATAGCAACTTTAACAAGAGAGAACAACCAAACAAAGATAACAATCTTACCAGCAGCCCAAGTAGAAGATCTGATCAAAATACACGAGGCAGAGGAGGCTAAGGCGGAGGCTGATAAAAAGAAGGACAAATCATAGTGCATCATGTAGGTTGTATCTAGGGTGCATATACCAGTTGTTGGATTTCAAAAATATAGTATTTTAAATTTTAATTAGTAAATCAAAGATAATATTTTTTTACATTAAAATGTTAAAACAGTGTTTCAGTGCTTTGAATTCACTCTTACTTAAACAAAAAATTATTAAAAATGTTTTGACCAAGTGTGTACCCTAGGTGGCTGAATAGGGTGGCCCTCGTCCGGGGGGGTTGTCAGGTCTATAATACGGAAACCCTGACCGCTGACCATAGTGGGCCAACGTTTGTGGAGAGTGCCACGCTTCATGCACGTAAAAGACCCCTTTGTGGACCGCCAAGTAGTGCACCACATAGGCTTAATTTTCAGCCCCTACCCACCTCTCCCCTTTTCCTGTGGTTCTTCAAAATTTACCGGTCCTTTGTTTCCCATCCCACCCCCATATTTCATTTACCATCATCATTTCATGTTCATTTTATCACCCTTTTCATGTTCATCGCCTGTAAATAACCTATATAGCGTTGCACGGGCGTAAAACACCAACTCACTCACTCACTCATTAAAAATGTTTCTAAGAGCAATCTTTCTCACATTTGTTAATAAAATATTAATCCTCTAAAAGAAGTTAACAATTAAAAAAAAACTGAAATAGTAATGTTGAATAAATGTTTTTAAGAAGTTTATCAATCAAAACACTTTTTCATGTAAAAAAAAACCAATACATTACAAAGCTGAATATTGTTGACTTAAATTTTACCACATGATGTTATCTTTGCCAATAATTTTATGACACTTGTCAAATTGTATATACATGTGACAAATAGCTATGCATTATTTATTAATTATTAAAACAATAATCTAAGATTAAGCAAAACAGGTTAAACTATCTTGAAATACGTTATCTGTTATATTTCATTTAAGGTATATAAAAAATGATTTGAAGACATTCACTCTTACAAAGATTATCAAATCTCAATAATAAACAATACTGAAAGCCAAAATTATCCAGACAAAAGCATAAAGGCCACTGTTTTTTAATTTTTAGTTTTACAAACTTTTCCTAAATGTTGGTGGGTAGGAGGAAGGGGAAAAATAAAAATAAAAGTCCAGAAAAATTGAGGTCCGGCAAAAAATTGTATTTTGTGTCAAAATAATAGGAAATTTATTTGATAATCAGTCAAATATTTGTAAGGTAGGGAAAAAAATAAAAATAAAATTGAAAAAGCAATTTTTTTTTCAATTTCCGGGCCAAATTTTTAGGGTAGGAGGGTTCATAAAACTAAAAATAAAAAAATAACGGCCAAAAGTATTTTTGAAATTGTTAAAAAGGAATGGAACTAATACTAACTAATTTTATTTCACTTACATTAAATATTGTAAAAGAATGTAAGAATATAATTGAAATGATATATTTTTTGGTTAAATTTTTTTTTTCTTTTTTCTTTCAGACATATTTTGAGATCGCTGAAAATAAGGACATTTCCTGAACAGGAGTTATTTAAACAAACTTTATTTTTACAAGTGCTATTCTCAGTTTTGTTATTTAATATGTCATTTTCAAATGATTCTGCATCATTTAAATCATAATAAAAAATTCTAAAGATAAATAGTTTTAAATGTACCATTTCATATATGCAAAAAAAGAATAATTTTAACCTGTTATATGTTTGAATTTCATTAGAAAACTCAGAAGGAGTTATAATTCTGATTATATATATATATATTTTTTTTTCAATGGCAAACAGTTACAGGCATGTCATTAGCTCACCTATAACAAAGGTCCATGTGAGCTATTGTCATCCCTTGGCATCCAACTTAGTCCATTTGTAAACTTTTTCCAAACATTTTTTCCTCTGAAACTGCTGGACCAATTGTAACCAAACTTAGTCTGTTTTATTACCATTAATAATATTATTAACATTATACAAAGAATAAAAGAAATACCAAAGGGGCATTCCAGTTTCAAAGTTGAAAAATATAAAGGCAAAACCAGAATACAAAAAGCATCAGCACTTTAAAAAACACAAAACACAACATAACTTCAATCAGCTACAAACACTCTTTCAAATGTAACAGTAAATTTGGGTGCCTCTGAATGGTTGGTAAGCAGTTCCAGTTTGTTGCAACAGGTCTGTCATATTACCAATGATTTTGTAGAAAATGTGAACACAGTGCTAGAAAATTTTAGTATTCATTTTCCTAAATAAAACTTTTAGCCAAAATGTTTAAACTTATTAACCGGAAGCCATCCTGCAATTGTATGAAGTCCTATTTACGAAGGGGTAATGGCTATTGAGAATACTATATGCTCTAATTTGCAAGTTTTGATAAAAAGATGACATCTTGTAACAAATGTTAATGCAAGTTATCTAACTAATTTTTTGTTCCTTGCTGCAATAAATTGATCTGGAATCTAGGAATGGCAGGCAACCATGTTTGTGCAAGTTTGTTAATCAGATTCTTTGAAAATTTATTTTCCTGTAACATGTTTGAAATTCAATTTGGATTTTAAAGTTTTTGCAGTATGCCCCTTTGGCCATAATTCTTTTTTTATGTCCTAGATAAAGAACTCAATTATTATTATAATAATTTTTTCTTGACAATTAAAATACTTCACTTAAACTATAGGTTTCTTGTATTGGTATGTACGCTGTTGTTTTACATGTTCACTTTCATCATTTGGTACTTAGTCATATCCTGTAAGAATCATGTGACAATATCTAAAAATAGAAGTAAACAAAAAATGGAGACTGAAGCTGACTTGAAGTTGGACATGGATTTTTTAAAGAGAAATACATCTTTATGTGGTACAAAACAGTCTTTATAATGAGCAAAGATCAGAAGAAAAGTAAGTATTCATTACAAGACAATAATTATCATATGTTGTTCGATTTCTAGAAACAAACATAATTTGAACAATATTAGATATTTTTATTTAGTATAAAAATAAAAGAAATATTCCTTGCATGTTATGTCAACTTGTCAAGATGCTAAAAGATGATAGTTAATTTTGATTTATTGAGCTTTAAGACACTAGCCATGCTGTATGATTTAATACCCTATGGGAAAAATGGAAAATTGTTACATGTATTATGAAGTATATAAAATTAACTCAGTATTTTAATAATTGTTGTTTGTTGATTTGAGTTTCTGAACAAAAAACTGCAACTGGAGGTTCATTTGAACAATAAATGTCGCAGCATCTGAGAATAACCTTTGACCTATAGAGGTTCATTAAAGATTCTCTAGCCATGAAGAATTACCTTAATGTATTCATAAAATTTAGGCACATTTGAGACCTCCTTACATGACATATACCCTTTCACAACAAAATACCAGACCTATATTGCAAATTAGAATACCAGTATAATCATTTCTTGTGGTAGTCAATCAAGGTTTCATGATTACACAAAAGCTTGTACCGTGTCAATACCACTGCAGTTACATGTGAATATTCATATCACAAGATGACATCCTTGTCACTGAATATGTGGGTATATTTTCATCTAGAATCTGCTGACAAACCTGTAAATTATCACATTTTCATACCTTTGCATGTTTTCTTTTACAACTGGTCATGGATATATCAGTCAGATTCAATTGTAACCTTTCAAGAATGATCACACAAATTAACATATTATGTATATTAACAAATAACATATTTATTAAGCACAATTTGTCACACTCGGATGTTACCATTCAAAAATGGTTGCATACACATGAAAAATGGTCGTCACAGTTGGGTGTTACCATTCAAGAATGGTCACATTACTATCAAACATGGTCACATGATCACATTCAGGTGTAACCATTCAAGAATGGTAACATATACATGAAACATGGTCACACTGTCACACTTGGGTGTTACCATTCAAGAATGGTCACATACATCAAACAGTCCTACTCAGGTGTTACCATTCAAGAATGGTAACATATACATGAAACATGGTCACACTGTCACACTTGGGTGTTACCATTCAAGAATGGTCACATACATCAAACAGTCCTACTCAGGTGTTACCATTCAAGAATGGTCACATATACATGAAACATGGTCACACTGTCACATTTGGGTGTTACCATTCAAGAATGGTCACATACATCAAACAGTCCTACTCAGGTGTTACCATTCAAGAATGGTCACATATACATGAAACATGGTCACACTGTCACACTAAGGTGTTACCATTCAAGAATGGTCACATATAAACATGAAATATGCATTGGTGTTACATTACTATCACACTTGGTCGGATGATCACAATAAACAATAACCACTGCCACAAGGATGTGATCCGTCAAGAACACTCATCTCAGCATCAACCAAATTTTTTTAATAATTAAATCAATTCTCCAACTAATAACAAACTCTATTTATTTTGACAAACTCTAAATTTTAATAATTCTCTGTTAAAGATGGATTAGGCCAATATGAAAAATATCCTAGTTTCTCATCCATTCCTGCCCCAATTTTGCCAGCCCACTCAAAAAATATTATTCTCATTTTTTTGGCAAATTATGTCCAGTTTTGGTCAATTTCCTTTAAAATGACTGAATATTTATCAAAATGGATAAAAATAAAAAATTAAATTAACCTGCCTGCCCCATATTTTCCTGGAATTTGGATGAGAATCTAGGAATTATTTTGTTACGGCCTTAAGGTCTATAATTATGTGTTTGTTTTCAAAATCATTGACTTTCAATTATTGTTAGCATGTAAAGGAAGGAATAAAATCAACTACATTTTTCCACCTACTCCAACTAAGCAGTTGGTAAAACAATTGCTTTAGTTTCTTATATGTAAATTGAAAATAAAATAGAACACTGATGATTCTCTTGGAGTGTTGATAACAGCATCTGTAATTTAAAGTTATAAAATGCTATGCAGTTCAAAATTCCCTGAAAATATGGAGAATATCAATAATATTGTCCAATGCCTGTACATACAAATGTACATTAAGGAGGATTTCAACCTGCGTCAACCAGCTTTCATATGGCCATAGACAATACTCTGTGGAACCAGTCTTTCTTTTAATCACTTGATTTAATAATATTTTGCATTTCAAGGCTAAACAATGAGAAAAATATAAGTGTCTTGTTTCATGTCTGAAAAAAATAGGGTAGGCATGTACATAGTACAATAAAAATCATAATAACACCTTGATCGGTTTCAGATGCCAAATGGAAATTTAAAATTTCAGGTTTGTACAAATATCTAATATACCTGTACACTTCTTCCTAAATCTATCTATTGATAATTAATGACACATATTACTAATCAGAATTAAAAGCAAATTAATCCAATGTAATTTTCAAAGCCTTCAGTTAAATATCTCATGCCTTTATCCACACAGTAACTTACAAAAAGTTATGCATGTACGAGTTAATTTATATATACTCATGCATATATGTTGATGAACTCTGAAATTTTGTAAAATGAATATCATATCAATTAACAATACATATTTCTTTGTATAATTTAAAGAATACTGTGGTATCATTTTCTTCTTAGCGTATCAATTTCATGGTTTTTGTTGGTGACTTTGACCCACCAAAATTTGATACTCCACGAAAATGAAATTTAGATTAGTCTGTGTGCTGCTGACTTTAGAACCACAAATTTAAGAATCAACTAACTGATCCTTTTTATCAAATCACAAAAATTGGTTCCCATTAAAAATGAATCCACAGTAGTTTTAATGTATGCAACTTCCAACATGAATTCTTTTCAACATTGTTTAATTGTCACTTATTTGGTACAATTCATCAGTGCCATTGAAAAAAGTACAAATGTACTGAAAAAATTAATGCAATTAGCTGTACTTGCACTGTGGAATCTGAAACCATCTATAGTTCAGTTTTACATGTACAACTGTCTTGCCTGTTATGAATTATTAACCTTTTTAGCTCACCTGACCCGAAGGGTCATGTGAGCTATTGTCATCACTTGGCGTCCGTCGTCCGTCCGTCCGTCGTCCGTCGTCTGTCCGTCGTCCGTCGTCCGTCGTCCGTAAACTTTTTAAAACGTTAACTCCTCTGACACCATAAGTCCAATTGCAACCAAACTTGGTATGGTTGTTCATTAGCATTCGGTGCTTAGAACTGATGTGGGGATTTTTGATTCGTTGTAAAACATGGCCGCCATGGCTAAAAATAGAACATAGGGGTAAAATGCAGTTTTTTGCAAATAACTCAAAAACGGCTACAGATATCAAAATTCTGGCGTAGGGTAAAAGTGATCAGCACCTCAAGATCTACCTACCCTGAAATTTTGAAGAAAATCCAACAACCCATGTAGGAGTTATTGCCCTTTTTGTGGATTTTTTGCAAATTTTGCACCTGTTTAGCTCAATATCTTGAAAACTATACAAGATATTTGAGAAATTTAAATTGCATATTGTTAAGCGCATCAAGATCTACAAAATTTGTAACAGGGTCAACGTTGTAGGACCTTTCCTTTGAGTAGTTATTGCCCTTGGAACGTCAAAATTGAGCATTTTAACAGCATTTCCTTATATTGAAAATGTTAACTCCTCTGACACTTTAAGTCCAAATGGAACCAAACTTGGTATTATTGTTAATTAGCATTAGGTGTATAGATCTGTTGTGGGGCTTTTTGATTGGTTGTAAAACATGGCCGCTGTGGCTAAAAATAGAACATTAGGTTAAACTGCATTTTTTTGCAAATAACTCTAAAAGGGTGACAGATTTCAAAATTTTGATTGAAACAAAAGTGATCAGCACCTCAAGATCTACCAGCTCTGTAATTTTGAAGAAAATCCAACAACCCATGTAGGAGTTATTGCCCTTTTTGTGGATTTTTTGCAAATTTTGCACCTGTTAAGCTCAATATCTTGAAAACTATACAAGATATTTGAGAAATTTAAATTGCATATTGTTAAGCGCATCAAGATCTACAAAATTTGTAACAGGGTCAACGTTGTAGGACCTTTCCTTTGAGTAGTTATTGCCCTTGGAACGTCAAAATTGAGCATTTTAACTGCATTTCCTTATATTGAAAATGTTAACTCCTCTGACACTTTAAGTCCAAATGGAACCAAACTTGGTATTATTGTTTATTAGCATTAGGTGTATAGATCTGTCGTGGGGCTTTTTGATTGGTTGTAAAACATGGCCGCTGTGGCTAAAAATAGAACATTAGGTTAAACTGCATTTTTTTGCAAATAACTCTAAAAGGGTGACAGATTTTTAGATTTTAATTGAGAACAAAAGTGATCAGCACCTTAAGATCCACCATATTGTCAGATGACCCCCTTATTAATCTTATGACCCTTTCAACGTTAAATAAATTTTGCCTTATAACCTTTACTTCAGGCACATATGTCAGGTGAGCGATTCAGGCTCCTGGGAGCCTCTTGTTTAATCTCGCATACACGCGTAACTCATTCTTCACATTCTACACATGCTATACTTTGCTTTACTTTCCATAGGTGCTCAACAGTTTTCGTTTAAGGATCAGTCTCTTTAAATGTTATACAATGTATCTACATGATCTAGGAGTCACGTTTTTGAAGTCTTTTATAGCAAATACATCATTCCATTCAGGAGACTCATCTAACTAAGTTACAAAAAAGATCTAAGGTGATCAGGCGCAGCAGCTTTAAAAAGTTCTTGTAATCAAGCCAGTCTTATTATGTTGCAGTGGCAAATCCTGAAAGGGGAAAAATTACTCTTTCCTTAGATAATTTTGTAAATTTCATGCAGATTTCAAATTTTTCCACAAGATTGGCTTGGGACCCCCTTTTGTCTTTAGTACATTATTGGTGTAACCTCATCTTTTTTAAAACTTTCTGGATCCACCCCTGCCTTGGCAAGATCATTATGTAACTTACAGCATCCTGAATCTTGAAGCATCATAAAAAATGCTGTCATAGTTTATCGAAGAACCTATATGTACATGCTGCAGTCTCTTAATATTTGGCATGTAGATTTATCCTATAGTACTATTAAGTATAAAGCCATTTTAAACCTGTAACTAATTTGCTTCTAGGCAACTAAAATACTTATAATGAGGTGACATTATCACCTTCCATATTAAAAGACCACATGTATTTCTAGTAAATTTCAGAGGTCACCATCAGAATCTAGGGTGACTAAACAATTATATACATGAGAGGTCACATCCATCAAAACAAAATGACAGAAGCGCGCGAACCTGTCTTTCTAATTTTCGCTAAACAAGACCACCAAAAAAGCGGTGCATTGTCAACCAAAAAAATACTAGTAACTTGAATAATTCAGCAGACAAATTTCATTCCCTGCAGTCATTACATTTACTTTGTCCTCAGTAATCAAATTTGTTTTTATTATTTTCTCTCTAGCCAGCTTTGCATTCGAAATGAAAGTAGAAATTCCTTAAAGGGTGTGTTCTGCGAGGTCCGAAGCAATTTTCTTCCTTGTTCTGTTAGCAGGTGCGTTCCTTTTTCAAAATCATGCTAAAACTTGAGATTCTTGCTGTTATTGAACGATAATGAGTTGCTTTGATTAAAGTATGAGGCGGGCATCATATATATATAAGAAAGTTACTTTATCTGCTGGAGCTTACCAGGTTTAACCTGCATCATTTTAGTGCTTAATCAGTCTTGAGAGGATTTTTCCAATATCTTTTAATTTGTGTCCTTCAAATTAGGGAACTTGGTCAAACCCCCTTGGCTTCTGGTACTAGTATCAACAGAAGGTTTTCTTTTTGATGGGTATTTTATGTGACATGTTCAAAGTCTGGTATCTAAAAGTTTTGCTATTCTCAAACCTAAAATACTAGTACATTGCAGATTATTATAGATCTAATAAAGTGCAAGTTCTGATATATTTCATGTACCAGTACATTTTATATAGTGATCAATTTGTGAATTTATAAACAACATTTACAAAGGTAACATTCTACATTGTATATAAAGTTTACTGCACAATTGATTAGAAAAGTTAGGGACCAGCTGTCACTTCAAATGATTCATCAAACCTGTATGATCATATTGAAACAAGTATATCTAAGGATATCGATTTATAGAAGAGATGGAGAGAAAACCAGGTAGTATTTGTATTTTTTCAAGGCATTATTGTTTATTATGAATTTTTTGGCCACATTTGTAATTTCTTTTTTTTTTTTTAAATTTAGAATAAATTACTGGTATCTTTTATTTCCATATAAATTTTTTTAGCATTTGCATGTATCTTGAACTCAAGTCCTAGGTAAATTCACCTTAACTTTGCTTTTGAGCACACCTCACAAAAGTGAGGGGGCATATGTGATACCCCCGGCGTTGGCGTCGACATCCACAACTACTAACAGAAGACTGGTTCAGATCCATACATGCTTACTGACAAAGGCCACATCAATGAAATTGGTATGGTAGGTGCACCTAGTGATGCTTAGCATGATGCATGCTTCGGATGCTGGCTGTGACCTATATTTTCCATATTGATGACCACTTACAGAAGAATGGTTCAAGTCCATTCCTGCTTACTGACAAGTTCCACATCATTGATATTGGTATGGTAGGTGCACCTAGTAATGCTTAGCCTAATGCATGATTCGGATGCTGGCTGTGACCTATATTTTCCACATGGATGACCACGTACAGAAGAATGGTTAAAGGTTATACACACTTACTGACAAGTACCACATCATCTAAAGTGGTATGGTAAGGTGCACCTAGAGATGCTTAGCAAGATGCTTGCTTCAGATGCTGGCTGTGTCTTCTTTTTGCATGGATTGAGCACTTAGAATTTTGAAAAGTTAAAGTCCATTTCCACTTAATGACAATAATGCGTAAAGAGGTGAGCTCTGTAATCGAAAGATTACCTATGTTTATAGTAGTACCTTGAGTATCAAATAAGGAAAAGATGGTAGGGCATGCACAACATCTTATATTTCCATCATTTGACCTTGACTTGCAGTTTTCCAGTGAGTGCCTTTGACTTTAGATTTACCAATTTATAGTTCTTTGTATTAATGTTTTAAGTTTTGGAGTACCTCATAAGTCTTGTACGTGTTAATTAATGGAAAGTGGTTGGTTTGCAGGTCATGATGAAAATTTGATTTTGACTATGACAATCTTAGAGATTGATTTTCTGTGTGTTTCTATTGAAGGACCCTGCATCAAGAATGAAGCCTGGTAATTTAGGTTTCACTTTTTTGTCCACTAACAATTTTCTCAATTAAAATCTGACTTAACCAAAATGTTTTGTAAGTCCACTCGTATATTACTATGTGTTTTAAAACAAATTTTTTAACACATGTCTAAACCAAACAAATTCTTAAGTCCTAAAAGGGTTCACTGAAACACACTGTATTAAAAAACAAACAAACATAACAGTATGATAAAATCACCAAAAGCTAAAATAATCCCCCACTTATAAGAGAGGGAGCTATATTGCTATCACCTAGTCCCTTCATCCATCTGTCTGTCCCTCTGATACAATTTTTTGTAACAGATTTCTTGGCTTTTCCTGAAGAGATTGGTTTCAAATAGGGTCTATACAGTTTTAGCATGATGAGTTGTACAAAGCCTTTCCTATCCAGGTCAGACCATCATCTACTTCCTGTTTTCCAAACTGACTAACAATTTTTAGGGACAAAAATAGATATTTTTTTGTAACAGGGATTGATTTCAAAGTTGGTACATGGCTTTAGTATGAAAAGGTGTTATCGTGCCTCCTCTTTTCAGGTCAGGTAGTCATCTACTTCATGTTTTCTGAATAGTTGAGTGGGGGTATCCTTAGCTTGACTTAGTGCAACTCCTTAATTGTCCTCAGTGTTCACGCTTGGTTTTCCACAGCATCTATTATTGCTTGATGTCTGGTTCATTAGAAAAGATTGTTTCTTTTTATTATAGACAATACAGGAAGCAAATGTGTCTTATTTATCTATCATGACCATAATTGATGAGCTTTAGAATGAGAATAATGTTCTTATATATCTGATAAATGGCTGGAGGAATTGACACCTTTAATTCTCATGGCGAAACAAAAAGCCTATTAACTACGTAATGTATCATTGTACATTTCAAATGTCAATCCTTGTGCACATTTTTTTTTTTTTTTTTTTTTGATATATACATTCTTTATTTACAACTCCTGCACTACAAATCCCCTTTACGCCCAGGATAGCAGTAAAGGGTTTCCCTGATTTTTACACCCCTCACGCACAGGGATAGCGTAAAGGTAAAAAAGAAAAATAACTCCCTTAAACTTATCATAATAATGTCATCAATCAATTATCTATTCACAATAATAGCTACATGTATTTTGACCTAGATATGTACCGTTTTCACTTTTCCGACTTCTATACGCATCATTGATTGATTAAGCTTGTGTAAATTTAAAAGGTTTTGACGATGTGCACGTGCTGTCTTTATAAACTTGTGTGGCTAGTCCTTAAATATCAATTATATTACGCGTGGATTATTTAAGTTCCACAGAATGTAAGTTACAGTAAAATTAAGACACAAAAGTATTTCAATATAACCTGGATACATGTAACTATTATAATTATTAAATACAGCAAAATCGTACATATAAACTAATGATGGGAGTTTATAATCTGGATCAGCTACAATATGCTGTCCATACTTTGCTCAAACACACTATTCATTTCTAAGTAAAGGTTCTCGCCTATCCTACCCCTGTTAAGCTTGTTTACAAGATATATGTCATTTATTGCCATGTTCAATATCATAGATTTTGAGACGATCCTCTTTGGGTATTCTGCAATATTTCTATGTTTCCATATTGCCCATTTTACTATAGAAAGGACCGTTTCAACTAATAAATGTTTTACATCAAGCTTTTGAGTTCCCAAAATTATGATGTCTTCAGAATTTTGTACCATATCTGTTCCGATTCTAGTACATAATGAATTAATAATGGCAAAAATATCCCCCCATACTTCTTTTACCACTTTACAATGAACAAAAAGATGTAATAAACTTTCCTTTTCTGTACAGAAATGACAAATGCCGTTGGATAAATTAATTTTTTGTAACAATTCTTCTGTATAAATAATATTGTGCAATACTTTCCATTGTAATTGTTTGCATTTTCTGTGTGCAAAGTTGTTAGTCAATGCACTCCATATTTTATCCCACTGGATATTGCTTTGAAAGTAACTTTCCCACTTGTGTTCACAGTTTGGTGTCAAGGGATATCTGTAGAAGCTTTGTATTTGCTTCAGTTTGACATCCCTTGACTCCATAACTTTACCCTCTCGTATGAATTTTGTTTCGTTTAGTTCGAACGATCTCTTTTGTTGTTTTAGTTTTACATGATTACTTTTAAGAATATTAATATGATCGGCAGAAAAAGATGCCTTTATTTGACTATACTGAGATATCCAATTCCTTTTATCATCTAACATATTAAATACTACTAAAGGTGAAACAAAGGAATCGGTTTGTGTGTTCCATATATCCCTAACCTTTTTTATCCCGCTTTTAGAAAAACTATCAAAAAATAAAGCATGACGTCTAAATTTGAAAAGAGAGTTACCAAAGAGATTCTCCTCGAGAAGTTCCTCTCTTGAATTAATGTTACATTTGGCTTGTTTTTGAAAATCTATCCAGGAACTCAAGAGATTTAGATAGTATTTGGACATCTTAGGCTGGCCTAGACCAATAATATCCGAGCACTTACATATAAAAAAATCTGAATCAAATTTAGAATCGAGCGAGGTAAGCCAGAATTTGCCTATAGCGTTCCAGTTATCTAGATCGCTATTTACCATGGTGTATAAACTCTTGACTTGCTTAGACTTAATGAAATCTCTAAGATTTACCATACCCATTCCACCCTTTTCCTTCGGAAGACAACACACAGCTCTAGATACTCGATCTGGTTTTCCGTCCCATATAAAAGACCACATAATATTATTTATCTCTTTTTCATATTTAACTGGAATACCTCTCATCTCGATTTCGTAGCCAATATTAGATAATACAAGTGATTTGATAATCAATACTTTTCCAGCAAATGTTAAATCTCTTGATTTCCAGACCTCAATACAACTTTTTATTTTATTTACTTTATCTAACCAGATACGATCTATATTAACACCGTAACCGTGTTGGACTCCAAGCGCTTTAACTGGCTGCTTGGTCCATTTAATTCGATTATATACAGGTTTTTTATTTTTCCATTTCCCTAAATACATACCAACCGTTTTATTCATATTCATACGAGCACCGCTAGCTTTTTCGTATGTTTCTAAAACTTTGAAAGTTTCTTCTATCGATCGCTCGTTTTTATTAAAAAGCTGTGTATCGTCGGCAAACATATTTAATTTAGCCTCTAAATTATGGTTGGTTCTAGAAGGGAGACTAATCCCTTTAATATTTGGATTGTAGCGAATTGTTGCAGCAAATGGTTCTGCTTGTAAAATATATAACATCGGCGCGATTGGGCATCCCTGGCGAATAGAACGGGATATCCCTATATACTTGGATATAAAACCATTAGTTTGTATACACGTCTTCGCGTTTTTAAAAAGCATAAATACCCACCCTCTAAACTTGTCACCGAAGCCGAATTTTTTCATACATAGATCAATCCATCCCCATTCTACTCTGTCAAATGCCTTTTGCTGATCGAGAAAAATAATTGACCCTTCTTGGTCTTCCATATCAGTATAGTCAATTATATCTTGTAATAGTCTATTTCCCTGGAAAATATCGCGGCCCTTAACAAACCCCTTTTGATCGGTGCTAATGATATTTGGTAATACAAGTTTTAGTCTCTCTGCTAATAATTTTGAAATAATCTTATAATCAGTATTTAGCAGAGTGATAGGACGCCAGTTTTTAATATCTTCCCTTTCCCCAGACTTAAACATGAGAGTAATAACACCTCTATACTGCGAATCGCATAATATGTTTTTATTCATAATATCGTTCACAACAGCTGTGAAGTCCTCGCCGATTAGATACCAATACATTTGATAAAATTCACTAACAATCCCATCCTCCCCTGGTGATTTTTCTGGTTTAAGTTTACGTACTGCGTTTAGGATTTCGTCCAAGGTAATTTCTTTTTCACAGTCGCGCTTTTCGTTTTCCCCTAAATTTTTGTCAACATTCCGAAGTAATGATTCTGCCGCCTCGTTCTGCCAACCCTCTGATGTGAAGAGCAAGTTATAAAAGGTCAACTGTGCGTCAAGGATTGCATCAATGCCTTCCTTGTACTCCCCGTTCACAGTTTTGACTCTCGTCCATAATTTTTCACTTCCCCTTATCTTTTCTAAATTGAAAAAATATTTCGAAGATTTTTCCCCTTTTTCATACCAATTTACCTTGGATCGTATCCTCGCGGCTTCCGATTTCTTATCATAATATTCTCGTATTCTATTCTTAAGAAATGCTGCCCTATCCCCATGGTTGAGATCGCTCTCATCCATATTTTCTAATTCAGCTTCCCATAGTTTAATATCTTTATCTGATATATTTAGTTTCTTTGAAATCTCAATAGTGAGACTTTTTATCTTTATCTTCGTGGCCTCCCACCATTCTGATAAGTTATCATAGTCGCGTTTTTTCGACCGCCATGAGTGCCAGAAGCTCTCAAATGTATTCTTGAAAGAATCCGATTGAATCACCGAGACGTTCATCTTCCAAATACCCGGTCCCCGTTTCGGTTCTAATAGATCTAACTGTGCGCATACACCATCATGGTCACTGTAAGGGAAGTGAACCAATTTGGTTTTATTTATCATAAACTGCATATCACTACTAACAAAAATGTAGTCAATGCGCGATTTAGAATTGCCTCTACTAAATGTGTACTGTTTATCTTTGGGATACCGTACTCGCCATACATCATTAAGATTATGTTCCGTTATAATCTTTTTAAGTTCCGATGTGCCAATATCGTCGTTTCTAGGCACATATTTACGGTCTAGTTCTTTATTTAAAGTACAATTAAAATCTCCGAGGACAATATTCTTTGCCCCAGTCTCGATCCGAATTTTATCAGTGAAAAACCGTTTACGATCACCTGCTATATTTGGTGCGTAAATATTAAGCACATTGAAACACAGTTCATCTGAAGTTTTAATCTGACATGAAATTACTCTCCCCTCGTTATCACCCCTTACGTTAACTATGTCATAATTAAGGTTCTCAGAAAACAAAATTCCCACCCCCTTTGATTTACTAGTGCCATGAGACCATAAACTTTCACCCTCCCAATCTTTTGCCCACTTTTTTTCAACTTCTTTTGAACTATGTGTCTCTTGCAAACATATTATATCATACTTTTTCTTTCTACACCAATTGAAAATTGCCTGCCGTTTTTGTCTCGCCTGCGACGAATAGTCGCGGAAGGCGAGACATAGGTATTACTTTCCGGCGACGGCGGCGGCGACGGCGGCGGCGGCGACGGCGGCGGCGTAAACTTTTTTGTAAGACTTTTATGGACGATGAATTGCTTGAAAAGTATAATAGCTAGGCATCTGATATTTGGTATACAGACAGTTGAGGGTATGGTCTACGCAACTGTCGCCATGCCGTTTGACCCTGACCCCATTTTCACGCTCCAGTGATTCTGTGAACTTAGGTTTTTTTTCAGGCCATAAACATTTTTGTAAGACTTTTGTGGACGATCAATTGCTTGAAAAGTATAATAGCTAGGCATCTGATATTTGGTATACAGACAGTTGAGGGTATGGTCTACGCAACTGTCGCCATGCCGTTTGACCCTGACCCCATTTTCACGCTCCAGTGATTCTGTGAACTTAGGTTTTTTTTCAGGCCATAAACATTTTTGTAAGACTTTTGTGGACGATCAATTGCTTGAAAAGTATAATAGCTAGGCATCTGATATTTGGTATACAGACAGTTGAGGGTATGGTCTACGCAACTGTTGCCATGCCATGTGACCCTGACCCCATTTTTACGCTCCAGTGATTCTGTGAACTAAAGTCTTTTTTACAGGCCATAAACATTTTTGTAAGACTTTTGTGGACAATGAATTGCTTGAAAAGTATATTGGTTAGGCATCTGATATTTTAAATACAGACAGTTGGGAAAATCTTTACGCAGCTATAACAATGACATGTGACCTTGACCCTTCAATGACTGTGAACTTAGTTTTTTTTTTACATGCTGTAAACTTTGATTGTAGGATTATTATGGAAAATGAATTTCTTAAAAAATTGTAATAACTAGGCATCTGATAATTTGGATATTGATGGATTAGATTAAAGTGTTTGGGTTTATCACCATGTCATCTGGCCTTGACCTCATTTTTGTCTTACCTTCGACGAAACTCAACACATAGGTATTACTTTCCAGAGAAAAGTCCTTACAGCTTAAGGACCAGGTGAGCGATTCAGGCTCCTGGGAGCCTCTTGTTATAATAATTCAGTTATTATGGTTTTATTAATGTTGAATTTATTTTAAAATTTGATTTAAAAATGAGAGGAAGCCGTAAGGACTTCCATCACTATCCATCTTTATAACAGTCCCAGGCAGGCTTTGTGGCCCCAGTTTGTTGCATATTCTTCAGATCAATTAGTACATTGATGAAGTGTTAAAATCATAAATCTATTATAAGTACATGTTTAATTATTATTTATATATGTTAAATGGTTTTTTAAAAAGGTCAATTTAAATATGTTTTATTCTTTTGTAGTTTTTTTTTTCCTTACTTGGTAAATCAGGGAAATGACTTTGGGATTTGCTTAGAAGACACTTTAAGTGCATATAAATTATTTGGTTTAACAGCTTTAAGTTATAAATGTTGTTAAATGAAAGATCAAATCTATGAATTTAATGGCAAATATTGCAGTGTAAAGCATGAAAAATTAGTTCGATCTTGTGTTTCCATGCTAAGAAAAGCCCCCTTCTTAAAAAAAAATAAAAAATGATGGGATTTGTCTTTTATTTGTACCCGTTGTGCCTGAGTAGTTTTTGTCTCGCCTGCGAAGCAGAGCGGGACATAGGTGTTACTTTAGCGGCGGCGGCGACGACGGCGGCGACGGCGGCGTTAACTTTTTGGAAAAGTTTAATGAGCACCTCCATATCTCAAGAACTGTAGGTCCTAGGTTGATGAAACTTGGTATGCATATGCCCCAGTAGTAGCTTAGCACAGTTGCATCCCCATCTTTTGACCTTGACCTTGATTTTCTGGTTGAGTGACTTTGACAATTTTCAATACATATAATAGCAATGGAAAAGGTTTGTGAGCACCTCCATATCTCAAGAACTATAGGTCCTAGGTTGATGAAACTTGGTATGCATATGCCCCAGTAGTAGCTTAGCCCAGTTGCATCCCCATCTTTTGACCTTGACCTTGATTTTCCGGTTGAGTGACTTTGACAATATTCAATACATATAATAGCAATGGAAAAGTTTTGAGAGCACCTCCATATCTCAAGAACTATAGGTCCTAGGTTGATGAAACTTGGTATGCATATGCCCAAGTAGTAGCTTAGCCCAGTTGCATCCCCATCTTTTGACCTTGACCTTGATTTTCCGGTTGAGTGACTTTGGTTATTTTTATTGCATATATTTGCAATGTTTAAGTTCTATAAACATCTTTTGATCTCAGAAACTGAAAATCCATGTAAATTCAAAATATAGTGGAAGTAAGAAAGAATAATTGTTTCTGATGGTGCCGGCAGGCGAGACATACTTTAGTGTTAACTCTTGTTTATTATCTGCCATTCCGTTAACATTTAAAGTGACTATGGAAATCATAATAAAATCAATAAACACATAATAGTATCAATAAATTTCACCTTGACATTTAAACAGCAATTACTAATAACCACTGAGGCGGTTAAAAAAATGTGCCGCCGTACAATAGTATTAATAGGTTTCACCTTGACATTTATACAATAATAATAAACAACTGAAGCATACCGCTTTCTAATAATAGATCTGGGAAATTCCATTTTAGTGTATTGACAATTTATCTAAAGACTTTTTTACTTTGTTGTTTATCAGCTGACCCAGGGGTTGTTGATCCTGAGCTACGAAGTCTCTTCCTGAATTGTGGCGTATGATAAACAGCATCGGGTTTTGTTGTCAAGAAGTCATAAAAAATGTCTCGAATAGTTTCAGCTCCAACACTTCTGACATGAACTCCAGTTGGATCCTTTTGATCATACAAGGGCTTGTTTGGGACATTGTTAGGTGTAAATTCTGTCCATATGTCAATGTACTTCAACTGAGAATTCTTAGCACATAATTTTCTAAGGAAGTTATTGACAAACTGTGCATTTTTATTTAACTCTTGCACATATGCACCCTTCCCTCTTCTGGGTAATATACTACAAATACCTATTCTGGCTGACTTGTACTTTGTCTTCACTTTGTCTATGCAACTTGACGCGTTAATGATCACCTGTTCCACGTCGTTTCTGTAAGTACTGATGTCATTTGTACCAAGTTGCACAATAACATGGTTTACTTGATCTGACTCTATCTCATTGTCTGATTTATCTAACAAAATATCAACTGATTCTAGTGTTGTTCCAGAGAGTGCTAGAATGTGAGCATTTTCACTGAAACCTTCGAAGTCTATTCTTCTGATGTTTGAAGCACCTAATATTACTGTTTTCTCTTTGATAGGCAACCTTTCTGATATACTTTCAGACTCAGCTTCAATTGTTTTATTAAGTTCTGTGTTGGTCAAGTCATCTGGGAGTTTTGCCTCTTTGGGTACATTTTGATGTTGCTTTTCAACATGAGTGTTCAGTTCTCGTCCTTCTCGGATTTCGTGCACGTAATCGCCATATATTTCGTGATCTGGTACCTCGCAGAGCCGTTGGGGGTGACCCTCCCTACCGCATCGAAAACACACTATATCATCGTGGGGGCATTCCCGGATAGAATGCGACGGGCTATTACACCGATAGCAGTTCCGTTTTGGGGGGCTCTTGTTCGGTTTTTCGTCGCACTTAAACGAGGGGTGGTCTGTTTTTGAGCAATATCTGCATTCAGTTCGGTTATTATCGGCAAATATTCGTACATCGAACCTTCCGAATTTCGTTATGTTTGGGATGATCGGAATACAGTTTGTTAGTTGGACGTAACGAGTACCTGTTTCAACGTTCGTGTCCTTGATCATTCCCCTTCTAAGAGACCCCTGAACTACTTCTCCGTACTGTGACATATAACCACACATTGCTATATCGCTCATTTCACACGGAGCGTCTTTAATCGTTACATTTGTTACTTGTTTTTCTACATCAACCATTTTAATTGTGCACATTTTAACATATGCTGAATCAGCACCTCCATAACATTTTATCTTTTACTCCCAGAACAGTACTTTGAAACTAAAGAGCTTATTCCAACTTTATATGACTAATTCTTATGGGAAATGAGCTCAATTTTGTTTGTCTGACATTTTCAAAGAAAATCCAATTGGGAGATAATTTGAAAATGTTATAATGTGGACTGACTTATATAGTTTTGGTCTTTCCATGTCGTACACCTATAAGACAGTTGTATAAAAGCCTCCTGGCTATTAAAATCTTGATTCCACTTTTTTGTTGGGTTTCTTGGACTCAGTTCTGATTATAATGCTGTTGTGAACTTCTAGCTTAGGCTGTTATATTCTGATTATGTTGAAATTTTTCATACCAGTATTTATTCCAATTAAAAAGATAAAACTCAGTCATTGCTCACTTAAACTAGTTCTTTTCCTGTAGGGTATTTTTTCTGTGTTGTGTAAATGCAGAATAGTTTGATGGTGATATATGTGCTGACAGTTTATTCAATATAACTTAAGGATTGGAAATTATTATTGATGGCCATATCACGCTAGGCACAACCATAAATGAAAATAATAGTGCATGATTAAATCACATTCTTTGCCATAGAGAGAATAATTTGGACATTCAATAGTATTAAACATTGGAACTTGATACTGTTTACTTTCTTACAATAGAAGGTCAAATGACGCTTTTTATTGAAGTAAATTTTTCTTTGGTTCACTCAGTGAAGACTAAGCACTGATAAAGAGATTTAAAAAATGATTTAAAATGATGCTCTGGTTCCTTAACTTTATAAAGGAGGTCATATTTGTTTACATGGAGAACAATTTATCAACACTATTTGGATTTAAGTAAATATATGATCTGCATTGCAAGGAGAATGAGCATTACTAAGGCATTAAATCTAGTGGATAAGTGTGGGAGATATTTCAAATTAAAGACTTTGCAAAGTTAGTATCTAATGTTATTCAATTTTTCCGGTCATTTATAATGTACATGCTTAAAAATTCTTTAACATGAAGAATTATACTTTTATTTAAACATGCAGTATTATACTTTTATTAAAACATAAGTATTATACTTTTATTAAATTTAAACATGTAGTATTATACTTTCATTTGAACATGCAGTATTATACTTTTATCAAAACATGCGGTATTATACATTTATAAAAACATGCAGTGTCATACTTTTATTTTAACATGCAGTATTTAATGCTTTTCTTTAAACATGCAGTATTATACTTTTATTTAAACATGCAGTACACAAATGAATTATACTTTTATTTAAACATCGAGTATACTTTTATTAAACATTGTTAGCTGCAATTTTGAGAGAAACAGATCATATATATTCTAGGTTATAAAATTTTCGGCAAAAAACTCCTGAAGACTAGTCGACTGGTAGCCTCAACCCAAGTCCTGACCAATAGTGCCATACCCACCAATGATTGTGATGTGGTCATTACATTCCCTCCTGATCCTGATACATCAGTGCTCATGTGGCTTTTGGACAAGTTACGAGAGAGAACGCCTCACATCATTGTACATGTCCGACATCACAGCAGTACCAAGGGTCCTGTTCTCCATTTGACTGCTTCCCATTTAAGGTAAAAGTTTTTACTCAGTAAAAAACTTGTGAAATTCTTAATTTAAATATTTTTATGAAAATTAATTAAAACTTGTTTTCATACATTTTTGTACATGCTTCATTATTATGCTCTTGTCATAAATCTATGACATATTCAACATACAATTGTTTACCATGCAGCTATGTTGTAGTTGCAATCAACCAATTACTGAATACAAGACAATAGTCAATATTTATATGCATTGACACAATTGTGCTAAATGGTTATAGCACAAAATTATCAAGTAAACATTAGACAACATTAACTTGGTAAATGAAAACATTGATAATGAACAACATAGATGATAAAGAGATGTAGAATAAGTGTACACAACACCACAGTGTATAACCGGACAGTAAGCGATCACGGAAGTTGATCACTGTCCGGTGGTAAAATCCTAGTTGATTTTGAAAAATGGTATGATTTCCCCATGAATTTAAGCTTTTATTCCACTGAGACGAATTTTTACGAAAAAATGAAGCGTACAATTTGTTAACATTCTTAATTATCACTATTCAAATTATCAATATATCTGGTGGATGATTTAAATTTTCTAAAAAAGGGATTTAATCATTGGTATTTTTGACAATGGAAACTCATTTCGGCGAAAGAAACAACAATTTATTAGTGAACTACTTACATTGAAATAGGGTATTGCATCTCCAATGAAAGCTGTTTAAATAAAAAATCATTTGGTGTCAATATTATTTGATAAAATGGTTTTGAATGTTAACAATAATCAGATTTGTAAGAGCACTACTCACTCCATCTCTGTCCGACTAGTTGCCACTGTACACAATCATTAATTGTTCGAAAGCTATATCTATCTGTCCGATTAATTGTTGGGTTCAAAGTAGCAGTATCAAGACAAAAATTCTCACAAACAATTATTCACACGATTCAGCTAGGGCAAAATGATATGAAAAAAAAACTGGAACAAAGATAAAAGGTAATAGCTTACCCAAACAAAGAATTGCAACAATATGTCATTACAACATAGGTATATTTAGGATTCAGATTTATTTTTGTAATTCCTCGTTGGAAAATAATCCGTACATTTTGTCAAGCTAGTTGTCGAAAAAAACATTTGACCATGCATCTTTTTAAAGCTTTCAAATTGAATGAACATTTTGGTACATACCAATTAGATTTAAGATTTGGGAAGTTGGCCTTTCTCTTAAAATCTAGCAAGCTTTTCAAACTTTGCAATTGAAGATATGTATCTATAGTTGATATGCTGTTCTTGGGTTACATATATATATATACATGTTTATGCCTCATTTTTTGCCTTTAAATCTCTGATAAACCTTTTTACATGAAACAATCCAATTTAATCATAATCAAAAAATACAAAGCTTTTAATTATCATGCAGTTTAATGGAGAATATAGCATTTGAAAATAAACATGTTAAATCGGGAAAAGCAGATATTTTAAAGCAGGTCCCAAAACCTGCAAAACCTATTAAAAACTCATATTTGTCGTTTGATGTTATTATATAACGACATTTTAAAGAAGTGTCATGTGAAAGATTCTTTGAAAAATGGTTTGCTTGAATTGCCTGCTTCTTTTATTGCTCTCCGAAACTTGAATTCAGGACCGGGAAAAATCACACAATACTTTGTACCCATATTTTTTAAATCTTTCTTAATTTTCAATTTTTTCATGATGCAAAATTGTTTTAATATCAAAAGGTTCTTGTGTACAAAAGATCAGACTATTTCAATAAAAGATAAAACGAGGGTGTCATTTTAAAATATGGTGGTGCTTAACTTTTGGCAGACTGTTTACTTTCGTCAATTGTAATGTTCAACCAAAACAAAGTCATTGAAATATGGAATGAAAAGTTTGAAGAATATTTAGGAACTTTGTTTGACAGGCCTTCCAAGCAGTTGTTTACCCGTGGGAAGACGGAGAAAATAACTATCTGCAGATGGGGGAGGCTGATTTAGCAAGATTTCGGCAATATGTTTTAGCCAAGAATGTTTTACATTTAACTGTCTACATGTATTGTCGTCTTCCTCAAACTTTATATTTTTTTTTAAATCATCGACACGAAGTATGACACTTTTTCGTGGACCCTTTTATACCGGTGAAATCAAACCCCAAAAAAGTTGAGGATAAAAACAAACAAATTCTACAAATTTCAAACATCACATTTCCCTATTCTATGTATTGATTCCATCTTTTTGTTTTTATTTGAGCTCCTCTATTTTACTGTATGAATCTGGGTATTGTCAATTATAATTGAGAAATACCTTTATGGTCTGAATACTGGTTTTTAGACCATGGGTATACTTGTACGGTCAGACCGTATAGGTACATGTCCTACGCGTACGGTGTGAAACATGTATATGTCATGGCTAAAATCCAAGAGGAATTCAGATTTAGTCTACAACATGGGCATAGCAATACAATTTCCTCTAAGTCTTTTAGTTCTTGAGATATGTAGGCATCCAACTAAAACCTAGCATACATAGCCTAAGCATGAAATTCACGTGAATTCAAAGACAAAGTCAAATGGTGTAGGAATTCGCTTTTAACGAAATTTTTAGATATCAAATTATAGAACGCGGTCAGTTTTGATGGTGTTGGAATAGAGTTGGAACATATTTAAAATATGCCAAGTCGATATTCTCAGAGCTTATATTATTGTTGGAATTTGGCTTCCCTGTTCGAACGTTTTAATTTTGAGTACTTTCCTTTCAATGCTTATGGTTTGTCCATTGGCGGATCCAGGGGGGGGGGGTCCGAGGGTCGGAACCCCCCTTTCCTCCGAAATTTTTGAATTTTTGTGTAGATTTTCAGCAAAATTGGTCTGGAACCCCCCCTTTGGCCCACAGAACCCAGTATGTGGAACCAACCCTTTCGAAAATTCTGGATCCGCTCCTGTTGTCTATCTTTCAATTTGTTTATTTTAACGTTGTTGGTAATCGGTTAGTCATTAAAATATGCATATAGCGTTGCCAAATTTCCGGTTTTTATGTCACTCAGCTTTTATGATTGTATTTTTGTCAGTTTAGAACACATCAAATCTATACTGTTTCATGCCTTTAAAGTTTAAATTGTCTAAACCCTTAGGTTCTTCCTAGCCCAAACTTAATTTGATCTTAGTCATGAGTCTTGAAAAGTGGAGTTTCAAAGACTCAATCCTGAGTTCAACTCCTTACTGGAAGAGGAAGAAGAAGAAGAATAGACGAAACGCGCGTCATACGTGTTGTTTGGAACTTTGTTGTATATTTTTATTATGGACTTTGTGAATACAACCAATTTATCGGCAATGGCTAACGCATATTAAAGCAGACCAAGATAAGCGATTTTTAATGAACAAAACAGGTAATTAATAGCTGTCACCAGATTTCAAGCATTAAGCATAGCCAGCATTACCCCGCTTATGAGGGACTTATACTGATTAATCATGAATTCGAGGCTGTAAAAGAAACCTGTCATGATAACCTAGCTGTCACCACAGTCGCTAAGGCTAACCACATTTTTAAAAAACAACTCAAATCATTGTTAAGCTTTTTATTAATATAAGACATAGATTTACCAAGAGATGACCGCTCCATGATGTCCATAATCTTGAACAAAATGGTTTTCACATCTTAACAGACTTTTTTGTGTTGAGCATGTTGTCCGTATCATACAAGTAAGTGACAATTCATCGACTCACAAATATCTAGCACACTGGCTGTCGATGCCATAAGAAGATTTCAGTTTCAC
The DNA here is from genome assembly GCA_963971305.1 of Arcuatula senhousia. Lineage (NCBI taxonomy): Eukaryota > Metazoa > Mollusca > Bivalvia > Mytilida > Mytilidae > Arcuatula > Arcuatula senhousia. The sequence continues at coordinate 50,125,654 of OZ020305.1, forward strand.
AAAAATCAATGGAAAGCTTCTAATGAACAATTTTGACAGTAACATTGATTAGTCATGCATACACAAGTGAACATACTTAGGTACTCATAGCTGTTAATCGCACTTCTTTTTATGAGCTTGTTGAATGGATTTCCATTTTGTTATAAGATGAACACTGCCGCAATTATGTTTTCGAATCCAACAATAGAGACTATTTTGAGTTCTCATATTTATTCTGTAAAGTAAATAAATGAACCAAAATAGACAATGACATCAATTATCATAAAAATATGAAAACATATATTCATAAGCTTGCTTATAAGCAAATTGTAGAATAATACAATAAACTAAGATATAAAGAAAGGAGGAGCAATGTGAAATAATAACTTTTTTTTTCGAGCTCTGAGGATTCAAAGCAGACAATTAATCGGACACTCACAGAAAATAAATGACCAATTAATCGGACAGTAAACGATTATGCCATAATTACAAAACTTAATGTTTTAACAAAATTGTGTATTTCATCTCCATCTATCCTTTTCAACGTAGAAAGTCATATAATCGCCCTTTTTGATAATAAAAAAAAGGCTAATAAAATCATTGCAGTTTGCGAGTAAATTACAAATATGTGCTAAGAGGTGAAGGAAAAAATGTTCACCCATCGATGATCAATCTAAAATTATAATAGTTTAAATTGTCCTGAATACAAAAAGAAGCGTTAAAAAGTTGTGTAAATGAGCAAGCTATAAATACAACTCACGTTTGTTCCTATTCGATATCATAGTACGTTCATGCAGCCTTAAAACCACAAAAATCTTGCGAAAAAGATAACATGCAACTAGGATTTTACCATCGGACAGTGATCAACTTCCGTGATCGCTTACTGTCCGGTTATACACTGTGAACACAATAAGCATAAAGAAACGGCAATTTAAAAAATCACAATGGAAAACAGGTAGAAGTTTTCAACATGTTAGTTATATTAGAAACAAATGGCCATAACCATGATATAACATAAAGGTAAAGTACAGATCTTCATCACATATAAAGCCTTGAGCCAAGCTGTTTTATATTCTGTGATAGTCTGACTCTTTAATATATCAGATTTAAACTTGATCTGTAGGCAAGCCCTTGTAATTGATGGACAATTTATTCATAAGGGATTAGACTGTATTGATCTTAACGTGTAACAATCTATCTTAGAACTGTTGACACATGGAAATTGCTTTTGTAGCGCTGCTTGTGAATTTTACAGCCATTCAATCAAAATTTAAAGTTTTTTGCACTTTTGAGCATTTCTGGAGTCTGAGATTGTACATTTTTTCTTTAAGTCATAAGAAAGTGTTCTAAACTTATAACAGTCAATATTTCATCAAGAACTGTAAATGAAGTGATATGTGACATAAAAAATTCTTAGATTATAAATGCATGTACATGTAAACATGAACAACTATTATGCCCCCCCCCCCACCCCCAAAAAAAATTAAACCAAAAAACAAACAAACAAACAAACTTAGCAAAATCAGATATTTATATATTTATTCAGTTTTATTATAAACCCGAGTCTGATTCGTTAACATTAACATTTAGACATAACTCAATCACTCACACATATTTGGACATTTTAATAGAGACATTGCAAATTTATAACTGTTATATAGAAATAAAAGATTGTCCCAGACCTGCCATTAATAATCATTTCACAGCCTATATGGTAAATCAATAGTTATATAATGGATCAAATGTTGTAGGAGTCTTATTTAGCTAGCAATTGTGTCATGATAATTCCTGTTTTCAACACAATGCAATTATTAAAAAATAATTACATTTACCGTGCATGTAATTAAAATGCAGTATTTCTATTAGTTAATTAACACCTTGAATCGTCTTTCATACCTCGATGAAATGTCACTTGAATCACATGGCCAAACCCGGGTCATGACCTTACTATACGCACAACTAAAATTTGTTCTTATTAACTAAAGGTAAATTCTCACACCTTGAATTCGCATTTGAATATTAATGCGCAAATGAACAATACACGAACATACACCAAAACAAAACAAAATCTGAAACAAATTGAAAAACATTAAAATGTTATTATAACTTAGAATTGAATGTTTGTATTTTTATGTTTCATAGGGTTTACAAAATTTTGAAATTTAAACAGATAATTTAAAGCTTTCATAAATATACCCATTCATCAAATACCATTCCTTAACCACTTGTTATATAAAAGTATGTGTCAGGTATTCATCTTATTGTAAAGACAATTTGTTAATGATGACAAATGACTGTTCTTAACTTGGTACCATTAACTTAAGGTTATGGTATTGTTATTTCTACCTACTGGTAAGGCTTAGGCTCCATATGGAAAATATTTTACGTTTGGGTATACATACACATGAACATACATGTAATATTAACACAATGCAAATGATTGTCTCCAAAACAGTGTAATGTAAAAGGTGTCAGAATAACCTTTCTTCATAAATCAAATTTCTTTTTCTAGCCTGTTAAAGTTTGCTGAAGATTTGGCCATTAGGAAGCCACTTAAAGAGGAATATGGAGGAGGGATGAAGGAGTTCACATATGAGGACCAGGAATGTTTCTCTGGGGTGGAGGACGAGGAATTTTTCACCAGTCAAGAGAGGCAGTGTATCTTACACTACATGCTAAACAACCTGAGAGCTTATAAAGGGGAGACTTTAGGGAAGATTACATTTTTAGAAGGACAGTCTATCAGTAAGAATATAAATGTGTTCAAATATTTAGGCTTCCAGTTAAAGTTGTAGAATATTATAGGTGTCTGGTCTACTTTTTGTCAGTTTGTCTCAGTTTAGGTTTATATTTGCATTTTTAATCTGATTTCTCATAAATGTACATTAAAATGCAATACATATAAAAATAATGAGAACTTTTTATTATTTTATTAACAATGTACATAAAAAAGCTAAACATATAAAAATAATGTCTTGATGAGAAAAAAATATTATTTGATATCAATATTCATGTTTGTCAGCTGTTTAAACCATGAAATAATGAAAAATCATTTTCTGAGCTGTTAGTTTTGTGTTGAAACGAAAGAATATAGTTGTCAATAAATATTTCTCTTAGATTAATTCTTGAAAATTTAGTCCAGTATAAAAACTAATAAGTAATATGGTGACCGTGATCAATCATTTCTATTTAGACATACTTTCAATTTCTTATTATTTACAATTCACCTTCATTGAAATCTTTTCCTTTTCAGTTCCACTATTAGAAACAAGGCACATCATATCACAAGTGTTTCCACTACACAGTACAGAAGACTTGGTTGATCTCAGGGAAAGATGGATCAAGAAATTCTTTACCAGGCAACCTCTTGGTGAGATATAATAAGGGACTCACTTTATAGGTGCTGGTATCCTACAGTTTTCACTTTGTCCATCTGTCTGTCTGCAAATCACACTTGACTCAAAAACTATTTGTTTAGTGTATAGCATTTGAAGATATGCATATAACTACATAACTTTCATAACACTTTTCTTAATGCAACTACATATCACAGTGACTTGAAACTTGGTAAATGGCTTTAGTATGAGGTCCTTTATTGCAAGTATTGAAATTAAGTCTTTCAGATATCTACTTCCTGTCACCTACTTAACCAATTTTCAACATTACTGGTCAATTGTTGAAAATTTTCTTTAACGTTTTTCTCAGCAACTACATATCACGGTGACTTGAAATTTGGTATATGATTTTAGTATGAGGTCCTTTATTGCTAATGCTGAAAATAGATCTGTCAGATGTCTTCTTCCTTTTTACTGACTTGGTCAATTTCGAAGATATCTGTTCAATTGTTGAAAATTTTCATAACAGTTTTCTCTGCCACTATTCATCAAAGGGACTTGATATTTAGTAAATAAATTCAGTATGAGGTCTTTGACTGTGGGTTTCGAAATTAGGTCTGTCAGATATCAACTTCCTGGTTACTGACATAGTTAACTTTTTGGGTAGTGGGGGTATACTGAGTGAGCAGTAGCTCACAGGCATCAGTTGTCGTCGTCGTCGTCGTCTGTTAACAATTTTTCAAACGTTAACTTGTCCGACACCATAAGTCCAATTACAACCAAAAATCCAATATCCCATGTAGGAGTTATTGCCCTTTTCCCAAATTTTTTGCAAAATTTGCACATGTTAAGCTCAATATCTTGAAAACTGTTAAAGTTATTGAAGAAATTTAAATTATATATTGTTCAGCACAAAATCTACAAAAATGTAACAGGGTCAATGCTGTCAGACCGTTCTTTTTAGTAGTAATTTCCCTTAGAATGTCAAAATTGACCATTTTTACAGCATTTCATCATTACAATAAAATCGTGAACTTGTCTAACACTATATATCCAATTACATTCAAACTTGGTCCAGTTGTTTATTAGCATGAGTGCTACAAAACTATCGTTTGGATTTTTAATTCTTAAAAAAACATGGCTGCCATGGCTAAAAATAGAACATATGGGTAGTGTTGCAAAACATTTATAGTATATATTATGCAGCATTCGGTTAAACCTTTTACTGTATGACTCTTTCAATGTCAATAGGCTTATAAGCTCCTGGGAGCCTCTTGTTTTATTGAGATATAAAAAAGGAAGAATATTTCTATGATAACCAAACTTATATACTCTATCCTGGAGATAATATTTATGAAAACTTTGTAAAAACCATTGCTATGTACTTCCAATTATATTCTGTAGATAAGATTTGTGATTACTTTGGAGTTAAGATAGCTATGTATTTCCAATTATATTCTGTAGATATTATTTATGACAACTTTGTAAAAACTATTGCTATGTATTTCCATTGTTTTCCGTAGATAAGATTTGTGACTACTTTGGAGTTAAGATAGCTATGTATTTCTGTTTTCAGATAAGATTTGTGACTACTTTGGAGTTAAGATAGCTATGTATTTCGCCTACCTTGGACATTACACTATGGCACTGTTGATTCCAGCCATTATTGGTGTACTTATCTGGTTCATCCAAACAGGAGAGGAGGTATGTATTATCTTTATTTAACGGTACACAAATTTTACAAAGTATTTATTTATAATAAAATATCTGTGGAAAATAAGATCAAACTGGTAGATCTATAACAAGATAAAGATAACTGGAATGAACAATCTCAAAATGTCTATTAAGATTGCTTGCATTTGACATTCTAACCCATGGAGCCCCAGGTAGGAAAAATGTTGCTCACTTGGGGCAGAACGAGAACAACTTTGGTAATGATGTATTCATAAACCTAGGTTGTTTCGAATGTACACTTTTGTTTGTTAAAAAGATCATTGACCCATACAAAACAGAGGTCACCCACGTTCTGTTTTATATTTCAAACCGGGAAAAATGATCTACAAAGGCTGCTTAGGGAGGGAATGTCGCACGTGCCCCAAGTTTGCATGCGAGAAAGTTTAAAAAAAGCATTGTTCCTTACTTGGTTCAGTCTTTTTTTGTCTAGTATGAAGTTCATGTACATTTATAATTTATCTAATATATACATGATATAAGAATAGGAAAATAATTAACTTTTCACCAAGACTCTTTTGTATGCTTAAGTATCCCAAAATATAAAATATGAAAATCAAATATTTATAGCTTATCTTTACTATAGAATCTTCACATTACCACCTTTCAGGTTTCACTCAATAACAATTTTCATCCCCGTACCATATGATTTTATATATTTAGGGTTCTGACGATATGGACCTGGTTATTTTTGCTTTATTCAATGCTATATGGGCTACCTTGTACTTAGAACATTGGAAGAGAAGGAGTTCAGAGCTGGCTTATGAATGGGGAACTTTAGATAAAAAAGATGAGTTGTTAGAAGATCCAAGGCCCTTGTTCACAGTAGGTATTATCAACCTGTAGGGATGTGATAGTTGTATCTCAAAATCTTAATTACTACAAAGTGCATATCAAGTTTTGTTTTGGGGATTATTGAATGAAATTTGCATCACAAAGGAATTAAGATAGTGTGGATTTTTTTTTTTGAGGATCAATTTTTGATGTTGCCTAAAAAAAAACATATAAATTAATTTTTGTTAGTTTTGTGGCTTGCACATGTTACCAGAAGGGATCAATATTAAAATATCACTTTGTTGGATTGTTGTTCTATTGGTTAACTGCCACTCACAAAAGCTATGGATATTGGTACTTGATGACATAGTATGACATAGTATTGGATCATAGCGATTACAGCAAAAATATGGAAAGAAGGACAAATTAAGTACAGATCTTCAAATTTAATCCTGACAGATTTTGACTTTTTAACCAGATATTACAATGATTACTCTGATTCTTGTAAATGGTTTACAGCACAATTTTAAAGCTTTTCTCAGTCAGAAACAAATTGATTATATAATGTTTCAGGAGTTTTTTACCAACATTTTAGCTATTTTTATTTTTTATTGGACATTTTGCACATTCTACTTGAAGTATTCTTTGTTCCTTTTTCTGAAAAAAACTATAATATTATAATAATATAGTAATTGTTTATTATATTTCAGGGAGATTTAGTAGACAGTCCAGTCACAGGTAGATTAGAACCATACTACCCTCAATGGAAAAGAAATCTGTTTCGTTATTTTGTCACACTTCCTGTAGTCCTTCTCTGTCTGTTTGTGGTCTTTGTGGTTATGATGCTGATCTTCCAGTTTCAAGAATGGATCAATGTCAAGGTCGAGGTTGCTGATTACCCAGGGTTCCTCACTGTTGTACCAAAGATTCTATTGGCTATTATTATTGGGATTTTTGATGATATCTACAAGAAGATTGCCCTTTGGTTGAATGAGATGGGTAATGAATGAAATATAATTGTATTTTAAAATTATAAATGTTTGAGAAAAATAACACAATAATGCATCTATACTACTAAAATAACGAAGCGTTTTTTGTTAGCCGAGTTGCAGCCTAAACAACAAATGCTACGACTAAGCTTCATATACCAAAAATATGGGATGTTTGTGCCCTTTGAAAATTTTATTAGCATATATGCAATTATGTCTGCAGTTTGCTAATTAAGTTAATGAATTGATCCGGAAACGCTTTAGCCGTCATCGCTCAGGAATTACAATATCAAACTAAAAAATACTAAAATAAAAAAAACTAGAAGTACGTGTAGAGGTAAAATAGAAAAGAAAACATCGCCATGATATTAGATCTATATTGTTCATCACACAACAAATTGATTTAGGTAGAATGCAGCGACCTACTTGACCGAGAACTTGAGTTTTCAATGGACAAAAAAAAAGCTGAATTACAGCATGATAATTTACTTTTATTAGCTCACCTGGACCGAAGGTCCAGGTGAGCTATTACCATCACTTGGCATCCGTCGTCGTCTGTCCTCGTCGTCTGTTAACAATTTTTATACGACCGCAAAAAATTTGCGGACGTATAATGGTATGATGCTGTCGCCGTTGTCGTCGTCGTTGTCGTCGTCGTTGTCGTCGTCGTCTGTTAACTTTAGTGTATACACGATAACTTTAGTTCTAGTTATCCAAATGCAATGAAATTTGACAATGATATTTCTTACCATTAAAGGATGGATGGGATTGATTTTGGGAGTCCCCCCTTTTTTCGTTTGGAAATTAAGGGCCAAAAGGGGCCAAAATTGCAACTATTTTGTTTGTTCTTACAATAACTTTTTCAAAATCTTCTCCTCTGAAACTACTGAACAGAATTCAATGAAACTTGATATGATTGATCATTAGGGTGTCCTGCACTATAGTAATGTTTCAATTTCTGATTCGTCAAAAAACATGGCCGCCGTGGCTAAAAATAGACCTGGGGGTCAGACTACTGTTTTTGGCTTGTAATTCAAAAAGTATAAGAGATAGATGAAATCTGATGCCACCCTCCTGCTTCAGGATCAACAGTTCTACAAAAGTCTCCATTTGGTCGAGGTTGTCAGAAGACCCCTTAAAGGGGTTACGGCCCCTTAAAGGTGAAAAATAGCATTTTTTCATGTTTTTGCCCTATAGTATGAAAATTATTGCAGATAGCAAAACGCTGTTGCTTGCTTAATTGTTCGGCTCATTTAGCTCTACAAAAAACACCATAGGGTCGAAGTTGTCAGATGACCCCTTATAGGGGCTACAGCCCCTAAAATAATGTTTTTTCATGTTTTTGGCCTATGAAATGAAAACTATAGCAGGTAGAGAGAAGCTGTTGCTTGCTTATATGTTCAGCTCATTCACACAATTAAGAATTAATTTTTGCGACCCCCCTTTTTTCCCCTATTATGTAATTAGGGGCCAAATGGGGCAAAAATAGAAACTTTTTTTATTTGTGGTCCGATTTAAAAAAAAAATTTGCAAGTTTATTCTTGTAAGGTAGTGAATCCAAATTTGAGAATTAATTTTTGTGACCATCCCCCTTTTCACTTGTTTTGTAATTAGGGGCCAAAAGGGGCGGTAATCAAAATTTTTTCATTTCTGGTTCGTGTTTGAAATTTTTTTTTGCAAGTTTATTTTTGTCAAATAGTGAATCCAAATTTGAGAAATTATTTTTGCAACCCCACCCCTTTTTCACCTGTTACATAATAAGGGGCCAAAAGGGGCTGAAATTGAATTTTTTTTTAAATTCTTGTCCGATTTTGACAATTTTTTTGCAAGTTTATTCTTGTCAAGTAGCAGATATATTTTTGTGCCCCCTTTTTTTTACTGTTATGTTATTAGGGACCAAAAGGGGCCAAAATCCTAACTTTTTTTATTTCTGGTCCGATTAAAAAATTTTTTTTTACAAGTTCATCCTTGCCAAGTAGCGATTCTAAATTTAAGAATTAATTTTTGAGACCCCCACTTTTTTTTTGCTCATTACCTAAGGGGCCGTAATCATAATTAAAAAAAAATTCTGGTTCGATTTTTAATTTTTTTCCCAAACATTATTCTTTTCAAGAGTAGAATACAAAATTGAAAATTTATATTTTTACCCCCTGGGTCGAAAGTCCACCAGAGAAGCATGTGTCAAAAACCTTTGTCAGTCCACCATGGGCTGCATGTGTCCAGATCAATAGACTATCCATATTGGGCCTAAAATGTACAGGGTTCAACATGTTGCGGTCGTATCATGCTGCGCTCGGCGAAGCTTTTTATTCAAAAATCTTCTCCTCTGAAACTACTGAACAGAATTTAATGAAACTTGGTATGAATGATCCTTAGTGTTTCAATTTTTGATCTGTCAAAAAACATGGCCACCGTTACTAAAAATAGACCAGGGGTGTCAGACTACTGTTTTTGGCTTGTAAATCAAAAAGTATAAGAGATAGATGAAATCTGATGCCACCCTACTGCTTCAGCATCAAAAGTTCTACAAAAGTCTCCATTTGGTCGAAGTTGTCAGATGATCCCTTAGAGGGGGTTACAGCCCCTTAAAGGTGAAAAATAACGTTTTTGCATGTTTTTGGCCTATAGAATGAAAACTATTGCAGATAGAGAAAAGCTGTTGCTTGCTTATATGTTCAGCTCATTTAGCTCTACTAAAGTCTCCTTAGGGTTGAAGTTGGCAGATGACCCCTTATAGGGGTTACAGCCCCTTAAAGGCGAAAAATAGTGTTTTTGGCCTATAGAATGAAAACTATTGCAACTAGAGAAAAGCTGTTGCTTGCTTAAATGTTCAGCTCATTTAGCTCTACAAAAGTCTCCATAAGGTCAAAGTTGTCAGATGATCCCTAATAGGGGTTACAGCCCCTTAAAGGTGAAAAATAGTGTTTTTGCATGTTTTTGGCCTATAGAATGAAAACTATTGTAGAAAGAGAAAAGCTGTTGCTTGCTTAAATGTTCAGCTCATTTAGCTCTACAAAAATCTCCATAGGGTCAAAGTTGTCATATGACCCCTTATATGGGTTACAGCCCCTTAAAGGCAAAAAATAGTGTTTTTGGCTTAAAGAATGAAAACTATTGCAGATAGAGAAAAGCTGTTGCTTGCTTAAATGTTTAGCTCATTTAGCTCTACAAAAGTCTCCAGGGGTCAAAGTTGTAAGATGACCCCTTATAGGGGTTAAAACCCCTTAAAGGCGAAAAATAGTGTTTTTGGCCTAAAGAATGAAAACTATTGCAAATAGAGAAAAGCTGTTGCTTGCTTAAATGTTCAGCTCATTTAGCTCTACAAAAGTCTCCATAAGGTTGAAGTTGTCTGATAACCTCTTATAGGGGTTACAGCCCCTTAAAAGTTGAATGATAGTGTTTTTTGATTATTTAGAATGAAAACTATAGCAGATAGAGAAAAGCTTTTTCATGCTTAAACATTCAGCTCATTTAGCTATACAAAAGTCTTCATTGGGTTGACATCAAGACCAGGTGAGCGATTCAGGCTCCTGGGAGCCTCTTGTTTAGCTCACCTGGACCGAAGGTCCAGGTGAGCTATTACCATCACTTGGCGTCTGTTGTTGTTGTCGTCGTCGTCTGTCGTCTGTTGTCGTCGTCGTCTGTTAACAATTTTTCAAAAATCTTCCCCTCTGAAACTACTGAACAGAATTTAATGAAACTTGGTATGAATGATCCTTAGGGTGTCCTGCACCAAACTTGTGTTTCAATTTTCGATCCGTCAAAAAACATGGCCACCGTTACTAAAAATAGACCAGGGGGTCAGACTACTGTTTTTGGCTTGTAAATCAAAAAGTATAAGAGATTGATGAAATCTGATGCAACGCTACTGGCTTCAGCATCAAAAGTTCTACAAAAGTCTCCATTTGGTCGAAGTTGTCAGATGATGCCTTATAGGAGTTACAGCCCCTTAAAGGTGAAAAATAGCGTATTTGCATGTTTTTGGCCTATAGAATGAAAACAATTGTAAATAGAGAAAAGCTGTTGCTTGCTTAAATGTTCAGCTCATTTAGCTCTACAAAAGTCTCCATAGGGTCGAAGTTGTCAGATGACCCGTTATAGGGGATACAGCCCCTCAAAGGAGAAAAATAGTGTTTTTGCATGTTTTTAGCCTATAGAATGAAAACTATTGTAGATAGAGAAAAGCTGTTGCTTGCTTAAATGTTCAGCTCATTTAGCTCTACAAAAGTTTCCATAGGGTCAAAGTTGTCAGATGACCCCTTATAGAGGTTACAACCCCTTAAAGGCGAAAAATAGTGTTTTTGGCCTATAGAATGAAAACTATTGCGGATAGAGAAAAGCTGTTGCATGCTAAAATGTTCAGCTCATTTAGCTCTACAAAAGTCTCCATTGGGTCGAAGATGTCAGATGACTCTTTATAGGGGTTAAAGCCCCTTAAAGGTGAAAAATAGCGTTTTTGCATGTTTTTGGCCTATAGAATGAAAACTATTGTAGATAGAGAAAAGCTGTTGCTTGCTTAAATGTTCAGCTCATTTAGCTCTACAAAAGTCTCAATAAGGTCAAAGTTGTCAGATGACCCCTTATAGAGGTTACAGCCCCTTAAAGGCGAAAAATAGTGTTTTTGGCCTATAGAATGAAAACTATTGCGAATAGAGAAAAGCTGTTGCATGCTAAAATGTTCAGCTCATTTAGCTCTACAAAAGTCTCCATTGGGTCGAAGATGTCAGATGACTCTTTATAGGGGTTAAAGCCCCTTAAAGGTGAAAAATAGCGTTTTTGCATGTTTTTGGCCTATAGAATGAAAACTATTGTAGATAGAGAAAAGCTGTTGCTTGCTTAAATGTTCAGCTCATTTAGCTCTACAAAAGTCTCAATAAGGTCAAAGTTGTCAGATGACCCCTTAAAGGCGAAAAATGGTGTTTTTGGCCTAAAGAATGAAAACAATTGCAGATAGAGAAAAGCTGTTGCTTGCTAAAATGTTCAGCTCATTAAGCTCTACAAAAGTCTTCATAGGGTCAAAGTTGTCAGATGACCCCTTATAGGGGTTAAAGCCCCTTAAAGGCAAAAATAGTGTTTTTGGCTTTAAGAATGAAAACTATTGCAAATAGAGAAAAGCTGTTGCTTGCTTAAATGTTCAGCTCATTTAGCTCTACAAAAGTATCCATAGGGTTGAAGTTGTCTGATAACCCCTTATAGGGGTAACAGCCCTTTAGTGTTTTTTGATTATTTAGAATGAAAGCAATTGCAAATAGAGAAAAGATTTTTCATGCTTATAAACATTCAGCTCATTTAGCTATAAAAAAGTCTTCATAGGGTTGACATCAAGACCAGGTGAGCGATTCAGGCTCCCGGGAGCCTCTTGTTTGCGATTAGCACAACCATGTAAGGTCATGCAAATGCAATTTCTTATTGTGTGGTCAATATTTTTAACCAACCATTGATTTTCCTGCATATCTGCGGGTTTTTGTCTCGCCTGCGAAGCAGAGCGGGACATAGGTGTTACTTTACCGGCGGCGACGGCGGCGGCGGCAACGACGGCGGCGGCGACGGCGGCGTTAACTTTTTGGAAAAGTTTTATGAGCACCTCCATATCTCAAGAACTATAAGTCCTAGGTTGATGAAACTTGGTATGCATATGCCCCAGTAGTAGCTTAGCACAGTTGCATCCCCATCTTTTGACCTTGACCTTGATTTTCCGGTTGAATGACTTTGACAATTTTCAATACATATAATAGCAATGGAAAAGTTTTGCGAGCACCTCCATATCTCAAGAACTATAGGTCCTAGGTTGATGAAACTTGGTATGCATATGCCCCAGTAGTAGCTTAGCACAGTTGCATCCCCATCTTTTGACCTTGACCTTGATTTTACGGTTGAGTGACTTTGACAATTTTTAATACATATAATAGCAATGGAAAAGTTTTGCGAGCACCTCCATATCTCAAGAACTATAGGTCATTGGTTGATGAAACTTGGTATGCATATCCCCCAGTAGTAGCTTAGCACAGTTGCATCCTCATCTTTTGACCTTGACCTTGATTTTTCAGTTGAGTGACTTTGACAATTTTCAATACATATAATAGCAATGGAAAAGTTTTGCGAGCACCTCCATATCTAAAGAACTATAAGTCCTAGGATGATGAAACTTGGTATGCATATGCCTCAGTAGTAGATTAGCACAGTTACATCCTCATCTTTTGACCTTGACCTTGATTTTCCGGTTGAGTGACTTTGATTATTTTTATTGCATATATTTGCAATGTTTAAGTTCTATAAACATTTTTTGATCTCAGAAACTGAAAATCCATGTAAATTCAAAATATAGTGGATGTAAGAAAGAATAATTGTTTCTGATGGTGCGGGCAGGCAAGACATACTTTAGTGTTAACTCTTGTTCCTAGTTATTATTATTTTTATTTGCAATAAAAAAAAATCATAAAAAAGCATTTGCGGTTGCATTTTGGAGAAATGAACATATACTGGTTTGACTTCAGCTTATTTAAAGTACTGTATCTTAAAATCAATGTATCTTATCTACTTTAAAACATGAATAAACTATTTTTGATAATGAAAATCTCCTCCTGGATTTTTTGCAATCATTGTCTTGAAAATTAAAGCAAGCTGTTGCATTTGAAATTTTTTGTTCTTGAAACTTTTTATCTTTTTTATAAAAAAACATAAAACAAAGTATTGTAAGTGATGAAAAATTAGATTTACAATATTGAAAAGCAAATATTTATGTTAATCAAATATTGAGTTTGTTATTAAAGACAAATATTTGAAAATAATTGATGGAGGATAAAGCAAATATTTCAAGAAGTCCATGGAAAATTATGTATTTCATGTTATCTTTCTCATTTTTTTTCCAGAAAATTACAGAATGGTTGAGGCTTATGAAAACCATTTGATCACTAAATTAGCAATTGTAAGTCAAATTCCATGTTATTTGTTTTTTCTCAGTTAATAAACCATTTTTAATGCAGTAACATCTTGAGATATTTTTGAAATTAACATTTATTTCATAGAAGCAAAGAGGCACCAATGGGGCATTCAAGTGTCAAAAGTCTGAAAGGGCAACGACCAAACCGGTAAACATGAACAAAAACAGCACGGAGAAACACAAAACACAAAATCAAGCGAAGAGAAATCAACAACTCAAACTCAAATCGTGACTACAGTGAACTCAGGTGCTCTGTTGCTTCATGTTGTATTTTTTAAAATGTGATGAAACCATTAAAACCAAGACTTTTTTTCATTTTGAATGATTTAATTTTTGTGATTTTAATGATATATCATGCTAAATTTCATATAAGGAACTTAACAAGTTTAACAAAAAAAACACATCTACGCTGTAAATATAATTATTTTCAGAATTACATGATTTTTTTTTATTTTATAGTTTCAGTTTGTGAATTCCTTCCTTTCCCTGTTCTACATTGCCTTTTATCTACAAGATATGGACAGACTCAGGGATGTATGTATATGAACAATTATAAATACTTTCTGTGTAACAATGTACAGTATAGCAGGTAATTTTAGAGAGTTGCAAATTTCACAATTTGTATCTAAAAGGGGAATGCTTAATTTTAGCAGTCTTAATTTTTCATGTTCTCAGAATCTAGAATGTGACAACTATACTTGACTAAAATTTAGTGATCTTTAATTTTAGCGCAAAAATGTGATTCCTCAGACCTCACAAATAAAGCAAAAAGTAGAATCTTGCGAAAATTTCCTGCTATATGGTATTTGTAACAGTATTTTGCTATAAAAGCAAAACTTTATGAAGATGATGAAAACCATTAATGCTTTGAGAGCTGTTAAAAAATCTACATGGATTGTTCAAAATAGTTATAGCAAATCAAAAATGTTTATATGAAGATTTTGAAGATACTTCAAGACATTGATGCTCATTTGCTGGTGTACTAAACACAATGAAAATTGGATAACTAAAAGTTAAAACAAATATAAATTTTCAAACTTGCAAACTATTTACTGAAAGGTTACATAAAAGGATTGAGGGACCTCTATGTAATAAATATCACTGTTGTACTTAGAGCAAGCAAATTCATAAATGACTTTTACTGCAAATGTCATTAGTTTATTTTACAACACAAATAACATGGAAAACCATGGGGGAATTTTATAGAATTTATTGTTAGGATCTGTATGATTGTTTATTGTCTCAGTAACTCAGATTGTCTTTTGTTTATGTACCATTTGTCTTTTGTTTATGTACCATTTGTCTTTTGTTTATGTACCATTTGTCTTTTTACCATTTGTCTTTTGTTTATGTACCATTTGTCTTTTGTTTATGTACCATTTGTCTTTTGTTTATGTACCATTTGATGTAATAATCCTCTTTGTACGCTTTTTTCAGCAATTAGCAGCTATTTTGATTACAAGACAAATTTTAGGCAACATAAAGGAAGCCTTATTACCATATCTCACATGGCAAGCTAGGTTGTGTAAAGTTGGTTATGACATTGTCAGTGACCTTTCACCTGTTGACTCTTCAGTGAAGGAGGAAGATAAAGTCATTGTGAAAAACAAAGAAGATATAAATGATGAAACTGCACTGAGACATAGACCAGTTTCTAATGAAAATAAGTCCTCTGAAGATGAAAACCCTTGTACTAAAGATAGAAGGCACAGCATTTATGTGAAAAGAAGTTTGAAGCTCACACAGGCAGAAGTTGAAAGTGAAATGAAAAAGGTAGTTACAGTAAAATCAAACCAAGAAATGTAAATCTCCAGATTAAATGTAAAACTTTTGAACATACCTCATGTAAGCCTGTATCATAAACAAATATTTTCTTTTAAGGGCTAAAACCTGAACAGAGAAATAACATGATGGACATTATCAACAATTTATTTGAGAGTAAATGGGAGTTTTGTCATATACTTACAATGAAACTTTACACAACAAGGTAAACAGCATGAACATGATGATTAATGTTAAACTTTAACATATGATAAATCAAGATTTTATTTGCTATCTGTTTCGATAACTCTTGCATCTTGTTTTTATTTCACAGTATGAAGACACTCTGGAGGACCATTTAGAGATGTTGATACAGTTTGGTTATGTTACATTGTTTTCCTCAGCCTTTCCATTAGCAGCTTTATGTGCTTTAGTAAACAACATTATAGAGATTCGAAGTGATGCCTTCAAACTCTGTATGACTCATCAGAGACCTTTCGGACAAAGAGTTGAGAGTATAGGTACTTGGCAGGTATGATTTGATTGATCTTTACACATTTATACTGGTCTGAATATTTATAGCCAAGTTGCATTAATGTTGAACTTTGGCATTGTGATGTAGGTAGCAGGGTCCACGGTTTGGCTCTGCAGAATACCTCAAACAGTTTTCAACAGATTTCGATAAAATTTTGAGATATTTTTACATATGTGATGGTTAAAGCTCCTATGAATATTCCAGAAAAAAAAAACATTATAAAACTCGAGGAAAAGAAGTGTTTTCTTGATTACTTTAATAGTTTCTACAGATTTAAATAGAATGAAAAAAATAGTTACAAAACTAGGGAAAAAACTAGTTTCTTCCGGGTCTCTCTAACAGTTGCAAATGAATTTGAATTAAATGTTACAATTTAGTTATATTAATCATTTTGACAAGAGCCCAATTGCTATTCAAGGAATTTTGTCAATAGTCAAAGGTCTCAGAAGCTAGAAAAAGGTTTAATTTTTTCAGTTAAAGTGGTTTCTGCTTGATAACTCCTACAGTTTTCAACAGATTTGAATTCAATTTTGGGATATTGTTTAATATAAGGTTAGCAATAATCTTATTTCTTTAGGAAGTTTTATCTTAAGGGGATACGTTACTTTGGTCGACCTTCTTATTTTTCAAAACAAATTTGCATAACGAATGGTAATACCATGACACATTGAAATATTCATTTGAAATAGGGGGTCATGGGTCGATTTTTCAAGTTATTTCACTTTGAAATTATCGTTTTTGGCGGGAAATTTATATAGAAGTAATGGGAAAAGATCCAATATTTTCAAAACTTTGTTATTCTCCATTGACCAAAACAAAATATTCTCATTACATTTCAACCAAAAACTAACACAAGAAAGTCCAAATCTTTCTCTAAACAACCGTATATACTTTGTCATAGGTCATGGACCATCTTTTTTCACGAATTTACATCAAAGATAAACAGTAGGGCTAAAATTCAACGCTGTTCAAGTAAAATTGACGTTGCGTTTCAAATCGAAAAAAGACGTTTTTCTGTTTCACAGGTAAATTTTATCGATAACGTCGTTTTTAACGTAACGTATCCCCTTAATGTCAGGATTCCTTGACCAAACAGGAAAAATTGAATAAAAGTGGTTTCTGTTGGATATCTCTGTAGCCTTTTTCAATATATTTGAATGACACCTTGAAATATTGCCAAATATAAAAAGATAATGAAATAAAACTTTCTTTACATATTTTTACAGGATGCATTAGAACTGATGGGTGTGATTGCAGTGGGTGTTAACTGTGCTCTGATTGGTGTAAGTGGTCAAATATGTCGTCTGCTACCCATCACAGAAATATCAACTGTTATTATCATCATTGTTGTACTGGAGGTGAGACTTTTAACAGTGGTGGTATCTTAAATTATTTCAACATTGACATTACCATAACATAAAAATTACAATAATGCAAGTCAGGACTTTTATTTTCAAATTATATTAATGTTCAGCCTTTTAGGCCTTTCTCTTTCAAAGTGTCTTAGTGTCATATCCATTTGTACGGTTTGTTAATAACAAAGTGGAAAATGCGGGATGTACCCTTTTATTTGCTAATTTATATGCATATTTATCACACATTTAGCATCTATGCACATGATTTTTCTCAGATGAAAAAGCAGGAAATAACCAAACCATATTTTGACTAGGGACCTAAATATCCATATCAAGGCCTGGTGTGCTCACAAGTGGATTCGATAGCCATATCAAGTCCTCATATGCTCAAGAGAGAATGAGATATCTATATTAAGGCCTTGTGTTCGCATAATTAAGTCTGCCCATAAAACTTAGCTGTAATGATCTTCAGATTATGCATATTATTGCAACTAATTAAAAACCATGATACAATTAAAATAAGTTTTTCGAAATTTTCAAAACTTCTACATAAATTTATGTTTTAGAAAGGTTCTATTAGATTAAGTAAATCTACAGTATTTTTAAGGTCTTAATAAATATGTGGAAATTATGTGTAAAGAGATAATGATACATTGTTTTCTATATTGGGTCCCATTTACCCATTTTAAAGTCTTGGCTGATGCCTCAACCTTATATGAGATCTCAAAATGATTTGGGACCTAATATTGAAAACCCTGTGTTATGATCTATATTTAATGACATATAAAATATATTTCTATAAAAGATACTATGTTCTTTTATTAACTTGTTAAGATGATTTTTTTTGGCTTTGTAAACTTGGCACTTTACCTCACTAGGAGTGAGTCAATTACTTCTGCTTTCTAAAATCATAACAAAAAGGCTCCGCCCACTTGCTTGAAAAAAACAAAAATAGAGTAATACTAAGTTGTAATTATATAAATACTACCTTTAAATTCACAATATCACTAACGGGTATTTAAATCCACTAAAAATATAAATTTAGTGGACTGCCTTTTTAAAACATAGTAAACTAATTTATTTTTTGTACTGCCAATATTTTACAGCATGCCATGTTAGCTTTGAAGTTCCTGATAGCATATGCCATCCCTGATGTTCCAGAAGCCATAGCAACCAAAAAAGCCAGGTTGGAGTTCCTAAGGAGAGAAGCTTGGAAAGTAAGTCTTACATGTAGTAGTTGTTTCATAGAAGAAAAAAGTATAAATTTAGCACACTTGAGGCAGTTGGTGCAAATGACTTGATTACATTTGTAAACTTCCAGTCATGTAATAGGCTTATAGGGTAGATACAAGAAAGTAAAGAAGTACAGAAGGTCAAACCAATACATGGATCTATGGAGGGGGGTAGGACCTTTTTCGGGACACCGGGATTGGCCATATTTAAGCTCGGGATTCCGGGATTTGGACAATTTAAGTTCAGGATTCCGGGATAGAATTATATTAACTTTACCGGGATTGGGGATTTTCTCATTTTTAGTCGGGATGACGGGATTTTGTAAAAATTACTTCAGGATTCCGGGATCAGACCCCCTCCTACCCCCCTCATCTATGTTCATTTATTATACTAGTGCACGTTTCATTTCATTAGATATAAACAGTGACTCACTTGTATGTAATTTAGTTTGTTTCTTCGGTTTTTCCCCCTCTTGTAAATGCAAATTGCCCTACATGTTACCCATCTAAGAATGAAGGGATATGGAGTTTATATGCATGACACAAAATCACATCATATATATTAAAATGAAATGAAACAAAGCAAATTAGGAGCAGTGCTTTTATTTCTGTTCTCCATCCTAAAGTGACAGGTGAAGTTAATGCTAACATCATGTCTGTTAACAATACAACTCTGGTAAGAGGTTGTTACAAAAATGTCATTTTTGACCAACAGTGTACACTTGTAAGGCATATATTATGATATTATTACTTGATGATTTCTGTATTGGCCGTGGCTGCGCCTCAGGCCAATACAGCAAGCCTCGGACCAATAACACGGTCAATACAGAAATCATCAAGTAATAATGTCTTTATTAATTAACATAACAAACTAATTATCAACCAACATTTACAACTTCTCTCTCAACTTCTAGCAGACGAAATCTTCGGCGTCAATATCTAGTACAAAACATTAATATTAGAGTTGATGACGGAAGAACCACGATTTTTATTCCGATTTTTTTATGAACATACAAAATGCATCAAGCGGTAGAGTTTTTGTTTGCTATAAGTAAAATGATCAAATAAGAATTATAAAACAAAAAGTAGATTGATTCAAGATGTACTCCGCCAATACGGATTAAACTCGGCCAATATGGGTTTATGCTGTATTGGCCTTGCACGTGCTATAATATTGCAGGGACAGTTTTTGCAGTATCAAAGCAAATAACACCATGTTAATTAATAAAATGGTTTATGTTTGGGATCTTCAAAAGTGTATATTACTAAGTATTGTGAATTTTGCCAATATGCATATTGCTGTCAATTTAGATAATAAAGTTAATCATTTTATAAAATCATTTCAGAGATTAGAATCACAAGCAAACAACAAAGACCAATCAGTTCAAAGACAGTTCTCCAAATCCAACATTTTTGTGCAAAAACAAAACCCAGATCTATATAGTGAAACTCCAAAATCTGTCTCCTCAGTAACATATCACAGTTATAAAGGACATGGTGTGATGCAAGCAGGGGGCCAAGTTCATCCAAGTGAAATACAGGAAGACATGATTGTCAAAACAGCTGCCAGACCTGCTAATAATGTAGCACCAGGAACCAGACCAAAATCAGAACCAGTAAAATCTGGGAGTGGTCAGATTCATTCAGTGACAAATCCCTATGCAACACATGATCCACTGTCTTCAGAAAGGAGGAGTCAAATTAAAAATGCTAAATTGAATCTCAATATTGGTAAAAATTATCAAACTTTTAATAAATTGGATGATGCAGATTTAAAGGAAGAAAATCAGCACGATAATACAGATGATAGTTCTCTTAAGGAAATTAACCAAACTAGCATCCAAAAGGGAGATAACCAACAGAGTGAAACAAGTGCCGGTAATGCTTCCTTTGGGAAAAATGAAAATAGTTTTTCAAAGACAAATTCATTAGTACATGATAGCCAAAATAGTCACATATCAAATGCAAGAAATTTAACACGTTCTCAGTCAGTAAATAGTGAACACATTGAAAAATACATCAACAGATCCGCTGGAACACTAAACAAGAATTTAGCAATGCCTGAGGAACAGATTAAGAAACTTTTAGCCAATTCCGAGCGTAGAAGATCAGGAACGTATGTTTCGTCTATGACAATTCCCGTTCAGTCCACCACACAGAGAAAAACCATTTTTTCTGTAGTTAAAACAGGACAGTCTTCTTATAAGATTCCCTCCAAAGAAGAGTTAAAACAAGGGAAAGAACCTAGTGTAAATTCTCAGTCTGGGCAAAACATTGGATCAATTCACTCAGTTGGAAATAATTTTAAGAAAGAATCCTCTTTGTGATAGAATCTCATAAAGTAAATTTAGGTTGTATTATTTTTACTGGTCTTTATACATTTAAACAGAGGGAAGTTTGTTGTTATGTTTTTCCAACAATATTAAGATGAAAATATATTTCCCAAGTTTTATTGTGTGAAATTTTAAGTTATATATGTATTAATAAACTTTTTATTAACAATGTAGATTTTTCCATTTTTTACTATTAAAACCATATCATTAGACTGTGTGAGCAAAAAACGTCTTTATATTATTCTAATTAACATGATAGAATATATTTTAATCTACTAGTATAGGACTTGGGTCATTCATAAAACCTGGCCAAGGCTTATTTTGAATAGAAATTTATTTTAATATTGCATTGTGATTTTACTGAAATGTTATTATAACATGTGCAATGTTTTTTTACCAAGAAATCCCTTACAACATTGTGCAATATTTTGTTTTAAGATTCTTGCCTGTTGATACTGTAACATATATGTTGATTATTTGTCAATGCCATTGTCTGGGTGCTTTATACTCAGTTTTAACTCCAATGTTATTCATAGCTTTCAAGAAACAAAAATAAAATAATTTTTATAGTTTTACATTTAAAATGAATCATGTGAATTCTTTTTTCTTTTAAATTGACTAATTCACTCATTAAACTATTGGTCTGCATTGGTGATATTTCTTGCACATTTTTGATATTTTATCAATGTTTAGACAGATGTTTTCTTTTATAAAAAGGCTTGCTAAATAAATATACATGATTTATAAAATATGTACATTTTAGTCTTGGGCCAATGCAAGACGATGGCAACCTCTGGTCATGTTGAAGACTGCTGGTTGTTTTTTATTGTGATTTTTTTAATTGCCAATTGTTTATGTTGGTTGTGTCGCAAACACTTGTTCCACATCTCATTATTGTCTATGTATTAATATTTTGATTAAAACCTAATTATCTTGATAAATTCTCAGGGTGTTTTATCATGTCATATGCATACTTTTATGAAATTATCGTATTCAGTAACAGGGTAGGTTAAGCAACAGAATTAGTGTTACATTTATTACCCTTGCATGGTTTAAAAAAAAATGGTATGTCAATTTTTATTTTAGTTCAGCTTTTAATTTGTATAATGGTATATATTCAGTTGTTTGGTTATACTGTGGTTTCATTATTATTCGTGTGGTATCAATTCTCTTGGTGTTCATGTGTGTCTGTAAACCACGAAAATAAGAATCAAAGGAAGCGTTATTTTCACGTTGATTACATTAAGCATGTGCAAATCACGAAATTAGAAATCCAACAAAATGTCTTATTTGGCGAAACCACAAAAATTGATACCCATGAAAATAAATAAATCCACATTAGTAATCATCGTTAATTAATTAATTTTTCTTGTTGGAAAAATATATGACGCGGTATGTAGGGACATGGTGGTGTACAAAGAATGGGATTGTTTTATTTTTTAAAGGCTGTTTATTTATATAAGATTTCATTCAAGTGACTCAAAAGAGAATAGTGTAGCCTTTCACTTTATGTCCGTCACTGGATATCTTCTTTTCTTGTCAATTTACCAATTCGAATCAATATTGATCGTAATTTGTAACATTCTGTATGGGAAAACCCATTAAATGTAAATGTGCACCTGTTTGCACAATATCCTGAGAATGGTATTTGATTTTATAAATTTTGTGCAATGCAAAAAGAAATAATACTAAATTCCTTCCAGACAACCTCCCCTGATTTTTTAATGTATTAACTACATGTATCAAAAGAACAAGGATGCTGTTTTTGACAATTAAAAGTACTAGGTATATTGTAGCTGTTGGTTTGTATGGGAAAAAAAAACTGAAACACTGAATGAAACCTATTCTGGGCTGTAGAAAACGATTTTGATCAAGACAATGTTAAAGACATAGGATATATAGATGAGAATTCCATTTATTTATAATAATTTTTAGCTCACCTGGCCAAAGGCCATGTGAGCTATTGCCATCACTTGGCGTCCGTCGTCGTCGTTAACTTTTCTTCAAACTTCTTCTCCTCTGAAACAGCTGCACAGATTCAAACCAAATTTGGTCTGGTGGAACTTTAGGGTATCCCCCACAGAACTGATGTGGGGATTTTTGATTCGTCGAAAAACATGGTCGCCCTTGCTAAAAAAAGACCAGGGGGGTCAGACTACTGTTTTTGGCTTGTAAATCAAAAAGTATAAGAGATAGATGAAATCTGATGGCACACTACAACTTCAGCATCAAAAGCTCTACAAAAGTCTCCATTGAAACAAAGTTGTCAGATGACCCCTTATGGGAGTTACGGCCCCTTATAGGTGAAAAATAGCATTTTCTCATGTTTTTGGCCTATAGAATGAAAACTATTGCAGAAAGAGAGAAGCTGTTGCTTGCTTAAATGTTCAGCTCATTTAGCTCTGCAAAAGTCTCCATAAGGTCAAAGTTGTCAGATGACCCCTTATAGGGGTTATGGCCCCTTAAAGGCAAAAAATAGAGTTTTTGGCCTATAGAATGGAAACTATTGCAGATAGAGAAAAGCTGTTGCTTGCTTAAATGTTCAGCTCATTTAGCTCTACACAAGTCTCCATATGGTCCAAGTTGTCAGATGACCCCTTACAGGGGTTACAGCCCCTTCAAGGCAAAAAATAGTGTTTTTGGCCTATGGAATGAAAACTATTGCAGATAGAGAAAAGTTGTTGCTTGCTTAAATGTTCAGCTCATTTAGCTCTACAAAAGTTTCCATAGGGTCAAAGTTGCCAGATGACCCCTAATAGTGGTTACGGCCCCATAAAGGCAAAAATTAGAGTTTTTGGCCTATAGGATGAAAACTATTGCAGATAGAGAAAAGTTGTTGCTTGCTTAAATGTTCAGCTCGTTTAGCTCTACACAAGCCTCCATAGGGTTGAAGTTGTCAGACGACCCTTTATATGGGTTACAGTCCCTTAAAGGCAAAAAATAGTGTTTTTGGCCTAAAGAAAGAAAACTTTTGCAGAAAGAGAAAAGATGTTGCTTGCTTAAATGTTCAGCTTAATTAGCTCTACAAAAGTCTTTTTAGGGTCGAAGTTGTCAGATGACCCCTTTAAGGGGTTATGGCCCTTTAAAGGTGAAAAATAGTGTTTTTGACCTAAAGAAAGAAAACTTTTGCAGAAAGAGAAAAGATGTTGCTTGCTTAAATGTTCAGCTTAATTAGCTCTACAAAAGTCTTTCTAGGGTCGAAGTTGTCAGATGACCCCTTTAAGGGGTTATGGCCCTTTAAAGGTGAAAAATAGTGTTTTTGTCCCCTGCCGCAACGCGTCGGAGGGACTTAGTAATGGTCTCCGTCCGTCCGTCCGTCACGTTTTTTGTGGATGCAACTCCTCGGAAACTACTGAAAGGATGTTGCTGAAACTTAACACGCTGATAGGGTACAATTAGAAGATATCCCATATTTGAAATTTTCAATATGGCCGCCGTTTCCATGGAAACGGAAGAAAGGTCAAAATATAGGACATTCAATATCTCGGTTACCTAGGTGCACAGGGTTCTGAAATTTTGTAGGCTGATAGAGCAAAAGGTACTCTATAATAATACCAAAAAAATTTTGAAACAATATTTACAGTTTTTGAGTTATTTACGAATTTGTGATTTTCCGGTCCAAAAAATGGGACTTTGTCTTATCAAACAGTTTTGTGGGTGCAACTCCTCGGATACTACTGAACGGATGTTGCTGAAACTTTACACACTGATAGGGTACTGTTAATAGGTGATCATCCCATATTTTGACAACCTATTTCTATCGTTTATCAGAGAATATATTGCTTGAATTGACATACCACACAACTTTTATGCGGCGGCACGGGACACATGGCTACGCGTAGCAATCTTGTTTGCTTTGGAATGAAAACTATTGCAGATAGAGAAAAGCTTTTTATTGCTTAAACATTCAGCTCATTTAGCTATACAAAAGTCTTCAAAGGGTTGACATTAAGACCAGGTGAGCGATTCAGGCTCCTGGGAGCCTCTTATTTTTTCTGTTCTCAAAATCTTTAACTTTAAAGAGAAAAAACCCACCTTTCATGGTTAGCTGTAGTGCAGGGCAACTGTAGGTGGTTATTTCCCTTTTTTCGACATTTTATTCAGGAGGTTAGCTATTCAGGCTCATCATTTTTGTTTCACATTTTAGGTTTGAATTCTATTATCTACAAGTCCCAGTGTTTTATTTTCTTTTTGTATTATGACAAAACCTTTTTGTTTAATATTGTGTTCTCAATCTTTTTAAATTTTTATTTCCAATTATATTGTTAATTATTGTTACCAAATTTTATCTTGTTATTATATATTCAAATAAAAATCCTTTATCAATTTTTGTTTTTATATTTCCTCTGATCTTAGTGGTCTAAGATCTCAAATTTATTGTTGTTTTGACATTCATACTTGTAACACTTGTACATTAACATATTTCTCCCAAGAATTGATTATTTTCTCTGACTGTTGTCCAACATTATCTTTTTCTCGCGTGTTGAGACTTTCTTGCATATTAAACTTCACAAGATGAAATAGTCCTGGAAAACCCCATTTCAATTATTTTCATTGGTTGTCGGCATGTACTCTGGAGTTGTGTATTTTTTTAGGGGTGTAACGATACCACTTTCTCATGATCCGTTACACATCCTGATTCTCGACCTATGATCCGATCCATATCATGATACTGATCTTTGCTAATTTTAATTTAGAAATGCCATGTTCTGCCAATTAAAGCAGTGAAAAGCTATTGTAAATATGCAAGATTACTATTATTTTAATGTTTAATTCAGTCCTTTTCCTGAATTAAAGGGTTTCAGTCACAAAAGGAGAAAGTTCACGAACACCCTTATTTGGCCTACAATTTGGCAAAAATCTTAACTTAAATATTTCATGTTATAATTTTTAGTAAGTATAGTCATGTGCTTGGTTTCTCTTATTCTGAACTTCTTTTAGACATATTATAAAAGACCAATCCAACCATAGGGGCTTAGAATCATCAATCCACTGATGTAAAAAATTCAAACATTGATTTTAAATCAGACACTACACTTCAAATAATTAACGATTTGGTGGAGTATCATCAGAAAAAAACAGTTGAATATGGTTTAGTAGTTTCAGATGAGTTGTACTGACAAACTTCATGATGGACAGACGGATGGTTGGCACAACAGAAACAATATTTCTTCCCACTTAAAAATCTATAGTGGTTTCAGAAGAGTTATATCCACAAAGAGAAACAGATGGATAAACAGACTCAGCAGTTACGTAGTTTGAGAAGAATAGTGGCAGGCAACAAATATTGCATACATTCATGGTCTGACCACCTTAACCATTTCACAATGAAGATTGAGTACAATTATTTCCATCAGCCATAACTACTTTCACAAGTTTGTTTCTCCTGTGTTGGAAGTCTCACCAGAGGTTGACATCATGTTTACATTGTCTCCTGATTGTGTCTCAGAAATAAATTAAAGTTTTTATTTGCCTACAAAAACAATGTCTCCCCCCTTTCGGCAAAAAGTTCTAAGTTCAAAAGGCCATTTCTCCCACAACAATTTGAGGATCAAAATTTCCTGTTTAATGAGCAACTACATATGGTGTCCTTCCTATTTACCATGTTTCATTGAATTCGGTTCAGTAGTTTCAGAGGAGTTGCGCTGACAAGATGATAAATTATGATTTTAAGCAATTTTATAAGTTCAAAGGGCAATAACTCCCACTAAAATTTGAGGATTAAAATTTCCTGGTAATATGCAAAACTATATATGGTGTCCTTCCTATATAACAAGTTCCATTGAATTTGGTTCAGTAGTTTCAGAGGAGTTGCCCTGACAAGATGATTAATGAGGATTTTCAACAAATTCCTAAGTTCAAATGTCCATAACTCCCACTAAAATTTGAGAATCAAAATTTCCTGATAATATGCACAACTACATATGGTGTACTTCCTACATACTAAGTTTCATTGAATTCAGTTCATTACTTTCAGAGGAGTTGCGCTGACAAGATGATAAATGAGGATTTTCAGCAATTTTCTAAGTTCAAAGGGCCAAAACTCCCACAAAAATTTGAGGATCAAAATTTCCTGGTAATATGATGCACAAGTACATATGGTGTACTTCCTTTATAACAAGTTTCATTGAATTCGGTTCAGTATTTTCAGAGGAGTTGCGCTGACAAGATGATGAATGAGGATTTTCAACAATTATCTAAGTTCAAAGGGCCATAACTCCCACAAAATTTGAAGATCAAAATTTCCTGGTAACATGCCTAACTACATATGGTGTACTTTCTATATACTAGTACCAAGTTTCATTGAATTCGGTTCAGTAGTTTCAGAGGAGTTGCGCTGACAAACTTTGTGACGGACAGACAGACAGACGGACGGATGGATGGACACGACAAAAACAATATGTCTCACCACAAAAGTGGGGGGAGACATAATACCCCCTTGGTACTTTTAGCTGTATTAATGTTGACCAGCTGCAAGAGGTGAGAAAATGGAAGTAGGGTGGACTTCTTTATTACTTCCATGGTTAGACACAATCTATCTCTGTATGATTAGTTTAATGGTGGTTTGTTTATTTGTTTGTTTTTTTTGTGTACACAAACTTTTTTTTTCTGAATGTTTTTGTTGGTATGTTTTTCCTGTACAAATATGGGATTTTGTTCTAAAGAAAATTAAACACATTTTACCAATTTATAATTTAATTGCTAAAAATTTGTTCAATTACCCATACAAATCATTATTTAGCAGTTAAAACATTGCATATCATTTCATTAATATCAACAAAATTAATAGAAATCACAGGTTTATCTACTGTCTAATATAGCACTTCATATTCTAGCATGAAATAAAACTTAAAACACATACCGGTAACTTATACCCATCGTCTCAACTATAGAGTATAGACCATATTACAATAAAAATCTTTAAAGAATCTTCATGAAAGTGAGCTTTCCCTAAACACAAAAGATATTGATGGCATAGTATTTTTTTTAAACACAATACTCTATCACAATAGTTAAAATAGTATAATTAAATACAAAAATATTCTGTATTATTGCAAAGCCAAGATAAGCATAATGCCAACATAAGACTACTTTCTAGAAATCTCGAAAATATATATTTTTTTAGATTACCCAATATGTCTACAGTAAGCATAAAGTCAAACACCCCCAAAAATCTTATTTTCAACAAAGACCATGCAAAAAAATTTTCGTACAGAATTGCACCATGATAAGTATTCTTCCTGAAAAAGAACAGAATATTCTATTGGAAGATTCTGTTATCACAGCTATAAAGAATAAAATAATCACTCAATGAGGAAGTGTCACCCAACTTAAAAAAATATATTTTTGAATCTGAGAATAAAAGACATATTAACTGCCATCTGAAACATATTTATTATGACAGTTGATGAAATTCTCAGACAAAAGAATTTTTTCAGTCTTGAAGAGCCTAGGCCAGAAGCACTTACCGAATACTAATGTAACCTATTCTCTTAGTCCTTTAAGTTCTTGAATAGTATAATTCTGTAGGAGTTGTCCTATTTTGTTTTGCAAAACAATGTATTAAAACATAAAACTATTGCACTTCTATATTCATAATAAACAAGTGAACAATACTGTGATTAAAGGGTTACATTTAAATATGAGCAGAAAAAGGAGTTTGAAGTCTTCTTTATAACATTTTGAAAAGGTTGGAAATTCACTGGAAATTGTAACCAATCTAAAATTTATTTTATTCAATATAAACCTTGTTAAATGATTTTAACTTCCTTTTGGACTAGAGTTTCTAGTTACGGAAAAATGTAAAGAGACTAAAACAGAATCAGCCATGAGAGAAGTTAATTTAAAATATCAGGAATGTTATAGTACTACTGGCCACTGAGTGCTATGTCCTTGTTAATAAATAAAGCATAAATAAAAATACCAATTCATTTTTACAAATACCAAAAAATAACCCTTGGTAAAATACTTGTTCTCAGATTTGGTTGATAAAAATCTTGTTTAATATATTAGATGCAATAAATAATATCTAAAAAATAAAGATTATGTACAGATTTTGTGATATTATCATAATTCATTTGGTATCATAAAATTCACAAAATAAATAAATAAATTAACTTAAATAGATTTAAAAGTACAAGCAACAGAAAGCATGCTTGGGTTCTGGAATAATTCAAAATGTTTGTTTTGATAATATTGTCATATAGAAAATGCATGCAAAAGTAAAACTTTGGTTAGTTGTGTTTCACATAAGAACAAAAATATTGGTACATGTATAAAAATAGAAATCACAAATTAAGTATGATTGTCCAATTGGGTGTTTTATATATGACTTGTATTCCTTGCTTAAATCCATCTGATTATAGACAATAATAACAGACTTAACACTTTCTGTTTAATAAAAAGCTACGCCGAGCGCAGCATGATACGACCGCAACAAGTTGAACCCTGTTCGTTGGAGGCCCAATATGGAAAGTCTATTGCTTTTGTCACATGAAGCCCATGGCGGACTAACAAAACTTTTTGACACATGCATCTTGTGGTGGACTTTAAAATGCATATTTGACACATATGTACTTACTTTAACATCTATGATCTAATACAAAAATAAGCCTTATTTATATACATGTATTTTAAAATTGACATTTTTGGCCCTTTGACCCCTAATTTCTCAAAAATTGTAAGAGAAATATTGCAAATTAAGACAGAGATTTTCATAAGATATCCAATGAAAAAAGATTTTGAAAATTGGACCAAAATTTAAAAAAAAAAATTTAATAAAAAATAAACATTCTACATCAGTTTTGTCAATACACCCGTTTTAGCCCCTTTTGACCCTTTTTTTATAAAACAACAGGGGCCACAAACCCCAAATTCAATACATTTATTTAGTGTATTAAAACTTCATAAGAATTGACTGGCCCACTTCAACTTAATTTTTGGTATAAGACTATTTACCTTGACAAACTTTAAAAAATGGTGTTTTTTGCCCCTTTGACCCCTAATTTCTTTTAAATGGTTAAAGATATTGCAAATCTAATTGAAAAACACAGGCAGGGATTTTTACAAGGATTCAAAAGAAAAAAAGATTTTGAAAATCGGACCACAAATTAAAAAGTTGATTTTTTGGGTGTGGCCCCTTTTTTGACCCTCTATAGCAATGTAACGGTGTAATTTTTATCAAAACCATTTACACATTTAGTTGACAGAATTTAATGATGAATTCAATAAAAAAGGATTTTCAAACTTGAATGAATAATAAACATTCTATAACAGTTTTGTCAATACACCCATTTTAGCCCCTTTTGTCCCTTTTTTCTAAAACAGCAGGGGTCACAAACCCCAAATTCAATACCAACATTCCTTTACTGGTTATAATCATCATATTTAAACTTCATAACAATTGGCTGGCCCGATACAACTTTATTTTTAGTATATAACTATATGCCTAAACAGACTTTGAAAAATGGCGTTTTTGGCCCCTTCAACCCCTAATTTCTCAAAAACGGTTAGAGATATTTCAAATCTGATTGAAAAACGCAGGCAGGGATTTTTATAAGGATTCTAATGAAAAAAGATTTTGAAAATCGGACCACAAATAAAAAAGTCAATTTTTTGGGTGTGGCCCCTTTTTGACCCCCTATAGCAATGTAACGGTGCAATTTTTATTAAAACCATTGACACATTTAGTTGACAGAATTTAATGATGAATTCAATAAAAAAAGATTTTTCAAAATTGAATGAATAATTAACATTCTACAACAGTTTTGTCAATACATCGGATTTAGCCCCTTTTGGCCCTTTTTTCTAAAACAGTAGGGGCCACAAACCCCAAATACAATACCAACCTTCCTTAAGTGGTTACAAACATCATTTCCAAATTTCATATCAATCGGTCAATATTTACTCAAGTTATCGCACGGAAACCAAATGTCCACAGACGACGACGACGCCGACATCGCCATAACATTATACGATCGCAAAAATTTTGCGGTCGTATAAAAAGGAAAACAAACTATGAAATATAAAGAAATAGAAATTACCTATCTCATTGCTTCATTCTAATAATTAATTCAAGCACCAAAAAGATCAAATATTTTAACCTTAAATAAACCAGAAATTAACAAATTTTCAAACAAAACATCTAACTTCTAAATATGCTCATAAAAGACACAAGTGTAAGAATAGTACTAATTTAAAATTAAAAATATGAAAATAGAACAAACAGCAACAAAATGAAGACAAAAAATCATACAAAAACTTTGTTCAGCTTGAGTAGACTGCAAATTAAAAATTTGTGTGATATTATGCTGTAGATTTGATACAATAAATATGAGATTCTAACTTGTTTGGCACCAACATTACCAACAAATGATATGTGCTGATTAAAACATATGTGAACACAAATAGTTAACAAAAAATAATATATAGAATCATATTACTAGCATGAAAAACACATGTTCTAAAATAATAATTAATCATATTGCAACATTTCTATTGATAACAAATGGCAAGTCAATATTCTTAAACTTCGATGATTTCACAACATCATAGAAGTTAATGAGAAATAAGTCCACGGTCACATCTATGAGATCTTCAAACATTTGGCAAGTTCCAGTAAAAAAAAGTTAAAATGTTGCTGTGAAAAACAACCAATACCAAATGAATGTTAGTTTCAGCCATATAAATATATCAACATCAGACATCAGATAATTGCTTCATGTATTACTATTAAATGACTAGCATAATTACATTTTCTTTTTAAGTTTCCTTCAATTACATATACAATGCATATTTTTTAATCAAAATAAAAATCAACAACAAAGTAAAAAAGAGAAAACCCTGCTAATGCTTATATCATGGACATAATCTTTATCATTTTTAAAGCAAAAGAATCTAGACATGAAAAATACATGTTTTTTTATACCATCACATCAAATAAGTTTTTTTACAATCAACATTTAAGGAAAATTGTACCGGTTTTGTTTTCAAAATAAATTTCTAATAAAATTTCTAATCTAAACAAAATCATAATAAGATTCAAATCTTATCATAACTTAAGTTTTTTTTCATAACAGAACATTAAACTAAACGAAAATAAAGCATTTTGTTCAAAATAAAACCCTAATCTAAGCAGCACCTTCATTAATCTTCTTCACATTCTATGTCTGAGGCAGATCCCCCAACTTTGATGTTCACTTTTAGATTCTCCACCACACTTTCTGTTGAACTGTGTAGTTCTTCATTGTCTTCCTCGTCATGATCTCCATTTTCCTCTTCCGTCATATTAAGTTCTGTAACCACTAACTTAGCTATATCATTAATGCTGTCGGTTTCGTCTAATGAGATCTGCCGTAAGCGATTACGTATAACCTTCTCCATCTTTCGATGTTCTGTCTCCTCAGCATGTTTGAGCTTCTTGTATTCTTTGTCTCTAGCCTCCTTATTGTAGGTTTTCTGCTTTTTATCAGGATCGAAAAATCCATCTGGGAAAAATTGTCCTCCCGATGTAGGACTGCCTGGTGGACTACGATCAATCATGCATGACGTGTCTATTTCGTCTGTTATAGTAGTATATTCTGCGGCATACAATGACGTCATGATCGGCACAACAGATGGGTTGCTATAAGCCCCTGATGTAGGGTACGTAAAGATGGAAGAATTGTGGACGAACAATTTTTCTGGAGATGTAGGTGGTGCTACAAACACACTGTCTTCTATTTTTGTTCCTGGTTTTTTAACCTCTGTGTGTTCTACCTCTACCTGTGGTATGTCTGAAGTGTTACTAGAACTGATGATCGTGGAAGAGCTAAGATGAGCTGTACTATAGAGCGAGGCATTCTGGTTGCTGTTCACATCACTGTCACTACTCACGGCTATTTGCAATAATCCGTCTTGACTGTCTGATATGATATGATTATGTTCCCGAGGTGAGTTAGCTTGTTCAACATCCACTGTTAGATTCTCAGGAACGTGTCGTCTTAAGTGAAGCGGTACATCAGCATCAGGAGTAAGACTTATCTTAGGTATAGGACTTTTCTTCCTGGAAATACTATATTGTCTTTCCATAGACCGTCTAGGCGAGACTTTTGACTGTTGAATGGTATAGTCTGTGTATTTCCTGAGGAAGTCATCCTTGACTGGCCTCCTCGAATGAATCAGAAGAGGAGATGGTACACTCTTCATAGTGTCGCCAGCATTTGCAGATTTATCCGTGCTCTGTCCAGTATCCACACGAAGGGCCAGATCTTCATATAATCCTATTTCATTTGTGTCTCCAACAGATTCCATTTCACTATCTAAATGACCTTGACTGCATGAACTGGAAGCACTGACATGACGTGAACTTCTAGCGAGGTAATTTCGTATTTGTTGTGATAGGTCTGATGTGTGTATACAGATATCCTCCAATTTGCTCATTCTATAGTCCATGGTTTGTAGAGAGAGTTTGATGGAGTTCTCTTTCTGAGTAAAATCATCCATTCTTAGGGCCATGCTCTCAACTCTGTAAAATAGGACAATAAAGTTAATTACAACAGCAGATTTGTTTTGCCTTTAATTATCAGTGGAAAAAATATACATGTAAAAGAAATGGTGAACATTTTGATCTTTGTCAGAAAATCTCTAAAATACATGTTCCAGTAACTTTACTGTACATTCAAATAAATCAAGAGCAGTACTTCAGATCCCATGTCTAAAATATTTGTGTAAGTCTGTGCAAACTTGACATTTGTTCTATTCATCTCACAATACAAATACAGTCGAACCTCGTTTACTCGAAGTCGAGGGGACCATTGGAAAGTATTCGAGTTATCAGAGGTTCGACTCATCCAAGTTAAGAATAAACTCGAAGTAGAATCTTCCGTCGTTTGTTCCATGTCTAGATGTATCTCGTATTTTGTTGTGTTTTGTGTGTTTGAAGACACGTCATCGTGTCAAGAGATTACTTAGTGTGAAACAAATTATTAAATAAAACATGTTTTAAAAATTTATTCCAATCTTGAATCAACATTCAACCATTCAAACATTGAAAATACAAAATCAGTTACGAAACGAATTAATACATACAAAAATGTATGTTATAAGTCACTAGTAATGGTGGAAGTTGAGTTGAGTTTCTTTTAGAAATGACGTCGATTTATTTTATTTTATTAAAAATATCAATTAATCATTGAAATTTATGTAATGAAACTAAAACATGATTAAAATACCGGCTTTGCTAATTAAATTCGTCTACTCAGATTAAACACACAATTTACCATGATGTTTAAAACCCTTGGGTGATCAGATCAAACAGTTACACATGAAAACACACGTGTCCAATCATTAAATAAACAACTCATGATTAACACCTTTTGAAGCCATACAGCAGTCACGAATCAATTAAAATGACATCAAAGAATTTGAAAAGTCGGCTTCGAGTAATCAGGGTTAATTACTATTATTTTCAAAG
Source organism: Arcuatula senhousia (assembly GCA_963971305.1). Classification (NCBI taxonomy): domain Eukaryota; kingdom Metazoa; phylum Mollusca; class Bivalvia; order Mytilida; family Mytilidae; genus Arcuatula; species Arcuatula senhousia. The sequence continues at coordinate 50,160,071 of OZ020305.1, forward strand.
CGTGGGACTGCCAAAATATATCGACTTAACCGAGATTTCGAACTATCAGAGTTCGAGTAATCAAAGGTAAAAATGCATTGGGCTAACGGGAACTTTGTCTGGACTTTCAAAATAGTTCGAGTAAACCGAGTATTCGAATAATCCGAGTTCGACACATCGAGGTTCGACTGTAAATGTCTTCCTCATAAGCAGCATGTGTAAAAGATTCATGAAATTCTATCAAGTGTTCAAAAGCAAATTTCTGACGGACATAATGACAGACAGACAGACAGAAAGTTGAATTCTCTATTCTACCATTTTTGTGAAAGGCAGGATACAAAAAGTTGAAATATACAGATTTGCTAACTTATAATGCCAAGTGAAATTCCATTTAAAAAATCCTAAATAATGATTTTTTTTTTCAATTAAGACTAATAGACAAATACATTTCAGATAATATTTCTTGCAACAAAAATATCTACTATCATCTTACTGACCTTTCATTGATCACTCTGACTCTCTCATCAGATGAGGAATGGAACTTTATATCTTTTTCCCTGAAGAAGTCTTCTATACTTTCCTCCTCAAAATCATGGAGTTTTTCTGTATCCTCAGGTGATAAAAATAGTTCTGCAATTTAAAATCTCATGTCACAATCTAACATATAATATTCTCCTAAAAAGATCCATAATAAACAAGCAAATGTGTCTCAGACTCAGATGACCAGCTCAGCACATTAATTGTTGGAACTGTATAATTTTTGCCGTAAGGTGAAAAAATGAACTATTTGTGTAAAATGCACGATCTTTTTCTATGATAGAGAACCATCAAAACTGCATCTTTTTACAGACAGAAAGACCACAGATGAAATTATTTAATGACAACAAAATTTTTTTTTTACTGTCATAATATTTGTTGTATTTTATTCTGAGATTTGAGAGATTGTTAATCGGTAATCCCCCCTTTCCAAACAACACATACTTAGCAAGGTCACATCTTTTGATTACAACATTAAAGAAATACATACTTAGACCATTGTCAAACAGATCTCTCTTCCCTTTACATCTTCTGACGATAAATTTAAGAGACAGGAATATATGACTAAGGAATATAATAGGTGGAGGTAGCATAGGTCTTAGTTCATAGTTCACTATCAGTTGGTATCGCTGGAACTTCCATATAGCCACCGAGTGTGTATTAGTACGATTAAAGGTAGAACTGAAAAAGAGAATGAAAATATTAATATTTAGGCTATATAACTACCCTAATATACTACTTGTAACAAAAACATATTTGGCGGTTGTCCATAGTGTTTTTTTCTGAATTGCTGCTTAATTGTGGGCTGTGTCGCGTACACTTATTCCACATCTCATTATTTTTCAATATAGCAATCACAAAACGTAGAAACAAACTGTGGATTTTATCATTATTCTATACTTTCAGTGAACAAACTTACAATACTTGCTTAAATTGTCAAAAATTCTATAAAAGGGTATACTGTGGCTTCATTATTTTTCAAGTGGTAAAAAATTTCATAGATATCATTGATATTCATTGATATTTAGTTCCCCAAGAAGATGCAATTTAACATTGTTTTGTTTACTGTAGACTTCAGAACCTGCACCACGAATTTAAGAACTGACACTTTTTCATCAATCCAGGAACTTAAATGAAGTTAAAATAAATACTCACTTAAATCTAGCGATGAGTAAATTGACCAATAAGATATTGGCAACCAGTAGATATGGTGTCATCAGTAGTGGTGCAATCCAGGAGGCGTAAGAACAACCATCTGGATGTCGATCAGGATCATAACAAGCTAAAAGGAAGGAAAAATTAATTAACTCTTATTCTAATAGGAAATATGTCCCTAATTTATCTATTATCTATTTGTGGAACACACAGTAAAAAATATTTTAAAGTTCAATATTCCATAAAATATCCGTTTTTGATCAGATCATCTCCATAGCACAGGTGCATCATGAATCTGTCTAAAATCACCACGTTAAATTTCAGAAAGATTGGTGTAAGGTTTCTAAAATACTTATACACATGTTGCACAATGGATGGACAGACAGACAGAAAGACTAGTTGACCTGACCCAAAGACATGCTTTCCATAAGATATCCATCAGACTTGTCTGTCCTGACATTTCTTTTTCAAAAAGTGCCACAAGGGACAGAAATAATTCCTTAAAAGAGCAATACATGAATGAAATTCTATTTTATGTCTGCTGATAGATTCAAAGATTTTCATAAATAAATCTTTTTGCTGAAAATATTCCTATTGAAAGTGTGTCAACACAGATACAAGATGGCACATTTGCATGTAAAGTTACCAAAAGATGACAGTTCTCCTTTTCAAAAATTTGTATTTTGTTATATCTATGCATGAAAACCAGAAAAAGGGCCCAAAAACAATTCCTCCTCCACTGCAGTTTATAATAAGCTTCAAAAGGCAATAGAGGGAAATTATCACTGATTACTGTGCATTTATTTATTTTCTTGGGTATCAATTTTCATTTAGCTTCATTTTCAATTTCACATACATGTGACAAAGTTGGAGATTCTGATATATTTAGATGGAGATTGGACAAAAAAGTGGGAGATTTTCAACGCTCATTAAAATTGCATTTCAATGTTAATTGCAGCCACAAGTGTGTGCCAAATATACCTGGTTTCATTGATTAATGTCCAACTGTTTAAACAATCACCATGTCAATTATGACAATAAACCTTCAATTAAAACCTTAATCTGTGAAATTAACGTCTGACTAATTGACAAACACCTTAATCACCAAAAATGTTTTATGACTGAACAATTAGAATGTCTATAAAATAAAATTTTGTCAAGTCTTGAGATTCCACAAAAGTCGGAAGAATGGGAGATGGCTAAAAAAGTTGGGAGGTTTTGTCTCCCGGCGGGAGAAACACATGTATGATTTCAGGGTAAACACATGCTCCTTAATGTGATCATTATATGGAAAAAATAACACTTTATTGAATTCCTATTTTCAACTACAAAAACATATGAAACCACAGTAACTAATAACTCCTGGTCAAATCCTTTCTTAACCATGGTACTTAAAAGCAGATTTAAAACTATAGTGAAAGAAGTGTTACTAGAGAAGGTACTAGCAATATCATTGAAACATCATCTAAAAGGGTGGAACAATATCCACCTTCATCATGTTCGTATCATGTAATAAATAAGTGACAAAATATAACGACCAAAAACAAACATTTTAATATTTTATATAAGTAAGATTTTCAAAGTCAGAATGTCAGATTTCCATCTGGGACTTAGACCATAAATCTTACTATCCTATTATAGCTTTCTAGTGTATAGCATGAAACCTTAGGTAAATGTCTCATACTTATTTCCTTATTCTTATGATTTATGACTCAATCAACTGGAGTCTCAAATTTCATTGGTTAGTGTTATTTTCAAGAATGGAAGTTAACAAAATAAAGACATGAAACCCACACATTTTGATATGATATTTAAATCATGTTGACCTATATTATCAAAAATTTCTTTGTTTTTCTGAGTTCCTCCAGGGTACTATGCCAAATGAAGTGATATACATTTTGAACACATGATAGCAAACATAAAAGGAAACCAGCAGTATTTTTTTTTTCTCTTGAAAATTTCACTTAGATTTTTCATCACGAAACTTACTGTCAATTTCGTCAGCAAACAATTCTCCATAAATCATCCAATATGGATAATAGAAAACATTCCTGACCAGATGCCAGCGGAATTCCTCGTTCTGGAAGTGTACAGCTTGGCGTACGGTCCCAAAACTAATCAGGACTAGAGTCACGATGATTATAAAATAGGCCATATCCCTCAGCTGAAAGAAAGAATCAAAGATGCTAGTATGTAAAACTTATGAACATTTCTTTTTTTTTTTCAATGCATTTTGATAGGTAAAATCGCACTATTTCCAATGTTGAATTAAGACTAAGAGGAGGTTATTGCAATAAACTTATTACTTCTTATTTTCATCTACATTATCATTATTATCAAAGCATTTCATATATACAGATGGGTGAAAACATAACCTGTGCTATAGAAAGTTAACACAGTTAGTATTTTTTTTTATTATTGTAGGTTCATCTCAGATGTAAAAAAAAAACTTAAATTTTGATACTTTGGCATTACATGGAACTGAATGAGTGAAAAGACTGCTCATGATACAAATTATTTCAAGGAAAACTTACAAATTTAGATATAATCTTCAGATAAGGCCCAATAAATCTATTGACAGAGAGAATTTCCAGAATTCTCATTATCCACAGGACAATGTTCACAGTATAGACCATCCTGGATGCCTGCAATGTCTCCGGGATGAATCGTAAAATAACTCCCACCATGAAGATGAAGATAGCTATACTGTCCCATACATTCCATAGTTGTCCATAGTGAACCTTCATCTTCATCCAGAATCTTGCTGGCTCCGCTGCTATTATCTGTAAAAGAAATACAAGGTTGAAATAGCTTTGATTGTGATTGAAAAAAGAAATATATTACCATCCCCCATACAAAATTAGACAGGTTTTTTTTTTTTTTTTAATTTCAGAGTACATTGTTTTTTACCGATTGGAGGCGTCAGAAGACGTCACTAAAAAGCCTTCAAGTTGGACATCATTTCTGACCCTACAGAAGCCTTAGAAATGAAAACACAGACTTAACAAAATGCAAGTATACATACATATTCAGGTTTTCACAAAGGATGAGTGGCAATAAGACCCATTTTTGGCCCAAAATTTACCATGAAATTAAAACTGAGCATACAGATGTCTAAAGTTGCTGAAACATTGATCAAATTTAAGGCTTAAAGAAAATGATATGCTTTTGTCACATCAGTTTAGCTGTTATGCCAATTTTTTAACTTAAAATGATATAAATTAAAGAAATTGTCCTAATTTCATTGTTTTTTACTGATTTTTACACCCTTTTTGGTATGGAAGAAGGTGGGCACATCTAAACTACAACTTCATATTTGGATAAAATGTGTAAAATGATGAAAGTCAACATTTCTGAAAGTTTGAAGCTGTTGTTTTCATGCGGCAAATGATTTCTGAAAAAAAATATGCACTGAAAACATTCAAAATTGCAGCTTTTTCCTATTTTGTTAAGTAAGACCGCTAAATTTGATGTCATTATTACATAACAATAAACAAAATTTGCCTTATTTGGTGTGTTATCTTTGTTAACACATATAAGTTGATATTTCTTATAAATATCATAATATTTGAACCAACTATATTTTCTTGGGCCAATTATGGGTCTTCACTGCCACTCATCCTTTAGGTGCCAAGCATAATCTATTTTTGTGGTCAATCAGAGTAGAAGTCAAGTTAAGAACACATGTACTTAAACACCAACTTAATTAGTTCGAAGCTATTGAGCCTTAATTAGAACAGCTCATATAAACAGATAAATTCAATTCAACAGCTATCATATGCAGGCTGACATACAAAAGTTCAAAGATGACTTTAAATGCCATTAACCATTAGTGTCCAATTATGGCATAAAATATGCTGACAGGGTAATCAAAAGTCTACTTCCATACATACATCTCAGAGGCCTTTTAACACTGACCAATCATACAAAACACAATGAACATGTCATGATTTGTCTTTCATTTATACAAAGCTGAATGGCTTCTTGGACAAATAAACAGGTTTCTAGACAGTTTGTCATGCCAAAATGAGATGTTAGCTATTTTAAAACAAGACAATATGTCTTAAAGACAGAAATTTCCTTTATGACTAAGATGTTTTATTTAATATATTTTCATGAATATCTGTTTGAATGGTTTCCTAGAAACGGAAACTGTTTCTAGACAGTTCATCATTCTACATAAAGATGGTGTTAATGTTAGAACAGCTATTTTAAATCCAAACAAGATTGCTACGCATAGCCATGTGTCCCCCGCCGCCGCATAAAAGTTGTGTGGTATGTTAATTCAAGCAATATATTCTTTGAGAAACGATAGAAATAGGTTGTCAAAATATGGGATGATCACCTATTAACAGTAGTTTCAGCAACATCTGTTCAATAGTATCGGAGGAGTTGCACCCACAAAAATGTTTGATATGACAAAGTCCCATTTTTGGACCGGAAAATCACAAATTCGTAAATAACTCGAAAACTGTAAATATTGTTTCATTTTTTTTTCGTATTATTATAAAGTACCTTTTGCTCTATCAGCCTACAAAATTTCGGAACCCTGTGCACCTAGGTAACCAAGATACTGGATGTCCTATATTTTGACCTTTCTTCCCTGTTTCCATGGAAACGGCGGCCATTTTGAAAATTTCAAATATGGGATGATCATCTACTAATTGTACACTATTAGTGTGTAAAGTTTAAGCAACATCGATTCAGTAGTGTCCGAGGAGTTGCACCCACAAAAACGTTTGACTAAGTCCCATTTTTCGGACTGAAAAATCACAAATTCGTAAATAACTCGAAAACCGTAAATATCGCTTCAAAATTTTTTTCCGTATTATTATAGAGTACCTTTTGTTCTATCACCCTACAAAATTTCAGAACCCTGTGCACCTAGGTAACCGAGATATTGAATGTCATATATTTTGACCTTTTTTCCGTTTTCATGGAAACAGCGGCCATTTTGAAAATTTCAAATATGGGATGATCATCTACTAATTGTACCCTATCAGTGTGTAAAGTTTCAGCAACATCCTTTCAGTAGTTTCCAAGGAGTTGCACCCACAAAAAATGTGACGGACGGAGACCATTACTAAGTCCCTCCGACGCGTTGCGGCGGGGGACAAAAATTATTTCTTAAAGACAGCTATGTCCTTGATGGTTAATACTTGATTCCATTGATGTGGTGTTTTCAAAGAACAAAAAGAGCTGAAAGAAATTCCATTTGAAAAACGCTTTTTTAATCCACAAAAAGATACCCTTTATAGCATAGCAACAACAAATAAAAAAACGTTTGAAGGCCATTAAAACATTTACATTTTTAATCCAAAGTTAGAAATGAGAAAATTTTACTGAATACATAAACGTTATTAGTGTATTAATGCCTATATAAAACCATTACTGTTAATGAGCAAAATGCCTTGGGATTCCAGGTCTACATGATAGATGATGTTCATTTGAATCCACTTTTAAATTATTAAATAAAATTATACTTTAATACAAAATTCATAGCAGAATCTTAATGGATTTTGCCACTTTAAAGCCTCTAAAATTTGTACATATTTAGCCATAGGAATACATTTGATCTCATCTGTATAAAACTATTGTAATATTTTTAATGTTCATAACACATAGAATAATATTTCAAAGAATCAGTAAATCACATTTGAAGTTCTGAAAGTCTTAGAATGAAGAACAACAGCTTGGTATTGCCATTAATTCTGTCACATTTCTAAATTGACAAAAGACATTTCTCATATCCAGTTTGACATTTCTCACTTTGGTATTGAAATTCTTCAGTTCTTAAAATGAGCAAGTCTGGTAGCAATTTTTTTTTTTTTTAACTAAAATACACAAAACCATGTACTGACAAATTCAGAAAGAACCCTGTGTCAGCAAAAACTCAAAACCTTTCAAAATCTTGAAAAGGATTTACAAAATAAAAATGAAAACAAAGTTCCAGACAATAAATTTTGCAACGCCTGACATGCGTTTCGTCTATTCAAGACTCATCAGAGGGGCTCTTACAAAAATAATGACAAGTAATTTAAATACTAGTATGCACACCAGGACATACAGCATAACAACTGCACAAAATTTCAGAACTGTTCCATCAATAGTGTTTTATCTTTAGAGTTTATAAAGTCTTATTCTCAAAACCTATAATTTTATTCAAAAAACATTTCACAGATTTGTTGAAATTTAAATATGCACGTCGTGAAATGCTTCACTGCAACTGTAAAAAAAATTCAGAGCTGTACAGTCAATAGATTTTGAGTCCTAGTGTCCAAAAGAAATTGTTGGCGGATGGACAGACAGACAAAGTAAATACTATAAGACCTTCACATCTTTGATGCAGAGCTCTAACTAGATAAAAAACTGATTTCATTATACAACATCATAATACAATGAATTTTAACAATATTGAGGAAATCGACATTGTTTTTATAAAACATGTCAAAACATTCACTCAAATAAAAATAATCCATCCTACCTGTAAGGCTTAAAATAAATTTAATTTAAATGTTTTATCACTTGTTTTGAAAGAAATGCACTGTTGGAAAAGACATATAGGAACTTGAAAATATGCCACCAAAATTAGAAATGTCACCTTGGATGTTATATGAGAAATGGTAAGCTGGATGTGAGAAGTGTCATCTTTGATGTCATATCAGAAATGGCAAACTGGATGTCTTCTTGGATGTCAAATGAGAAATGGCAAGCTTGAAGTAAGAAATGTCACCTTGGATGTCACATGAGAAATGGCAAGCTTGAAGTAAGAAATGTCACCTTGGATGTCAAATGAGAAATGTCTACCTGGAACTAGGAATTGTTATCTTGAATCTTATATGAAAAATGCCAAGAAATTCTTTTGTTACTGATTTGCTTTGAAGCTGGAAACTAACAAATTTAATTCTTTTACATGTTGAACCAGTCTCCAAACAGTACCTGAAGATACTCAAACTTAAAAAGTAAAACTCAAATAATAACTTACTAAGGATATAAAATATCAAATTTAATTATCAGATTCTAAAAATCAAGAAAAAAATTGAAAGCCTTTTAACAAAAATAAGAGTAATAGAAATACACTGTATTTGATAAGCCCTCGACTTGATTTTCCTACCAAAGTGCATTTAAAATAAAACAAATAAAAGAATCAAAGCTCACGATTTGCTCTAAAAGACTATACTAAAATGGAGTTAGATAATCTACCATTAATTAAGCAAATAATCCAGACCAATACATTTACTCTGCTGATAGACAGTGCATTGATCATAACCTTTAATAACTATCCTAGCACTGTCACCAATTTCATTATAAATATGAATTGTTTCAATTCAAATATGAAAATGAAAAATATACAAATGAATAGGAGTGTTGAAAATCTCAGTTTCTGATGACAAGCATAATTATTTATATAATGGAAGTTTGGAAATCTTACACTGGTAAGTAATAACTTTATATTCTAATTTTAAGTTTTTGGCAAAAATTAACAATTTTAGGAATTAAAACATTACTTTTGGTGTAATTAATCTTCTCCAAAGCACAAGTTAGACTTAATTCTTATATTTAATAGCATTAAATTTGTTTTCTAGTATGCCTTTCAATTTTAGACTAATTTAAAAGAGTTTCTGGGGAATAATATCTATATAACTGAAACTCAGCATTGTAATTTTGGTCAGAAATTTTTGTCCAAAAAATCTGCTTTTATATACACCTGAACAAAATGAAATAAATTATGCTGTTAAAAAGGCTAACTATGTGTACAGCTGCAATTCCCTAGATAACAACTTGAAAATCATACTTTCTCATAGCATTATTTGGGAATATTTCTTATCTGTAAGATATTGCTCTTTAAGATTTTTTTACTGTTCATGTATTACCCATAATATGTATAATAAACCTGATTCATTTTTCACTATACATGTACAATAAAAGTTTTAATGGAATTTCAATTTTTATTACTCTAAAATTGTTGTATTGATTGCTATTAAATGATTTTCAAAAGCTTCATTTGTCTTTTTAACATTGAAATTTCAAAAACATTACATCAAATTATTGAAAACTTTTTAAAGCTGATTGACAGTGGAAAAGTCATTATAGGGACTTTTGTAATTGTTAATAGAACAATCAATATCAAAGAAAAATATACCCTGGAAATGAAAGCTAAGATGATCAAACAATATGAAAATGGGTCAAAGAAAAAAAATGGCTGGACTTCATCAAAAAGGAAGATCTTTAAAAACTGACTCCAATGATATGTGACTCAACACAAATACTGTTAAAAAAATATTTTCCACATCCTCCGGCTGCACAACATTCATCATTTTATTATGCTGTTTTCACTTTGTGAAATTCATGCAAAAAATGAAAAAATATATAAAATTCATTGATTTCAGACATGACCATTCAAATAAAGAAGAAGAGTTCATAATGACCACTGTAGTACCCTTCCAGAACACATCTAGCCTTGCTATAGCCGAGAGCATAAGGCTGTACCATGAGCCAACATTGGAGGCAGACCATGGAAATCTCACGACCAGACCAAGCCTATCAGAGAGTCTCCAGGCTTTCAGTAGCTATGGGTTCTCTATGAATCTGATCAAGTACTTTATGCCTTTCATTATACTGACAGGGACTGTTGGAAATGTTCTCAGCTTTGTTGTAATGGTCCGTAGAGAAATGAGACAGACACCAACATTCTTCTACCTAGCCATGCTGGCCATTGCAGACACAACTGTTTTATTTGTAAGTGCCTTCAAAACATGGCTTAGAACTGTTTCAGGATTTGAGATTAGCCATGCGAGTGGATTTAGCTGTAAAATGACCATGTTTCTTGTGCACTTCAGCATACAGTTTTCAGCCTGGCTCATAGTTGCTGTGACAATAGAAAGATTCTTAGCAGTGTGGTTTCCTCTCAAGGCTAATTCAATGTGTAACTTATCCCGTGCTAAATTCATAACCCTAATAACAGCTGTAATATTCATACTGGTAAATATCCATATATTTTGGACAGCTGAGTTACTGCCGGTGCAACAATCAAAGGATGGATCAAAATATATGTGTGCATCTTACGCTTATGAGAATTTTGTATGTGAAATATTTCCTTGGATAAATCTTATTCTCTACTCATTTCTACCATGTTTCATTCTGTTAGTTTTTAATGTTCTCATAATAATATGTCTAATGCGTACAAAACACATTCCCAGTACAATGACAAAGGACGACAGCCAATTACGATCCATGCATAGAAGACTGGCTATAACCTTAATCTTAATTTCATTTACATGGATCATAACCACGACTCCACGTCCATTCTATGGACTATTCGCACCTAAACCAAGAACTTTTGAAGAGATGGCTAACACCTTGATGTGGAGAGTAATATTTTTCCAACTCATGTACATTAATCATGCTGTCAACTTTTTCCTCTACTGCCTGTCAGGTCAGAAATTCAGGATACAGTGCAAGAAATTTCTATTTCAGCTGTGTAGGAAATCGAAGCCCCCAAAGGCAAGATTAACATTTAAATCAAGTGGAAGTAACTCGACAGGACAGGAAGTCTTTAGCTCTATCCCTCTGATGACACTACCTACAGCTGACCAATTAGTCTTTGATATAGATAACTAGATGTAGTTTGAAAACCTTAAAGTACAGACAATCACTCAAATTGTTTTGTATTAATGTTTTATTTATAAAGAGGCATAAGAAGGAAGAATTGAGTGTTGTCCTATTTTTCAACATAGAACTTGTCCAATGTCATTGGTTATTGTATAGGCAGTCTGGTATCCTTAGCCAATACAATTGATTACTCTGTAGAACCCATGCATATCATAAATGATAAACACAAACAACCAAACAATCTACATTGTGAATACCCACATTCAAATATATTCTGTTAGTACCAGCTCTTTTTACCAAAGGCCTATCAAATTTCATCATTTCCAAACATCAACTTTGATTTGAATTACCTTTTAAAAACAACAGAGTTTAAACTTAATGAAGCAGTAAAGTTTTTTTTAAAACTGTGATTAAAAAAGCAGCAATGGACAGAATGCATGGTAAATGCTAAAATGAGCTACATATTAATTGCCAGTGGTTTCCACTTCAGCTTAGAAAATCATGACTTTGTCATTTCCGTATGAAATCAATCAGTGGGATAATATAAACAATTCCGTCAACTCATTTTACAAGTGCAGTATTGAACCACTGTTGTAATGCAGTCACGACAATACATTTCTGTGAATTGCACTTGAAATAAATTGATACAGCGGAACCACTCTTTTAATTATCTCAGATTCCAAATCATGCACTGTACTTTCTGATCCAATAGAATACAGATTTTAAAATATTGAACACCAACTTTAGAAAGAAAGATAAGAATAGTTCTTATGACGCAAGTACCATGTATTGCAAATGTTATGACTTGTTACATGTAAATACAGAGACATAATTATAACTTTTATAGTTCTAGATATTGCATGGTAATGGATTTATATAGAGTGATATAGACAAAAGTTACTAACTGGGGGATAATTGTTTTAGATTTATTGATGCCAAACAAAATTAACACCACCATTGGACAGATCATTGTAGAAATAAATCGGTATTAAAATGGCATAAAACATTTCATGTCCTGACAACAGATGTCCTTTTAACCCATATAATAAGTGAGGGTGAAGTTTCACAAACAATTTCTAACCAAAAAGCCTGTTATCTAAAACTATTTAAATCAGAAAACCTGCATGTCTTAAAGTCACTTAAACAAGATCGGAATTCCTGGGTCCCCCGCCAAGTGGCAAAAATTCTAAGTCAGCTCGCTTAACAAGAAGTAGGTAAGGAACAGACCTGGAAACGCATCCCACCATATGGGACCCCTACCTTAAGCTGCATACCAAATATCAGATGCCTCTGATTAATTGTGACAGACTGACAGGTGAAACCCAGCATTTCTATGTCCCCACTCTGGGCTGGGGTGGGGGACAATAAAATAGCACCATAAGAGCTGTCTACTAAGATGTCATTCCAAAGTTATGTAATAAGCTCAATACCCATCACAATGATGGTCTTCTAAGCACATATGCAGGGCTGCCAGCATTTGAAAATCTCTACAGGGTATTTAAATGATTTCTGTTATGTTTTATGTTACAGCATATTCTTTAAATGTCTATCAAAGTCAAATAAGAGGCTCCGAGGAGCCTTAATTGCTCACCTGACCTCAATGACTAATGGAATGAAAATATTTGTGGACACCTGAGGCAGAAATCTCCAATAAAGAATCAACTTCCACCTTAAAAGTTGGGGGCCATAACTTTTAAAAGTTAAAATCTGACAGCTTCAGCCTGAATCAAATGAAAACTTTTGAAGAGCTTAATAAGCTGAAGGTTTTAGCAAGCAATATCTTTTCTCTATCTGCAATAGTTTTCATTCTATAGGCAAAACGCATGAAAAATCACCTTTTTTCACCTTTAAAGGGCCATAACCCCTATAAGGAGTCATCTGGCAACTTTGACCCAAAGAAAACTTTTGTTAAGCTAAATCAGCTGAAGGTTAAGCAGGAAACCGCATTTCTCTATCTGCAATAGTTTTCCTTCTATAGGCCGAAAACACACAAAAAATCACCATTTTTCATCTTTAAAGGGCCAAAACCACCCTTATGGGTCATCTGACATGGGTCACATTTTCTCTATCTGCAATAGTTTTCATTCTATAGGCCGAAAACACACAAAAAATCACCATTTTTCATCTTTAAAGGGCCAAAACCACCCTTATGGGTCATCTGACACCATCGAACCAATGGTGACTTTTGTAGAGCTTTATGAACTGAAGGTTTAATTAAGCAACAGCTTTTCTCTTACTACAGTAGTTTTCAATCTGTAGGCAAAAAACAAAAAAAATTAAAGTTTGTTTTTGCCTACAAAAAGGTGTCTCCCCCCGTTTCCCCAAAAAGTTCCAAGTTCAAAAGGCCCTTACTCCCAAAAAAATTTGATGATCAAATTTACATGGTAATATGCACAACTACATATGGTGTCCTTCCTATATACCAAGTTTCATTGAATTCGGTTCAGTAGTTTCAGAGGAGTTGCGCTGACAAGATGATAAATGAGGATTTTCAGCAAATTTCTAAGTTCAAAGGGCCATAACTCCCACAAAAATTTGGGGATCAAAATTTCCTGGTAATATGCACAACTACATATGATGTCCTTCCTATATACCAAGTTTCGTTGAATTCAGTTCAGTAGTTTCATAGGAGTTGCGCTGACAAGACGATAAATGAGGATTTTCAGCAAATTTCTAAGTTCAAAGGGCCATAACTTCCACAAAAATTTGAGGATCAAAATTTTCTGGTAATATGCACAACTACATATGGTGTCCTTCCTATATACCAAGTTTCATTGAATTCGGTTCAGTAGTTTCAGAGGAGTTGCGCTGACAAGATGATAAATGAGGATTTTCAGCAAATTTCTAAGTTCAAAGGGCCATAACTCCCACAAAAATTTTAGGATCAAAATTTCCTGGTAATATGCACAACTACATATGATGTTCTTCCTCTATACCAAGTTTCGTTGAATTCGGTTCAGTAGTTTCATAGGAGTTGCGCTGACAAACTTCGTGACGGACAGACGGACGGACGGACGGACACGACAAAAACAATATGTCTCCCCACAAAAGTGGGGGGAGACATAATCACTATTCTTCATTTTTAAAGGGCCATAACCCCTATAAGGGGTCATCTGACAACATTGACCCAATGTATACTTTGTAAAGCTTAATGAGCTGAAGGTTAAAGCAAGCAACAGCTTTTGTCAACAGAAGGGCTGTAACCCCTATAAGGAGTCATCTGTGATAAGTAGTTGCTATGAAAACTGTTAAGAAAATTTCTTCATCACCCGCCTGCTCGTCCTCCACATATTATTCACCATTTTATAGCCCTGATTCTAGACTCAGTGAAATCCAGCCAAAAATACATCCGCAAATCAGGAAAATCTAGGCAAATTGGGAAGCTTGGCAGCCCTGTTAATGTGCTGTACTTTTTAGGATTAATAAGTGTGCAACATTTCAAGAAGATCTTATTTTAGGATTAATGAGAAATCAGCTTTAGCACAAAGACTGTATCCTGAACCAACTGCAAACCAATCCCCTTAAATTATTTATGCCAATACTTTTGTTTGCAAGCTGTAAGCTTAACTTCAACTATGAGGACTTAAAATTTTATTAAAAATCAGTCATACCTAATCACATAAAGCATTAGCCAGCAATAATAATGTTTTACATTTAAACAAAGCCTAACAATAAGCATCACTTATATTCAATATTTATATATTCTGCTGAGAAAATATGTCGATGATTTCACTTAAAATCCATTTCTAACACCCTAATAGCATTGGAGATAATGGGAGTAAATTGATATGAATTTGATATTATTTGTTCTGATCTTCAATAGAGAAAACTGATTTTACTAGGTTGGTTTTAATCCCAGACATTAGACATGTCCATATAGATAGCTTTTTAAGAATCATTCAGTACAACAACTAGAGGCTCCAAGCAGTCTGAACTATAACACATGTACTTATTTTTTTACCTAAAACTTTTGTTACAGATATTAGAAATTGATCAATTTTTTTGGGAAGAAATATCTACAATATTTTAAAATTTTCCATGTGCGAAAGATTATACAGTTTCAAGACAAACTCACATGATGAGTTTTGATGTAATGAACGATATGTGGACAAAACCTTATGAGTTCCAACACCACATTACTATATAAAACTAGATGGAGCCTTTTGTGGAAGGCATATGTTGCCTGCGTATATATGTTTTCTTATGAACAGGAAGTAGATGAGTTAAAAGATGACAGAAATTTGTTTAAATCTAAAAAATCATAAGTATTTGTCAAACAGGAAGTAGTTATTTTTCGTGCATAAAATCACTCTACACCTTATAGTACTATGGGATGAAGCTACATACCAGATATCAAGAGGCTGTGGCATGCAGTTGCCTTGAAAACTGTGATGGAAATTTTTGTGATGGCTCAGGAAGCCGTGGGACGACACAAAACAACAAATAGTGTCAAATCCTATATGTTGCTTCAGCAACACGTTGCAGGCGACATAATAATCTGTCAAAGACAAAAATGACCAACTTTCGTTTAACAGAAAAGTGAGCAACAGACCTGAAATCAAATCCTAGATGTGGTAGCCCTTGCTGGTTGCTAATGCTGCATAACAAATACATATATCAAGAGGATTGATGAAAAACTGTCCAAAAAATTTTTGTTCCCACTGAATGCTGCCTGCCTTCACGAAATTCACCTTTTTTTAACCCAGAGATTTCACTTAGTGAAATTCGGCCAATAATATCTAGATAATGCATTTACAATTCTTGGACCAAAACTAGAAAATGTGCCTATGAGCCACATAATTATGTGGTCAGGCCATACAAAAAAACATATTAAATTTGAAATGAAAGAAATCATAACAAAAGAGAATATAGAGCTTGAATCATAAAAATAAACATCCATTGTTCAACTTTTATAAATCTGATAATTAATTGCTATGCTTTATGTGACAATCCGAACCGAACATTATCAGTGTTCTTAAGAAGTTAAGCTTTGTGACTTAGGAACAGAATTTCAATTTGACAACTAAAGAAATCTTCAAGGTCATTGTCATTAAAAAGGGCAATAATAAAGAAATCATGTTTGTGTATTCTAAAGTTACTTTGTAGATTAAGATTTAATTGAAGTAAAGGGAGCTAGAAATCTATATTGGAAAAAACACATCAGCAGTTGTGTCCTTGAAGAAGTGATGTTCCCTTATTTCATATATTTTTCCAGGGCATTTTTCTCTTCCTTTCCAAACAAGTTTTTGTACAGGTAAGTATACAAAGTTTCATGGCAATTAGGTCAATATAAAAAATATCCTAGATTCTCATCCCCTCCTGCCCAAATCTCCTCCTCAAAAAAAATTATTTTGATTTTTTGACAAATTATGTCTGTTTTTGGACTTTTTTTCTTTAAAATGGCAGCATATCTTATCAAAATGGATAAAAAATAAACAAAAGGCTCCCAGGAGCCTGATTCGCTCACCTGGTCTTGATGTCAACCCTATGAAGAACTTTGTAAAGCTTAATAAGCTGAACATTTAAGCAAGCAACAGCTTTTTTCTCTTTCAGCAATAGTTTTCATTCTGTAGGCCAAAAACGTGAAACATGTTATTTTAAGGGCTGTCTGACAACTTTGACTCTATAGAGACTTTTGTTGAGAGCTTAATGAACCGAACATTAAAGCAACCAACCAATTTTCTTTTTCTGCTATAGTTCTTATTATATAAGCCAAAAACATGAAAACATGTTAATTTAGGGACTGTAACCCCTAAAAGGGGTCATCTGACAACTTCAACCCTATGAAGACTTTACTAGGGCTAAATGAGCTGTACATTTAAGCAAGCAACAGCTTTTCTCTATCTGCAATAGTTTTCATTCTATAGGCCAAAAACACTATTTTTCGCCTTTAAGGGGCTGTAACCCCTAAAAGAGGTCATCTAAAAAATTCGACCCTATAAGGACTTTTTTAGAGCTAAATGAGCTGAACATTTAAGCTAGCAACAGCTTTTCTCTATCTGCAATAGTTTTCATTCTTTAAGGGGCTGTTACCCTTATAAGGGGCCATCTGACAACTTCGACCCTATGGAGACTTATACTATAGGGCAAAAACATAAAAAATGCTATTTTTCACCTTTAAGGGGTCATCTGACAACTTTGACCAAATGGAGACTTTTGTAGCACTTTTGATCCTGAAGCAGTAGTGTGGCATCAGATTTCATCTATTTCGTATACTTTTTGAATTACAAGCCAAAAACAGTAGTCTGACCCCCCTGTTCTAATTTTAGGTACGAGACCACAATTATCGCCCCTTATTTTTCGTTGTTGTTTAATATAGTCCCTTTAAAAAACACCATATATCTTCCAGAGGTATTTCTAGGTCAATTTTTGGTGCTGTTTTTGGTTGTTTGGGTTAATTGGTAGTTCTTAAGCCAAAGTTTGGTATATACAAAGATCAACACTTAAATCAGCATAAAAGGGGTGATTTGCCAGGCATACGCGGGGTCAAAATTTAGATCTTAATTTTTGTTGACATTAAAAATTTTTGGTCTCTTGACCATAAAATGCATCAAAAGTTTTAAAATCGGTAAAATCTTCTTAAATTTAAATATTATTTATGTTTTGTGTTGTTATGCAGCTGTAAGAAATTTTAGGAAAATCGAATGGTTAAATTTTTTTTTATTCATCAAAACGCTATATTGAAAATGCATTAAAAAGGGGGCTAAAATAATACTAGTCTCGGGCCTAGGAGAGGGGGGCTATGGGTAAAATTTCAAAAACTTTCTAGCAATACTGTATTTAGTCTGAACTTACTGAATATGCCATATTGAAATGATTTCAGTCTTTATTTCATGAATTTATATGAAAATATGACCAAATGAGCCAAAATTCAAAGTGTATGGGATTTTCAATGAAAATGGTCTTCTTTTTGGATTTTGGATTTTTTTCCAACAAAATGACCCCTTACTTGCAAATAAAGACTTTTAGTTGCCTAGAACTGTCATAAATCATTCAATTAAGACATAAGGAGTGTTTTTATCCTGAAATGTTGAAAGTATTTCTGAAAAAAATCTTTTCCCCACTACGAAACAAGGTTACGGCAGCATATGGATTTTTCTGGGGTGGGCCTATGCCATCTTTCTAAAATCATCTTTTTATTACTTCAATTCTTGGACTATCAGACAGAAAGCAATGTTTTAATGATAAACAACACAAAAAACACCTATTTGTTCAGCATTGTCTACTACATAAGTGAAATGATTGTAAATATTAGCAGTTACAAGCTAAAGATTTGAAGGTTTTTCTATGTTTTTGCACATAAGTCATTTACTAGTTTCCATCAAAAGTGCTCTGACCAGTGTTTTTGCTATTGAAATATGTTGATTTGCATCCTCTCATACTGAAAACATAAAAAATGTAAGAAATTGCATCCTCTTTTGCATTTTTTTTACCCTTGAATAGCTACTTTAACCAATTTTGGCAAAACTGCTTTCATAATACATATGGTTCCTGATTTTCAAATGGTTAATATGGACTTATATAGTATATAAAGTTAATGTTTCTTGGGGTTTTTTGTAAGCTTATTATATAGAGAACATTTTAAAAGAGTTTCCAGGTAAATATCTTGTACAAATTTTGAAAAATATTAATGACCATATTAGTACCCCTTTAAATCCTTGAATGTCTTATTTTTCACTCCGCGAATATAAACCAGAATCAAATACAAACACCATGCACTTATTTTACCAAAACTTGTGTTTTTCATGTTCAGTACACC
This sequence comes from Arcuatula senhousia, assembly GCA_963971305.1. Classification (NCBI taxonomy): domain Eukaryota; kingdom Metazoa; phylum Mollusca; class Bivalvia; order Mytilida; family Mytilidae; genus Arcuatula; species Arcuatula senhousia. The sequence continues at coordinate 50,179,113 of OZ020305.1, forward strand.
TCAAGTTATTGATATCAATCATTGGTTTTGTCAAAACTCATGAAATGTAAAAAATATGGCCACATAGGATCCATGGTTCTTGAGTAAGCTGTAGCGGACCATATTTTTGAAGAAAACCATTGATTTGAATGGCTCACATTTTTAACGTTATTCATCTGATCATTATGAAACTTGGTATAAAAACTCAAAAAAGACTCTAGTTGGTGAAAAACAACTTTATTTGATGAAATGAGGCTTATCTGAGGACTATTAGGTACGAGACCACAATTATCGCCCCTTATTTTTCGTTGTTGTTTAATATAGTCCCTTTAAAAAACACCATATATCTTCCAGAGGTATTTCTAGGTCAATTTTTGGTGCTGTTTTTGGTTGTTTGGGTTAATTGGTAGTTCTTAAGCCAAAGTTTGGTATATACAAAGATCAACACTTAAATCAGCATAAAAGGGGTGATTTGCCAGGCATACGCATACAAAATTTAGATCTTAATTTTTGTTGACATTAAAAATTTTTGGTCTCTTGACCATAAAATGCATCAAAAGTTTTAAAATCGGTAAAATCTTCTTAAATTTAAATATTATTTATGTTTTGTGTTGTTATGCAGCTGTAAGAAATTTTAGGAAAATCGAATGGTTAAATTTTTTTTTATTCATCAAAACGCTATATTGAAAATGCATTAAAAAGGGGGCTAAAATAATACTAGTCTCTGGCCTTTAGGCAGGGCGGCCATGTTTTTTAACCAATCAAAAAATCAAAACACAACTATTATGCAGGACACCCTAAGGATCAACCATACCAAGTGTCATTAAATTCTGTTCAGTAGTTTCAGAGGAGAAGATTTTTGAAAAAATGTTAACAGACGGTCCAGGTGAGCTAAAAATAAAATAAAATCTAACAGTCAAATTAATGCATATTGTAAACAGCGTTTGTATGAATTTGTATATGGTATGTGTTTGTAAATGTGAGTGAGTGTGTATCTTTAATTAAATAATTATTGTTACATCTTTTTGTACAAAAAAATAATTACAAAATGTCTAGCTTTATACATGTTTTATTTTTCAATTTTGCAACCTCCTAACATCCTTGTCAGGTGATGGTTGTAGGGAGGTATTGTTAAAAGCCTGACTAGATAAACAAATAAAAAAAAAAAATAAATAAATAAAATTCGCCTGCCCGCCCCATATTTTCAAGAGAATCTAGGAATTATTTCATAATGGCCTGAACTATATATTACAAATATGGTGAACGTGGATTATTTTTTGCAGTGATACTTACACTTTCCACATTGGGGTTAAATGATTTTTTAATTAATTTTTATTCTATATTTTTAAAGAATAAACTATTTACGTGCCATATATATTTGCTGAAACTTTGTGTTGCATTTTTTTTTAAATGTTCATATGAAAATACAATGTATCAGCATTTACAGTAACTTCTCTTTTGCCAATTGCCATGTCTACCTAACAATTTGATGGGCTTTCCCTTCCTCCTGACACCATTGCCATTTAAATTTTCTTAATAGGTCTAAGAATATTCTTATATGTTATGGCAACAATTAACCAAAATACAGTTACTATGATAATTAAAATATTCTAAAGCATTTTTTGCCCATTTTGGGCTCCTAGATTTTTCAAGGGAAAAAATTGAACTTTTAATCAATCCTATTGGTACTTTTATTGTAAGTATTACAATTCTGTAAAGTTAAGTAACATTTAGTCGACCAGAACAAAAGTTAAAACTGCTTATTCTTCAGGAGCACCTGAGTTCACTCTCATTACGTCTAGAGTTGGCGATGTTAATTGATATTATTAATCACATAGAATTTCTTTATTTTGATTGGTTGAACAATACCACATGGTCATTTTGTACTTCTTTCGGTACATATAATATTCCTAAAAATAGAATTTTCAAGTGATATTTTTTAATACTGCATATCTATACAGCACATTACTAAAAATAGATTTTTAAAATTCCAGAAATTGAATCACATGACAAATGTCTCCATTAAAAATTATCCTTTCAATAGTTTTTCTATTCAACAAAAACAAATAATAACTGGAGTGATTGAGAAATATTTGAAGTCAAAATATTATAAAGAAAATTGTTTTATTGTATTTGATAGTAATTCATTTATGTGGAAATTAGTCATACAAAAATCCAGTGAATGAAATATCACCATATTAAACATCAAAAACTGTAATATGGTATGCATAAAACATTTGAAATCTTGAATTAACAACAATTTATGATTAATAATATAACAATTACAGCTTTTGGTTCTGTCAATACAAGAATATATCAACCAACAGATCTATGCATATCGACCTCGAACTGCGTTCTCGGTCAATATGAATCTGTTTGGTCGATATATTCTTGTATCGACCTCATACTAAAGCTATAAATGTATAATATCGAGTGGTTTTTGTGTTTCAGTGTTTTATATGTTGTCTGTTTTTTGTCCTATTCTTGTTAGTGTTTCCTGATTTTGTCTCTGCCCTTTTGGAATTTCGAACGTTGGACATGGTACCTCCAGCTTCCTTATTGTGGGAACAAAGAAAAAAAGTGCCTTTTTTTGCCCCCTTTTTTTAAACAGAGAAATGAAATGATTCCAAAAACCAGGTGCACAATTTCAATATATCTGTAATCACTATGTAAAATTTCAGAAGATCTAGTGTTTGGTTTTTGAGATTCAGATTACACAAGACAGGCTCCCTATAGCGTAATTGACAGATGGAAGTGACCAGATTCCTAGACCTGCTTTACTGACAGTCTTTTTAATTGAACATCTCACATCTACAACATAAACTTACTTGTCTGAATTTCTCCAGAGCTAAAGTCAGCACATAACTCATCATGAAATATTCTGGCCAGTTTGGTAGCGGGTAGGCTCGCACTAATACTGTATACATGAAGCAGATCAAGAAAAACACATACAAGATCTGTAAATAACCAAATGAAATAAAATAAATTTGAACATGTGAAAGATCAACTACTTTTCAGTCTCAGATATAAATGATATTTATTTATTATACTTTAAAATTCTTTGAATTCTGACATTTCTCTCAAAAATATAACTTGAAGTTAAAATTTGATTTCAGGTAAATTTCAGTTTGGAAACAAAGTATAAAACTTCAGCAAATCAAGAGAAAAAACTGTATAACTTAAAGACAAACATATTCTAAATAGAATTCCAAATATGAACTTACTGTATAGAACCAAAACTTTGTAATAGGTGCATTGTAAAACTCATAGATTTTCTTCCCAAGCCGTAAAGAACTCTTTTTCTTCCTGAGTACAAAATGTGAGTATTCTAAATTATTACTGACATCAGTCATCACAGAGTTACGTCGAGACAGATTACCATTGGCCGTCTTTTCTGTCACCTTGGCAACAGATTCCTTACTAGATCCTATGTTCATGTCATCTGAGAACATCTGGAAGAAAAAAAATATAGTAATTTCCATTACATAAGACATTTTTTTTTTCAATCTTGTAAAAGATATTATGAGAATAATCATAAGACAATTTTCTACTGCTCAACACATATACTTTTTATTTACACATTTCATAGTTCTAAATCAACAACAAACAATGTGTCCTAGAGGTGTTTTCAAAAAATGATACTCACATTTTTAAAAATTCAAGAATTGTATTTACTCCATAGAGTAAAGCAAAAGAGTTAACAGTTGATAAAGCATGGAATTCCCTGAAGTAAAACTTATGCTAAAAAGAACCTGGGATTTTACTTTATCTTTTTACCAAAACAAAAAGAAACCAAACAGAAATTTGAGTTTCTATGCACTAGTATTTTAAATTGTAACTTTAACTTTTTATTTCAGTCAAAAATGCAACAAGTACTGCAGTACTTATCTAAGCTAGAAACACTTCAAGCTTATAAACTAACAGCTTCCAAAAAATGAAGAATTAGATTTGTAAAATGCAGACTTGAATTCATATATTGAGAATTCAATGAATATTTGAATAAAGAAGGAATGAATTCATGGCAAACAAATGCCCCCGTGTGGGCCCCAAAACAGGAAGCAGAAGTGGCTTAGCATGTACCATTCATCATAGTGAATCAACCTGCCAAATTTCAACTCATTTACATAAGTGGTTACACACAGCCAATATTCAAATCATTGTCATGTGTATTTCTAAGAAAAGCTTGACAGAAATTTTGATACTAATTTTCATATCACCCAGTACAAGAAGTATTAGTCTGAAAGTTGCTTAGTAGGACATTCAATATATAATACTGAACCATCCTGCCAAATTTCAAAATATTCTCATGTACTATTTTTGAGAAAAGCTTATTAGAAATCTGTTCTAATGGACAGACATAAGTAAAACTTAATAAGCAATCTGTGATTTGGTGATATAGATTTGTAAAGGATTGTCCAAGTTATTGTGGGGAAAAGCCTATAAAATACAGATCGCCAGTTGGTCTTTTTTTCACCTACAAGTAGTCAAGCTCTTTTTGATTCTATACTAACCATAACACTGGTATTAATGTTACAGGTAATTTAAAAGCTCTTATAATTAGGTACATGGCAATTCCAGTGGGGAAACAGGGAGGAGCATATCATACAAAAATGTATAATAATCCACATACTGGTAAGTGAATTGATACACTACCTTTGCTAAACTGATGTCTTCACATATTTTATACCTTAACTTAAATATAAAATAAGAAAAAAAAATTGTAAAAAAAAATTAATACAGGAAAGCACACTCAAAATGTCAAGGAAAAGGGAAGCAATACATGGAATTTATGTTTTTTTTGTTTTTGTTTTCTCAATAAAACACTGTACCAGGCAATCATAAATTGATTTGTTCTTTTTTGCTTTGTGTTTTACAGTAAATGATGATTTAATTAATACAATATATAATCAATTGTAACATGTAAATCTGGCAGCTGCAGCAAAGCACATCAAAGATTTTTTTTTCTGTACGTAGCAAAGCACACTGAACATTGTGGGAAAAGGGAAGTAATTCAAAATGATATATCTCTCATTTCTCATCATTTAAAACATTTGTTGCTACATGAACATTTTGACCAGGTTTCAGGTTTGTATTTGCTATTTGTGCTGATTTTTTACGGACCAAAGCTGTCTAAAATATGTTTGTTTTAAAAAGATAAGATTTTCTAAGCAAAACCGAATGCTTTATTACCTTTGAAAATTGTTTTAATCAACAATTGGTGGTTTTGATTGCCTGTTTTTGATATACAAAAGATGTTCCTGTAAAGTTCACAAAGAAATATTTCAAAACTATCGATGAGTGACGATATGATTTTTTTGTATATTCTTATCTTTACTAGAACTGGAAAGATGGTTGTCCAGCATTCCTAATATAACAAGAACGGAATTCCTATGTCCCCTGCCAATTGGCAAAAATTCTAAGTCCACTTGTTATACAATAATTTGAAAAGCAACAGACTTGGAAACAAATCGAACCATATGAGACCTCTTACCTGAATCTCCATACCAACTATGAAATGCCAACAAATAATAGTAGTTGAGAAATCTGTTACGAAAATTTTCCATATTTGTCCCTTAAAAAGTCTTAAGCCAGCTTGTTAAACAGGAAGTAGGTAAATGACAGGCCTGGAAACGCATCACACCATATGGGATCCCTAATTGAAGCTGCATACCAAATATCAAAAGCCTAGGATTAATAGTAGCTGAAAATCTGTTATGAAATAAAGAAGGAATGTGTCCATGGGACACGGATGCCCCCGCTAGGCCCCAAACAAGAAGTAGATGTCTGACAGACATGAAAGTCGCTTAGGACATACAGTTTGTCATACTGAACCATCCTACCAAGTTTCAAATCATTCTCATGTATGGTTCCTGAGAAAATCTTGACGAAAATTTTCAAGTCATGTTCACATATTTTCCAATTGGCCTAAGTCCCAAACAGGAAGTAGATGTCCGACAGGTCTCAAAATCGCTTAGGACATACTGTTTATCATACTGAACCAACCTACCAAGTTTCAAGTCATTCTCATGTACAGTTGCTGAGAAAAGCTTGACGGAAATTTTCATAGTCATGTTCACATATTTTCACATGGCCTAAGTCCCAAACAGGAAGTAGATGTACGACAGGTCTCAAAATCGCTTAGGACGTACTGTTTTTCATACTGAACCATCCTACCAAGTTTCAAGTCATTCTCATGTACGGTTGCTGAGAAAAGTCTGACGGAAATTTTCATAGTCATGTTCACATATTTTCACATGGCCTAAGTCCCAAACAGGAAGTAGATGTCCGACAGGTCTCAAAATCCTTTAGGACGTACTGTTTGTCATACTGAACCATCCTACCAAGTTTCAAGTCGTTCTCATGTACGGTTGCTGAGAAAAGCTTGACGGAAATTCGTACGGACGGACGGACATGAGTAAAACTTAATGCCCCCCGACATGTCGTCGCGGGGGCATAAAAACTGTGACAGACAGACCGAGGTACAACAGCATTTCTATGTTCCTCCATTTTGCGGCAGCGGACAATTAGAGTTATAAAATATGGCAACCTTATTTGGGTAAATACATATGAAAACATAATGACACTATATATATAACATACTTGACAGAGATGATGAGATGTTGAAAATATATAATACTCGTACAATGAATGACTATGGTGAATTATTGACTGACAGATGTATGGCCTGTGAATTTTAGCCACAATATTGGGGTAATACTCAGACATGCAAATCAAAAGTAACAACATGCCACTTGGGTTACTTACATCAGATAACTACAAAGTAAAACCTCTCTGGTTATATCAGTTGAGCATGTCACTCCTCTCAAACATGCATATCAAATTAGTTTATAAAAATAATGTTTTAAAAAATAAAACACAAGCGAAGACTAGATATCAGGATAGAATGACATTTATTTGAAAGATTCTTGCTGGGCTGCCAGCCTTAACAAATTTCTCAATTTTCAGATTTGATTTTTACTGTAAGAATATATCATGAAATATCACAGAAATAATGAAAAATCTGTCAAAGTTAAAAATGGCAGGATTTCATTAAATAGGAAGTAGTTGAGTGGCAGACCTGAAATCGAATCCCACATTATGGGACCCCACTCTGATGCTGTATACCAAATATTCATATACAAGTGGCTGTGATTAACAATTGCTGAGAAAAATGTTACAAAAATTTCTTCCCCGTCCACTCATTTTTTCATGCAGATGTTTTAATAAACCTTTTTATGGTGTTTCATTGTCGAGTTTTTCACAAAGATCAGACATAAAACTATTGAACAAAACATTTTCAATGCAACGATTAACTTGATGAATAAACAAACCAGAAGACATGCTGACCAATAAAGTAAAAATAATAAATTGTGCCTATTAAACACCAATCCTATAGTGAAATAGATGACTAAAACACCAAAACCCAGCTAAATATTTGTTACCATTCACCAACTTCCACTAAAACTACCACATTAATGTACAGTATCTTTATTTATAGGTAAAACTTACATCCTGGTCATCATTCATAGAGAATGACATGTCAGCCTCACTAGCCTCCGATTCTAACTCGTCAAGATGTTCTTCCATAGTCTGAGGCATGAGTTGTAACTCCTCCTTACTCTTAAAGTCTAACCACATGATGGCAGGAGGAAACAGAACTCCCATGATCACCTGTAATTAGTAATCAAATTTTAAATGTATGTAAGAATTCATTTTTATGTACTTCTTCATCTATTTAGAATGTAAACATGAAAAGAAAATTAGAGACTATGTCTATGACACATATATGATCTCATACTGCATTTAACTCTTAAAATTATGGAATTAATGAATAATTTGCAAAAGTGTAAAGACAATCCAAATATTCTAAACTTGTGGGGATATGATTTCATGGATTTATGTTGCCCATGAAATAAAGGAAATGAAATCCTCCAGGAGTACTTCTGCATTTTACAGGGATCTATAATAAATATCATTTATGTTGTTATCTTAGCTGAGCAGATTCAGAGTTATAACTGTACAGAATCCAATAAATATAATTGACAATTAAATTTTAAATTGATGGACTTAAAAATCTTAGAAAATGAAATTGAAAACTATTCAAACATTAAAACTTTCACATTATAACTGCGGTAAATAATAGATTTTCCAACTTAACACATTCCACCATTTATTAACCTTAAGACTGCTGTTTTTCCTCATCTGTAACCCTCCCATCCACATGTCATTCAGTAACTGTTGGCAGCAGGTGTGTGCAATGAAAGCTCGATGGTTAGCGGCCACAGCCAGACTGAGACAAGTCTGATCACTGAAGTTCTTTAACTCGTAGGTGAGTAACTGTTGAGTGTAGTCATCGTCTACCTTGTAACAGTGTTCTAACAACTCTAGTGACAGATTCTGAAATTCTCTGAAATAAACAACAATCATATTAGTGGAACTTTATACTATTGAACAAGAGGGGTTTTTGCGTCAATTTAATTTTCGCTTTATTTGTGGCAAACATTAGGGTGCATAATAAGATCATACGAAAGATTAGTTTATATATTAAGAGTAACAGCATGAAATTAATACTACTGGAAAATAAAAGCACCCCTCTTATGAAAGAAAAACCTGAAATTTTCCTCTCGTGAAAAAAACTCCCGTTAACGGTATATAAATTTTACATGTATTTTAAATCATTGGCATGAAGATTGTACATTTAAAAAGATTAATCTATAGTTAACTATTGTAATCTACTTGACTGATGAAAGCAACCCTATTTGTATATCTATATTACATTGTGCCACAAGGTTTGAGAATCTTTATAAAATAATCTTTGATTAAAAGAATTTAAATAGGTGTGCATTGTGCGAAAGATATCTTTCCATTAAAACATGAAAAGTCACAATGCACTATTTTTTTCTCTTTCATTAACTCCCATTTAATAGTTTTGATCAACCATTGACATTAAATCTTCCCCTTTCAATTTCTCAACTTCTATGGTATAATTTACTCGGCATACTCCCTTAGTTCAGCAGATATGTCCATTTCCAAATCATCTGACTCAGCCCGGTGCACTTCATTTGAGCGAATTGGCATTTCAATTGAGCGAAAAAAAAGTTTCATTTGAGCGGAAAAAAAATTTCATTTGAGCGAATTTTTTTACAGGTAAATAACAGGTAAATCTTGTTTTTACAGGTAATTATTAAGATTATTTTCTTTTGTACCATAAAGTTATTCATACATCGATAGAACAAATATGCAAACAATATGTTTATTAAAATAATATTTCACATGCTAAAAAAGAATAAAACATTGTCAGACACCAACTGAAATAAAAGTTCAGGGATAAAACATTAAAATATGAGCACTGTGTAATTAAAAACATCTAATGATTTGCGCTTTACATGTCAACCCTAGCACCAAATTTGTATCCTAGTAGCTTTATAAATTCGAATCTTGTAATTTGATCGCCAAGGTACTTCTGATAAGTGTCCATCAAGAAGTCCATCTTTTTCCTTTTCACTTCGCTTAACCACAGCTTTGTTATCCAGTGCCCTGATCTTTATGTAGGTTGTGGTTTGTAGTTCTTTCAGCACATCAACGAAAATAAATATGGACGGATGAGGACTGTTAGCATGATTGTGTTCATTTTTTGATGATAGGATTGAAACATTTTCACTGTCCGTCCTAAGTCTTGCTTTGCAATTGTTTACGGTGCATCTCCAGCTAATATCTCCAGATTTCAAAGTCAATTCCAATCTAAAGGAATAACCATCAAATAAAAGACACTTTTTTCCTTTATTGGTTTCTGTCAGCTTCAAATCCATGTTCAATCTTTTTCATGTCTTTGAATACGGGTACATGTATATAAGAACGACAAGTAGTGAACTCTTTTCAAGTATAATAATAGATAGATAGAAAGAATAAAAAGAAATCAAGGTTTTGAACCTGTAAATCGATTGTTTTGTTGTAAATCGATTGTTTGTTTCGCAACCACTACAGCTGATTTTGATATGTTTTATGTAAAGTTTTATTTTCAGCTATGATTTTTTAAAAATATATCTGTATTCCGTCTATGGCTACAAAATTGAAGTTTTATTCATAGTCTGTCTTATTTTTGTATAATTTTTATAGCCATTTTCCTTTATTTACCTGTATTTACCTGGAAAAAATATTCGCGCAATTGAAATAGAAAAATTCGCTCAAATGAAAGGTGGGGTCATTTTCAAATTCGCTCAATTGAAATGCGCCCGACTCAGCCTCTTGTGCCCTAGCCTTGTTAAAGACAAATACCCCACCCCTCCCCCACACTTTATTTCACAGTATATAACTAACTTGGCATACTCTCTGAGTTCAGCAGATATGTCCATTTCCAAATCATCTGAATCAGACTCTTCTGTCAAAGCCTTATATAAGTCAAATACTTGAGCCCCTTCTTCCCACTTTATTTTACAGTATATTACTTACTCGGCATACTGCCTGAGTTCAGCAGATATGTCCATTTCCAAATCATCTGACTCAGCCTCTTGTGCCATAGCTTTAAAAAGCTTACAGGCCATCAAAGACTGTAAAAGAAAACACAATGAAGATGTAATTCAAAATAATTCTACAATTTTTTCATCTTCTTTATTCTTTGTCTTCAATGGGAACTTCAGTGTTTAGAGAAAGAAATATGTGTTAGGTATTCAGTTAACATAGTATACATACACAATATACTACAGCCAAAATTATATTTAGAGCCTTCTGCATGTGACTGCAGAGAAATCTATGCCAGAAATCTAAGGGATGCTGATGATGACAACCATGACAATGACGTCAGACAACAGACCTACAGATAGATTCAAAATGTATGTCCTGTCTTTCAAAGCTCATTGAACCAGAAGAATAATTACACAGGGCAACAGTTAGTAAACCCAAGGGTCTAAATTGAATCGCTGGCAATTTATCTTAAATATTTGTATAGAGTTGTCTTTCTTTGACCATGAAACAAATATCAACCCCAGCAGTCATTGTTTTAATTACACTCTTTTGCTTACTTTCAAAGACAAATCAAAATAGTCCATAGGAAATAATCTTTTGAATTTGAACTTACCTTAGCCATAGCCTCTTCTCCATGTTGCCACATTGACAATGCCATCTTTTGCCGCTTCATCAAGACGGCCCATATCATGAGATCATGGAATGGATATGGGAAGAGCTCCTGAGCTTCTTTGGTATTGATAATGACTGGTAACATTGTCACTAGATTACCCATATTTCCAACAGTACCCTACAATACAACAAATGTAAAATATCATTAGACTCTATCAACAATTAAAGAAATTTCAATTATTTTTTGCAATTTGTTCATGTCCTCACAATGGCTAAAATAATGCTATAAGGACAAAAAAAAACTTAATTCAACAATCATTCTATCTTTTTTCTCTCAAGTCATTCAATTTAGAATTTGATTTAAACCAATATAAGTAGTAGCAGCCCCTTGTTAATGGTAACAAGGCCTTTTTTATCATCTTTTGTGAGGCTTACAGTGAATTTAACTTTCAGAAAAATGACGAGTTTTTTTTTTTTTTACAAAACATACAATAATAATACTATTTGTGTTTTTTCCTAATTCTTTTCTCATGATAATCATAAGTCCTGCATATTTTTTAAAAACCAAAATAGAAGGAAACAACCATTCACTGTATTTTGCACGGGTTCCTCTTTCAATATCTAATTTACACAACAAAATTCACTCTAAATCACAAGTCTACACTCTCAATCACTTAACCGCTAGTCTAAAAATGTCTAATCCATGTCTGGGGATACTAGGAAATACATTAGATAATTCAATTCATGCAGAAAAAAGATCTTAACATTTCAATTCTTTGTACTTTAACATTCTGGTTAATGCTTTCCTTTCTAAAGCTGTGTCTGTTGAAAAGCAATGCTCGTTCAAGTATATGCAATCAACTCTTGGTCTGGGCCAAAACATTTTCTTGGCTCAAATGGCATGTGGATAAAGAATTTCAACAGTAAGCTTTAACTGAGAATTCCAATTAAACTAAAATAACCTTTTTTCATTGTTGCATTTTTCTTACATCACAAGTTATTGCTTCAATTTTGGATGAAAATTTATACACTTTATATACCAAACTTAGTTACAATGAAAGTAACTAGTCATTGGTAAAATCTAATCAAAGTTATACAGATTTCTATACAGTTTCTGAGTTGTAATTAACATCAAAGTCTGATCAATCTGGTCTGCATAAAACAATTCCATTTCATGCTTGACATTTTCAAAAGCATATAATTTTCCATAATTTTAACATTTCGTACAATATGTAGATGTTGTATGCTTTGGTTCCATCACAATTCTTTTCTTCAATTAAACTTGACTTAAAATCAATTTTCACAGGCCTACATGAAAGCTTATTTAGAAGTGCTAATGATTTGGTAATATATTTTAAAAATGCAAATGAATTAAATCTATTAACGTCACACCTACCAAGTAAGTAAATAAAAGCTACCTTTACTTTCTAATTAATAATAAGTGCTTTTGAAAAGCAAAAGTGTGTAGGAAATAAAATCAACAAACTGTATGCAATATTAAAATAAATGATTTGATGAAATTAGAGTCAAAAATGCTAGTTTACTGATACATGTACAAAACAAAGCTTATTCTATTCATAATGATATCAAAGAGAAGAAAGATATAAAACCTTGCCAACTTCCCAAATGAAAATGATACATGTATGTTATTGGGACATATTTTCAGCAATTCCACTTTATTGAAAGACTGCTATTTGTTGTTTGGACAATCCAAACTCATTTATATATTCAAATCAACAAACCCACAAAATCATACAGAGGTTACATTCCCATATCTAAGTAGCAGGTAAGTTGAAAAGTTCAAAATTTAAAGTAAAACTGACTTAAGTGTTTTTATTCAAATTAACAAATATTAAAATATACAATGAAGATGAGAGGTTCAGTAACTGCTTACCTTGTGTACTTTAAATACCAATTTATATGTTTTGTCAAAATAGCAGTGAAGAAAACCTTCAACAATGACCAAAAAAATGTGGCTAAATTTTGTCAAAAGGTTTCTGATGAGTTTTATTTTTTTCAAATAATTTGAATGTATATAAACAATAGATGCAAAATCATAACAAATAATAGCTCACAAGGTGTTGTACCAGGCGATCCAATATAGGGAAAATATCTACTATTAGTTCTGGTGAATTATTCAAACGAAAAATTAAAATGGAGAAACAAACCAAACATTTTCTAACAAGCAATTCACCCTAGAGTTGTTTACTTACTTCCACAAGTCTCTGCTATAAAAACAATGAATAACTTATCTTTTTGTTAAATTCCTAAGATGCTTAGCTATATTTTGATATTTTAACTTAAATCATATAACAGATGATTTTTTTTTGTTTTGTTTCAAGCTTTGACAACCCAGATATTCTAGTTCAAGCAAGTGTGATAAAAAGAGGAGGATGAGATTTCACTTACATGTATATATAACAAATCATTTATTTTGATGAAAACATTCAGTTCAATCTATTTTCAAAATTTCGCAAAAAAAATCCTTCTAACTTAATACTTATGAAGGTCTGAATCAAAAAAAAATTCCTAATATAACTTCGTTATTTTGAGCGTATCAATTTTTTCAACACAACTTTAAATTTAAAAATGGCTATCTTACATCATTTTATAAATACAACATCAAAAATGATGATAGCAAAAGCTAAAGGTGGCTAGAATAGACAGATTTGTCAGATTAAAATTCAGACATTATTTTTTTTTAATTCACATACTGATACATTGAAAATTCATTCTAAAACCAGGCTTACGTTTCTTTTAATGGCATTATACTTCTGTCTGAACCGCTTCCTACAGTAGATAGCTCGGAAAGCTCCATCCATCAAATGCTCGATCACCAACCCAATATCAAGGAGACTGTAGCGGTAGTTAGATGGGACATGCTAAAATAACATTTTCAAAAAGAACATCATTAAAATATAACACAGATTTCTCTCTCCTAAATGAACGAGTAATACGAATGATAGCCCTGCTTCATATACGACCCTGTATTGTAAATGTTAAATTATCCACCCTGAATAATATCCAGGAGCCATTCTTTATGCATACCTCCATATGATGTATTTTATCTCCATGTAATATTTCATCAAAATCAATCAAGTGATTTAGGAGGTGTGACAGATGAACAGAAAGAAATACAGGATGAATACCTATATTCCCAGCCTAATCCCCAACTTTGTTTGTAGGGGTATAATGATTTTCAGTCATGTACAATGTTAGTAAGATAAAACATGCTTCAGGTTTAAAAAAATATAGGTAAGGATTAGACAAAAATTACCAGGACATTTTGACCCTTGGCAAACAGATTGCAAGTTCTATATTCTAAAATTGTGAAGAAACTAATTTTGAAAATATAATTATATTAAAATTAACATGAAAATGTATCTAATCAGACACTAATGGCTAGCATAACACATTTAGGTAGAGCTGCATAATTTTGCTGTAATGTTTGTCCTCGTTATTGATAGATTACTGTATAAGTTTTCATGAAGACCCAATTTACCAGATGACCTGGTGATTTAATGTCTAAATCTCCCATTTCTTAGTTGACAATACCTTCTTTATGTCTCTGACCAGATATCTCAGTGTGTTTGATGGTCCTTGTCTCTGTAATACAAATCAATTATGTCAGATGATTTCAATCAAATGAAAACTTACAGAAATCATACCGGTATATAAGATCTAAAATCAAATTAAATATCAAGTCAAATAAGCTAAATCTATAATGGATGAAAACATATACAAATACGATAAGCTCTGGTGAGCTTTTGATGGACTTTGATCCTGCTCTTATAAATGGTAGAGAAGCAGAAATATTTTTGCAACTTAATATTAAGATTAAATTCTACCTTACCAAAAACTTATAAAAAAATCATTCAATGCACAAAAAAAACTCATCCTTAGAATATCCATTCTACCAAAATTACATAAGTCATTTTAGAAAGTAAATATTCTTGAGAAAAAAATATGTGTCAAAAGTAGTGTAAGGGAGATTTTAACCCTGAATGCTATCAGAGTCACCTCTCAGACAAACACAAACCATCCTCCTCTGCTTAGATCAGTATATTACTTTTCACATTTGAGTTGTAGATTTCACTTATCTATCTATTGTCAGGAAAAAATACATGCTGACAACATCCTCCAATAACAAGAGTTAACACTAAAGTATGTCTCGCCTGCCGGCACCATCAGAAACGATTATTCTTTCTTACTTCCACTATATTTTGAATTTACATGGATTTTCAGTTTCTGAGATCAAAAGATGTTTATAGAACTTAAACATTGCAAATATATGCAATAAAAATAATCAAAGTCACTCAACCGGAAAATCAAGGTCAAGGTCAAAAGATGGGGATGCAACTGTGCTAAGCTACTACTGGGGCATATGTAAACCAAGTTTCATCAACCTAGGACCTATAGTTCTTGAGATATGGAGGTGCTCGCAAAACTTTTTCATTGCTATTATATGTATTGAAAATTGTCAAAGTCACTCAACCAAAAAATCAAGGTCAAGGTCAAAAGATGGGGATGCAACTGTGGTAAGCTACTACTGGGGCATATGCATACCAAGTTTCATCAACCTAGGACCTATAGTTCTTGAGATATGGAGGTGCTCGCAAAACTTTTCCATTGCTATTATATGTATTGAAAATTGTCAAAGTCACTCAACCGGAAAATCAAGGTCAAGGTCAAAAGATGGGGATGCAACTGAGCTAAGCTACTACTGGGGCATATGCATACCAAGTTTCATCAACCTAGAACCTATAGTTCTTGAGATATGGAGGTGCTCGCAAAACTTTTCCATTGCTATTTTATATATTGAAAATTGTCAAAGTCACTCAACCGGAAAATCAAGGTCAAGGTCAAAAGATCGGGATGCAACTGTGCTAAGCTACTACTGGGGCATATGCATACCAAGTTTCATCAACCCAGGACCTATAGTTCTTGAGATATGGAGGTGCTCATAAAACTTTTCCAAAAAGTTTACGCCGCCGCCGCCGTCGCCGGTAAAGTAACACCTATGTCCCGCTCTGCTTCGCAGGCGAGACAACAAATGGCAAACTCTACAATGGATGGAACCCCCAGTAGTACTTTCATTTTCATAAAAAAAGTGTTGTGTAAAGTCCTCCAAAAGATATATCTAGTGTTAGGAACATAGAAATGCTGACACAATTCTCCAATAACAACTTATAAATCTACCCTGACTGAACCCCCATTTTAAAGTAGTACTTTCATTTCATACATACAGTGTTGTAAAGTTCCTCCAATCTATCTATTGTCAGGAAAGTAGACATGCTGACACCATTCTCCAATAACAATTTGACAAAGTCCACTCTGTCATTGATCAAGGCATCCATCATAGCTTGTTCCAGAGATCCTTCCTGATAATAGAAAAATTATATACATGTATATGGCTCAACTTAGTATTCAATAAAAGAGTGGGGAAGTGGACAAAGTCCTCTGTCATTGATCAGAGCTACCATCATAGCTTGTTCCAGAGATCCTTCCGAATAGAAAAAATATATATATGGCTAAACTTATACAGTAAAGAATGAGGGGGTCATTTTATGGGGCAATGGACAAAGTCTGTCATGTCAATGATCATGGCTTGTTCAATAGAAACTTACTATACAACATAGAAATAGTGGGTCTTCAGTAGGGGTGTGGGCATTAAATTAAGTCTATGCTATCAAAGATCAGGGCATTCAAGAGATTTCATCATGGTTTGCTCCAAAATTCCATTGGTAATAGAAAAATCAGCACATCCCTTCCTTTTATGGTAAGTAACATTACTGTAAAGTTTCATAGCATTTGGTCAACTAAAATAAAGTTAATGTGGAAACAAATAAAAAAGTCGCTTTTTTTGCCCCATTTGGGCCCGTAATTTCTAAACAAAATTATAAAATGATATAAAAAGAGGAGGTGCACATCTTCAATACATCTGTACTCACTGTGTAAAATTTCAGAAAGATCTAGTGTTTGGTTTTTGAGATTCAGATTTCACAAGATAGGCACCCCATAGTGCAACGGACAGACGTACGGACGGAGTGACCTGACTACTAGACCTGCTTTCGCCTTCAGAGACGCAGGTAAAAATAATGACTATGGCTATATGTACTATAGAGATCTTTTTAGGCCTCATATAAAAATTGTTATTAATTAGGGAGTTGAAAAGTTTAATAAGATAAAATGACTAAAATAGAAAGAAGGAAGAGGAAACTAAAAACCGTGTCAGATTGATACAGGATCCCAATTAGTTCATGATAGTTAAGAAATCTGCCCTGTAATGGATTTGGTTTTAAAAGCATCAAACCATAATCCAATTAGTATTAATCAGCTATTTTATAAAATCTTTAGATCATTTACTTCATATACCTGAAGAGCTTATAAAGTTAAAAATAACAAATTTCATCAACTTAAGTAATGCATTAATTTCCATTCCCTGCAGATTTATTCGACTGATTAGTCTCTACCTAACACTGTCACACAGAATTACTTAACTGACAAACAAGACATAGACGGATTGATTCTATTCTATCTATCAAATGCTTATCATTGGTTTCGGAATAAATCAATTATCTATGTAAATTAAACACTAATTTAACATGGAGTTTAAAAAGGTTTTATTCAATAAACCATTCATCAATGACCTTAAATTAACTTTTCCCCCATAAAAATCATTTAATGATAAATGTAAAGTGTACACATGATTTACTAAGAGATGCAAAATGGTTTGATCAGTTAAAATTACATTAGACAATCAATTGTTAATATATCATGTTCCTTAACCATGTTTGGAAATATCTTTGTAAATGCAGATCACATAACTGAATTTAGAATAATCTGAGGGCATATCAATTCATCAATTGTCACATACGTATTGAAATTCATTAAGATGTTACAGCAAGACTTTATCTCTTTAAATTTTCTCAACAATTTTCTTTTTTTTTTCATCTTTAACATTTAATGAAAGTAATCAATACTTCTTGTTTTTCATTCAGTTATGATATGATGTCAGGTTAGGTCAAAACCAATATATTACAAGCTTAAGATGTATTACCAAATACAGAAAAGATCTTATTTAAGAAATTTGTAACATTTTTTTAACCAATGATCAAGTAACATAAATTGCTGTACAATTTTAAAAAATCTGTCGAAAGTATAAAATGGCCAGATTTCATCAAACAGGAAGTAGGTAAGTAACAGACCTGAAATCAAATCTCATGGTATGGGCACTTTTGGTATGGGACCCCATGCTGATGTTGCATACCAAATATCAAGAGGCTTTGATAAGTATTTGCTTAGAAAACTGTTACGTAAGATATTTCCCCGCCTGCCTGACATTCAACATATTATAACCCAGATTTTTCACTCTGTGAATCCGGGCAATTACTAATGTTCTAATGCTCACTTTTAGGAAACAACAGCATTTAAACTACAAAAAAAAAGCTTCGCCGAGCGCAGCATGATACGACCGCAACATGTTGAACCCTGTACGTTTTAGGCCTAATATGGATAGTCTATTGTTCTGGACACATGCAGCCCATGGTGGACTGACAAAGGTTTTTGACACATGCTTCTCTGATGGACTTTCAACCCAGGAGCTAAAAATATAAATTTTGAATGTTGTATTCTACTCTTTAAAAGAATAATGTTTGGGGAAAAAATTAAAAATCGAACCAGAATTTTTTTTAAATTATGATTACAGCCCAAAAAATTTATTCTTAAATTTAGAATCGCTACCTGACAAGAATAAATTTGCAAAAAAAATTTTCAAAATCGGACCACAAATAAAAAAGCCCCATTTGGCCCCTAATTACGTAATAGGTGGAAAAAGGGGGGGTCGCAAAAATTAATTCCTAATTTTGTATTCGCTATTTGACAAGAACAAACATGCAAAAAAAATGTTCAAAATCTGACCAGAAATAAAAAAGTTTCAATTTCGGCCCCATTTGGCCCCTAATTACGTAATAAGGGGAAAAAGGGGGGGGTCGCAAAAATTAATTCTTAATTTTGTATCCGCTATTTGACAAGAACAAACATGCAAAAAAAATTTTCAAAATCGGACCAGAAATAAAAAAGTTTCAATTTCGGCCCCTTTTGGCCCCTTATTACGTAACAGGTGAAAAAGGGGTGGGGGTCGCAAAAATAAATTCTAAAATTTGGATTCGCTACTTGACAAAAATAAACTTGCAAAAAAAAATTTCAAAATCGGACCACAAATAAAAAAGTTTCGATTTTGGCCCCGTTTGGCCCCTAATTACGTAATAGGGGGAAAAAGGGGGGGTCGCAAAAATTAATTCTTAATTTTGTATCCGCTATTTGACAAGAACAAACATGTAAAAAAAAAATTTCAAAATTGGACCACAAATAAAAAAGTTTTTATTTTGGCCCCTTTTGGCCCCTAATTACACAACGGAGAAAAAGGGGGCGCAAAAATTCATCAGGTTCATTCTTTTATTGTAAGAAACATTCTTGACAAATTTCACAGCAATAGGCCAACTAGGACCAAAGTTATGGTGGAAACAAGTAAAATATTTGAATTTTTTTCCCCTTTTGGGCCCCTAATTTCGAAACAAAAAAAGGGGGGACCCCCAAAATCAATCCCATTCATCCTTGTATGGTAAGGAACATCACTGTCAAATTTCATAGCAATTGGATAACTAGAACTAAAGTTATTGTGGAAACAAACAAAAAAGTAGTATTTTTGGCCCTTTTTTGGCCCCTAATTTCTAAACGAAAAATGGGGGGACCCCCAAAATCAATCCCATGCATCCTTTTATGGTAAGGAACATCATTATAAAGTTTCATAGCAATCGGATAACTGGAACTAAAGTTATTGTGGAAACACTAAAAAGTTAACAGACAACGACAACGACGACGACGACGGCAGCACCATACCATAATACGTCCGCAAATTTTTTGCGGTCGTATAAAAAGTAATTAACACTTTGCTAGCCTAAAGGGCTGAAAATAGGTCTCTGTACTTCACAGACTTAATTTTTTTTATCCCTTTTGGACAATTTAAGACACATCATAGTATACAACTCAAGGACCTCTTTCCCTTTGAGAGTAAATTAGAGACGCCAAGCATAACATTCCTCTGAGACATACTTTTCTGTCCTTACTAGAAAAATCCCTTGATAGACATGTCTTAAACATGCAATTCTTGGATGGGTAGTCAAGAACATTTTACCTTCCATATCGGTTAACTGACATTTTATTCCGAGAGGGACACGTTACTGGCATCAATAGTTAATGAGTTTGTCTATCACCAGAGAAGGTTTTCATAGTACTAAACAACCTTTGCCCCATTTAAATTCAGTGCTTGACAAGGACAGATAGAAGTTAAGTGGTTAATAGCAGACTTTAGTTTTATTAACATTAAAAAAACATGGGTTTTTTTAAAAAACCAATAAAACACATTTGATAAAAAGTTGAAAATTTTAATTTATAGTTTTGACACAATACATTTAACTCACCTATATGACATACAACAAAAGACCTTTTTTGTCTTTCATCACTTCTTTTGTAGATATCAATTACAAGTTTTCAACTTTAAATTTACTTTTAAAAATGATATTCTGAGTTTTTATTCATGTAACATCTAAGATACAGCACATTAAACCTGCTTTAAAACCTTGCAATTATATCTCATTTGCTATTATTTCATGCTCACATGCAATCTTATAATGCATCTCAGAGACAAAGTGAATGTGTACCAAAGACAATGAAATTTATTTTCACATATTTAACAGGAA
This sequence comes from Arcuatula senhousia, assembly GCA_963971305.1. Lineage (NCBI taxonomy): Eukaryota > Metazoa > Mollusca > Bivalvia > Mytilida > Mytilidae > Arcuatula > Arcuatula senhousia. Next base: position 50,199,926 of record OZ020305.1, read on the forward strand.
CTACAAGTTTTATACTAAATTCAGCATACAAAGTTTCAAATCTGATTAAATCAACAGAATGGACAGACCTTGAAATTATTTGTCTTGAAACACATGCAGGAAAAAAATGGTATGCACTAAAAGAGAAAGTGATTTTTAAAGGAGTTGGGTTTGGTTTGGTATGTGTGTGTTTTTGTGTTTCTCAAACTTACCGGCCATTCTTGTCCATAAACAAAAATGTGACTTCTAGCTATGTCTACCCTGTCCCAGGTCAAGGCCAAACTAAGTTGGTCTGGTGCATTGGCATTGGTTCCTAAAAAAAGAAATATAACATTTGTTTCTGAAAATAGATACATAACATTGGTTCCTAAAAATTAGAAACATACATTTACATTGGTTCATGACAAAAGAATCCTGGTAACATGAACAAGTACATATGGTGTCCTTCCTTTATACTAAGTTTCATTACATTCAGTTCATTAGTTTCAGAAGAGTTGTGCTGACAAGATGATAAATGAGAATTTTCAGCAAATTTCTAAGTTCAAAAGGCCATAACTCCCACAAAAATTTTAGTTAGAAATTTCCAGGTAATATGCACAACGACAAATAGTTGCCTTATTATATACCAAGTTTCGTTGAATTCAGTTCAATAGCTTCAGAGGAGTTACGCTGACAAACTTTGTAATGGACAGATGGGACGAAAACAATATGTTTCATTACAAAAGTGGGGGAGACATACTCATAAGATTGGTTCATAAAAATAGAAACATAGCATTGGTTGAGGCGCAAAAAACCCCACATCAATTGGTTGCTAAAATTAGATACATGAACACAACCATGAAGGTCCTACAACCCGTCCGATTTAACTATGGACTTTCGATTGAAGCATGCAAACACAACAATGAAAATTTACGTCGTAATGGACAAGCCAATCGTAAATTTTCATTGTTGTGTTTGCACACTTCACTTTCCGCCACAATCGAAAGTCCATAGTTAAATCGGACGGGTTGTAAAATGCTTTGTTATGTTGTGGGAACCGTAACACCAAATTCAAATCTATCATAAAAGGGTATTTACTGGCTGTTGCCAATGTAAAGCTCAAACAAAAAGTAACACATAAAATTTCATTTCTATTTTTTAGCAGCAAAACTTTCACTATTTTCCATAATAAATGTGTGTAATCTATAAAGATTTGTCAAATAAATTCATCACTTTCACTAAATGTTTTGGCTTGACATAACACATGAATTTACCAATTTTTCTTCCCATAAAATTACATCACAGGACAAATATCAATTAAGTTTATATTGCAGCAATAAATTTTCCACTATCAGTAAGGAATAAATCAAGATTTCTTTGAAAATGGTCAAAAATTAAAATAGTCATGAACTATTAAGATTGTACCAAAAGAAGACGCACATGCATTTAATTCTAGCAATGAATCATGCAGAATGCATTTGTATTTAAATTTAATGGTAAAATAATTTTGGAGGTCTTTTGACCTTTATAAACCTTAACTTGAGATTCACACAGGTTTATATGTTAATTTGATAAAAAAAATCTATAATTTAAATGAAAAAAAAAACAAATTTTAACTTTGATGATTACAGACACTTTCATAATATTTGAGAAAGACATTCAAAACTTCCATGAATTCATTTATTTTTGTGGATCTATTCTTGTGCTTTTTCAAAAAATACATTATATTGAATTCATAAATTGTGTGGTTATCACATAATGACTGGTGTCATTATTAAACTAACACTTTGTTAGATTCTTAGCTTTATCGCTAACTGTGGCCACAAAAACCAAGAAAGTTGGTATCCCATGAATAATAATGAAACCACAACATTGTGGTTCATCTTTTTGTATGCAACTTATAAAACAACAAGTGTTAATGATCTAAATTCACCTTTTACCATATATTTTAATGCACAAAAGCTAATTACATTTCCAAAAAGTGCATTTGGTGATTTAGTGAGCCATGCTAATGCAGATGTCACTGCAATCTCAATTTTATTGTTTTTTTCTTCACAGTAGGAACATTTTTACAGCAGATTCAGTCTTACATTTACAGCTTGGCATATCTATCTCCATTTGGGATTAGGTCGACTTAAAAATGTACTGACATTACATAATTGCGTCTTTTCCATCAAAAACATGAATGTTTCATTTTGGCATCAGAAAAGCTGTTACAAACTTTGGGATCTAAATTCAATGACTATTGTTAAAGAAAATCATGTTCTGATCAAATCTTGCCATGAACGTAATTGAGTTTGAGTAATGAAGAATGAAACAGCATTAGACCAATCTAGCATCGTTATTGCATTAAAGACTACAACCTAATACTTTGATGCAGTCAAACATGCTGAGATTTTACAGGATTTAATGTTGTTAACTCACAATGAGTTGGATTTTGAAGTTGCAGAGAAATAATACATACTGTGGATTCATTTATTTTTCGTGGGTACCAATTTTCGTGGTTTGATATAAATTTATAAGTTCGTGGAATCTTAAATTCGTGGTTCTGAGATCTGCTACATACAGATCAATGTTAGATTTCCATTTCGTTGGGTATCAAATTTTGTGGGTCAATGCAACCTACGAATATTGATACCCCACGAATATTTATGAAACCACAGTAGTTGAAAATTATTCTTGAACTTGATGTTCCAGTCATTTTTTAATACAAAATGTCTTGGCCTTCAATTTTCTCTTGAAGCTAAATGGTTACCATGACAAATGAAAATAATTTTCATGAGTAGAACAAAATATACTGAATAATACATGGCAAAATCTGCATCACATGCTGTATTAACCCTTGAGCTATATCATACCTCGGGCTGTTGGCCCTCGGTATGATATAGGTGTCTCGGGTAAATACAGCATATTTACGATGCTAGATTGGTCTATTAACCCTTGACCTATATCATACCTCGGGCCGTTGGCCCTCGGTATGATATAGGTGTCTCGGGTAAATACAGCATATGATACAGATTTTGCCATGTAATGTTCATTATATCATATAGAATAAAATATTTGTAGGGGTGCGATATAGGGGGTGCGATATAGGGCAAGAGGTGCGATATAGGGGGTGCGATATAGGATATGTGATATAGGTAATGTGCTTTGTCCTATAATGCATATTAAAAAAAGACTGTATTTATGCTTAAATATATGATATATGTTAATAAAGAAATCATATTCTGCGCTTTGAAGATTATATTCAATATTACATCGAAGTCTGGTATAATATCCAATATCTTGACCTATGTTTAAATCTAGCAACCTGGGTATCGATCAATAGTCAATAACCGATACAGGTGATAGCTCAAGTCAGCCTCCCAAAAATACTTGCACCCTGTATGTAATTAGGTTTTCCCAACAACCTGCCCAAGTTCAGTACCATCCTGTTCATAATAAGTGACTGCCCTATTTGACCAATTTTTTTCACATAAAGAACCAAGCAGCAATTGTGTGTAACAAACCTTTCAGTAATGCTGTCAATATAGCAAGATCTATGTCCTGAGCTCCCTCTCCCATCCTAAATATTGTTATCTACAAAGATAAAATATGATCTACATGAAGTAATATAATCATATATCAGCCATTCTAATAATTATAGCTATCGTAACACATAATGGACGGGACCATCAAAGGACAATTGTCTGGGACTGTTATACAGAACCGGACACTCTCAATCAAAACACAAATAAAGTCACAATATTCTTTGAGATACTAGAAGCTGCTACCACTTAGAAATGACATGTAAAATTTTTTCTTTGGTCACTTGATAAATTCAAAGTAACATTCATTTGTTAGTGAACATTGAATTACTATATTGCTATCCTTTTCATGGAATTTTTACCAGAACAAAGTATTATTTTCACAAATAAATTGCTCATCATTTAATTTATTACTCAATGATTGGTAAAAAGAAGTTGAGAAATACCAAAGGGCATCAAAATCTCAACATTTTAGAGCAGTTGACAAGCACTGAACAAAATTTCCTACCACATATTGTACCATACTGATTAAAAAGGCTGAGCTGATGAAGGAAATCAGTACAAAGTATATTGAAATCCTGTTGTTTAAAGAACAGACATAAAATACAACATACCAGCTCTTTTTTCTTCACGCATAGCATTAATTCAATGAATAGTTTCTCTGCTTGTTCTTGTGTATAGAGGAATGTTTTCTGTATGGTTAAAATCAGCTGATCTCGAAGACTTTCAGGCATGGTCCTGTGAATATAGAGAGAAATATATGTTACACATGACTATATATTTAAATATCTATCTTGTTTATGTACCTAATAACATTCAATCATTACTAAAAACAACAATCTGCTACATTGTACGTTAAAGAAACCAAGTTACAATTTTCTAAACAAAAAAGGTACTAAATGATAAGAATATTAGTTCTAGTTTTAATAAGAACACATTTCAAATTCACAAATATTATGAACTACAGAACATTTACATACTGAACACCAAGACATTTTAATACTTTAAACAATAAGAAAGAGCTTCAAATATTAAAATTGAGATCGCCTTCAAGCAGTCATAAAATAGGATGCACTAGCAAGAATTGTTTAATTTTTTAAGCATTGCCTTATAATGGGGAGATACAGGGTCTTTGCCAAACAAGAAAAGAATTTCAAGTTTTGAAAACATCTAGAAAAATAAGCATGCCAAATTTAAATGTGAAAATATAGCTTCTACAACGCCATCGAGGTGATTATGAAATTTATAACATCTAGGAAAATAAATTTGATTATTTTATAAGTGAGGCTTGCAGAGAAATTAAACTATAAAATTTATTTCCCCGAGATGTTAGAAATTCCATAATCATTGACAATTTAGTTGAAAAAGCTATATTTTCACATTTAAATTCCTTTTTCTGTAATGTCTACAGGTAAAAAAATTGCAAAAAGGTTGATGTGCAAAAACGCTGGGAACAAAACTTTTTCTAGAGGTGAAAAACATTTTTCCACAACTGGTTTAGAGGTTTATAAATCGAATGAAAATTAGAGAAGAGGTATATTACAATTGTCAAGATTTTATTAAGTACAGTATTATCAACATACAACTATGCAACAAGGCAGAAAGCCATATATTTTGCTGAGCTGCAACAAAGTTGATGAACCATAACAACATAAAACAAAATGTAGATAAACAAAGGTACAGACAAAGTGTCCTTACTAGTGTAATAACAAAGAATGGTGGTCTTCCATGGAAGATGTATGTCGCCTGCGTCTTACAATATTCCGTAAACAGGAAGTAGATAAATTACGGACATAAAATCACTTTACACCTTATAGTACTATAGAAGGAAGTCACATGCCAAATATCAAGAGGCTGTGACATGAACATGTAGTTGCCTGGAAAGATGCGACAAAATTTTTGTGATGCCGCAGGACGACCACACAAGACAAAGACGCAAGATGACTGATAGTCTGATAGTGTCAAAGAACTCCCTTTTTGTCGCTTTGCAACATTGCAGGCAACATACAAAGAGATCAGAATAAAGTAAATATTTCTGGAACAACTTTTTGTTGTTGACAATTTATGATTCATATTTTGACAGATGTTTAAAATTTCAAATTGTCCTCATATCTCTTGAGATAGAAATGGGCACATTTTCCAACACTTAAAAATATCAAAGTATTGTACAGGGACTTTATCATCAAATGTTTGAAGCATAACAATCTTTTCCTTGAAAACTGTCAGCTAAGCTTAACTTATATCAGAATCTCTATAAAATTTATATACAACTTGCGTTTTCATAGTATTTCTTTGCCAAAACCAATCCTTAAGGTATAAATGGTGAGATTTACTAATAAAGTTCTATCAAAAGATATAATGTTCATTTCTATTTATGAATGGAAATACTACTTAATAAAAATATAAAAACTCAGACTAACCCTTGAACAACACATGGCTTATATGTCTGGGGACACTAAGTATCAACACATCTGGTGCTGAATCAATAGACTTAGACTGATAACATGTTAATTCAAATATAAACAAAGTTCAGTAGGCAGAAGTAGGAAGATGTTTACAATGTCATGCCATTTTCATGAATGCAATAGAATGGCAAGGTTTAGTAAAGATATCTGAAGACAGAAATCATCATTAACAGCTGAGACAAAACATATAAGCCTGTTTCATCTGTTTGAGATGCGTTATGTGCATGATTGATTCAGTTTATGACAAACACCACTGCTCAAGTAAGCTCCTAAGGAGGTACAAGAACTGGTTTTGATGGAGCAATGCCCTACTATCACAGGTCAAAATTTTAGAGTAGGAACAGAGACAGAAAGTTCCCATAGATGACAAGACCCAAGACTGGAATCGAGCCTTATGCTCTCATCGCCAATTTTGGACCAAAATTGGTCCATATTTCTTATTGGGTCCTTATTCCTTTCGGTCTAACAATTTTCTAAAGCTGGACAAAATCTTTGTATGCAAATTAAGCTCTCATCTTACTCATCTTCTTAACCATCTAAAACCAGGCGCATAAAGATTGCAGACGTCTGCAAAACCTAAGCCCTACCATCTTAAAAGAAACCAAACAGCTTCTAAAGTACTATATATAGATAAACAAGATAATGAAAGCGGTGTTTTGATATCAGAGTGCACTTACAGGCTTTTTAAAGACTTCTTTTTGTTTAGGACATAATTAAATATCATTGATTTTATAAAATATACTGATCTTTTAAAAGGAAGATATCACTTTTACATTATTAATTTACTTCAGTAGTTAGGTCATCAATTTTCTTTGTTAAAAAATGGACAATCTATCTTAAAAAGCTGATGAAAGGTTTTTTTGGGGGGGTATGCTTGTCAGGGTAAATTCATTCTTTTATCATATAAGAAAGGTATAACAAGACTTAATAATAAAGTTTTTTTTCTATCATAGAAAAAGTATTTCTTGTAAAATCAATCAGTTAACATATAAAACAAAAAGATTTAAATAAAAACAAGAGTTAACACTAAAGTATGTCTCGCCTGCCGGCACCATCAGAAACAATTATTCTTTCTTACTTCCACTATATTTTGAATTTACATGGATTTTCAGTTTCTGAGATCAAAAGATGTTTATAGAACTTAAACATTGCATATATATGCAATAAAAATAATCAAAGTCACTCAACCCGAAAATCAAGGTCAAGGTCAAAAGATGGGGATGCAACTGTGCTAAGCTACTACTGGGGCATATGCATACCAAGTTTCATCAACCTAGGACCTATAGTTCTTGAGATATAGAGGTGCTCGCAAAACTTTTCCATTGCTTTTATATGTATTGAAAATTGTCAAAGTCACTCAACCTAAAAATCAAGGTCAAGGTCAAAAGATGGGGATGCAACTGAGCTAAGCTACTACTGGGGCATATGCATACCAAGTTTCATCAACCTAGGACCTATAGTTCTTGAGATATGGAGGTGCTCGCAAAACTTTTCCATTGCTATTATATGTATTGAAATTGTCAAAGTCACTCAACCGGAAAATCAAGGTCAAGGTCAAAAGATGGGGATGCAACTGTGCTAAGCTACTACTGGGGCATATGCATACCAAATTTCATCAACCCAGGACCTTGAGATATGGAGGTGCTCATAAAACTTTTCCAAAAAGTTAACGCCGCCACCGGTAAAGTAACACCTGTGTCCCGCTCTGCTTCGCAGGCGAGACAAAAATGAAAAAAATAATGTTGCTGATAACATTTGCCTTCGATTTTTTAAGCAAAAAGGAACATACAAAAAAGTATTGAAAAAAGAATTTTAAAACCATTGATGAATCAGATTTAAGCATTCAGTTTAAATAAGTTTTTCATCAATAAAGAGATCTAGACCTTATAGTACGGAATAGCCTAAAAACTGTTATTGATTTAAATCTACTTTTTCACATCTTTAAATAGTAGGTATAAGTATCTTCAAGCACCACCATAACTTGTCAATAAAATGTCATTCCTTATAAATCAATCCCCAAAACAACCTTTTAAAGGGGTGTAAACAAACACAAGATGACAGGGAAATAATAGACAGCTGAATGCTAAATAAGGAGAGAAATAATTTCCAGGATAGTCCAATTAAAAGAGAATACCCAAAAGGCTGTATTACAATATTGAAACATGCAACTATAGCATAGGAAAATGCAAGAAACTTTACATTGAAAAATATCAAATAGTATAAAAAGACCTCTCATTTCTGAAAAAAAAAGAAAATACAAGGTTTTTGATTTACTATAATATCTTTTGCCTTTTCAAATTTTCTGAAAATGAAAAAACTGTCAATCTTTGACAGATAAAATTTGAGTCTTATAAGCCAGCTTCACATTCATCTAAAAATTTCAATTAACTTCAGATTATACCTACTAGCAATCTAAAACATTTTAGTTTGTAAAAATCAATCTTAACTCAATTAATTGACAACAGACAGATCAAAAGACTCAGACTGAATACTTGTGATGTTTCTTCTTATCAGCACAAAGTCAGCCTAACGACTGATTGACAGGCGGACAGACAACTGATTGATGGCTCACACATTTGACAGCTTTTTTATGATTTTTATTACACATAAACATAACTTACCTGTCAATCACAAAATATAAAGAGATGTTTACCACCTGTTACAGGTGACAGTTATAAGGGGGAGGGGGTGAATGTCCCAAATGGGCATAAACTAGGACAGGACTTACATAAATGATATGTGAGTTAGAAAATAATTAAGTTGAGCTGCGAGCTTACTGTGGATTCATTTATTTTCATTGGTATCAATTTTTGTAGTTTCCCCAAAGAAAAAATTTTGTTAGATTTTTAATTTCATATCTAAATAAACAAATTTGATTTAAATACTGCAATCTGATTTGATGATATTTATTTTTCATATCCCAACGAAATAAAAAATCATGGGGAAACACCCACTTTTTATAGGCTGTGACACCATTTCAGTTTATAAGTTCAATTTTCATGTTTTTTTTATTGTTTTACAAATTTATTTACAAGGAATGACTATAATATTTTTTTTTTATATTTCATTGGGGTTCAAAAATAAATTGTTTTGCACATTTCGTATTTTAATCTGCTTTGCAAAAACTGTAAATATTGGTACCCCACAAATAATAATGAAACACTGCTTCTATTGTCAAAATCAGATTTCTTAAATACTTGAGGTTTTTTTTTAACTCTGTGTCTTGTACATAAAATAACATAATTTGAAGAACAAATAAACTAATAGGACAATATAATGTTGCGTTGGAATATCAAATTTCAAATCAGCATTGACATTGCTTGTTCTTCTGCTTTGATCTTAACTTGTTAGTGTGATATGCATTATTGAAGTATAAAAAAAAAATTTGAATTAGGTATAATGCTTGTTGTTCTTCTTACCCATCTTCCAGGGTGTATTTGTGGGTGAAAGCTAACAAATCAGCAGCTCTGCCACTCCCATCACACACCACGACAGGCACAGGGGGTGTGTCCGTAACATACTCCAACACTGATCTAATAGTATTGGCCCCTCCCTCCAGGACCACACAGATGACTGGTACTCCTCTGCCCTTTACCCCACTGGCTGTAAAGGAAAAAAAGTCGTGTAATAAAGAAAAGTCTGACAAGGGTAAAAATTCATTTTCATTAAACAGGAGGTAGGTGAGCAACAGACCTGAAATCAAATCCCAGGTTATTGGACCCCATGTGATGTTGTATAACAAATATCTAAGGGCTGTGATGAGCAGTTGCTGAGAAAACTGCTATAAGAATTATTTTTCATGCAGGCCACCTTGTCTGACATTCACCATTTCATTACCCAGTTTTTTTCAGTTAGTGAAATCCAGCCGAAAAACTGATAGAAATGGCCAAATTTTGTTACACAGGAAGTAGGTAAGCGACAGACCTGAAACTGATTCTGGCAATATGGACCCCATGCTAATGCTGCATACCAAATATCAAGAGGCTGTGATAAGTAGTTGCTGAGAAAATTGTTATGAAAATATTTTCCCAGCCACTGCAATCTAGTGAACAAAACAGTTTTTTTGAGAATAGAGAATTGGCTAAAAGAAAGGTAAACCTTAGATGTAACAAACAGTTAGTGGACAGACAGACAAACAGACAAACAATAAAAAAAAAGTCCTGAAACTTTTGTTGGAGTGCCATAAAAAGAAAATATTGTCAAAGGAAATGTATTTTATGCAAAGGAAGTTGACAGTTAAAAGACGCAAAGAAATGAATCACTCATACAAAATAATGTGTTTAACATAGTGTCAAACAAGTCATATCAAAACAATGTCATACCATACATAATAATGTCAAGATAATTACACCTTAATTAATATTAATTCACATGTTTTATGAAGACAGAAACACATTAATTATATAATGCTGATGTAAATTGGCATACAAAAAGTGGTGTGATCTTTATTTCTATGACGGTGAAAACTTAAGTTTTCACCATCAGAGCATCAACTTAAAAAAACGGTTGACTAAAAACTTTTAAGATAGTTTATAAGCAGTTTGAGCAGAAAAACAATAAGACTAACTCTTAATGACAAATGCCTAGTTGAGTACTGATATGAAATTGTTACAACACTAATAAAAATGCATCAAGTTTGAGCAGTGAAAACAATAGTTTATAATGTTTCATTTGATGAGCTAGCAAAGCCAATTTATTACAAACATGTCCGTGGCAAAACAAGATATTTTCAAACAGGTGGCATGGCATTGTCAAAAAAATTCTCCAAACTCTCGTTTTATGCAGCTCATGACTAAAACGTTCTGTCAAATGGGAGTGTGAGCATTTTCAATGACATGGCATGCTTGTCCTAACCCACCTTGAAACTTTAGAAAGTTTTAGTAAGATACCTATTTTCCCTTAAGAATAATATTATCTTCAAAGCTATGTTTTATTTGGCAATAGAATAAAGGAGCAATTAATTTCTTTAAATAATAATAAAAAATGTCAAAAAGCTTAAAAGTTGGCAATAAAATATAAAGTAGTGGGTTGGTCAGCTGTCATCTTGTCAGTCCCTACCTTCACCTCAATTTGGGACAAATTATTTTTTTTCTTACTAGAGAACATGAATGCTTATCTGATGCAAAATATAACATTACTAGAATTGACACAGTGCCTACCCTTATATTAACTCAAAAGTGACATTATTCTGACCTGGGATGGAGGGATGAACAGACCCTAATGCTATATGACAATCTACACTCTATGTCATGCAAAAAAATAAATTCAAAGGTCCAAGATCTAAGTTTCTTAATTAGCAGTTATGAAAAACCATGCTCAAGTCTCCACCAGACCACGCTTTAATTTCTAAGAATTAAAATTAATATGATACATGAGGCATGCTTGGTCTGAAAAGCATGTTAAGCAAGAGTGAATCACACTTTATGCAAATACATGTATCTTGAATTATAAACAAAGATTGGGTCAGACAATTTCATCATTTTACATTTTAATTACTATTTCAAATCTACATAATAGAAACCCCCTCTTCCATTATTGTCATCAGATGAAACCTAGTTCCATATCAAGCACAGCCGTAAGCAGTTTTTGTCCTTCCTTTATTGGTGTAAGGACATTACGTACATGTTTGGAGAATATTAATGAATATGACTTCAGGTTATTTCAAAGCATTAATGATTACAAAAATACCCTTTGGAGCCTTTGAAGAATCATTAAATTTGGATTTTTTTTACCATGAGACCTTTCCTTGGTTTGACTGCTAGAGTTGGTGTTTTATGGACTAGCAACCCAAAATAGCATAGATCAGGATGAAATCGGTGTGTGGCAGTCTTAAATTTTTAATATATGCAAGCTACGCTTTTAAGCCACAATGAAATGAAACATTTGGATATGTAATTAACATTTATTCAAGAGATGACACCTTGAAAGTCAAAAATATAATAAATTGTCGAACATTTAACTTCCTGGTGTAATGTTCGTGGTTTTTCTAGTTATTGCTAACCTTTTAAAATAGCAAGATAAATTTATCTAGTCCGCCAATTTTTTTTTGTTTTTTTGTTTTTCTTTATTTTAACAAATTTACAGGTTCACAAAAAAAGAACTTGGTTGTCAGACATAAACTCATAAAGGCAATGACTTTCAACAGACATTTATCATTTGCAGTTAAGTGGATCTATTTTTAGAAAGATGGGACAAATATATGTTTCACCTAGTTGTCAGACGACAAAAAGTGCTGATGTTGTAATAACATGACAGTTTACATTTTATTTTTCATAACATTTCTACTCCATCAAAATTGTTATAAAATTCTTCTCAGAAATAGTAATAAAAATTCTTTATTTGTATTTATGTTCATAAAGATCCCATAAATAGTTTCTAAAGAGAAATAAAAGAGGCTTGCATGTAATTTCCATAGTACCTTAATATAGCAAAATTTTATGACACTGATCTTACCAATTGAAATTTTTTGTTGGGCAATATACTTTTCCATTCTCTTTCTAAAAATAACTTCTCCTCCATATTTTCCCACAGTTCCATTGTCTACTAACAGGAAGTAGGAATGAGACCGGTTGAGGACTGCATAATTAGACTTATTTGCTGATATACAATGGTATGGTACTGTAACCTACAGAACAAAGAACTGAAGTTATAAATAGAATGATTTCAATGTGGCAACAAACTTAACAGGTAATTATGGTGCGTTTGATTAATTCTGACATCTTCTGCAAGCTGTAATTTACCAAACCAAATCCAATCCCAGAATAAAATGTCCTTATTTAATGATTCAATTAGTACAAATTCCAGTGGTTTTTACCAGTCATTAAGTTGTCATTAAATCCAGAATAACATTTAGATAAAAATACTTTACAATTGGAAATGATTACATGAGGTTGAAAATTGCAGAACAAATGTTCGTAATAGTTTTCAAAGAAAAAGAAAAACATCAAGCAATGAAAATTACATAATTCTGAAAATTACATGATGACTGGACATAAATTGATTTGAAATACTAACATCTTTTCCCACCAAGTCTTCTTTATTTTCTACGATCCCCCACGGGGCTACACCAATGGCCACTACTTTATGTTTGGCTTTAGTAGTTCTGTCACTGATTGCCTCGCCTACATGTCGTGTTACACCTGAAATGAATAGATATTGACATGTAATGCATTTAAACATGATATACTGAAAACAAAATTACATCCAAGTTAAAAGTGAATACCTTAAAAACTGTGCCTGAGGAGTGTTTCATCAGAGTAAAGACTCATCAGAGACACTAAGCCCAGAAGTGGGAAGGCAAAATTAAATCAACTAGAATATAAAGAGCACATTTAATTCATAAATTCACAAAAGAAAATATACAGAAGAATTGATGAACCATCTTTTTTCAGCAACTTAGTATGAACAATGAAGTTGATGTCAGGAGTATATTTCTATTATGATTTTGTATGCTCATATTGAACATCACTGCAGACCTATATTTAGGTATAGTCACAACGTTAAACTCTCCAGTCAGTCAGTTACTCATATCCTGATGTATAAATGTATAGTGTTTCATAAAGATATTGTACTCATTTCATACAAAAAATTCCTCAAACCTTCAGTTGAGTAAGGTGGGATAACATTCCAGAAAACATCCTGTATACTCTTTTTTGAAAATATGAGCTTTTTATGAAAAAAAATAATGTATTTATAACCTGGCACCACATTATTACATGCATTTTTTAAATATCTAAATCAACAACAAAAACATTAAATTCACAGTGAAACTAAAAATGAAATAGTTAAAGAGTCTTTAAATCTAAGATAAATTACACACAGAAGTACTTTAATAATTCTCCTTAAAATAAATGTCCTTATTTAGTAAACCAGATGACACTTAAGTCAGATGAATGGTATAATATAGACTGCCTTAAATGTTATCTGGTCTGAACATGTGTGAACAGTTACCATTAATTACTATCACTTTTAAGGATTAGTCTGGGTCTTCAACAAGTATGCATAAGCTAAAGGTACCATATAAAGAAATGGCTATAGTTATATGATATATACAAGTTGAAATGATCAGATCATTGGAAACTGAAACAAAACAAAGACAAACAAGAATATGTCCAAAAGACATAATGCCCCATCTTGCAATTTGGGATGAACGGACAAACTTGTTGCAGTACATTTTGCCAGGATATATAAGATGCAAAAGTCTTAAACTTTATAACTGACTTCACAATTTCGAAAATATGCCAGACCAAACTGTTAGGACAAGTCACAGATGGTAAATTTTACTAGGATCTAGTTTACTGGGAAAAGTCGACCAGGCCCCATAACCTGATGGAACATCATTAGAACGACAGGTGAAAACAAGCAAGTGTGTCTCATGGTTACTGATTGTTTGTTTCAGCACATATTTTTGGAATGGTATAAATTCTGCTGCAAAGTGATGGACTGGTAATGATTGATTTCATGAATTTCAGTTTATAAACACAAAGGTGTTGGTAGCAATTGCTCAAAATCATGTTGGATGAATAACTTAGTTTTTTTTTCATATTTTAAAATGTACCTGTATTAGTTCCTCCTGTTACAATCCAGGCCCCTGTTGTTCTGGCAGCTTTCAGTAATCCTTTTCGGAACACCCTTTTCAGTTTAGGCTGAAGGTCAAAGTTCAGAATGCCCCCATGAACTGTTATCAATAACTTTGGTAGTGCTAGTCCCCAGTGTTTATTAAGCAGCTGTAGTACTTGGTCCTGTTTGCTGTCAAAACTACTCAGTCTTACATACTGAAATGATAAAAGAAAGAATTGACATTTAAAAGCTATGTGTCAATTGTTTCAATACTGTCCAAAATGTATTTTGAAATACACATACAAGCTTATAGAATAAAAGATTTTTTTTCTCTAGAAAATAAAATGACATTGAATCTTTTACAATACTGTTGGGTTTTGGTTTTTTTAATTTAATTGACAACTGTTCTTTTAAAACAATGATGGAATAAAAAGCTTCGCCGAGCGCAGCATGATACGACCGCAACATGTTGAACCCTGTACATTTTAGGCCCAATATGGATAGGCTATTGCTCTGGACACATGCAGCCCATGGTGGACTGACAAAGGTTTTTGACACATGCTGCTCTGGTGGACTTTCAACCCAGGGGGTAAAAATATAAATTTTCAATTTTGTATTCTACTCTTGCAGAAAAATTGTCCAAAAAAAAATCAATTCCGGCCCCTTTTGGCCCCTTATTATGTAACAGGTGAAAAAGGAGTGGGGCTGCAAAAATAATTTCTCAAATTTGGATTCACTACTTGACAAAAATAAACTTCCAAAAAAAAATTTCAAAAACAAACCAGAAACAAAAAAGTTTTGATTACGGCCCCTTTTGGCCCCTAATTACAAAACAAGTGAAAAAGGGGATGGTCACAAAAATAAATTCTCAAATTTGGATTCACTACCTGACAAGAATAAACTTGCAAAAAAAAATTTTAAAATCGGACCACAAATAAAAAAGTTTCGATTTTGGCCCCATTTGGCCCCTAATTACGTAATAGGGGAAAAAGGGGGGGGGGTCGCAAAAACTAATTCTTAATTGTGTAAATGAGCTGAACATTTAAGCAAACAACAGCTTCTCTCTACCTGCTATAGTTTTCATTTCATAGGCCAAAAACATGAAAAAACATTATTTTAGGGGCTGTAGCCCCTATAAGGGGTCATCTGACAACTTCGACCGTTGGAGTTTTTTGTAGAGCTAAATGAGCTGAACAATTAAGCAAGCAACAGCTTTTTGCTATCTGCAATAATTTTCATACTATAGGGCAAAAACATGAAAAAATGCTATTTTTCACCTTTAAGGGGCCGTAACCCCTATAAGGGGTCTTCTGACAACTTCGACCAAATGGAGACTTTTGTAGAACTTTTGATCCTGAAGCAGTAGGGTGGCATCAGATTTCATCTATCCCTTATACTTTTTGAATTACAAGCCAAAAACAGTAGTTTGACCCCCCTGGTCTATTTTTAGCCACAGTGGCCATTTTTTTTGACGAATCAGAAATTGAAACATTACTATAGTGCAGGACACCCTAATGATCAATCATACCAAGTTTCATTGAATTCTGTTCAGTAGTTTCAGAGGAGAAGATTTTGAAAAAGTTATTGTAAAAACAAACAAAAAAGTTACAATTTTGGCCCCTTTTGGCCCTTAATTTCCAAACAAAAAAAGGGGGGACTCCCAAAATCAATCCCATTCATCCTTTAATGGTAAGAAATATCATTGTCAAATTTCATTGCATTTGGATAACTAGAACTAAAGTTATCGTGTATACACTAAAGTTAACGGACAACGACGACAACGACAGCATCATACCATTATACGTCCGCAAATTTTTTGAGGTCGTATAAAAAAGCATACTAGGATCTGAAAATTTGAAATAGTCTTAGGAGAAAAACAAGAACAGATTCCAGGTCCCCCGCCCGTTGAACGTTATATTGTTGAAGGGGCATAACTCCAATAATAATGTGTTCTATGGGAGAAAAAATGACTAAGTCGTTAAACAGGAAGTAGATGTCAGACTGACCTGAAAATCACTTACACCTTAGGGGACCCCTATAGGAGTCTGCATACAAAATTTCAGAACCCTAGGATAAGTAGTTACTGAGAAAAGTGTTACGAAAAATTTACCATTGAGCCTATGGGAGAAAAAATGACTAAGTCGTTAAACAGGAAGAAGATGTCAGACTGACCTGAAAATCACTTACACCTTAGGGGACCCCTATAGGAGTCTGCATACAAAATTTCAGAACCCTAGGATTAGTAGTTACTGAGAAAAGTGTTACGAAAAATTTACCATTGAGCCTATGGGAGAAAAAATGACTAAGTCGTTAAACAGGAAGTAGATGTCAGACTGACCTGAAAATCACTTACACCTTAGGGGACCCCTATAGGAGTCTGCATACAAAATTTCAGAACCCTAGGATTAGTAGTTACTGAGAAAAGTGTTACGAAAAATTTACCATTGAGCCTATGGGAGAAAAAATGACTTAGTCGTTAAACAGGAAGTAGATGTCAGACTGACCTGAAAATCACTTACACCTTGGGGGACCCCTATAGGAGTCTGCATACAAAATTTCAGAACCCTAGGATTAGTAGTTACTGAGAAAAGTGTTACGAAAAAAAGTGTGACGGACGCACGGACGGACGGACACCGGCATTTCCAAGTCCCCGCTCCGCGTTGCGGCGGGGGACAATAAACAACAAAATTTATCTGAAATTCAATTATTTAGGTATAATTAAGAATAAGTAAATTTAGGAAAGAACACTTTAACCATATGGGAATATGATTAATTCTATTGAAAACTTAAGTACTATTCCACATAAGGATCAGGCAGGGGGTGGCACATTGATAATTTCCAATTTCAGATTTTGGGGTATAGATGCATTCATTTTACCATAAAAACAAACCCAATGCAGTTTTTACATCTTAATATGTATTTGATGCCTAGATATTTTTCGACTGGTTATATAGGAAAAAAATATGGCGGGAAATTTTCCCGTACTTTTCACTATACAATGTAACTAAATTTTTACTGGTAATATCTCCTAAACCCAAGATAGACTGAACAATTAAGTGGTCAAAACAAAGTTTACTGGGGTTGCTTTACCTTATTCTGTTGAAATGTTTTTGTGTATTTATTATCGATGTGCCACCCTATTAATGGTATCTGCCTGATTCTTATAAAAAGTAGTACTTAAGTGAAACATATCGGTCTCTTAAAGAAAGAGAATGTGAAAATTAGGAAAGCAGTGCACATGTCCTTCAAATGTTAAAATTCTTTCTTTTGTGAATTTGGAAATCATTTTAAAAGACCAAAATATTCTTAAGACTGAAAAAAATTATGCAAGAGTGTGAAGACCATTTGGACAGATATTACATCACATTCCAATTTAGTTTTGTCAATGGAGTTAATCATATTTCCAATAATTGGTTACGCCACAACATAATTCCTTCAGCATCAATTATATGACAGAAAGATACAATTTTGTACTCCATTATGCTGATCAAAACAAATAAGTCATAATTATTACAGAAGAAAGAGTTTTTTCTTGAGTAAATGTATTTCTAGGTCTTCTTATATTCATAAGAGCTGACAGTAAACAAACTCTTTTTGAATAAAAAATATATCCCTATATTTTGTTATGACATTTTTTAAGATAGTCAAAGTTTCATGAAAGGGTCATCCACTTACAAAACTCCTTGTGTAAATATTGTCTTGATGTGAACATCTTAATTCTTGTCTATAATGTTACGGTATATTCAGATCTTGCATTTTTAAAAACAAAGGACAAGGTACAGTAAGGCCCGTATTTGGCCCCCTCTAAAACTGAAAAATTGAAAACTGATCTAGAGAAAAGTCCTTTTGTTATTTATTAAGTCAAATGAATGAAGAAGATAAAACAACTAAATTTATCAGAATTTTTCATGTTTATTATTTAAAATTGTTTGTCAAAACATTGTGAATATGTATGATTTCTTTCAAATTCGCGGAAAATGGACAATATTTGGGTAATATTTTCAATTTTTAGATGCCAGCGACTACTTAGACCACAGTTATTGTTTATGAACTTTAATTTGCACTATAAAATGGTTATAAATCAGTTGAGAAATCCATGGTCTACGTTGTCGCTGGTCATTAAAAATAACAAATTAAGCATGAAAAATGACATATTTCGACGATTTTGATACTTTTGGACTACTTTAAGCCTCTATAAAATTGAAATTAGAGTAGATGATGGAAAATGTTTACCATTGTCAAAAAGTTTAATCATCTTACTTGAAACCTTAATGAAATTTAAATCATTTACTTTGGATTTGATTTTCTTTAAATAGGGGGGCCAAATATGGCCCTTACTGTACCTTGTCCTTTGCGCATCAATCTAGCCTGCCTCCTGTAAAGTAAGAACTTTATCAGACCTTTGTTCCAGTTGTAATGTTATGCTACAAAGCAGTCGTTCAAGGGGTACAAACTTAATATTGTCATTGTCAACGTAGAATAAAATATAGATCTGAATGAAAAGAAGTCTCGCACTAATGTTTATATTGGAAATCAGATAAAACAGTTACTGTGTATTGGTGAGCACATGTCATGTTCAATTTATGGAAACTGAAATATACAAAAATATAGATGTAACTACCACTACCCTACTTGTGTCATTGAAATTAGTACATTTAACATACTTGAGCTTTACTGGGATGTGGTGCCCCTTGAAATTCAATAGTACCATATGCATCAGTAGGCTTGGACTCTGTGTGGGCATAGGGGTGCCACCTCTCAGGTCCCTGGGGAACATCAAGCTGTTCATTTACTTTGTCATGCCAACTTTCTGGTCTTCCACAACAACATCTAGAATGAACAAAAAGGTAATCATTACATGTGGGAAACACTTTGGCATAAAGAAAGATGGCTAGTTTTATTTTCTTTTATATCGTAAATCAAAATTCAATAAAATTTTCAAGTTCACTAAGTTACACTTTCATTTAACATAAATTGGTTCATCCTATATAATTTTGGTCACTGAGAAGCTTTAACATGCCTGGATAAAATACATGGACTAAAACATACAACTGAGTTCAAATAGTTATTTCCCCATACAATTTATGTATGTAGTTCTTATGTACCTGTTCTAAATTTGAATTATCATAACACTTCTTTACTTGACATGAAAATATAAACATTTACAAAATCTTTATATCAAAAAAGCATATCTCTCAATTATGTTTTGTATTGTTTGTAGACGTAAACATGACAAGTTCTAAATTCCCCATTGCAATAAACATTGCATACAATGCAGAAGTGCCTAAATATGCAAGCTAATAATACATAAATCCATAACTTCTGACAAGTCCATCACAATACAATCTAAGCATCACAAAAGTTTTCAATTGTAAAAATCAATTCTCACAATGGTTCATTTTTTTATTTTCTTTTGTCATTGATGATTTATGGAATCAACTTTGATATTGATCAGTAAAAATTAACTGCCTCAAGAATCCTGTCGTCTAAATCACTTTTCCTTGCTATTTCTGGAGGATAATTTTTTGGGTTTTTGTTCTTTTTATGCATTTACACTGTATTACTGCTTTAGTCATGAAACTTTCATGTTAGTCTTTAAATGGGTGGCATTCTTATTTAACAAGAGGCTCCCAGGAGCCTGAATCGCTCACCTGGTCTTGATGTTGACCCTATACTTTTGTAGAGCTAAATGAGCTGAACATTTAAGCAAGCAACAGCTTTTCTCTACCTGCAATAGTTTTCATTCTATAGGCCAACAAGGAAATGTGTCAAGATGACACTGATGCCCCGCTGGCAAATAAAATAAAACTGTTATTTTTACCAAATTTGCTAAGTCCAAGGGCCCTAATTTGGGTCAAAATCAGTGGACCGGAACGAAACTCGAACTTGACCTGTAACTCATCATGGTAGACTCACATACCAAAAATCTTTTGAATATATGCAAGGATGTGGAAAAAAAGTGCGGAAAACTTTTTTTTTTACAAAATTTGCTAAGTTCAAGGGCCGTAATTTAGGTCAAAATCAGTGGACCGGAACGAAACTCGAACTTGACCTGTAACTTATCATGGTAGACTCACATACCAAAAATCTTTTGAATATATGCAAGGATGTGGAAAAAAAGTGCGGAAAACTTTTTTTTTAACAAAATTTGCTAAGTTCAAGGGCCGTAATTTAGGTCAAAATCAGTGGACCGGAACGAAACTCGAACTTGACCTGTAACTCATCATGGTAGACTCACATACCAAAAATCTTTTGAATATATGCAAGGATGTCGAAAAAAAGTGCGGAAAACTAAAGTGTGACGGACGGACGGACGAACGGACCGAAAAACTATATGCCCCCCAACAAAGTTGGCGGGGCATAAAAACACCATTTTTCACCTATAAGGGGCCATAACCCCTATAAGGAGTCATCTGACAACTTCAACCCTATGGAGACTTTTGTAGAGCTAAATGAGCTGAACATTTAAGCAAGCAACAGCTAATCTCTATCTGCAATAGTTTTCATTCTGTAGGCCAAAAACATGAAAAATGGCTATTTTTCAGGGGCCGTAACCCCTATAAGGGGTCATCTGACAACTTCGACCCTATGGAGAA
This sequence comes from Arcuatula senhousia, assembly GCA_963971305.1. Lineage (NCBI taxonomy): Eukaryota > Metazoa > Mollusca > Bivalvia > Mytilida > Mytilidae > Arcuatula > Arcuatula senhousia. Next base: position 50,221,031 of record OZ020305.1, read on the forward strand.
TTTTGTAGAGCTAAATGAGCTGAACATTTAAGCAAGCAAAAGCTAATCTCTATCTGCAATAGTTTTCATTCTGTAGGCCAAAAACATGAAAAATGGCTATTTTTCAGGGGCCGTAACCCCTATAAGGGGTCATCTGACAACTTCGACCCTATGGAGAATTTTGTAGAGCTAAATGAGCTGAACATTTAAGCAAGCAAAAGCTAATCTCTATCTGCAATAGTTTTCATTCTGTAGGCCAAAAACATGAAAAATGGCTATTTTTCAGGGGCCGTAACCCCTATAAGGGGTCATCTGACAACTTCGACCCTATGGAGAATTTTGTAGAGCTAAATGAGCTGAACATTTAAGCAAGCAACAGCTAATCTCTATCTGCAATAGTTTTCATTTTGTAGGCCAAAAACATGAAAAATCGCTATTTTTCAGGGGCCGTAACCCCTATAAGGAGTCATCTGACAACTTTGACCCTATGGAGAATTTTGTAGAGCTAAATGATCTGAACATTTAAGCAAGCAACAGCTAATCTCTATCTGCAATAGTTTTCATTTTGTAGGACAAAAACATAAAAAATCGCTATTTTTCAGGGGCTGTAACCCCTATGAGGGGTCATCTGATAACTTCGACCCTATGGAGAATTTTGTAGAGCTCAATGAGCTGAACATTTAAGCAAGCAACAGCTAATCTCTATGTGCAATAGTTTTCATTCTGTAGGCCAAAAACATGAAAAAATGCCATTTTTCAGGGGCTGTAACCCCTATAAGAGATTATCTGACAACTTCGATCCTATGGAGATTTTCGTAGAGCTAAATGAGCTAAACATTTTAGCAAGCAACAGCTAATCTCTATCTGCAATAGTTTTCATTCTGTAGGCCAAAAACATGAAAAATGGCTATTCTTCACCTTTAAGGGGCCGTAACCCCTATAAGGGGTCATCTGACAACTTCGACCCTATGGAGACTTTTGTAGAGTTAAATGAGCTGAACATTTAAGCAAGCAACAGCTAATCTCTATCTGCAATAGTTTTCATTCTGTAGGCCAAAAACATGAAAAAATGCTATTTTTCACCTTTAAGGGGCTGTAACCCCTATAAGGGGTCATCTGACAACTTTGACCAAATGGAGACTTTTGTAGAGCTTTTGATGCTGAATCAGTAGCGTGGCCTCAGATTTCCTCTATCTCTTATACTTTTTGATTTATAAGCCAAAAACAGTAGTCTGACCCCCCTAGTCTATTTTTAGTAACGGCGGCCATGTTTTTTAACGGATCAAAAATCAAAACACAAGTTTGATGCAGGACACCCTAAGGATCATTCATACCAAGTTTCATTAAATTCTGATTGGTAGTTCCAGAAGAGAAGATTTTTGAAAAATTGTTAACAGACGACGACGACGACGACAGACGACGACGACAGACGACGACAGACGACGACGACGGACGCCAAGTGATGGTAATAGCTCACATGGACCTTCGGTCCAGGTGAGCTAATAATTTTGAAATAAGTCAAGGAAGAAAATCTGTCTTTATATACTAATTTGTTTAAATGTATACCAAACTTTTTTGTGGACTCATTCTGATAACAATTAGGAAATTAAAAGAACAATACTCTTCCCCAACACTGATGTGAATTAGAATTTTCATTCATTAAATACATCAGCATACCACTTAATAATTATAGGGTTTCATGTCTTTGATAGATTACAGTTCAACATTCAATTAAAGCACAAGGAAGTATTGCAGATACAGGCTTACAACACCAGGAAATTGGCTTCAAAACTTGCCTTGTTTTTCTTTCTCTTTACAATACCATATATTAATCTATTTTCATTTGAGCAAAGTTTATTTATAAAATAATTTATTGTAACCTTTTAATCTTATATAAATATTATGACTTCAATTTCTAATGATTCTAGAGAGATGTTAAGTAAAACACTGCACGAAGTAATATACAGAGAAAAACTTTAGAGAAAAATCCATTACTCCATAGACTTATATGCATCTAAAAAGCTTTTAGTACCCCAAATACAATAAAGATTGCAATATTTATATATATATATATAAGGCTAATTGGTTTAAACTTTTAATTCATAACTTTCATAAGATGATTTTATACATGCACATGTAAAAGTAGATGGGTTTTTTGTTCTAACACCTTGATTTGGCTTTGAATAATACATATAAGAAAATCTGTCAAAGTCAAAAATGCCTGGATTTCGTTTAACAAAAAGTAGAGGTGAGTGACAGAGCTGAAATGTAATCCATGGTATGGGACCACATGCTGCATACCAAATATCAGGAGGCTTTGATAAGTAGATTTTGATAGTGTCACGCTAAAAGCAGCATGCATGACATGCTAGGTGGGGTTGCCAAATGGAGTCCTAGAGACTTCTACTTTAGTTGTAGGCTAGGCTTTTAATGTTGAATTTTGCTGTTTTGACATTACACAGAAAATGGAAATCAAGTAAGTAACCCTATTCTTTTCTTTTTATCTTTTAAACTGAATAATTTGAGGACAATACGTGCATACTAAACATCTCCTAAACAATGCCAATGGACATCTGTTGACATCATGTAAGCCCAATGCCATAAGCCTTGGTACTCAAACTGCTTTAATTGGTTGATGCCATATATATCGTTGATGATGAATAAAAAATATAAATTATTTTAACATTAGAAGTAAGGAAATTGCCCAAGAAATATGCATGTTTTCAAACTTGCTAAGTCCAAAATTCATCCATACTATTTTTTCTTTAAACAATGGTAACTCATATGGGAGATATCAACTTTATTTGTATACCTTTTTTGATACTTTTCAAGCACCTGCATTCACTTCAGAATGACCTACTAAGGTTTGACACACTGATTGTTGTTTGATAATCTTTGTGTTTCTTTATCTTTTATGTTTCTTCAAGGCTTTTTTTGTATCAACTGTTTTATTCTTGCCTTTTTTGAACTTCCAGCATTTAAATGCCCCATTGGTACTTCTTTGCTTCTTATTATTTATGGATTTTTTAAGATGATTTTTATTTCTAACCTCAAGCTAGTTCTAGGATGACATTTTTTACTCTCAATAAAAACCTTTATTTCTATATGAGAACAAAATAAATCATACATCTCAATTGTTATTTTAGAAACCTAGCTTGACAACCTTAGAACTAATGTCAGCCTGTACATAAACCCAATTGATTAGTACTTACAAGAGTTCAATTAGATATATAACATGAAAATAGATTCTCATTGGCAGAAATTTTATAAAGCTTGTCAATAAAAATATTTGAACATTAAAATCTGCATGTATCATTAACTTGTGCATACTATTTAGATAAGAACAAAAAACATAATGAAGTCAATTTGAAGGTTAAATATGCAAAAACGTTCAATATTATCTAAATACATGTATTGACAATTCTGAAGAAAAAATATCAGTTGTTATGCCTTTGCAACAACTTGTTGGGGGCATTAAGTTTACTAATATACTAAAATATGAGTGTAGGCTGTACATAAGTACAAAGGTATCTATCAAGCTATCCTTAGAACTTATCTGTTTTTGAGTAAGCAAAAATGAATGTCCATAGTCATTTTTAGACCATAAAGACTCTCCTTCCCTGATTGAGGTGCTGGGGCTTCTGTGTCAAATAGGTACATTCTTCCATTTTGTTTATTTCAAAACCATATCCTTTACGGTACTATAATTATATAACTAGTACTATAGGACAGGTTATCCATTCACTGATGAAATAAAATTAACTGTTTTTTGGGGGGGTTCCTGTATGCAACTGTCCCAAGATGGTATCTAAAAACTATTCGAGGTTGATTTTACAGCATATTCTTAATGAGGTCACAGTTATTAAGTTTCAAGAAGGTCCATTTTATCAAAATGGAGTTTGGAAGAGTCAGATTACAGGTCATGTTTTACCCTGCAAGGTGCCTCTTTTTAGCATAATTGTAGTTCGGGTGTGTTATGTGCTTCTTGCCAGTGTCTTCATTGTCCCCTGGTTTAGACTGAGAAATTTGAATGACCCCCCATGGTAAGTTTTTGCTTAGTTTTATACCTTATTACTGAAAAGGGGACACAATTTGGACAAAGAAAACATGTTCCACATAATAAATATCAGAGGAAACCCAACTAAACAAGCTATTCCCATACTAAAAACACAACTTCCAACAGAATAATGTCCCAATAATAGATTTATTTTCCAATAAACACTACCTTTTCTGACAATTCATTTTAAGGACCATAGTTCAATAGACAGTAGAACCAATTCTTGGTCTGAAGTGATTCTCAAATAATTCAAATTAAAAAAAAATCATCTGGTGATTAATTTATAAAAGACATCTACAGATAATAAAATGTCATGGTATATATTGTGAAAATGGTCAATAAACAAAATACATGTAAATGAAAGGCAATCAAAGTTAAAACTAGAATTCAAGTTACATGTATTAAGGGAAAACTGGCCAAGAAAGTTAAAACTAGAACTAAAGTTATAATGGGAACAGTCTTACAATAGAACTAAGTTATTGTGGGAACACTGAGAATTGAAGTTTAAACTAGAAATCAAGTTCATAATTGTTGGAACACTAGAGTTAACAGAAAATGACAGTATCATCCCATTATACTATATCTGCAATATTTTGGTAATCATATAAAAACAATTTTACTTTTTTACAACAAGAGGCTCCCAGGAGCCTGAATCGCTCACCTGGTCTTAATGTCAACCCTTTGAAGACTTTTGTATAGCTAAATGAGCTGAATGTTTAAGCAATAAAAAGCTTTTCTCTATCTGCAATAGTTTTCATTCCAAAGCAAAAAACACTATTTTTCACCTTAAAGGGCCATAACCCCTTAAAGGGGTCATCTGACAACTTCGACCCTAAAAAGACTTTTGTAGAGCTAATTAAAGTGTAAGTTCGCGATTTTTGAGTTATTAGTTTATTTGATTTATAATAATGAGAGTAGGCATCATGCCGGGTTTGGGCATTGAAAACGATATATTAAGAAAGATATTCGTAATTTTATTCCAATACACAAGACCATATGGGCGCATCCATGCTATGAACAATGATGAATCATGGGATAGCTGAATTGGAGATGTGACGTCACATCTCCAATGATAAATGCATTAACCAATTGACGATATTTGTAACATAAGACCGATGTTGTCGATCATAATAATGATTTAAAATATGAATAATTTGGCATTGATAATTTTTTTAATCCCGCGTGTTTTTTTTTATCGAAATAGCAAGATAATAGTTTACTTAAACCTTAAATTGTTTTATAGTAATTAATTATCATTCCAAATAGTAAATAATCTGAAATATTTATTGACACAGTAGCCCTAGTTTTCAATCCTTTTTCAAATATTTAAGACAATAAATTCAGTTCTTGATGAATACACAGGTGTCAATTAAAATCATTAACCTTTACGATCATCAATTATGGACGATCTGCCACGCCCCGTTGGTTAATTACAGGTATAATTGACAGATATCATAGATCAATTAAGGTGCTCCTCCAATCAAAGATTTCCTTGGAGCACTCAACCCGCTTTAGACACACCCACCACAGCTCGATTTTAAGAATTTCGACCAGCACATCTTTTAATAATTTCTTAATCAGTATACGGTATAATTAATCAGCAGGTGTCAATATCACCTGTTCACTCCATTGACTACCTTTCTCTTACAATTATCAATCAGCCAAAGCGTGGTGCTACATCGTGCATGGTTTGTGTAATACTAGTACCCAAATTAAAGATGTTTAAAGAATTTTAGTTCCCACTTTTTTTCGCTTTTGAAGTGTTAGAAAAACAATTAATTAATTACATAATTATTTGCAAGACAAAAAAAGATTCCTACAGTTTATTGTTTTATATGTTTTTAATTAGAAAGGGTATTTTATTAACATTTTCGCACTTCAATGTTCAAACGACACTGGCAGACCAAAGGGGTTGATTTTCGTTAAAAGAAAGTGTTCTAGAACCCATTCCAACCAGGTAAATGTCAACTTCTAATACACAGGAAACAATATTAAACCCCTGTGGTGCCGATAGTTTGCACGGGGTTACTAAACATACACAGGAAACAGCAGAAGAAACCCTGTTGTGCCAGTGGTTTGTAGAAGGGAATAAAGTCTTATACACAGAAAACGATAAGTAAGCCCCTGTGGTGCGATGGTTTGCACAGAGGGACTAATTATCATAATATCACTTCAAACGAATCATGCAAAGTAATCCCAGTAGGGTGTCAGGGAACCATGAGTTTTAAACAGAATGTATAAAAGAAATAGTATAGAGCAATTCTACATACTGAAAATTGAAATATATCATATTTTCCGAAAATGTCTGTACGGCCAATCAAAAAAAAATATTTAAAAATTCTATATTTTTCTACGAATCAATTCTGAACTTAACGATTGGTACCATTTTTAAACGTCTCACAATCAATCATTAGACTAAATTATAACTTAATTATAATTATTTCAAATTGTCCGTTGTGGTACACATCGGTAAATACCACATGGGTATAGGATGCAACATTCAGGCTTTGAGCAGCGCCATCTAGTACAAATCACGTGACCCTCCATGGATAGATTTTTTTTACTTTCAAAAGCCAATTTTATCCTAACTATGCATATTTGAGCGCTAGGAATTTCACCAAAGTTATTTTTATATGATAGTCTTTCAATGTACAAATTTTGAAAAAATCGCGAACTTACACTTTAAGCTGAACATTTAAGCAAGCAACATCTTTTCTCTATCTGCAAAAGTTTTCTTTCTTTAGGCCAAAAACACTATTTTTTGCCTTTAAGGGTCCATAACCACTATAAGGGGTCATCTGGCAACTTTGACCCTATGGAAACTTTTGTAGAGCTAAATGAGCTGAACATTTAAGCAAGCAACAGCTTTTCTCTATCTGCAATAGTTTTCATTCTATAGGCCAAAAACTCTATTTTTTGCCTTTAAGGGGCTGTAACCCCTATAGGGGGTCATCTGACAACTTCGACCATAGGAGACTTTTGTAGAGCTAAATGAGCTGAACATTTAAGCAAGCAACAGCTTTTCTCTATCTGCAATAGTTTTCATTCTATAGGCCAAAAACTCTATTATTTGCCTTTAAGGGGCCATAACCCCTATAAGGGGTCATCTGACAACTTTGACCCTATGGAGACTTTTGTAGAGCTAAACAAGCTGAACATTTAAGCAAGCAACAGCTTTTCTCTTTCTGCAATAGTTTTCATTCTATAGGCCAAAAACTCTATTTTTTACCTTTAAGGGGCCATAACCCCTATAAGGGTTCATCTGACAACTTTGACCTTATGGAGACTTTTGTAGAGCCAAATGAGCTGAACATTTAAGCAAGCAACAGCTTCTCTCTATCTGCAATAGTTTTCATTCCATAGGCCAAAAACATGAAAAAATGCTATTTTTCACCTTTAAGGGGCCGTAACTCCCATAAGGGGTCATCTTCGACTCAATGAAGACTTTTGTAGAGCTTTTGATGCTGAAGCAGTAGCGTGGCATCAGATTTCATCTATCTCTTATACTTTTTGATTTACAAGCCAAAAACAGTAGTCTGACCCCCCTGGTCTATTTTTAGCAACGACGGCCATGTTTTATCGACGAATCAAAAATCCCCACATCAGTTCTGTGGGGGATACCCTAAAGTACCACCAGACCAAATTTGCTTTGAATCTGTGCAGCCGTTTCAGAGGAGAAGAAGTTTGAAGAAAAGTTAACGACGACGGACGACGACGACGGACGACGACGGACGCCAAGTGATGGCAATAGCTCACATGGCCTTTGGCCTGGTGAGCTTAAAAGTAATTATTAGTTATAGTCATTATAATTGGACACAAAATTTCATTATTCATCACAAACTAAGAATTAGCCAGGTTCTCGAATAAAAAATGCCAAGTTTACTTCTGTTAGATGGGTGCCATTAAAAATTAGATGGACCAAAAAAATATTTGTCCAACAAAAGTCTTGGCATATTAACATACAAAATATATCATTAATCAAACTTTTCTTATATTAATATTGACATCCAGTCTGGCCTAAAAACGGTCTGGACAATAAAATATTACATCCTATGAGAAATCATTGTTATCATTATTCAATTCTTTTACTTATATATAACTAATTTTTTATATCAAATAACCATTTTGTGTCTCAAAAGTAAGATGTGTTATGAATAAATTTGAAAGCCTTCCCTTTAGACATCTTTCATCCAAAAACTTATATTGATTTCATAACAAGTAAGAACTGAAAGAACAAAGGCTTTTTGTTGATATTTGATTAATAATTTACACCTTATTTCTGACTGGAATTTCAAGAAATGACACACAAAACCCCAAATGATTTGCTTTACATGTTCTCTTATCACACTTAATAGAAATGCTTAAATTGACGTCTCCTCTATCCGAGGCCGTGGGGTTGCAAGCGCAATCCCCTTTTGCAAAAGATATGATGAACAAGAGGTTGCACTGTCGTGCAAAGGATACCCCACTTGACCATTGTGAACACAGGAAGTAGGAAGGACTGACCTGGAAAGGCGAGATGGAGTACAACTCATCATGCTAAAGCTGTATACAGACAAGGTGATTGCAATATAGCCCCCTGGTATAAACACTTAAAGGAATGCACCAAAATGGGTCCAATTTAGAAAATTTTTCCATCTGAGAGGGGACTCACCTTCCCCCTCCGCACTTCCCAGAAACCTGGTGAGAGCCCTGATATCCCATCTAAAATTTTATGCTTAGATTAAGTGTATTGAAATTTTGTGTGTTGGACTAACTTTCACTAACATTGTCGGTTTTTCTGAGCCACTAGGTGTCACATGTAGGTGAGAAAAGTTAAGAATAAACATTTTAAAATCTGTCAAAGTAAAAAATGGCTTGATTTCCTTTAACAGGAAGAAGGTGAGCGACAGACCTGAAATCAAATCCCACGTTATGGGACTCCACCCTGATGATGTATACCAAATATCAAGTGACTGTGATTAGTAGTTGCTAAGAAAACTGCTAGGCAAATTTCTTCCCCAATTGCCCACCCACCACCAGCAGCTCACCATTTTTCACTCTGTGAAATTTGGCCAATAATTAAAAGGTGAAATCAAAATAATAGGGGTTAAAGCACCCAAATGCAGCCTAGGTATAACATTGTTAGAATTTGTATTCATTTGCAAACCAGTCCAATTTCACTTTATTGAGACAAGCCAGTCAAGAAACACAGGATAAATTGAATACTTACTTAGAGGAATCTTTGGGACTGGGTATAAACTTAATACATTCTCTCTTTAAAAATGTTCTCTCAACCCATGATTTCTGGCCCTAGAAAAGATAAGGCAAATGTTAAAATAATGACAAATGTTGAATTGCTCTTTTTCCTGTTTGATAACAATTGCTTTTCTGTATTAAACATAATCAGTTACTTGTACTTCAAACCTGTGAAAATAGTAAATAAAACGAAATAGTATTATGAAAATAAAGCTGGCCATTGTACTAATAACCATTTCCACTTACTGATAATTATCCAAGGGAAGTGCTTTTGCCACTCAACTTGGCAAATTACACAACTTATTTGTAACTCTATTTTCTACACTCCCTAAATGAGCCTGTCATAAATGAAGCCCTGATCAGGCATTTGTACAACAGAGGTATAATCAGGACCTTTTGATCTTATTACTTCCAAGATTGACACAGAAATTAATGGTCTTCCCACATTTTTGTTTCTGATTTTCTCACAATCTCAGAAACCAATATTCATAACTTATTTTATGTCATTGGTTCTCTGTAACTTGTTATGGTCAGTTCTTGATGTTAGAAAGAGTCAATTGGAATTCTTTGTGTGCTGCAAAGTTAGACAGAAGCAAAGTGACCTACTCTGAGAGTGATGCTGACCTCTAAATTGAAAATAAACACTAATAATTGAGAGCCTCTTATAGCTTTGACTTCAAGTTAAAGTTATAATAGAAAACAGTTTTTTATTAAATTTCTTACTTTCTTTCATACCAGCAGTTAAACACCACTGCACCAATGCCAATTTCTTAAATGTTTTAGTTTTCTGTTTGAAAGTTTTCATTTGACTTTTCATATATGTGTTTTAACAAAGCGTACAAACAAACAAATCAAATACAAAAAGGTTTTCAAATTCGATGATACTATTTAGACTAAGAATCACTTTGAACTGATAATTCAACAAGCGAAAAAACAAAGCCGTAACAAAAGATCTCTATGCAACTTTGAAACTTTACTTATCTTTATTAAACTAAGTTTTCATCCACGAATACATTTATCATATGATACAAAATAGATATATACTGAAACATTTTATGTACGATGTAAGAAAATCAACCAGCCTAGCTTATAATGACCTCAATTTACAGTCTCCTCGAAGTAAGGTAGTATGCCAGGGAAAATTTGGGGGATACAATGTAATGTTTTGAAATTCCAAATTGTATTAGACAAACAATTGTCATCAAAGCTGAATCATTACATAAGAGGGACCTGACAAACATACCATACATACAATTAGAGCTTTATTCACTGTTCAAAGGACAAGGAGAAAGTCATTTAATTAGAGCTCAAATTAATAGAAGAAAGTGTAGATATTTAACTTATAAAATATTTGCATTTTTCCATTCACTGAAATGTTGTTTTTTTACGATCCTTAGTGAAAAATATATGTACTGGTAGTTACAAAATGTTTGGCACATAAGAAATTTGTAGGAATCTACCTATATATATTTATTTCTAAACTCATCTTTATGTATCAAGATTTATATCATCAGGAAAAAATTTCATTACATTTAGTACACAATATGTTGGGGAAATCTTTTAACAAGAACATGCACGCTAGAAGTAGGAGTCATTACCTAAAAAATTACAATCAAATCATAAATGAAAAATTGAAAAAAAAAAGCTTTAAAATGGAAAAAAAGTCTAAAAATTAAAAGATTTCAAAATAATTGCCCACAAAATCTTTGACTGGTCTTTATACATGTTATTTCAATTTGGTTTATTGCTTTCAAGTGTCTTGGGCCTAATACTATCTGCTGTCCAAAAGTTATGTCAAATTGAGCTAATTAATTACTTCTACTATAAAATATGAAGTTTAATGTTAAGCAGTAAAAGGCAATTTAAAAAGTACTTAATTTAAAAAAAAAACAATACTGAGTATTCATAACATGTTTCAACCAGGAAATTATATTTGTACACAAGAAAATTTCTAAACATCTACCAAAGACGATTTAATTGTATAGAGGAGATACTATGGAAATTTATATTTACCGTAGCATCTGATTCCCGTTTCCGTCTTAAATTAACAAAGTCCTCTAAAATAGACGTTATACTAGTTCTTGACCTGTTGGCCAATTTACTTTCCACCTTGAGCATCATTAATAAAAGCCGTGTCTCTCTCACAAAATTAATTTCAACCTAAAAACGTAGTACACAAATCAATTCCCATCCGCATTAAGTAAAAGATTTTTATAAGTCTAAACTCTGGAGTGCATTTTGCTCCATTAGGCTACTGAATAAAAGTAAAAAACAGCATTCAAAACCATAAGACAACTTAATTGGCCCGTCAATACTATAAATTCATCACAGCGTAGATATAGCATGGAGAGGAGAGAACTGCAGCGAATCCCATAGAGGTATTTATCAAAAAGACTAGCCGTGTTGTCACTCAATCCTGTACGGTGACAATCATTAGAATACAAATGTCAAACATGTAGATTTACAAATCATAATGCATGTTACAAAGACAATGTCCTTTATCCTTATCCTTTAACATTCGGCCTTGAAGCTATCGTCAACAAATGGACGATTGTCCCTTGTGCCAATTATATCCCAAAGTCACTTGTTTTTTACCTGAAAGTTATATAACAACTCTCTGAGTAATTTGATCGTTGTAATCGTTCTCAAAATAATGATTTTTGCTATTTTCTGTACATTGAAGATAATTTTACTACTTTGAGATAATAATTTCTTTTCTTTTCATTGATTTATCAAATTTATACTTATTGAATCCTATAAAGTTTCAGAGCAATTCTTTGATCACTTTACCCCGGAGGATTTTAAATCTTGATGAAATAATTACAAACATTAATATCCTATAAATTTCTAGGATTTGAAGGGTAAAACTATCTTGAGAAGTATATTTTGGATCAGATGAGCAGCGGGAGAGTACTTTTATAAGGAGCTTTGTATAGAACTCATCTGCATGAAACTTCATATTATTTTCATATTCAAAAACATGAAATGCACATAAAGTCATTCTATACTCTGTTTTATAGCAATTCCTACCAAAAATACTTTAAATTAATATATACAAGTTTCTTTTCACAAAAAATCTTTTAATTTATGAAATATACACTTACATGACTTAAAGATAATTTTTACTCTTAAGACTTTTTTGTAAATTGTTAAAGACTGCTACCCAACAAAACCACATGCAATTTTGTTGAGTCTAATGTTCAGGTCATTTGCTCATGAGGTTTCCCATTGACATCTTCTGTTGATGTTTGTTTGTTGTTTTTTTTTGTAATGGAATACCCCATACATCAACATACAACACAGGTACATGTATATCAGTCAACCTCAAATAATATGTCACAGAAGTTGTCTTGTATTTAGAGGCATAATGCTGAATTGTTAATTAGCAAAATTTTAAGGTTTTTTTTTACGGTGGTGCATTTTTCTTCTTACTCAATTTTCTTTTCATCAAATGGCCCTGTAGTGTACTATTAAATGGGCCATTTTCAAAGTGTTGGGTTAACAACCCAAAGCATGGATGCTGGCCAACAGAAAACCACTGGGTGACCTTAATTTCTACAGTGTCAAACACCATAAAAGGTGATAATATATATAGTCCATTATAAATTAAGCATTGCCCAATTTTCTACAAGTTCATACATGTAAAATTATTAAAACTAAGTTGAACCTTACATAGAGGTATTGTTTAAAAGTATTGTATTTTAATGATTCAGATGCTGACTTTTTAAGAATACAATAAGGTGATAGACTGTTCCATCTGTATTGTAATGGCAAATACTAGAGTTGTAAAAGAAACAAGACACATGAACATCCTGAATATTAAATATTTACATGTTTAAAAATCATTTTGCACCACCATGCTAAATGAAATCATATACTTTGAAAGAATTCAAAGTTGCAGGCATCAATTTTCTATGATAGGGAATACATTGCATATTAAGGGGGAACTTGCAGGTGATAGCTGACCTGATAACCAAACTTTATTAATTAAATCTAAAAGGATATCTATCATATTATCTGGCATATTCTTAAACATAGCATATGAAAGTCTATCGTCACCAGGAGATGATGCTTTTTTATTTCTAAGTACTTGATATAGCTCTTGTTTAGTAAATTCTACATTAAATTCTGATGTGTTATGCTCTTCGTTAACATCTTTAAACAATGGATTTTCTGTTTCAACCTTATTCTTATGAAGAAAAAATTGCTGATCTAAATTTTGATCACTAGATGCTTGAGCAAAACTTTGTGCTAATAAGTTAGCCTTATCTTTATTTGAGACTGCCTGAATATTTTCCTTAACAAGAGTAGGTAAACCAAAAGTACTATTGCCCTTAAGACCCTTAACGGTTTTCCATACCTGTGAAACATTGGTCTTGTGGTCAAGCGTGGAACAAAAATTTTCCCAATATTGCTTTTTAGCTTTTTCAGTAATTTTTTGAAAATCTTTCAATGCCTGCTTAAATTCTTCTTTTGCTAAATTTGTTTTCTCTTTGGTAAAAACCCTATGTTTAAAATTTTTTAATTTCTTGGCTTGAGAACATTCGTCTGTCCACCACGGACAGTTCTTTCTAGTATGTAGCGTACCCTTACTTTTCGGAATAGAAACTTCGGCTATTTGATTGATAACTTCGCATAAATTTTGATTAAAAAAGTCTATATTTTCATTATGAACCTGATCTTTGTCTATAGATGTGCATAGACTGTGAAAAAGTTGCCAATCAGCCTTATCAAATAACCAACGCTTAGGAGTACAAATTTGATTCTTTATCGGCTTGCTATTAACGGTGGTAACAATAGGAAAATGATTGGAACCTAATGAGTCATTAAGAACTTGCCACATACAATTGTAAGCTAAATGAGGTGATACTAAAGTGAGATCTAAGTGAGAAAAAGTACCAGATTGCATTTGATATGTACCACTACCATCATTCAGTGTAATCAAATTCTTATATTCTATATAATCTTCTAATATTTGACCATTAGAATCTGTAGTGTCAGACCCCCAGAGCGAGGATCTGCAATTAAAATCACCTAACAAAATGATGTTATTGTGAATATCTTTCGTTAAATTCTGGTACTCTTGAAGTGTTAGGCCTTTATCTGGGGGTCTATATACGTTGATAATATTTACATTATTATCTTGACAGCTGATGGAAACACCTACTGATTCAATATTAGAATGATTCAAAGGGATTGTTGTAAAATTAATATCATTTGCGATGTATATTGCTACACCGCCTCCGCCATTCTTAAACTTACCCTTGTTTCTACCCTTAGTAATTAACTGAGGAGTTCTATTTTTAGTAACGGGTTCGTGATACCCCTGAAGTTTAACAAATCTATTACCCTTAAAGTGCGTTTCCTGTACACAGATAATATCTGGTTTGAGATTACTATCTAAAAAATTCTTTAATGAATTAGCGTTCGAATAAAGTGAACGCGCATTCCATTGTAAAATAAATGTTCAATTTTATTAAAGATTTTTTGCAAAATAGAAAAATTAAAGTAAGAGTAAACGACGAATACTCTGAAGAATTTGATTTAGAAAATGGCATTCCACAGGGCAGTGTTATCAGTCCTACACTTTTTAATATAATGATAGATCCAAAAATTAATTTAAACTTGCCTTCTAACTTAAATACTAAAAGGTGTTCAAGATTTTGAAATTCCATTTAAATAGTATCATAATGATATATTCTTAACTTCGTTTTGATATTAAAAGCATTAAAACTATTTTTTCTTTATTTTGTTAGTTTTGTTTTATGAAATATTCTTCAAACCTAAGGGATTCTCATATTTCTGCATTTTGACAAAGGGAGATAATTTATGTCTAAATTTGCCAATTTTGACCACTTTTTGACATATTTTTGTATTTAACTGAAAAACTAACTCAGAAGCACTCACTTTTCTTCATATCATTTTAAAGCAATATAACAACCGAATATAATATCAAAAAATTACAAAATTCTATTGATCAGATTTAAAAAAAATCAGAATTTTCGTTTAAAATTATGTACTTTCTTTAACATTTCAATGTAAAAAAGCCAACCTTCAGAACCAGTTATCTCGAAAACTAACTCAGAAGCATGCCTTTTTCGAAGTGGATTTTCAAAGCGTATCTCTTGATGTGTCTATTTACAAATTTTAAAGAAAATCTATTGACAGAAAATTTTTCGTGTTTGGTGCAAGTACCCCCTTAAGTATTTATGAATTTGTGGTTTTAACAAAATCTTGCTTTAAAGCAATGCAATTCAAATTCAAAATTCAAATTTCAGGTAAAAACCATTAAAATTGGTACCCTACAAAGCTGATCATCAACAATTTATTGAAAAAAAAAATACTCTGAAAAAAATAGCATTTAAACTGTACCACCTTTAAGGAATTTGGAGGTCATTTGAAGTTTCATGAGTTCATATGTAAAACAATGTTTTAACTTTTTACAACATTTTTATTCAGGTCATTTAGTAAGTACCTAAGTACAACAATGTTTCAGAACCTTTTTGATGAATTATTCTTGACAAGAAAGGTCAAATCAAAAACATTTTGTAACTGTGAACATAATTAACTTCCTGGCAAAAGGATGTTTTTAAATGGAATAAAAGACTTATGAGATTATGAATAAGACCTCAGAATCCTACTTGGCTGAAAGGAAATGACCAGTGTTTTAATAAAATAAATACAACAATATCAATTATTTTTGTATATTATCTGATTATAAAATGAAGGGTCAGTTTCTGTGTTTTCTGCCACAAAGCATCTTAATTTGAATTAATGACATGCATGAGGTTTCTAAGTGGCCTACATTATACATGTACATGTAGGTTGAATCAGCTGCCAATTCTACTTGATAAAAATTTAATTTCATGTCTTACAAAAAAAAACATGCTACATGTATAACTAAATAAATGATAACTTAAAGTGCAAATTTAGGTACATCAAAATTAATCATCAGGCCATAAAAATGTAACATTAAAAAACAAAAGCCATAGCAAGAGAAAACATAAAACAGCTTGTAAAATTATATCAACTTACTTTATTCACCATGTCCCTTACACCATTTATGTTCGTCAAAGTTAAAACCACAAATGATGAATTTGAGTTTGGACAAATTATATCAAAAAGAAAAAGATGTCTAATTGTAAACTCTGATCATGTAAAAACACTATTACTTTTCATTTTGTACGTATGTATATGTATATTATAAAATATTTTATAAGAACATATTAAAAGTCATAAAAAAATTCTTAATGTTTTTTGTCCTTCACATCCAAAGAAACATTCAAACATAGTATATTATTTAAAACTTTCATACGACTAAAATAGTGAGACACATTTTGTTAGCCAGGTAACAACGTTTCAACAACAAATATGATGGGCAACTTATATATGTGTAGTTTAAAACTTTCAAAATCATTTGTACAGACACATTTGTTTCCGCACATTTCTAATTTACCCCTAATAATTAATCAGAATGAGGAAACCAAAATATTCCGAGAGTTTACATGTACCTGATAAGAAGGATCTAGTTAAAGAAGTTGGTATAATTTTGTAAGTTTGTGTGTTGGTGTTTAATAATGCCCTTTATCGACACAACTGGGCCATGTAGGGCGGTCAGTTTTCATGGTGGAGGGAAACCGAAGTACCTGGAGGAAACAACCGACCTTGGGCAGGTACCTGACAAACCTAATCACATACAGGTGGGGAAGTCCCTTCTTTGTAAATTACAAACGGGACTCAAACATCAGCTGAGAGGTGATGGGCTAGTGATCAATAGTGTGGTATGGCATTATTTGTAACAAAGTCCTACTCTCTAAGGATAGACTCATCAAACTGTGACAATCCATTTTCTGTCAACTTTCTTCTTCAGAATCTTAATGACTCTAGCTATAGCTTTTCTAGAAATTAAAATAACTTCTAAAAATATCAGTCTAACAAATTAGTTAAATTCTAAAAGGACCATGGCCATTTTCCCTGTAATTCTGACCATAGACTGGCCAATTTCAAAAGTGTCACAAAATACTCTCCATGTTATAAAAATGTGTAAAGTGGGTTCATTGTGATGAAATAAATAAAAATCAACAATATTCGAAACCTTCAAACCGGTGATATTTTGTCCTGAAAATCTAAGAAAATGCATTTTGCACATTTCTGCTTAAAATTCGCCTCTTTAATATGGGAATTCCTCATGAAGGACACGCACAACCAACATGACTTTTGGGGTTTTGAGTAGAATGGTTAAATTGGAATAATATGCATTTTAAAAGATTTTGGTTGTTGATGTCCTTCTAACGAAAAATTCACTTTTTAACAAAAAAATCACAAATTAAATGAACTCAAAACATTTTAATGTGCCTGTCCTAAGCCAGGAATCTTTATCAAAGCTTATGTTTGTATTTAGTCGAATTTTTGTTAATTGTTTTTTGTCAAGAAGAGGGTCTTTCAATGCACTTTGGGATTGGGCTTGAATCATATGTATTTTATTTTCAATCCAGGGGCCAATTGAAAAACAGCGAGCAGCGACCGCTGGTCACATTGAAGGCTGCTGGCTGTTTTCCATTGTGGATATTTAAAATATACGTTTATAATGTAGGTTGTGTCGCGTACACTTCAATTCCACATCTCATTTTCTTCTATTTAAATGTTTATTATTTTCACTTCTACAGTATGTCTCTGATAGCTCAGTGAGTTTGGTCGTTGGTATTTAAATCGTATACTATTACTAATAGTGTTTGCAATTTTATATATTGACAGTGTAAGTTCAAATCTTGAACGGTGTGTTCGATTTCTTAATTATAGACATAATCCTATTTTTAAAGCTAAATTAAAAGTCAATTACGTTTTTCTAAGATTTGCCGTTTTATTTCACTTTTTTCCACAGTCAAATCAATATGACACTTAGTACATTTTAGCTTTTGATTGGTTATACTATAATATATTAGTTAAATAGTAACATTGCGTTATACGGTTAATTATGTTTTTACTTTTATTCTTTCTTTTTGTACTTTCTTCTGTTTTTGGGGACATTTTTATAACAATATCTACATTTTCAATGAATTAAGTAAACGAATGCATACTGTAATTAAAAGTGACTTCGATTGGGACTTACCTTGTGATTTAAAATAGGATTTATGAATGACGACTTTAAATATCTATAAATAGCTTTTTAAATGTTTAAAGCACCATCAAATTCTATGAACTAAATACAGGGGAAAATGGCTATGGTCCTTTGTATGCAGAACTTCACACATAAAAAAGTTTGTTTAATAATGTCTTTGATTCTTACACTTTTTTTCATAAAAATTACCAATTTAGCTTTAATATATACATGTATGAAATAAAAAAGAAATAAGTATATATAAGTCAGTGAAATTATTAATGCTGACATTAGAGAAATTTTTACATTAAGTTCAAATTTAAAACAGTAAATTTTGATGTCTTAACAATATTGGTACACAACATAATCTAGTTTGGTGATCTAGTTTGGTGATCTAGTTTGTAACTGAGACAGATCTAATTAATATTTTTTCAATATGAAGTTACTCATACATTTTAATAATAGGGCTATCTTTGATACTCATAAATTTGGAATAATATTTTTAATCAAGAAAATATTTTTTTGGCTTTATCAAAAGTTGATCTTGTTGTTTTTGATGAGTTTCTTCACATGTGTAGGATTTGATTCATTAGGTTTTTCTGAAACTGATTTTTTTCCCTTTCATAAAATCTTTAACTGTCCTGTTCTTTTCTTATTTTGTATCACTTGACATTGTCAAACAAAAATATCAAAGGCTAGACCACAAATAACATATACATAAACTATTAATTCTGTCACCAATAACTTGTCAATTCAGCCAAAAAATAGATGTTTTAATGAACATTAATGGGAAATATATTCACATCATGTAACCCTGAATGGTGATTGACAGCCTTCACATTATGATTATGCAAAACGAAATAAGTACAAAAAGAAGAAAAAAAGTGTCAAAATAGGCATTATTTTTACAAATCATAATGTTTTCTAAATGGCCATTATTTTTACACATAATAATCTGTTTTAGTCAGAAAAAACATGAAATGGAGAACTAAATATGCTAAAGGTATCTAAATTTTAGAAATGTGACAATTTTTAACATATAAACCTAATTCTAATTTTGTAAAAAAAAAACTTAATTAATAATTACAACAATTAATTTTAAATATTGTTTTTACAATTTGATTGAGTTGATTATGGAATGTCTCACATCAACATGATCAACAATAAACTGTTAACACAGAGACATGTCTCGCCTGTCGCAACTGAACACAGTATAAAATGAAGTAAAAATCCTCCTTAAACTGATCTTAACTGATGCTTAAGCAGCTGCATACCAAATATAAATGGTGAACCATAATTGCTTTATATAAAACACTCATGACATAAGAGTGTAAAATCTCAAAGTCAGTAGACTGTGACTGCAGGATCATACAGATAAAATACTTTTGAAATTGATCTGTACTGATGCTAATGCAAGTGCATACCCAATATCAATGATGTACCAAAACTGCTTCATGTTAAACAGACGTAAGAAAAAAGCTTAACCTCGGCCATATCAGTGTAAAATTTCAAAGTCAGTAGACCGTGACTGCAGGAGTATACAGGTGAAATCCTTTTAAAACTGATCTGTACTGATGCTGATGCAACTGCATACCAAATATCAATGGTGTAACATAACTGCTTCATGTTAAACAGACTTAAGAAAAAAGGTTAACCTTGGCCAAATCAGTGTAAAATTTCAAAGTCAGTAGACCGTGACTGCAGGAGCATACAGGTGAAATCCTTTTAAAACTGATCTGTACTGATGCTGATGCAACTGCATACCAAATATCAATGGTGTAACATAACTAGTTCACACAAAAAAAGACTTAAGCAAAAACTTTAACCAATTGTGGACGCCGCTGCCGCCGCTGCCGCCGCTGCCGGAATCACCATACCTAAGTCTCGCCTTTTGCAACATTCGTCGCTGGCGAGACAAAAAATCAATTTTGATTTTTTGTTTCAATAGCAAGTTTAATAGATATCAAATTTATTTCCTGACAGAAATCTTTAAAAAAAAACTTAAAAGAATTAAGTATGTTAAGGATGCTCGCTGGTCTTGTTTTGGTATTTCTGTCATTTTTTCGGAATCCTCTGGATTTTACCATCAAAATAGGGTTAAATTTTTTGCCCACGAACCCCCTATTTTCTTGTTATCAATGTCTTTAATATGTCATAAAGATGTTATAGACAAAGTTATAGCAAATCCTATTTATTCTGTCATGGGTTTTAACAGCTAAATAGTGCTAATGCTAACTTATGAAAAAGTCAGAGAAAACCTTTTCCCGCCAAAACTTTGACGTCAATTATCTTGAAAACGAGGTCACGAACCTATCAAAATTATTTGCTCATTTTATTCCTTTTACTATTATCTTTTCATTTAATCCATCAAATTTGAAACCTATTTTTTTTCAATAATAGTAGCGAACATCCTTAATGATGTTTTCTTTTTTCTTTCTAATTTTCTCTCATTTGTATTTGGTAATATGAGACAGGCACACCTGTTTGAGGGACGTAAGTTTGACTTGGTAAAAAAATATTGGTTTGCATGAATTGTCTGTTTATTCTATAGTGACTAGTCATGTAGTGAGGTTTGCGTCTTGTGTTGTGATCCAATGCTTATCCTGTCGGCTGCCGGTCTGAATGGCCAGTCACTCACAGTGGTAGTGTTTGTTAACAACCCAAGTCTAGTTTCATTGCTGTTCAATAATATTTTTTATATAAATAAAGAACACACTTTGTCTAGATAGGGTCATAAACTTGACTGAACACCCATGCATGTAGTTGGAGTTGACTTTCAGTGAATATTCTGTCATCTGCCATTAAATATGTTTTATTTATAGAAAACAAATATTAAAAATGATTGGGTTTTTTTTCAGAGATTAAAATGAAAAAGTTTTAAAAAGTGAAATGAAATCTGACTGCCAGTACTAACTATACTTCATATAAATACACCCGGTAAAAGGGACTGACATCCCTTAATATTGTTAATAGTATTTCTCTGTACCTATGTAATATTGGTTGATGAGGCTCTTTCTCTAATTATAGACTTGATATATACATGTAGGTATGCACTCGAATGAATGGAAAGCTATTGTACACAGTGCTATATCCCCTACCAAAATTAAACCACCAAATGAGGTACATGTATAAATGAATGAAAATTAGAACAATACAACATCCTACAAAGTTTTAACTTAATATTTTTTAGGGTAGCTGCAATTACAAATGTTCTTTTTTTACCTTTGTTGAGATGAACTACAAATTTTGCTAGTAACAACTTTACTTCATGTACATATACAGTCTCCCTAGATGAAGACAAAATAACTCAGTTTACCATGTTTATGGTGTGTGTTTTGGTGTTAAAAGCACTTTTTCAATGCACCTGGGCCATATAGGGCAGTCAGTTTGATTGGTGGCAGATGAAAGTGTGTTCATTCTGAAGGTCCGTCACCAGACAAATCTAGAAATAATTTGCTTGGTCCAGTAAAATATTTTGATACATGTACATGTATATTCCATTGCAATGTACATGATTACAGGACATGTCCAGTAAAAGAGAAAAAATACTTTGAAATCACTAAGGAAACAGGTGGAATATACCAACCTTGGGCAGGTAACTGACAAACCTAATCACATACAGGTGGGAAATCCTCTTATTATAAAATACAGTTTACAATTTCATAGATGACTTTAGAACACATTGCCAACTTGTCATAAGTGTTCGACAAAATATATTATTTCTTCAATGGACTTAGAGCCTGAAATATTTATGAAAAGAAATGCTTATCTACTGTGACATATTAGTTATCTAATATATATCTAATAATACAGTACATGTATTTTATTGTTTCAGAAATCAGTTGTCAGCATACTAGGGGGAATAACTCAAATGTTTCTAAAATTCTTAATTTTTTAAGAGATTAAAAGTACAAATGCACTAGTGAACACATAAATCAAGTAAATATAAAGGTTGATCTTTAATATTTACCTTCAAATAGTCTTTCTTCTTTCTCTTAAATTTATAGTCATGAAAAATATTATGTCCATGAAAATGAAATATTCCGTTAATATGATGATGTACATGTAGGTTATTTTCCTGATTCATTTATAAAATTGGCCTTATAAAACAAACACGCAATAATACAAGAAAAACCTTGGCATTTCTACAATCTTTTCTGGGTTAATTGTTACCAGTACATCATAAAGGTGATGATCTATAATAACTTTGTACAACTTATTATCACTTGATTGATCATATTGTGTATTACCTTTAATTACCTGTTATGGCATTGCTAAAAGAAAGCATCCATTAACTGAGCAATTATGAATTCATGTTTGTTTTAACATCAATTAATATTAATATTAGTGTTAATAGTGTTGATATTTTTTTCTGTTATTTTTGTTAATTTACATGTATCTTGAATTCTATGGTCTTAAATGGACCAGTGATATTTGCCTACCTGAAACATTTGTGAAATATGCTTGACTATTTGCCTACCTGAAATATGCTGGACTGACGGACCAGTGATATTTGCCTACATGAAATATGCTTGACTAATGGACCAGTGATATTTGCCTACCTAAAATATGCTGGACTGACGGACCAGTGATATTTGCCTACCTAAAATATGCTGGACTGACGGACCAGTGATATATGCCTACCTGAAATATGCTGGACTGACGGACCAGTGATATTTGCCTACCTGAAATATGCTGGACTGACGGACCAGTGATATTTGCCTACCTGAAATATGCTGGACTGACGGACCAGTGATATTTGCCTACCTGAAATATGCTGGACTAAGGGACCAGTGATATTTGCCTACCTGAAATATGCTGGACTGATGGACCAGTGATATTTGCCTACCTGAAATATGCTGGACTAACGGACCAGTGATATTTGCCTACCTGAAATATGCTGGACTGACGGACCAGTGATATTTGCCTACATGAAATATGCTTGACTAATGGACCTGTGATATTTGCCTACCTAAAATATGCTGGACTGACGCACCAGTGATATTTGCCTACCTGAAATATGCTGGACTGATTGACCTGTGATATTTGCCTACCTGAAATATGCTGGACTGACGGACCAGTGATATTTGCTCTGGTGTTTCTTTATGGGTTGTTGTTCGGAAGAACGCCATACCAGGCTACCATATCTGTAGAAGAGAAAAAAATAAAGTTAAGATCAACATTGTTTATTCAATACATAAAAATCATTAAAACACCTTTGAATTTAACATATATATGCTAACATGTTACAAATAAGATTAAGATTATATAATCATATAATGTACTAAACAGTCTTGACGCAGAATTAAAAAAAAAACAGCCTTAACATCAGCCAAGACTAGTCCTTGTTGGACCTTCAAAGAGCTGGCAGAATTAATTCTAATTTAAATGTGACTGTTTATACCAGTAACATATACAGATGAAATAAAAATCAGAGCTTTTCACTTTTACAACAATTTCCAATGGAGCTAAAATGGATTTTTTAATATGCATGAATTTACAAAGCTACCACATTGCATTTATCTGTACTGAGGAGGAAAGAGCATGATAAGTAAATGTACATGCTGTAACAATCTCTGGTTTTGAATCTTCACTACTGTACATGTTGAACCACTTAACTACATGTACATGTATATATATATACATGCTTATGACATGTTTCATCTAAATGTAGGTTATACTGACTTGGCGCTGCATAAAATAATGGACATGCAGTTTAATGATTCAGACTGTATGGATTTGTTTGCTAATATGAAATTGGCCAGTTCAGGAACATGCAATATATTCAACTATGCCAATAAACTACATTTTTTGTACAAGTAAACATGGTAAAGGTCACTCAACATCTGATAGGCCAAAAAAAAATATCCTTTATTTCAAATTGAGGTAGACACCTGGTAAGCTATGGGATGTTTATGCAACAGTTTCCTAAAATAAGTCTTCATTAGAGGTATGTTCAATATCTAAGGTAGGTAAGCTGACATCATGATTTACATCAAAGTTCCAGGTGAATAATTTTTGAAACTATGTCTTACATGCATTCCATCAACATGCATCAATTATAATCAAAGACATTCAAGCAAAACAGTCAAATGGCCAAATAAACGAGCACAAATATCAAACAGTTAGGCTATTCAAAAAAATATAGACATACCTTGCTCAGACAATTCATACTGAAGTCCTACTAAGACTCCTACTCCTTCTTATTATATTTAAAACAAGTTACAATTCTTTTAACAGAACTTAAGCATAAAATGGTCTTGAAATGTTACAGTACAAAAAATGGTAACATGAAAGAAAACATGTCTTTGTTAAAACTATTTATGGACAAGCTACAAGGTAATAATTGGTAAAAAAAATATTGATTTTATCATTTATATCTTCAGGTCTGACAATAAAGCTGTGAAGACCAACAAAATCCTCTAATCCTAATTTAACATGACTGTCAGAGTAGAACAAACAATTAATAGCTTTGTGGCATGGAAACTTGGCAAGTTGGTAATGATCATACATTGTAATTAATATTTTAAGATAGACTTTCACATCAGAACCAGGCAATTTGTATGATAACAATCATGCTTAATACAATTACAAAGTTAGAATTATTAATGAAATTCCTTAATCAATCAGTATTCACTGATTTTGGAATTTTCAACTGTACTTCATATTCTTTCACAAAATATGTAATTATGATATGTGAAAATATACTCGTTTATGGTAGGGGGGGGGGTAGGAGGGGGTATGATCCCGAAGTCCCGGCAAATAAAACAAGAAATCTCGGATTCCCGCGAAAATAAATGTGTGATGCCTGCATCCCGAAAAATGAAAATGGCTAAATCCCGTTCCCGTTAAGGGTTTTCCCGAATTCCCATTGAAATAAATGGGCTTTCCCGCTGTCCCGCAAAAGGTCCTACCGACCCTCATGGTATGTTTTACTTGTCATGCTTGTCAGCATCTTGAAATTCCCAAATGATTAAAGCATTGGAGTATTGATAAGCAAACTTGCATTGGATGTAAACCTTTTTTTTTTAAACATGACGCTTTCATAATACAGTGGGTTCATTTTTTTTCGTGGGTACCAATTTTTGTGGTTTGATGAAAAAAGATAAGTTTGTGGATTCTTGAATTCTTGGCTCTGAAGTCCTCACCATACAGATCAATGTAACATTCCCTTTTCGTTGGGTATAAAATTTGTGGACAAAGGCCACCCACGAAAATTGATACCGCACAAATAATAATGAAACCACAGTACATGTACCAGTATAATGTATAACTTTTACAAAAACAGTGTGAAATCGTTTTGTCTTGTATGTAAAAATCTGTGTGCCACTGCTGTCTTCAAAAGATCCATATAGTATCTTTTTGAAAAACCAGATAACTACATCAATATGTTGATATAAAGACTTAAGTACATGTTAATGGCACAGACTATCTTCCCAGATTTAAAAGCAAAGCTTCAGATGGCTAGGTCATGTACAATTTACTACAAATGCCCAGGTGATTTCCAAGACAGCACTAAATTGGACACTGCCAGGAAGCCACGAAGACCTCTGACAACATAGAGAAGGATTACTTCTGGGAGCTGGATCAGCATCTAGTAAAGGACAGGGAAAAGTGGAGGAAGCTTGTTGATGCCCTAAGTCCCAATAGAGATGAAAAGGAAAAGTAAAGTAAGAATCAAGTCATGTACCAAATTTCAATAAGAAGTTGTTGAGAAAACTGGTACCAAAGTTATGTTGCAGACAGACGGTTAGATGGACAGGGTTTTTTGCAGTTAGTTTTTTTGTGTGTCATCAACTTGTCAAAATCTTGACATATTCAAAAATTTAACACGAAAAAAAGAGAATTAAATGTTAAGTTTCAACGACATGAAAGTATATGCAACTACTTAAATACATGTACATGTAGGTCCTTATTCTTAATTCCTACTTAATCTAATTTACATGTTCTTCCATTTTACTTACCACATAAAGAATTTTTAATCAAATGTTACAAAAAATTATCTTAAACTGAACACAAATCCATCCTCTTCATTCATTACATACATGATATTTAAAAAGAAGGGATTAAAGTTAGATTAAAGAGTAAAATGTGACTCCTACATCTTCAAATTCTCATTATACTTAAATCGTAGGCTATATACAACATTTTACATTTACAATAACAACTTTCAGTTTAATACAAAACCTATTACTAAAGGATGGAAATCATACCTTTGTTGGTTTGTACCAAATATAACCATTCAAGATTAAGGAAGAAAATTCTATTAAGACTTTCCTTTCAAGGAATTGAAATTTGATAAGTCAAGATGTCTGATGATATGTTCATGTATGTTTTATGTAAACTTCCTGTAGAAAACCAATAAATCTGACTTTTTAAATTTATGCATGTACATGTAGATGTAATTGCTCTAAAATGCAATTCAATATATGTAAATATTACAAGAAGTCATTACTACATGTACACTGTAGATACATGTATAAGAAATGAGAATACAGGTTCATAAAGTAATGCATACACAGAATATCTTTTTATTACATGTAGTTGAACACAATTTGTGACATTAACTCATGCTCATGAAAAAACAACAAATTTATGGTACATGTCAAACAATACATGTCCATGTATATTTTTGTACAATATGTACAAATGTACATGTATGTCCAGGTATATTTTAAAGTATCATATATATATAAACATGTATACATGTATCTCTATCAAAGGTTCAGGATCCTGATTTACATTTCATCTTCCCTCCTAGAGAATATTCATTTTTGAGTGTTGACTTCTCCATCCATACGTCAAAACTGTACAGTTAAAAGCAAACCATATTTACAATTAAAAACAGAGTCGTTTGATTACATCACACACTGCACTGGAAGGGCAAAGGGCCCTATATATATGTGTATGCTGGCATGGAACTGGTCAACTGTCGTGGACTATCAGATGGAGAATGATTCTTGAATCCAAGTGAGTGTAGAACTCGGGAAGATAAACGTCAGATCTGGTGTAAATTTCTCTAAATCCAGTGTTGCCTCTAGTCCTATTGTCAGCTGGCGTAAGAATGTTGTTATATGGTATGTCTACAAGGCTGTTATTTCTAGTAATCAGTACTCATCGGGATTTGGCATGTCGCTGTTCTAATGTTTTCCATTCTAGGTTTACAAGCATACAACTGTAGATGTTACAGCTCCTGGATCTCTGTCATAAAAATTATTGTAGGCAAATTCTGCCGCCCTCCGTTGTATGGCTTCTATTTGCAGTATCTGGTTCTTGTGGTAGGAGTCAGCCCAAAACAGCACTGGCATATTCTACGACTGTTGTGTAGGCCGTTGATTTTACCTCTTTGGGACATGAGTGGATGTTATGTCATACATGTAGAAATTCAATGGACCTGTTTGCTTTATTAGAATAATAAAAAGTGTTTCAAAGTGGCTCATAAAAAGGTAAATAAAACAATGTTTAAGAGGTAAAACCACATTTAAAAGGTAAAATCCAAATAAGAAAATCACAATAAAAGGTAAAAATTAATAAAATAATAAAAGATGCCCAAATTTTCAGACATCACGTCTGCTTTTAGCAGAGATGTTATTGATATGTGTGTTCCAGCATGTCCAGCTGAGGTAATTAGTGATACACTGTAGATACTCCCAAGTACATGTATTTGCTACATGTATCATTGGTGACTTCCGGTATTTGATGATGCAGTGTACAATGTATAAATGTAGTTGTGCTCCAAAGTCTTTTGTTTCCATTTTAAAAATGTTATGTGAAACACTTGTGATAGTTGAATGCCATCTGCCATGTTCACCTCCAATCTTCCAATTTTCTGAGATCTGATTGAAGCTGATGTTGATCTGTCTTGGTGTTTAAGACACGACAGGCTACTGTTGTTGGTTCGGAAGTGTCGTAGGTTTATAGCCAGCCTTAACCAGCTGAGCTAGGGAAGTACTACTTTGGCTCAGAGGGTTAGAGCATGTCTATGGGAGGCTGATTTGGTGCGATTGTGCCAGTCCCAGGTGAAAGGGTCACTACAAATGGTACTGGGGATGTCTGCTACAGTGAGGTAGAGATGTTGAGAAGACATTGGATGTCGGTAGCCCTCCTGCGGTTGACCCACTCGGATGAACACCCTCCTAAGAAGAAAAGGGGGAGGGTGTTGTGGGACAGGAAGTGTCGTAAGTTTACAGCCAGCCTTAACCACCTGAGCTAGGGATAACTTCTTTGGCCCAGATGGTAAGAGCACTGTCTATAGGAGGCTGATTTGGTGCGATTATGCCGGTCCCAGGTGAAAGGGGTAACTCGAAATGAAGACCAGAGAAGACCAATGAAGACCAGAGAAGACCAATGAAGACCAGAGAAGACAAGAAGCAAAAAATAATTAATAATAACCTTTTTTGTTTAACAAATGATGAATATATATGTTTAACACAATATTTCAGCAAAAATAATTGATTATAACCTAATAGAAAGCAAGAAATAGTATAGGATCGTCACCTGGAAATGAAGACCAGAAACGCCCAGAACTAAATAATGGCAAATTATGCCTTAATAAATGTACTTTGTGTACTAAATATGATTATTATTTGTTACATTGTACTTGCTTATGCTAATATACATTTTAAATGGTCTGAGCAATAATTGTCAATTTATATCAAAGAGTAACCAAAAAATCCAATACACAAATATAGGATCGTCACTCGGGAAATGAAGACCAGAAACGTCCAGAACAACTACATTTTCACAGATATGTCTTAATAAATATACTTTTTATTATAAATATGATTTATGTTAATGTTGTTTCAATTTTATGCGTGAAATAATATAATAGTTTTGTTTTAGCAGGAGCCAAAGAATTAATTAGAGTATATGTATGTATAAATCCTTTCGGGAACCAAATAATGCACGTATTATAACGGACCATTATTAGATCGTCATATGGAAACGTTGAGAAATATTTGTATTTGAAATGATGTTTATATTTATATATTTAACGGGAGATAGTTTTAAAAATTAAGCCAATATGATGCTTCATATAACAAAGTGTTTGAAGAATTGTATAGTAGAACTCTTAGCCACAAGCTTATTATTATACATTAACATGTGTTACCAGACTCCATGACGAGGACATGGTTCTACTTCCGAGCCCTTTTTTTTATAAAAATAAAAACTAACCTATTTACATAGATACTACAAGAATGAATATTTGATAAGTTGTCATAAATAATTGTATTGACACAGTAAATGAATTATGTTATATGCCAGACATGTCCATGATTCCCGCAAATAATTTGAAAACAAAGGGAACATAACTTGCAGACAAAGTTCAAGATTAACTGAGAACTTATATAAATGTACAATGACAGGACCTGAGGTCACAGTTCAAGATCAAAAGTTTCATTAAAGTATCCATAATTGTTGAAGTTCAAGATTTAATCCTATTAAGTTTATGGATATTCAGACGAAAAAAAGTCTTAAATAATTTTAATTGTACTAATCTGGGAGACTTTTTGTCTTTTACTTGATGCTATTGATGTTGTTTTGGCATTTACAACCCTTTTACGCTGACCTGGTCTTTTGGCAACAGGACCAACTGCGGGCATAGTTAAAGAACCATCAGAGGATGTTACTGTTGGTTTTGGTTTTTTAAAAGTAAGTAATTTAGAATACATTTTTTCCCGTTGATCTATTGTCAGCTGCGACCATGTTTCATGAGAAACTGCCAAAATCTGTGAACTTGCACACATCTTGTATTTTCCTCGCCCAAATAAACACCTTCTTAAATCAGTGGTCAAGTCTTGCTCAAGTTCAATTAATTTTTCGATCAGAACCGTCATTGGCCACACTGTCCACTTGTTGTTTTGTTTTATTGACCTGTTATATGATTCGTTGTTGTTGTTTGTCCATTTGAGGGGAATGTTGGGATGAGATAATCGGGGCTTGAACACTTTTTCTTTAAGAATTTGCAAAAGGGAATCATTTAGATATGGCACATTATAAATTTCTTTAATTTCATTTTCAATTTCATTGAACTATACTAAATTTTCGGCGTGTAAAAGACCACCATTGTCAAAAATTTTGTGAAGAATTTCAGCCACGATAGGTTGGGGCCTTGCTCTGCGAATATGTTCTCGGGCATTGTCTTTCAAATGTTTCGTGCAGAGAATATGTGTTGCCTCAGGAAAACTGTCATCAAACACATTTATCATAGCTCGCTCTTGATCTGTCCCTAAAACTATTTTTGAGCAATCAATTTTTCTAAGTTTAACTCTTAAGTGTGAAAGAAACCGCTGGTAAGTTCTTCATTGCCATCCCAGCTTAAAAACATAGGGCCAAGCATAATAGGGTTTTCTGAATTACTTTTATTTTCTACGTTTGTGTTTTTGAAACAAATGGTTGTAAGATAACAAGAGCTTACATTAAACGTTCTATCCATGCCGATCACATTGCTGGATTCTATTGCATTAATTAACAACTTAAGTTGGTCCTCTGTATACAAAATAACACTTGGTGGCTTTTTAGAGTTTGTAGTTATGATTTCTTTTACAAAAGAACTATTGATTGCATGATTTAAAGTGGCCAAAAGATCATCGGCAATGTTACCTGTTGTTACGATGGGACCGTTCGTTTTTTTTTCTATTGTACTTCGCGTCATGAACGACTTTTGGACCGATTGCCTTGTCGTTTTGCCTCAATTCCGTCATGTATGGCTTTCTTTTGCACAGCACTTGTGCGAACATATGGAACGTTTAAGTTCGTAGAATTTCCATGAACATCATTTTTGCTGTATGGACCAATGTATTCTACAATCGCGATTGTAATCTCAGGGTCACACTCAAACCATGTTACTCTTTTTTATACCCCCCACTTCAAAAGTGGGGGGTATATAGTGATAGGGGTGTCCGTCCTTCCGTCCGTCCTTCCGTAACACTTCAGGGTACCCATCTCTTATCTGCAACTCCTCCTAAACCCCTTGGTGGATTTTCATGAAACTTACACACAATTGTTGTGACATAATGTAGATGTGCACTTACTATTCTAAAATTTGATCAGAATGGTTTTTGGGGTTTCCCATAGCAAAACATGGACTTAGCCATTCGACTACATGGGGGTACCCATCTCTTATCCGCAACTCCTCCTAAACCCCTTGATGGATTTTCATGAAACTTACACACAATTGTTGTGACATAATGTAGATGCGCACTTACTATTTGAAAGTTTGATCAGAATGATTTTGGGGTTTCCCATAGCAATACATGGACTCAGCCATTCGACTACATGGGGGTGCCCATCTCTTACCTGCAACTCCTCCTAAACCCCTTGATGGATTTTCATGAAACCTACACACAATCTTTGTGACATAATGTAGATGTGCATCTCCTATTCTAAATTTTTTCTGATTAATTTTTTTGGGGGTGGGGGGTATTTATTTGTGAGCTGCGGCTCACAGTTTTTCTAGTTTATAATTATTGTCCCTATATACTTAATGACGAGTATTTTCTTTTTATGGTGACAACTACTGACTCATCTGGTTGTGGTTCCAATGGGACAAATGATTTTTTAATTTCTTTACAATAAGAACCATTCTTTTTTTCAACAAAAGTCAATACGTTTGAGCATGGAGCTATGATATAGCTCCATGGTGTGAGGGACTCTTGATAAAATAATGTGTTTTTGTAGAATTTTTTTTACTGTCGTAAGCCCCGCAATCGTCTGGGTATTCACTTTGTTTCTTATGAAGGCGACGTTCCCGATTATCTTTGTCATCTAATACAAAATATACATTTTCTTTAATACCACGGGGAATACTTGAGCCAGAAGTGGCTTGTGTTAAAGCAATTTTAAAGAGTTGGTCAAAATACAAATCGTATTTATAACAAAACGTTTATTTATTTGTCAAAATGTAGTTATGGTCTTCATTTCCTGAATGACGATCCTATATGTGTGTATTGGAATTCATTGGAATTCAATGATAATTTTAGTCCGAGATTGCTCTGACGTCCTCGGCATTTTTCCAGCAAGCTGGTGCCGTGGGACGTCAGAGCTCCTTTCATATCAAAAACACGGGATTTAGCACAACAGTTTTGTTGTGCACTTCATACATGTGACAGATCTGTGATGACAAAGCTGGAGATTTTGATATTTTTGGCTGGAGATTGGACCAAAAAGTGGGAGATTTTTTCATCGCTCAATAAAATTGCATTTCAATGTCAATCGAGGGCACTAGGGTGTGCCAAATATACATGGCTTCACTGATTAATCTCAAACTGTTTAAACAATCACCAGGTCAATTATGGCAATAAACCTTTAATTAACACCTTTACCTGTTAAATTAACGTCTACCTAATTGACAAACCCCTTAAACAACGGAAATGTTTTATGACTGAACGATTAAAATGTCTATAAAACTAAAATTTTCTCATGCTTTGAAAAAGCGGGAGATGACACAAAAAGTCGGGAGAACGGGAGATGGATCAAAAAGTCGGGAGATTTCGTCTCCCGGCGGGAGAATCACATGTATGGCACTTCCGAGATAAACTAAGCAACTTTATCATTAGTGTTGCATATATATTTTGGTCTCAAATGAAACATTTGGTTATTAAGAATAATAATACAAAATATTTTAAAGAAAAATATCTTGCATAAGTAAAATAATCTAAATTTGTACATTATTTTGCTGATCTTGAACTTAATGAAATTGATGAAGTTCAAGATCAGCTCTTAAATATTTCCTACATTACTAGATTACATCAAGTAGTTTCTTGAAGCTATATACTTTAAAATAATAATTTAGCCTTGTTTTACATCTACCATTTTACAAATGACTGATGTAAGAGTTATTTTAACATTAACAAAGCATTAGTTAAAATCCCGTGTTTTTGATATGGAAGGAGCTCTGACGTCCCACGGCACCAGCTTGCTGGAAAAATGCCGAGGACGTCAGAGCAATCTCGGACTATGATAATTTTTGCTCAGAAACCATTTAAAAACATATCTATCTATAAGTAAGCAAGAAATACATATCATGTTTATAGCGAAAAGTATATTCATTCAACAATATTTGTCAAAATGAAGTTCTGGGCGTCTCTGGTCTTCATTACCGGATGACGATCCTATGTTGTATATTGGATTTTTAGGTTTCTATTGTTTACAAATCAATTATTTTTGCTCAAATATCATTTAAATCATATTTATTTATTATATATAATACAAAAATGTTATAATTAATCATTTTTTGCCTCTGGTCTTCATTGGTCTTCTCTGGTCTTCATTTCGAGTCACCGCAGGTGAAAGCTTAAATTTTATGACAGAACAAAAACAATTCACTCTATTCATTAAATACAAAAAATTATGTTGCATATACATAAATAATCAATGATGTTTTGTGATAGATTTTAAACTATTTATAGGATTTGCTTACAGGTTTGGGGTGGTTTTTTTAATTTTTTTAACTCAAACTGCGTCTGTCCCAAATAATTTTGGGTTTGCTTACCAGAAATAACCGCAGCTTGGAAGGATTTTGAGGTGACGGGCTCCACTGCTGAACACAACAAAATAGGTTTCTCCATGGAATAGGGACAATAAGACTTTTATCAGTATTTGAATGCCTTTTTTATAAAATCCTGTTCCACGTTCGGATTTTTAAATCAGTATCAAGTAACGTAAGAGCAAGGAGATATAACACTGGAGGAAACCAGTCTAAAATCTAATGCAAACCAATGACGGTAAATCTCCGGATAGAAAAGTTCAATGACCCGTGAAAAGTACATGTGTACTAACTATAGGAGTTGGCAGTGTTTAATACCTACCTGTGAAATATTATGTGTAAAAAACGTGTATCTATATGTTGTTATAACTTGTTGTTGTTTCTAAGGTTTTTTCAAACAGCATGTTAGTTTAAAAATAAAATTATCACTGATATATTAGAAAATAATGAGATGTGGAATAAGTGTACGCGACAGAACCCGCAAATAAATGGCAATTTAGAAAAACCACAATGGACAACCGCCAGCAGCCCTCAACGAGGCCATTTGGCACTGCTTGCGGTTCTGCAATTGGCCCATGGTCTAAATAAATTGCATATAATTCAAATCCAGCCCTGAAAAAGTCACAGATAGACCCCCTTCTTAAACAAGGAACAGAAAACATCAAAAAGACAAGTACAAACGAAAGCTTTGTCAAAGATTCCTGGCTTAGGACAGGCACATGTAATATGTGGCGGGGTTTAACTAGTTTTGTGGGCCCAAACCTTCCCCCTATTGACAATCTCCATCAAAGCTAACACACTAAAACATAGAACAAACAACATAAAGATGACAGATACAAACAACGGCTTTGTCAAAGATTCCTGGCTTAGGACAGACACATATTAAAAAACTAGTTTTTTGGGCCCAACCTTCCCCCTATCAATATTCCAAGACAAAGCACAAAAACTAAACACACAATAAAAATCAAATCGATCAAAGTCCAATTCCACTAGAGAGAACCTAAGACAAAAAAAAAACAAGAACAAACAAAAGGACGGTAAAGGAACTCTCTATAGAACACTCGCTGTTACTGACAGCTAGCTGAGAATCATCAATCGACTGATGTAAAAAAATCAAACGTAACGATTTTAAATCCGACACAACACTTCAAACAATAATGATTTAATGAAGTGTCATCACACAAAACCGACACGCTTGATCGCTATATATAATGCTTGAAAATGACAATAGTAAAAACGTTTATGGAAGTTTTAAAGCAAGTATCAAGTTATCAATATTTCTACCAAAAAACACTAAATTCAAAGGTTTTACCACGATATTCAGTTCATATCCTTTCTGTAATAAATTTTGAAGCCAATTTTTCATTTCTAATGGATTGCTTTTAAATTTGTGAGCTTTATAAAAAAACATTACCATAAAATTCAGGATTCACTTTAAGAAAACGACGTGTACAATTAAATTTTTCAATAAGAGATCGATACTTGTGGAAGAATTTAGAAAAAGATTTTACTAATTTGTGGTATCGATAAGCTATTACTCTATTTTATTGGCCGGGTTGGTCACGGGTAAATTATTTCGGGATTCTTTGTTTAAATCTTACCTAAAACACTGAGAAATTTAAGCTCTGACCAACCTTGTAAATAAAATAGAGTAATACCCCAACCCACCAAGTGATTGTTTTTGCGATTTACTTTTTCATAGACCATGTATATTACAGGTCTATGACTTTTTAAAAAAGGCTATTGATTTTTTTATTGGTTTCCTAATCATCGAAAAAATATGGTTACATGTCAATAGTTCATGAACAATTATGTTCATTTTTTCATTCAAATTATAACATTTTTAGGATAAACACAGATATATTTATTTTTCTAATGAGTTATCCGACTGGAGATGTTCAGAAAACCATCTTATGTTTTATTAAAAAGTTATATGGTTTTCAACAATGGTTAACATTAAAGTATGTCTTGCCTGCCGGTGTTCTATTTTAGATTTCCCCCATGCCAATTTTTCCGGGGGGAAATCTGGACCGATCCAGTTTTCCCCCCCGGAAGAATAGGATCGATCCAGTTTTTCCCCCGGGGGAAAGTCAGGATCAGTCCAGTTTCCCCCCTTTAAAAGCCAAAAGCTCAATTTTCCCCCTTACGATGCGATGTAACGTCACCGACGTAACGATAAAATAAAAAAATCGATATTTCTATGGATCAAGCGATTAAAGAAGAGCTGTGCTTTCGAGATAAACACACAGACTGGGTTGTTAATATATACTCCCAAACTTCCACATTGGAAAACAGCCAGCATTTCTGAATGTGACCAGTGTTTTGCTGATCGCTGTTTTGCAGCTGGATCTAGACTAAGATTCAAGACACGTCTGACGCAAAAATTGCTCACACAGGGTTATGTTGCTCCTCGGTTGCTGTCTTCACTCAAGAAATTTTACGGAAGACATCATGCACTTATAGACAAATATGGGATTTAGATCTCTCAGATGAGTGCAGATGTTGGTTTGTCATAGGATGTTGTTTTGTCTTCCTTTACTGGATTTGACACGCTGAATGGACTATTGGCAATGCGACGGGTGTGCTATAGCAAGCAGGAACTGCTTACTCTTCCGGAGCACCTGAGTTCACTCTTGTTTCGACTGGAGTTCGCGTTGTTGATTGATATTCAGTTGTTTTGTGTTTCCATGTTTTACGTGTTGTCTGTTTTGTCCCGTTTTTGTTTGTGTTTACTGGTTAAGTCTCTGCCCTTTCGGACTTTTGACATTCGGATACCCCATTGGTACCTCTGCTTCATTCAAAACTTAACATAAAATGTCAAAGAAGACCCTTTTCTTAAGAGTGCAAACATAATCCTTGATCAAGACAAATTATTCAATGAGACGTAATTTTTGTTCCGCAAACGACACCAAAAAGAAATGTTTAAAGGTTTAGGGGTCTAAACATCTCCTAACATACATTTTGCCATATCAAACAATCTTGAAAATTCATATACATGTATCATTCTTTCTGCGAATCTGGCAGTATTTTTTATACGGACGGACATAACACTTAATGCCCTATTCCGACATGTCGTCGTTGGAACATTCGAACTTATAATAAAAGCTAGTGTACATAACACAACGTACATGTACTATATAAACGACAATTACAAATCCACAATGGAAAAAAAAACAACCAGCAGCCTTCAATGTGACCAGTGGTCGCTGCTCATTTTTGCAGTTGGCACTGTATTGTAAATATAATGCTAATGATTTAAGGCTAATCCTATGAAACTAAAGAAAGACCCACCTTCTAAGCTAAGAACAAATAGCATAAAGTCGACAAACACAAACATCAGCTTTGATAAAGATTCCTGGCTCCGAACAGTCACATATAAAATATGACGGGTTAAACTAGTTTGTTTGGCCCAACCTTCTCCTTATTGATAACAAATCACAAAATTAACACTAACATGTAGTAAAAATCAAATGAACAGAAGTTCAATTCAACAATAGAGAATCTGAGACATAAAGACACCAGAAAAAAACAGGAAGAAGAGGAACTCTTTTGAGCGCACTCGAAGTTACTGACAGCTAGCTTAGAAGCACCTTTCCACTGATGTAAAAAATCAATAATTTGGTGATGCATCATCACACAAAATCGACACACATGGTTGCTCTTATGCTAAAAAAAAAGACTAAATTCAAAGATTTTACTAAAATTTCACATCCCTTACTTTTAAGTTTAAAGCCTGTTTTTGTTTTTTTGTTTTTTCATTATTCAAAGATGCTTTGAAAATATTCATATGGATAAGAATTTAGGATCGATCCAGTTTTTTTTCGGGGGGGGGGGGGGGGGGGGGGAATGGCAATTTAACACCGGCACCATCAGAAACACTTCTTTTTTCTTACTTCCACTAATTTTGAAGTTACATGGATTTTCAGATTCTGAGATCAAAAGATCAAAAGATGTTTATAGAAC
Source organism: Arcuatula senhousia (assembly GCA_963971305.1). Taxonomy (NCBI): domain Eukaryota; kingdom Metazoa; phylum Mollusca; class Bivalvia; order Mytilida; family Mytilidae; genus Arcuatula; species Arcuatula senhousia. The sequence goes on from OZ020305.1 coordinate 50,258,852, forward strand.
AAAAACATTTTTAATAATTTAGACAATAAAAATAATCAAAGTCAGTACTCAACCAGAAAATCAAGGTCAATGTCAAAAGATGGGGATGCAACTGTACTAAGCTATTACTAGGTCATATGCATACCAAATTTCATCAACCTAGGACCAATAATACTTGTGATATGGAGGTGTTTGCAAAACTTTTCCATTGCTATTGTATGTATTGAAAATTGTCAAAGTAACTCAACCAGAAAATTAAGGTCAAGATCAAAAGATGGGGATGCAACTGTGCTAAACTACTACCTGGACATATGCATACCAAGTTCCATCAACCTAGGACCTATAGTAGGTGCTCGCAAAACTTTTCCATTGCTATTATATGTATTGAAAATTGTCAAAGTTTACTCAACCGGAAAATCAAGGTCAAGGTCAAAAGATGGGCATGCAACTGTGCTAAGCTACCAAGTTTCATCAAGACCTATAGTGCTTGAGATATAGAGGTGCTTATAAAACTTTTCCAAAAAGTTAACGCCACCGCCGGTAAAGTAACACCTATGTCCCGCTCTGGCACGCGAGACAAAAATTGAATAAAAAATATCTTTTCGTTCGATTTTTTTTTTCATTTCATTGTTAGGCACGGACCATTTGATTTTCTGGGGGGGGGGGGGGCTGGGATTTAAAAAAAAAATATTCTGGCTCTGATTTTTTGGCCAAAAAAAATACTCGGCCAGCTTGTAGGGCGAAAAAAATAACCTAGCCCTCATTTTGCGCATTAGAAAAAGAGAGATTTTCTGAACAAAATTTTCTAGCATTGAGTGTATGGGGAAAAAATAAGCTGGACTGCGCAGCGGTCGAAAAAAAAATTCCCGGCTCGGGTGAAAATCCCAGACCCCCCCCCCCCCCCAGAAAATCAAATGGTCGGTGCCTTAACACAGGAAATTTTGCAGCATTGTAACAACAGAGTTGGTAATAAAGTTGCACTTTGTAATAAAAATTTCCAATACGTTATTTTGTTTAAACTTCTTTGTATGTTTGCAAAAACATAATGTTATTATTACGTTAAACACATGTAAACACACCTTACGTTTGGTTTTTTATATGAACGTCTGTTAACCTTATTTTTTACGCTCATATATGACAAACATATGTTTAAGAAAATATGAAGACAAATAATTTAAAATGAATTGCTTATGCCTATTTCACATTCAACTGTTAGGGGTTTGAAACATAAGTTCACCATATATGTTATAAACATAAGTTAACACAACCTTCACACTGGCTAACTAAGTATATAAGAACCTGGTCTGTTGGTTTAATTCTACATTGAGGCTATATGGGAAATGAATCTGTTGGTGAGTCGGCTGTAGGTCTGTTGAGAGAAAAACCAAAAGATGGTCATGATATTTTGTTAAAAACTAAATTATTTGGAATACATTCAATTAATTGTCAAAAAACTAAAACTGTCTACCAAACTGGTTTTCATTTGTGCTCATTTTCAACTTGCCCTGATTGGTTTACCAGCTTTTGATAAAACGCAAAGGCACAACAGCAGTCTACTAAAATATGACAGCTTTGAATGCAAGTTTTAACGCATAAACAAAGTTTTAACAGTTTAACAATTTAAAAAGAGATTTAGTTTGAAATGAAAAATCCAAACAACAAACAGTGATTTCGTGTTATCATGTCATAAAAAAAATGAATTTTACTTAAAAAGTGCCGGCTAAAGTCTGTTAATGAGTCGGTCAATTAAATTGAGTCGGTTATGAGTTTATTAGCCAAGGCAGAATGATTGAAAGCAATGTATATTTTAAATTTTGTTAAGTTTTAATAATTGTATTTTAGTATTGTATTAATCCACGTTTTAGATTATCTTTAATTTGGGGATTTGATATCGGTTTGTAAGGACGTGAATCGTATCTGTGTTCTCTGAATTCTGTGTTGTCTTATGAAGTCAGAGAAACTTAATCAATTTGAAATAATGTTTTTGCACCGTTTGTTTTCCTTACTTGATCATGAACATGTCCAACCAATTTGAGAGAACTCTTTAACCAATGAAGATAAAACTTGCTGAGGTGGTATAGGGGTTACTCAGAAGTGTGCAAACTATGTACTTTAAAATTTTCAAGATTGTCGCAATTGTTTTTTCTCCCCCCAAAAAAGATTTGTGTTCGATTGAATGAAGCCTTGATGTCGAGTCATATTTTAGGTCACGATTAGAATGAAATACTATCCAAGTTTTTTGGGAAAAATTATGTGTTGGCCATGGCATCCCAACACAACCATACTTAGTTTTTATTAAATTATCATTTTTTTCTAATTTTTGTTTATATTTATAATTTCTTTATAGAATGTTCAAAGTTTAGAAAGCATATTTAAGGTAGAAATTTTCTTAGAATATATATATTCTATAGTTACAAATTGTTTGACAGAACGTTTCAATGCTGATTCCTGTTATTCTTTTTTTATATGTATTAATTGTGAAATTCTTTCTATTTTGTCTTTGTGTTATAATAATGTCAGTGGAGACTGTCCTGATTCATGAAGAAATGGTCACATCGACATACAGACCAAGGATTGTATTTCCATTTCCTCCGGATTCAATATACATTCGTAATGAATTATTGGCAATACTGGCTGGGTATATGCTTCTCCATACAGTGTTACACTTCTTAAACACAATGCGTTTCCTACCCCAGGTCTTAAGTTTGTCGAATTCATATAATTTGGGTTTCAGAGAAGCAAATATGCACCTATGTATGTCAGCTGGGCATATTTTAGTTATAATGTCACTTTATATAGTGTTTATTGTTTCCAATCTCGTCTCTAACGAGACTTTAATAGACAAAACTTTATCGTCTGACTGGCGTAGATATTTGGCTTGGAACTTTATTGTAAGTTTGAATCCTAAAAATTACAAGCGTTCGTTTGCATGGTGGATTTGTTGCCGAAGTTAAAAACACACTTTATTACAAATGAGTAACATTCATAATAGAATTAAAGTATAACTGAACCTTTTGTATGAGCAAACCATAGACCTAAACAACTTCCCCAAAAAACTTTGTTATAAACAGAAATTACACTAAAAACGTATATTTTATAGAAAAAATATGAAGAAAATTTTTAAAAAATACTATTAAATTCTATAAAAACTAGGTATGGTTGTGTTGTGATGCCGATTACAAAGCAGCAATCAGCGACCACTGGTCACATTAAAGGCTGCTAGCTTCTTTCCGTTGCAGATGTTTTAAATTATCGTTAATATGCGACCAGGTAAAATACCACGATAAAATTTTAAATCATTAACAACGATTTAATTTTAAGGGGGGGGGGGAATGGGCAATGATTTCTTGGTGAGAATTATTTTTGACAGGCTCGCCTTAATGTTGAACCGAAACCATATACATGTATGCCCTGCTATAACAAGGTTTCATATAAAAACGGACAGTTCTTTTATAGTTTTAAAGTTAATATTTGTTTATTTAAAGCATTATTTGGTGCTTTTTGTATATACTTCAAACAATAAGTTGCACTAAATCTGCTAAGTAGATCCCGCAGAAAGTAGCTGACCGACGGATCTCTAAATGAAAGACAGAAATAATGCAACTCGTCATTCTAAAGCTGCGAACCAAATTTTTTATCTTTTTCGTAAAAGCAAAGAAATCTGATACGAAAATTCTCCCTTTAACTCTTGAACAGTCTTATTCGGCCCAGCAAACTCACTGACATCAAACGAAAAGACACGGTTCAATTCATCATGCTAAATCTACAAAACCAAAATATAGTGGAAGCACAGGAAATGAGTTTCAAAAATTGTGAACGGACAGATAGAGAGACGGACAGACAAGTTATAAGAAATATTTCTTCCTATTTTAGAAGTGGATGGGAGCTTAATAGTATTTTTATTATGATAAGTTTCTTAGCAGAGTAACAAAAGAAGAAAGAAAATAAAAAAATGGCCACCTTTTAAGCATGGCTGAAAAAAAAACATACAAAACAGATATTTACTAAGTCTCGTTGTTCTCGTATAGTGCTCTTGTCTCAGGTTCTTTCTTGACGAAATAGACTTTATCGATGTGTTGTTTTTGTGTTTGTAAAAAATTATCATTTGGGGTAAAGTTGGGCCCAAAAAACTAGTTTAACCCCGCCACATTTTATATGTGCCTGTCCTAAGCCAGGAATCTATGTCAAAGCTTTTGTTTGTCTCTGTCAGTCTATCTGTTTATTGTTCTATGTACAGAAATGGGTCTTTCGTTGATAATTTAGGGATTTGTTTTGAAACTTATGTATTGTATTTTGTATTTTTAGTCTTTGGCCAATGCAAGACGGCGAGCAGCGACCTATGGTCGTGTTGAAGACTGCTGGCTGTTTTCCATTGTGATTTTTGAATTTTCGTTTCGCCATGTTGGTTGTGTCGTGTACACTTATTCCACATCTGTTTATCTTCTTAGTCAAAAATTTATAATGGTAAATCAATTAACCCCAAAGTCCATATTATTACATAGCCCCGATTGAAAATTGGGGGTGGGATGTATTTTGTGGAAGGTCTATCTATTACCTCAGCCGGGGTACCCGTTTTTTTGTTTGTTTTAACCACAACTCGTTCTAAAACTTTTAACAGATTTTCCTTACATTTTTTACCTACTGTATATGTACATTTCTATTTTATCTGAACACTTTTAATATAGTTTGAATTTCTATTCCCGTATATTTATTTAGATATATCATACCTCCATGTTTATACCCTTGACTTAATCGTCACGAGTCTATTTCCTCGACATTTTGCTACAGTATTTTAATGAAACAATTTAAAGTTTCGAATTTTATGGTCTTGGCCAGTTATGAATTGTATGTAGTATCAATATATAGTTAAATGAAAGTATAAACTCCGAGTTATCAACAGACTTGAACATTAGTTCATCAATAATTTCTCCCGAAAACGTGTTACGGTTACGATACGTAGCAACCGTGCCTGATACGTAGCAAGTCAAGAAATCTCTATTAAGAACACTTTTCAATGGACAAACTGCACAACTCAATAACTTGACAGATATTGACTTCTCAAACGGTAACTAATCTCAAATAACAACTAAAACCTAAATAAGCGCTGCAACTCAATGAGAAGTTTTCCAGTCAAAATAAAACAATAAACTACTTCATAAGCGAAGTCGATCATTGTGAGAGATTGTCGCTTTAAATTCAATAATTGAAATCAATGTCAATCACAATGTAAAAAAATGCAAAAAGGTACCAACGGGTAATTCGAATGTTAAAAGTCCGATAGGGCAATACAAAACACGAACGAACCAACTTAGAAAGATGGAAAATACAGACAAAACGGTATAAAAACACACACACAAAAAACCCAACTTTTATAAAACAATCAACTTTTAATGCAAACACAAGTCTGAAAGGTGTTCCGGAAAAGATAGTGGTTCCTAATTATTATAGCACACCAATTCGGTGCGTCCTTAATGGTTAATTCAGCGTGTCAAATCTGGTAATGAAAGAAAACCTACATCTGCATTCATTTGAGAAATAAAAGTCTCACATTTGTCTATTATGTACTATCAGGGATTAAATAAAACTTGTTTTGGACATCCCTGGTAATATGTACTAATTTTGAAAGCCACATTGGTACTCCTTTGCATTATATTTTAACATATGTAATTGAACAGTACTATGAACGCACATTCCGGAGCACCTGAGTTCACTCTTGTTTCGACTGTAGTTCGCGTTGTTGATTGATATTCAGTTATTTTGTGTTTCCACACTTTACACTTCTATTCCACATGAACAACTGAAATCGCAATTGGCACAGCTGATTAAACGCAGCTTTTTCAAAAAGAATGGAAAACGCAGGTACAAATTTCTTGTAGTCGATTATACCAAGACTTACTTTGTCATCAATGAGTCTAAGAAAAAGAACAAATGTACAGAAGACCAAATAACCGACATGCTCAACTTTCTTATTGACAACATATTTGTTCAGTTTGGTGGACGTGTTTTTCAGCAAACAATAGGGATTCCAATGGGCACTAATTGTGCACCTTTGCTTGCTGATTTGTTTCTTCATTCATATGAAGCAGACTTCTTACAATCTCTTCTAGACAAAAAAGACCGTAGACTAGCTCTCTCTTTCAACCTCACGTTCCGTTATATTAATGATGTCCTTTCACTAAACAATACTCGATTTGGTGACTTTCTCCATCTCATATATCCACAGGAGCTTGAGATAAAGGACACAACGGATTCTAGGAAGTTTTAGTTTAATAATATTTTATTGCAAAAAAATAGCAAATGGATTGGACGTTAAGTTATACCAACTTATTTATCTAGGAAGTCTGCTTCATATTTAGATCTACATCTAGAAATTGACTCACAAGGAAGACTTTCAACAAGGCTCTATGACAAACGTGATGACTTCAACTTTCAAATCGTCAACTTTCCCTTCTTGTGTAGCAACATTCCGTCCGCTCCAGCTTATGGAGTTTACGTATCTCAACTGATTCGTTACTCCAGAGCGTTCGGGACTTACATTGATTTCCTTAGCAGAGCGACACGTCTGACGCAAAAATTGCTCACACAGGGTTATGTTGCTCCTCGGTTGCTGTCTTCACTCAAGAAATTTTACGGAAGACATCATGCACTTTTAGACAAATATGGGATTTAGATCTTTCAGATGAGTGCAGATGTTGTTTTGTCATAGAGTGTTGTTTTGTCTTCCTTTACCGGATTTGACACGCTGAATGGACTATTGGCAACGCGACGGGTGTGCTATAGCAAGCAGAAACTGCTTACTCTTCCGGAGCACCTGAGTTCACTCTTGTTTCGACTGGAGTTCGCGTTGTTGATTGATATTCAGTTATTTTGTGTTTCCATGTTTTACATGTTGTCTGTTTTTGTCCCGTTCCTGTTGGTGTTTACTGGTTTTGTCTCTGCCCTTTCGGACTTTTGATATTCGGATACCCCATTGGTACCTCTGCTTCTTTACATGTCTGTTTTTGTCCCGTTCTTGTTGGTGTTTACTGGTTTTGTCTCTGCCCTTTCGGACTTTTGACATTCGGATACCCCATTGGTACTTCTGCTTCTTTCATTCGATAATATCACGACTTTAACCTTATTTCAGACCTAAAGATTATTATAAATTTTACTCTCAACAAACCGAGTTCTTAATTATCGAGTTCTTAATAACCGACTCACCAACTGACCCAATTTAAAACAAAAACATAAGTTATGCCACAAAAACGTATGTCTGTCTGATATATTTTCTTATACGCATAGTAATATGTCGCACATACATGATATTCAAATTTTTAAGTTTCATTTCTCGTCAGACATTCCAACAAATTCTAGCAAAATGTAGTTTTATTGACATTTTTGACTGACGAAATTCGTAGGAATATCCCAATGAGTAACATGCCTTTTTATTTTGTAGCTTACCTATTAAGGCTACAGAAAAAAAGCGTGATATGAATACGTTCAGTAACTAAATTGTTTTGGTCGATATCAGTAGTTTTTTTTTATTATAGAATAAAGTAAAAAATGAAATATGAAATAAAATATATTGCCCTTGCTATGTTTTTCTCGATAGTTCTTGATTAATAGACTTAAGCCGACCCACCAACAGACCCATTTCCCATATACACTGTCGTGTACATGAGAAAGATCGGTCATTTCAAGATGGCAGACACTTCGTTGGGCCAAATCAGGGGTTTTTCTTTTCAGTGCATGGTATTGTATGAAATCTACAGCACTTTTCAAAATCTTAAATATCTTCGAAGGAAGGTAATAGAATTGTCTACTCCACATAAAAGACCGATAGAAAAAAGTATGGATGGATTAAAATTTACATATAAGACTCCCAAAGGTGAGTTAACATCTGAAATGAAAATCGAAGCGGGCGTTTCTCCTGAAATCGATATTTTAACACAAAACTATGGGCTTTACTGACCGAAACGCAACTCTGGAAATCTTTAATGGGAAGCCACCAATTTCCATTCATGTTGTACGAATACATGTTGAAAGATGTTCACAATTAGGATTTAAAAGTTTTGTTTATGTCAAGGATCAGTCCTGTTGTAATTTGCATATTGATTTTGAGAAAATGTGTTCAGGATCATGATCAGCCTTCAAAATGTAGAAACACTTTCACATCATGTATGTCATGTATGTACTAAATAGACAGCCTCTGGGCTTTATTCACTGGTAATTTGAATTAAGCGCACTGACGAAAGGAAACAATGATAAGATGCAAATACGGTTTAATTTCTTGCCAAAAAATCTGATTCAGCCCATGCACATCTACGAAAGGATTGATGAGAGAATTTTTGTTATGCGTGATTGGTTTCTACCTTGAACTGTGATATCTAAAATTTCATTTTCCGTACCGCCATGACCCAGACTCCCATCAGAAATCCAGTCTTTCAGATCATTGTTTGATTGATAAAATAGTCAAACTGAATGTAGTAATTTATCCTGGATTGGGAAACAAGATCTATGCTTATGTGAATCCCTCTCCAGCTAGCAGTTTGGCCTTTGTGGCGGCCCCCATTGAGCCTACTATTATCGAACTCCACAAAAGGTCTTTAACGTGCATACATGGGGTTATGCTCTCCACATACACGGGACAACCCTTTTTCGTCCCTTCCGAAGGATTAGCATCGATCCTTGAAACCATCCTCGCAAATGGTGTCAAGAGAGAGTCGGAAAATTGGTTCATGAAATTATCATTACACTGTGACATTTTTTCTGTATCTGCGTCTGATTTCGTCCGCATGTAGTAAGCGTTCACATTCCTTGCTATACAGTTGATTAAGGATTGTCACTCCTCAACTTTTTTATATCAAACATTTTATGACTTTTGATGGAAATTATAGATAATTGTCTACTTTATCAAATAACAAAAAGAAAATGATAGGTCAGTGCGCTCGTTTTCGGGATATATGAAATCAAAAAATTTGCAGGAAATCAGACTCGTCTAGATTTTACATAACTTTAACATTGTGACGTTTTGGGCCTTAAAAATCATGAAGCTGTATCAAGAATTTCAAGAAATTGTATAAAGTTAGGTTTTAAGGTCTATATAATCAGAAAATGTCATAAAGAGTAGGGATCAGTGTGCAAAAATTTCTTCAGTAACTTAAGAAAGAATCTTGAGGAGTTTCGAAATTAGGCTGAAATTCTGGAACATGAAGAGTGACCATCCTTAAGAGAAGAAAACTGTTGAAACGACCGCAAAAAATTGTGGTAGTTTTATGATATGATGCTGTCTTCGTCGTTGTCTGTTAACTTTAGTGTTGGCACACTAGCTTTAGTTCTAGTTATTCGATTGCTATGAAATTTGTCACAATGGCGTTCCTTACCATAAATAATGTATGGGATTGATATAGGGGGTCCCCCCTTTTTCGTTTAGAAATTAGAGGCCAAAAAGGAGTCAAAATGCTACTTTTTGTTTGTTCCAACAATAACTTTTCTACTGGTTAACCAAATGTTGTGGAATTTAACAATAATGTTCAATACCATTAAAGGATGAATGGGGTTGATTTTGCCCCCCCCCTTATTCGATTAAAAATGAGGGGCCCAAAAGGGGCAAAAATATGGAACGCCCTAGCTGTCATATATTAGTTAGACATAAACTGTAACGTAAAACAACAAAACGTACAGTTAATTTATCATGACGTTGAGTCAAGACAGAATGATGTTGAGTCCAGCTTATATGATTTTGTGTCAATATTTTATGATGTTAAGCCCAGATTGTATGCGGCTGTGTCAAGATATCATCGTGTTTTGTTCAGATATACCGATTTGATGTCCAGTTTTCCAATCGACATGCTAATTTGATAAAGTGCATTTTACAAAATACATTATACAAGGCTTGAACAAAAAGAAGTAAAGTTAAATAAACTGATGGTACGGTTGTAAATGTGGATTGTAATGTAAAACAACAAAACGTGATGTTAAGATATCGTGATGTTAAGTCATGAAAGCGCAATGTTGAGTTCAGATATAAAGATGTTATGCCAAATCTTCATGACGGTATGCTCGTTAATAAAGCGCCTTTTAAAAATAACAAAATGTAAAGCTTAATCAGAAAGATGTAAAGCTTTATAAACTTATGGCAGGGATAAAAAAAAAAAGATTGTATAGTAAAACAACAGAATGGGAGGTTGAAAAGCGTGGTGCTGTGTCAAGGCAGCAAGAAGTTCAGTCCAAATGTTGTGATGATGAGTTCTGATACAAAAATGTAATGCAAACTCTACCTGACGACATGCTCATCTGATAAAACACCTTTTACAAATTAAAAAATGTAAAGCTTAAATGGGAAAAGGTAAACTTAAACAAACTGATCGTACGGTTGTAAAAGTAGATTGTAATGTTAAACAGCAAATCATGATGTTAAGATATCGTGATGTTGAGTCAAGAACACGTAATGTTGAGTTCAGATATTGTTATGCCGAATCTTCATGACGATATGCTCGTTTATAAAATGCCTCTTACAAATTACAAAATGTAAAGCTTAGATAGAAATAAGTAAAGTTTTATAAACTAATGACAAGGCTGAAATTGTACATTGAAGGTTGTAATGTACAACATCAGAACTAGAGGTTGAGATATCGTGTCGTTAAGTCAGAACGTCATGATGATGAGTTAAAAAAGATTCTGAATTGAATTGTTTGTTGCTATTCAGTTTGGGGATACAGTTTTCAATCGATATGTTTGAATTTTTTACATAAGTCGATTAATGATTCTTTGCTAGCTGTCAGTAACAGCGAGTGATCTATAGAGAGTTCAACTACCGTTCTTTTATTTTTGTTGTCTTTTGTTTAAGGTTCTCTCTGTGTAATTGAACGTTGATTGATTTTGATTTTGAATTTATTTGTGCTTTGTCTGGGATTATGATAGGGGGAAGGTTGGGCCAAAAAGGCTGGTTTTGCCCCGCCACGATTTAAATGCGCCTGTTCTAAGCCTGGAATCTTTGACAAAGCTTTTGTTTGTCCTTGTCTTTTTGATGTTTTGTGTTCCTTGTTTAAGAAGGGGGTCTATCTTAAACTATTTCAGGACTGGATTTTAATTATGTACATTTTATTTAAATCTTAGGCCGATTGCAGAACTGCGAGCAGCGCCTACTGGCCTTGTTGAAGGCTGCTGGCAGTTTTTCATTGTTTTTTTTTCTAAATTACCGCTTGTTATGTGAGCTGTGTCGCGTACACTTATTCCACATCTCATTATTTTCTATTACGTTGTCTGTTTATTTGTGCTGTTATCGTTTGAGTTTACTGATGTTGTCTTTGCCCACTGGGACGTTAAACATTCTAATGCCCTGTTGGTACTTCTATGTTTCTTAATTATAAACCTGCTTCGGAGAAAAAGGGGGCGTCTGTCCTTTCGTCCATCCATCTGTCCGTTCGCAACATAACTTTCATAACAGTTTTTATCAGAAGCTACTTATCACAGTGGTATATGGCTTCAGTATGATGTTCTTATAGCAAATAACGAAATTAGGTCTATCGAATATCTACTTCCTGTTTAGTGACTTCGTCAACTTTCAACATTGCTGGTCAATTTTTGAAAAGTTTCGTACCAGCTTTCTTGACAACTATTCATCACATGGACTTAATATTTGGTATATGACTTCAGTACATGTCACACTTTACTTAAAACATACATTTGATTGATATTTAGTATGTGGACATCATTAAACATGTTCAAGCTGGGAATTCTTCCTGAAATACTGAGAATACATTTTTTGAAAGTAAATTTGGCATCATGTTATTTTGTCCCCTCCTAAATTAGACTGGAGAAAAAAATGACCCCCCAATTGACACATACAAATTTTTTTTAATTTACAAGACTGCATTTTTATACTTTTGATTTACAAAGAAAAGCTTGTTCAGATGTACAGCTAATTTAGCTCTACAAAAGTGTCCAATTAGTCGAAGTCGTCAGATGACTCCTAAAAGGGAGTCGCGGCCCCTGAAACTATCAAAATAGTTATTTTGCACGTTGTTCACAGTGCATGTAAAACAAATATGCCCGTGAATTCTCGAAACCTGTCCACAACACATTTCCCTATAGTTTTTTTTTACAATTCTAACTAGTCCATAAGATAAGTAGAGATAAACGAGCCCATGCGGATCACGGGTGGCAAAAGAATCGATTGATCGGAGTAGCACTTATCTTATCGTAAAATGCTACTAAAGTGTGCTCAGTACCCTGGCATTTCCGTCCGACCGTTTTTCCGATCGCATCTGTAACTGGGATGTTTGCCTCTGATGATTGAATGTGGAAACCCTGCGCTGATGTTGTCAGGCCATGATCGCTTAACTATAGTAGTAGGATGTGTTTCAGACATTTTTTCCACATCTCATTATCTTCTAGTGTTAAAAAAAAATCATTTTTATACAAATTTTTATACGATTCCATAAAGGAATTCAGCACTCACCCTTACAAAAACCAAAATAGAAAAGTATTGGAGGATACAGAAGTCTCATTTCCTCCCCTGAATGATTTCAAAATGCAAATATAGTTCTTCCAAAACATCAACGTCTTTGTACATTAAAACGGTTCGTTGAATTTAATTGGTAATTAAGTCTGGATGAGTGGCGCTTACATGATCAGACCCCAAAATTACTAGATTTGCTAGAATGAAATAATAACATCTGCTCAAGCAAATAAAAAAAATGCACTGGGCAGTCTATTTGTCAACATTTTTACCCCCCCCCCCCCGATTACATATTCTACTGTATAGTACGATATCTCCGACACCGTCTCTACACGTGCCGATGTTTCAGAAGCAGAGAGGTACAATGGGGCATTCTAATGTTGAATGTTTGAATGGGAAAAGAAAAAAAATCAGGCGACACAAATAATAAAAGCACGAAGAGACAGGCAATATTAAACACCGCAACCCCCCTAAAAATGAATAGCAATTAACATCTATTCATACGAAAACGTCTATGTGCCATCATTTGCGTTGTTCGACTGTTCATAACATGTAAAAACTTCACGAGTTCTTATGGTTATTTGATACAATTACGCGTTCGATTTCACGCAGTATCGTGTAATATACAATTTTAAGAGTTTAGTATTACGCATTAGGTTTTTACGTTCCGCGAAAAAAGCTCACTTGACTTTGGTCGATCCGAACATTTAACGAGATCAACTTCATGTATGATCCATCCTTTTACAGCTTTATTTACGAGAAATCTAACTCATGTTTTCTTATTCCTTTCAATATTTCAGAACAAAATCACTTTTTTATTGAAAGGAATAAGTGACCATGAGTTATATTTCTCGTAAAAAAAAACAACTATTAAATGATGAACACGTGAACTTGATCTCGTAAAAATTTCTGAACGGCCAAAGTCAAGTGAGCTTTCCACGGAATGTAAAAAAATACGTAATATAAAACACGATACTATGTGAAATCGAACACGTAATAATAACAAATAACTGAAGGAGCTCGTGAAGTTTTTACGTATTATGAACAGTCGAACAACGCAAATGATGGCACATAAACGTTTCCGTATATTCAGAAACTTTTTTAACTCGTTATCATGACGATCGGACTTAACGACACGATATCTCAACCTCTAGTTCTGATGTTGCACATTACAACCTTCAATGTACAATTTCAGCCTTGTCATTAGTTTATAAAACTTTACTTATTTCTATCTAAGCTTTACATTTTGTGATTTGTAAAGGCATTTTATAAACGAGCATATCGTCATGAAGATTCGGCATAACATCTTTATATCTGAACTCAACTTTATGCTTTCTTGACTCAACATCACGATATCTTAACATCACGTTTTGCTGTTTAACATTACAATCTACTTTTACAACCGTACGATCAGTAAGTTTAACTTTACTTTTTCCTGTTTAAGCTTTACATTTTGTTATTTTTAAAAGGCGCTTTATTAACGAGCATATCGTCATGAAGATTTGGCATAACATCTTTATATCTGAACTCAGCATTACGCTTTCTTGACTCAACATCACGATATCTTAACATCACGTTTTGTTATTTAACATTACAATCCACATTTCGTCCGTACATTCAACTTTACTTCTTTATGTTCAAGCCTTACATTGTGTAGTTTGTAAAATGCATTTTATCAAATTAGCATGTCGATTGGAAAACTGAACATTACATTGGTATATCTAAACAAAACATCATGATATCTTGACACAGTCGCTTACAATCTGGGCTTAACATCATAAAATATTGACACAACGTCATATAAGCTGGACTCAAAATCATGCTATCTTGACTCAACGTCATGATAGATTAACTGTACATTTTGTTGTTTTACATTACAGTTTATGTCTAACTAATATATGACAGGTAGGGCGTTCCATACAAAAAAATCAAATTTATTATTTGTTCACACAATAACTTTGGTTCAGGTTGGTCAATGCTATGAAATATGTAAGTCCTGTCAAGTAGTGGATAAAGAATTAAGATTAATCATTGCATCCCCTTTTTTATTCGAAATTAAAGGCCAAAAGGGACCAAATTGCAACTTTTTTTTATTTAATGTCCGTTTGGCTTATTATTCTATAGGTCAATTATTTAATTTACAAAATTAAGGATTGATTTTTTGACACCCCCCCCTTATTGCCGTTAGGGGCCAAAATGAAAGGTAACAAATAATTATGGACCAAAAGGGGTAATATTCTTGTAACTGTAATTTATTTTGGTCTGCTTTTGAAAAAAAAAATTAAATCCTTGTAAATTGTGGGTGGAAAGTCCACCAAAGGCTGCATGTGTCAAAAAACTTTGTCAGTCCACCATGTGCTGCTTGTGTACAGAGCAGTTGAATATCCATAATGGGCCTTAATTTTGGCAGCGGGTCTGACATGTTCGACCTCGGCGAAACTTTTACTTTTAATTGCAGGATGTTGCCAGTAAAATACATACCGACCACTTAATTGCCACAGTGCGTCAATGTTTCGAACTTTTACCCCTATGTTCTAGTTTTAGCAACGGCGGCCTTGTTTTTTGTCGAATTAAAACTTCAAACGATAGTTTTGTAAAGAAGATTCTAAATAACAATAATATCAAGTATATTTGCATTCGGTCAAGCGTTTTTAGGGAAGATTTTTGAAAAGTTTAACAGACGGACGACGGAGGCCAAGCTAAATAGGGGATTTCTGTCAGACATTTCAAGCTACAGAGTGAGACTATATACATTTAACTTATCTTCCGCTGTAACGCATCGAAGAAGGATTAGTGAAAATCATTAATTGTATGTTTATTGAGGAGCCGAAAATTTTTCGGCTTTGCTTCACTATAAATCAAATCCTTGTTACGGCCTTGTTTAATCAAATAGAGATGATTTCAAACAAAAATATGCTCTTTGTTAACCGAATCAATGAGAAAAAAGTGTTTGAAGCTGGATTTTAAATGAAAAAAATATCAAAAATGACAATAAAGTCGCATTAAATCACGGTTATGTTATAAAACCTATCATTGTCCTTATTTTAACATGCTTTTCAAGAAAATTAACAAAAATTAAATTGATTTTACAACTTTTTTTGGTGGCTCAAGAAGCACAAAATAACGCTCTCGTCAACAAGTCGACGGACGTTGCTATGTGGAGACGTGGCTTTCTATCACGTCCGCGTTCTGGAAATAAAACAAATGAACTGACGTTGTTAGGGATCATTTTCGGGAAACAGAGGTGTGCTACATGCCGCTAGAAGCTGTACCAAGCCATGCAACTTGTTAAGCTGTGACCATTTGTTGTGTGTTTCACTGGAAATCATTATAGAAGTTTTCGTTTTATGTATCATGTGTATTCACAGATATACACAAAAGAAAATTTCTTCCAAGGGTGATGTGGACACATGAGAATGGATTTTCCTGTGCCTGTATCAGCTTCGTTTCCCTGAATGATTTAAAACAGAAGTAGTCCACTAAGTTACTTCAATTCTACTTTAAGAAGATTCGGAGTCACCTTTACAGACTGGATAATATACAGAATCGGATTTTTTAAAGAAACGCGCGTGTCGGATGGGATTGCCCCAAAGACCCAATAAAAATAAAATAAAATAAATAGATATATAAATAAATTATATTATGATAAAAAGGGGGGCCCACCCCTACAATGCTCATGGCCTTGACGTGGCGTAGGGGCTCCTTTCTTATTGACTTGTCAGTAAGGAAGGTCTAACATGAGCAATATAGTTCTATCAAGGGAGAACCAAAATTCATAACAAGAGCTCGAGTCTATGAAACATTAGTAAATGCATGTTAATTGTTACAAAATGATTCTTAATGAACATCGTTGACATATTCAACTCACACGGATTTCATTGAGTCTGCATGCCAATAAAAGAAAAAAGGGGGGGGAGAGAAAATGAACAAATCTAAACAACAAAAGGAAACGAACAACCACACAAAGAAAACAAAAACAACATGTCTAGAGTTAATAATCATGTTTCCAAGAGTTTCAATTCTAATCTCTGGTACTTTAGTAGATTGCTGGAAAAAATATTAATAAAACTGGGTAAACTGGGATATCATCGATTCTAGATAGCACATAGATGGTATAGGTACGTTCAAAAGGGAGATAGTTGTTTAAGTTAAAGTTCTAGTTGACTGTCTGGATGGAAATGGCCTGGGAAAAATATATATATTGCACTTTTAAAAGTGTTCTGCAACACATTGTCAGCTTATTTTTTTATTTATATATTTCTTTCATCTATATGTGGTTATTCTCTTTGATTTCAATCGATTATTTATTTTTTCATTTTATTTTTTTTTGGGGGGGGGGTTAAAGTTTATTCATTGGATTATTTTTTGCAATGATTTTTTGTAATATATGTTTTTACATGTGTAATGTTTAAATGAATACGTGTTTGGTTTTCGAATGACAAAAGGTTGAAACAATGAAACTATTCATGTAAAAAATGACCATTGGTGCCCCAGGGATGTTATAACCGTGTCGAAAATATAAAATGATTATATTCTGGATGCCAGTAATCAATTCGGTAACATAACGGTTAGCTCCCTTTGTTTGCTCACATTTCATTACTGCAAACATTCATATTGGGTCGATAGAGTTGAGAGAAAATAAATACGGCGAAAGAAAATAGTTTCTACGTCACAAGAGAACGAGCTAAATGTAGCTTAAACAACAACTGACTTTACTTTATCGAAAATGTTGCAGCAGTTTTATATTTTTGTTGGAATTTTGTCTAATTTTCTGATCACAGGTGAGCCTCTTACTTTATTGTAATTGCAAGGTATGCTCAATATTAGTATATATGATAAAAGCTAAAATATTTGACCTTGAACAAAGATTTCCTCAATATCTTGCTTTATGTATATTTAGAAATACGTTTACTATTTACAAAAATATTGTGAAATTTTGGTTTTGATGGTCCCCAGTGTAAAAACTTCCAAATGTATGATATTTTTTTACCATGTACATGTATTTAACCAAGTATTTATAGTAATTCTTTTCAGGGTAACTAGACCGATATATACAAATACAAAAGATATGGATAATATTACTACTTTTAAATGTCTATATAAATTATGTATGCGTAAAGTGTTTATACCTGTCAGATATAACAGGTACGTGTATTATCATCTTCATTATGACATATCAAAATTTTAAGCACGAATTTCTGACGAAGTGAAATTTTTAAGGATGTATTGATTTAATCTTTTCTTTTTCACTAATCTATGCACAAGTCTCTTGTTTAAGTTCATATTCTCTTAAGGTTTGTTCATTTTTGCTAAGGGGACAACCATTTGATTCTGAGGGGGCCTGGCAGTTTCGGTCGAGCCAGAATATTTATTTTCAATATTTTCCGAGTCAGAAAATTTAGTTTTTGCCGCTTCGCGGCAAGAATAGTTATTTTTATATACTATGGGATCTGTGGCCAGGATATTTATTTTATTTCTTGGGGGTGAGGGCCAGAATATTTATTTTCAGCTCAGAATATTTATGTACAAAAACTGCCAGCCCCCCCCTCAGAATAAAATGGTCGTCCCCTAACTCAGCACTATAAAAATGGTACTGATATATATTTGGGATTAATAATTTACTTGAAACCTGTATAATAAACTTTTTGATTAATCATGTCAGTTAACGAATTCGGATTAATAACATATGATTGTAAATTCGGGAAGCGTTTGATGCTGAAGTTGGCAACAAAGATAGATTACCACTGATTAAATGATTTTACAAATTTCACGTGACCATAGTAGATGAGTTGATCGATTTGCTCCTCATCAGCCACAAAAATATTGACATTCTTTTCTACCAAGTAACCAAGAATTAATACAGTTTTAACACTCCAGAAAAAAGCGTATGCACTTAAGTGCAAATATTTGATAAGGTGCAATGAAAAATGCATGATTATACTAACTAATGATATAGATCTATGTGCTTAGAACGTTATCCATTGCTTTCCAAGCGGGAATCATATTCTTTAGATCACCATATAATAGAAGGCACGAATATGTCGAAGTACAAGTGATAAAAAAATCGACCATTTGTTTAAAAAAAACATCATTTTGTATAAACAAAAGCGAATTCTGCCAGTGTCATACTTTAAATACATATCTAGACATATATTCTCATATGGTTTTGATAAAAAAAACCAAGAAAAGTCTTACATAACCTTCTAGAAGCATGAAACAGTTAGGTCTTAGAAAACACAACAGCCGAACAATAAGGTGTTAACACTGGGGCAACCAATTCTCTTTTACAAGAAATAAAAATTCCACTGTGGAAAGATTGATCCAGTCATGCCAATGTTCAAATCTTTCCGTTGCTGTACTTCATGTACTTTATTCACACTATGTAGCCTTATCATTTATATTTCAAATTTTGCTTTCAGGAATAGAAATTTTTCCAGATTCCTCGGACGACCGAATATATTTGGATGGTGATTCCTTTACATTAACATGCCGACAGAGTACCCCAAGCGACCAGACCAACCAGCTCTCTTTTACAAGTGCCAATACGAACATATCAGCTTTCACTCACGAACGAATGTATAGTGGAGGTTATAGTAAACTGACAATAACCAAGAAACAAATCACAACGGAAGATGTGGGAACGTATTTATGCACGTTTGGTACAGGGAGTCTCTCAGTGTCTGTCGCTATTGAAGTATTCAAAGGTAGAAACACACATATATATATATATATATATATGATTGTATAGTTTTATACATCCTCTAAAGGCTAAAATTAAGGATGGCAGTTTTGTATTTTCAATTGTTATGTCCTTCTCTGTTACTTAAAAATTTTGCTATTTGGATTTTCTCAATGGTATAAAAATCTCTAAAAATAGCTTTCAAAGACATGTTCTGTGCATGCTTGTTTAACAAAACCAAAATGAAGAGGGTTTTTATTTATCTGCTTTTAACATTTAGTTCACTAATTCGCCCTTTCAATCAATTATAAATAAATAGTTTATATCTACCCTATGTTTCCCGTCTCTTGTCAGTCTTTCAGTACACTAACATATGCATGATCATAAGCATTTAATGTCAGTTCCATTCAATGAGTCGACTTATGCATGATGTGCACGCTATATATCGCTACTTCTAAAACAATTAGTATTACCACACGCCAACATAAGATGTAATTAAGCATCAAATGACCTAGAATAGAAACAAACATTCGTTGGAATGCCACAATAAGCTCACCCTTCCAAGTCAGTGATGTTATGTTTTCATTGCTACAAAAAGACTGATGAGTAAATAGAAAAAAATAGAATTCTTTGAAAATAAGATTTAATGGGCAAAACGATATAATCCCGTGCGGGGCCCGGGAGGCGAATAGGCCCGCAGCAGCGCTAAGCTTGTCGGTAAAAGTCCACTAAAGAGCGCTCAGAAACCTGACATCGGGGTCAGGCCGCTTAGCCCATAAAGCGACTGGGATGTGTGCTCCAGTTGGTAGAATGGGGCAGCCCTGACATAATGAATGCCGGGGTCGTCAGGCTATAATGCGGAAAACCTGACCGCAAACCATAGTGGGCCAACGTGTGTGGAGAGGGCCACGCTTCATGCACGTAAAAGATCCCTTTGTGGACCGCCAGATAGTGCACCACACAGGCTAAATTTTCTGCCCCTACCCATTACTCCCCTTTTCCAGTGGTCTTCAAAATTTACAGTTCCTTTGTTTCCCACCCCACCCCCACGTTTCTCTTTCAGTGTGTGTAGGTCCAATCAGGATTCATCATTGTATTTTCGACAGATAAGGGTTGATTATGTGAAATCGGGTAAGGGTTGGCTATATTCCACTTAGGTAAGTGTTCTAACTAGTATGACCTCATTTCAGGTAAGTGTTCTTCAATGTTGGTCACCATAGGTAAGGGTTCCAGATTGTGTGAAGTTTTTGGGGAGAGATTTCGTCGCTTTCTGGGTACATTGGCCTATGGTGCGTTGAGGATACATTGGCCTGTCTTGTGAGTTGGTCCGTTTTCCTTCTGGTTTGTGGTCGTACATTGGCCCTTTTTCGCATGACATGCATGGGTCTGTGTTATGGGTGCTGTCTCCTGGGTGGGTCTACACAATTCAATTTGTTTTTTCAATAAGTTCTTGTCCTGATTATGACTGAAATATTGTTGACTGGACATAAAACAAACAAACAAACAAACAAAACAAAGCAAAACGATATAAGGATTGAAATATAGCTTAGCATGAAACATTTCAGTAAGGGGGAATAAGAATATTATTACTAATGTACCCTGATCGATCACGTATAGTTAGCATTAGCCCTTGGGAGAAGCATTTTATATCTTTTATTAATAAAACAAACATTACAACAGAATGCTAAGCGAAAAAAAATTACATGGAGTCTTTAAAAGACTCATCAAAGAGGCACTTTCCAAACGTAAGTGTAAACATTAGGTTTTTTTATAAACTAACACCCCAAAAGGTACGTAAATGACAAAAGTAAACTATAGAACGATAATCAAAATTTTAGAGAAAAGGTAGTCCGAAAATCCTTCACATCAGAAGACTCAGCGTTTTTACACATCTTAACACTTTAACGACTGTGATGGAATATCAAATGGTACATAGGCAAGTCCACTAAAGATCACACAGAGCGAGTTCTGCAGTTTTGCCAACAGAGTGACTGGGTTGTGGCCCCAGGTGTTGAATGGGGGTAGTCCTGGTATCTTACATACCGGGGTCGTCAGGTTATAATACAGAAAACTTTTCCTCAAATCATTGTGGTGCATCGTGTGGCAAAAATGTCACGTTCCTTGCATGTTAAAAAGTAGTGATGCAGTTATCCGAAGTGTCCCCTACAATAGGATAAATTGCTCGGACTTACATATCCTTTCTTTTTCTATTTGCAGTCGAAAGTCATTTTACAATCATCGTTTCATGTTCATTTTATCACCCTTTTATATTCTTCTCCATTATATAGACAAGTCGTGCTACATATAGGTAGAAAATCAATTAAGTTAACTAAGTAATTATCTATTTATTTTGGGTTTTTTTCAGATACCAAAATGATAGAACAAAAGAATTTCAAAGAACACTCTAGTTATTATATCGATGGCGAAGCGCTCACATTGGTTTGCCCAATCTTGGACCGGCTAAATCCAAAAGTAACGTGGAGTCGTGACGGGATGTCGGACTTATCAGATTTAGATAGGGCAACACTCAGTGACGTAGGCAGCACCGCTCAATCCGGACAGGTTACAATCAAAGAATTAACAACCGACGACAGAGGTTACTACAGATGCACAGCGAAATGGTATTCTGGAAATGCAACATTTGAACATTTAGTTCGAATAAGAAGTAAGTAAACAATGAATCATTTTATATGATGAATTGTATTTGGACTAATTTAAAAGTAATTCAGTAACACTGGTTACATCCTATGCACATCGACTTGAAGTTTTGATGATTTGGATAAAAGCTGGAAAAAGCCATATGGTTCTTGTTTGAGTGTCTAGGTCAGCATCTTATCGTATGCATGTAATAATAGGGTAATAATTCAAGGTAAGGTGATGCTTGTAAAATTGATTTACTATAATACTTTATATGCAAAAAATATTGAAATATTGACAATATAATGTAAACATTATATATCCCAATTTGCATTATCCATGTCAATCCAAACCCATTTAAATAACTGTTTACGTGAAATTATTGTCAGTTTTGTTCATCATTCACGGACTCCAAACGCAGGGGAAGTCCATCCCCACAAATTAAATGCCCTGTGTCCATATCAATCCATGGGACCCACGGAAAAATATGGACATATATGATACGGTACCCTGTAACTTTGAAGATAGTAAGGGTATTTGGTGGTCAATAATTTATTTCCGTTTCCGATAAAATCGAGTAATTTCTATGCCCGAAAGGTCTGTGGTGTTTGAAATAGCTGGTAAGGACTTTGCCTATGCGTGAGTGAGTGAGTTGGTTTTTTACGTCCGTGCAACGCTATATAGGTTATTTACAGGTGATGAACACGAAATGATGATAAAATGAACATGAAATGATGATGATAAATGAAATATGGGGATAGGATGGGAAGCAAAGGAACGGTTAATTTTGAAGAACCACAGAACAAGGGGAGAGATATGTAGGGGTGGGAATTTTAGCCTATGTGAAGCAATACTTAGCGGTCCATAAAGGGTTCTTTTACGCGCATGAAGTGTGGTACTCTCCACACACGTTGGCCCACTATGGTAAGCGGTCAGGGTTTCCGTATTATAGACCTGGCAACCCCCGCGGACGAGAGCCACCCTATTCAGCCACCTAGGGTACACACTTGGTCGCTCTGTGGGCTGAGCACTGACCCGACGTCAGAATCCCAAGACCCTTATCTGCTTGGTCGCTTCTTACGACAAGCTAGGCTCTGCTGCGGGCCTATCCGCTCCACCCGCAAGTCTTTACTTAAGATTGCTATAAATCAATCACTGTTAGTTAAATATACAAATTGTAAATCTACAAAACAAGACTTTATGTGTCAAATTTATCTTTCTGGTTGTAGCTAATTATAAACACTAGTTACAAGGGACATGTTTACTAATTTTGTGATAAACTGTATTGTAATTTATAAGCTTAATTAGATACATGTAAGCATATGCTTACAAAAAAGGACACACAACTTTATTCACAGTCATAGTTGTTTCAAACTTATATCTTCACGACATTTATAATAAAATATGACATACTTTTTTAGTAGGAGTGTGCTCAACTCTCTCTTCAACTAACATTCTAGAGTATTTTAACGTCTGAAGTATATGGGTCGGAATTAAATGTACATGAATTATGAAAGTATGAATTGATCCCTGATGTTCTTCTTACCGCAAAGCATTTGAACAATGGATATGAAGTACGAACATATTTCCACTGCTTTCTGTATTTTATATTTTGTTTTGTATTGTAGGTCATCTCGCACCGCTATGGCCGGCAATAGGCATTATAGTTGAAATAATCATCCTTGTGGCAATTATATTATTTTGCCAAAGTAGGAAAAAGGACGATTCTGTACCACTGTAAGTTATTTCAATAAATGCTTCAATATACCAAAACAATACATACTGAGATAAGACAATCACCAATACAAAAAAAAACATGCAAATATTCAAATTGAATATCAATATCAATAATAATTTATAAACTGAAAGGAGCAAAAATAACAACAACAGTCAAAAAGAGCACGTTTTAAACCAGAATTAAGATACCGAGTACATACAACACCATAAACTGAACACACTTAGAAGAGTAAGGATGGCGTCATTACTTGTAGCTGATTGATATCATAGGTTACTTTTCTCTGTTATTATGGCTTTACTTCCAAGTAGCCGGTAATCATGATGGAGTGTAACAATAGGATAAACGAATTCAGACTGTAAATGAAAAATGGAGCGATACGTGGGTCGGACAACTTAGGCTACTTCAAATAATTAAAGGATATAACAATGTAACAGTGTTTTACAGGGTCAAATAGACGCGGCATTTTCCACTATTATTGGCGGTAGGGTTTTCCGTGTGATGGTCTGAGGTTCCCGGATGTAAGATGACACTTATCAATCACAGACATCCCGGTCTCTCTGTGGGTAAAGCAGTCTGAACGGCTGTCGCAGAGTATTGGTATCTTTAGCACTGCTGCGGGCCTATGACGTCTGGAAGCCAAAGAGAATCTTATTGATAAGTAACATAGGGCACATTTCTATTTCATATTTTTTCTCTTTTTCCAGAACCCCAGCACCGACAAGTTCATCTGGAGAAAAAGAAAAAGGAAACCGACGAAAATATGCAACATCTTCAACGTAGATTGTCTTCCAAGAAATTCCATTGGACGTCTCAAAGGGTTGGGTGGGTGGGTATACTATTGATACTCCAGAAGGAGATTTGGGACTTTTTTTACATTTCTAATCAGTGTTAAGAGTTAGTTTTGTTAGATAGTCAAATAGGGTCGAGAATTTAAATTTGCATAATATTGTAAATAATGTGAAAGTTTTGAAAAAAATATTCAGTCTGATCAGCATGTGGAGTATTGCTATAATACGTGAACCATTTGATATAGGGAGAATAGCCTATATATATAAACCATTTAATGACAGTTCATGCAATTAATATCCAACTTGACATTACAAAGACAATATAGCATTAAATCAAGCTATACCATATATTGGTAAACAGAAACAAAACAATATAGGCTAAGCAGATGATTGGGATTGTATGGTGATCTCTCAGGGCAATGCCAGCCGACGCGATGCTGGCTTTATCATATTATTGGATTTTTTATTGAATGGAATTTTTACATTACTGTTTGTGTGAGTTATAGAGACCTTATTGATTGTGAGGCTGAGACTCTTCCATTGATAGTTTAATACACAATGCCATTGATTCTCTGTTAATCTGTTTTCCACTGAATTGTTCAATATCTGTAAGAAATAATGTCTATGGAACCCTGATAGGGACATAACGAATATTACATGTAACAGGGTTTCATAGATTGGTAGAACTATTTTCAATTATATGTCGCCTGCAACGTGTTGCAAAGCAACATATAGGAGACACTTTCGTACCATTCGTTGTCTTATGTCTTACTTTCGGTAGTCCTTTGGCGTTTTCGGGAAACTACATGTCTCTTGATTTAAGGAATGGTAGCTTCTGAAGCGATGTTATGCCCATACCTCATCTACTTCTTGTTAATCGATTATTTTTAAGACGCGGGCGTCAGACGTCTTCCATGGAAGACCGCCATTCAAGTTTGAAGTCAATTTGTTGTTATAAGTTTGGAATTGATACCTGCTTTTATGTGTACTTCTCCATTACATTATTTATCAAAAGGTTGATCAAGTTGTAATGTTTTATAACATGACTTTATATCGCCATTTTCTGAGTTTGATGCTAATTTAGTACATATCGTCGGAAACCCACGACTGATTCAGATTTTTACCCAACTGTGGGTTTCAGACATTCATTTGGTTCATTTTAGTTTTCTTTTATATCCAGTATACAAAATAGGACCTTTACAAACTGATTGCATTAAATCAAAATATTTTTAATTTTCAATCCAATGAACAAAAGTATACAAATAAAAGTAACTTATATGATAAAATGAGGGAACATGCATTCTAGAACAATTGTGGGGTTTATTTTGCCAACCAGCTGAGGACACACATGCATGATCATGCATTAAAGACTGGCATGCAGAATTCAAATGAGTTTTGATTGTGATATTTTTATTTTATTGTCTTATTGTATCATATATTTTCTAGGAACGAACGTTTGATGATGTTATATGCACAGATATTTATTTTCTGTAATAATATATATCAGTATGTTCTAATAAGTTGGATTCCTGCTGAATTCAAAGCTTGGTTCAGTTTTCACAGTCCTTTTCTTTGTAGATTTTTTATAACAAGAAGTTGTGCATAAAATTTTACAACAGAGCATTTATGTGCATTTTCATTTTAACTTTATCAATATACATATATCAATATAACTTTTTTTTTCTGCGGCAAATGTATCAAATAATGTAATAAAAAAATCGTACTGCTTCATGTTATTTCAATAACCTGTACAATAAAATCATTATATTATAGATATACTTTTAGAACTTTTTAAAAATATATTATTGTTTTTCTGTACATGTGATCACATGTACATACATGCATATTGTTATTGCTTTAGCATTGAATAGGAGTATATTGTTTGTAATTATCATTTTAATACCTTGGTGATTTTTAAAATATTCCCTTTTTTATTGTTTTAGAAATTAAATAGAGTTTATATGATATTTTGTCTTCTGTCTTTTTAAGAGCCAGCTATAGGTATTATCCCTTGTACTCTTCCCTCTTATGTACATTGTGATTAAACTTAGTGAGGTCTCTAGCAAAATGTTCCTGTTTCGCGTTCTTGGTCAAGCATAGAGCATGTATGCTCACTTGTTTAATCATAGATCACGTATAGTCACTTGTTCAAGAATAAACCATGGATAATCAGTCGTTCAAGAATCAAGTGTTCAAGCATGGAACACGTATAATCACTTGTTCGTATAATCACTTGTTCAAGAATAAACCATGGATAATCAGTCGTTCAAGAATCAAGTGTTCAAGCATGGATCACGTATAATCACTTGTTCAAGCATAGACCACTAATACTCACTTGTTCGTATAATCACTTGTTCCAGAATATACCTCGTATAATCTCCAAGTTTTTACGTTGGAGTGGATGGAATGCCGCCACACAAAAAGGGTAAAATTAAGGTTATTTCAGGCAAATATTTTGCAATACAAACAAACCAGGCAAAACACAAATCACAAAGAACTGGCTGTTGGAAGATCGATACTCTGTATTTACAATTAAAGAAGACTGTCCTGAACATAAGCTGGTTGTTGCAGAACAATAGGGATCCGGTTGCCAAAGTTTTAAACATCTCAGTGGGCCTGGCATTTTTTTCACCATCCTTCCACTTAGCTATTACTATATACATGTATCTACAAGTTGTACTTTTCCTACAAACAATACTTAATAAACTAATTATCGAAATTTTAAAATGATTAACCATACCAGTTGTTATCTGTTAAAAAAAAACCAAAACAAGCTCTTTTTCGAAAACGCAATTATAGAAAAACATCATGGCCAGAACTTCAAGAGCATGGACCATTGTTTTGCAGTTGATCTAAGATAAATGTATAAATTCACTCTCAGAATTTTCGAAAAGAAAAAGGAACACCCCTGCTATACAAAGATCAATAAACATACATGTACATGAAACAAAGTAGTCAAAGATTCATGGCCGAGGTAGGTACGTGTAACATATATTACCTCGTCATATAGTATTGGTTTATTTGTCTTGTTGCTTACTTGGACGCTTTGATAAATCAGTTTACTGGGTGCATTGTAACTTAAGTTCATTTCATTTTGGACATTTTACTGTATAATGTGTCAAATGTATTTATTCTACAATAACTGCAAGCCCTTGTCTCTAGTTTAAAGGTCGATGAATTATAGAAAGCACAACGAACCTAAACTCTTACATGCAAGTTGAAGACGAGCCACGGGCGGTTCCTGCATCCGCCACTGCAAGCCCCTGTTCAATATCGAACAACATTTCTCTAATTTTCGTCCGATTTATCAACCTCTCAACCCGTTGTGGAAAAATATTTCTTCCCTCTAGAGGATTTTTAGTTCTAATTTATTATTGGTCAATTTTACAAAAGTAGGCGTGGTCTATTAGCGGACTACTTTTTTAGCTCACCTGGCCAAAGGCAATGTGAGCTATTGCCATCACTTGGCGTCCGTCGTCGTCGTCCGTCGTCGTCGTCGTCGTCGTCGTCGTCCGTCGTCGTTAACTTTTCTTCAAACTTCTTCTCCTCTGAGACCGCTGCACAGATTCAAACCAAATTTGGTCTGGTGGTACTTTAGGGTATCCCCCACAGAACTGATGTGGGGATTTTTGATTCGTCGAAAAACATGGCCGCCGTTGCTATAAATAGACCAGGGGGGTCAGACTACTGTTTTTGGCTTGTAAATCAAAAAGTATAAGAGATAGATGAAATCTGATGCCACGCTACTGCTTCAGCATCAAAAGCTCTACAAAAGTCTCCATTGAGTCGAAGTTGTCAGATGACCCCTTATGGGAGTTACGGCCCCTTAAAGGCAAAAAATAGCATTTTTTCATGTTTTTGGCCTATGGAATGAAAACTATTGCAGATAGAGAGAAGCTGTTGCTTGCTTAAATGTTCAGCTCATTTAGCTCTACAAAAGTCTCCATAGGGTCAAAATTGTCAGATGACCCCTTATAGGGGTTATGGCCCCTTAAAGGCAAAAAATAGAGTTTTTGGCCTATAGAATGAAAACTATTGCAGATAGAGAAAAGCTGTTGCTTGCTTAAATGTTCAGCTCGTTTAGCTCTACACAAGTCTGCATAGGGTCGAAGATGTCAGATGACCCCTTATAGGGGTTACGGCCCCTTAAAGGCAAAAAATAGTGTTTTTGGCCTATAGAATGAAAACTATTGCAGATAGAGAAAAGCTGTTGCTTGCTTAAATGTTCAGCTCATTTAGCTCTACAAGAGTCTCCATAGGGTCAAAGTTGTCAGATGACCCCTTATAGGGGTTATGGCCCCTAAAAGGCAAAAAATAGAGTTTATGGCCTATAGAATGAAAACTATTGCAGATAGAGAAAAGCTGTTGCTTGCTTAAATGTTCAGCTCATTTAGCTCTACACAAGTCTCCATATGGTCGAAGTTGCCAGATGACCCCTTATAGTGGTTACGGCCCCTTCAAGGCAAAAAGTAGTGTTTTTGGCCTCAAGAAAGAAAACTTTTGCAGATAGAGAAAAGATGTTGCTTGCTTAAATGTTCAGCTTAATTAACTCTACAAATGTCTTTTTAGGGTCGAAGTTGTCAGATGACCTCTTTAAGGGGTTATGGCCCTTTAAAAGTGAAAAATAGTGTTTTTTGCTTTGGAATGAAAACTATTGCAGATAGAGAAAAGCCTTTTATTGCTTAAACATTCAGCTCATTTAGCTATACAAAAGTCTTCAAAGGGTTGACATTAAGACCAGATGAGCGATTCAGGCTCCTGGGAGCCTCTTGTTTCCATTAATTTTAACTGATTTTCAAAAATCTTCTTCTCTGAAACCACTGAAGGGATTCTATTGATACCTGGTATACTTGATCTTTAGGATGTCCTCTACCAAGTTTGTGAATTATATACATGTCGTCCAACCAAAATGGCCACCGTTGCTAAAAATAGAACAGGGGGTCAGACCATTGTTTTTGGCTTACAACTCGAAAAGTATACGAGATAGAGAAAATCTGAAGCAACCTTCCTTGTTCAGCATCAACAGCTCTACAAATCTCTCCATTGAGTCGAAGTTGTGAAACGACTCCTTGTAGGAGTTATTGCCCTTTAATCATCAAAATTGACCATTTTTGCAGTTTTTGGACTATATATTGAAAACCGTTAGAGCTAGAGGAAAAGTTAGCATTGCAGAATTGTTAAGCTCATTGAGATCTACAAAAATGATTTCAGGGTCAAAATTGTCAGATCAGCCGTTTAAGAGTTATTCCCCTTTAACTGTTTTTTTTTCCATTAATTTACACTGATTTTCAAAAATCTTCTTCTCTGAAACCACTGAAGGGATTGCATTGATACTTGGTATACTTGATCTTTAGGATGTCCTCTACCTAGTTTGTGAATTATATACATGTCAACCAACCAACATGGCCACCATTGCTAAAAAATAGAATAGGGGGGTCAGACCATTGTTTTTGGCTTACAACTCGAAAAGTATAACAGATAGAGAAAATCCGAAGCAACCTTCCTTGTTCAGCATCAAAAGCTCTACAAATCTCATCATTGAGTCGAAGTTGTGAAATGACTCCTTATAGGAGTTATTGCCCTTTAATCATCAAAATTGACCATTTTTGCAGTTTTTGGACTATATCTAGAAAACGGTTAGAGCTAGAGGAAAAGTTAGCATTGCAGAATTGTTAATTTCATTGAGATCTACTTAAATGAAATCTATAGCAACTTTTCTTGTTCAGCATCAAAAGGTCCTTATAGGAGTTATTGCCCTTTAACTGTTTCTTCTATTAGTTTGAACTGATTTCCAAAAATCTTCTCTGAAACCACTGAAGGGATTGTTTTGCAACTTTGTATACTTGAAAGTTTGTGAAATTTATTCAAACTTTGGCATAAGAGATCAGGTGAGCGATTCAGGCTCCTGGGAGCCTCTAGTTTTTATTTTCGGGGCACCTATATATGATGGAACCTTTAACATCAACCTTAACACTAGCCAGCAACCATGCAGCTCCGATCTTGCTGAAGAGAAAACGACCCCGTTTAATTGACAGTGACAGTTCGCAAGACTGAGCGCCATTACGACCGAAGAACAACACGAAAAACTTTTCGCGGAAAAATAGTTCCTGAGGACAGTCAAAATTTTACTTTTATTATTATCATTAAAAAATTGTTATTATTTACATTATGTTTATGAATACAATTTAATCCTAAATGCTTAGATTACTTTTATTGATTTGAAACTTTTGGTAGATTACAATGTGCAAGGCAATAATCTAGTGACCAAATATGTAAGGTTAGGAGAATTTAGAAATCAGGAGCATTTAAAGGTTAGGAGAATTTCAAATTTACGTAGAAAATTCTTTTATTTGTTTTTTTTTCGAAAATTAGAGAAACAGCGTATTACATCATTTCTCGTGGATTATCAGATTTCTCAATCGAGATAAGGCTCGAGCTTAAAATTCTGTCATTTAACTATCTCGATTGAGAAATCAGGCGAGAGCTTAAAATTCTGTCATTTAACTATCTCGATTGAGAAATCTGATAATCCACTCGAAACAATGTAAGAAGCTATATTTATCACTCCGAATTTAATAGTTTAGAAGAGATGTTGATAACAGGGCTGAGTTGTATACCAATATATTAGGTAACTAACTTGGTGAAAAATCTTCATTCTAGCTATACTATTAGTTAAACCAGCAGACTTATCCCTCTTTGTCTGTATATATAGACAAGTTCACACAACCATATATTTAACTAGGCCTACGATTACGACAATGATGATGCAAGAAACCTGCCTTTAAGCGGAAAACGGTTAAAAATGCCCTAAATTTTGGAAGAAGTCAGCAGTTTTCCCAATAACCTTGGATCAATAAGAAATTTTACATCCAGGCTTCTGAGGTAAACTCAGTATGGTTTTTAACAAAGCATGCGGGGGTTGATAATTCTAAGAAAAACTTCTTATTTTTTCATGAAATTTAATGAATTTTTATAAATATTCCTTTTGCACTGATTTCATGATGTCATAAATATAACAAATTACTTTGTGGTTAAGTTCTTGGTTAAGATCCATATCTCGGGTAATTCATTGTGGGGGGTCAATGATACTAACCA
This sequence comes from Arcuatula senhousia, assembly GCA_963971305.1. Lineage (NCBI taxonomy): Eukaryota > Metazoa > Mollusca > Bivalvia > Mytilida > Mytilidae > Arcuatula > Arcuatula senhousia. The sequence goes on from OZ020305.1 coordinate 50,290,210, forward strand.
CTAGATGTGTCGTGTGAGCGCTACACCACTCAACAGATATTAGGTCACTGCGACCTACATTCTACTAATGAACGGCTTGGGGATCAACGATATTTCAGTAACGGGCGGGTAATGTGTGGCTCATAAACACATTTCTAGTTGTGTAGCAATATTTCGTCCGCTTCAGTTTATGGGAGTTTACGTATCATTTTAGGTTATGTTGGATGTACGTCGTATCATGATCTCTGTGTTTGAAACACAAGTAGCCTACACAGAACCAGGGATGGGGTCGATTACTTTGAAATGTAATTGATTACATTACTATTACTTTGCATCTCAAATGTAATTGATTACATTACAATTACAAGCATTTTGCCATGTAATCAATTACAGTAGATTACTTTTGACCATTGTAATCATGATTACCAATGATTACTTATGATTACTCATGTTTATAAAGAAATCCAGTATAAGCCAAATTTGCACATGTACTTAAAGTACAATATATATAAATAAGAGTTATATAAACATATACAATTTATAAGTATTCACATAATTTACAGTGTTTAAGGTAGTTTATTGGAGTTTTCTAATTAAATGTTCTTAGAATTACACTTAATCATCATAAGCATTTGAAATGTATTGTCACTTAGTCTGCATCTGTCTGGCCGAAAGAATTTTCCTGCCACACTAAAAAGGTTTCCTGCTATGAATGTAACTAATGCATCAGTAATTATTTGTTGACTTGGGTCATTTGACTGATATTTTTTAGTAGTTGAAGACTTTATATAGCTATCCATAGATGGCTGTGCTACAGATTGACTATCAGATTTAGATTTCAGGAAGATGTCCCTATGTTTTCTCTGTAAAATTAAAAAAAAAACAAATAGTAAAAAATTATTGACTGTGCCTATATTTGTTTTTATAACCGATTGTATGGCTTGTATAAACATGTAGGTGACACATATTTTTATGTTTATTGCAATTAACAACTGTCATATCTTATGGCCTGAAGACACTTCTAATTCTTTTAATTAATTAAGGCTTCTCATTCATGTCCTTCAATTATAGAAATTTCTTTCTTGAAATCACAAAATTAATGGTGAAATATTTACATTAGGAAAACATATAATGTTATGTATATATGTTACAGTAAATTCGTGTAATCAGTAAATACGTGAATTTCCTAAAGCTGTCAGTAAATTCGTGTATTTACTGGGCAATTTAGGAAATACATGTATTTCCTGGGTTGACCAGTAAATACGTGTAATTACTGATTTTTCTTTCACATTTTACACGTATTTACTGAACATGGTTTGTGAAACCAAATGTAGTATCTAACTTCAATCTTTAGGTTTAAAACATCTAATTTTGTTTATGCCGAACATTTATTAAGGGATTAAATTACAAGTTTTTTGGTAATAATACTGAATATGTTTTTAAAGTAAGCTTTGTAAAACCTTTTTATTTTCAAAATCCGTGGTGAACATCGCTTATAATGCTAAGCAGCGCTAAGTTTGTCATTAAAGGTCTACAATAAAGCGCTCAAAACCTGATGTCAAGCCAGGTCGTTTGGCACAAAAAGCGACTGGGACGTGTGCCCAAGGGGGTAGATATTGGTTGGCCTAGCTTGCCATAATCAGTTCCGGGGTGTTCAGATAATGGAGAAAACCTGATCCCAAACCCTAGTACAGCATCTTGTTAGGAAATCTGTCACCTTTCTTGCACGTTTAAGAACCCTACTACTACTACTACTATCCCTTCCATGTTCATCTCCCCGATAGTCCAATTCATGCTGTTAGTCTCTGTCTGTTTTGTTTATGAATGAAATATTGTCTTTCAGAATGAAACAAACAAAGAAGCAAGGTGTACCAAAGGAGTAATCAGTATCATAAAACCGTAAAGACAAAACCGGCAGACAAAAAAATCACTACAACAAAACAAACCACATAACAACATAAAACACACACACACACACATAACAACAAAACCGCATTCAGCAACTGACAACCTCTGCGGATGAGGGCAAACCTATTCAGGCACCTAGGATACACCTCATACTCTGTGCGTTGAGCTCTAACTAAACTGGACCTCCTGTTGTCGATCGCTTATCAGCGCTACATACTATACAATGCAACAGAAGTTCAGTTTAAGCTCTAACCCGATGTCAGAATACCAAGACCCTTAATCGACAAGCTAAGCTCTGCTGCAGACCTATTCGCCACCTTGGCACAGCATAGAACTAATAACCATAAAGCTATGTAGAATATGTAACAAAATTAAAAATGTTGAAAAAATGTACAATTCACAAACATTTAAAATTTGTGAAAAATAGTAAAATGCTAATAACATTGTTTTTGTATTGACTTTATAACACATTTGACACAGAAAATAATAATCTACAAAGTTTTTTTCTCCCAAAATAAGTATCAGTAAAAACGTGTAAAATCTCGTCAAAAGTTTAGGAAATTCGTGTATTTACTGACCATTTTTAGTAAATACACGTATTTACTGGGTGCCTTAGTAAATTCACGTATTTCCTAAATTTCAGTAAATACGTGAATTTACTGATTACACATATTTACTGTAACATATATAATTAGTCTCAAAATAACTTTTTTTATTTCACAATATTGATTTCAAAGTTGAAATTTGAATTTCTAAAAATTTAGTAGCTACATGTATGTTATTTAATATTTTATTCTGTGACAGAACTATGTTGGTTCTTGTCGAATTTTACAGAAACCATCATGTGAAAATTTATATGGGATTTCTTTAAACATGTGCTCATGGACAAAACAAAAATGGGTGTCTATCCCTCAGATGAGCACAGTTGTTGGTATGGTTTTATTGTCATTCATGTATGACCTACACTATTAAACTTTTCCGATGGCGAACTCTTCAAAGGCTCATTGTTTTACGACTGTTTCGGTTTGATTTCACAGGTTTTTATGTTGATTTTTTTAGTGTCTAATGTTACCGATTTTGTATTTGCCTTTTTGGAAGAAGCAGAGGTACCAATGGGGTATCCGAATGTCAAAGGTCCGAAAGGACTTAGTTGAATTCCCTATCCAATTGGTATTCCTTTGCTTTTTTTGTATAAACTAAACATTGATCCCTATAAAACGTACCATTTCAGGCATCGTTGATAGTAATTATAGATAAGGCAGCAAAATCGTACCTTTAATGATCTATAATCATTCTAATATAAAAGGTTGTTTTTTAAGGGATTCGAGATAATTCTAGTTTATGTCCATGTATTGTTTTTCAACCCAACATTAGTATAGCTTTGAAAATATTCTAGAATTACAAAATTCGATAGATTATTATTATTTCAGATCTAAAATGTTCGTAGACTTGCTATGTTCTGTAATCTCACCTTAACTTACATTGAGTTATATTGATGATGTACTTTAACAATCTTCTGTCAGTTCTGATTTTCTGTCACTAAATGAATATGTTACAGTCGGCACCGTCGACAATCCGTAAGGGCGACTGTCTGGATTAAAATCATTACAGTAAATAGAACAAACACTGATCATAAAGGGATACCTGCACCCCTAGTAAGATGAGTTCACGAAAAAATGGTTTTGGTAAATACAACCCGTCCGATTTAACTATGGACTTTCGATTGAAGTGTGCAAACACAACAATGAAAATTAAAGTCATCATGAACAAGCCAATCTGTGACAAAAACCGCAAATCGTCACAGTAAGAAAAAAACAACGTCAGTCTGACTATTCATCAATATCCAATCAGATTTAATGTTTGCACGACCCGTTCATTCAATCAATGTATTTTTTATGTCATCAAATGTAACGATTTGTGTTTTTTGTTAACAATGACGACGTAAATTTTCATTGTTCATGAACAAGCCAATCTGTGACAAAAACCGCAAATCGTCACAGTAATAAAAACCAACGTCAGTCTGACTATTCATCAATATCCAATCAGATTTAATGTTTGCACGACCCGTTCATTTAATCAATGTATTTTTTATGTCATCAAATGTAACGATTTGTGGTTTTTGTTAACAATGACGACGTAAATTTTCATTGTTGTGTTTGCACACTTCACTTAACGCTACAATAGAAAGTCCATAGTTAAATCGGACGGGTTGTATTGGTGTTTCGATACGATAATTTAAATCACAAAAATAGAAAATTGGTACAAAACAGAATCCAACTTGTATACTTTTTTCTTCACTGGACAAAACATATCCCATTTAAATGCCTTACCAAAACCAAATCTACGTGAATCTTAGTAAGTTTTGCTCATCGCTCGTGAACTCTTCCAGGTGAGGCTTGCCAGGTGTGACCTTGTAAAATTCTTGAATCAAAACTACCAATAATTTATAATAAGGGTCTAGAAACATAGCTAATTGATTTTAAATAATTTAAAGATTATAGATATTTCGGACATTCGTATGTCCTTCATCAGTTCAAACACAATAACGTAATAACCTTACTTAAAACAGTTAATTCTAAACAAACTAGTCAAAATCGAGGCATGCTGAAATTTACTGGACAGCTAAATGATCATGAAAATAAGAACATACGTACATTGCAAATAAATAGTGAGTGAGTTGGTGTTTAACGCCCGTGCAACGCCACACAGGACATCAACAGACAACGAACACGAAAAGGACAACAAAATGAACACGAAATGATGATGACAAATGAAATATGGGGGTGGGGTTGGAAACAAAAGAACAGTAAATTTTGATGGGGGGAATAAAACAATACAAATTGCAACAGCAGAAACAGATTGATGTAAATATATGATTGGGTAGGTGACTTTGGTCACATCAAGAGATGAACACGAAAAGGTAGGGACAAATGAACATGTAATGATGGTGAAATGAACACGAAATGATGATGACAAATGAAGTATGGGGGAGGGGTGGGAAACAAAAGAAATGATGATGAAAATTTTGAAGAACCAAAAATTTGTTAAACACGAAATGATGATGAAATGAATACAAAATGAAGATGTTCAAAGTGAGATGGAAACTGGAATATTTAATGATACAAATCAAACCACTATCTAGATTTTCTCGTTTATTCCGTAAGGATTTCTCGTTTCTAATGTTTTAATCCAGAAACTTTCCCGAGCTTGCCTTTCACAGGTTGATCAAGACGGATTTGGTCAATGATGGTGATGGACAACCTAGAAACATCTTCGCTGTGCCCCTTGGATCTGAGATGGCGACTGACAGGGATGTCTGGTTTTGGTTTTGGTTGCATTTGTAATCGCTGCGATGTAGATTCATACGTTTGCTGAAAGGTTGAACCGTTTCACCAATGTATTGAAAGCCACATTTACACTGGATGAGATACACTACATAAGCTGTACGGCAATCAACATTGCAGTAAATAGTGAATGTCTTTCCAGTCGACCTGCTGGTAAATGTTTGGGTCTGCAACATTTGCAACATTTGCTTGTACGTCTCTTACTGTCGCACTTTCTGCAAGATCCAACTGATTTGGGGGGTTTGGGAGCCAATCTGGATCGAACCAAAATGTCGCGAAGGCTTTTTGGTCGACGAAACGCACAGATAGGTTCTGGAGAGTTTAGGGTGTTTTTTTTTTATTTCTTCCCAGTGACAACAGACGAGTTTTGACAAACCACCATTGTCATTATTAAACGTAAAATTATTACATTTAAGAACGAGAATTAACAAGTTTACAAGACCTTCAGTTGATGGCCCCTTCTTGTTTCTCTGGACGTCACCTCTCTCTCTACACAAACATTCCACACGACGATGGAATCGAAGCGTGTAGAGAAGTTTGGGTTTCTCGAGATGTTTTGGAACCATCAACTGAATGTCTTGTAAACTTGTAAACTCTCGTTCTTTTTAAGTGTCTAATGTTACCGATTTTGTATTTGCCTTTTTGGAAGAAGCAGAGGTACCAATGGGGTATCCGAATGTCAAAGGTCCGAAAGGACTTAATTGAATTCCCTATCCAATTGGTATTCCTTTGCTTTTTTTGTTTAAACTTAACATTGATCCCTATAAAACGTATCATTTCAGGCATCGTTGATAGTAATTATAGATAAGGCAGCAAAATCGTACCTTTAATGATCTATAATCATTCTAATATAAAAGGTTGTTTTTTAAGGGATTCAAAATAATTCTAGTTTATGTCCATGTATTGTTTTTCAACCCAACATAAGTATAGCTTTGAAAATATTCTAGAATTTCAAAATTCGATAGATTATTATTATTTCAGATCTAAAATGTTCGTAGACTTGCTATGTTCTGTAATCTCACCTTAACTTACATTGAGTTATATTGATGATGCACTTTAACAATCTTCTGTCAGTTCTGACTTTCTGTCACTAAATGAATATGTTACAGTCGGCACCGTCGACAATCCGTAAGGGCGACTGCCTGGATTAAAATCATTACAGTAAATAGAACAAACACTGATCATAAAGTGATACCTGCACCCCTAGTAAGATGAGTTCACGAAAAAATGGTTTTGGTAAATACAACCCGTCCGATTTAACTATGGACTTTCGATTGAAGTGTGCAAACACAGCAATGAAAATTAAAATCATGAACAAGCCAATCGGTGACAAAAACCGCTAAACGTCACAGTAAGAAAAAACCAACGTCAGTCAGAATATTCATCAATATCCAATCAGATTTAATGTTTGCACGACCCGTTCATTCAATCAATGTATTTTTTATGTCATCAAATGTAACGATTTGTGTTTTTTTGTTAACAATGACGACGTAAATTTTCATTGTTGTGTTTGCACACTTCACTTAACGCTGCAATCGAAAGTCCATAGTTAAATCGGACGGGTTGTGTATTGGTGTTTCGATACGATAATTTAAATCACAAAAATAGAAAATCGGTACAAAACAGAATCCAACTTGTTTACTTTTTTCTTCACTGGACAAAACATATCCCATTTAAATGCCTTACCAAAACCAAATCTACGTGAATCTTAGTAAGTTTTGATTATCGCTCGTGAACTCTTCCAGGTGAGGCTTACCAGGTGTGACCTTGTAAAATTCATGAATCAAAACTACCAATAATTTATAATTAGGGTCTAGAAAATGTACGTAACATTACTAATTGATGTTAAATAATTTAAAGATTATAGATATTTCGGACATTCGTATGTCCTTCATCAGTATAATATGAGGCAGGCAAAACCTGTTACGCTCCCGAAGTTTCAATTAATTTATTTTTTTTTTTGGTCCGAAAATAAAAACAAACTAGCTTTTCTTGTGCCCAGTTGTGGGTTACGTGAGCGTTTAATGACGTCTAAAATTTTCAAAGATAAAAACGTTAAAAAGACGCCGAAAGTTCGGGAAAACAAGCGCGTGCTATACCGGACGTTGAAGGAAAATTCAGCTCATAGTACAACTAAAATATTGACATTTCTACCATTATCGCTCCCTTCGGGAGCGTAATAAACAATTTTCAAACACAATAACGTAATAACCTTACTTAAAACAGGTAATTCTAAACAAACTAGTCAAAATCGAGGCATGCTGAAATTTACTGGACAGGTAAATGATCATAAAAATAAGAACATACGTACATTGCAAATAAATAGTGAGTGAGTTGGTGTTTAACGCCCGTGCAACGCCACACAGGCCATCCACAGACGACGAACACGAAAAGGACAACAAAATGAACATGAAATGATGATGACAAATGAAATATGGTAGTGGGGTTGGAAACAAAAGAACAGTAAATTTTGATGGGGGGGGGGAATAAAACAATACAAATTGCAACAGCAGAAACAGTTTGATGTAAATATATGATTGGGTAGGTGACTTTGATCACATCAAGAGATGAACACGAAAAGGCAGGGACAAATGAACACGTAATGATGGTGAAATGAACACGAAATGATGATGACAAATGAAATATGGGGGTGGGGTGGGAAACAAAAGAAATGATGATGAAAATTTTGAAGAACCAAAAATTTGTTAAACACGAAATGATGATGAAATGAATACAAAATGAAGATGTTCAAAGTGAGATGGAAACTGGAATATTTAATGATACAAATCAATCCACTCTCTAGATTGTCTCGTTTATTCTGTAAGGATTTCTCGTTTCTAATGTTTTAATCCAGAAACTTTCCCGAGCTTGCCTTTCACAGGTTGATCAAGACGGATTTGGTCAATGATGGTGATGGACAACTTAGAAACATATTGGCTGTGCCCCTTGGAGATTCCATTCCACACGACGAAGGAATTGAAGCGTGTAGAGAAGTTTGGGTTTCTCGAGATGTTTTGGAACCATCAACTGAATGTCTTGTAAACTTGTAAACTCTCGTTCTTTTTAAGTGTCTAATGTTACCGATTTTGTATTTGCCTTTTTGGAAGAAGCAGAGGTACCAATGGGGTATCCGAATGTCAAAGGTCCGAAAGGACTTAATTGAATTCCCTATCCAATTGGTATTCCTTTGCTTTTTTTGTTTAAACTAAACATTGATCCCTATAAAACGTATCATTTCAGGCATCGTTGATAGTAATTATAGATAAGGCAGCAAAATCGTACCTTTAATGATCTATAATCATTCTAATATAAAAGGTTGTTTTTTAAGGGATTCAAAATAATTCTAGTTTATGTCCATGTATTGTTTTTCAACCCAACATAAGTATAGCTTTGAAAATATTCTAGAATTTCAAAATTCGATAGATTATTATTATTTCAGATCTAAAATGTTCGTAGACTTGCTATGTTCTGTAATCTCACCTTAACTTACATTGAGTTATATTGATGATGCACTTTAACAATCTTCTGTCAGTTCTGACTTTCTGTCACTAAATGAATATGTTACAGTCGGCACCGTCGACAATCCGTAAGGGCGACTGCCTGGATTAAAATCATTACAGTAAATAGAACAAACACTGATCATAAAGTGATACCTGCACCCCTAGTAAGATGAGTTCACGAAAAAATGGTTTTGGTAAATATAACCCGTCCGATTTAACTATGGACTTTCGATTGAAGTGTGCAAACACAACAATGAAAATTAAAATCATGAACAAGCCAATCGGTGACACAAAAACCGCTAAACGTCACAGTAAGAAAAAACCAACGTCAGTCAGAATATTCATCAATATCCAATCAGATTTAATGTTTGCACGACCCGTTCATTCAATCAATGTATTTTTTATGTCATCAAATGTAACGATTTGTGTTTTTTTTGTAAACAATGACGACGTAAATTTTCATTGTTGTGTTTGCACACTTCACTTAACGCTGCAATCGAAAGTCCATAGTTAAATCGGACGGGTTGTGTATTGGTGTTTCGATACGATAATTTAAATCACAAAAATAGAAAATCGGTACAAAACAGAATCCAACTTGTTTACTTTTTTCTTCACTGGACAAAACATATCCCATTTAAATGCCTTACCAAAACCAAATCTACGTGAATCTTAGTAAGTTTTGATTATCGCTCGTGAACTCTTCCAGGTGAGGCTTACCAGGTGTGACCTTGTAAAATTCATGAATCAAAACTACCAATAATTTATAATTAGGGTCTAGAAAATGTACGTAACATTACTAATTGATGTTAAATAATTTAAAGATTATAGATATTTCGGACATTCGTATGTCCTTCATCAGTATAATATGAGGCAGGCAAAACCTGTTACGCTCCCGAAGTTTCAATTAATTTATTTTTTTTTGGTCCGAAAATAAAAACAAACTAGCTTTTCTTGTGCCCAGTTGTGGGTTACGTGAGCGTTTAATGACGTCTAAAATTTTCAAAGATAAAAACGTTAAAAAGACGCCAAAAGTTCGGGAAAACAAGCGCGTGCTATACCGGACGTTGAAGGAAAATTCAGCTCATAGTACAACTAAAATATTGACATTTCTACCATTATCGCTCCCTTCGGGAGCGTAATAAACAATTTTCAAACACAATAACGTAATAACCTTACTTAAAACAGGTAATTCTAAACAAACTAGTCAAAATCGAGGCATGCTGAAATTTACTGGACAGGTAAATGATCATAAAAATAAGAACATACGTACATTGCAAATAAATAGTGAGTGAGTTGGTGTTTAACGCCCGTGCAACGCCACACAGGCCATCCACAGACGACGAACACGAAAAGGACAACAAAATGAACATGAAATGATGATGACAAATGAAATATGGTAGTGGGGTTGGAAACAAAAGAACAGTAAATTTTGATGGGGGGGAATAAAACAATACAAATTGCAACAGCAGAAACAGTTTGATGTAAATATATGATTGGGTAGGTGACTTTGATCACATCAAGAGATGAACACGAAAAGGCAGGGACAAATGAACACGTAATGATGGTGAAATGAACACGAAATGATGATGACAAATGAAATATGGGGGTGGGGTGGGAAACAAAAGAAATGATGATTAAAATTTTGAAGAACCAAAAATTTGTTAAACACGAAATGATGATGAAATGAATACAAAATGAAGATGTTCAAAGTGAGATGGAAACTGGAATATTTAATGATACAAATCAATCCACTCTCTAGATTGTCTCGTTTATTCTGTAAGGATTTCTCGTTTCTAATGTTTTAATCCAGAAACTTTCCCGAGCTTGCCTTTCACAGGTTGATCAAGACGGATTTGGTCAAAGATGGTGATGGACAACTTAGAAACATATTGGCTGTGCCCCTTGGATCTGAGATGGCGACTGACAGGGATGTCTGGTTTTGGTTTTGGTTGCATTTGTAATCGCTGCGATGTAGATTCATACGTTTGTTGAAAGGTTGAACCGTTTCACCAATGTATTGAAAGCCACATCTACACTGGATGAAATACACTACATTAGCTGTACGGCAATCAACATTGCAGTAAATAGTGAATGTCTTTCCAGTCGACCTGCTGGTAAATGTTTTTATCGGCAATTTGCGACATTTTCCTTTGATGTTTGCTAGTTGAGAAAACTTGTATCACATACTGGCTGTGATACAAAAAATAACAGGTCACTTCTAAGGAGGCGCGTGACGTTGCTATACATTAACGTCGCGCGTATATGTTCTTTCGCGTCAATTTATGAATGAAAATATTGGAACGTCATTCATAAAATTGTCGCATCACCGCCTACGCTAAAATAAATTCTTCGTAAAATGAAATTATTAGAAAATAAGAAGTTGGTCATGAATAAATCGGTATTGCCGATAAAAGAAATATAAGACATTTTGTTTATGAGATGGATTTTATCACGGCTTTACGTATCAGGCTCGCCCTACCGGGCTCGACTGATACTTGCCGTGATAAAATCCATCTCAAAAACAAAATGCCTTATATTCCTTATGGGTCTGCAACATTTGCAACATTTGCTTGCACGTCTCTTACTGTCGCACTTTCTGCAAGATCCAACTGATTTGGGGGGTTTGGGAGCCAAACTGGATCGAACCAAAATGTCGCGAAGGCTTTTTGGTCGACGAAACGCACAGATAGGTTCTGGAGAGTTTAGGGTGTTTTTTTTTATTTCTTACCAGTGACAACGGACGAGTTTTGACAAACCACCATTGTCATTATTAAACGTAAAATTATTACATTTAAGAACGAGAGTTAACAAGTTTACAAGGCCTTCAGTTGATGGCACTCTTCTTGTTTCTCTGGACGTCACCTCTCTCTCTACACAAACATTCCACACGACGATGGAATCGAGGCGTGTAGAGAAGTTTGGGTTTCTCGAGATGTTTTGGAACCATCAACTGAAGGTCTTGTAAACTTGTTAACTCTCGTTCTTAAATGTAATAATTTTACATTCAATAATGACAACTACCTTCAAATTAACGGCACTGCAATGGGAACTAGAATGGCACCATCCTATGCTAACATCTTTATAGGCAAACGTGAAAAGCAGATTCTTTCAACAGCTATAATCAGTCCTCTATCCTGGTACCGCTTTATTGACGACATCGACATGAAATGGAACAATTCTATTTTTCATGCCAACAACGCCCATCCCACTATAAAGTTCACTAATGAAATCTCTAAAATGTCCTTTCTCGACACTACCTCAACAATATCAGACGGGATAATATCTACGGATCTTTTTGCAAACCCACTGACAAGCACCAGTATCTATCCCCCAGCAGCTGCCATCCAAAACATTGCACGAGAAGTATCCCCTACAGTCAGGCTCTTAGAATCAGGCAAATCTGCTCTTCTAACGACACTGCTGTCAAACGCTTAGGAGAACTCCGCTGGCATTTGACTGTACGGGGCTACAAAAATATGACATCGACAAGGGCTTTGAAAGGGCATCTAGACCATCCAGAGAATCCCTTCTACAATACAAAAAAAGAAGAAATAAACGAATTTCTCTCGTACTGAGATACCAACCCTCTCTTGGTGGTTTGTCAAAACTCGTCCGTTGTCACTGGGAAGAAATAAAAATAAAAACACCCTAAACTCTCCAGAACCTATCTGTGCGTTTCGTCAACCAAAAAGCCTTCGCGACATTTTGGTTCGATCCAGTTTGGCTCCCAAACCCCCCAAATCAGTTGGATCCTGCAGAAAGTGCGACAGTAAGAGATGTTTGACGTGCAAGCAAATGTTGCAGACCCAAACATTTACCAGCAGGTCGACTGGAAAGACATTCACTATTTACTGCAATGTTGATTGCCGTACAGCTAATGTAGTGTATTTCATCCAGTGTAGATGTGGCTTTCAATACATTGGTGAAACGGTTCAACCTTTCAACAAACGTATGAATCTACATCGCAGCGATTACAAATGCAACCAAAACCAAAACCAGACATCCCTGTCAGTCGCCATCTCAGATCCAAGGGGCACAGCCAAGATGTTTCTAGGTTGTCCATCACCATCATTGACCACCGAATCCGTCTTGATCAACCTGTGAAAGGCAAGCTCGGGAAAGATTAAGGATTAAAACATTAGAAACGAGAAATCCTTACGGAATAAACGAGAAAATCTAGATAGTGGTTTGATTTGTATCATTAAATATTCCAGTTTCCATCTCACTTTGAACATCTTCATTTTGTATTCATTTCATCATCATTTCGTGTTTAACAAATTTTTGGTTCATCAAAATTTTCATCACCATTTCTTTTGTTTCCCACCCCACCCCCATATTTCATTTGTCATCATCATTTCGTGTTCATTTCACCATCATTACATGTTCATTTGTCCCTACCTTTTCGTGTTCATCTCTTGATGTGACCAAAGTCACCTACCCAATCATATATTTACATCAATCTGTTTCTGCTGTTGCAATTTGTATTGTTTTATTCCCCCTTCAAAATTTACTGTTCTTTTGTTTCCCAACCCACCCCCATATTTCATTTGTCATCATCCTTTCGTGTTCATTTTGTTGTCCTTTTCGTGTTCGTCGTCTGTGGATGGCCTGTGTGGCGTTGCACGGGCGTTAAACACAAACTCACTCACTATTTATTTGCAATGTACGTATGTTCTTATTTTTATGATCATTTCCCTGTCCAGTAAATTTCAGCATGCCTCGATTTTGACTAGTTTGTTTAGAATTACCTGTTTCAAGCTAGGTCGTTACGTTATTGTGTTTGAAAATCTCTCGCTTACTTATTCATCACCCCTGGATCATTACTCATGAAATACCTCGTTTTTCGACAGTTTTGTATCGAGCCTTCTGATTGGTCGCATTACATTTTTCTAATGCAATTTTAACATGTTTCTGTATTGAAATTTTATGAAGTTCAAGATCAGACCAAGAACGTGCAAACGAACAAAATGAAACGAAATGACCCAGGGGTGATGAATGAGTAAGCGAGGAAAGTACTCAGGTGTTTCCGAGGATGCAAAACGGTAACCTATATTTAAATTCATTTTTGTAACTGCAATTTGAAATGCAAAACACAACGTTGCCCTTGTCAAATGTTCAACTAAATGTCACACCAGCAACAAATGTTTCTTTATGTTAGTTTTCTTTTTTATTCTTTTTTCATAAAATGTTTTTATCTAAGGTTTCTTTTTTTTTAAATATTAATACTGATAGGACGATTCCAGATCGTCCAAAGAGAAATTCCAAATTACCCTAAGTTTAAGACGATTCGAAATCGCCTAAGACGATTCAGGATTTCCGGAGTTGTCCTAGGAGAAAGTGGATTTCCAAATCGCACTGGAGAAAATCCAGTGTAAGTTGGAATTCCACCTTGAAGTTCCCCTATAGGACGATGTGGATTTCCAAGATGCCCTAGGACCATTCGGAATCGCCCTGCATGGATTACAAGATGCCCTGTAACTGATATTCAAAAAAGACTCTGCATTTAGCTCCAGAACAAACTTGATGATTTCAATATTCATTTTGTCAACTTTCACTTTGAAGAAGTAACATTCTGCCATCTGATTGAATTGTTGAATGCAATTTTGGAAATCCTTTGCTTCTTTATAACTAAATACTGGAAAGACTTTCTGGGGAAATGTTTTAAAACAAATGGGCACTCGCCAAACATTATAAATTTAGATAATTTGGAAAAAAAACTGCTGATATATTTTAGACATTTTAAACGAAGAACACTGCACTGCATATAAAAGCGGTGTTACAAAGTGGACACTTAAATTCGAATATCCAAGCCATGCTACTACAGTTTACATTAAAGACGGCTTACATAACAACATGTTCACGTTTTTATTACTTGGCAAAAATGTAAAGCGCCCTATTGAAAGGTGAAAAACTATGAAATCGTTTAACACAAATTTATGTATATATCCAACTGAAACAATACAATTTATGAAAGGGTCCGTTTTACTCAACACCCCAAAAGGCGAAAACAGGATGCCGAAGAAACATGGTCCTTAGAAAAACAAAGGTAAATTTATGGATTCATTACTCAGTCCTACAAATGAAGATTGGGACATCGCAATGATGTAGAATGTAGTCACTAACACTTCCGAGCACTGTCCTGCGCAGTATACCCAAACCACGACTTCCGGTCACAATAAGATCTGCATGCCTTTCATGTGCAGCTTGAACAATACCAGGTCCCGGATCTCCCAGTACTCTAACCATTTCAACATTTGCAATCTAAAGGAATACACAAAAAAGTTATAATGAAGATTAAAGAGGTTACTACAGACCGCAGTTACTACCATAACGCCACTGCAATAGTGCTGATTTAAAATTTAGAATTAAAAAAAAATCCTGAATAACTTTGAAATTCTTACCGCGAATGTGCTTTGAATTTGCTCACATGTAGTGAATCGTGTTGAGGGGTTTAAAATTTCTTTTTCAAATGGAGAAACTTTGATGGTAGTGAAATTCGAAGATAATCCGATTTTTTAAAGACCCTCTTTCTAAGGATACTACAATTGAAAAATAAGAAACAAAACTACCAAACTGGGATGATCAATCTCCCAAGAATTGTCAAAACAAGGCAAGGATTAAGCATAGAATTTACAGATCGAACATTATAGTTTAGCCTTATTTGCAAAATTTTTAAAAAATGAAAAAAGAATGAACTTGATAAACATGAAACACAAGAAGGAAAGACAATTTAATCATATTTACCCCAAGTAGTTCACATTGTGATGAATATTGTTCCAGCAACTCCTTGGCTTGTTTCTCTTCGGCAGAAAATGCATGAGTCATCGAATCTGGGTTCCCGGGGATCATACTAACGGCTGAAAGAAAAGGTTATCCACTCAAAGGAGGAGAGAATTACTGGGTTGTAGAAATGTGTATAAGTTTGTAGACAGCGGAACAATTTACAATAATAAAAGGCGTTTGCTGTAAAACACACCATTTGAATAAAGACAAATGAAATGAAATTCAGAACATTGTTACCCAAGCTAAAGTAGACCTTTTTGTTCAATGTTTAATGTGTGATTAATATTGTTGTGAAATAAGAATGGTTATTTAAAGCATCGACTTCGTTGCGTTCATTTAGTATTGCTAGTACAAACGTTTGAAGTTTTGTTATTATCTTATATCTTGTTTGTAAAATTATCAACGCTTATTAGAAGTTTGATCAGAGGTTTCCTTACATCCGTATGTCAAATGTTTCCTGTGGTCCACACTATGGGTCAGAAGAACTTTATCTCCAGGCTTGTAAACATTGTCTTTAAACCCTGAAATTAGAACCAAAAGATAATAAGAGCTAGATGTTTTAGTAGTCATTATTTAATAGACGGAATAATCAACTTTATCTTTCGGATAACCAAACTTTTAAGCAGCGATAAGAAACTGTTTTGTTTATAGACATTTCAACTGAATACGAACCGTGATTTTGTGTGACGCCTCCCTTCTTAGGGAGATGTTAGCGATATGTCATTTCTCCACGTGTGCCTAAAGTTTTTTTTCCATAAAAAGCAGCGAGACAACAGCGTGCAATATACTTTCAAATTGTGTGATGTCACCGACGTCAAAACCCACTTTTAAGCCTATCTGATATACAATAAAATGGTTATTGCATGAAAATTGTGGAATATAACTCGTAGAATAAGTATTCGTGCAATATTAAACTCCATTCGGGAAAATAATTTCCAATTTTTAGGCAACAATCGTCCATGTTCATGGAAGATCCAAGTGTTTTGGTAAAATATAAATGGCTTTGCCTTTGGTTTTCTACATACAATTGCACATACCTTCCCAATTTACTCTGCAATATATTTTGTGAAAAATTATTTCTAGCATCAAGCCCCTAGCTATTTGTTAAGTGCAGGCACGTGAGCAAATGAAATAAACTTACATTTTAGTGTAATATCTGAATGTTTACTGCCATCCACAGCAAGAAGGCATGTTCTTTTGTGTTCTAATGCGTCCATTTCTTTATTTATGAAATAAAATGATATTATTTCACCTTGAACATTTGTAGATAATTGATTTATCAATTTATGTCAGCAATGGGCAGTCAATTATGCCCAAGTAAACAAAGTGCTTTTTATCATCCTTGAAATGCGTTATATACAGGTATCACAACTGAAAGTTTCATTAGATACGGGGTTTTTCACATCGAGTTAGATATTTGTCTAAGTAGCAAACGAGCATTTGCGAGTTTCCTTTTGACAAATATCTAAGGAGTCAGTGAAAAAATCGGTATCGCATCCCTTTTGGTTGTGAACCCTTTTTCTTACATTTATATTCAAGTATGTGAATATATAAAGCCTTTTCTTATTCTAAATTGTGTTGATAAAAAAAAACCCACCAAAATTATAGTGAACGGCTCCAAATTCCAATAGAAAACAGGACAGATTAAAAGGTACACATATACTCTTCGAAAAAAGTTACGCATAGATAGAAAATTCCCCGTACGTTTAATGCAAATCCAAACATTTTCAAAACAATATTGCCGAGCTGTTTTGCAACCGATTTTCATGAAATAAAATCCAGTAAAAAGAAAACGAAATAAAGATTGTTTGATTTATTTAGACCAAAATCCAAACTTCAATGGTTTTTTTTTTAGAAATTGTGAGTAGAACACGACCAATGTTTTTCACGGAACATTTTGCATTTTTGCGTAAAATGTACTACTTGCAATATCTTAAAAAGCAGCAAGGTAACGATTTTGCTTAAACTTAAACATATAAGATTCATCTATCTTTTTATTGGTTTTAATTTCAAGAAAATCGGCCAACGGACGGCTTGGTTATATTGTTTTGAAAAGGTGTGGGTTTGTATTAAACGTATAGGAAATTTTCTACCTATGCGTAACTTTATTTGAAGAGTATATAATTTAAAAAATACAATAAATGAGATTGTACGTATAATAAAGACACAATCATTAGTGAAATCGGAATTACAATACAATATTATGATGTAAACAAAAACATGAGCTCTGGTGAGCTTTTGATCGAATATACCTACAAAAAACATGCACGTAAAAGACCCCTTTGTGGACCGCCCAGTAGTGCACCACATAGGCTAAATTTTCCGCCCCTACCCACCTCTCCCCTTTTCCTGTGGTTCTTCAAAATTTACCGGTCCTTTGTGTCCCACCCCATCCCCATTTTTCATTTATCATCATCATTTCATGTTCATTTTATCATCCTTTTCATGTTCATCGCCTGTAAATAACCTATATAGCGTTGCACGGGCGTTAAACACCAACTCACTCACTCACCCTACAAAAAACATAACATGGACATGCGTACAATATACCACTGGCAAAAAGACTAAAACGCATGGGAATAAATATTAGAGCACACATATCATGCAAGTAAAACAATAAAAAAAAACATATTTATAAGCTTTAACAACTATAAAGGAAACACCAATTATAGCAAATAATGAGATGTGGAATACAAAACATTCATTAGCAACGTAAAAATAAGATAATTTAAGATAAAAAAAACCATCATCTGTTTTCAGGGACAAGCATAACATTGACATGTGCTACCATTCCAAGTGTTACAAAGTAGTTTTGAAAATTGGTTCGGTAAATTAGTTTCTGGTCTTTTGGGATTTAATTGGTAGCTCATTCCACAGTTTTGCTGGGAAATAACGAAAAGATTTCAAACCATACCTTGTTGTATTTACTGATGGTACTTCAGTTGTATTTACAAATCTAAATTAGTAATTTTTTTTCTTGTACAGGGCTATCTTTGTGTATGGTTTTGAAAGATTTCATGGCAATGTGGCGGAGTCTTGTCTCCAAATTGTGTTGCTTCTTTCCGTTTTATGTATTCATCGTGAATTGAGTTTTGGCTCCTCGTGAATTGAGTTTTGTCTCTCCATGCATACTTGAATTTTTGACATACAGATATATCTGAGGGAGACCTGTTTAATATTTTACTGAATGGACTGTGCGAGGCTAAATATATATTTTACTTTAAAACAAATAAATATGCAAAACATGCGTTGATACAAGCAATGCATGGGATTTATATGCATGCACTAACTGGACACGATTCATTCGAATTCTCCGCACCCATGAGGTTAATTGAGTGGACAACAAAGAGACCGAAAGAATGCAGACTCAAATAAGGCAATTGTAAAGGTTTTACAAACCGTGTCAAGTTATACCTACATGTTTCATGTTTCTCGTTCAACATTCACTTAAAAAAAGTTAAATGGAACTAATATCATAGAAATGCAGTTCAATTACGTTAAGTGAAGTATAAGCAGTAAAGCAGTAATCACCTCTAGACTGACCATCTCAAATTGGTTCTTATAATAAAACTCTCTAACGCTCACTTACTCACCATATCAAGGATTTCAAAGGAGATATATTATTTCAGGTACTCTATAATATACTTAATAAAGACATTTTCTAGTTAAGATAATTGGTGTGGCAGACCTTCAATCAAATCTCAGATTTACGTCTCTTTTTTTTTATAAGAGATAAATTATTAGTACAAAGGGACTTGTAGCAAGTCTGTATCATGGTATCCACTCCTTTCGGCAATTATCTTAGCTGTATTTCGATTGGTCAAAAATGTAGAGATAATTGTGGAAAAAAAACGAAATCATCATCAAGCTTTTAGCTCAGCTGAACTTTTGTCATGAAAAGTACTATAATACCGCGCAGACAAATGTTATAGTTAAAATGATAGTTTTACGGTGTCTCCTCTTAGTTTTAGTTGCAAAAGGTCAATTAGAAATATACCAGAAAAAAATAGGAACACCACATAATTTTGAAAGCAGCAGGGACAAAAAGGCATTAGAGGTACATAAATTATCAAATCCATTACAGATTGAAAAGGGAAGTGCACAAAGCAAAGGAGCGCTGAAAAAAGAACAAAATCTACGCATCGAAGCAGAGGATCGGAAATATGGAACTTCAAAACAAGAACAAAATCTGCGTATCGAACCCAAGGACCCGAAACATGGAACGTCAAAACGAGAACGTAATCTGCCCGTGGTCGCTGAGGACCTGAAACATGGAACGTGGAAGAAAGAACATAATCTGCACATGGAAGCCGAGGATCAGGAACATGGAACGGTGAAACAAGAACATAATAAACACCACGAAGCAGAGGATTGGAAACATGGGACGTCAAGAAAAGAACACAATCTACACACCGCAGCCGAGGATTGGATACGAAGAATGACGAAAGAAGAACATAATCTACACATCGATGCAGAGGATTGGAAACTTGGGACGTCAAGAAATGGACACAATCTACACATCGAAGCCAAGGGTCCGAATCATTTTTCAAGTAACAGTAATATAAAGTCAAGTGTATTTGAAGAACATAGCCAAAGCATGCACAAAAGTGGACTTCTTACAAATGAATTTACGGATACAGTTAATGCGTACATAGACACCAAAGGAAGGATGAAACGGGATATAAACGAAGGAGAAAGTCCTTGTAATTACACCTCGGATTACTGCGGAGAAGTTATCGGTTCTTGTAAGTTTGCCATGGGCAAAAGTAAATGGTTATGCTCTTGCGATTTTGACTGTCACATATTTGATCACTGCTGTTGCGATTTTGAAGACACGACCACTGCATCAATAGAACTCAAATACCAGTTCCAATGCTACAACATGTATTACTCAGCATACCAAATGTATAAGTCCTTCACAAATAGGAAAATGGGATTTTTAGCTGTTGGTTCCTGTCCAAAGTCATATGACAACCAAACAATCATTGACAAGTGTGAAAATGGAGACATCCTAGATGCTGGTACATTTGTCATGAACAATAAAACCGTTCCATTCAAAAACAAGATGTGCGCTAAATGTAATGGTATAGAGAGCTACGAAACCTTTAAACTTCAGGTCTTCGTTGATGATGACTTGTTTGAAGCCGTTGACACAAATCGAAACAAAAGCAGCCTGACATTATTTGAAATATTATACACGCATGAAGAAGCTAAGATCTTCGGCATTCAGTATATAGTAAAACCACCAGAGGGATCATATTTGAGGGGATGCTTATTGCCCACTCAGTACCACCAATCAACCACATCCAACTCCAGTATGTGCTACGAATATATAAACCCAGTTCTAGTCTTAACTCGAGACAAAATGTCCAGAAGAATGAGAAATATACATTGCACAGACAGTTTAGATGTAGAAACAATAATCTGCATTAGAGACGATGATTTTGTCGATACTAGTACGTTATTACATAACAGGAACGACTACATGATGGCAGTCCTGTTTACATTTTCGGAACCAGAGGAGAATGATGAAGACAAATGTTCAGTATGGCGCCAAGAGGTAGGTTTTAAAAAAAATAAATTTGAACTGATAATCTAGTAATATATGCTAATCTTTTAAATAGCTGAAAGGGAAAAAAGCGAGCGATAATCAAGCCCAAGCATATCTCGTCAAAGCCATGCCACATTGAATACTTTTAGCCAATGTGTGCCGACGTGTTAGAATTCGCTGTGATTTTTTTTTAAATTCTCCTTGAGCAAACCCAAAACGTCAGACTAACTAGCGCATGACAACATGTCTTCAACCTTTGTCCAGCGTACTTGGCGATTTCCCGGGGGGGAGCTACTTCCTATATGATCAATGGTATGAGTGTGCCGCAAAATAGGGTCTACTTTTTCAGGCGTCAAGGTGTAGAACAGGGTTAAAAAATCGGACCAACAGGGTAACAAGTACGTGCATGTCAATAAATTTCATCAGTTGAATAAAATGGACATTAAATTTTAACCTTAGAATGCTTCTAAAAATGAAAATTCCAAATCTAATTCACCTTAAAAAGTTGTCCCCATTGTGAATTTCCTCTGAACGGCTATATATACAGTAAAATATATACACAAAAGCATAACAGGGTATGACATAAAATGTCGGCTGGCATAACCGAGTATGTTTTTCGCAAATTTCTTGATACTAACAGGGTCCGGTTCAGAACAGACCAAAGGCACAGGTATACCCCTTAATTATAGGCAGTAGCCTCCCCCCCCCCCCCCGGGGGCGATTTCCTATAGCATGTTTGACCACTGCTGAATGCATACGTAACGTTTGTCTTAGATCGAACGCATGTGAGCGAATACCAAGACCATTTTAACTCTCCATTTTAAAAGGAAACATCGATATTTAAGTTTTGAACCAAAACCCAACGCTTTCTGATAATTCCCTTTTTTCGTATATTGTGAGTTATCTCCTATTTGTAGAGTTGTCTTCTCTTTCCAGCAGGAATTTCATACTAGTTACTGTGTGGAAAAATAAGTTTTTCTGCATTCGTTTTTTAATTTGTCTAAAAATGTCCAAAATTTTCCTGATTTAATAGGGTATGCTAAGCTTTCTGAATAATTAAAAAAAAATAATCAAAACCTTATTTTTCCGATTAATTGCAATTGTAATATACCTGAGAAATGGAAAAATGAAAACTGATGAAATTAGTTTGATTTTCTCAGAATATACCTACCATACAGACAACTCTTGTAAATGGGAGATAACTCACTATTTACAAAAATAAGGAATTGAAAAGGACAAGATATATTGTATTATTGTGTTTTATTTAGGATTTCTTTTCTTTATTTCGTTTGGGTTTTTTTTTGTCTGAGCATTGGCCTACACGTATTGGACATCTATTGCATTTCGTTTTTGTTTTAATTAAGACTTTTTGGGGGTTTTGGGGGGTTTCGATAATGTATTCAATGCCTTGACTCGAACCCGCAATCTTTCTCTTCACAGCCCACTCATTAAAGCATACGACTACCACAATCGGAACTCCACTCCGCCCTGTCCGCCTAAGGTCAATTCTCGACAAAGGCGGAATTGACCGAGCTGTGTTTCGATTGACGGCTACCGACGATTCGATCGAATGATATTCGGTTAGGGTATTAAAATTATCAGATTGAAATAACGTTTATAATATAACAGATACAAGTTTTATATTTTGAATTGATTAATGCTTCAATTTATCAGAGTTTTTTTATGCATAAATTGTGTTTTAACTAAGAAATTAGCCTTAAACGGTCAGCTATAAAGAAACATAATAAGATCCCCCAGCCCCAAACGAAAAGAATCAAAACAACAACAAAAGAAAAAAAAACTTAATCAAATAAAA
Organism: Arcuatula senhousia; assembly: GCA_963971305.1. Lineage (NCBI taxonomy): Eukaryota > Metazoa > Mollusca > Bivalvia > Mytilida > Mytilidae > Arcuatula > Arcuatula senhousia. The sequence continues at coordinate 50,313,091 of OZ020305.1, forward strand.
AGACTGAATTAAAAAAGATTAGATATTCAACATAGATCAGTGAAACAAATAATGAAGCAAAAATGGAATAAAACTTAAAAGAAAAGAAAACCAGAATTAAACCATTACAACGAATTTATCCAGTCCTATTTACTTATCAGAAAGCGTTGGACTCTCAAAACTATAATATCGATGTGTACTTTAGTTATTTTAATTTGTTTTTGCTTACTGTCTGTATCATGTGTCAGACCAACGTTATTTATGCGTTCAGCAATCGGCAATGTGAAGTTGGTTACTTTTTTCGTTATTCATTTAACATTCGTTTAATATTCATTTAACTTTCGTTTAACATTCATTTAACATTTGTTTCATTTTCATATAAATAAATTTAAGAGTATTTTTAGTGTCTTTTACGTTATTCAGAAATTTAGACCATTTTCCAATGAACCAAAAACCATGCAAAGAATTTGATTGGTTTATACAGCTATTAATATACGCCCACTAGAAATACAACTATAAATAATTGATGACAAACTCCGCCCAAATGAATCTACTGTCAAACCAGGTAAACCGGTTTTCCAAATCCTAATAGTGCATCGAATACACAACTTGATAATATGGCAAAATTCCCTCCTAACCAAGGATATTATAATAATTAAAAATAGAGAATTATATAAGTTGCATTTACGTTGGAAGAAAAATTTTCTTCTGAACTTTAGAATAACCCAGAAGAATAATATTGGATTTTTTTATCGTGCAATTAAAGCCAAGAATCTGTCAAATCCAGTTTAAACCGGATTACAACCTTTGCAGGTGCTTTTTGATTGATAGGTGTAAGATTGGTTAACTGATTTTAAAATATTTTTGCTTAAAAATGTAATCTTAATTTTTTTTACGCGGAAAGAATAATGAAATTTATTTATAAGAATTAACTGTAGTAATAAATTTTTGGTTTATAGAACCATAAACTGATTCGTTTAATATTTATCTATAACGGTCATCGGGTGTTACTAAAAGGAGAAACCTTATTTATTAATTTCATAATGTTCCTTTTAAACGAGAAAGTGTAAGTAGTATTTTGAATAGGATTAGTGTAGATCTCGCCACCTTTGAAAAAATAAAATTTATAGTAACATCTCTTTTCTGGTTTTAAAATTCATATTGTCAGGGGAAAAAATTTTATTAATTAACTCTTCTCCTTGTAATCCATTTCAACAATGCTTTGGCTTTTCTTGCTTTTCAATCAAATTTAGAGAAATTTTGAAATATTAGTTGTTGTATGCTTTTATACTGCAATACAGCGAGCAATGACAATGGCGTATAGCTTCCCGTTTTTATTTGTTAATGCAAATGGCACCAGAGGTTTTGGTCTGATTAGGCTCTCTAGTGGGTCCGGTGCAAAGTCATGGTTGGGGACCAAGTGAAGAAGCTCCGGGAAAAAACTGTTTAACCTCTCAGATGAACTTGATTGAAAATCAATACAATTTTAAAATAGCATTAATCGAAATGAATACTAAACGAATGTCAAACGAAAGTTAAATGAATATAAAACGAATGTTAAATGAATAACGAAAAAGTAACCAACTTCACTCAGCAATCGTCAAACATGCGTTATGCTGTCGTAAAAAACGCATATCAGTTTGTCGTGCGTTGTGGGTATAGTTTATCTGACCATTGAGATCTATATCATATCTCCATGATCTGACTTCACCGATAATTATTTTCATGCTATTTACAGCGACAGTGTGCCAACGTTTTAGAAAATTTATTCGAATGTCGACATCCGTTTGCTATTTAAAACGTTATTTTGTGATAGGGCTATCGGACAAAGGGGTTCATTGTGGAGTTACAACCCCAATCAAAACAACCCTTTCCCGTTTAATATACGAGATAATCAAGAGTCAGGCTTCAGTATCAATCAGATCAGGGATTTTCTGGGGGCTGAAACCCACCTTTCCTTCGAAAAGATTGTTATTTTCATGTCGATTTTCGGAAAATAAGTCATAAACCCTCCTTTTGGGCCGTAGTGGACTATTCGTGGAACATCCCTTTCCAAAATGTCTTGATCCACCTATGAAGAATGAAAAGTTATAATTCCCATCATGCTGGATTTGGCTTTCCTGTTCGAATGTTTTGCAATTTCACTATTTTGTCGGTTTGTCATATTCATATCCTCCGCCTTGTTACTTGGTAGAAAATATATTATTTTTTTAATACCATTAATTAAGAGAAGTATAACTTGAAAGGACCATCGATTTCTTTTTCTTATTTGATTAAAAACTTCACAATTCATTTATGTAGCCGATGTTTAAATTCAACACGTTATAGTAATTAAAAAAAACGAAACAAAAACAGATGCTTATTCACATGACACAAACAACTTATAAGGGCAGATACCCATATAACGTAACAAGTTTGTCCTGTATTGCAAAAAGAAGTCAAAATTGTAACATTTACTAGATTTTCCAAAATTTTGATTTTGTATCTTTTTAATTCTCTTTTATAACAGAATACTTTTCTACGTTCAAAAGGGTCATTTTAAATCGTAGAGAGGAAATATTCCGTCATGTGTATTAAATTTATTTGAATCTTTTGTTGAACTGTTTTTCTGTGTTCATGTGTTAAATTCCGCCATATTGTTTTCTAAATTGTTAAGGTTCTACGTCAGTCATATGTGCGCTTAAACAACCATAGCTTTGCTTAAATCGATAAATTCGTAAGAGGTTTGACAAATCTGTGAGAGGCTGTGACAAATCTGTGACAGGTTGTGACAAAGCCGTGAGAAATCGTGACAAATCAGAGTGAAGTGGCGGCAGTGCTGACAAATTCGTGAGAGGCTGTGACAAATCTGTGAAAGGTTGTGGCAAAGCAGTGGGAGGTGGTGACAAATCATAGTGAAGTGGTGACAAATTCGTGAGAGGTGGTGACAAATCCGTGCGAGGTTGTGATAAATCTGTGAGGGATGGTGACATATTCGTGAGAGGTTGTGACAAACTTGCGAGAGGTGGTGACAAATCCACGAGAGGTTGTGACAAATCCGTGAGAGATTGTGACAAATATGTGAGAGGCTGTGATGACGAATCTGTAAGGGGTGGTGACAAATATGTGAAAAGTGGTGACAAATATGTAAGAAGTGGTGACAAATTCGTGAGAGGTTGTGACAAATCTGTGAGAGATGGTGAAAAATCTGTGAGGGTGGTGACAAATCCATGAGTGGTTGTGACAAATCCGTGAGAAGTTGTGAAAAAATTGTTAGAGGTGATGACAAATTTGTGAGAGGTTTTGACAAATCTGTGAGAGGTGGTGACTAATCTTTGAAAGGTGGTGTCAAATCTGTTAGAAATGGTGACAAATCTGTGATGACAAATCCATGAGAGGTTGTGATGACGAATCTGTAAGGGGTGGTGATAAATCCGTGAGAGGTGGTGTCAAATCTGTTAGAAATGGTGACAAATCTGTGATGACAAATCCATGAGAGGCTGTGATGACGAAACTGTAAGGGGTGGTGACAAATCCGTGAGAGGTGGTGACACATCCGTGAGAAATGGTGACAAATCTGTGATGACAAATCCATGAGAGGCTGTGATGACGAAACTGTAAGGGGTGGTGACAAATCCGTGAGAGGTGGTGACACATCCGTGAGAGATGGTGACATATCAGTTATGACAAATCCATGAGAGGCTGTGATGACGGATCTGTAAGGGGTGGTGACAAATCCGTGAGAGGTGGTGACACATCAGTGAGAGATGGTGACATATCAGTTATGACAAATCCATGAGAGGTTGTGATGACAAATCTGTAAGGGGTGGCGATAAATCCGTGAGAGGCTGTGACAAAATAGTGAGGAGTGGTGACAAATCCGTGAGAGGCTGTGACAAATTTGTGATAGGTGGTAACAAATTCATATTGATTATTTTTTGTCATTAAGAAAAAAACTGATCTTAATTCGGTACATTTCCAGAATTTGTTCATATTTTTTAAACATGTTTGATTTTTTTAATACAGATGACTGAAACTGGTCTATGTGACAACCTAGATGTTTACAATGATGTAAGGAAAACCTTAGAGCTGAGTTGGAGATCAGATAGAAATTTGACAAGAGACGATTTACTACAGATTGTTCATATTACTCCTTGGTTGTTTACAGTCGACAAAGTCAGTTCAGGGCACATAGAAGAAATCAGTCTTCAAGATAAAGGGTTTATAGCGAATGTTAAATTGTCAATCAAATACTTTAAAACGTCTTTCTTGCATGAAATCGAAAGCTTTATGAATATTGTCAGAGCCCGCATTGTAGTTTTGAATGTATATGACGTAAATGGTAGCTATACAACAAAATTGGAATTGACCAATGGGTTTCAAAACATATCTATAGCTCACACGATAAGTCACAATTTTGCCTGGTTGGAATCATTAGAGAGAGGTCTTGAATTAGCAAACATCCATATAGACCATCATTACATCAAGTATTGGTCAAGCCATGTGTTTATCAAAGCAATATACCAAAATACAGCTTTAACTGTTGACAAGGTCTTGCTTTACACGAACGGTAACACCCAAGATTCTGCAGTCACAATCCCTATCATTATTACATATTCTTGCATGTCTTTGTCTATTCTGGCCTTACTGGTACTAATAATATCGCAACGCCAACGTGGTCACGTGACTCACTTGCCAGCTGCAAATACTGAGAACACAGCTGTATCCCTGTTGTTGGCAGAGTCGTTATTTTTGACTGGAAGAAATGCTGCTGGGTATGAGACTTTGTGCTATCTTCTTGGTTGTATAACGCACTACTTATGGCTCATGTTCTTTGCCTTCATGTCAATATCGGTTGGCTACATGGTTGTAACTTTTTGTACATTAAGACAAACAGCTGTGAATAGAGATTTTATGAAACAAAGAATTAAATTGTCCTTGCTTGGTTGTCTTGTTCCTTTTCCTTTTGTTGGTCTGTCCGTCTGTGTGGATCACTTTGGGCCATCATACTGGGGTTTGGACTATGCGAGTTCTTCATGTTTTCCAGAAAGGTTCCCATCTAATCTTGTATTTTTAACAGGACCCATAGTTGCTTCTTTGCTTTTCAATCTTGTATGTCTTGTGGTAATCGTTTCAAAGCTTTTTACAATTCGTCGAAGCACATTACATGTTCGAAAACTCGACCTTTACCAGGAAGCTGTCATATACTTGCGTATTGTGGTAGTTTCAGGACTATTTTGGGTGACAGGACTCGCTGCAAGCCTGTTTGAAGAAGATTGGCTGTATGTTGCCTTTACTGTGCTGTGTGGTTTACATGGCTTCTTTTTCTCTGTTTCAGTTCTTACATCAAACAAGGCCAAAAAAGACACAACACATAGAAAAGGCATACAAGAACAAAATCAAGATGTACAATTTAAACAATCAACTGATTTTTAAAGAAGAACAAGATTAATGGTGACATTTCGACCTTTTCAAAAGAATTAAAATATAGTAAGGAGTGCCGATACCAAGAAGTTACTGAAAACGTCTCCAAAACACCGCAAATGTATCTTAAGTCATTCCTTTTCTAACTAAAAAGTTTACTTAAGAATTTTTTATCTGGCATTTCTAGGATAGCTTCGAGTACACTACGCATAGGTGAAAATCTAGTTAGCTCAAATCATTTATGTGTCGAATACATTTAGCTGAAATGAAAATCTTTTGTGGTATTTTCAACGCTAGCCTTCCATACAATTAGAAATGCTAAAAAAAAGTTCGTTGGCAAAATTTAGACAAACATGTTATAAATGATAAAAGTAATGATAAGGGTGTTAATCAAATCTTAATTTATAGATTTCAGGGGTTGTGTTTCCGAATAATTCTCTACAAATGATTTTAAACGGGTCCTAAAGATAGGAATGCCTTGAAAACACTACTCTCTGTTTCTATGAATTTATAGCCCTGAATATGATGCGCCTGGTTCTATTTCCAATTTTAAAAGTAAATATCATATCAAGGATTGTTATAATCCAAAAAAAACCCATTAAAAGTGACCATCAGACATTCTGATTTCAAATATATACATGTATTTTAACATAATAAACATCATCATTCATTTTTTAACAAAAGCATTGCGTATGGATTTTGAAAACAAAATAATTTAGAAAAGTACCCCAGAACCAAGAGACGAATCAAAATTACCCCCCCTCCAAAAAAAAAAAAAAAAAAAAAACCAGCCCCCCCCCCCAAAAAAAAACAAAAAAAAACAACAACAAAAAAAACAAAAAAAGCACCCCCAAAAATGGAGTAAATAACAAAAAAGACAACCATAAAACATGAAAAATATAAATTAAAAAAATATATATTGTTTTGTCAGAGTAGAACATAGGCGGACATTATAATCAAAATTACCAACAAAAAAAAAACAATTTTCCCAAAATAAGTCGTGCTTGTGGCGAATCAGTAGATGTTGTATCTTGCAAATATTTATTGTATGTGAAATGTAAACATCATTTTCATCTTCCACCAACGAAAGTAGAGGGCCAGGGCGGATCCAGAAATTTTCGAAAGCGGGGGTTCCGCATATTGGGTTCTGTGGGCCAAAGGGGGGGGGGGTTCCAGACCAATTTTGCCGGAAATCTACACCCCCCCTGGATCCGCCACTGAGGGTGTATCTTAATACACGTATTGCCATTTTTACGTTAAGTACTACTGCTTGTTGAGTATAGGACATGCTGCAAGGTGTGGCGTCATGTCGTTTGGGCATCTTGTTGTGAATCGTTTTACGTAGATATTTAAAAAAAAATAATGATTTGTTTTATTTTTATTTTGTTTTATTCACAAGAAACGATATAAAAATGAAATACACACTGTACAATTATCTAAAACAAGGTTTTAAGATTTCAAACAAATAAAAAACATATTGGAAGGCATTATTTTTGGGAGAAAAGTTGCACAAAATTTTATGTCCGGAAAAGTGACTTTGTGATTTGACTTGAATTAGATATACAATAATAGTACACTGACTCGACATAAAATTTTTATACGGATGAGGCTTAGAAACAGGAAAACGCGAGGGTCTCCCGAGCGTTTTCTTGTTTCGAGCCGAATTCGTATGACGTCGCGCACGATATTGGTACCACTTTCCGTAACGTCGTCAAATTGACGTTGAACAAACAAATGTGATTGTGCTTATACAATCTGTTTTGCTTCTTCCGATAGTATATGATATTAGGTATGACTTTTTTCCATTCAAAACGTTTTAGAATATTTATCAGAATTCAGTTTATCAGGTATGACTGATTCGTTTTTGTCATTTTCTCTGGACTATGAGATTGATCATTCAAGTTCGGTAGTTTTGTTATTACCTTTATTTTATTTTATATTTTGCTTCTCGTGTCATGTTTGTCATTTTCTTGTTTTATTATATAATACTAGTAATTACGTATTTATTTATAAGTTGTTCTTTGTTTATACTTTGCATATATTTATATAAACACACACCAGTATGTTCACATCAAACATGTCAAAGGGGAATGAGCCTTCCCACAAATAAAGATAAAAGGATGAAAAAAAAAAATAAACTAAACGCAGACAGTTTGTTTAAAACGTGTATGATTACGTCGTTTTGAATATTGAAAAACGTCAAAAAATAAGCAAGCGTGACATTCAAGTGCGAAATCGTAAAAATCCGATGGTTTAGATAAGTGTTATCATACAATTCTGAAGCTAGGTCTACAACAAGTTGACCAAATGCACATTTTTAAAATGGTTTCAAAGTTTTAATCCAGAACTGTAAAACAAAAGATACATTGTCTCAAATATTGAAGCAAACGTAAAAAAAGTAGTATTTTGTCTTGTCTTTCGGACGTGTGACACTTGTGTGAGAAATCGAAAAAATGTAAGTGTGTTTAAATATGAATTAGAATATTTTCAAATTTTAAGATACATCTACTTGAATAAATGCACATTCGAAAAATATAAGCAAAAATTTGTTTTATTTGTTCGTCTTTTTATTGGAGTTATGATAATTTTGACAAAAAAGATTTCCGACGCCAAAAACGGCAATTTTTACGTCGTGTGACATTTGACTTGCTTGTACTAAAACTGAGATCTTTACAAGAAGGAACTTTTTAGATGATTTTAAATTTCTTATTTGAAAAGGAATACACTTGCAGAAAAACACATCTTAAATGCGAAAATAATAACATTCGACTTCACCTGATAAAGTTATATGGTTCATTGACTAAAAAACTTGAAAACGTCGTTTTTTGTTTTTGTGACATTTTCGTATTACTTCGTTTTCCGTGCCTGTTGAAAAAAAATCACACATAAAACGTCCAAATATGGTCTAAGTATCTAGAAAAATGTCTAAATGTTTTGTATGTTTGAGATCACAACTATTGTCGTTTGTTTAATATGTTATTTAAATAAAATCGCTTGTCGAAAAATAATTTAGTGGATCAATTTCGCAGCGTCTACATACTTTTTTCAAGAGGAAAATGGCGATCAAAACAAAATTGCGCTTTATTTTGATTTTTCTCAGCCAAAAATATTTTTAGTTGGTCCACAAGTCTCGGTTTATAAAATATGACATAAATAACTCAATTTTAAAAAAAGTTACACCCTAAAATGCAAAGATGTTTGGTTGATTATGTTACGCGTCTACAGCACGAAAATGACGTCTTTTCAATTTTCTCAAAACGCTCCTGTTGTTCTGCGTAAAATAATGAGGAAAAGACTTATCAAAAACTATTCTACAGAATTTATACTTTAATTTGATATAATTTTTGTATTTGTTATGTTTTCGGCAATTTTTACAAAGTGATTTTCTTTAAACTTGGGTAACGTTTTGAACGATAGTATGAACATCGTGCGCGACGTCTATAAATACAATTTTATGTCGAGTCAGTGTACTATTATTGTGTTTATACTGCAATATTTTGTATTTTCTTTGGAGTATTCTTTATTAAAAAAAACACAAATAAAAAAATCGATAAATGATCCGACCGCGTGCCCCTCTCCTAATATGGTCATAACACCTGTGTCGCCAGGTAAGGGGCACACTGTATAACATGGAATGGTTTATATGTACTATGATACAAATGTTCATGGTCTGTAATGAAATTTGAAAAAAAATATTTATATCTATTTATACTGAAGCATAAAGGAGTAGAGCCACGAAGGCCCCAAAATGGCCCAAAAATTCAACTTTGATATATCTGCTTGTAGTTGCTGTACTGATGTTCATTAGTCTTTATATTCCATGAATTGCAATATTTTTTCCTTCAATTATTTATTAATAAGGAGAGCAGTGAGGTAAAAAATAGACTATTTTGTGAAAAATAACAATTTGTGACAGTTTTCCTTGATTTTCATGTATAAATCGATGAATATGAAATGGGCCACACCTGTCGACCAAAATTATTTTGTGATAGAAATGTGTATTATGATTTTATAAATTAATTATCAAAAAATTACGATGGTCGAGGAATGTGGCCAATACTAATTTTGACGAAATATGCAGAGAAACCAGTGAAAATGTGTGCAAAATGAGGAAATTTCAAATTTATGGCCTGTTTAAAGGCTCAAGGCTAAACCTGTGGGATTAATATTTTGCTAAATCTTACAGATATGAAAAGTTTGTTCATACCTTAACATATTTTAGTTGAATTTTTGACAAGTTATAGTAGTTGGGAAAATAGTGAAAATACCGGGCCGATTTAGGGCCTTCGTGGCTCTACTCCTTTAAAATAAAAAAAATGAATGCAACCGTTTTTTAACTAATATGCACCTTACATGTAAGAATGCAGCTTAATATCATTATGCTAGAAATAAAAAAAAATAAAATAATTGTTTTTCTTGGAATAAAATGTAATAAATTTATTAAATACATTCGGCATTAAAAATATTAAGATTCAATTCAGCGCATTAATATTTTCACCTGTCGTCAATCAAAAAGCACGTGGAGTCCGTGCAACTGCAAACTCAACTAGCTCTCTCTATATATGTTGTTTACCGGTTTATACGGATTTGATAGTAGTTGCCTACATAAATTGGGCATATTTAATTACACGATAGAACATCCAATGATTTCCCAACCATTTTTTAAGTTTATAGTTTTTAATTTTCTTTCAACGCACACGTAACAAATACTTTTCTTAAATTTATTTATACGGGAATAAACGGTTAATTTAATTTTGCCGATTTCAAAATTTCAAGGAGTAACCTTTCATCAACAGCATTCACGTCAAAACATTGGAAGATCAATAACCAAAACTATGAAAGTTATCAATACCAAAAAGTTCGAACAGGAAAGCCAAATCAAGGACCACGGATATCTGTATTCTAATTCCTTGCTTCTGTCCTGACTTCTCAATCCGAGTTGCATGAAAATTTTCACATACTATCCTTTTTTAAATTATATATTAAATAATTGGTGATTTATGTGGTTTAAATCGTCATTCCGGACCATGAAAATTCTTTAACAGAATTAGGAACAAATTCGTAGAGATCTCTTCTAGAGCGAATAACCCGCTTTCGATCTGTGCTTACTAATACCAATATTCATTTTCCCACTCATACGAAAGGTTTCTTTTTTTATATATATTTATTATAGTTTTGATTTAATTATTTAATGTAGCTGATGTGTCCTTGAATGCAACCCCCCCCCCCCCCCCAAAAAAAAAACAAAAACAAAAAAAAACACTGTGTATGTATAGAGGTTGTACTGCTAATTTTGTGATTTATAAATTATCAAGTTCAATAAAAAATAATATAATAAGGTATCCCTTATAAAGGGGCTTGTGTGGCGGAATGCTTGAATAGCACACTATCGGTCATTAGCCAATTACCAATAAAATTCTTCTTTTCTAAATATTTGTACAATATAATATATTCGACCTTGTTTCACAGCATGCCTCGGAAAGGGAGTGTGTACTAAAAGTGATATACTGTCACTGACCGTATATCACATATCGATATACGGTCACTGTAATTTGACTGCTCAAATAGACCGTTTGCAGTATAAATATTTTTAGTATACCCCGGTAAACTCGTTTTCGTTAAAGACATAGAACCTATCATTTTGGCAATTTTAAAAAAATACTAATATTCACACTATTTGAAGAATGCATTGTAAAACCTTTGAAGAAACTGTAAAATTTTCAAAAAACCTGCCAGAAAGTATTCTTTTCGACGGAAAACTGATGAAAAAAACGCAGTGTCAAAAAAGAGGACAAACTAATTATAGAATGTAAACACTTGCGGGTACTGGTAAACCGAGAAACAAAAAGTAAACAAACGAAACGGAGCTGCACAAAAACGATATCGGTAAAGAAGGGAACGTAAACAGTAAAATTAGCAACCGAAATCTGTATTTCGAAAGGAAACGAAATCAAGCGAAACTGGTAAAAAGGAAAATTGAATCGATTTTAGCCGACACCAGTCGTTTTTCTTAATTTACCGATTTCGTTTTCTCTTCGCCTCGTTTGGTTACGTTTCGTTTCTCAGTTTAACAGTACCTAGTTTACCAAAAGTAAATATTTATGCTGGATGATACTTAATCAAAGCGAATAATTAAAATAAGATTATTTTATAGAAAACTGCAAAACATTGAGTTTTTATGTTGGTAAAGGTAAGTTTTAGATAGTATATTTTTAATGTATGTACTTTTTATTCAATGTACAAAAATTGCGAAATTGATAGGTTCTATGTCTTTAAACTTGCTGTCGAAAAATTCCATTGATAAATCTTATTTAGCAGAACGCCAAATTTTGCCCTCAAATTTGGAATTTATCAAATTGAGCTGAAAATATCCAATTTGATTACCTCACTTTGACGTAATAAATGAGATTTTGATTAAAAAAAATGTCGTTTTACTATACCTTATTCAACTAAGAATTGATTTTAAAAAGTTTCACCTCATTTAAATAAAAATCTTTAAAATATGTCGAATTCGAGGACTTTATCATATCTTGTCTTTTGTTTAATTTTATAATTAGTTTTTTTTTTAATATTTATTCTTTGAACCCAGTAAGCTATATTGTCTTACCAAAACTTAACCCAAAGTCTCGCCTAAATCAGGTATTCATTGTAACATCTAACGTGTTTAATTTTTGTTGCCCTATATACAAACAAGGTCATGTGAATAAAGGGTCAGTCAATGTTGCCATTTTTGTGTGGATAGCACTAATAAAACTACAAGTATTTATATGATGATTTTGGTATGTAAAGCTGTAAAAAAAATACGTATGATATATGGAGACAGACTTGAAAGCACTTTTCGCTGTATAGCTTATAAATGTCTTTAATTATGTTCAAACTATAAACTGATGTTTAAGAAGATAGGAATTTTATTCAAATTTTGTACAAAAACTCATTTGTGTAGTATAAATGATACTTATTCTCTTAAATCAAAATGTGTATTTTAGCATGTAACTTTGTAACTATTGTATTTGTCAATAAATGGTATGTTGTGTAGTTTTTATTCTAAAGCAATTTAAAGATATCTTAAGTTATTCTGATATAGCTGAAAATGGAATAAGTGTACGTGACACAACCTACAATAATCAGCGGCAATATCAAGAGCACACATCCATCAGTCGTAATGTGATCATTTTTGGGTCGCCGTTTTGCAATGAAGCATGTTTTAACTACTTATCAAACTGTTAGCACTTATAGTCCTGTAATTATAGAGATAAAGGTAATGACAAAACTACCGAACTTGAATGATCAATCAATCTCATAGTCCAGAGAAAATGACAAAAACGAATCAGTCATACCGGAGAATTGGTGGATCGCAATGGTCCTGACTTGGTACAGGCATTTCAAACAAAATGGTGGGTTAAACCAGTTTTATGGCGCCAAACCTCCCTCTTCCTTTGCGATCTTAGGATCCGGTAATGACCATAAAACACAACATAGTTGTGAGACACCATAGGGATATTGAGGTGATCATCTCAGTACAGCAGACCAGTCAAACACTAATTAAAACAATTAATCACCATATCTTTTAACTCAATTTTGAACATTTCTACTAGTGGCTGATAACGAAGAAAGAATTTTTTTAGGGATCGTATGAGACGTATTTTCTTATAGCCCTGCTCCAAAAGTCGGTCACGAAGAAATCGGTGTCTGATCAAAAAATCTGTGAAATGTGTGCAAGCTCTGGCATATCGAATAAGTTGTGAAATATAAACACCATATGCAGGGGAAGTAGGTATATTGCTCTGTAGATAAGGAAAATTAATAATTTAAAAATTAAAATCGTCTATTTTATGGTAAATTTTTGTACTGAGATGACCACCTGGGTCAAATTCGAGATGCAAATCCAAGAAAGACGTGAAGCAATTTGATTCGGTGGTCTCTTTTATCTCCAATGAGGATATATTGAAGGAATCCATCTTCCAAATGAAGTGTTATTGACAGAAAGTACATCATCAATATATCTGAATGTAAATTAAATGACCTTGCCTCTTTCATCTTCTTGTTCTTAACGAGTCCCTGAAGAAATTCAGTCTTGTAAGAGGATAAAAACAAATCGGCGAGGAGAGAGAAGCAGTTGTATTAACGAAGACTTTTTTTTCTTATCAAGCTAAAGTGTTTTAGATTTAGTCGGTTGAGAAATGTTCTCATCAGCACATTTAAAAGAACACATGCTCCTGTCATAGGCCCTGACATAAGATTGTAAAAAAAACAAACAAAAAACAATCGTTTTTTACAATATTTGGTTACTTGATTATACCTGCTACAAACTCAATTTGGTCGCACATGCTATCACGCTTTCCTGGAAATACTCATCTTAACAACAGGGACTTCTCCCTCTCAACCAAAAAACATGTAACTCCATGTGCACATAATTGACTGAGGGGAGAAAGTCCTTGTGTCTTATCGATAAAGAAACGTAGGCGCAGATTAAACAACTGCATTTCTTCGTATGTTAAAACAATAAAACAGTTACATTCACCATCCTGAATCGTATCCTGATATTGCGAGTAATCCTACGGAGTTGGAAAATGAAGTTATTCTTCAAAACATTGAGGTGTCAAAACCTCTACAGCAACTTAAAAAATTCTAAGATATTCCTTTTTTCAAGGTTAACGAGTTACCCAACGGTATTTGTTCAGAGGCGGGTATTTATTCCGGAAATGGAACCCCCATTTCCTCCTATAATTTTGTAATTTGCGTGTCGATTTTCTTCCAAATTGGTCTAGAATCCTCCCTTTACCCCACAGTTTACAGTATGTGGACCCCTCTTTTTTCAATTTTTTTTTCTTGATCCACCCGTTATTGGTTACTTCATATGTAACATGATATTTATTGCATACATTTATAGATTTGACTATTACAGGCGTAATGACCTACAGTCCATGTAGACAGTTCTGTTTCAATGATAATAAAACTAGTATACAGCTTTGCAGTCTGATTTGCTAAAAAAAAACCCATAAAATCTAAATAAATCTGAAATATCTTCAAGGGGTTTGGGTATTCAAATTGTTTGCCATATCAAGCAATTTGTGGTAAAGATGCCATTTCTAATAGTTACCATAGTAACAAAATTTTCATTTATATTTTCTGTATATATGAATAAACATTGGTTTTTATTTGAAATTAATATATTTGACGGATTCTCCATATATATTTGCCTGTCATCTTTAGACATCGTATGATTTCAGGCCTCGGAGATGATAACTGTATCAAAGAGAAAGGCTTTAATCTACCGAATATATCAGGTAATTTGAAGGAAAAATTGAATATAAAGTCCATATATTTTTTTATACCTTTAATTATTTACCAGAATTTCACATGGATAATGATTCTGTTTATTCTAGTCTTTGTGTACGTAATCGACTGTACATCTTGTAAAACAGCAAAAATGGGGATTTAGTGACTGAAATTAAATTGATTATACGCTTTCTTCATATGAAAATGCCACAAACTCAAATTGTTTGGTCGAGAATACTAGTTACTTGCTTGAAAAGGGGGGGGGGCTTGTTTTTTTCCTAAAAAATATTCTGAAAATAATTTTTGATGAAAAAAATATTTTGGCAGCTCAGGGTAAGAAAAAGAAAATATTCTGAAGAAGGATTTTTGCCATATACAATAATGTTAATAATGAAAAAAATATTCTGTTGCGATGCCTTCGAAAAATAAATACTTTTTCCGCGCTCTGCGGAAAGGTCCCCCCTTCAAGTTAAATGTTTCGTCCCTAACTGAGCAATGTAGATAACCATATTTCTTAATTGGTAGACTTGTCATCCTGATTTGAAACACCAAGTGCCCCTTTTTCTTATATGGGAGTCACTAGTTACGGACTAGAAATTAATATTAAGTAGACGATAAAGAGATGTGGAATACGTGTACGCGACACAACCAACATTAAAGAAACGGCAATTTAAAAAATCACAATGGAAAACAGCCAGCAGTCTTCAACAATAGGTATGGAACACTTTACAGATACAAAAGCAATTTTAAAATGGGTATGATATTCCTCGATTCAATAGGAACGATTCACTCGATTGTTGGTTAAGCAAATGTTTAAGAATGATTTTTATTGCTTCAACACTTTAATACGTACTATACATTCTATATAAATCAGCTGTGGGTTATCAGCTACTAGATATCCCGGGGTCAATTTCACCTTAGCTGGCAACTGGCTCTCTATAGTGTTCAGATAACAGCGGGGTACCAGCTTAAATTTACTTTGATTGTTCAAAGTTCAACCTATCACACTACCATGCAAATAATGCAACCACATTTTGAAAGTTTGTGTCATATTTCACAAGTATTTTTTTCTTATTCGGAAAAAGCTCTTGAGAGCTTGTGTTTTTTGTTATTTACAAATCCAAATTCAAATAAATCTTTGTAATCTTATCTTATCTTTCAAGTCTCTTAAATAACCATTTTTTTAGCCCACAAAGGTCCAGGTGAACTTTTACCATCACTTGGCGTCCGTCGACGTCGACGTCATCGTCGTCTGTTAACAATTTTTCAAACGTTAACTTGTCCGACACCATAAGTCCAATTGCAACCAAACTTGGTACAGTTGTTTAGTGGTATTATGACTACAAAACTATTGTACGGATTTTTGATTCGTAAAAAAATATGGCCGCCGTGGCTAAAAATAGAACATAGGGGTCAAATTACAGTTTTTTGCAAATAACTCGAAAATGGTGACAGATATCAAAATTCTGACATTATTTAAAAGTGTTCAGCACCTCAAGATCTACCTGGCCTGAAATTTTCAAGAACATCCAACAACCGATGTAGGAGTTATTGCCCTTTTTCTGTATTAAAAAAATCACTTATTTAGCCCTATATCTTGAAAACTATACAAGATATTTCAAAAATGCAAATTTCATATGATTATGCACATCAAGATCTACATTTCATGTAATTAGGTCAAAGTTGTAGGACCATTTGTTTTAGGAGTTATTGCCCTCAAAGTGACAAAATTTACCATTTTTCATTACTTTTCCCCTGAATTTCAAAGATTACCCTGTCTGACACCGTTAGAACATCTGCATCTTAACTTGGCACACTTGTTAAATAGTATATATGCTACGATTCCATCGTTCAGATTTTGGATTCGTCAAAAAACATGACCGCCATGGCTAAAAATAGAACATAAGGGTAAATTGTAGTTTTTATACGACCGCAAAAAATTTGCGGACGTATAATGGTGTGATGCTGTCGTCGTTGTCGTCGTCTGTTAACTTTAGTGTATACACGATAACTTTAGTTCTAGTCATCCAAATGCAATGAAATTTGACAATGATATTTCTTACCATTAAAGGATGGATGGGATTGATTTTGGGAGTCCCCCCTTTTTTCGTTTAGAAATTAGGGGCCAAAAAGGGGCCAAATTGCAACTTTTAGTTTGCTCTTACAATAGCTTTTTCAAAAATCTTTTCCTATGAAACTACTGAGCAGAATTCGATGAAACTTGGTATGATTGATCAGTAGGGTGTCATGCACTAAAGATGTGTTTCGAGTTCTGATTCGTCAAAAAACATGACCGCCGTGGCTAAAAATAGACCAGGGGGTCAGACTACTGTTTTTGGCTTGTAATTCAAAAAGTATAAGAGATAGATGAAATCTGATGCCACCCTACTGCTTCAGGATTAAAAGTTCTACAAAAGTCTCCATTTGGTTGAAGTTGTCAGATGACCCCTTATAGGGGTTACGGCCCCTTAAAGGTGAAAAATAGCATTTTTTTCATGTTTTTGCCCTATAGTATGAAAACTATTGCAGATAGCAAAAAGCTGTTGCTTGCTTAATTGTTCAGCTCATTTAGCTCTACAAAAGTCTCCATAGGGTCGAAGTTGTCAGATAACCCCTTATAGGGGTTACGGCCCCAAAAGGGGCCGAAATCGAAACATTTTTATTAGTGGACCGATTTTGAAAATTTTTTTTGCATGTTTGTTCTTGTCAAATAGCGGATGCAAAATTGAGAATTAATTTTTGCTACCCCCATCTTTTCCCCCTTATTATGTAATTAGGGGCCAAAAGGGACCAAAATGGAAATTTTTTTACTTGTGATCCGATTTTGAAAATTTTTTTTGCATGTTTGTTCTTGTCAAATACTGGATACAAAATTGAGAATTAATTTTTGCTACCCCCCCCCCCCCTTTTCCCCCTCTTATGAAATTAGGGACCAAAATCTAAACTTATTTATTTGTGGTCTGATTTTGATCTCCTTTGGAAAAAAAAATAATTCCTTTTAAAATGTGAATTTATAAAGTCCACCAAAAGCTGCATGTGTCAAAAACCTTTGTCAGTCCACCATGGGCTGCATATGTCCAGAGCAATTGACTATCCATATTGGGCCTAAAACGTACAGGGTTCAACATGTTGCGGTCGTATCATGCTGCGCATGGCGAAGCTTTTTATTTGCTAATAACTCGAAAATGGTTACAGATATCAAAATTGTGCAAGAATCAAAAGTGATCAACATATTTAGATCTACATGTCCTGAAATTTTGAAAAAAGATCAGACTCCTGATGTTGGAGTTAATGCCTGTTTTCGTTTTTTTTTTGCCAAATTTTGCACTTATTAAGCCCTATATCTTGAAAACTAAACAAGATATTTCAGAAATTTAAATTGCATACGCTTAAGCACAATAATATGTACATAATATGTGTATCTGTGTAGTTCAGGTGAGCGATTCAGTCTCCTGTGAGCCTCTTGTTTAAAATTACTATAGTTTTCAATTTTCTACTCGATCGTTTATGACGATGGAAACAAAACAAGATTTACTGCAACTCTAAAAAGCAATAAATTCTAGATAAATTTGATATATATGTTACAAGGCACCTTGGAATCTAGGACAATTCCGAATTGTACGTTGGTGATGTGATTTCCATATTATCCAAAAGTGTAATTCCAACTTACACTGCCTTGATATTTCAACTTCGATATCGCACTGGATTACAAGATGGCCTATCTGCAACATAGATCATTTGCTTTTGTCGAACAGTAAACATTAGACAGGATTAGAAGGATTATTGTTATAAGCAAAGAACAAGAGCAAAAACCACCCATAGAAATGAAGAAATATCATCACCAACTGAAGACACTCGAGCAGTCACTCTGATGCATGCACCCAACCATTTTTGGCCGGATTTCACGGAGTGAAAAATCTGGGTTATAAAATAGTGATGGTCGTGGGGCAGACGGTGGGTGTCTGGTTGGCGGGAGGTGATGAAATTTTCTATTTTTCTATTTTAGGTCTGTTGCTCACATATTTCCTGTTTATAAAGAAATCCAGTCATTTTTAGTGAGCTATTGTCATCGTTAAGCGTCCGTCGTCCGTCCGTCCGTCCGTCGTCCGTCTAAAAATAGAACAGGGGGGTCAGACCATAGTTTTTAGCTTATAGCTCAAAAAATATAAGAGATAGAAAAAATCCGAAGCAACCTACTTTCTTCAGCATCAAAAGCTCTACAAAACTCTCCTTTGAGTCAAAGTTGTGGGACGACTCCTCATAGGAGTTATTTCCCCTTAATCGTCAAAATTGACCATTTTCACAGTTTTTGGACTTTTTCTTGAAAACTGTAAGTGCTAGAGGAAAAGTTAGCATTGCAATATTGTTCAGCTCATTGAGATCTACAAAATTTATTTCAGGGTCAAAATTGTCAAATCAACTGTTTAAGAGTTATCCCCCTTTAACTGATTTTTCTATCAATTTTAACTGATTTTTAAAAATCTTCTTCTCTGAAACCACTGGTGGGATTGCTTTGAAACTTTGTACACTTGATCTTTAGGATGTCTTCTAACAAGTTTGTGAAATTTGTGAATGTCGACCAACCAACATGGCCGCTGTTACTAAAAATAGAACAGGGGGGGTCAGACAATAGTTTTTAGCTTATAGCTCAAAAAGTATAAGAGATAGAGAAAATCTGATGCAACCATCCTTCTTCAGCATCAAAAGCTCTACAAAACTCTCCATTGAGTCAAAGTTGTGGGACGACTCCTAATAGGAGTTATTTCCCCTTAATAGTCAAAATTGGCCATTTTCAAAGTTTTTGGACTTTATCTTAAAAGCCATAAGAGTTAGAGGAATAGTAAGCAAAATTGTTCAGCTCATTAAGATCTACAAAAATAATTTCAGGGTCAAAATTGTCAGATCATCCTTTGAAGTGTTTTCAATCAATTTTAACTTAATATGTTTGTTTTTGGTTTTTTTTTTTTTCAAATGGAAAGCTTTGTAACTTTGTATTTTTGGTCTTAAATTTGTTTTCTATCCTAACTAGTCTCTTTAATGTTACTTACCAAGTACATGTAGACCATGTTGCACACTAGGTAAGAGGTCTTAGCATAAGCGATTCAGGCTCCTGAGAGCCTCCAGTTTACTTAGACATTTTTGGGGGGATGAGGGATTGAGCTTAACAAAAATTGCCACCACTTGGCATTTTGCGTGTTTTATAATCATCATTGAACTTATTTTAACCTTTTTGCTATTGATATAAACATAATTTACGTTGATTGGAGGCCTTAAC
Source organism: Arcuatula senhousia (assembly GCA_963971305.1). Lineage (NCBI taxonomy): Eukaryota > Metazoa > Mollusca > Bivalvia > Mytilida > Mytilidae > Arcuatula > Arcuatula senhousia. The sequence goes on from OZ020305.1 coordinate 50,333,027, forward strand.
CGATAATAGTTGTATTCAAGCAGACAATATTATATTATATGATTAAAGCCTTAGGTTATCAAAATATATACGAGATAATTCGGAAAAATACCATTGAGCATATGGATTTTTGTAGAGCTTAATAACTGAACATTTAAAGCAAGGGAAACTTTTCATTTATCTTAAAAGCATGTACAAATAAATTGTCAGCATTGTCGTCATACTGGAAGTACCTTCTAAAAAGAATGCTACAACTTTGATCACTGTATTTTTGAAAATTTGATGTTCGTAACAGTATGCAATTCTAATTACTGAAATGATGCTTTATAAGTTTCTGAGTTATTTGACTTAAATAGTGCAAACTCCTCATTGGGTTGTCGGGTCTTTGTCTAAATTTCAAATGAGGAAGATCTTGAATGCTGACCATTTCTGCTCTACTAAATGTTTCATATAGGATTATGATATCTTGGACGGTTTAAGAGTTGATTGTTTTTTGTGTGCAAAAATTCTGAACTATTCTCTCTACCACTTGATTGTCAATTTTTTAATATTTTTCAAGGAAAAAAATTATAAAGAACATAAAACAAAAGTTACGATGATACTAAATGTTTGCATTTTATCAAGTTGTTTATGTGGGGAATATTTCAAAGTTAAACGATGCGGACACCAAGAAATGGCAGTGTAATGGGTCACAAGTCCGAGCTTTTACATCATAGCATTGCTACAATAAGTCTCACAAGCAGCAATATTTTGTCGCCGGTTAGAATAATTTTGAAATGTTATTTTACATTTTTTTTTAAACTTCGCCCCTTTAAAAGAGAAATCTTTATACATCTGAAAGATAAGGTACTTAAATGTAGCAAATGGACAATCAGTGCGTCCCATTTTTGCACGTGTTCTTTTTTCTTGGATTTTCAACAAATCAAACAATAAAAAGTATTTGAGAAGATTCATCTTTTTCATTCAAAGACAAACTTTTGTAGACTAACAAATAATGGTGTGTTACGTATAAAAGGTTTAAACAGATTTTAGAGTCACTAGTGAGTGTCAGTGTTTACAGACGAAGACAGGTACATCTGAGTGGTGAAGAATATAGTCACTAACGCTGCCAAGAATTGTTCTGCGGATCTGTCCTAGACCCCGACATCCGGTTACGATGAGGTCAGCATTTTTCTCACGTGACGCCTGTACTATTCCTGGGCCGGGTTCGCCAACAACCTTCACTAATTCTACATCCTTCAACTAGAAAATAACAATTAGTAGCAAAAAGCAAAAACGTTCTAATTAAAAGTTTAATGCTAATTGTGTTTATTATTATTACTCAAGCTAAAAGAGAACTTTGTTCTGGCATTTATACTTTCAGTTTGTTAAGTTTGATAGTTCATGTGCCCATGTTGCTGCATGCTCAACAAAAATCGTCAGGAAAATAAACCATCTAAGTAAACAACAGTTTCTAAAACAATTAGCAAATAACAATCTACAAAACACTACAAAGTCAACAAAAGCATACAAAACGCTACAAAGTTAACAACAACATACAAAATTTAAACACTACACTTACAGAATATCACAAAGTCAACAAAAACAACCTACAAAACACTTCAGAGTAAATAACAACCTACAAAGTCTACTACGACAAAACATAAAAAAATCATTTCAAAGTCCACAACCACAAAAATACAAAGTCGACAGATGAGTTAGGTCTAGTTTGCTTTTGCTTTACGAATTGGCTGTATCTGATATATAGGGTGATAATAAACATGAAGTGATGATACATTGCATGAGAAATAATGAACGTAAATCAAAAAGAAATTAATAAGTCAAAAACAAATACTGAAATGCCAAAATCAGCAACCAACTTGTAAAAAACAAAATAAATAAAAAGGTACGCCGAGCGCAGCATGATACGACCGCAACAAGTTGAACCCTGTAAATTGGAGGCCCAATATGGATAGTCTATTGCTTTGGTCAAATACAGCCCGTGCTGGACTTACAAAGTTTTTTGACACGTGCATCCTGTGGTGGACTTTAAATGCATATATGACACATATATATTTACATTAACATTTAATAGAAAAAATCTTATTTATACATAAATTGACATTTTTGACAGGTTATAGCCCCTTTTTTCTAAAATGGTAAGGACTACAAAATCCAAATGCAATAAAAAGCTTCCTTTAGTGGACATAATCATCATATTTAAACTTTATAACAATTGGCTGGCCCGATACAGCTAAGGCAGCAACCGTTTGATATTCTGGGGGGAGGTATGGATTTTAGCCCCTCGACAATTTATTTTATTCGAAATTTTTCGAAGACGAGAATTTTTTTTGAACGACACCGAAAACAATTTTTTTATTCGCAATTTTGTTAACGCTGTGTAGCCCAGGCTCACCAAAACAATCTATTTTTTTTCTTTCTGGGTCGAGGACAATTTTTTTTCCCAAAAAAAATGAAAACAAAATATTTTTTTCAAAAAAAATCCATACCCCCGCCACAGAATTTCAAATGGTTGCTGCCTAAATTTCTTGCGTAAAACCATTTGCCTTGACCAACTTTTGAAAATGGCGTTTTTGGCACTTCGACCCCTAATATCTCAAAAACAGTAGCAGATATTGCAAATCTGATTGAAAAACGCATGCATGGTTTTTCACAAGGATTCCAATGAAAAAGAAGATTTTGAAAATCGGACCACAAATAAAAAAAAGTTGAATTTTTGGGTAAGGTCCGTCTTTGACCCCCTGTAGCAATGTAACGGTACGATATATATATCAAAACCATTGACACATTGAGTTGACAGAATTTAATGAGGAATAAGAAAAAAAAGAATTTTTAAAATTGAATGAATAATAAACATTCTACAACAGTTTTGTCAATACACCCGTTTTAGCCCCTTTTTGGCCCTTTTCTCTAAAACGGTAGGGACCACCAACCCCAAATACAATAGGAACCTTCCTCTAGTAGTTACAAAAATCATATCAAAATTTCATAATAATTGGTCAATATTTATTTAAGTTATCGCACAGAAAACAAATGTCTACAGACGACGACAACGACGACAACGACGACATCGGCATACAATCGCAAAAAAAAAATGCGGTCGTATAAAAAGGGGATACCAAACTTACAAATTAAACCAAAACCAAACATAATTAACAAATAATTGTTTTAACAAAATTCAAAAAAAAAGTTTATATACCAGATTTGACATGCTGAATCGAAAGTTGACGAATTTGCTAAAGCAAGCACATGAGTTACGACTTGAGTTCGTGTTGTTGACTGCTATTCAGTTGTTTTTTTGTATTTTTGTTTCTTTATGTTGTCTGTTTTATTGTCCTGTTCTTGTTTGTATTTACAGGTTTTGTGTCTGCCTTTCCGGTCTTTTGACATTCGGATGCCCCATTGGTACCTCTGCTATGAATATTTCAATTGAAAGTCTACTACAAAGAAAATATAGAAAAAAGCTAACATCCAAACCATTAGGTAAGAACATTTCAATCAACAAAAGCTATTTGTTTTATTTACCCCAAGCTTTTTACACTCTTCTTGACATTTCTCCATAACTTGTCTGCTTTTCTTCTCTTCGTCTGTGAAGGCTTGCTTCAATGCATCGGCATCAATTGATGAAACTGTCATATCTACAAAATTTAATCATTAATTGCTACAATCAGTTTATAAATCTGTTATCTTCATTTTTTTCTTTGGAATTATAAACTTTTGGTCGACGATCGGTGTTGTTTAGTTGTTGATTTGTTCCATATTACGTGCACTCTAAGAAAACACTTTCCACATTTATGCAAGAGAATAACAATGTCTGAACCTGGATGAAACATTGTCTGTATAGTAAAATATGTCAAGCTTCTCAGTGATCAAAATGGAAAGTGTTGAAACTCCATTATGTTCAATGAAAATTTCCAGTGAAACCTATGATTGGATTTTCTTAAGTTCATGCAGTTAACTTTATTGTCTGGAACTTTGTTGTCATTTGTATTTCGAACACACGTGAAGGTTAGCACTGCTGGTGGAGTTTTAATTCCCCGAGGTTAGCCCGCTCCGGCATCAACACTTTTGTGTTGGAGAGTACATCAAAGCTATAAATTATCTGTTTAAATTTCAAAATTGTCTAAACCCAAGGGTCATCCTACCCCAGACATAGGTTGATCATCTTAGTATTAATTTGGTTTCCCAATTTGGTATTTTTGGTTTTACTGTTATATGCTCTTCATAATCATACAGTGTTTGGCTTTTTCAATATTTTTTGGTAGAGCGCCTCTGATGAGTCTTGAATAGACGAAACGCGCGTCAGGCGTAGCAAAATTTATTGTCTGGAACTTTGTTGTCATTTGCATTTATCTTATTGAAGTTCATATTTCTGCAAGATTTGAAGAAAATTAAACGACACAATTCTGTTTTAGCGTGTTTTTAAGTGTTGGGTACCCCCTTAATTTTACTTGAAAGTTTTCTTACAACTTTTTTTTAAATATCCTTCAAGATAATAATATCTTTTTGTGGAGTCTCGACACGCAAGAAAAGATAATGTTGCACAGAAGAAAGAGAAATCATGATTTGATTTCAGGCTGAAGTTATGATCTTATTCAGCAAATCTGCACCAGCATTGGTTAATGTTTGTCACAAAATGTATCAAAATGTACACATTTTAAACGGTGCTCTTAATATTTATAGTTTTTAACAAGTACAAAATATCTCTCGAGTACAACCAAGTCTACAAACTAGTAGCATCCGGTGTTATCGTCCAATTTAGATTTAAGTATAATAAATTACTTTTGTATTTGATTTCAATGTATGAAAGGGCAGTTAAATTTATGTCCTAATAGCAGAACAACCTCTTATTTAGCAAAAATTCGAAACATATCAAAGATGACGGTGTTGTTCTTAATTTCAATCACTGTATAATTATATTCTCACACTAAGTCGAGTGTAGTGTTGTTGTTTTTTAAACACTAGTAAAATGTAAGTAATAATTAATTGTAATTTGGTCTCCACATGCCACCTTCAATTGACATGAAACGACACAAAAAATGAGGAGGAGTGTAGAAGAAAAATGGTACCCGGACTGGTAGTTACCTTCACGTGATATGTGTTTCCTGGGATCAGTGCAATGGACGAGATAGACTTTATCACCAATCTTGTGAACATTGTCGTTGTACCCTAAAAATATTATTGAATTTTAAAGTTTTGCACAATTATAAGTCTGATTTGGTACAGGTACATAGCTTCATATTAATAAGTATAATATTTTATCATTGTTTGTATGCTATCTGTTAAAATGCAATTACACGGCTTTAGTATGTTCACCAGCTTTACTAGAGCAATATGGGCCCAATGTTTGGTGTCTAGGAATAAAACCTGCAACATCCATACCAATATAGTGTCTAGGAATAAAAAATGCCACATCCATACCAAAATAAGCCCAATGTTGGTGTCTAGGAATAAATCATGCCACGTCCATACGAATATAAGCCCAATCTTGGGTGTCTAGGAATAAAACATGACACATCTATACCAATTTAGGCCCAATGTTGGGTGTCTATGAATAAAACATGACAAATTCATACCAATATAAGCCCAATGTTGGGTGTCTATGAATAAAACATGACACATCCACACCAATATAAGCCCAATGTTGGGTGTCTATGAATAAAACATGTCACGTCCATACCAATATAAGCCAAATGTTGGGTGTCTAGGATTAAAACATGACACAGTCATACCAATATAAGCCCAATGTTGGGTGTCTAGGAATAAAACATGTCACGTCCATACCAATATAAGCCTAATGTTGGGTGTCAAGGAATAAAACATGCCACATCCATAACAATATAAGCCCTACGTTGGGTGTCTAGAAATAAAACATGCCACATCCATACCAATATAGGTCCAATGTTGGGTGTCTAGAAATAAAACGTGCCACATCCATACGAATATAAGCCCAATCTTGGGTGTCTAGGAATAAAACATGACACATCCATACCAATATAAGCCCAATGTTGGGTGTCTATGAATAAAACATGACACATCCATACCAATTTAGGCCCAATGTTGGGTGTCTAGGAATAAAACATGTCACGTCCATACCAATATAGGCCTAATGTTGGGTGTCAAGGAATAAAACATGCCACATCCATAACAATATAAGCCCTACGTTGGGTGTCTAGGAATAAAACATGCCACATCCATAACAATATAAGCCCAATGTTGGGTGTCTATGAATAAAACATGCCACATCCATACCAATATAGGTCCAATGTTGGGTGTCTAGAAATAAAACGTGCCACATCCATACCAATATAAGTCCAATGTTGGGTGTCTAGGAATAAAACATGCCACATCCATACCATTTTTTATAAATATTTACCAGAGGACTGAAGACTTTTAGAATGATATTGGTCGAGGATGGTTTGGGTTAGTTATTGTTTTACTCCAAGGTACTGCAATTACGGCTTTATCAAGCAAATTAGCCTGATAGGACTGATAGGATGAACATGAAATGATGACGAAGAGAGAAGTGTGATGTGGGCACATGACAATTAAAAAAAATAATGGTAAGGTTGGGCAACGTGACATTTACCCCCACGTGGAACACCTTGTAATTGTTTGGTTTTGCCTTTAGTATATATGTATCATGCATTTCATGTTTATATACACATCATATTATGATTATTTTAGGGGGGCAATATTTGGGATGGTTGTGATAAATGATATGTGTATTATGAAAGGGATTGGTTAGATCCATGAATAAGTCATTTTTTAGAAGGGGGTAGGGGCAGAATCAAACTCCTTCGCAGTAGGTTCAACCAGATTGAAAGGTCGGGATTAGTGTACGTACCGTTACGGACGGAAACTCAGGAACTGTGAGGAAGGAGTTCGGTGCAAGATGAAGAGTAAACGCGAATAGGGTTTAACGATTCGGAATAAAACGTTTAAAATATCTTTAATTTTTTTCTGTTAATAACTAAATGAAACTTGTGGTCAATTGTGAAAAAACAAAGTTTATAAGGTTGGCTGACAAATAAAAAATGTATTACTCACACTGTAAAGCTCTGTCGGAGTTCTTGCTGCCGTCCACGGCTATGACACAGACTCTTGCAGAAGTGCTAGCTGCCATTTTGGTTCTTGATTCACCTTCACTTTATGCAAGGTTAAATTTTACTTAGTATATCTCTGCACACTACTTATACCCTGATTTACAATGTAAATACAGTATTTTTATCTGCTATTTAATTCATCTAGGTCAATTTTCGTAGGTTTTATTGTTATCTCTCACACTCTGTAATGCGAGAACTTTTTAAATACTAAATTTCATTTCATTTTATTGGTTTTCTTATATGTAGCAGTTTATGTTAATAGGGAAGTTGTTTTTTTGCTCAAAGTTGAAATCAGTCAAGATTGAAATCTTTAAATTATGCAATGACATGCTTTGTTTAAAAAGCAACTAATATTGTATTTTTGTAACTTTATTTTTTTCAACGTGACGGGTTATCATACAATGTCCCTTGAGTATAGGCCTTTTAACAAGCAAAAGGAGTATATCACAGCTTATTTACGATATTCGTCATAATCAATAGATAGGCTTCAATTTAAGTGAATTTGCTTATACATCACATGAAATAACAAGCCATCGTTTATATATAAAACAGAAAATTTAGATACGATCTCAATCGCAAAATTAAAAAACTTTGTGGGCATTTAGTGTTCGATATTTGTGATGTGACGCTGACATTTGGCTTACTCTTATCAAAAGCAATATATGTTTTTTTTTCTGTTTTTTTTTAATGATGCAACCAAACCTAAAATCCATCAAGCAATCCATATAGCTCTTTTGTTGATGTTTCCGACCATCGATTTCTGGTATTCATTAGCTTTAATATAACGTTATCCCAAAGCTAAATTTCATAAGACTTAAAGCAATTTTTCCTCGTGAAAAAAATATCAAAGCAGATTATCATAGTATGGTTAATTTCATTAATATATATATATATTGTTAGTTTCGTGTTTCTTAACTTTGAATTGTTCCTCGAAGACATTTATACACCCCCGCAAAATTAAAAGATCTATGTTTAATACCCATTATAAATCGAATTGTGCATTTTTCTACGTAGGGACATTTTTTCTGGAATTGGATCTGCATAGAAGCGTTTTAAATCTGGTAGCGTAGTAACGTCTTTGGTCTGAATGGTTCAGTTTTGAATATACATCGTGAGAAAGGTTGTTGATACCCCCGCTTTCACAACTGTGCTTAAAATATTAATAAGTGATTGAACTGCGGTACCATCTAACTGCAGACCGACATAGGTAAAAGACTGTTATCCGATTTTTAGACTCTCTCTTGACACCATTTGCGAGGATGATCTCAAGAAACGATGCTAGTCCTTCGGAAGGGACGATAAAAGGTTGTCCCGTGTATGAGGAGAGCAATACCCTGTGCACGTTAAAGACTCCTTTTTAGAGTTCGATAAGAGTAGGCTCAATGGGGCCGTCTACAAAGGTCAAACTCGCAAACTGCTATAGCTGGAGAGGGATTTACAGAAGCATTAAGCTTGTTTCCCAATCCAGGATTAATAAATATGCTTAACTTACTAACAGTGTTATCCCCCTCTTCCCCGAAACGAGGGTATGAAAATAAGGGTATTGGTGAAAAACGTTGGACGGAAGGGCATATGATATCATTTGCTAAAGAGGAGATCTGTTATAACATCAATCGGAATTACTATGGTTTCGACTAACCTGTGCTTAGAGAAGATGGAAATGTCATGGGGTTACATTTCTAAAACTGTACCTATACAGACGTTTTCCATTCAATCTCTGATAAATCTATAAATGCTATATCTAAGTTACTACAAAAGTAATTACATGTACTCATATAAGATTGCAGTCATACCCTTGGTATCTATGTAGTAAATTAGTTCATATTCATCTAAATAATTTAAAGAATGTCTCATATACGGAATTCTAGGTCTTTAAAGTTTTTGTTATGAATTTATACCGCTACATAAATACGATGTTTTAATTCCCAATAATATACATAAATATTGGCCATAGATATTTGAAGAACTTTGACTAAATAAAGTTTTGACTGCACAAATAAACGAAATATTTGCCCAATTTAATGTCAATATGTTTCTAACAGGGATATCATATCTTAAAGAACTTAACAAATATTGTCCTTCTTCACAAAGTATCTGCTGACTTTTGGAAACAATCTTGATTTTTTGTTTACTCGATTTACCCACTGGATAAAGAATTTATAGGATGCATTTTGTCATTTGCATCTTTAAGAAAACATAAAAGCACAATGATGTCAGAAAAAAGCTAATATACAAACTGCTAATTACAAGCTACATATGTGACAGTCCAGCTGTGACTTAAACGATCGACCAACAAAAAGGGGAGAAAAGGATAACATGCAATATCAATCAGTTCAAATTTCGATATTCTTAGGAACCGACCATTTAAATTGAAGGGGACTTGGTTTTTCCTAAAAAAAAAATTTGAAAATAATTTTTGATGAAAAAATATTTTGAAAATGATTTGTGATGAAAAAAAAAATTTGGCAGCAGAGGGGAAGATTGAAAAAAAATTCTGAAGAAGGATTCCTGCCATATTAAATAAAGATATTGATACGAATGAACATATTTACAGGTTGACTGAATATGTTTTCTTACACCTGGTAAGAAGTAAGATTTAAGCTATTTCATAACTTCCATGACTAAATTAAAAAGGTGATGCTACATTTACATGATAAAGTCAATGTAAAACGAATGCTTGATTTTAGCTGACTTGGCAAAGTAAACGTCTTTTACGTAGCATTTTGTTTTCCTCTTCAGCAACCAGGGTTAATCAACTGACCATATGTGCAATACCGGACATGTATTGATTTGTACAAAAAAGCCAAGTCAATTTATACGATTCTGTAATGGACTTTGTTTACTTAAAAATCCATTAGTGGACCAAAGTTAAATAAAGGGACCGCGAAATACGAAACAATAATATTATGACAAGTGTCCCCCGTATTATCTCCTAACATTAGCTTGTAATAATCAGATTGACGAGAACAATAGTAGAATTTTCACCCTCAATGCATTGGTCAATTGAAAACGATTAATTACCATAATTGATATTATGTCCACTAATGCTACCACACTTTAGCGCGATTCCATTACCGTCCGACAAAGACTTTAAATACCATTGGAATGTATCTCCATTCAAAGTTTTATTGGATTCGATTAATACTTTAATTAATTCAGTCTCAAGATGGACAACGATTTCATAAGAAATGGTTAAAATTTAAATTAAACAAAATCATTTTTTTTTACTCAAATATATATTGAAGTTTAAAACAAAACTTTTGGGGGGTATTTTTGTCCTCATTAATGCGATTGCAAATTATGCTATAAGAAAAAAGTCTATAGAAAACAGACGTTTTTAGTCAAACTCAATGGGATTCGGCCCATCCTCTCTTTCGAACCCCGATACCAATTTAAAGCTACCTTTCAAAGCATTAAAAAGGGCATATACGTTTTAAATCTGCCAATAAATGATTTGAAATGAAATTAAACCATTCTTTTCAACAATAAATATGGGGGGAAATGAATTATTCAAAACACTAAAAAATGATGGAAAAAAACTTTAAAGGCATTAAAAAAGAGAGAGAGAAAAACGTTGATTCTAAAAATCATTTCCTGTTTTGGAATTTTCCGTGAATTTTTAGCTCGTGCTGTAAATTAGCAAATGACATGACAGACTTTAAAGATAAGACCCAAATCTTATGTAAATCTAATTATGCCATCAAGATCTCATTTCCAGATTGTAAAGAGTCAATTTCATCATAGAAAGTGTCCCAACCGGACTGAATCGTGCCGTGTAACGGTCAGCCCTCGAGGGCAACATCACAAAATGGTGTCATTTTTATCTAATTATGGTGATCTTTTAATCCTATGTCAATGTTTACATGGTTTGGTAACGAGTGACTTTGGGGGATATTGGCAAAAAATCGTATTGCAGCACGCGAAATAGTAAATATCGTATACTTGTATAACTTAATACCATTTTCAAATACATGCATCGCTTCTTAAAAAAAAAGAAAAAAAAAGAGAAAAAAAACACAATGCCGCAAATTGCATTTTAACCATTATTTTTCCATAGACATTATTCATTTTTTTACAAGGCATTATTTGTATCCAATACAATTGGAAGCAAGGAAAAGAGAAAAAAAACACCAAAAACGTAGCTTTGCGTCCCAACGGGAAACAAAGAAAAGACACAAAATGCCAAACAAACAAAGCACAACAAAACACCACTGAAAATGGTTTTATAAAGCTTTATCATGGAAGTAATAGTTTTAGTGTTAAATTAGTTTAGAATATTCATTCAACAGATATTGCAATTTATTAGAAAGAATTTAACAACAAAGTTCTAAACTTATGATAAAAGGAGCATGAATAATTGTTGAAACCAAAAAAAAAAGATATATGAAAATTATTTTAATAATAAAATATATGAAAATTTAAACAATATCAAAAATATTTTTATTCAAGAACAAATGAAACGGTATTTGTAGCAAACAAATACAAGCTCGCAGAGATGCCCTTAGTCTTTAGGTTGAAGCACTATAATTGAAGCATTGTTCTATTGCTATTACTGTTTCATTTCAATATTTGAATTTGCGACATGCATGTATATTTTATATCCATTGGTTTTTTTTAAGTTTTCACTAATTTAACAATTAAAAACCGTTGCATTTCCCAAGTCCTAAGAAGTATTTCAAGCTTCATAAAAAAACTAAAGAGTCACATCTTTAATTGCTTATTTCTAAGACTAATTGCATTTCAAATGTCTGCATTCAGCATTTTGACCTTTTGATAACAATGTATCACAAGTCTATACGAATTGAGTACTATTCATACAAGTAGTGCTATATTTCGCAGTAGCCAACTGTACAAACAAACAGTTTGACACTCATAGAGAACCAATCATCTCTTTGGTGCTTTACTGAATTGGGCCATTTAATTCATATAACTATCCATTTACTGAAATGCGTAAAATGTTTCACTTTTTTAAGTGAAAGGTATTGCCACTTTTATTAGTCAATGATGATGTTTTCATAACAATCTTTGACCACTAATGGCCAGTTTTAGTGACAAAAAGTTCCACAATTGAATCTATATATAAATGATTTCAAGAGTTTTAATTATATGCCATATCTATGAGATGACGAATTTTTAATTTCATAATTAAAACTAATACATACTTCATTTCAACTATTTTACCAGTATATATCGATGTTCTATGACTCAACATTTTGGTCTTTGGCTAATTTATTTTTTGTCTATTAAATTTGTTTTGTGTGCTTTATTTATTGTTGTATTTGTTTTTTGTTTTCGTATTTTTTTTTTTGTTTGTTTGTTTTTTGTTTTGGTTTTTTTTTGGGGGGGGGGGTTGAATTCTGTATTGTCTTTTTTGAAAGCATTTTTTAAATTTTTATTGGAGTAAGCGTAAGAAAGGGTTGCACAAAGAGGATTTATTTGAAAATTTTTTCTTGTTATCTATTATATTTAATGTTATATTGTCAGACTTTTAAGTTAAGCATTAAAATTCGAATTTGCTGTAAGTAATTTTTTTTCTTGTAAAGTACAAAATATGCCTCATCTGAGCTTGACTTGGTGATAAATTCTCCCTTTCGGGTTTAAATGGAACATACAAGACGCTATTTACATAAAGAATTTAATTCCTGAAGATTTCTTAATTGTCAAAAATCAACAAATATCAGATTAATAATGCTTTCAATTCCGCTTCACGGATTGTGAAAAGATTCTCACGAATATTTTCTCCCCCACGAGCGAAGCTTACATTTTGACAAAATATAGCTTTTCGTCCCAAGTTATTTGGCTTCTTTACGTGGATTCCATTTCGATTAGAAATTACAATCAGGTGTTGACTTGCTCCAAAATATTGACGCTTACAGAAAAATATTATCATGTATACATGTATATGTTGACAAATATTTCTTAGATTTAGGTATTCTTAATTCTTTAGCTTCCTAAATGGTAATAGATAAAATAGAATAAATATTTTAAATTATCATTGGGCCGTTTTTATGTTTAACAAATGATTATTGAAATAGTTTTTATAAATAAAAAAAATAAATATATTAAGCTAAATTCCTTAAGTGTTGTTTTCAAGATTTTCACCGAGTCAACTGACTGTCCCTGTACACGTTATAGCTGCATGCATTAGTTTTTGTTTATTCACCTCCTCCATATTTGAAGAACAGCTGTTGCTTTAAAAACTACGATGTCACGATTTTTAATACCATGTTTTATTAATGAGAGATTGTTGCTTGCTGAAAAAATATTATGTTACATGAATTCAATTGCATGCTAGATCAGCGTATCACACGTGTATGTATTGTGATAACAATATTTTCAATATAAGTATAAAACCCATGTAGGACTTAATTAAAACATCACTTTTACAAAATTGTAAAACATGATATATTGCTATGCATTTAAAAAAAAATGTGCAGAGGCAAAATGCAAATTCGTAGTCCGTGAGACCATTTCATGGCATTTCCATGACCCTAAATGTTGTTATGTTCTCTTAATAGAATGTCCAATTAAAACCGGAGCTTTTAATCCAGAAATGCAAAAAAACTACTAGTATTCCAATTATAGGTATAACATTACTCAGAGTACGCACGGCGAGATCCCCTACATGTTGTATCTGTGGACCGAAAAATAGCATAACTAGCTTTCCGCAGCTCCCGAGTTAACTTTGATTTCTGATTTTCTAGGTTGTTTTTTTTTATGCCACCTTAAATTTTTTATGCCCCTTTGATATTTGTTTGCTTTCGCTTTATTTTGAAATTCAAACAACAACAAAAACGTGATTTTTTTTTCAGCTTGCTAGATTGTTAAGACATTTGACTCAGTAACATTCATAAGTATAGCATTGTTTATTCGTCTAATATCAGATACAGATTATACAAAACAAATCGTCACTACAACTTTTAAAAGTTTCAATTTTCTCTTGGGTAACTATATTATATTACCAAGGATATACTTGGTTACAGTCTATGTCACAGGTGCTATTATCTCTTCAATGCTAATCTAAGCTGTCATCTCAATTCAGCTTTCAGTTGCTTTTCAGCAAAGGATGTTATCTAAAAAAACACAAAACATAGAAAGTACCAGAAAAAGGAAATGGATAAAGATTACTGGGAATAGCTTCCGTCACCAGTAACAATATTAGTGTGTCATTAGGGGTCCAGATGTATTAAATTATATCAATGTTGACAAAACAAACACACTTCAAAATTTAAGACCATTTTTAAAACGTTCGTCATTTTTAAATATACATTTCAATCAAACACCTGGTCTTGGGAACCAGAGAAAAATGAAGGGAAGCAATTAGAAACAAACACTCCTGCTTAGATAATGGGCAGATACAACAATATATTTTGAAATTGTTACACGGATTTAACTAATTGAAATTTTTCTATTTATTTTCTTCAAAAGTTGAACAAATATTTGAATCCAATCTGTGATTTAGCAATTCTTTGCTGATTAAAAGGGTAAATATTTAAAGCATTGATAAGTTATCGAGTATGGTCACTGTATTTGTCCAGTAAACGACAACAATGACTATATTCCTTTTGCAAATACTGAAAATATGTCACCTTCAGAAGGAATGTTTTAGACCGTTTTATACTGGGGTGACTTGAACCTTGCCATATATTCATAAATGTGCGATACTGAACACTTTGGGTTCACACCGTTTTTAAGCACATATTTGTTTCAAATAACGGCTTCAAATAGTGTTGTGTTCTTAGATCGCGTGTGCTGCTTTGTCTGACGTGTATGAAAACATAGTTGTTTGAATAAAAGAAAAAAATACTTTCAAAATCATGTTGGTCCATGTCTTTATTATTTGGCAAAATGATTCTTATAATTTCATCGGCTTCTTCTTTCATGTATTTCATATTCATATTTTTTTATAAAAGGGTTAAAGACACACAAAAGAAATTAGACAAAATCAGTAGACACCACCAAAGATTATGAAAATACAAAGAAAAAAATAAACTGCATCCATCTATGGGAACTCATATCAAGACGAGATTGCGGCAGAAGTTTTGCTTCTTACGGAAGAAGCAGAGGTACCATTGGTGCATCCGAAAGTCAAAAGTCTTGAAGGGCAAAGACAAAACCAGTAAACACGAACCAGAACAGCAAGAAGAAACCGACAACGCAAAACCACAAACTCAAATGAATAGCAATCAACAACGCAAACTCAATTCGTAACGAGAGTGAATTCGGGTGCTCCGGAACTCGGAGAAAGCAGATTATGCTTGTTTAAGCACACCCGTCGCGCTGCTTATGATCAATTCCGTGTGTCAAGTCTGGAAAAGAAAGTCAATACAAAGCTATGTAACAAACCTCTGAGAGATAGAAACCCCATATTTTCCTATGAGTTCATGTTGCCTTCCATGAAATTTCTTTAGTGAACACAACAACCGAGGAGAAACGTACTACTGTGTTAAAAAATTTGTGTTTGACACGACGGACCAACAAAGAAATCGACGTTCGTCCTACAAGCTCCGGTATAACAAATAAATTGTTATACAAAAACTCCATAAGCAGGATCCAACGAAATGCTGCTACACAAGAAGAGGAAGTTGGCGATTGGAAAGTTGAAATCATCACATTTGTCATAGAGTCTTTCTTGAATATACGAAACCCAGTGGTTGTATTCCACTATCTGGGATCTCTGGTGTGATGATGGAGTTATAATAACGGCCACTTGAACTGGTGATTCTATAGTATCAAGTGTTTTTGGCCTTATTAGTTACAGAGATAACGTGATTTTTTTTCTTTTCTTATGATATTTTTAAGCATGATATGAATTTCTGGTCAATTTTAAATATTTTTGTTAATATATATATTTTTTTTATTTTCATTGCTTTAATTATTTAATGGAATATCCTTTGCAATAGATATAATTTTGATTTTTTTCAGCCTTTTTAAACATTTTTTTTATCTTAAACTGAATATTTCTTAATAATTTCAAATTCAGTTTCAAACCTGAAATTCAACCTTCTTCAAAATTTTGACATTTCTATCGTTCTTAAAACAAACATAAACTGTTAAATAAATAAAGTGAAGAATACTTATGTCATAATTCTAGTTAAAGCTTGTAATTTGTAAAATTTATCTCTAAATAAACACTAAAGTAATATGACTTAATATTGAATTAAGATGAACAATTAAATAAATTCACGGTCAATGGCACATTGTGATTGCCCTCAGGAGCTACTTGTTTTTGGTAATTGCTATATCAACTTTCAACACGTGTTTAACCAAAACACAAAAGGTGTATCGATAAGTAGTCCAGTAGATAGTAATTACTGGTGCGAGATGTCATAGGAGGACGAATGACATTTCTTTTTTCAATGCATTTTGACATGACATACCAGAAATTCTTCTATGTCTAAAACAGTTTTACTTCCTTAAAAAAAACATCAGAATAGAAAAATCTGAAAATGATTTTTTTTTAAGAAAAATTGAAAAGCAAATAACCAACCTACCTACAAATTATATAAAGATATGTTTTAAATGCATACACAAAAATATTATAAGCAGCAGTATGAGACAAATGCCCAATTCACTTTAAATCAAATAAACAATATAAACTTTAAAACCATATGTATCGGTATCAAAATGAAATAGCACATTTATAGATTTAAATGAATACGATGGAAATTGAAAGTCAAATTTCGTGGGAACAGAATATATCAATTTTGTAAGAAATAATCCAATTAAAACTGTTTGAATCTTACAAGATTTATATATCCGACAACGATATCATGACACCCAATGTGTCTCCGGTAATGGGTTTACAGATGAGGTACGTACGTCTCAGACAAGATTTACTGGTAAATCATATATAAAGCTGATAATCTTGTTTCAGTTATATTCAGGTAATTGGAATAAGAAAAGATATATGCTTTGGTTATTCTTTGATGTTATTTTGATTAAAAAAATAAACCTCTCAAAAATGTTCATTTAACATTCTGTTTAATGGACATTTAGACCCGCTTTTTTAAGAAATAAAAATACTATTAAACAAAGAACAAGGAAAGAAAAAAGGAAAAAAACTCGAAGTGTTGCTAACAAACTTTCAAAGAAAATCTATCCCTGAATTATTCTAAGCGCATTAGAGATGTTTTTGACAATGTATCCAATTTGCCAAGAAACAGTAGAAGCATGATATAGCAATACTCATTGATATCATGAAGAATCTTTTAAGATAGAACCTTCATGACAATACAACACAGAAATGATACTTATAACTTTATCGTGTCTACTAGTATTGATACGTGATATGGGACACCAGTGAAATTGTCTACCAGTATTTACACTTGATATTGGACACCAGTAAAATTGTCTACCAGTATTTACACTTGATATGGGACACCAGTAAAAACTTGTGTTGATTTTTTTTCAGGTTGCAGTGGGCAAGCTTTTTCAAACCACTGAGCATATACTTTCCAGAATGCATAATACCAAAGCGGGTATATATATGAATAAAACGGCTAATTTAGTTACTTATGTTGTATATATGCATACTTCAAGAAGTAATCTTTCATCAGCAGTTTTTAAACAAACAAAAAAGCACCAACAGTATCAAAATAAAGGTACACGTACCAAAAATGTTCGAAAAAAGAAGCCAAAGTCAACACCGAGAACATCAACTCTACTAATGTTTTAACAACTTTTATGCTGTCTCATACATGATCGAAACCATCATCAAAATGCAAAGATAGTACCTTGTTAAATTTTTATCCCTAACGAAAACTTGATGTTAGTACTCTAACAAGAGAGATGCTTTAATGAAAGCTTAAAATGTCCCGTTTCTACTTGTAGAAGCATTCTATTGGTTTCTTATTGCATTTTTACCTCAAAGGACCAGTGACATATTTTATACCACCTAGTTGCATTAAAAATAAAAGTGATATAGGTGTCTTTTGGTTTACACATAGAGTACCAATCTCCACTACTCCTCGTTTTCACCTCTTACTTTTTAAATTTAATTCAATTGATTTTAAGCAAGGGCAAGGTAATATATTTCTGAGCTGCGGCAAACATTTTGTGTATTTATACGTGCGCTTCCTTTTTCCAATGGAAGTCAAAACTCTCATCCGATGGTTCGATTGCCTTGTTTCCCCATATCCTCCACTTCGTCATCATTTCGTGTTCATTTTATCACAACGTGTTGGGGAAAATGTCACGTTCCTCGCATATTATAAAAAAAAACCTGTTGCAGGTGCCGATAAGATAAGGAATCGTAGGATCCCCATTCAGGAGGCTTGATTGCATGATCCTTCCAATCCCTCCTTTAAAAATCCCGTCCCCTTTTGACCTTGTGTTTCCTTTCCTCAACCACATCATCATTTTATATTTACTTTATCAGCCCTTCATGTTTCCCTGGTATGGGCTATATCGTGCTTCTTGGGGGTTAAGCATGAACTTACTAAGTAATCTATAAGTCCATCTTCCTGATATAGCAGCGTTGATGCTGCTTTCGGTAATCTAACAAATTAACAGAATGTTTTATAGCGGCGGATTAGGTGGACGTTAAGATTTTTTTTTTGTTTTTCGCCGAGCGGAGGGAAGCGCGAAATAGAGTTTTTTTAAGTAGATTTTGTGCAAAAAAATAAATTTTGTCAGTTTTAGAGGGGCGTACGCCCGGTACGCCTTTCCTTGAATCCACACCTGTTTTGAATACTTTTACAGGACAATTAGATCTGAGCGGTATTATTTTGTTAAAAAATTATGTATATTGTGTTGGGTTTTTTTCCCGAAAGCGCGCCATTAGAGGCAAATTTTTAATTTTCTAGGAATATATCCTGTTTTCTCAAAACAAACAAATAAATAAAGTAACTACCGAACAATAAACACCAATACTTTAACAAATAAAAGATTTCGAATATAAACACTTAAGTTTTTATGTTTTACAAAAATCCGATCTTTGAAGCTTTAAGAAATACTCTTGATCTTTTATATATTGAAAGGCATTAGTCTAAGAATATAAAGTAGTTTGCCGACGGAAGTGTAGAACTTTGCTTAAACCTGGAAAAAATCTAAAATACTTGAGATAATCCCAACGTTTTTAATTGACCTTTTGTGTTAATCTGGCTGATCGTAATTAATTCCAAGTAGTTTTTTTGTATTTACATAATTTTTATAAATTGTTTACAAGGTAAACAATATGTTTGCTCTTGATCTCATAAAATGTAATTGGATCTAGTAAATATTAAACACTATGAGAAGATTAGGATGGTATTTGAAGTTTGCCGAAAGTCTGCAATACAGCAAGAGCATAAAACTACCAACATTTTTTGACAAAGACAACAGATATTCTTTTAAATTGATAATTCTAGAAGTTTTCAGTGTATTATTCTTAAACTCACTATAAAAATGCATGCTTTGCAGTGCCTTTAACTTTCATTTGCATTTTCTTTACATTGAGAATAACATCATGAAGTAGCCCATAACATTTTACACCAGAGTTAAGGTTTCCCAGCGAGCTTCATTGACAGACACACAAATGAATTAACTGTTTTTTTTTCGGATTATTTTAGGTCATTCTCATTTATTTTTTTCTATATATTTTTTTTTAGTTTGTCAATTTGGATTAAGTCAGGAAAGTTTCATAAAGTAAATGGTTTCATAAATCTTTATTTTTGTTTGTTTTTCTTTTGTTTACTTGTAGGTCCTTGGATAAATTGTCTTATTGTGGAGTAATGATCAAATCGTGTTTGTGTTTGCTTTGACCCATACGAGTGCATTTTGCAAATAAAGTATTAAGCTATATATTTTTTTAAAAAGCGTTGGCTTATTTTCTTGAGTCTCTGATCAACCCTTTCAGGATTTGTGCTGTTAACATGAAAAAGATGAGTTCCTAAGTCATTCCGTATCAATTTACTTTATAATGTAGATTTAATGAAAAAGGTAAAACAGGGTGGAATGGTACCAATGGGGCATCCGATTGTCAAAAGTCCAAAAGGGCAGAAACGAAACCAGCAAACACCAACGAGAACAGAAGAAAAACATAACAAAACAAAAGCTGACAACATAAAACAGAAAAACAAACACAGCTGAATAGCCATCAACAAACTTGGTGCATGCTAAAAAGTTGATGGAAGCACTTCTGAGTTGATTTCCTCTGTCAGTCATTCGTTTTCTCTTTATCAGTATATTTAATTCTAGTGTGGCCTTTTTACTACCGGTTACAACATTCCGATCAGTCTTTAACAGAGTGTACCATAGTTCTTTTTTATCAAACTAGTAAGGGACCGACCATTTAACTTAAAGGGGGGCCTTGGTTTTTTCCTAAAAAAAAATATTCTGAAAATCATTTTTGATGAAAAAAATATTTTTGCAGCTGAGGGTATAAAAAAAATATTCTGAAGAAGGATTTCTGGTATAAAAAATAATGCTGATGATGAAAAAAATATATTCTATTGCGACGCCTTCGAAAAATAAATATTTTGTCCGCGCTCTGCGCGAAAAAAAAAAATCTTATCAAAACAAAAAACCAAGGCCCCCCTTCAAGTTAAATGGTCCTTCCCTAATGGGATAAAATAAGTAATGGAAAAGAAGAAACGTTTTATGCGTTTCTACCTAAATTGTTGTAATACAAAAAAAATCCATATGCAGTCAGTACAAATTTGTATTTTTCTGTATTCTATTATGTAATAAGCATTTTTCGATAATTTCAAAAGATTTGTGGCTGAAAAGCAAGTCCTTATAAACGAAAATACCAGAAAAAAAAATCTGAACGAAATTAAATTTCTATGCAGAATATATTCACTAATAGGTCATTTTGTAGTTTATGTTTATAAAAGCTTTTAAGCGTTGAAAAATACATATGACTAAAATATACATGTACTAAATTCTCAAAATGGTTTTATTTGCAATCTGCAGAAAAGTTTCAAAAAAAACATTCGTGAATGTTCAAATACTAGAAGTCTATGCGCATTAACAATCGCTTCTTCTGCTTCAGACTTTAAAAAAGTATTGGAAAAAAATGTAGAGACTACCATAGACAACAAACATATTTTGTGTAGAATTACTGAAATGAGCTAAATTAATATTGAACCTGTAAAGGTCTATTTTCATATAAATATTTTTATGAATTCTCAACGAATTTATTCTGATTTATGCCTAAATATTTTCAGTCTTAGTTTACCAAAACAAATTATTTGTTTAAAAATGAATAAAACAAGTTCACATATTATTCTATAAAGTGATTAATTCTTATGATATTTTTAGAAAAACAAAATAGTAATGATAATGTTTAATAAGAAAATAATATTAAATTAAAATGTAAACTAAAAAAATAATTATTAGGCCATGATTCAGGTAATTTTCAAAACAGGTAAATTGCCCCGAGGAGGATTAAGTCCCGTTACATGTCAGGACACTTGTTTGAAAAGGGGAGGGGTCAAGTTGTCAATCATTTGACCTCTGGCTACTTTACATGTAGTCCATTATTAAACAATTAAAAAATTGAAAAGAATATTTAAAGTCAATTATTGTTTCGAAAAATAAACATAGAACAGACCGACCAATCAAAATTCAGCTGACCACTGGGCTTTGATCTTTAAAGGAACCCTGGTCAAAATATTTTTTCAGAAGCAAAAGTTTGCGTTTGTACAAACAACGTGTTTCGCAGATTTGTACTGTAAAAATATATTTGGACTTTGGAAAAACATTGAAGTAAAATATTGAAGTAACGTTTTAAAATTGTGAAAGAATGGTCATGGAAAATCTACACGGAAAATTCGATGTGACTAACGACAACCCAGCCTGCATGCTGTCAGATTCCAGCTTCTTGCAGACGACACGACCAGAAATTCCAGATCAAAGTTGTGATACCAGCAGTGAGGACATTTACCAGAAAGCAGATGGTTCTAATCTTAACTCGTCCGATTCTGAAGAAGATGACCAACAGTATTCTGGAACTACAACTCTGTCGCAGCACAAGAGACGCTTTGCCGATGTTAAGCCACCTTACTCTTACATTGCGTTGATCACCATGGCAATCGAGAGTTCAACTTCTGGAATGATGACATTGAATGAGATTTACGGATTCATCATGAACCGTTTCCCGTACTTTAAAGAAAACCAACAACGCTGGCAGAATTCCATCCGTCATAATTTATCTTTGAACGACTGTTTCCTGAAAATCCCCCGTGCTCCAGGACGTCCCGGCAAAGGAAACTACTGGGCATTGCACCCAGGATGTGGCGATATGTTTGGAAATGGTAGTTTCTTGAGGAGAGCTAAACGTTTCAAGCTCAAACGGCAACAAGCTGAAGAACAAGCACACATTCAGCATGTAAGTTCATATGGACATTTTAATCTTTATGGAGGACCTCCTTCAGGATATAAACCTTATCCTCTTCCAGCTATTCCGTCGTTCCCGCAAGGTTTACCTCAACCACAGCAATATGGACTCCCGCAGAAATCCGAGTCTTGGAATTCAACACCTTCGTCTACGTATTCATCTTATTATAACCCGAACAGTATCAGCAATTCATTCGGATCATCTTTCGGATCATCGTTGACAGGATCTCTTGGAGGATCATACTTATCCGGAACCAACATGCACTCGTTACCGCCGTCAAACGCTGGACTTTCGACAGGATTCACAAACAATTTGACAAACTATTCATCTCTTCAGCAAAGTTCTTACTGTGCACCGCAATATCCCAATCTCAGACTTCAAGCCACGCAGTGAACATGAACTAGAACACTTAATCTGTGACTATTGTGAATTTGTCTCGCAATTTTTATTTTGTCTCAAGAAGGTAATATTTTATTTTATTTGAAATCGCAAATATTATTTTTGTTTTATATATATTTTTAATTTATTTTGTGCTATTTGTTATTTGTTTGTTAGTTTTATTTTTATGTAAATACTTACGCAATTTGTAACATAAAAATGGGTGGGATATTTCACCCCTAAATGTGAATAAATATGAAATTATTATGAATATTTTTTAACACTTTCGTGTATGAAATAACGGAATTGAAATATTTGTTGCCGACCGAGATTACATTTGCAGAATTACTTTAAAAAAGTATTTTCTGTCTGAACTAAAAGTAATATAAAAAAATAAAAATTATTATTTGTAATTAAATTTACTTTTCACTTTTCAACAAAAAAGTTTGAATGGCAAATGTAACTCGGTCTAATACAAAAATGTATACAAAAAACACTATAATTTCGCAAAGAAACGAATCACGAAACTTACAAGGTTAAGATAAGAGATGCGAAACCCAAACCTAGTGAATAAAAAAAATGTTTATTAAACAAAACAAAATAAAAAGCACACACAAATAAATGGAAATAAAAACACAGATGAAAAGAAAAAAAACCAAAATGTTTCTTAAACAAAACAAAATATAAAAACACGGACAAATAAATGGAAATAAATAAAAAACACAAAAGCAAAAAAAAAATCCAAGCTAAATAAAATTGTGTGATAAAATACTTTTTTTAATCAGAGCCAAAAGCAACAACAAAATACGAATAAACGAATAAGCAAAACCATAAGAAATACAAACATTAGCCAAATACGCAATTAAATACAGCGGCTAACATCCTATTTGTGGAAAAAAATCTTGAGACAAAATCCATGAACGGTAAAAACAAAACATATAAAAATATACGAAAAAAAAAAACTCAAGGTGTAAACATGAGAACACAGAGCTGACAAGAAGAAAAATAGCTATGCTTTAAAACGACAACATAGATAATTTGCTGCCTAAAAGACACACAGTGCCAGACAAATAAATTCAAGCGTCTAGAGGACTCATCTGAGATGCTTAAGCCAAAAGCGTTTATTAACAAAAGAAAACTGATTAACGATTTAACATACGTTCGATTGCCTTATCCACTGGAGTTACTTAAGCCATGGAGCATCATAACTCCATGCTTTAGCCAAAAGAAATAGATTATAAAAGGATGACACGGGTAGCTAATATGAGAGCATGCAGTTCTAAATCTATATTGCGTCATAAAAAAACACCAAAAAATAAAACATCTCAAGAAATATCATTGGCACTAAAGAAATGACCAGCGACGTGATGGCAAGGTATACAAAACCGTCCTGAGTACACACAACGGAAGATTGTGATGTTAAACCCCCGGTTTGATTAGTGGGGGGAGGGGTGTCCGTTCGTTACGATTAATTGATTTATTGGCGTTTTTTGTGTCCTGTTAGCGATTCATCAGCCATCATCAGAACAAAAACAAGTAACGTCCTAGGGTCCTAGGTTCCGCAATTCCGTATAAAACATTTACAGATTTTCATGACACTTTCACAGAATCCAAGAGACATAATGGAGACGAGCATGTGCAATTTCTATTTCAATAAGTTATCCTATTCCGGAACTAGCAATTTCACTACAAGGTTCTCACCTTCACAAAATCTTTGTGTTATAATCAGTTAATGTAAATGTGCATTTAATATTAAAAAAAAATCATCTGGTTGATTTTTGGGTGGCGGGAGTATCTATTTCGAGCTCACAGTTTTCTACTAGTTGATAAGTGGCAATTTTGATTCGTTAGTATATCATTTTTGTCTCGCCTGAAGATTCCGGCGATGACGGCGGTGTCCACAATTGTTTTTGCTTAAGTCTGTTTTTTGTTTTGTTAGCTATGGAACAACATTGGTATTTGGTATGCAGTTCCATAAGCATCAGTACAGATGAGTTTTAAAAGCATTTCATCTGTATGATCCTGCAATCACGGTCTACCGACTTTGCGATTTTATATTGATTTGAACAATGTTAATTTTTTCTGGTGCATCCGACAAAACAGAGACAAAACCAGTAAACACGAACAAGTACAGGACGAAAAAACAGACAACATATTAAACACGGAAACACAAAAACTACTGAATATCAATTAAATATGCGAACTCTAGTCCTAATGAGAGTGGTCTTAGGTGTTCCGGAAGAGTAAGCGGTTCCTGCCTGCTGCAGCACACCCGTTGCACTGCCAATTTCCAATTCAGTGTGTCAAATCCAGTAAAAGAAGACAAAACAAAACCATAAATGACAAACCAACATCTGCACTCATATAAGAAATAGAAATCCCAAATTTGTCTATGAATGCATAATGTCTACCGTAAAATGTCTTGAGTGACGACAGCAACCGAGGAGCAACATAACCATGTGTAAACAATTTTTGTGTCAATGTGACGCTCTGCCAAGGAAAACGATGTATAGTTGTAATTCCCTCAAGCTCTGGACGAATAAATTGTGATACGTAGACTACATAAGCTGGAACAGACGGAATGACCCTACACAAAAAGGGAAAGTTGACACTTGGAAAGTTAGAAGTCATCACGTTTGTCATAGAGCTTTGTTGAAACTTTTCCTTGAGAGTCTATTTCGAGATGAAGATCTAAATATGAAGCATACTTCCTAGAATCCATTGTGTCCTTTATCTCAAGTTTCTGAGGATATATGAGGTGTAGAAAGTCACCAAATCAGTGAAAGGACATCATCAATATAACGGAAAGTAAGGTTAAAAGAGAAGCAAGTCTATGATCTTTTTTGTCTAGAACATATTGCAGTAAGTCCGCTTCATATGCATACCAATGAAGAAACAAATCCTAGATAATGGACATGGTCAAGCAAGCAAAGGTGCACAATAAGTGCCCATTGGAATGCCTATTGATTGCCGAAAAACACGTCCACCAAACTGAACAAATACGTTGTCGATAAGAAAATTGACCATCTTTAGTATATTTGTTCTTTTTCTTAGTACCAGTACAGATCAATTCCGATGACGTTTTATCTTTTTGCTTCTGCAGTCACGGTCTACTGACTTTGAGATTTTATACCCATTTGCCTAAATTTAATATGCGAGCGAAGCGAAGCTCACTATTGTAGAGAGTCTGCCAAATTGCACGAGACTCAAAATACTATGGAAGAAAAATCGTTCTGTCCGGAAACATTCGATTTTCGGAAGTTTTCGAAAATGTCTGCGCGTGCTGAAAAATTGCGGGAAAGAGTAATACATCGTCCCAAAATATCTCGTCCCAGGCATAATTCGAAATTTTCAATGGAATTATCTACGCGAGCTTTTAAGGCAATGCCTTTCTCATATTATTTTTCTTATAACTAGCAAGGGTTCACAGATGATATATGATAAACAGTTGCATTTTCATAAATTAAAATCAATTATATAAGAGTAATTCTAGTACTGCAGTCACTTTTAATTTTTATAACTTCATTTTATACAGTGTCCAATATATCGGTTTAACTAAAAAGAGACTTCCCCAACTGTATGTGATTAGGTTTGTCAGTAACCTGCCCAAGGTCGATGGTTTCCTCCGGCCACTCCGGTTTCCTCAACCATTAAAACTGACCGCCCTACATGGCCCAGGTGCGTCGATAAAGGGCGTTAAACACACACACACACACACATATCATAAGTTCCATAATAAACTTTATGACTATCTCTTCAAAGGTTTTATAATAGGCTAAAAATACTAGGCGTTTTAATGTTATTGTAAATGAACATTTGTTTTGTCTCTTGTAAATGAATATGATCTTCATTGTTTCAAACTACATGCAGGAATGCCTTGCGTAAAATTACAATTCCTCTTTCTGATTCTCTGGTTTATGTGACTTTATAAGGAATGAGTAATCGTCATCTTTGGTGAGAACCATTGGTTCCCTGTTGTAATAGCCTCCTGGTTGTAGCTCCGGACTGTCTTCGGGAATTTTACCGAAAAGATCAATGTCAGCAATAATCTCCAAAATGGCGGGAACATCTACGACATGGAATTCGTACATGGATATCACATGGTCTCGATCTTTGTCGAACACTTCAAATACCTTCAAGATGAGAAAACATAGGGTCAAAGATGAATATGGGAGAATTCCGGAAAACAGGAAGTAAGTGGACGACAGAGCCGCTGAACCAATATGAAACAACATGTTGATGCTGCATGATACCAAATACCAAGAAGAAATGGTTAGAAGTTGCAGAGTAAACTATGACCAACTTTCTCATCGCATAACGCAATGACAGGGAAAATAACGAAATAACAGACATTTACCAAGCATATATGCGGGTCATATATGAATGACGGTACATTGATTTTGACAAAAGGTTGGCCGGAACTAGGGTTACAAGAATATAATTCACCAATTTTATAAAATATTGTCTTGAAACCTAATATTACTGAAACAAAAATAATCTTAAATTTGTTGATTGTCTATGTCTTAAGAGAGCTATGAAAGCAACACTACCTCGTACAGTGAAAATTCAGAAGAGCTACGACAATCAAATCTGTTTATTATTGCTAAGTCCAACCTGTTTTTTTTTTTAAATCAAGTTAATATCATTATACAGACTTACCTCTGCGAGTAATTCATCAGAAATCTCCTGGTCTGCATTAGCTTTTATTGTATGTACAAATTCTGTAAAACTAATAACGTCTGCATCACCGAAAAGCTCCAACAAGGCTTGTCTAGAAATATCGAAATAAGATTTTACTTTTTATTCTAATAGAAATGAAAATGAGATAGTAAACTCCATACAAAATTCACATATTCTAGGAATGTTGAGCTGGTTCACTAAATGATTTCTAGATTTCTGTATATTGGAAAATAAAAACCACTTGTTTTTATGACCATGCAAAAGGAATTTTTCACAAAAAGTCTTGACCGCTTCTCTCACGTATTAGCTTCTAGCTTGCAAATATGATTTCAACCAAACTTTAGACATATGATACGAGTGATTAATGTGATACAGACGCACAAACGAAAGAATAGCATTACAGCAATCAGCGTTGCATGCGACGGGGAACAACATCATCAACAACAACAACAACAACAACAACAACAACAAATACATTACCTGAAGTCAGCTTCTGCAACGACTTCATCGTCTTTTACTTCCAGGTCTTTCAGTAATTTTTGTTTTAGATTAGGCTCTACTTCTTTGCAGTCGGTTTCGTTGAACCACCTCAAATGATTTGACCATATGTTAACTGCCAGGTTACGACCAGAGTGAGAATAGACGTGATGGTACCAGCTAAAGTAAAACAAAATAAATTAATCATGATTTATGATACAAGTTATACTTATTATAAAGTACCGTATGATTTGGTATTTATACATAAAGCACGAAAGTATAGGCAGAAAAACTAAAGCTCCTAACTCACAAGGAGGTATAAAACAGAACCAAACGCTGATAAATGAACAGAACTTATAGACATATAAGCCAGTAAGCCAAACCAATTCCTGTAAACTTCAGTGTTCTGGAAGGGTTAAATATATAAAAATTGTGTCGTTTATATGGAAAAAGAATGCATCTTACTACATGGATGAAAGGCATATATTAAATTTGCTCTATGGAAGGTTAATGCTTTCCATGGGCTAAAAATTATATACTAGTTTGGAAATTTATACAAAAATCATTTGCCAATCGTTGATAGTGATTGGTTCAAATGCGACTCCTTTGGTCATATATATTTTTTTTTGATAAACACGATCATAATACACAACAAGAGGCTCACAGGAGCCTGAATCGTTCACCTGGACTTTAAGCTAGTGTCTCTTCTATTAGCTATTACCCCTACAATGGCCCATTGTAGGGGTAATAGCTAATAGAAGAGACACATTGGGTCATCTGACAACTTCAACCCAATAGAGACTTTGTAGTGCTTAATGAGCTGAAGGTTTAAGCAAGCAACAGTTTTTCCATATCTGCAATAGTTTTCATTCTATGAGACAAAAACATTAAAAAAATCGCTATTTTTTACCTTTAAAAGTCCCTAACCCCTATAAGGGGTCATCTGACAACTACAACCCTCTAGATACTTTTGTAGAGCTCAATGAGCTGAAGTTTTAAGCAAGCAACAGCAATTCTCTATCTGCAATTTTTTTCATTCTGTAGGCCCAAAAAAAAATGCATTTTTTTTAACCTTTAATGGGCCATAACCCCTGTAAGGAGTCATCTGACAACTTCGACCCAATGGAGGCTTTTGTAGAAAATTTGATGCTTAAGGTAGATGGGGTGTCTATCACTGAGCATCTTTTTTGCACATCTATCATAAGTTTAAACTTTATGATGCTAGCTATTCTAATTGATTTCTATTGGGCTAGATAAACATTAAAAGAGACAATTACAACAAAAAATTTAATAAAAAACACCTTCTTTGTGAATTTTAATAATTTCCCGAACTTTTTAAGGGGAGATAATTTGTATAGAAATAATAAAGAAAAAGCACATTTTTCACTTTTGTCAAAAAAATGATGGCGAACTTTATTTTTTATTTAGTATATTTAAAAATCAATACAAAACAAAGATTTTCACAAATTTTAAGAAAAATCTATGGAGTAGATTTTCTTAAATGAAGAAAATTTGAAGTTTCCCTATTGATCCTATAGTAAAAGTAATAAAATCCTGCATTTTTCAAAGTTGTTTCTACAAAAAATTCCCCTGGTGAACTTTGAATTTTATTATTGAAATTTAAAGTACCCGTATAGAGCTAACTGTGTCAAAAATTTAAGAAATTTCTATGGATAAATTTTTAGATATCCCATCTACCTTAAGAAGGATGGTTGCATCAGGAACAAAAAACGAAATACTAGTACTTATTTTGTGCAGGACACCATAAGGATCAATCATACAAATTTCATAAAATTCTGTTCAGTAGTTTCAGAGGAGAAGATTTTTGATAAACGAACGACAGACAACGACAGACGACGACGGACGCCAAGTGATGGCAACAGCTCAAAAAGTACTTAATCACATAATTTGTTAACTAACTGGTATGGTATATAAAGACAGTCTCCTTTTGTGATATTGACCAGATACCAGGGTAAATCTCTAAATTTAGGGAACTTTTCCATGTCCACAGATTCTACGTCCACCTTGCTGTAACTCCCAACCTGCACAAAGTGAGCGTCCTCTATCTCCGGCTTGTATTTCTAGAATAGAATTAAAATGATCGAAAATCTAGATCTGTTTTATAAAACTAAGTATACAGTTTCTTTTTATGCATGCTTACCCCAATACTAGTGCAACATAGATAAATAATCTTACTAAAACGGTGCTTTTTAATTACATTGATTGCTTTTTATTTGAATTTTCGGGATTCTCATGCATACGATCAGGGATCAAGGTACATGTACTTGTACTTCTTAATTCCATTTACTAGTGTATTTCATTTTCATGGAGGACTGTCATAAATTTGATAATTTAAATCTCGATCTATATACATCATATTACAGCACATTTGAGTTGATTTAGATATATTGAGACTATAAAATCTAAACCTTTTTGAAAGCAATCATTTGTGATTTTTTCAATACCTTATTGATCATAATCAAGTCCTTCTTCCCATTTAGTAAACAGTTGATGTTATCGAGTCCATCTTTATGTAGTACAGATTTGGTGCCCCCACTACTGAACCATACTATTACCGACTTAATGACATCCTGTAAGCCCCCACACTGGAGCGACACGGGTATGGAGATGTCAGCTGAAAGGAGAACTTATATAATTTGACCATAGCAGCCCGCATAGCAGCCTTATTTTGGAGTCATAGATTGCTCTGATGTGTAAACAAAAGTTTAGTTCCGACCTGCAGATGGATTACAAAATGGTGAAAAAACACGGATGAATAAAGATCCGATCTGCATATGGATTACTAAATGGTGAAAAACACGGATAAATAAAGATAGTAAAAAAATACCGAAATTGGAGGGTTAATCTCAAATGTCCAAGAGAAAAGACAAAACAAGGTAGACAGACCGGAGAAATTAAAGTTCACAATGGTCCTGACTTAGTACAGACATTAAAAAAAAATAGCGGGTTAAACCAAGTTTTATGACGCGCCAAACTCCCCTTTCCATTGCGATCTTTGGGTCCGGTAGTAACACGAAACACAAAATCTACACAGAGTACAGATATTGAGGTGATCATGATAACTAACTTTATCGTCTAACATACTTTTGAATTTTTCACTAATGGCTGATAACTTAGGATAAATTTCTTTTTGGAGATTGTACGTGACGTAAATAAAGATATGCAACCCCAACACTTGAACCCCTTCTTTCGGCTACGCCCTAGTCATTAGTTGCACATCGGGGAAAATAATCTATCTTACATATTCACTCCATAGGTATGAAATATTCAATTTCCATGGTTTGTTTGGGTTTCGTACATGGTTCTAAATTTCTTCGCAAATCAGCTTCATCAAGGACAAGCCAATAAAAAGTACAAAAAAAATCGAAGTTGTGTTACATTGGTATTGTCACAAAAAAAAAACGCTACGCTTGCAATCAACTAAAGAATGGGCACATTGTTTAAGCTTACCTTTCATTTCAACTGCAACATCTTGTACTAAGTAAATGTTAGATTGGTTGTAAATCTGTAGAAAGTTAGACAGAGGCATGAGATATGCTGGAGCATTTCTGTTCTCTTTCTTGCCTCCTTCTACCTCTACTTGAAGGTCTCCGTATTTGTCACTGAAACAATAAAAAACACGTTTGTATGCTAATCAAATATACGTATATATGTAGCAGTGACGGGTCAGTTGGAAGGAGGCATAAGTGGGGGACGACTTCCTTTGTAGTTGTAAAACTACCAAGCGGAGCTTTTGTGAGGAGCTTTATGAGCGCATGCTGGAAAATGTTTTTATGCTTTCAATTCTACTAAAATGCACAAGAGACCATAGAATTTCCGAATCCTTTCATGACTTCAATGATTATCTATGGGTTAGCGGCACGGCATCAAAAACAGAATATTCTCTATCATGTCTATATCACCACAGCTATGGCTCCCCGTACAACCCAACATAAAAACACCATCACGTGTTATATTTCAACATGTTTAAGTTTTCATTTTGATACATATTTACTACATGCTCTTCAGATGTGGTTTTTGTTTTGTCATTGTGTAAATCTTAAGTATAAAAGCGGAAGTCTTCATAAGATTTTTATTTGCATGTGTATAATCTACTGGTTTGACCGTTTCTGTCTGGCTTGCTTGCAATGATTAGGCAACTATGAATTAGTTTCACTATACTCTAATTATAAGAATCACAAGAAAAAGCAGAACCTTGAAAACTTTAAATTGTACATGGAATAAAAAGGTATTGTTATGTGTTCTTGTTAGAATCATTTTGTATCACCAAACTTACTTCAAGTATCCATCATTCCACAATTTATAAGCAGGAAAATCCACTCTATCAAGCACACCCTTTACAATGAAAGGTTGACTCTTCAAAACATAGTTGTTGTAAAAGTCAGTGGGTAGGGGGAAATCAGTAATGACTTGTATCCCTCCTTCTGGCTTCCTATGGTGCCCCAGTGGTTTAAGATGCCCAGGTATATCAACTTGCACGGTACTACAAATAGCACATATTAACAATATAGATAAAAATAGTCCGTTTTCATTTTCCATCATTTATCAACAAAGTGACTTTATTACTCCGACTTTTACGTGTCGCCCGGAAAACATGGTGGTGTCACGAACAGTAACATCTTGTTCTGGTGTTTTGTTACTATTTATTTCTCTGGTTTGTACAAGCCAAAGACATACGTCATTATACATTTTTTTGGTCTGTCATTGTTATGAAGGTACAATAAGGGGAAAATATATTTATAACTATCAGGTCAAGCAGGTCGTATGGTTTTAGTGAAAAAAAAAATGATTCCATGTTTTTTTCTACAAACATCATTTTATTATATATATATATATATATATATTTATCTTTGACCATTATGATAATCCGTAAGAAATATGATTATGAAAAAAAAAGTTCCTTGAAAGATATATTTTGTATGAAACACCTGTCGGCTAGTAAAATCTATTATCCATTGAAACGCTGGTTGATTTTTGCTGTGAAGAATTTGTTTATATGAAAACAATGATGTAGATATCACAAACCCCAAACATTTAAAAGTTCTAGGAAAACTTGGTTAACCAGTTCAGTTATAAGGGTCCAAACATTTTACTTAAAGGGACCAGTGTGCCTTGACGTTTTCCTAACAAAATATTTTGAATCGGATTTTTACTGCCAAATATTTTTTTTAATTACTTCCCAGAACAGAACAAACGGAGGGTATAACATAATACCTCGCCACTTCGTGTGGTGGGGTATAAAAAGTAATTCAGCAACAATACATTTTTCGTAAGAGTAATAGTTATATACATTAATAGATTTCAGATTTAGTACCACAACTCTATACATCATCAAGATTCTCACTTCCAAATGTTATTTTCACTTTTAGACTTATCTTCCACTTTCAGATGATATCTCCCAGACCCTCTTTTAGATGTTATCTTCAAATTCAGATGTTTTCTCCAACTTACAGATGATCTATTTTATTTTCAGATCTTATCTCTCAATCTCAGAATGATATCTCTTACTTTCAAGTGTTATCTCCCTATTTCAAATTATATCTCTCACTTTCAGATGATATTTCAGGTGATCATATCTCGCTTTTGCAGATGACGATCTCGATTTTCAGATGTTTCCTCCAACTTTCAGAAGCTAACTCTCACTTTCAAATGTTTTTCAAACTTCCAGATATTATATCCCACTACAGATGTTTCTCCAACTTTCAGATGCTACCTGCCACTTTCGGATATCTCTCACTTTCAGATGTTATCTCTAACTTTCAAATGATATCACTGCTATTAGTTATTTCCCACTTTAAGATAATGTATCCCAATATCAAATGATAAATATTATTTACAAAAGTTATCTCTGACTTTCAAATATTAATCTTCACTTTAAGAGATATCTTTAACTTTCAATTGTTATCTATCACTTTAGATTATTTCTCCCACTTTCAGATGCGTCTTACTTTTAAATTTTCACATGAACTTGTTTTTCTAGCTAGCAGGTTCCGGTTGCAAATTTACTCTCAGTGAATGCCGGGAATATATATGGCTTGTTTGTTGTGGCCACAATAGCATAGCGCAAACTGCCTTGGTTTTCATATTGTTAATGATTTTTATGAGGCTAGTTTCAGCCAAGTAAGGAATATGAGATACTATGAACGGACAACAAAAACCTCCATGCATGAAGCAGGACTCGTTGTGGGGCAAGAGGTATCCCACAGCCGGACGAGGTCTCTGAACTCTATCTAGAGTCTGTTGAGGCTGTTGTCTTTTATTTCATTTTATTATGCCATTATAGTAGACCTTAGGGGTTCTCCGGGTTTGAACTGTAATTTCCTTTGAAAGTTTTGGAAGGGACCGACCATTCCACTTGATATTTGAGGGGACCTTTCTTTCTTTTTTTTTTTGTTCTGGTCAGAAGTTTTCTAAAAGCCTGAGAAATTTAAACAAAAATTAGTTTTAATTTTCTCAGTAAAAGCTCAGGATTTTTTTAAAATTCATTATATCACTCCAAGGAACACGCGAATCGAGCCAGGTAATTTTAACTAACACTTTATATAGGCGAATAGAGTCCAAAGACTTTTACTAGCATGTTAAGGGTTTTCATAACCCTAATTTTATGTAGTATGGAAAGCCGTAGTGGATCTCCGCATTCAACAATTTATTTAAAATTGGTGTCATTGGGGAAATGTTTAAGTTCAATGAGTTCGACAACTCAATGATTAGACGAATGTGCAATTTATATTTCGACTGCAGCCTTAATGATTTAAAAAAAAGTTATGTCATTCGATTTGCTTTGATACGTATAGATTATAAGAAAAATCTTTAGTGGAGTTTAGTAAAAATTACCTGGATCGATTCGCGTGTATTAGCATTACTATTTAAAGCAGAAATTCTTCTGCAGAATATGTTTTTTTTCTTAACCTCTGCCGTCAAACTGATATTTTTTCATCATTAAATCAGATCAAGAGTCATTTTTTTAGGGAAAAAAAACGTACATACCCCAATGGTACCTCTGCTTCTTACACCCCCGTCAAGTAAAATAGGTCCATACTTTCGCCCCATGCAGATTTTTGGCAAAATTGCTCTGACCCTCCCCCTCCTTTTATGTCTGAAGTGGACTGTTTGTGAATACCCCCTTTTTCGAAAAAAATTGAATTATTCTTTTCGGAAATTATACATGGGCATTTCCAGCAGTTGGTCTTAATTTACACACCATTTAACTACTTCCGCTTGAAATTTACCGGCGAAAAAATGTGAAGCCTTCTTCAAAAATTGAGAAAATGGGTCAAAGCTTCAAATATTTTATCCTTCTATGTTTTCTTGTAGTTTTGTATGTAACTGGGTTGCTTATATTTGCCAAAGGCTTCTTGTTGAAAAGAGTTGTCGTGGAAAAAAACAGTACATGCAAAGTTGACTTTGCTATGCAGAGTGACATGCATGGTGAAAAGGGATGTTGGATGCATGTTCGTTTCAAAAAAGCTATTGTTGTAATAATTGATGCACTAAGATATGATTTTATGGCTTATAATAAGAACGAACATGAAACAATTGCATATAGAAATAAATTTCCAGTTGTTAAAAACCTGCTGATGAAACCAAATAATGCTAAACTTTACAAATTCATTGCGGACCCACCAACAACAACCTTACAAAGATTAAAGGGTCTGACAACAGGAAGTCTTCCAACATTTGTTGATGCAGGGTCAAATTTTGGAAAGGCAGAAATAACGGAAGACAACTGGGTAGACCAGCTGAGAAAGAAGGACAAGAGAATCAAGTTCCTTGGAGATGACACATGGATTGGTTTATTTCCAAACAGATTTAAGAAGCAGTTTCCTTTTCCCTCATTTAATGTAAAAGATCTTCATTCAGTTGATAATGGTGTCCTCAAACACTTGTATGGTGAATTGAAGAGAAATGACTGGGATGTTATGATTGTTCATTTTCTCGGAGTTGATCATTGCGGCCACAGATATGGTCCAAACCACCCGGCTATGGCAGAGAAATTAACTCAGATGAACGACATGATAAGGTATAAAACTTTGGTAGGGAGGCCTGGCACAGGATATAAAAAATTTGATGCTGGTTTATAAAAGCAACATAATGAAATTAAATACAAATTACAACAAAGTTCCAGACAAAAAATTTTGCTTTGGCTGACACATGTTTCGTCTATTCAAGACTCATCAGTGGCGTTCTACCCAAAATATTGAAAAGGTCAAACATTATATCAAGATTATGAAGAGCATTTAATAAAAAAAAAAAAAACGAAAGCAAATAAAAGAGAAAGAAAAAAAAAATGTGTTTAAAATTGTTTTTTATGTGTTTATGTACATATAAAAATCACTGGAGATGCTCTAGTCAAAAGCTGATTACTTCAATTTTTTAAGGTGGTCTTGAATTGTACATGAGCTACATGACATGTTGTACATATTCTAATTTTTGCATCAATATATCGTACATGAACATATAAACATGGTAAACATTGTAAATGTGGATCACAATTAAAATAAAACAAAATATGTTTGTATGCTGCTTATACATGTATAATATTTTATTGTCATGCATGTCCAACATACCTTGTTTTTACATTTGCTAGAAATGTTACAAGACAATTGAAAGATGATACAATCCTGTTTGTGATGGGTGATCATGGGATGACAAGGACAGGTGACCATGGTGGTGACAGCAAAGATGAGTTAGAAGCAGCTTTGTTTGTTTATAGTCCAGCTCAACTCACAACTGAACATCAGCTCTGGGTATTGTATTCATTGTGAAATTACCATGCAGTTGTATTAATGTAATATTCCATATTACATGCAATTAGGAACAATCATTTGATTTTTATTGGGGAGGGGGGCTATGGTGATATTTGATTTAAAAATGCAGGATTGCAAAAATCAGGAAAAGCTTTGAGATTAAAAAAAGGCAGTATGCAGTTTTTGGCTGAAAATTTTATGATGAATTAAAAAAAAAAATCCTGGTGCTAGTAGTATGCAAAAAAAAAAAACAGGTTCCAATTTTTCAGAAAATAAAAAGGCAGGATGCAAAAAGTATCCATAGCCCCCTATAAGAATCAAATGATTGCTCTTATATCAGTAAAAATTTCATTTTTGAAGCAAAGTAAAAAATATCCTGTATATAATCAATGTATTTAGAATGTGATACATGTACCATATACATCTATGTGTACAATGATGCAAGTGTCTTTTTTTTTCCATGGGAAAATATTCTCCCTCAGTTGACAAATTTATTTTCACCTAATTTAGATTTTGTGATTATTGGTATTTTAGAACTCTTTATACATGTATTATTAACCCTTATATTTTTCATGTTTTAATTTGTGTATACTGATGTTGTTAACAAATACAGTAAAAATTAAAGCACCACAAAAAAACACCTGTACAGTACATGTACATTAAGTATAATATATGAATCATGAACATGTGTATAGTATAGTTGCAATGCTTTTTCCTCGTCCATAATATCCTTCTTTTATTTCAGAAAGAAAGAGAAAGTGTTTCCCAGGTTGATTTGGTACCAACTATTTCCTTGTTACTGGGTATACCAATTCCCTTCTCCAATCTGGGACAGGTTATAGAGGAACTGTTTACACACTGTCCTTGGTGGCAAACTACAAGTGATATAAAGAAGGTACAACAGATGTTTGTTTAACATATAAACAATTTAAAATATTCTGCATATAGATAAAAATATAGGGTGTAATGATACCACTTTCTCCTGATCCGATACACATCACAATTTTTGACCTATCACAATAATGATCTTGACTAATTTCAATTTAGAACTGCCAAGTTCTACTAATTAAAGCAGTAACAAGCAATTGTAAATATTCAGGATTATTATCATTTTAATGTTTAACTCAATCCTTTTCATGAATTAAAGGGTTTCAGTCACAAAATTTGATGTTGCAAGGCCAAAAGCAATAAACTTCGTGGGGAAAAGCACACTAAAATAAAGAATCTCATCAGAATCATCAAGTTTATGACGATCCATTACCAGTATGGTAGAACAAAACATTGTGATTGCGATGCATCATACACCCTAAAATTAAAAATGTATTGAAAATGATAGTTTGCTTGGTTGTCTACTAAATCAACAGGGCAACCTAATAATTTCCAAATAATAAGTACAGATACAATGTATGTGCCAAAGGTATTCAGTTTTTTTTCAAATTAATCCATTTGTTTCTATGTTAAATAGAAAAAATATCAAAAAATTACCGTATTTTGCTGTGTATAGTGCGCAGTTTTTTACAATAATTTCCAGAATCTAACATAGGGGTGCGCACAATACATCCCTATATGAGATTTTCATACATTTTCATGAACATCGGCAACGGCAAAAGATCGATGTTTGTCAGACTTTGGACACAAGATTCATCCATGATTGAATACAAGAATCATAACTCCGTGATTTCTATTGAATCCTGTTCATTATTAGTATCTCTAAATAAAATTTATCCTGCTTTTATCAAATAAAAACTTAATTCCAGTGTCTTCATGTGTTTGTTTATTAACTCATTTTCATATCGACCGCCATTTTGGTTTAATGTTTATTGTTAGTTTGGTAAAACTATTTGTACTCTTAAAAAATACTTCTATCCAATTTCTTTATTCAAAATAAGAATAATGAAATATGATTTTAATTTATTTATTCATTCTTCCGTTACTTGTTTCCTTTCTGGATCAATAATGTGTATTCCCCTAAGTAACCTCATTTAAATAATTCTAAAAATAGAATGGTTTGTTTACATGTTTGTGTATTTCCTTTCATGTAATTATTTGAGCAACAGATAGCCATTTTCTAATTGTTTTGTGAATAAATACTCATCCCAAGCTGGAGATAATTTAGATTTACTGGTAATTATTTGTTTTGACACTGAGGCCAATTTGCACAAAACATCGATCTTTTGTAAACAGGCTTGGACAATTAACAATTAATTTGCCATTCAGCTGTAATACTTCAGGATTGTTTGAATAGTAATTTGTTGATCTTCACTGTTTTGACACCTTTATTGTTTTCATCAAAAGATGTCAGCTTGGGTTAACACTTGTTGTTTTTTGATTGAAAAGGGGGGCCATTACCGGGATTTACGATTTCGCTGTCATTTAAACAGTTAGATAAAATACACAAATAGTATAACAGTTTATTTTTATTTTCACAATAATTACAAAACAATTTTATTTTCATTAAAAAATCTTCATCTGTAGTCTTTCTACCTGAAAAAAGAGACAAATTTTGAGGGTTCCTTGTCATAAAAAATGATCGCGCATTTTACACAAAACTTAGTTTTTTTCCCCAGATTTTCATTATGAAAAGGGGGTGCGCATTGTACATAAATGCGCACTATACACGGCAAAATACGGTATTCTGATGTCATTTCAGAACTGATTCTGAAAATGTTTGCACCAAAATATAAAGACATATTTTGATTTCATTACATATTTGTCTCTTATTCTGTGGTTGTCTGTTACAGGTTTATCACAGTACCAAGGCATTAAGACTGAATGCTAAACAGATAAGTGTCTACCTAAGATCTTACTTTGACTATTCGTCTGATTTCCCTATACAGAAATACTACGAATTACAGCATCTCCTCGACCACACAGAGAAGGAGCTACAGACCTTAGTCACTGCCATGGTCAAAGATGGGGCATCAGAAGATATCACTTCTAAATTAAAAACTCTTAGAGGAAATTATGTCAAGTATATTCAGGATGTTGGAGGAATTTGTAAAAGCATCTGGGCAAAGTTTGATCTTATGTCTATTTCATCTGGGATTTTAGCAATTATATTTGCAATTTCTACAAATATTTATTTTGTACAAATATCAAAAGAAAGTGACTTGCCAAATACACTAATTGTATTAGTATTGTACAGTTTACTGTACTTGACTTATGCTGTATTTGTAGCATTTTTTGCTGGAGAAACATTGGCAGCTTTTATGGTATACGTACTTGCGACCGTTGGAATTGGAATGGTATGGATATTTATTTGGAATGCTTCAAAGCCAACTAAGGAAAATGATTCCTTTGTAGATATTAACTTAACAAACATATTCTCATGGATGATCACATTTCTCTATTTCATTTCCTTCTTTTCAAATAGTTTTGTAGTTTATGAGGATTCTGTGACTTTATTTTTCACCCAAACATTATCTTGGGTATTCTGTATAAAATGCATACAGAACTTATCGCCTAAACATGACATTTCACAGAACGATGTAAAACAAAAACGTCACAAAGCTCATCAAAAGACTTATGATATTATGAGGACACTGACAAGTCCAACTTCATTAACCATAATATTGACAATATTGTTTAACTTAGTGCTTAGACTTTCGTATTCTTTTAAAGCCTGTAGGGAAGAACAATGGAGTTGTTCGTTATCATTGTTTCTATATCCTCTCGCCGGTTTACCAGAGGACCTTGCTAGTTATAGGAATATCAGATATTTCTTCAGTGTAGGATGTATCATTTTCTTCATGTTAGCAGTACAGAGATTTTTTAGACATACAGGAAATTTACAAGGACTCTCTCCTGCTGTTGTGTGTATCAGATACATTTACTTTGTATGTGGCATAGCCATAGTCCTCCACTGGGCATTACAAGGACTACCTCAGCCAATATTAGATACCTTGCCTGCATGGCAACACATCTTTTGTCCTAGACTTGCA
Organism: Arcuatula senhousia; assembly: GCA_963971305.1. NCBI lineage: Eukaryota > Metazoa > Mollusca > Bivalvia > Mytilida > Mytilidae > Arcuatula > Arcuatula senhousia. The sequence continues at coordinate 50,373,678 of OZ020305.1, forward strand.
TACATAATACTACTCGTATCATTTATAGTTTCATTAGTAAAACCATTGACGATACATCTGCTTCAAAAGCCAGAGAAGTTTTCTGTTCAACCTGACGGTACTGTCATACCTCAAGTATACAATCAAATGCGACAGAGTTTGAATGAAGAGAAGAACTCAAAGCTCCCACCTGTTGTGTTTGGACTGGGAACAACCTATTCCTCAGCACTGTTAAACTTTATAACAATTATATATCTATTTTTAGTTCTCCTACTAGGAGATGGACCGTCACCTAGTCTATTGTTTGCATTCCTAGGAGTTTTCCTATTCCTAGAAGTGTACACTGCTGGTGGAAGTTTTACTAAGATGGTGTTCTCTGGTGATGAGGCCTCAGGGTTCAGTTTAGCTAAAGCTTGTAAGTTAAGGCATATTTGTACATGTTGTTTATTTCCTCAAAATGATATTCAGGTACATGTATCTAATTATTTTCTTATAAAAGCCATGAAACATTTTATTTTTGGCAGCATTGTTGTTAACTGCAAGGTTAGTTGTAATCAAGATAAGCTTATTTATATATAGATACAGATTTTATATTGTAAGTACTGTTAATGTAATATTTTTCCTCGAGTTGCCTATTTTAATGGTTTTTTTGGGAGTCAAACATGCTACTAAATTTGACAATTTAATAAATAATTAAGAAAATTCATTTATACATGTATTAGATTTCTGTGATGATTTTTTTAAAATCACAATGTAGTATATCACTATTTTGCATGCTAAACAACAACAAAAAATGATGGAAATTAGACAAACCTACACTTTAATGTCACTGAAGTATGGAAAAAGTACAGTTATTATTAATGAGATGAGGAACAAAAGTACATGGCACAGGTCATAAAACAACAACAACTTAAGATCAGTAAAAAGGTAGTAAATTAAAATTGAATATTAACAAGAACTTGATGCTTTATATCACATACCTGATCATACATGAAAACTTTCATGGCACATGATCAAATAAATACAAAAACCATTGATTGTACCAGGTATCCTCTATTTGAATACAATAATAAATACAGACCTGGTATATATTTGTTCTAACCTTTTATAACTTTTTTTTTCAGGTAAGCTAGTCAATGTTTGGCCACCTGTTGTGTTCCTGTCTACCATATTCTCTTACTTCTTCTACTCAACTGGTCACCAAGCAACAGTTCCCTCCATAAGATTTGAATCTGCATTTACTGGTTTCCATGGAGATTTTGACAATAATGTTGTGCCAGCTATGCTTATCACGCTGAACACATTTGCTGCTGAAGCCCTGTACAGTGTTATGTGTCCATTGATAGTTATCTGGCCACTTACCGACGGGCTATTTCTCAAGTCTATGATGACGAAGAAAGATGAACAGGGGCATTGGAAAGGAGATTTCCTTCTGTTTGAGGATGAAAGAACATTTAAGCAAATGTTGTTCAAATTGATTTCATCGATATTGCTTTTCCAAGGAATAAAGGTGCAGTATACAAATGTATTCTAAATTGTGATAAAAAGCATATTTTCCAATGGGTTGTATGAACATGAATTGCATGTCAGAGTTGGACATGTTGCAAGGCAAACTTTTTCTAGACTTCACTGTCTTAATCATTGATTGCTCTTTCTCATGTTAGTTCTTCAGAAATCCAACCACACATAAAAAATGATAAAAACAGCTTTAAAAATCTTTGGAATCTTATTGATGATGAATCCCTAGCATTTAGATAAAATTATTTGTATGAATTTACATCTAAGATTTTTAAGATTAATTTGTCTTATTAATTACATGTACATAATATATTTGATATTATAAAAAAGTAAAATCAATCATCACAAAGTTTCAAATAGAAGACTACTACTAAATGACCAATGCATGAAGTTGCAAAGATTAATACATGCTTAACAATTACTCAGAAATTGAATGACATTTTTAGAAGGACAAAAAAGTTAATAAAATGAACCAGCTTAATATAAAATGCATGGAATTCAATTTTGAATTGACATGAGACATTGTATCTGGCAAAGCAGTTATTTTTCTACCAAATTACAACAAATTGGCAATGCATTAGATGCTCTAACTCAACATAACAAAGATAGAAAAATCTGTCAAAGTAAAAAAATGGCTGGATTTCGTTCAACAGGAAGTTGATGAGTGACAGACCTGAAATCGAAACCCACATTATGGGACTCCACCCTGATGCTGTAAACCAAATATCAAGTAACTGTGATAAGTAGTTGCTGAGAAAACTATAACGGAGATTTCTTCCAGCCTGCTTCTTGACATTCTTGTCTATAAGATGGAAAATGCAGACACTGTTTAACATCAGTGCAAGAAATATATAAATTAATGTCCATAACTTGATTTTGAATGGCATTTTTTCATTTTATATTATAAGTCATCTGTTTATATCTATATTGGGTTTAATTAATGATGAATTTTGGTTTTTATTTTAGGTTTTTGGTTCGGTTTGTGCAGCAGCTTTACATCGTCGCCATTTAATGGTTTGGAAGATATTTGCTCCAAGATTTGTGTTTGCTGCTGTGTCTTGTTTTACTGTTTTTGTCTTTACTATGTTAAGTTATATTATTGTGTTGCAAATTCACAATGCAGTTGTTAAATTTGTAGGACTACTCGAAAAGAAGAAAAACTAATTTTTGTTTTATATTATAACTATTTACACTTGTTTTGCAATGAATAATGGCATTGCTATGAGCCTTGTTGTGACATGTTATGTTAATATAATTATCTTATTAAGTCATTGTCATCATAATTGATATACTGGAATAATCATAAACTGTAGAAACAGAAATATTTGTGGCAGATTTAATTTCGCTATTTTATGGGTATGAGAAATCCACAAAATTTATCACCACAAATTTAAAGTACTTAGTTGAAGAATGTATTTTAGAATTAAAAATCCACAAAAAATTGTCCCTATCAATTCAGTTTTCTGCTCTTAAGGTGGTTCGGGAGTATAAAACTGAGCATTTTTTTAGACATCTTGCAAATTTTTAGTCTGGATTTCAATTAAAGTGAATAAAAATAACACAAGAGATACAAAATTTAATTCTTTATTTTATTTTATGAATGAAATAAATATAACAAATATGTTTAAACAGAAATTAAGCTTTTTCTAAAAAGTTCTGTTTTCAGGGGAGATAATTGGCGGGAAACTGTGTGACAAATTTTTATATAGAAATGTGTAGGAAAAATTAGTTTTTCTTAAATATCTTAAAAAGAAGGCCCGTGACCCCAAGTTTTTATCATGTTTTATAGTAGATAGTATATGCGGCTTGTCAATTGTGAAATATAATTAAAACCTGATGGGTTTCCAGCTCACAGTGATGCTAAATAACTCTTTTCCCTTCATAATCTATTGGAAAAACGATCTCTAGGCAACCAACTTCGCAAGGTCATAAATCTGTAAAAAGGTCCGTGACCCCCAATTATTTTTGCATTTTTTTAATGTTCTTTTATCAAAGTTTAATTCTGCAAAATTTAACAAAAATCTGATGGATTTTTCTTATACCCCCGAACCACCTTAACCACACAATTTTATCCCCATGAAAATATATGATTATACAGTAACTATTTCCAATATATAGAAGGGTTGTGGATTATGGATATTTAAGAATTGTATGAACAACTTACATAATAATCCTGAATTCTGATGACCTGATAGCTAGTGTTTTTTGTTTTGTTTTTGTTTTTTTACTTTTTTATCTTTGACACCTCCCCGTATATACCATTAGCTAAAAATTGTTTTCTTGTTTATGTCAAATTATATGAATGTGAACATGTACATGTGTAAATGAATCTATTTTGTATGCAAGTGTAGGATGTGAAGCCATAACAGAATCAAATCATCGAGGCATTTTTTTCAGAATATTCATTAAGAATGTTAGAATTGTTAAGTTTTCACTTTGTCTGATTGTCCACCCACAATTCTTATGAACTAAATAAGTACAAGGTGTACATATCTACAATTTGACAAAGTGATAAAGAACCATTATTGAAAATTTTATTGAAATATGTCAAATATGTTTTTCATTCTTTTATGTTACATTTCAATATATACTCTAAATAATATACATGTATATGCCTCAATTATGACGGAGGGCATTATGTTTTAAACAATGCAATCTTTTTTTCTACTCTGTGTCGTTATTAACAATACTCCTGACAAATTATAAGCTTGGTATCATGTTCTACGAAAATTGTATAATTGTCATTTTTTAAACTTATTTATGTATTCATGCATGTAAAGTGCTATTATATCATGTTAACAAGGCAAACATTTTTATGATATTAAGTTATTACAACACATTCATTTGAAACTTAATTGTTTTTGTATAGTGAGGTCAACATTTATACATGTATTATGAAGATTATCTTTAATTGAAATGTTATCTACCAACAAAAATATAAAAAAAAACGCTCTTTATTTTCAACAAAACGTTTCATATTTTAAAACTTAAATATGTGTTTAATATGTATAATCAAAATACATATATATACTGTATGTAAAGATGTTTTTATGCTTTAATGCCAAAGAGATTGTAAGTTTTGTGGTAGATATGATGTTTATTGATTGGTAGACACTTCTTATTTTGTTAATCTTATATTTTTATATTGTTTAAAGTAACCTTGGTGTTTTGAAAAAATTAAGATCATATGAAATAAATCATTTGCAAATAGCACAGTTTTAAACTAATTGCCATTTCGGAATTGATATTTTTAAAAATTACTAATAGACCTTGTAAACCCTGAAAATTGATATAATTATGCACACAAACATTTTAAGTGTAACAGTAAATTGTAAACCATGACATTCTTACATATCACTGCTTGAATTCAAATAATATGCATGCAAAATATGAAAAAACTAAAAAAAATGAATAAATGATTTAAAATTCTACTTATATTTTTGTCATAAAATGTCCTACAGCTTGTTGTTAAAACAACTCTTACAGAATTTTAATGAAACTTGGTATGAAGCAAGTAAGCCATATGTCCCCTTTTAAGGAAATTAGAGAAGACAGCTTTTAAAACTTTTTAGATTTAGAATTTTTTGAAACCTTTAGGCATTAATTTCCCATTGTATCAAGTTCTCTTTTCTTAAACTTCTTGGCAAAATGACCGAGACTGAATCAGTGACCTCTCCAAAACCTTTGAAATTTCATTTATAATTCAACATGACTTTCATTTGAAAAATATGTATAGGAGAAAAAGAACTTTTGTTTGTATTAGATAAAAAACATATGTGAATAACGATTGCTTTATTTCTTGTTTATCATAGTAAATTCTATCAAAACTCTTCAGTGAGCCAAAGGATATATTCAGATCTGTATAGTAGCAAGTAATGTGTTGTCAACCATGTAGAAAAGTTTAAATGTGCCAAATAAGTGCTATTAGCTTAATATCATTATTGCAATTGTCATCTTTCATTGTCTGTCTTCGTCTGTTGTTCGTTAACAATTTTTCAAAAATCTTCTCCTTTGAAAATACTTAACAAAATTGATATGAAACTTGATAGGATTGATCCTTAGAGGGCCTGCACAAAAGTTGTGTTTCAATTTTTGATTCGTCTAAAGACATGGCCATAGCTGCTAAAAATAATCCGGGGGGTCAGACTACTGTTTTTGGCTTGTAAAATCAAAATGTATAGCAGATAGGGAAAATCTGATGCAACAATCTTCTTCAGCATCAATAGATCTACAAATGTCTACATTGGGTTGAAGTTGTCTGATGACCCCTTATATGGGTTATGGCCCTTTGAAGGTCAAAAATAGCATTTTGTCATGTGTTTGCCTTATTGAATGAAAACTATTACAAATAGAGAAAAGATTTTGCTTGTTTAAACCTTCAGCTTACTTATAAAAGTCTCAATTGGGTCAAAGTTGTCGTATGAACTTTTATAGGGGTTATGGCCCTTTAAAATTCAAAAGTAGCATTTTTTCATGTTTTTGCTTTGTAAAATGAAACTATTGCAGATAGAGAAAATGCTGTTGCTTGCATAAACCTTCAGCTCATGAAGCTTTACAAAAAACTCCATTAGATCGAAGCTATCAGATGATCCCTTACAGGGGTTATTGCCCTTACAAGGTAAAAAAAATAGCATTTTATTCATGTTTTTGTCCTACAGAATGAAAACTGTTGCAGATAGAAACAAACTGTTTTTTGATTAAAGCTTCAGCTCCGACATTTATCTACATAAGTCTCTATTAGGTTGAAGTTGTCAGATGACTCCTTATGGCTTAAGGACCAGGTGGGTGATTCATCTTGTTGTAACAGGCGGGTTATTTTGGAGGATATGCTATGCTGCTTTTTCTACAGTAATATTTCATTTTTATCTTTTTTTTATGGATAATGCATGAGCAGCAAATAACTTCAAAGCCTGTTCAGAATTATAAGAGATAAATCACTGGATCCAGTGTCTAATCCTTCATGTGGCATGTGGCAGAAATGAATCATTCAATAAAAGTAATATTAATTACGCACAATATTGAACAATAATATGACAAGACATTTTAAAACTTTAATTACTAGTAAAATTATTTGAAAAATAATAAAATGATGAAATTTTTTTTTAAGTTTATTTTAAATGAACTAAATTAAAAAAAATTACTATGTGATATACTGTCTATCTGCTTGAAGAAGCTGAAAACTTGGGCAATAAATATGTAAAAAAATCCTCTGTCAAAATATGTAAAGGTGATCTTTTTTATTTTTTGAAGGAAAAAAACTACATATAAAACAAAATTTTTGGGTTTTTGAAATCCACAATTTTTATTTACAATTTTAATTATAATCTTTAGACTTTGAATCCTTCTTTCTAAAAAAGATATTGCATGTATCACAAGAAATTGTTGATTCATCTGTGTGTCATTCTACAATTTTGTACGTTTGACAATATCTAGATTTGATAAAATTGAATCCCAAAAAGTTTAGATACAAACTTTATTGGTCAATTGGATGTGTAAAAGGACCCACATAGAATTGAATCCCAAAAAGTTATTTAAAGATACAATTTGTTTTTTTTTTTAATTATGGAACTTGCCAAGGATGTATGGTTGAATTTAGTGTTTTTCAAATTTCGTTGTAGGAGCAATTCAAAATTATTTTTTTTTATCGGGAACCAGAGCATCAAAACAAATATGGCGACTCTGAAAATTTGTAACCGAACTGTTCACGGGAAAAGTGATAAACAAGAGCTTAAGTCTGTTAATTTGAAGGAAAATTCGTGTTCTCTAAGAGAACAGGTTTCTAAGTTAATAAACTTACCGTCATCTGACATTGGTATGTTAAAGAACTTGAAGTATTTTATCACTTCTAAGTTCTAATATGATGCTAGTCCAGATAATCATGACGTCTTTCTGGTTTTTTTTTACCATTTGGACTTTAATTAGATCCCCAGAGACGTAGGAAGCCAAACGTCAAAAATTATAAAAGGCTTCCAAGACGGGTACCTTTAAACTGAGAAACGCAATCGAAACGCAACGAAACGAAACGAAATACAACGAAACGAAACGAAATATAACTAAACGAAACAAAAAATAACGAAACGAAACAAAATTTTATAAAATGTAACGAAAACTTATTTGTTGACTTTTTGTTTTATAAATTTTCAATCCCATTTGCATTGGTTATTACAATCTAGTCACAGGGGCTTGTGTACAGTTAAAAAAAAATAAAAATACCCCTTTATACCCTTTCACAAGGGAGGACATATTTCGGATAGGCCCTCGCTTCAAAGACAATTTTTTCCAGTTCAAATGTTGAATGACGATCAACCGGCGTTATAATATTGTAAAATAATGATGTTTCTTTCAGTTAAGACTAACCTTTATTTTAAAATCCCGTCGGAAACCCCATTATTGAAACAATATTCCAACAAATTCATCCAATGGACAACTCCTTGGCTTCCATAATCACGTGACTTTTGCGCCGTTCGATTGTTCTCGGCCTCTTTCCAATCTTAAACATAGAGGTGGAGGGGACAGAAGCAGTAAAAGTAGACAATGGATTTTCCGAACCTCTTTAAAGTATGTACATATCGGCGCTTCTGTCCCCTCCCTTTCATTATTTGCGGTTGGTAAGAGTCCGAGAGCAATCGAACGGCACAAAAGTCACGTGATTATGGAAGCCAAGGAGTTGTCCATTGGATGAAATTATCGGAATATTGTTTCAATATTGGGGTTTCCGACGGGATTTAAACATAAAGGTTAGTGTTTGCTGAAAGAACCATCATTATTTTACAATATTACAAGGCCGGTTGATCGTCATTCAACATTTGAACTAGTAAAAATTGTCTTTGAAGCGAGGGCCTATCCGAAGTATGTCCTCCCTTGTGAAAGGGTATATAGGGGGATTTATATTTTTTTACTGTACACAAGCCCCTGTGATCTAGTCTTGTAAATGTCGAATATAGAAAATTTATGTTTTTTAACTTTTGTTTTGTGTTTTTGATAGAGAAGTCGCTGGTCTAAGAAATGCATATATCTTATTGTCGACCATGAACAATTTGAAATCTGACGACAGTCAGAAAAAAATTAACGTTGTATGATTTAACAAAGAAAATGACAACTAGTAGGAGAAAATGGCAGACAACAGTTTAGAATTAGATAGTAGTCTACTATTTACTTATATTTTTCTTTTCTTGTATTCAAATCATGCATAAGTATATTGTTTCGGACTGTACAATCAGATTTCCATACCTAACAATAGCCCGAAATTCCCCGTGTTGTTTAGCAGCCAGCAAAATCATTATTAATAACTTTAATAACTTTATTTCAAACTATTAACCCTAAAAACTAGGGCTGCAGTAACATATATACAAGCACAAATATAGCATGATCAAAATACAGAATACAAAATATTGTACTAACAAATTTAACATTATAATTGTATAAAAATAAACATGCCATTGAGTGCAAGTAGACATTATGTTTATATGAAGTAGGCATGTTATCAAAAGTCTTCTGTCCTCAGTTCATATGACCGTTTTAAAAAGAAGCCAATAATTTTAACATGTCTAAAGGTTTTAGGATTCAAAAGATAATTAATCTTTTGATCATCTGGAAGGTCAGGGAAATGGAATAGTACGTACGGATTTTTAAGCAAATGATGTCTATGATTTACTGATAACAAAAAAGACAGTGTTATGACGAGCGGACCGAACTAAACATCACTACATACCTTCCACCTCTAAAGCGGTATTACATTTGTAGATTTAATGTACTTAGCCCTTGTAGCTTTGCATGGCTAAACCTTTGAATGCTGGCCTAATTATATTCCAGATTTTACTGACGGATTTTAGTAAGTTTGACCAATGGACAATTCAGCGTGTCAAACCCGAAATGGGAAATAGAACAAAATTTTTGGATTACAACATATAGTTATTATTGGCTCGTGAGAAAGTCACATTTGTCCTCGTCAGTTTAAGAAGCCGTACCAAAGAGACTGACCATATTAACTTAAAAAGGGTCTTGGTATTTTGTTCTCGTAAACATTTTTCTTCGCGTATAGTGCATGCAGAAAACGGGTCTTTGCAAAATCATGATACTGATGCATGTAGATGTACTCCAATGTTAGAATACCGGTACTTGTTGTGCAATTTTTCCTTCGGTCATCTGAGAGTGAACATCACACAACTGTACTTCTTTCAAACTTCTTATTCATCTTCTATTCGAGACCTAAATATCTCAATAAAAGAGGAAAGTTTGGCTTCATAAAACTTGTTTTATCCATCATTTCTTTTAAAGTGAATTTTACAGAGAAGATAATGACATGTGGAATAAGTGTACGCGACAAAACCTACAACATTGACAACAATTTAAAAACTCCTCAACGTAAAACGACCAGCAGCCTTCAATGTGACCAACGGTCACTGCTCGCTGTTCTACAATTCGCCCTGGATTGAAATAACTACATATGATTCAAGCCGAATCCTAAAGTGTCAATGAAAGAACACCTTTTTGACAAAAAAACAAATAACATAAAAAATCGACAATTACAAACATCTTCCTGGCTTTGGACAGGCACATTAAACTAGTTAAATCGATCAGGAACAATAATATTGCTCACTTTCTCCTGGATGCGTTTGCCTTTTTTCTTTTGTTCTTTGTCAGTAAAGATTGGTCAACCGACTTCGGTAGTTTTTTTTAACAAACTATAAATGTAAAAGAAAGAAAATGTCATAAAATCAAAATTCTAATTCGTTAGTTTTATTCCAACAGTTTATATTACGTAAAATTTTGTTTCGTTTTATTTCGTTTCGTTATATTTTGTTTTTTTCGTATTTCGTTTCGTTTCCTTATATTTCGTTTCGTTTCGTTGTATTTCGTTTCGTATCGTTGCGTTTCGTTTCGTTGCGTTTCGATTGCGTTTCTCAGTTTAAAGGTACCCTTCCAAGACGGCATAATTATTTGGACTAATATGATGCAGGTTAAACCTGAAAAGCTCCCGCAGATAAAGTAAATTTCTTAGATGTATATAAATATATGGTGCCTCATACTTTACTTAAAGCAAGAACTCATTATCTTTATAATAACAGCAAGAAAGGCAATCATTTACATGATTTTGAAAAAAGGAACACGCTGCAAACAGAACAAGGAAGTTATATTCTGCGGACCTCGCCGAAGTCACCTAATAATATCTACTTTCATTTTCGAATGCACAGCCAGCTAGAGAGAAAATAACAAACAAAATTTGTTTATTGAGGACAAAGTAAATCTAATGACTGAAGGGAATAAAATTTGTCTGCTGAATTATTCAAGTTATTTGTTTGGTTGACAATACACTGTTTTTTTGTGGGGGCTTGCTTCGCGAAAATTAGAATGACAGGTTCCCGCGCTTCTGTCATTTTGTTTTGATGGACGCGACCTCTAGTGATAGAATGCATATGGACCCCAATAATTAAAATATGCCCGAAGTCCTAATTTTTAATAAAAATTCTTTACGTTTAAAACATTTCATAGCTGGGAATACTTTAAATAATCATATTAATGCAATAACTATGTTCATTATTTTTTTAAATTGAAAATTACTAAAAAGGAATTCAATTTTGCATTCCGTGTTATTGGGTGCGGATTTCTGACTAGCTTATACGTCTTCCGGTTTAAGACATCATACTCAGTCAACTTAGCTCCCGCATAGCGGGAGCTAGCTTATCACCATAACCTAACCGAACCTAACTACATCTGTACATGTAAATAATAAATTATTTCAATGGACAAATGTATTAAATTCATTTGTATAGCATTCATAATAGCATTTGCACTTGCAAAACCTTATTAGATACCTTTAATGACATCATAAAGGATAAAGCTGAGATACGAAAGAGGCAAAAGCTTGCATAAGCTTGACATAGATGTGAAAAATGGCTTACAGTGTAAGACGTCAAGGCGCATCTATCAATGTCCAAATATAAAAAAGCGCCGAAGACGTTTTATGTTATAAGACTACTTCTACATGTACATTAACCAGCTCATTTTGGTCGAATATTATTTTATATAATTTGGAAATTTACAGTATTTTCCCATGAAATTTGTACATGTATTTGCCGGTCGAGATAACCTATATATATGGTGGCTGTGATCCAATCAACAAAATATAACAGGTCACTTCTAAGGAGGTATAAGGTGTTGCAATGCATTTATGTCGCATGTGTATGTACTGTTGCCTCAATAAATGATTAAAAATATTTAAACATCATTCATATATGTTACAGGCATCTTGGAATCCAGGGCGATTCTGAATCGTCCTAGGGCATCTTGGAATTCCATTTGTATTAGGGAAAAGTGGATTTCCAACTTATACTCGATTTTTGTCAGTATGATTTGGAATTCCACTTTCTCCTAAGAGAAATCAGATATCCGAATCGTCTTAGACCTTTTTCATTTTTTTAATAATTAATTTCAATAACGATACAATGTTAATGAAATTATTCAGACATAAATAAATAAATGGAATAAGGAAATGAATAATATTAAACAGAATAAATAAATAGATTAAATACATAAATGATAGATAGAATAAATACCTAAATAAGTTTTTAGAAGAATGTTGAGACTCTTTTTCGAAAGATGTTATCCTAAAAAACTACAAACCGTACATGACATAGTGGATGATCTAATAGATATGAGTTTTGGTTCACTGGTTTAAAATCACCTTATCTGGAAAGCTTGCCAATTATATCTCATACCCAAGCATGTCAGAAAAACAAAAAAACAAAAAAATTATGTGACACGAAAACCCATAAAATTATTTAAATTCACTTTGTAACTGCAACTCGAAATGCACAACAATGTTGCTCTTGTAGAAAAGTGGGACTGAAATGTTTAACTAAATGTCACACCAGCAACAAAAAATACACTTATAAGTGAACAAACACATTTGTTAATAAACTTGTCTTTTGTCAAAGTATTAATGTAAGTATGTAAGAAGTTTTAAGAGATTTTTACAGTAACTGTGTAGGAGATATTGAAAATATAAAGAATATAAAAAAACAATAAATATTTTTTTAGTATTTTCATGATTTTAATGTATATTCTCTATATCTTTTCAATAAATGTTTCCTTTTTTCAATATTAATAGTTAGGGTGATTCCAGGTCGCCCGAAGAGTAATTGTGAGTGCGATTCCAAATTTCTAAGTTTTTTGGACAATTTGGTATATCCCAAGTTCTCCTAGACCTAGGTTAAAGTCACTTTTTACAGGATAAATAACAGATCAAAATAAAGGGCTATTTCAAAGTGTTTGTAATGTTTAACATGTTTAATCAGAACAAAAAGGTATCTAACATTTCAGACGAATATGACTACACTAAGGCAAGAGTTTCAAGGTTAATGTACCTTGAAATCAATAAAATGCACCTTTATTGAAAAATTCTGTCTGTAACACTTCATTTGGAACATAAGCTTTCTTTCTGTCTGATACAGTTTGTGGAGACCACATAAAGTTGGCATATTTCAATGTCCAATCAAGGCTGTAACTGCATGTTTTTACTATGATTCTATTTATTATGCCACATCTAAGAAAGTAGGGGGCATATAGTGTTCAGGTCTGTTTGTCTGGCCATCCATCACATATGTTGCGAGATTGGGCATTGTCTTTTGGAAAAAGTCTTGTTTATATATGTAAAATGTATTTTTTGTGGTTTTCTTTCTGTGTCTACATGTACAAAATGTAACTTGCATGTTTGAATATATACATGACGTAGTGCATTTAAAATGTACATGTATGATTTATAATAGCCATCCAAAATAAACAGATTAGAATTTTAATGATTAAAATTTAGTAATGATATATTTCAACAAATTCATTGTAGAACTTATTTATTGTGGTAACAAGCTACAGGATGAACAGGTATTAGAGAATGCTGGACTCAAGACAGGAGCAACTGTGTTTGTCCTCAAAAGACATATACTGGAAAAAGATGCCAGCCAAGGTAATGTACAAAAAGGTTAACTTCTTTCTTTAGTCTTGATCATACTTTCCATATACTATACACCATGAAAATTGCTGAAAGTTTCTGTAAATGTGGTGTGTGCTTAATATGTGTTTTAAATGCAAATGTATTTTTTATGCCCCCGCGACGACATGTCGGGGGGCATTAAGTTTTACTCATGTCCGTCCGTCCGTACGTCCGTCCGTCCGTACGTCCGTACGAATTTTCGTCAAGCTTTTCTCAGTAACCATACATGAGAATGATTTGAAACTTGGTAGGATGGTTGAGTATGACAAACTATACGTCCTAAGCGATTTTGAGACCTGTCGGACATCTACTTCCTGTTTTGGACTTAGGCCAATGTTAAAATATGTGAACATGACTATGAAAATTTTCGTCAAGCTTTTCTCAGGAACCATACTTGAGAATGATTTGAAACTTGGTAGGATGGTTCAGTATGACAAACTATATGTCCTAAGCGATTTTGAGACCTGTCGGACATCTACTTCCTGTTTTGGACTTAGGCCAATGCTAAAATATGTGAACATGACTATGAAAATTTCCGTCAAGCTTTTCTCAGGAACCTTATATGAGAATGATTTAAAACTTGGTAGGATGGTTAAGTATGACAAACTATACGTCCTAAGCAATTTTAAGACCTGTCAGACATCTACTTCTTGTTTGGGACTTAGGCCAATGTTAAAATATGTGAACATGACTAGGAAAATTTCCGTCAAGCTTTTCTCAGGAACCGTACATGAGAATGATTTGAAACTTGTTAGGATTGTTGAGTATGACAAACTATACGTCCTTAGTGATTTGGAGACCTGTCAGACATCTACTTCCTGTTTGGGACTTAGGCCAATGTTAAAATAGGTGAAAATGACTATGAAAATTTCCGTCAAGCTTTTCTCAGGAACTGTATACCAGAATGTTTTAAAACTTGGTAGGATGGATCAGTATGACAAACTGTATGTCCTTAGCGATTTTCAGACCTGTCAGAAATCTACTTCCTGTTTGGGGCCAGCGGGGGCATCCGTGTCCCATGGACACATTCTTTCTTTATTTCTGTTCTGTTTTGAATTCCTGTTCGAAAAAGAGCCGGAAGGTAGGCATTTATTTTGGTTTAATTGACTTCATGGGAAAACTTATGTTTTAATGGTGCTAGGACAGTAAAAAGTGTTGGGATTCGGCATGAAAAACTAGAGTAAGTTGAGAATCCAACCATACATTTTTTTTTATTTTCATTGTACAAATGTATAAAAAGAAGCAATATTTTACAGAGAAGATTTTTTTTTTAAATTCACAAAATCATTGGTTGGTTCTAAACCTTTTGATTACTTCAAGAAGCTATTGAGTTCCAATTTTATAGAATAGCTTATTTGATTTGACACATTTAGTTTAAATATTTGTTAATCCTGTTGCCTCTAATTGTTTTGTTTTTTAGATATGGAATCAGACACTGATGCGAGACAGTTAGCAACTGTAGCTAAAAATGCATTATTGACCCCTGATTATTCTATCATAGTAAGTTCTTTGATTTGATTTTTAACCCAGGACAACATAGTATTTTTTATAAAACATGTATTTTGATCAAACTTGCAGTAGAAATATTAAAACCTTTCATTTAGGGCTACCTACTTTTTGAGACAGGCTTCATGCCCTGCTTTGTCTAAATACATGTTCTGTTAAGCTCTTATCGTACAAACTGTTTTTCTAAAATGAGATCTTGATTTGAGTAAACAGAAAAAAATAATTAGAGCTAAAGGCTTGTCAAACAATTTTTCCCTATTAAGGTTGAAAGAATGGTGAATGATCCAGAAACATTAGAAAACATCATGGCTGCTGCCCCTGGATTGGACCAAGACCCCGTAGCTATAGGTTTGTAACATAATAGTTCAAATAACTTTCAAATATACATGTTACATTAATTATCCTGTTAAATTAGGATTTAATTGACATATATCTTCTTAGATTAACAATTAAAAAAAATGCAAATTTTAATTAAATATTAAAATTTGATTTTTTAATGAAATTTTAATATAAAAATCTTTTGTTAAAATTACAGATCTTTCCCTTCTTTACTCTATGAGATTAAGTGTTCACTGTTTAACATTTGGTAAATAGTTGCTAATTGAATAATACAGCTGTTATTTCATAACTTTGTCCTGAATGTCATGCTATTTATATATTTTTTTACTTTCAGCTATGCTTCAAGACAGAGCACTGTTAGCCATTCTGTGTCATCCAACAAACATAAAACAGTAAGTACAAATATGTATTATAACACCCTTGCAAACCAGTCCTCAGCATATTTACGTCATTCTCTGTCTTTTAGGTACCCATCGTTTGTAATTTTCTCTTTGATCAGATGTTTTTAAACAATCCTCTTAATGGATTTCAAATGACCTCTTAAAAGTTTCATAATAAGCGTTAATATGTAAACTATGTTTGCCAAATACCCAGTCAATAAATGTATGACAAGACATTCAATAGTCAAAGCAAATATGCCTTAAAGTACAATAACTACACCCTGCACAATCATTTCTAATTAATTTTGGTCACATATTTGAATTTCTTTACTTTTTTTCAAAAATATCTCTACATATCCTTTGTTTAATGTGTTATATTATTGACAGAACCGGTGGGAGTTTTTTGCCTTTAGATGGCAAAGTAGTCCTTTTTAGAAGCTAATTTCCAGACATGGGGACCAGATAAATCTTTTAATTTTGCACTGCAGATTTACAACTTCTGGGTCAGCCTTGCCATTGAAAATCTATCTAAATAAACTGTAAAGTAAATTTTGTTAAAACATTTTAAATCTCTCTGCTAAAGTTCTAAATTACTAAAACTTAAGATTACATCTTAAACTTCACTCCAAACCGGTTAATATGAATAAGACCGTGGAAATTACATTTGAAGCTATGGACTGATGAAGATTTCATATCAGATAATGTGGAAAAAGTGAAAATATTGTATGTAGATTTATGTATAAAAAAAGATAATTGAGGTATATTAATGTTATTTTCAGGATTTTAGAGAAACATCCAGCATTTGGTCCTGCTGCAATGATGGTAGCCACTGCTGTATGTGAAGAAGGCTCAAAAATGGAAGCTGTATCTGACAGATTGGCCCCAGGTAAGATTGGATGGGTTTTGTGATTTAACCCACAAAACCCATTTTGAACATCTTTTATTTCTGGTCTACAAGTAATGGTAATCTTCTTTTTGACTGGTTTTCACGGAGTGAAAAATTCGGGTTATGAAAAGGTGAATGGCGGGCGGGGAGGAAATTTTCAAAACAGTTTTGTCAGCAACACTAATCACACCAACTTCATATTTGGTATACAGCATCAGGATGGGTCCCATAATGTTGGATTTGATTTCAGGTCTCATGCTCACCTACTATCTGTTAAACAAAATCTGACCATTTTTGACTGCCAAATTTTTATATTGTAGGTGCTTATTCCTTTGAACAGATGTCAGATGATGAAGATATGGAGACACAGAATAGACAAGGACAAGTAAGTCTCCTCCATGCATTCAGTATTTATATATATTCTAAAAAATTGTTATAATTCCATTTTATACAAAACTTGCTATGGCTAAAAAAATTGCAAAGAATGAATTGCCTTTCTAAGAAACACATGTAACCTTTTATAATACCAATCTGGCATATATTATAAAAAAAAATTATAAAATTTATTAGAGTCTAGCATTAATGTTATTTTATAGAAGAAGAACAACTATTATTTTAATTCTTTATCAAATAATTCCAAATATGTTATGAACAATTCTGGTGTGTGCAGTGTTTTAAATTGATGTCAGATTGAACATCTAATTACATTGTAAAATTTGCATGTTTCAGATTGGTACACCAAGATCAGCAATTACTCCAGCTCAACTTGCAGCAGCATTAGCAGCAGCAGGAGGGTCAGCCACACCAGGCACTAGTCAACAACAGCCTACAAGTCTAACACCGGTACTTATTGGTGTTGAACAGTTCTTTGTCTTTCCAGTCATACATGAAAAGAACATATGAACATAAAATGATTGTTTATGTGTTCACAGAAACAGACAAAATTATTGATATAACTTTATGGAAAGATGTGCCCATCTAAAGAACACAAAGTTTGTAATAAAAGCTTTCTTATTATACACCACGTACACTTAAAGTAATCATCATGAAAACAACAGGTTACAACAAATATGAGAAATACACAAATCTATCACAGATCATGATTGTTCGTACTGAATTTTTCATAATTTGGATTTTACACGGTGTTATATTTAAGATAAAAGAACTGTAATGCTCTGTATGATTAGACAAAAGTATACTAAATTCTACTTAAATATAAATAACAACAAAGTTCCAGATATCCTTAATGTAGATATCCTTGGTTCATTTTTTACCAAAAATACATTTTTTTTCTTAAATGAATATGAAGCAAACAAGACCATGCATTTTTAGACATCTTTTGGTTAAAACCAAATACAGAAAAGGTTGACCCAAATGAATTTAAAATTTAATTTCTTATTTCAGAGTGGTTCTTCAGCTGGTATAATATCTAGTGATTTCTTCTCACAAGCCATCAATCAAGCCCAGAGACATTCAGCTCCATCTGATGTAAGTTTCAAAATACTTCTATCTGTGTCTTTATTATTCACCCATACGAAAATAGATGGGCATTTAGTGTGTGGGTCTGTTTGTCTGTCCTTCCTTATTAGATTTATCTTCAGGTTTAAGTTACTTTACCATGATCAAAGTTTGATATCATCATGACATTAAATGTTATACACATAAACATTACATTATAAACAAATGATCTAACCAAACCAAAAAGCTTTGTTAAATTAAATTCACCACATTATTTCTTTTCTGTAAAGAGTAATTTGGAGGAAAGAAAATTCGTTTGAAAAAAAATGAATTCATCCATCCTGCAATGCCATAAGCTATTAGCTTTTCATTAAACCAAAAATAAAAGCAGACTTAAAAAGTGTTCAAAGTTGTCAAATGAAATTATCAATGAAAACTCTCTAGTGGTATGTTAAACAAGTTAACATTCTTTTTCATTGTAGGATCAAATACAACAGTTAAGAGACATGGGTATCACAGATGAAGCCCTGGCGAGGAGAGCATTACAGGCAACAGGTGGAGATCTACAGGCTGCACTTGATCTTATGTTTGGCGATGGAAACTTTTAAACTGTGCCCATAACAATTATGAGGACAAAATCTTCAAGCCATCCTTCATCTTGTATATGGAGATGAGAACTTTTAAAACTGACATTAATTTATTTATTGTGTTCAAAACAAACAATACAAAAATTTTCATAAAAGTTTTTTTAATTTTTATCCAACGGTCTCACAGTGGTTCACAGTCAATTTATTTAGGTGCCGGTTTTGTCTCGAATCCAAGGAAAAGTCATGGAAGGTGTGACATGTGTATTACTTTCCATTGGACAACAGCAGCGTACACTTTTTTTGAAAGAACTTTGTGGAAAATGAATAACTTGAAAAAAATTATCTCAGGCATCTGATATTAAGTATACAAACATTTTTGGGTTATGGTCTATGCAACTGTCACCATGCCATATGACCATGACCCCTTTTTCATGCTTCAACAAAGAGAGGTTTGGAGCATAAACATCTTTGTATCACTTTTGTGGGAAATGGATTAAGTAAAAAGTATAATACTAATTTTGGCATCTGATATTTGGTAAACAGACACCTGGGTTATGGTCTACACAACTGAGACCATTTTTATGCTTTAATGACGCTCTGAAATCTTTTTTTTTTTTTTGAGTTGTAAAATTTTGTGCAAGACTGAATTGCTTTAAAAGGCTCATACTTAGGCATCTGATTCTTAGTATTTATGTTTTTTTATGTGTGTCAACATGACATGTGACCTTGACCGCATGTTTCCACTTTCATGACTGTAAAAATTTGACAATTTTTGTGTTTGTTCCACAAATTCTTTTGGTGGTTAAATGTCTTTCTGTCACATGTCACCATATTCTTTTCTCAAAAAAGATAGGCCTTGATAGACCATTTTATGAGATTCATCATGGTGTTGACAGGAGAGATATACTTTTTTCATCAACAGAGGTTTCTACATTCAGGTTAAAGTTGATTGTATATATACTATGACAGGGTAAGAACTATAAGGCCTAGGTTTATGAAAATTTTAATGCATATGCCCTTTTCCCATACTGCTATTGGCTGGACATTTTAAGATACTAATAATATAGAATGGTTAAAGCTTTTTGCACACTTCCATATCTCAATAGTCCTAAGTGAATGAAACTATGTAAGCAGGTTCCTCAGTTATTGGGCACTACATCCTTCTTCCATTATCTTTCTTTAAAAATCTCTGAAACAACTAAAGGGATTGCTTTGAAACTTTGTACACTTAATCTTTTTGGTGTGTATTTTTTTTTGCCCAGTGACCAATCAACCATGCTTGCTAAAAATAGAACAGGGGCTTAGACAGGGCAGGTTAACGATAGAAAATTTATATACATATATCATAACATTTTTAATTTATAGAAATACAGATTTGTAAACAAATTATGTCTCCCCCCACTTGTGTGGGTAGACATATTGTTTTTCTCCTGTTTGTCAGTCTGTCCATTATAAAGTTTGTCAGTGCAACTCCTCTGAAACTGCTGAACCAAATTCAACGAAACTTAGTATATAGAAAGGACACTATATGTAGTTGTGCATATTCCCAGGAAATTTTTATCCTCAAATTTTTGTGGGAGTTATGGCCCTTTGAACTTAGAAATTTTCTGAAAATCCTCATTTACCATCTTGTCAACACAACTCTTCTGAAATTATTGAACTAAATTCAACGAAACTTGTGTATTGGAAGGGCACCATATGGAGTTGTGTATATTCGCAGGAAATTTTTATCCTCAATTTACGGTAGTTATGGTCCTTTAAATTGAGAACATTTTGGGGGAGACATCATTTTTGCATAGATCTTGCTAGATTCTACGGCAATTTAAACACCAAGGCTTCTTTTCCTATATTCCACTTGGTCAACATCTGTAAAAAGTGCTGAAGGTAGCTGAATTTATCAAACTTGATTGAAAAAAGTTAACATTCCCTTGGAATTTTACCTGTTGTTTGGGTTTTCATACTACTGTCTTCAGGTAAGTTAGTGATATGTTTCTTATTTCTTTAAGCCAATTGAGCAAGAGTTGGAGATGTCAGGTGGATAAAAATATACATGTACATATTGGAGAACATCTGTTCAAGTTCAAGGCCAATCTTATAAAATAACTGAATGAAATTCGTCTTTGAATTTGTTTTAGATGATTACTGAAAAATTTACCATATCAAACTTCGAAGAATTAAGTTCACTTTTACTAACAGTTTTCAATTTAAAAAAAAAGAATTTCTGGATAACTGGATTATTATTGGTACAGATTGCAAAAGAACAAAAAATAAGATGCCATGGTTTGTTAGGAATTGAAACATGAATATGAACCTCTTGACTGGAAAGAAGGTATGTAGGGTTGTCAAAAAAAAGGAATGAAGGATGTTGAGATCTTATTTATACTGAATACCTTTCTTGAAAAAAGTGTCTCCCCTCCACTTTCTCCAAGCAATCGGGGAAAAAAAGATAAAAATTTAATTGCCATTGTATCCCTGAAACCTGGTGAATTTCGTGCACAGTAAGATAAATTGTACTTACAATATTAATATGTGCTATTTTTTTTTAGCAATTAAAGAAAGTCTTTAGATTTTTATGCCCCCGCGACGACATGTCGGGGGGGGCATTAAGTTATACTCATGTCCGTCTGTACGTACGTCCGTACGAATTTCCGTCAAGCTTTTCTCAAGAACCGTTCATGAGATTGATTTGAAACTTGGTTGGATGGTTCAGTATGACAAACGATATGTCCTAAGCGATTTTGAGACCTGTCTGACATCTTCTTCTTGTTTGGGACTTAGTCCAATGTGAAAATAGGTGAACATGACTGAAAATTTCTGTCAAGCTTTTCTCAGGAACTATACATGAGATTGATTTGAAACTTTGTAGGATGGTTCAGTATGACAAACAATACGTCCTAAGCGATTTTGAGACCTGTCGGACACCTACTTCCTGTTTGGGACTCAGGCCAATGTGAAAATATGTAAACATGACTTTGAAAATTTCCGTCAAGATTTTCTCAGGAACCGTACATGAGAATGATTTGAAACTTGGTAGGATGGTTCAGAATGACAAATTGTATGTCCTAAGCGATTTTGAGACCTGTCAGACATCTACTTCCTGTTTGAGACTTAGGCGGATTAGAAAATATGTGCACATGACTGAAAATTTCCGTCAAGCTTTTCTCAGGATCCCTACATGAAATTGATTTGAAACTTGGTAGGATGGTTCAGTATGACAAACAATATGTCCTAAGCGATTTTGATACCTGTCGGACATCTACTTCCTGTTTGGGACTCAGGCCAATGTGAAAATATGTGAACATGACTTTGAAAATATCCGTCAAGATTTTCTCAGGCACCATACATGAGAATGATTTGAAACTCAGTATGACAAAATGTATGTCCTAAGCGACTTTTAGGTCTTTTAGACATCTACTTCCTGTTTGGGCCTAGCGGGGGCATCCGTGTCCCATGGACACATTCCTTATTTAATTTAAAAAAATCAGATTATAAAATGCAAAATAAATACTAGATTTTACATTATTCAGTATTTTTAAAACCTCACACCAAGGTTTTATTGAAAGAAAATGTCTTTATGTTGCTGCAACATTCCCTTCTCTGAACTATGTTAAAGTATATTTTGAAAAAAATACCCCCAAAAATTTACAAATTAGGGTACTAGTATGTTTAATTTTTGTGCACAGGTTGTCCTGTCAGCTAAATTAGACATGAATGTCAGAATTTAATGCATCAATGTCATGACCTGCCATCAAGTTAAGGTTTTTAATGAAAAGTTGTTAAAAATATCTAAACACTAAAATAAGAATATGTTCAAAAGACATAATGCCCAATCTCATAAAATTTGGGATAGATGGATAAATGGACCTTAACATTATTGAGGCCAGTGGGGCTACTCACAGTCTGCCCATGGTCTAAATGAAGTGCATATAATTCAAATCCAGTCCTGAAAGGTATCTTTAGAATAGAAAGAAAATATTTAGAAGCAGAAATAAAATATGTTCATCACAAAATTTTCCCATTTCCTAAAAGTTAAGATGGTATTTAAATCAATTTTAATTTTCAGTGTATACACGTGTTTTCAGGGTTCGATACCAGAAAAGGCAATATCAGTTTTAGCTAAAATCGATTTCACGCACATGCGCCTTCCGGTGTTGCCAAGAAATACAAATATGGTGGACGAAGAAAAAGTTTATTTACATTAAGGGCATAATTGATAAAAACTGTCAATATGGCAATGGAAAAACTCTATGTTATACGGGACACCCATTCCCGTGCTATCACAGCAATCGGTTATAATCCTGCGCGAAGGGAAATTTTAATTGGATGTGAAGGTATAAAGACTAAAGTAGATTTTATTTTGGTTTGTTGATTTAAATCTAGCTCATGAGCTAAGTGAGCACTATCTGTCCTTTATCTAAGTATATTTTTTTAATGGAACAAATGCCTGTCATCAATCACATATTTTTGAAGTTGGACAACAATTAAAAGATTTAGGCATTTGCCTAGCAGTGAGCACAGCAAGATTATTCAATTGACTTTATTTGAAAGGGAAAAAAAATAATATGTTTAAACTGCATAATCATAGAAACCCCTTTCAAATACTCAAAATTTGTTCTTGGCAAAAGATGCAATAACTCTGTGGTTGATTCTGAAAAAGCAATGGTTCCTTGTACAAACTGTTTGTACAATTAGCTGTGCAGCCAAAATTTGGATAATGATATCACAATATTTACTTCATTGAAATGCAATGTTAATAAAAAAAAAAAAACCACAAATTAAATTATATGCTAGTATATATATTTGCCCAAATATTTTCTTTTAAAATTTATTTCTTGTTTGTTTTTAAAACACATAATATATTTTAAGAAGGGTTTTATGAAAAAAATCACTCTGCACTTGTAACTTTGAGAAGCATGTCTGGACCCTGAAAATCATTATCAGCATAGGCAAATTTTTCACAGGAACATGCTGTAGAGGTCACTGCTACAAGCTGTGTTTCCAAAACAGCTATGTTGATCTGTATTATTTGCGACATGTGCCTCTGCAGGTACCATATAAAATGTGTTGATCCAAAATAGAGCATTGCTGCATTGGTCATATACATAAATCAGTATTAACTTAAATTTGAATTTTATATTCTATATATTATTGTGTAGTTATGTACATTCATAATTTTTAATGATTACCATGTAACCTTTTCATGAATGTACAAAAAATGTACATAGATTACATTGAATTTTTTTGTTTTAATTTAATGTTTGTGTGCATTCAATATGATATAGAATATTCTTAATACACTGTGTTTTTGTCTTTTTTATCAGATGGAGTAATTAAGTGTTATGAGTCTGAGACTGGAAAACTTTGCTCTGTTCAGCATGAACATAAAGGCTGGGTTACAGATTTTCTTTATTGGTAAGGAAATTTTTTAGTGTTTCTTAACCATGAACCTGATCAGGCTAACATCATAACCTGTCTTTTTTCATTAAGTGTTATGAGTGTGAGACTTGAAAATTTGCTCTGTTCAACATAAGTATATTTATTTAAACTGGGCTACAGATTTTCTACTTTGGTAAGGAAATTTTATTAGTGTCCCTTTACCAAACCTGATCAGGTTTACATCATAACCGTTCTGTATTTCAAATGCATTTCTTATTTTAGAGGAGTCTTTCATATTTTGATATACTGACTGGATTCATTTATTTTCGTGGGTACCAAATTTCGTGGTTTGATCAAAACTGGTAAGTTTGTGGATTCTGAAATTCGTGGTTCTGAAGTCTGCACCATACAGATCAATGCAAAATTTCCTTTTCTTAGGGGTATCAAATTTCGTGGGTCTATGCCACCTACGAAAACCATGAAAATTGATACCCTACCAATAAAAATGAAACAACAGTAACTCTCCTCCTTTCAAAATAAATGAAATTGTTATCACAACAGCAAATACCAACTGACATCGCTTTTATTTGATTGGTTATAGAATGTCAAATGCACATAAAAGAGAGGCCTCACTGCAGAGTTTTTTTGAAAGATATTTTGGTTTTGCCAGACAACAAGCTATAAATCAATTTTATCTTTTTATAAATTTAAGTGTAATTTGCAAGATATTTTGCTAGACCTTGGCCAGTTCTTATTGACAAGTCCACCACATTTTAAAAACACTGGACCTGTTCAGAATTAGAAATACAGTTTCAAACTATTTAGTATTGTCTTTAAAAACATATAATTTCTAAATTTTGTTTCATTTTCAGGTCCCAAGCTAAGCTGATGTTGTCAGCGGCCAATGATGGAGATATTGTTGCTTGGTCATCCGGTGGAGGGGTCTTTGATGTTGTACCAGTAGGTTATATTTGACAAAGTATTGATTTCTTTTTGTACAAAATAGCATTTTCCATTTAAGAAATCTATAAGTCTATATGGTGTTACAATATAAAACTCAAAATTATCCTAAACACAACTTTTTAATTTTAGAAGAAATATTGATAAATAAGATTTCACTTATTTGACAGGAATTAACTAGTCATGTTATTTATGTATTTATGTTTATGTATGTTTCAGGTATCAGTCATCCTTAATTAAAGTTATAAAGGAGAATGTTGACTCTCATTTATGACTGATACATTTTGTTCTTGAAGTTGATTTCCAGGCACAATGTTTCTTTGTTAGCAAATATTATTGAAGGGCATGTAGCTGCTTAAACCATCAAACGTATGCTAGTAGACAACATTACTGCGTCTGGTTCACTTGATGTTGATAAGTTTTAGAGGGCACTGCTTATATATAGGAATTCCATGGATCCAGAAACAAAGGCATCACCAGCACTCATTTTGTTTGGACGACCAATTCGTGATCCCATTCCAATAATGATGGGTAGATACAGTCCACATGATACATGGAAAGAATTGTTGTCTTATCGAGAACTGGCTCTCGCCAAGCGCCATTCTAGAGAACATGAACACTGGAGTGAACATACCTGTAGTCTTCCTCCCCTAAAAGTTGGTGACCACGTCTACATTCAGAACTTGGTAGGCAATCATCCACGAAGGTGGGAGTGCACTGGCGTAGTTGTTGAGGTGCGTCAATCTCACCAGTATGTGGTCCGAGTAGATAGTACTGGACGTGTAACCCTCCGCAATCGCCAACACCTTAGAAAGATTGTTCCTTTCGGAAGCAATCCAGTGCATAGTGTGATGACCTCACCACCTCTCATGCAGCAACAGGAAAAGATTTTGAATAATGATGGCCCAATTACTTCGCCAATAGTTGCCGACTTGCCCTCTAGCATTCCTAACAAGTCACCTTCCAGGAACTCCATAGAGCATTCAACTCCAGAGTACACTTGCCCACAGTTATCCCCGACCTGTCACAATGACCATTCAAATGATAATATTGTAGTCTCCACGCCAAAGAAAACAGTGACAACTTCTCTTCAACCAAAGCAATTAGCAAGGAGTCTGGAAGATGGAGGTAGTCCAGGTGGTACTAAGCCTTCTACTACAAGGATGTCAAGAGCATTGGCACGTCTTCAGCCATATAATGCTGCTGGGAAGAAGGAGCTGATGACCCCTAGTCGACCATGTCACCCTAACAGGAAGGACACTAGCCAACTAGATAAAGAGCAATGAACAATAATACTTTAATTAATTGTGACTTTTTGTGTTCTGTACCATACCTTCAAGAGAGACATTATAGACATTTCAGTTTTTTTCAGTTACCTCAAAAACTTCTCCCCAGGGAGGAGATAACTAGTCATGTTATTTATGTATTTATGTTTATGTATGTTTCAGGTATCAGTCATCCTTAATTAAAGATATAAAGGAGAATGTTGACTCTCATTTAGGAATTACTCAATGTAATACAAGGATTATTTGATATCCTAATAAACAATTGTTTGATTCATGATTATAATGTGTATAAAGTTGTGAAAGGTTCATGGTTTCCCATGTTATTATATATGAAAACATACAATTTCAGATTGGAATTCCTGTTTATTGTATGGCAATGAATCCTAGGAGAAGGCAGATTGCGTGTGGATTTAATGGAGTCATCAGGATTTACAACCTAGATGAAAGTTAGTGCTTTGTGTTAAGAGTGACAAAATGGATAATGAAGTAAAAATAAAACACATGAACATTGTACACAGAAAAAACCTCAATACCTGTTCTTTTTGTAAGAAGCTTCTGTTTTCACTTTAGTAAAGACCCTTAAAGACTCACTGAAATTGATAACAAGATGACTTGCAATTTATATTATTTTTAAAATAATTGTATAAAAACAACTAAGAAAATTATGTGTACAACAAAACGTATAAGGTAAAGCATATAGGATGAAAAACATTGACTAATCCTTAAACAACAAAAAAGTGTTATGAAAATATATATAGGCTGGTTCTGCTATTTATCCAGAAATATTTCAGTTGGAATTTGCTTTGTTGGACCTATATGATCAACTAAATATGTTTAAAATGTTATACTAAAATATAAATGTTAAAATAAAACACTATGTTTGTCTGATAAAATACAAACCACAAGACATGTTTTATAGGAATAATTTTGATACATCTTGAAGACAAGGAAGGTAGAACAAAAGTTAAACCCGGTACATTTAGTGTAGTTCTGGAGGATTATTGTTTTTAATAGTTTATGTGTCTTAGAAAATATATTTTTAACTTTAAAGGTAATGGTAACAAAACATACTTGGTATTTGATGAAGGCACTCTCTGAATAAAGAATAAAAGAAATCATAAGCCAAACTCGTGTCAGAGCTGGTTAAATTCAGATTATAGCTTTGATTAGACAAAAACAATTTCATGCAATTTTAAGAATGTTTATTCCTTGTATGTTTTGTGAGAAAATTAAGGCTACAGTGAAAAAGGAAACAAGGGTATAAAACTGGTATTGTTACATGTATACATAGTATTTAAAAATTCCTAACATATAGATAGCTGTAACCATTAATAGGGTTGATATACCTAAACTATAGAATTAATGGTTATTTGGTGATCCTCTTGTTTCAGTATGATATGTTTTTAGTTTTACAATCTTGTCATAACAGTATGTATTTAGTTACACAGATATTTTTTTTTAAGTGAATTTTATGGGAAAATATGTTTAGTGAATGAAAATATAAACCTGATATGAACATAATGAACTTAATGTTATCAATAATTTATAGTCTGTCCAGCTTCTTTGTTAGAACACCTTCATCTAAATCCATGGTGCAATTTGATGAAACTTTACATGAAGAAAAAAATATCGTGAGGAGGAGTGCATGAAAAATGTCATCTAGCTTGAACTTCATTCGAGGGGAGATCTTTAGATACATAGTACATTTAAAGTAAAACATTAAGTCAGATATCCTCAGTGATCTTGCACACAGTTATTGCTATAATTATGAATTGGAAAAAAGTTGTTCTAAAAACTTATACTTATTACATTGCACTCATCAATTTTCTTGTTTGTATTTTTGATTTTATAACATGTTTTTTCTTTCAGATAAAGAAATGGGTCATATAATTGATCTCCATCCTTTGTATGTGTTTGAACATCATGAAGATATTGTACGGAGTATAATTTGGCATGAATCCAAGATTTACTCTGCTGGGTAATCTATTTTACGACTTAGTTCAAAAATGACAAAATGTTCTACAAATTGTTGACAACAATGAAATAAGTCATTAGTAAATATGCATAGTCAAGTTTCTTCACATGTAAGACTTACATGTACTAGTCTACATCTTTAAGATCAAATGCACACAAAAAACTTAAAGTACATGTAAGTTCCTTTTGATTGTGTGGATGTGTATGATGAGAATAGTATTTCTTTATTTCAGATATGATGGCAAATTGATGATATATGATGTATCACATATGAGAAATGATAGTGTTAAAGAACCTTCCATGTAGGTATAATCTGGGGAAAACATATGTGCTCCTTGTTAATGATCAGTATTATTGTTAAGTTGATCAAAAGATATTTATACATATCTAATTAATGAACCCTAAAAATGAAGTTTTAGCATTGTAACCAGCTGATTACCTGTTCATACTAGATTGAGAATAGGCATATGTGAGGAATTGAACTCCTATTATCTGACTTAAGGGATACATGTAGTAAAAATATGAAAAACAACATAAAATGATGCAAAGTCTATCACTCTGATGTTAATCTTGAATAACGCAATGTCAGATAACAGTCTAAAACAATTAAAAAAAAATTGGTTATTTTATGTTCAACCAACTGGTACAGATAGAAAATTTGAGTTGAATTGGAAAAAAAAGTATCTTCTGCTTGTAACATTGAATACATTTTCAAACTAAGTACACAAGTAAATATTTTGAATGTTGCATGTAAATTTATGAACAGAAACCACCATGCCCATGATGCCGGTATATCATGTTTACTGATGGCCAAAGACAACGAGAACAATACATGGATAATCACTGGTTCATTTGACAAGACAGCAAAGATTTGGTCTGTAGATGGTAAACTGGTACACAGACTGGACAACTTCATGGCCACAGTGTCGGGAATATGTTATGTTCCTAGAAATAAAACAGTATGGGTGGCTGGTGGCACATCTTATGCCACGCTGTTTGACCCTAAATCTGGAGATAAGGTATGTAAACCAAAACAATAGAAAAAAATTGAAAAACTGGTAATGATTTGATGAATACACAGAAAATAGATAGAACACTAAAATGTTAACCAGACATCGGGATTTTTTTTCTGCAAACATATCTAAATTGAAAAAATGAAGTTGTGGGGTGAATTTTCTTCTATGTGATGGATGAAATTAAAACCTAATTCTAACCTTTGTGACAAGAATGCATCATACAAATCAACTTAGATGTTGTTTGCATTATAATTTTTTTAATGTAGAGCCTATTGCAAAACAGTAAGCAACAACCACTGTTCAAATTGAAGGCTGCTAGCTGTTTTCCATTCTGGATTTTTAAATTGTCGCTTGATTATTAAGGTTGTGTTGTGTACACTCAATCCACATCTCATAATTTTCAATCGGTTGCTTGCTAAAGTATTTTCACTATCGAATTGCCTTTTGTCTATTTTACCTTTGTCTTATTTAATTTCACCAATGCATTTAAAAATTGATTTTTGAAACGCCATAAGGCCAAATCAGAATGATACTTTGTACATGTAACTCATGGTGAAAAAAAAAAAAAACTGTAAACATGTACATACATTGTACTTGTAATTAAAAACAGAGTTCTTTCGATTATTTGTCAAAAATATTGACTAGATTAAAATTGATATGGGTTGATCTGTGAAGTTAGGTTTTAAATTTAAATTTGTAGGTATCAGAATTCATAGGAACATTTCAAAAGGAAGAGGAAGAAAAGTATTCTTTGCAGATTCTGAAGTACTTTCATGAGCTTAATGAGGTAGTTGGTAAGTTGAGTTAGGCTATTCTCTGAGTGCATATGTGATTACATATTGATAAGATGTCTATGTAGTGTTGAAAATAAAAAAAGAAGGCTGCTAGTAATCATAGTTATCTTATACTTTAATGGTTTTTTTTAAAGCTGCATGGAAGTATATTGTATTTACAATTGCTAAATATATCAGAGGTAAAAATATTATTTGGAAACTGGCAATCCTGGTGCTAAAAAAATGAAATTTTGACAAAAGGCTCTTGCCTTTTTGATTTATTAACAAACCAAATTATTTGAAAATACTCATTTTTGCTTTTTTGCACATACTCAAGCAATGAAACAGAAACCTTGACACACTGCCAATTTGCATCAAAAGTTTTATGTGTTCCAACTATTTATTCATTTCAGCTTGCACCAGTAGAAGACATTTAATTGTATGGAAGTATAACACATCAGGTTGTGTGACAGCTCTGAAATGTAAAGCTCCACTCGAAAGTTTATGTTATAGTAAGTTTCTAAGAATAGCCTTCTTCTATTTTGAAACACATTTTTTTGCCATTCAAAACAGGAAAAAAAGATTTATCTTGCTAACTGCTCTTAGACATTTTAAAAGTTTCTGGATGGAGAGCAATCATAAGTCGAAAAATTTTTCTAATTAAAAAGAAACACAGAAAATACACAAAGCACATGTTCACTAAAGGTTCTGAGTTTATTCCAGGAGAAAAAGTTCTTGATACAATAAGAGAAAGTTTAGAAGGTATAGATAAGACAGTTAGATATTTTGCATAAATCTTTTCAATATAAAAGTTTAAAAAGAAAGCTACATTTTGAAAAGAATATGGCAAGTATGTCAATTTACAGTTTAATTAAGATTTTTTTATTATTATTTTTAGCCAAAAAAGTGCCAATATTGATATTCAGTGGAGACCATGATGGTGTGATTATGAAATGGGAAAGAATGCAATCCAATCATTTTATGTATAGGTAATATTAAGGGTAGATTGTCATATTGAAAAGGCATAATATTAAATGTTAAAAAAATAGGAATTATGTCTCCCCCCACTTTTGTGGGGAGACATATTGTTTTTGTCGTGTCCGTCCGTCCGTCTGTCCGTCACAAAGTTTGTCAGCGCAACTCCTTTGAAACTACTGAACCGATTCAACGAAACTTGGTATATAGGAAGGACATCATATGTAGTTGTGCATATTACCAGGAAATTTTGATCCTCAAATTTTTATGGGAGTTATGGCCCTTTGAACTTAGAAATTTGCTGAAAATCCTCTTTTATCATCTTGTCAGCGCAACTCCTCTGAAACTACTGAACTGAATTCAATGAAACTTGGCATATAGGAAGGACATCATATGTAGCTGTGCATGTTACAAGGAAATTTTGATCCTCAAATTAATGTGGGAGTTATGGCCCTTTGAACTTAGAAATTTGCTGAAAATCCTCTTTTATCATCTTGTCAGCGCAACTCCTCTATAATAACTGAACCAAATTTAAAGAAACTTGGTTTATTTGAAGGACACAATATGTAGTTGTGCATATTACCAGAAAAATTTGATTAATCAATTTTTTGCGGTAGTAAGGGCCTTTTGAACTTAGAACTTTTTGGGGAAATGGGGGGAGACATCGTTTTTGTAGGCAAAACAAACTTTAATTTTTTGTTCCAAAGACATTGAATCATAATCTTTTTACATCTACAAAAATATATAATATACAAAAGTAGAGGGGCATATAGTCCGTCTGTCCGTCTGTCCCAAATCCCCATATTTCCAAATTCCCACTTACTGACAAATGCCAAATCAATGATATTGGTATAGTAGGTGCACAAAGTGATGCTAAGCACAATGCATGCTTCGGATGCTGAATGTGACCTATAATTTCCGCATGGATGACCTCTTACAGAAAAATGGTTAAATTCCATTCCTTCTTACTGACAAGTGCCATAGCTACCATATTGGTATGGTAGGTGCACCTAGTGATGCTAAGCATAATGCATGCTTCAGATGCTGACTGTGACCTATATTTTCCGCATGAATGACCACTTATTGAAGAATGATTAAAGTCCATTCCTTCTTACTGACAAGTGCCATAGCAACCATATTGGTATGGTAGGTCCACCTAGTGATGCTAAGCACAATGCATACTTCCGATGCTGACTGTGACCTATATTTTCTGCATGAATGACTACTTATTGAAGAACGGTAGAAGTCCACTCCCTCTAACTGACAAGTGCCATAGCAACTTTATTGGTATGGTAGGTGCACCTAGTGATGCTTTAGTGATTGCAGAAAAAATCAATGTTGCAAGATGGGGCATTATGTCTTTTGGACATATTCTTGTTCCAATTAAAAGGGGACTCATAATCAACCTTTAATTTGTACCAAAAAGGAAAATTTCAAAGAAATCTAATTTCAGAATGGCAGTATTTTAAGAGTAACATTTTTTTGCAGTTAAATATGACTCTACATGTATATATTTGTTTTTACAATTAAATTTTTGAAAAAATTGATTTTTGCATTAAAGATTTTCAAACAAACATTTGTTTTTATGCATGAACACCAATTTTTAAACTTTGTTCATGACTTTGGACAAAAGTAAAAAGGTGGCAATCCCTTGAATCCCTTCATTGCAAATATTTACTTAACGGTCCTTTTAATTGCTTTGTTTCATTATTTTTTTTTTAATTATAGTAATGAACCATACCAAATAAGTGATACACAGTTAAAGAAGAAAAAGAAAGCTGGAAGCAAAGCAAGGGAGTTAATTCTAGAACAACAACTTAGTCAAACTGCATCCTTAAAACCTGCAGAACCAGTTAAAATGGATGCAGCCAAAGCTAATTTTAGAAATGTACAGAGTCATTATGCTTACAACAAACCAATTCTGCCAGCAGTAAGTTCTCTCAGATATCTTGTATATTGTGTGTACATTAGCGGATTAGGTAATGGTTAGATGAACCGCTGATCAGAATTCTGTTATTATAGCCATTATTAAACATAAGTGAGCATAATGTTATCCAAACATGCTTAAATTACAGCAAAAAAACTTATTTTATATGGAGTAAAAATATGTTTAAAAAAATAAAGCAGAAGAAAATTAAAAACTTTACTTCATGTTTTTAGTTCACCTGACCCGAAGGGTCATGTGAGCTATTGCCATCACTTTGCGTCAGTCATCCGTCCGTCGTCTGTCGTCCGTTAGCTTTTTTCAAACATCTTCTTCTCTGAAACTGCTTGGCCAAATGCAGCCATCATGATATGGTTGTTCCTTAGGGTATTGTGCAAAAAGTTTGCGTTGGGATTTTTGATATGTCAAAAAACATGGCCGCTGTTACTAAAAATAGAACAGGGGGTCAAATACAGTTTTTTGCAAATAACTCAAAAACGGTGACAGATATTAAAATTCTGGCAGAGGTAAAAGTGATCAGCACCTCAAGATACACCTGCCCTGAAATTTTCAAGAAGATCCAACAACCAATGTAGGAGTTATTGCCCTTTTTCTAGATTTTTTCAGAATTTTGCACTTATTTAGCCCTATATCTTAAAAACTATACAAGATATTTTAAAAATTCAAATTGCATATGATTAAGCACATTAAGATCTACATTTCATGTAATTAGGTCAAAGCTGTGGAACCATTTCTTTTAGGAGTTATGGCCCTTAAAGCGTCAAAATTTACCATTTTTCATTACTTTTTCCCTAGATTTCAAAGATTAACTTGTCTGACACCATACATCCAACTTCAACCAAACTTGGCATAGTTGTTTAATAGCATAAATACTACAAGTGTGTCGTTCAGATTTTTTATTTGTCAAAAAATATGGCCACCATGGCTAAAAATAGAACATAGGGGTAAATTGCAGTTTTTTGCTAATAACTCAAAAATGGTTACAGATATCTGATTGGAAATAAAAGTGATCAGCATGTCAAGATCTACCTGCTCTGAAAGTTTCAAGAAGATCCAACAATTGATGTAGGAGTTATAGCCCTTTTTCTGGATTTTTTCAAAATTTTTCACTTATTTAGCCATATATTTTGAAAACTATACAAGATATTTCAAAAATTTAAATTGCATATGATCAAGCACATCAAGATCTACATTTCATGTATTTAGGTCAAAGCTGTAGGACCATTTCTATTAGGAGTTATTGTCCTTAAAACAACAAAAGTTATTGCCCTTTTTTAGCTCACCTGACCCGAAGGGTCATGTGAGCTATTGTCATCACTTGGCGTCCGTCGTCCGTAAACGAAAGATAAATGAATATATTTTCAGGACATCTACTTCATTATTCACTTACTTTTATTTAAACTTCACTACGATGACACTTTTTGTGAAAATTTACTCGTGCGAAAGCTCCTTCCATATTTTTACGACCCAATTCTTGATCTGCGAGTTGATTGGTCGATAAGTAGGTGAGGTATTATTTTCTTTTCCGAGAATCGGAGCACCGTAATTTGATTGGTTAAGGTGCGGTGCTCCGATTCTCGGAAGAGAAAATAATACCTCCACCTACTTATCGACCAATCAAATCGCAGATTAAAAATTGGGTCGTAAAAAAATATGGAAGGAGATTTCGCACGAGTAAATTTTCACAAAAAGTGTCATCGTAGTGAAGTTTAAATAAAAGTAAGTGAATAATGAAGTAGATGTCCTGAAAATATATTCATTTATCTTCAAAGGCACGCCAGTTTTACCAAAAATTACGAATGACTAGATAGTTTAAAATGTGATTGAAAAATTGCAGTATGCGGTATTATGACATGGAGATTCCTCCCTTGTGGTTTTTTATATAGAGATATTTATTTTTTTTTTCCATAACAAGTCCCTGTGGTTATTTCAGAAATTTAAATCGCATATAGTTAAACACAATAATATCTACAAAATATATGTATCTGTGTAGTTCAGGTGAGCGATTCAGGCTCCTGGGCTCTTGTTTTAATTTTTGTTTTCATTAACTTTTCTTTGAAAATCTTCACCTCCAAGACGACTGAGGGATTGCTTTGAAACTTTGCACACTTCATTTATGGGATGTCCTCTACCAAGATTGCACAAATGGTGACCGCCGTCCAAACAACATGGCCGCCGTTACTAAAAATAGACCAGGGGGGTCAGAGTACTGTTTTTGGCTTGTAAATCAAAAAGTAAATCTGATGTCACGCTAATGCTTCAGCATCAAAAGCTCTTGATTAAGTCGAAGTTGTCAGATGACCCCTTATAGGTGTTACGGCCCCTTAAAGGTGAAAAATAACATTTTTAAATGTTTTTGGATTATAGAATGAAAACTATTACAGATAGAGAAAAGTTTTTGCTTGCTTAAATGTTCAAGCTCATTTAGCTCTACAAAAGTCTCCATATGGTCTAAGTTGTTAGATGACCCCTTATAGGGGTTACAGCCCCTAAAATAACGTTTTTTCATGTTTTTGGCCTATGGAATGAAAACTATAGCAGATAGAGAAAATCTATTGCTTGCTTAAATGTTCAGCTTATTTAGCTCTACAAAAGTCTCCACAGGGTCCAAGTTGTCAGATGTCTCCTTATAGGGGTTACGGTCCCTAAAATAATGTTCTTTCATGTTTTTGGCCTATAGAATGAAAACTATAGCAGATAGAGAGAAGCTGTTGCATGCTTAAATGTTCAGTTCATTTAGCTCTACAAAAGTTTTCATAGGGTCAAAGTTGTAAGATGACCCCTTATAGGGGTTATGGCCCCTAAAATAATGTTCTTTCATGTTTTTGGCCTATAAAATGAAAACTATAGCAGATAGAGAGAAGCTGTTGCTTGCTTAAATGTTCAGTTCATTTAGCTCTACAAAAGATTTCATAGGGTCAAAGTTGTCAGATGACCTCTTATAGGGGTTATGGCCCTTAAAATATCGTTTTTTCATGATTTTGGCCTATGGCTACAGAATGAAAACTATAGTAGATAGAGAAAAGCTGTTACTTGCTTAAATGTTCAGCTCATTTAGCTCTAGAAAAGTCTTTATAGGGTCAACATCAAGACCAAGTGAGCGATTCAGGCTCTTGGGAGCCTCTTGTTAATTGATGAATATTAAAAAATAAAGATTGTTTGATAAGAACATGAGAAGCATTGTAAATTTGAAACAAAATTACCCAGGTTTTTAAGAATTACATAATTTTCATGAATTCCAATAAAACTGTTCAGATTGTTGACCCTCATGAAATGTACTTTCAGACAACAACACAAGATGACCAGAAAATTACGATAATGAAAGTTGTATTTGTTGAATATTTAGATTATATTATAGCTGCTTCCGAGGATAGTAATATATGTAAGTATATAAAACACATTGCATGACAAATAGACCAAAATCATCTCCTTATCAGAAGAAAACATCCTCAGAAACATGTTCATGATATTGTTTTATTACTAGTAAACATGGCAACACAATATCACATTTTTTCAAAAGACTATTTCTTATTTTTCATAGCTAAATTTAAAAAAGTTTTTTTCTTAATTTATATGATTGTGTTAAAATACAAATATTAATAGTCAAAGTTTCCTGTAAAAAAAATCATTTGAAGTTAAATGATGCTTTACTTGCCTTTTGAATATAACAAATATATTTGCTGAAATGGTTTGTCTCAATTTTATATAACAAAAGTTCTGAGTTTTTTACTAATATGTTTATAAACATAACACATCTTTTAGACAAACACATATAGTCTCCTGATGTTGTTTTAATTGAAACAGATATCTTTAAGGCTGCATAATATAACCCTCTCCAAACCCTTTGCTTGATTTCATTCTCAGCAAGATTTTGGAGCTTTTTGTGTTTGTTTGTTTGAAAAGAAACAATGAAATAAAACAATTGTAAATATCTATATAACTTTTATCTTATATCAGAATGTTAGTTTTTTAGCCGAGTTGCAACAAAGTCGAACTCTTGTTTTTTTGTACAGATTGTCAGATTCAGTCTATACAGTATTAGTACATTTATCTTTACTGCAGTAAGGCATTCTATTGCTGGAAAATTTAATCTCTATAAGCAGTAGATGGTACTTGCATGACATAGCTTGAAATGCATGGAGTCAAAACAACATATACATGCACTCAATATTTACTTTTATTTCACACATGAAAATAAGAATTCAAAATCTTTAAT
The DNA here is from genome assembly GCA_963971305.1 of Arcuatula senhousia. Lineage (NCBI taxonomy): Eukaryota > Metazoa > Mollusca > Bivalvia > Mytilida > Mytilidae > Arcuatula > Arcuatula senhousia. The sequence goes on from OZ020305.1 coordinate 50,410,841, forward strand.
GTTAATTTTATTAATGCACATGTTTTATATACAATGTGTTGCCTGATAATAAATTTTTGCAAAGTTTTGTATTAAGTATTTCTTCTCAGAAATTTTCTTTTTTCAGAAACTAAGCAAACTGGAATTGACTGTACTTAAACATTTTGTTTCTTATTATACCTCTCACATACAAAACTTTGGGGGATACACGGGAATTATCCTGTCTGTCTGTTCACATCACTCGTAATCACTTTACCTGAAGAAAGCTCATCACATGGAATATGCATGAAGAATTTTCCCTGTTCTCAGGTATTATTCAGGGGAGATAATTGGACTTTTATTTTTTTTTCAATATAGAGTTCATTAAGGTAGCAGTGGGTATCCTTTTGTGAGCATGCTCACAATATTCCTTGTTTTTATTTCTCTCATTTCTCTTCTTAAAAACAGACCATGCTAACACTTGTCTTTATCTGACATCTTCTAAGATTCTAATGCTTTTGCTATTGATAAATGCTACTATTAACAGACATCTGGGGTTTTGATGATGATGCTGTGAAAGCTCTCAAAGACATGAAACCAGAAGATCTTGACAAATTAATAGAAAAGTACAGCATACTGTTAGATCCAGACTCAGAATTATTACCAAAGAATAGAAAATTCAATGTAAGTAATTGTGTATGTAGATAACAAAAGTAGAGGGGCAAATATTGTTAAGATATTTTGTTTGTCCTAAACTCAGATTTACCATCAAGTTTAAGTCACTATTCCATGAATCATTATTCATTATACACATATTTATCAGGGTATAAACAAACAAAAATCATGTCCCGATTGAACTTCATTGTTCAGTGATTGTAGAAGTTGCAAGGTGGACATCATGCCTTATTGGACATAATTTTGTTGAAGATCTATTTATCTAAAATAAATTTATTCCATAAACAGTCATGGGATTTTGGGATTTACAGGACCGATCATGATTTTGAAATATTTTATTTGGATTTTGTTACAAAAATTGCTTTATAAATTTAGAGGACCAAACAGATTTTTACAGGTTGGATGTCATCCTGTTTAATTCCATGACTGCATAAAAAAATTCATACTTAAAAATTGTTAGACTGTGATGTATATTTTCATTTTAAGGATAATGACTCAGTGACTAACAGAGTAGCAGGGTTTGTCTGTAAGTCTGTGTTTGCTGAACACACTAGCTGTGTTACTAGCTTGGTAGTAGTGGACAGGGACCATGGCTTGGATTCTACGTATTTAGTAAGTTTATACATTTTGTCCATTTCATGAAGCCATCACTAACTAATATGCTGGTCATCCCATGTAACTTAAATGGGGTAAAGTGCACAAAAAGCTTACAGCGACTTGACCAAATGCACTCTAAGGTTCTTATTGTTATTTGTAGGCTATTCATTTGTATGTACATCTTTTCTAATATAGTACCATATTATTTTAGTTGTGGTTAAACTTTTGCTTAATTTGGTGGGACTTTGGGAAATACAAAAGAAAATAAATCCTGCGTGAACATATCCATCCAAAGAAATAATGTATATACACATTCACAAACTGAAAAAATAAAACCCACAATATATTTTCAAACTTAATACAGATTCCATAAAAAATTATCAAAGTAAAAATTGCAGTTGAAAATTTATCTAATGGACTTGTTTTTTGATAGTAGCTCTTGCAATTTTTGTCTTTTCTTAATACCAGGAATTAAACTAAAAAAAATCAAAATAGCCGGATTTCATTAAACAGGAAGTAAGTGAGGGACAGACCTGAAATCGCATCCCATGTTATGGGACCCCACCCTGATGCTGTATATCAAATATCAATAATTTATGAAAGGATATGGAGTATATGCACATCAGACCACAACACATATGTAACTCCAACTGAAATTAATTTTTTTGAGCTATATGGCCATTTCGGAAAATTATTCCTCAGCAGCACTAGAACCCAAACATAGGTAATCCACAATTCAAAAGATGTTCAAAAGTGGCTTTGATTAATAGTTGCTGAGAAAAACTGTTACACAATTTTTTTCCTGGCCCGCACAGCCAGCCGGCCCAACGTTCATCATTTTTTAACCCAGATTTTTCATCCCATAAAATCTTGCCAAAAATCATTTGTTTACCTTAAGCTTGTACTTTTTATTTTTGTCAATGCAAAGTTTTTAAAATACCGTACATTTTTAGTAAACACTGCATATTTTTTCTTTCTTTTATATTCTTTAGGTTACATATAGTAGGAAGAATATTAACAGTAATATAAATTTGTGATTTATTTTATAACCTTATTGCCAGTTATGAAGTTTGTGTTAATTGTTTTATATATTTTTTTTTCAGCTGAGTGCAGGATGGGATAGTAGAATATGTATATGGGATTTAGAAAAGGCCTGGTTAGATATGTTATTTAACAGTTATTTTAGAATAAATAAATTGAGAAACTTTTAAATTGCTTTTGTGTTCAAAGAAAATTGTGGTTATTTTCTCATATACTTTTAAAAAATTGAAAGAACTTAATTTGAACTATATCCTTACTGGACTATTGAAAGACCAGTTGAATATAAAATAAATCAACAGCATAATCTTCAAAAGTATTTGATTAGAAAATACAACTTTATACAAAACGTACTTCCTCAATGGTTAAGACAATTTTATTTTAAAAAATCTGAAATGTTTCCATAATATTAAAAAATTGATTAATTAAAATTTTGAATTTATCAATTCAAACTTGTTACAGTAAAAGTTTGAATTGATAAATTCAAAATTTTAATAGAACAACTGTCAGTCAGGGATCACCCTTGTAGCAGTGAATTTAATTCACCTATTTAAGTGATACAAATTCACTTGCTGAAGTAGATAGGATTTCTTAACAATCTAAATTCACTGGTACAAGTGATTTTAGACAAAATGTTAATTTTTTTCATGTGGTCAGCAGTATTTTTCTTCTATAGATCTAAATTGAAACTTTTTTTTTATATAGCAATCAAAATCATCTGGGCGCAGAATAATTTGAGTGGGCGCAAAAGCTTTGAAAATAGGTCCCTTGAGAAATTTAATGGCTATTAATTTGTACTTACTGTGTCTTTGAAAAAGAAATTTAATTAATCAGACAAGCTATATCTATGATGATACTAATGAAGTGTAGAAATTGTAAATTTGTTCATAAATAAAACAAATAAAAAGAAATTTAGTTTAGTGGCTATATTAATTTGATAAATTAAAAGTTCACTGGAACAAGTGAAATTTATTCACGCAAAACTGTGTTCACCTATATCAGTTGTATGATTTCACTTGTTCAAATGAAACAAATCCACTTGAATAAGAATGATCCCTGACTGACTGTAATAAGATGGTATCTTTTTACAATTCGATGACAAAAGATTAAAACAAGCAAATGTCATTAAATTTTTAGCAACATCCTACACATTATAGACCAAAAGAATAAAAGCAACCACAGTTAACACTTCTATAAGTTTGACAAACAACCATTGTACTCTTTTAATTTCTAATTTTCATTTCAGTTTACATGATACATTCAGAAACACAGCACCTACTCCTGAGTTAGACAATATAGAGCTAGCTTGTGATGGGGTCATCATGGAAATGGACTACTCTCCTAAATAGTAGGTTGACAACTTCTTATTCATCATACATTTTCCAAAATACATGTATAAGGCATAGAAAAAAATGCTCGATTACATTTTCTTAAGGTAGATGGGGTGGGGTGTCTATCGCTGAGCATCTTTTATGCACATCTATCATAACATTGAAAATTTAAATGCTTGTTGTTCTAATTGATTTCTGTTTGGCTAGGAAAATATAAAAATTGATAATTACATCAAAAATTTGGATAAATTACACCTTCTTTGGGAATTTCAATATTTTCCTGCACTTTTTAATGGGAAATAATTTGTATAGAAATTATAGGGAAAAATACATTTTCACTTTTTTCAAAAAAATATTTTTTAATTAGTATATTTAAAAATTCATAAAAACACAGATTTTCCCTATTGATCCTGTACTATAAGTACTAAAATCATGCATATTTCAAATAGAAGAAAATGAGATGTGGAATAAGTGAACGCGACACAACCTACATTATAAACGTATATTTTAAATATCCACAATGGAAAACAGCCAGCAGCCTTCAATGTGACCAGCGGTCGCTGCTCGCTGTTTTTCAATTGGCCCCTGGATCGAAAATAAAATACATATGATTCAAGACCAATCCCAAAGTGCATTGAAAGACCTTCTTCTTGACAAAAAAACAATTAACATAAATTCGACTACGGTAATTACAAACATAAGCTTTGATAAAGATTCCTGGCTTAGGACAGGCACATTAAAATGTGGCGGGGTTAAGTTGTTTTTACAAAATTTATTATGGTGAACTTCTAATTTTATCAGCAATATTTAAAGAACCATTCTAGGACTAACTGTGGCCAAAATTGAAGAAAATTCTATGGATAAATATTTTGACACCCCTTCTACCTTAAACAGATTTGAGTTATTATCTGAATCTGAATCAAAAACTATTAATTTGAAAATGAAAGATGTATTTTTCATCCTCAGACTGTAGATTTTATTTTATTGATACAAAAATGACTTAAAAAAGTTATACATGGTATAAAAGCCTAAGGCTGTGTTCACAAGGAGCAAAGCTCATAGTAGTTAAAATGTCAACCGCAATAACATTAAACAGCAATGTGTTCACACTGTAAAATATTTTGTTGACATTTAGTTTAAATGTTGTGTTCATAACATGCATTTGATACTTAATGTAGGCCTTGTGTGGGTTTCATGTACTTACATTTATTTCATTTAAAAGCTTTATTTAGAGTTGAAAGTAATTTAACATATATTCTGACATTTTTACCGGGGTGAATAAAAAAAGAGGGGTACATGTAACTTCTATTTATTAATGCATATGTGTGGCATAGCAGGATAGGATTTCATGAAAGATGTTGCCCATTCATATTTAATTGTTGTGGGCAAAGCAGCCTATATCAGGAAAATGAACATGAGAGGGTGATAAAATGAACATGAAATGATGATAAAGTCGACAAAAGTCCAATCAGGGATAAGAGATTTGACTGTCATGGGAGAAAGGATGGTTGGGTAGCCTCCTGCCTGGTGATCCTACGGGTCCTACTCTAATTGGAACTACAGCAGGATTTTGTAATGTGTGAAATATGTGACTTTTTTCCAACATGGTGCACTACTATGGTTTGAGGTCAGGTTGCAGAAATATACATTTGTAGCCTGAAAACCCGGCATTCATTTTGACAGAGCTGCCCCATTCAACCACCCAAGGTACACATCCCAGTCACTTTGTGGGCAAAGCGGATTGATGTGATGTCAAGTTTCTAGGCGCTCTTTAGTGGACTTTTACCACTATCTTAGCTCTGCTGTGGGCCTATTCACCCACAGGGATGTTTATGTATAGCAATATCTTTAAAAATACTACAGACAGACAAACGGACTAAAGTTAAAGCATTTGCACACCTTCTTGCTATTAAAAACATCAAAGAATCATAAAAAGGCAGATAATCAAAATCTATACTTATTTCACATTTTAATGCCTATTCGCCAAATCAACAATTATAGTTATTTATCGTATATGTTTTCTTTACATTTAAATTACATACATGTACACTTTCATTAAATAGTGTGAACAATTCATTTGTCAAGTCATTTAATTAGGGCCCCTGCATTGAAGATGGGGACGCCCTATAGTTTTCACTTTTCTGTCTGTCTGTCTGTCTGTCTGTCCGTCCATCAACAATTCTTGTGACCACTAAAACTCAATAAAAAGCTACGCCGAGTGCAGCATGATACGACCGCAACATGTTGAACCCTGTACATTGGAGGCCCAATATGGATAGTCTATTGCTTTGGTCACATGCAGCCCATGGTGGACTTACAAAGCTTTTTTGCACATGTAACCCGTGGTGGACTTTAAAATGCATATTTGACACATATATATTCACAATAACATTTAATAGAAAAAAAAATGTTTCTATATTCATTGACATTTTTGACACGATTAAGCCCCTTTTGGCCCTTTTTTTTAAAAAAGGTTAGGACCACAAACCCCAAATGCAATAAAAAGCTTCCTTCAGTGTATATAATCATCATATTTAAACTTCATAACAATTGGCTGGCCCACTACAGCTAAATTTCTTGTGTTAAACTATTTGCCTTGACCAACTGTTAAAAATGGCGTTTTTTGCCCCTTTGACCCCATATATCTCAAAAACAGTAAGAGATATTGCAAATCTGATTGAAAAATGCAGGCAGGGATTTTCACAAGGATTCCAATGAAAAAAAGATTTTGAAAATCGGACCACAAATAAAAAAGTTGATTTTTTGGGTGTGGCCCGTCTTTGACCCCCTGTACCAATGTAACGGTTCAATATACATCAAAACCATTGACACATTTTGTTGACAGAATTTAATGAGGAATTCAATAAAAAAAGATTTTTTTAAATCAAATGAATAATAAACATTCTACAACAGTTTTGTCAATATACCTGTTTTAGCCCCTTTTGGCCCTTTTTTCCAAAACAATAAGGGCCACCAACCCCAAATACAATAGGAACCTTTCTCTAGTAGTTACAAACATCATATCAAAATTTCATAACAATTGGTCAATATTTACTCAAGTTATCGCACGGAAACCAAATGTCCCCAGACGACGACGACGACAACAACGACAACATCAACCCACAGCATCATACCATTATACGTCCGCAAATTTTTGCGGTCGTATAAAAACTATCAACAACACAGTTCTGAAATTTTGTCAGCTACAGAATGTCATAATTTGCATATTAAAATTTCATGCAAAAATGTGAAATATTTTTGGAAAAAAAATCATTTTTTATTGAAAATCACAGATTTTGAGAAATGGACTTTGTTAACACTTTATTAAACTCAAAAACTATTAACAATACATTTCTAAAACTTTGTACAGCTGCTAAATAGAATGTCATGATTCTCGTGCAAATCTGTTTAATATTTTTGGAAAAAAACTTCATTTTTGATGGAAAATCACAGATTTTGAGAATTAGAATTTTTGAACATCAAATGCTATTAACAATACAGCTCTGAAGTTTCATACACATTCCTTGGAACATGCCTTAGTGGTTATAATCAAAGTTCATATGATTTTGAAAACACTTAGATTTTTTGCCGCGGGGCCCTTTCTGACTTTGTCAGTATTCTAGTTTAGGTTTATCAATTAATGAGAACAAATTAAGTGTGAAACTAGTTTTTAGCACATTACACTACTTCTACACATGTTTACACAAAACATCTTCAATGTGAACATGGCCGAAAAAATGATCCCCTAGGGAAAAAATAAAAATAAGAGATAAGTTTTATAATTTACAACTATAATCTTAAACAGCTTGGCATTCATATATTTATGCTTTTGTAAAAACATTTATATATTACATTTCTGTCCTTTTAGTAATGAATTTGCTTATTCCTCTTCTGATGGAATGGTCTACATTAGAAAATTCTCATTGGACGGTTCTAAGATGACCTTGCAAAATACTCTACAAGGTCATGAAGGGGAGATCACATGTGTACGATGGAATCCTCATGGCAAAGGATTCTGGGTAACTGGGTCTGATGATGGAACTATCAGAATCTGGGTAAGTACAAACAAAACCTACTAAAAATATTCAAGCAGCTTATGTCAATTTGGGTGTAAATTATATTTATTTATATAAACTGTGGATAAATTTATTTTAACGGGTACATGTATTAGTTTTCGTGGTTCACCTGAAATAAGACATTTTGTTGGTTCTTAGCTTCATGGTTTGCTCATGTTGCTTATAGGAATTTATGTAAAAATCTTCTTTTTTTTATTTTGTGGTTGACTGTTAGTAACAGTGTTACCCAGGAAAACCATTAAAATTTGTACCCCATGAATACTGTGGTTTCATTATTATTCGTGGGGTATTTATTTTCGTGGTTTTCATGGGTAGCCTTGAACCACGAAATTTGATATCCCACGTAAATGAAATGTAACATTGGTGTGTATGCTGCAGATTTAAGAACCACGAATTCAAGAATCCACGAACTGATACTTTTTCACCAAACCACGAAAATTGGTACCCACGAATATAAATGAATCCACAGTATTAATAGCCCTTTTCAAAAACTCACCCTGAATTCTGATTTCAATTCTTTTATTTTCATTTTTGCAAGAGTAGTTTCCCTTTGTGGGTAGGCCACATGATGTGAACAACCTAGAGCTAAGGAAATCCTCAATTTATCTCTATCTGTTTTTTGGTGTAATTTAAATAAACTTGTATGGAGCCAGGAGTCTAAGATGTTAACATATGTTTGAGTAGGTTAAGACTTTGACAGATAGATTTAAAATGTTTTAATAAGTTGATGAATTTCGACAATTTCAACAGATTTTCAATGGCAAGGCCTACCCAGAAGTCGTAAACCTGTAGTGCATAATTAAAAGACTTCTCGGGTCAACAGGTCTGGAAAATAGTTTCTAAAAAGGGCTATATTTCATGTATCAAAGCCATAATTTTTACTTCAATATTTTCAGACGATTTCCATAATATTACATATTAATGATTTGCACATGTATAATAGTTCGATATATGAACTAAAAGGATTTTCATGAGACTTCACATAGATGATTTGTATCATATACATAACCAAAATCTAACAAATATATGCTCAAAGTTTTGCATATGTTCTAAGAATTTAAATATTCATGTTTTTCAAAATTTTCACTGAATGTTAGTAGGCATAGTTTTGTTCTTGGCATCATTAGTTGTATCATTAACATAAAAGATTTTGATTTTAATAAGCACACATTTTTCAACTTCTTTTTCAATAGGCTGGTCATGGACTTAACAAATGTGAAGCAATACTTTCAGCACAGGGTGGTGTTAGCTGTATGTGTATTGACCAAAATAATGGCTGCATAATAGTTGGTGTTCAAAACTTTATCAGGTAGGTCTTACAATGCTGAAATACATGGCCATCAGAACCCTGGATGTGTTGGGTGACATTGCCTTCATATATTCATGAAATATTAACAATGCAGGATTTTTTTTTCAAATATGAGTCATACCGCTAATTTCCAATATCCATATGTAAACTGTACAATTTATGCTGTATGGGCCAGCAGAAAAAAAACCAACACAATCTTTTGAAGTATGCTATGAGAGTCTATGATTAAGCTATCATAATTTTTAAAATCATTTTGGTAGCTATGGAACCAAATAGAACATCCGTAATATTGAGAGACAGAAATCGGGTGTTTGTTAGTCAATGATACCTTAAAAACATTATTTAATCAAATCATCTGATAATTTTTGTAAAATTTCAAAACAGTTTTTATTCTGATGATAATTCAGAATAAAAATTGTTATGAAATTTTACATCAGAATAAAAATTGCTATGAAATTTTACAAAAATTATTATAAAAAGCTTCGCCGAGCGCAACATGATACGACCGCAACATGTTGAACCCTGTACATTTTAGGCCAAATATGGATAGTCTATTGCTCTGGACACATGCAGCCCATGGTGGACTGACAAAGGTTTTTATACGACCGCAAAAAATTTGCGGACGTATATTGGTATGATGCTGTCGTCGTAGTTGTCGTTGTCGTCGTCGTCTGGGGACATTTGGTTTCCGTGCGATAACTTGAGTAAATATTGACCAATTGTTATGAAATTTTTATATGATGTATGTAACCACTAGAGGAAGGTTCCTATTGTATTTTGGGTTGGTGGCCCTTACCGTTTTGGAACAAGAGGCTCCCAGGAGCCTGAATCGCTCACCTAGTCTTAATGTCAACCCTTTGAAGACTTTTGTATAGATAAATGTGCTGAATGTTTAAGCAATAAAAAGCTTTTCTCTATCTGCAATAGTTTTCATTCCAAAGCAAAAAACACTATTTTTCACCTTTAAAGGGCCATAACCCCTTAAAGGGGTCATCTGACAACTTAGACCCTAAAAAGACTTTTGTAGAGCTAATTAAGCTGAACATTTAAGCAAGCAACATCTTTTCTCTATCTGCAAAAGTTTTCTTTCTTTAGGCCAAAAACTCTATTTTTGGTCTTTAAGGGGCCGTTACCACTATAAGGGGTCATCTTGCAACTTTGACTCTATGGAAACTTTTGTAGAGCTAAATGAGCTGAACATTTAAGCAAGCAACAACTTTTCTCTATCTGCAATAGTTTTCATTCCATAGGCCAAAAACACTATTTTTTGCCTTTAAGGGGCTGTAACCCCGATAAGGGGTCATCTGACAACTTCGACCATATGGAGACTTGTGTAGAGCTAAATGAGCTGAACATTTAAGCAAGTAACAGCTTTTCTCTATCTGCAATAGTTTTCATTCTATAGGCCAAAAACTCTATTTTTTGCCTTTAAGGGGCCATAACCCCTATAAGGGGTCATCTGACAACTATGACCCTATGGAGACTTTTGTAGAGCTAAATGAGCTGAACATTTAAGCAAGCAACAGCTTTTCTCTATCTGCAATAGTTTTCATTCTATAGGCCAAAAACACTATTTTTTGCCTTTAAGGGGTCGTAACCCCTATAAGGGTTCATCTGACAACTTCGACCCTATGGAGGATTGTGTAGAGCTAAACGAGCAGAACATTTAAGCAAGCAACAGCTTTTCTCTATCTGCAATAGTTTTCATTCTATAGGCCAAAAACTCTATTTTTTGTCTTTAAGGGACCGTAACCCCTATAAGGGGTCATCTGACAACTTCGACCCTATGGAGACTTTTGTAGAGTTAAATGAGCTGAACATTTAAGCAAGCAACAGCTAATCTCTATCTGCAATTGTTTTCATTCTGTAGGCCAAAAACATGACAAAATGCTATTTTTCACCTTCAAGGGGCCGTAACCCCTATAAGGGGTCATCTGACAACTTTGACGAAATGGAGACTTTTGTAGAGCTTTTGATGCTGAATCAGTAGCGTGGCCTCAGATTTCCTCTATCTCTTATACTTTTTGATTTATAAGCCAAAAACAGTAGTCTGACCCCCCTAGTCTATTTTTAGTAACGGCGGCCATGTTTTTTAACGGATCAAAAATCAAAACACAAGTTTGGTGCAGGACACCCTAAGGATCATTCATACCAAGTTTCATTAAATTCTGTTTGGTAGTTTCAGGGGAGAAGATTTTTGAAAAATTGTTAACAGACGATGATGACGACGACGACAGACGACGACGACGACGACAGACGACAGACGACGACGATGACGACAGACGACGACAGACGACGACGACGACGGACGCCAAGTGATGGTAATAGCTCACATGGACCTTCGGTCCAGGTGAGCTAAAAAAGGGCCAAAAGGGGCTAATACGGGTGTATTGACAAAACTGTTGTAGAATGTTTATTATTTATTTGATTTTGAAAATTCTTTTTTTATTGAATTCCTTATTAAATTCTGTCAACAAAATGTGTCAATGGTTTTGATGTATATTGAACCGTTACATTGCTACAGGGGACCAAAGACGGGCCAAACCCAAAAAATCAACTTTTTTATTTGTGGTCCGATTTTCAAAATCTTTTTTCATTGGAATCCTTGTGAAAATCCCTGCCTGCATTTTTCAATCAGATTTGAAATATCTCTTACTGTTTTTGAGATATAAGGGGTCGAAGGGGCAAAAAACGCCATTTTTAAAAGTTGGTCAAGGCAAATGGTTTTACACAAGAAATTTAGCTGTAGTGGGCCAGCCAATTGTTATGAAGTTTAAATATGATGATTATATACACTGAAGGAAGCTTTTCATTGCATTTTGTGGTCCTAACCTTTTTTTAAAAAAGGGCCAAAAGGGGCTTAAACGTGTCAAAAATGTCAATGAATATAGAAATAATTTTTTTCTATTAAATGTTATTGTAAATATATATGTGTCAAGTATGCTTTTTAAAGTCCACCATAGGTTGCATGTGTAAAAAAGCTTTGTAAGTCCACCATGGGCTGCATGTGACCAAAGCAATAGACTATCCATATTGGGCCTCCAATGTACAGGGTTCAACTTGTTGCAGTCGTATCATGCTGCGCTCGGCGTAGCTTTTTCTTGACACATGCTTCTCTGATGGATTTTCGACCCAGGGAGTAAAAATATAAATTTTCAATTTTGTATTCTACTCTTGAAAAGAATAATGTTTGGGGAAAAAATTAAAAATCGAACCAGAAATTTTTTTTAAATTATGATTACCGCCCCTTAGGTAATGAGCGAAAAAAAGGTGGGGGTCGCAAAAATTTATTCTTAAATTTAGAATCGCTACTTGGCAAGGATGAACTTGTAAAAAAAAAATTTTAATCGGACCAGAAATAAAAAAGTTAGGATTTTTGCCCCTTTTGGTCCCTAATAACATAACAGTAAAAAAAGGGGACACAAAAATATATCTGCTACTTGACAAGAATAAACTTGCGAAAAAATTGTCAAAATCGGACAAAATTAAAAAAATTTCCTTTTCGACCCCTTTTGGCCCCTTATTATGTAACAGGTGAAAAAGGGGTGGGGTTGCAAAAATAAATTCTCAAATTTGGATTCACTACTTGACAAAATGAAACTTGCCAAAAAAAAATTCAAAATCATACCAGAAATAAAAAAGTTTTGATTACGACCCGTTTTGGCCCCTAATTACATAAAAAGTGAAAAAGGGGATGGTCACAAAAATTAATTCACAAATTTGGATTCGCTACCTGACAAGAATAAATTTTTTTTTTCAAAATCGGACCACAAATTAAAAAGTTTCGATTTTGGCCCCATTTGGCCCCTAATTACATAATACGGGGAAAGAGGGGGGGTCGCAAAAAATAATTCTTAATTGTGTAAATGAGCTGAACATTTAAGCAAGCAACAGCTTCTCTCTACCTGCTATAGTTTTCATTTCATAGGCCAATAAAAAGCTACGCCGAGGGCAGCATGATACGACCGCAACAAGTTGAACCCTGTACGTTGGAGGCCCAATATGGATAGTTCATTGCTTTGGTCACATGAAGCCCATGGTGGACTGACAAAGCTTTTTGACACATGCATCCTGTGGAGGACTTAAAAATGCATTTTTGACACATATATATTTAAATCAACATCTTATACAAAATGCCTTATTTATATACATGTATTAATTTACAATTGTGCCCCTTTGACCCCTAAATTCTCAAAAACCGTAAGAGATATTGCAAATCTGATTGAAAACACAGACAGGGATTTTCACAAGGATTCCAATGAAAAAAAGATTTTGAAAATCGGACCACATATAAAAAAGTCAATTTTTTGGGTGCGACCTCTTTTTGACCCCGAGTAGCAATGCAACAGTGCAATATATATCAAAACCATTGACACATTTTGCTGACAGAATTTAATGATGAATTCAAAAAAAAAAAAATTCAAAATCGAATAAATAATAAACATTCTACATCAGTTTTGTCAATACACCTGTTTCAGCCCTTTTTGGCCCTTTTTCTAAAACAGTAGGGGCCACAAAGCCCCAAAACAAAACCCAAATTCCTTTAGTGGATATAATCATCATATTAAAACTTCATAACAATTGGCTGGTTCACTACAACTTAATTTTTGGTATAAAACTATTTGCCTTAACAAACTTCTAAAAAATGGCGTTTTTGGCCCCTTTGACCCCTAATATCTCAAAAACCGTAAGAGATATTGCAAATCTGATTGAAAAACGCAGGCAGGGATTTTCACAAGGATTCTAATGAAAAAAAGATTTTGAAAATCGGACCACAATTAAAAAAGTCAATTTTTTGGGTGTGGTCCTTTTTTTACCCCCAGTAGCAATGTTACAGTGCAATATATATCAAAACCATTGACACATTTAGTTGACAGAATTTAAAGATGAATTCAATAAAAAAAGAATTTTGAAAATCGAATGAATAATAAACATTCTACAACAGTTTTGTCAATACACCCGTTTTAGCCCTTTTTGGCCCTTTTTTCTCAAACGGTAGGGGCCACAAACCTCAAATACAATACCAACCTTTCTTTAGTGGAAACAAACATCATATCAAAATTTCGTAACATTTGGTCACCATTTACTCAAGTTATCGCACGGAAACCAAAGTGTCCCCAGACGACGCAGACGCAGACACAGACGACGACATCGCCATAACATTATACGACCACAAATTTTTTGCGGTCGTATAAAAACATGAAAAAACATTATTTTAGGGGCTGTATCCCCTATAAGGGGTCATCTGACAACTTCGACCCTATGGAGTTTTTTGTTGAGCTAAATGAGCTGAACAATTAAGCAAGCAACAGCTTTTTAGCTCACCTGACCCGAAGGGTCATGTGAGCTATTGTCATCACTTGGCGTCCGTCGTCCGTCCGTCGTCCGTCCGTCGTCCGTCGTCCGTCGTCCGTCGTCCGTAAACTTTTTAAAACGTTAACTCCTCTGACACCATAAGTCCAATTGCTACCAAACTTGGTATGGTTGTTCATTAGCATTCGGTGCTTAGAACTGATGTGGGGATTTTTGATTCGTCGTAAAACATGGCCGCCATGGCTAAAAATAGAACATAGGGGTAAAATGCAGTTTTTTGCAAATAACTCAAAAACTGCTACAGATATCAAAATTCTGGCATAGGGTAAAAGTGATCAGCACCTCAAGATCTACCTACCCTGAAATTTTGAAGAAAATCCAACAACCCATGTAGGAGTTATTGCCCTTTTTGTGGATTTTTTGCAAATTTTGCACCTGTTTAGCTCAATATCTTGAAAACTATACTAGATATTTGAGAATTTTAAATTGCATATTGTTAAGCACATCAAGATCTACAAAATATGTAACAGGGTCAACGTTGAAGGACCTTTCCTTTTAGGAGTTATTGCCCTTAGAACGTCAAAATTTAGCATTTTAACAGCATTTCCTCATTACATTGAAAACGTTAACTCCTCTGACACTTTAAGTCCAAATGGAACCAAACTTGATATAGTTGTTTATTAGCATTAGGTGTATAGAACTGATGTGGGGATTTTTGATTGGTCGTAAAACATGGCCGCTGTGGCTAAAAATAGAACATAGGGGTAAATGGCAGTTTTTTGCAAATAACTCTAAAACGGTGACAGATTTCAAAATTTTGATTGGGAACAAAAGTGATCAGCACCTCAAGATCTACCTACCCTGAAATTTTGAAGAAAATCCAACAACCCATGTAGGAGTTATTGCCCTTTTGTGGATTTTTTGCAAATTTTGCACCTGTTTAGCTCAATATCTTGAAAACTATACTAGATATTTGAGAATTTTAAATTGCATATTGTTAATCACATCAAGATCTACAAAATATGTAACAGGGTCAACGTTGTAGGACCTTTCCTTTTAGGAGTTATTGCCCTTAGAACGTCAAAATTTAGCATTTTAACAGCATTTCCTCATTACATTGAAAACGTTAACTCCTCTGACACTTTAAGTCCAAATGGAACCAAACTTGGTATAGTTGTTTATTAGCATTAGGTGTATAGAACTGATGTGGGGATTTTTGATTGGTCGTAAAACATGGCCGCTGTGGCTAAAAATATAACATAGGGGTAAATGGCAGTTTTTTGCAAATAACTCTAAAACGGTGACAGATTTCAAAATTTTGATTGGGATCAAAAGTGATCAGCACCTCAAGATCTACCAGCTCTGAAATTTGGAAGAAAATCCAACAACCCATGTAGGAGTTATTGCCCTTTTTGTGGATTTTTTGCAAATTTTGCACCTGTTTAGCTCAATATCTTGAAAACTATACAAGATATTTGAGAAATTTAAATTGCATATTGTTAAGCACATCAAGATCTACAAAATATGTAACAGGGTCAACGTTGTAGGACCTTTCCTTTGAGGAGTTATTGCCCTTGGAACGTCAAAATTGAGCATTTTAACTGCATTTCCTTATATTGAAAATGTTAACTCCTCTGACACTTTAAGTCCAAATGGAACCAAACTTGGTATTATTGTTTATTATTATTAGGTATAGAACTGTTGTTGGGATTTTTGATTGGTTGTAAAACATGGCCGCTGTGGCTAAAAATAGAACATTAGGTTAAACTGCATTTTTTTGCAAATAACTCAAAAAGGGTGACAGATTTTTAGATTTTGATTGAGAACAAAACTGATCAGCACCTTTAGATCCACCATATTGTCAGATGTCAATCTTATGACCCTTTCAACGTTAATAGATTTTGCCTAATAACCTTTACTTCAGGCACATATGTCAGGTGAGCGATTCAGGCTCCTGGGAGCCTCTTGTTGCTATCTGCATTAGTTTTCATACTATAGGACAAAAACATGAAAAAATGCAATTTTTCACCTTTAAGGGGCCGTAACTTCTATAAGGGGTCATCTGACAACTTCGACCAAATGGAGACTTGTGTAGAACTTTTAATCCTGAAACAGTAGGGTGGCATCAGATTTCATCTATCTCTTATACTTTTTGAATTACAAGCCAAAAACAGTAGTCTGACCCCCCAGGTCTATTTTTAGCCACGGCGGCCATGATTTTTGACGAATCAGAAATTGAAACACTACTATAGTGCAGGACACCCTAATGATCATTCATACAAAGTTTCATTGAATTCTGTTTAGTAGTTTCAGAGGAGAAGATTTTAAAAAAGTTATTGTAAGAACAAACAAAAAAGTTGCAATTTTGGCACCTTTTGGCCCTTAATTTCTAAATGAAACAAGAGACTCCCAGGAGCCTGAATCGCTCACCTGGTCTTGATGTTGACCCTATACTTTTGTAGAGCTAAATGAGCTGAACATTTAAGCAAGCAACAGCTTTTCTCTACCTGCAATAGTTTTCATTCTATGGGCCAAAAACACCATTTTTCACCTATAAGGGGCCATAACCCCTATAAGGAGTCATCTGACAACTTCGACCCTATGGAGACTTTTGTAGAGCTAAATGAGCTGAACATTTAAGCAAGCAACAGCTAATCTCTATGTGCAACAGTTTTCATTCTGTAGGCCAAAAACATGAAAAAACGCTATTTTTCTGGGGCCATAACCCCTATAAGGGGATGTCTGACAACTTCGACCCTATGGAGAATTTTGTAGAGCTAAATGAGCTGAACATTTAAGCAAGCAACAGCTAATCTCTATGTGCAACAGTTTTCATTCTGTAGGCCAAAAACATGAAAAATCTTTATTTTTTAAGGGCCGTAACCCCTATAAGGGGTCATCTGACAACTTCGACCCTATGGAGAATTTTGTAGAGCTAAATGAGCTGAACATTTAAGCAAGCAACAGCTAATCTCTATCTGCAATAGTTTTCATTTTGTAGGACAAAAACATGAAAAACCGCTATTTTTCAGGGGCCGTAATCCATATAAGGGGTCATCTGACAACTTTGACCTTATGGAGAATTTTGTAAAGCTAAATGAGCTGAACATTTAAGCAAGCAACAGTTTATCTCTATCTGCAATAGTTTTCATTCTGTGGGCCAAAAACATGAAAAATCGCTATTTTTCAGGGGCCGTAACCCCTATAAGGGGTTTTCTGACAACTTCAACCCTATGGAGACTTTTGTAGAGCTAAATGAGCTAAACATTTAAGCAAGCAACAGCTAATCTCTATCTGCAATAGTTTTCATTCTGTAGGCCAAAAACATGAAAAATGGCTATTTTTCATCTTTAAGGGGCCATAACCCCTATAAGGGGTCATCTGACAACTTCGACCCTATGGAGACTTTTGTAGAGTTAAATGAGCTGAACATTTAAGCAAGCAACAGCTAATCTCTATCTGCAATAGTTTTCATTCTGTAGGCCAAAAACATGAAAAATCGCTATTTTTCAGGGGCCGTAACCCCTATAAGGGGTTTTCTGACAACTTCAACCCTATGGAGACTTTTGTAGAGCTAAATGAGCTAAACATTTAAGCAAGCAACAGCTAATCTCTATCTGCAATAGTTTTCATTCTGTAGGCCAAAAACATGAAAAATGGCTATTTTTCACCTTTAAGGGGCCGTAACCCCTATAAGGGGTCATCTGACAACTTCGACCCTATGGAGACTTTTGTAGAGTTGAATGAGCTAAACATTTAAGCAAGCAACAGCTAATCTCTATCTGCAATAGTTTTCATTCTGTAGGCCAAAAACATGAAAAAATGCTATTGTCACCTTCAAGGGGCCGTAACCCCTATAAGGGGTCATCTGACAACTTTGACCGAATGGAGACTTTTGAAGAGCTTTTGATTCTGAATCAGTAGCGTGGCCTCAGATTTCCTCTATCTCTTATACTTTTTGATTTATAAGCCAAAAACAGTAGTCTGACCCCCCTAGTCTATTTTTAGTAACGGCGGCCATGTTTTTTAACGGATCAAAAATCAAAACACAAGTTTGGTGCAGGACACCCTAAGGATCATTCATACCAAGTTTCATTAAATTCTGTCTGGTAGTTTCAGAGGAGAAGATTTTTGAAAAATTGTTAACAGACGACGACGACGACAGACGACGACGACGGACGCCAAGTGATGGTAATAGCTCACATGGACCTTCGGTCCAGGTGAGCTAAAAAGGGAGGACTCCCAAAATCAATCCCATCCATCCTTAAATGGCAAGAAATATCATTGTCAAATTTCATTGCATTTGAATAACTAGAACTAAAGTTATCGTGTATACACTACAGTTAACAGACAACGACGACAAGGACAACGACGACAGCATCATACCATTATACGTCCGCAAATTTTTTGCGGTCGTTTAAAAAAGATTAATATTCTAGACTAAGAAGTAATGTACATAAAAACACAAATGAACTTCCCTTATTTATTTTTTGGAATTTGGGAACAAACAGCATTATATACCTTTATATTCCTAGGGTATATGATCCAGAGAATTACAGACTGGTTCAGACTAACGAAGGTCATACAGATTCTGTCAGAAATATAATGCATATTACAGAGAGAAATCAGGCAAGTATCAAACTCTTGTGTATTCCCTATGTTTGTGCTTAAATTACACAAGTATTATTTCCTACGGTCCTTATATGATTAAAGCATTGCCTAGCTGCGAGCATCAATTGACTTTATTTGAAAGGGAAAAACGGACAATTGTTTAACCTGGATAATCATAGAAACTTCTTTCAAATTCTCCATATTTATTATTGGCAAATGACAGTGTCTGTAGAGGTATTTTATGGACTGTTAGCCACTACTTTCAGTCCATATGTAACTCTGTGGTCGATTCTGAAAATGGTGCTCATGAGCATGTGAAGTTTTGCTCAAAATTTTGAATTATAATATTGTCAATACTGCAAGTACATAAATGTAAAACACCAGATAAATTACATTGCTAGTAAATATTTGCTCCACAATTTAAAAAAAAATTCTTCTATAATTCAAAACACACAATAAATTTTCAGAAGTGAATTATTAAAGATTCACGCCACACCTGTTACTTTTAGAAGTATATCCGGACCATGAAAAATCAATATCAGCATTAGGCAAGTTTTTTCGCAGGAACTAATACCGTAGATCTTCCCACCACGAGCTATGCTGGCCATTACAAAATTACATTAACTTAATGGTTAAACTTCAATTTGCAACATAAAGGTCATAGCATTATTGAGATTTAAGGGGGTGGTCAAGTACAAATAATACATTTTTCAAAAAGAAAGCACTTATTTGAAGAAAAAAAAATGCCTAAACTGTAATCTCTCATTTCAGTATGTTTCATGTTCATGGGACAAGACAATTAGGGTATGGAATGCATACAGAAAACCAAGAAGGAAACATAGACCTAAACAAAATGGACCAAAATCTCACGGGTCAAAAGACAATATCAGTGAACGACGAAAATCCTCCTCAGGCTCAGAGAAAAAAGTAGGCTTTGTTGACAATGATAAAGACTTAGGTGCAGAAGAAGATGAACCTGAATCAAAACATAAAGATCCTACCACAGAGGAAGAGCATCAGGAAGACCCAGAGATCACAGAGTGACCGAGGGATGTGTTTCCCTATCTTATACATGTGCTAATTTTAAATGAGATCAGTCACGTACATGGAAAATTTCTTTCATAAATTCCCTCTTTTCAGTTAACATAGGTTATCTCCCATATGCATGAGTTATCTAACTTTACAGCAGGTATGGAATTTATTTTCTCTGGATTTATTGTTGAAATCCTATGATAAATTTGAGGGGTTCAGAAAGAAAAGGGATTTCCCAACATTTTGAGATAGTTATGTAACTTTTTAAAACATTTCCTTTTACAAAAATACTTATTAAATAATCTGCAATCAAAATGTAAACTTTAAAAGATTTTATATAGTAAAGTTCTTGTGAAATTTAGGGAAATCCATAATTTCTTTCAGATCTCTCTAGATTTTTCTTTGATTTTCCATGAAAAGAACAGAGGGGCTAAGAAATTACACCTCCTGCAAAGTTAGATAACTCCTGCTTATGGGAGATAACCTATGTAAACTGAAAAGAGGGAATTACCAGCTTATAATGCATTTAAATAATTAGACTAGTCATGTGACTCCATCTTTTTATAACTGTGTAGATGTGTAAGGAGTTACCAATTTTGTTGTTCTTCATCTATCTAAGAATGTATTTTAGCATTAGCAGTTCTTAAAGATTTTTTTAAACACACAATTCCATATAGCTTTATGAAGCTAAAAGAAACAATATTGAAATAATTTTTATACAGCATTATTGTTGGAACTTTTTTCTTTCTGGTCCATTTTTTTTTCACTTAAATTCATTTAAACAAGTGAAGCCTTAATGAAAAAAAATATTTAAAAATTGTTACTGAAAAACATTACTTGTAAGATGTCTCTTAGACAGGATTTTGTAATTCTAAAAATGCTTATTTTAGGGACATCAAACATGAATGTATTTTTATGGACCCAAAATCATTATTGGTAACATTAGATATGTGATTTTCAATTTTATTTTTTCTGTATGTGCAATTTCTTCCATTTTCACACATGACCAATGAAACTCATCTTTTCTCTGTTTACTGATACAAATTTTCTGCTCTAACATAAAATTTGTACCTTTTTTTTTTAATTTTTCTTTTAAGCTCTGAATTTTACATTTGAACAAATATCTTGCTTGTCTTGATATTTTATGACTTGTATTTTATATCTTGTATTTCATTGTACAACAAATGAAACCCCCAATCTATGAAAAAGCATAGGGAAATTATACAGGTTCAGCACATTTTACTTTTTGGCCGGATTTCGCGGAGTGAAAAATCCGGGTTATAAAATGGTGAATGTCGGGCGGGCAGGCGGGCGGGGAAGAAATTTTCGTAACAGTTTTCTCAGCAACTACTAATCACAGCCACTTGATATTTGGTATACAGCATCAGGGTGGGGTCCCATAACGTGTGATACGATTTCAGGTATGTCGCTCACCTACTTCCTGTTTAACGAAATCCGGCCATTTTTGACTTTGACAGATTTTCTATTCTTTGTTCTGACAAATTGTCACCCTGTTCCTATAAAATTTATTTTGATAATGGTCTCTTTGTAATACATGTATTTATCTTATCTTGCCCTTTCACCCTTTAGCTAGAGCATCTCTGATGATTCTTTGAAGAACAAAAATCTTATCAGAGGCACCGAAAACTAACTCCTACTATGTAACTTCTTTTTATAAGCCTGTCCAAAAGCATTTTGACTGTTCCAGAAGTTGAAACTTTATTTATTACATACAGAGCATAACTGTGATCATTATTTTATATTTTGAATTTGTTAGATCCAATATGTTTTCATATTTGTTAATGTTTAAAAGTCTATATTTTAATAAAATGATACAAATTCCATCTGTTTGTTCTCTTTTTACTTGTGCTTAGAGTTAAATTAGAACCGTATTAAATCCAAAAATTTTTCATTGCTCTAATTAACGTTTGAAAAAATGTTGCATATTCATTTAATCAAAAAGTTCTAATCGCAGTGAATGAAATTGGGTACCGGTATATGGCTTCAGTATGAGGTCTTTTGGTGAGTATTGAAATTAGGTCTGTTGAATATCTACCTCCTGTTAGCCAACTTAGTTAATTTCAACATAACTGATCAATTGTTGAAAATTTTGGTAACAGTTTTGGCAACCACTCATCAAAGATACTTGATATTAATAATTTGGTAAAGACCTCAGAATGAGGTCCTCTATCAGGAGTACAGAAATAAGGTCTATTAGATATCAATTTTCTGTTTACAGACTTTGTAAATTTTCAATTTTGGGGGTAGCCGGGGTATACTGAGTGAGAAGTGGCTCAAAGATTCCTTGTATAGAATGAATGAAGAATATACATAATGAGGAAACATCATTTCAAAACAGTTTTTCTTACATAGATGCATCAACATGATCTTACTGTAAGATGACTGTTTTTGAACGCTTCTTTGAGTATTGTCTTTTGTCCTTGATATATCCAGAGCAACATGCAAGTTTTTGTTTTTCTGACAATGACTACAGTATTAATGTTCAAGAGTATAAATTTTTATGAGCATATCTTAAGATTTTGAATTTCTTGGTATATATGTTACCAACACAACTGCATCTCAATCTTTTGACCTTGACCTTTATTTTTTCAATGAAATTACTGACAATTTACAATTGGTTAAGGTTCAACATGATCAAGACAGATTAAATTTTGAACAAAAATTTAGATCAGAATGTTATCTGGACAAAAAAAGTGAAGTTACATTGGCATATGCTTTTCTGTGTGTGTTGGTGTTTAAGGCCCTTTATCGACGCACCTGGGCCATGTAAGGCTGTCAGTTATACTGGTGGAGAAAACCACTGTCCTTTGGCAGGTAAGACATATGCATATGCTTTTAGCTTTTGCATTTTTTTTTAAATGAACAACTTCTTATAGTGTACAAGTTTCATTAAATTTTAATGGATCAAAATTTCTTTATGCACAACTATAAATAAACATGTAATGTAATTGCTAAAACCCAAGTTTAATTGACATTTGATTTAGTAGTATCAGAGGAGAAGAGTGAAAACAACAATTTATAATGATTTTCTGGAAAATTTTAAGGTAGAGTTCCTTAACTTCCATGATATTTAGAAATTCAAAACTTCCTGTATGCACAACATGTGAAGTATAAGCTAGACCAAATTTTCGTTAAAATTTGATTCAGTTGTTTCAGAGGATTTCAGCACAAACAATGATTAATGATGATTTTATGTAAAATTAAAAGGGCCATAACTCCTATAAAACTTTAAGGATAAAACATACATCTACATATGATGTACTTGGCTATATACCTACATACCAACTTTCACATTTTGTGACAGACAGACAGACAGACAGAACAATAACAATGTATGCATGTCTACTTGCGTGGGGAGGGGCATAATGATAACTTATAATTATATATTCACATAATAAAACTAAGTTATAAATTAAATTTATGATACAATGCATATAAAAAAAAAATTCATTACAAGACAAAGAAATATCACAGAACAAGTCTAAAAAGATATGATAACTTAATAAATAAATAATAACTCTTATACCCTTACCATGGAACAAAAACAAAGAACAAAATAATAAATAACTGGTCTATAATAATATCCATGCATATAATAGGCAAGGAAAGGTAGCATTATATAGGTTCAATAAATATGAAATAATAATAATAAAAAATTCTTTTGTGTAAATTGTGTAAGACTTTATAAATTAGTCACAATCGATTTTGTTTTAGTCATTCATAAAAAAACATTTTTTGTCAAAATTATTCAGATATAAAACCAGTTTATTTTTACCCCAACAAATGTTGCAGTTCTTAATCCATGCAGCTACATGTACTTTCTGATTCTTTGATCATAGCTCTATTGTGTTGTGTTATCCCCAATTTTACATAGAAAATATTAAAATTTCCGGAAATTAAAAAAAGAAGCTAAAACCATTAAGTATAATTTTCAGTTCATTAAACAGTGGTTACAACTTTCTCTGTCTCTGTAGTATTTGCATTCTCTACTGGTATTTCTTCCTTCGTTCTTTTCACAGCAGGAGGACTTTCTTCAGTATTACAGGCATTGCTAGGTTGTTGAGCAATCTCATTTTGATTTTTGAAGTCAGAGCATGGTGTGTTGGAACTCTGTTCTTTGTTTTCTTGTTTGTTTGTTCTAGTTGCAGTTTCTGAGGTAGTACAATGGCTATACTCAAAAAGTTTCTCACCAGCTTTTTCAAGTCTTGATCTATATTCTAGCTTCTTATAATGGTTGTCTGGAACTCCTAGAAAACCATATCTAGCTCCAAACCAGGCAGATATCATGACCCCTGTGCTATCATTATCCCCTGAATGTAATATTCCTCTTTTGCATACCTCTATCCAGCTATCTTGTGAACCAAGAAAGGCATCATAAGCAATCATAGGGGCATCATGTCCACTTGCCCCACCCCACCCTGAAAAACTCAAAGTTTTGTAAAACTTATCTCTCTCTTCAATGCCAAAATTGTCTGGAAATAATGGTTTCGTTTCTCCAGATGTGATGTTACGAAGTTCTAAATAGTTCTTCCAAGCATTCTCAAAATAATCCCATGACTTTAAATTCTCTTCTACAGCATGATCACTATTTTTTATATATTCTTTTGCAAGAGGAAGGGTTCCCATAAGATAGGCTCCCCACTGCTCGACAGGCTTCTCTTGAATAGCACAAGCTGTAAACAAAGCACCTGCTAAACTTCCTAAGTACCCTGTGGGATTGTGATGTGTCATTCGACCTGATTCAATGGAATCTGCAATCAAATCATTCAGATCTTCTGGTCTGGGGTAACGTAAACCTATACACATTGACCTCATTGCAGCACCACATCCTCCACCTCGAGGATCAAAAGGGATCTGATACCCTTTATTAACCAAAGGTCGAAGCTTGTGACATGAATTCATTGTTGTAGGCCCTGGTGCTCTGCCACACATATCACGCATCCCTGCTTTGTATTTCTGTGCAATTGTTCTATACAGTGTTTCTTTATCTTTGATATCCTTGACCTCCTGGAAATAGATAGTTATTATAACTTTTGATGAATTATTGCAATGTTTAGCATGTCTATTTACACTGATTGCTCATCTGATGCAATTATTTTCTAGAATTGCATAATTTTCCTAAAATAATGTGTTATTTGTTATGATAAAGGCTAAAATAAAGTATTTGTCTGTTTCCTACTTTCCAATTGTCCTTCTTTTTTAATTAACTCTTTTAAGATTTGGACAAGAACCATTTAAGTCCAGATTGCTTCCAGCTATTTATTCTAGATAAAATAATTTTTAAAAGAATAAATAATTAAAGTTTGTTTTTGCCTAAAAAAAATGATGTCTCCCGAGCTCTCCCCCTATTTTCCCAAAGTTTCTACATTCAAAGATTTGTAACTGCATCAAAACTTTAAGGATTATAATTTTCATGTTATTTGCAAGACTTTATATGGTTTATTAGCTACATATGATACCAAGTTTCATATAATCTGGAAATTAAACAATGAAAATTTATCATAAATGAGGAGTCCGAAAAAGTTCAAATGGCCATTTGAGGACCATACTTTCCTAGTATTATGCACATGACAACTGCATATGGTGTTTTATAAAATTTTGTTTGGTAGTTTCAGAAGAGTTGAGGGGAAACCATGGTTAACGAGGATTTTCTGGAAAAAAAACCTAAATTCAAAAGGTCATAACTCTTACCACAGATTGAGATAATTTCCTGTTAATTTGAACTATTTCATATGGTGAACAAGCTACATACAAAGTTTCAGTAAATTTGGCTATAAATAAATTCATGCAGTTTCAGATTAGTAGAGTGAAACCCATGATACTATCATACATGAAGGCTTGATGGATTTTTTTTTTATTTCAAAGGGCCATTACTCCCACAAATTTGATAATAAAAATCTTTTAAAATTTAGTTGATTAGTTATATTTTTTTAAAATATTATACTATTTAGTCATGAGGGTATAACCCCCTTGTAGTACTCGATACTTTGGGTTTTTTTTAAGGCAGTACTCGGTACTCGGAGGCTAGAGTACCCTACTTGAAAGACATAATTAATAGTACTTGGTACTCAGATTTTGTATTATTTGGTACTCTGAGCAAAATTAAAGCAATAAGCTACTCGATACTTTATGCTAAATTTTGAGAGTACTCGGTACTTAAAGGGGGGAGGGGGTTATACCCCCAGTCATGATATACATGTATGCCACTTCAATCAAGTTTGCTTCATGGATTTTGATTAAAACTTTTTATGAAGGAAGTATATTTCATATGGAGATGTGCATGAGGAATTTTCATTGCTGTTTGATATCATTCAGGACAGATAACTGGACTTCAACTTTTTAAACATATTTTTTTTCAATGGGAGACATTGTAAGTGCAACTCCTACTTAACCACAAAATGGATTTAGATGACACTTAACATGTAGGAAATAGATTATATGTAAATGTCACATACATGAAGATTTCTTGTTTTTACTACTTTTAATCTTGAACTTCAAAGCTCAGACCAAAGAAGACCATATCAGAATTAAAATTCAAATACTTTATTTTTATTTTGGTTTTTCTCCTTGAGATATGTTTTGGTTTAGTTTATTTCATGCCTCAGCGATACATTCTCCCATAGATCTGTATATTAAATATACAGGTCTATGATTCTCCATAAGCATATGTTCAGATTTGTATATCATATGCTATTGAAATTAGCCATTATAATTAAGTTAATGGTGGTGGCTATTCTGCCGTAACCGGCAAAATAGCCTCACAGGCTATTCTGCCATAACCGGCAAAATAGTCCCACAGGCTATTTTGCCGTAACAGATTTTATTATGTTGTACACTTAATTAGCAAAATATCGAGTGGAACAAATTATTTCTATATTCATTATATAGCTTTATTCTCAAACAGCAAATTACATTAATTGATACAGAGAAACTAGATTAGATCATTAACAGGGTAATATAAATTTAAAATGATATTGCATATATAATTGTTTTACCTTAATTTTATTTCAGAAAAATTAGAAAATCTCCGTTTAAAAAATAATCAAATATTTTTTTAAGTAAGTTGCAATTCTTTAAAATGTTTATAGATACACATTCTAATATAGCAAAATATAGGATGAACCAAAATTTAAATAGTCTTAAATAGTCTTAATTAAGGAATTTAGCGCTTGTCAATCAAGATTGTACAAGGGCTAAGCGGTGTTACGATTTCGAGAAGTTTCGTCTTTTTAAGCTTTTTATCAAACTGCTAATTAATGGTTGGCAGCCACAATTGTTTTATATTAAAAAAATTCCATTAGAGATCTCAACCATATACTTCTGAGATACAGTAAATTTCAATTTAGTGATAACTTTGTTTCTTTAAAGAAAAGAAAATTGATACATTTTATCTACGTTTTAAATTTCTTGAACATGTTGAATGAAAAAGAAAGAAAAATATTTAGATCGTATAATTTTTCAGAATCTTATTTTTTAAATTAGATATTAACTTTCAAATGCAAGCAACAAAATGTTAATTTAAAAAGACATTCCAATGCCTTGAATCAAACACCATCTAACTATAATAGTACTGATTTAACAAAAGATCCTTTTTATCTTCATGTACATGTTATCCCTAAGTACTTAGTGATACCTGTGTTAATTAATAAATTTTAACAATTACGGCAAAATAGCCTGCGAGACTATTTTGCCGGTTACGGCAAAATAGCCACGGCCTAAGTTAATTGGAAGTGACTTAAATTATGCAAATGACACCAATTATTGGGGGTGGTAAAGGGGGGGTACGTGCACGGATGAACGGCCAATAAAAAATGACAATCACGATGAACGGCCAATAAAAAAATGATGATCACGATGAACGAAAAATGAAATAGAGAAACACGATGCACGATGAACCTCCATGCACGGCTGAACGGGAAATAAAAATTGCTCAACACGATGCACGAAAATAACCCTTTACCACCCACATTATTAGAATTACCAAATACGCTTCGGCAGTTGCAAGATGTAAAACTGTATCATCACTAAGTGGCCATCCTGGACGCTTTACTTTTAGCTTTTCTATGCCACCAAGGTCTTGGGCTTCTTTATGGATTTCTCTTCCGGAGTGACAAAATTCCCATTTTCCGTCTTTATATCCCATTGCATCTCCAACACCACTAAGTACCATCGAGGCAATATATCTCTGTTTCATTTCTATTTCATTTTTTCTCGACATGTTATTTCCCACAGGGATGTCCAAAACAAGTTTTTTATTTAATCCCTGTTTCCCATGTGAAACACATTAGTCTATTTTTAGTGATTACTTATTTGTTTACATAAAGTAGTTTCCCCTTTCCCGCAAAGAAATGTCCGTCAAAGTATTTTGTGTATAGGGACTTTTTTGTTTCACAGCAGAATTTTAGATATGATAAACTTTCAAAATATTCAGTGTGTATGACTGAGAAAAGTTTAATTCGATAGAGCTTTGGTAGAACTTCAGCCGATCTCAGCCGGTACCCGTTTTCATTGCGTTTTAGAGAATGGATATAGATTATGTATGTAGAGCTGTCGTTATATATGATGCCGAGAAAAAAAAAGGTTTTATTTTTTTTTGTAAAGTTCATTTTACGCATTGGAAAGATCATTTTCAAAATCTACCATAATATACAGATCCGTATGAGAGCATAGATTGGTTTTGAAACTTTTGTATTGTCAATCAATCAATCAATCAGTTTATTGGATAAAGCACATGAGTAACAATGCATTGTAATCCACAAGATATATATGTAACACATAAGTATAAATGTAAATGCATGAAATAAAACATTTGAAGTCCCAATATTTTAAGTTATATTATAAATTGTAATTATTCTAAATGTATTGTATTATAAGTCTTGGGCCAATGCAAGACGTACGGTAAGCAGTGACCTATGCAGTCTAATATCTAGTGGTATTCAATTATCTCCCCTGCAGAAAACAGCTAATGTGTTTTTAAATTTTTAACGATGACAACAACGATGGCGACGGCATATAAACAATCTTCAATTTTCATTTATTACGCATGGATTTGACTACTATCATATACGTTGGACATGTTATGTTATTAACGAATCTTTTCTGTTGCGTAAACAGTTGTTTATAAGGTCAACAAAAGTGCATATTTCAACAAATCGAGTGAAATTTATTGGCCGTTGGAAAAAATTAAAATGTCAACTCAACCTTTAAAAAATCACACAAGGCGTAATACCTGCAGTACATTTTCGAAACTTGTGGGAAAGTTAGGTTATTACCTTTTCTTTCGACAGATATTAATTTGAAAATTATATTTTACTGTTATCATATAACGATCCATTTGAATTCAATGTGTAACTATGAAAAACTTTCAAGGGACACAACCAAGTTCTATCTTTAATAAATTATAAACATGATAAATGGGAGGCATTCCTATTTTTAAAACGGATGACTGAATATTGAATTGGACATTTACTCCAATACAATGCAAATTCACAAACTGTTGATCCCAATTTACGGATACCGGTCAAAAAGGTAAACATGTTCTATGACATAATCGAATTCAACAGGTAAATCGTGTACTTTTAAAAAGAAGGTTGTCAAGACGGACTAGAAAAATAGGTCTTTTTTTTAATTTTATTTTGGCTTTACCTCATGCAGTACATGTCTGAAAATTTGCAGATGGGAAGATATACATTTAAACAAATAGTGTGATTTTTGTCAATTTTTTATATAAAAGTTAAAGTTGTGCGATCCATTTCAGTTTGCACCGTATGCATTTCATAAATATCCACATAATAACATGCATTAAAATGCAATCTGTTACTTTTAAAAACTCTTTTTAATTAAAAAAAGTTTATTTTATCAGCATAACTTAAAATTGGAAGAAATTTTGTACTAAAAAGAACTTTTGATTCACTTGACAACCAGGATAAACATTCGAATTGACTTTCCTATCTTTTCCGATGAAGAGCTCACATTCTATTGTTTAAATACCACCGGTTTTCGGACTGTATGGTCATGTTGAAGACTGCTTGCTGTTTTCCGTTGTGATTTTTTGAATAGCTGTTTGTTTATGTTTGTTGTGTCGCGTACACTTATTCCACATCTTAATATCGTCTATAGAACATAGAACATAAGTTTTATTTTCCCATCAAGGACCCAACAAGGGCCCGGACAGCATGAGTACATACAACATTTAAAGAGAAAAGAACAATAATTAAAGAGTTACTCAATCACACATCAGTAAAGCAAGACAGATATCATAATATTCATTTTATTTTTATAAGTATTTTGAAATAAATTCACCCACTGCATTTAACACCATTGGATCTTCAGAAGCTGAGAAAATCATAACGATGTGATTATTGTCTCAGTCAGAAGTGAGTAAAAAAAAAGTTTTTGTTCAGAGTTTCAAAAAAAATTATTTTCTTTCTTAATAAATGGAAATAAAATTTCCCTTTCCTGCTGAAAATGATTACAATCAATTAGAAATTAATTTCGTCTTCAATTGCACCAGGGATGTTTTGGACATCCCTGATTGCACTCGTATTGCATTTTTTTCCATAACGTTCTATTCTAGGAATATTGACATGTCTACCAACTTCAATCAAGATATTTTAAGTTTACAAATAGCTTTTCTTACATGTATTTCAAAGGACAAGGTATGGCAACGGCTATTTTTGGCCCCTTTTTCAAAAGTAAAATTTTATGCTAAAATATGATTTATTTGATGTTAAGTAATTAAAGTTTATAAATTTAATTGTTTTAAACAAAGAGTACATCAAATCTCAAAACTTGATGAAAAAGTGCCTTTTTCTCAAAATTACTCAAAATTTGGCATATTTTTGTATGTTTTTGGCAAAAATAACTATGAGCGGACAAGCGGCCCACAAAAATATTTTAACTGTTGATTTGTCATATGGAACTTATGTTTCCAGAAATTATCTTTGTGGGCCGCAGATCCGCTCAGCCAATTTTGCTACATTTCACAGTTGTATTAATTTATGCACATGCGTAATTACGCCGTACGTTAAATTTTCGATACAATGTTGCCTGTTTAAACTGAAAAAATGTAACTTCTAAAATCACAAAATCACACTGTTATTATCTAATATTCTAATTTTGGAAAATAATTGTCCTTTTTAGGGGGCCAATTTGTGCTCTTATCCTATCTTAACCTTTCTTTGTTTGTTGTAAATAATTTTCTGCTGCTTTTTTGTGTTTGGGTAAATACTCACACGGATGTTGAGATACGAAGAGTTTTGACGAATGCCAAGGTTTTGTTATCAAAACGTCTTATCAACTTGCTAACAAAGTATGGATTCTGAAAGAAGACTGATTTTGGAACTTTTAATTTTAAAAACCAGTTTCCTAGGACATATAACGACGAAGAATGCAATTTATATGTCAAATACAGGGGATCTCAAAATACCAGTATATATTTATAGGATAAAGAGTTTTCGAATATCATTTGAAACATATTTTATACGTTTTGTCATGGTTTCACGATATACGATGTTAACTTTTGGCAAAGGAGAATAGTCTACTGTTTCAACGAAAATATGACAGAACAGAGGGTGATACTGTCCCAATGAAAAGCAAGATATGTAAATTCAAAACAAGTCCATAAAAAAACCACTTTTACGTCCATGTGAGAGTACAAATATGATATCTTGTCCACCAGACAGGAGTTTAATTTATTTGCCGGTCTTTCTTAGGTCTAGTTGAAGTTGAAAAAGACGTGTTCCGCATCCAAGGTTGTCTTCTGTGCTCTGAAAACATCCATCGTGACTATTTGTAAAGTATCTGGACCAACCATCCTACAAGTGCTAGATGCTGAACTAGACCTCAACAGATTTTTCTCTTTTGATAAAAACTCATTTGCCACTAATGAAAAGTGATATTTCAAGACGAATGATGAATCATACCGGAATCCTTGGGATGAATAAAACTGAAGAAAACAAGAAGATTTTGTAAGTACACGTGCTTCGTAGTGGGTGTGTCCGTTGCAATTGTTTTGACTGGGGTGTTTTTGATTACTTTGATATTGTCAGGGTACAGAAAACGAAACCAGTGCTTAATACAGTATGAAGGGGAAAATGTTCTCTTTCTCTTTACCGATTGCATTGGCCATTATTTACTCTCTTGTTCGTTTTGTTGTTGCCATACATGTAGTTCATATCCAATGGACAAAACAGCAAACCAAGATTCTACCGAACTGAGTAAAAATGGAATTACATTAAAGATCTACATCAAACTTTTCCTGAGGACTAACCTGGATCTTGGGTTTCATTTCGTAAAAGGTCGACTCCGTTGTTTTGACCTACGTAAACATTATCCTTAACGGTCTGCAGGGTCTCTGGTTAACAGTTCATCTAGGATGAAAAGAAAACTAAAAGCAAAGCACAACATAAGAAAAACTAAGGAAAGAACAACATCTCAAATCACAACAAATATGATCGTGCATAGATTTAAAAGACAGTAAAACGGGTTAAGAGAATAACGGAACGATATCTTATTTTATTTTCATTTGATTATATAAGACCAAATGATAGACCGACAATCACTACATATGATGGCTTTGCATTCGTTTTCAAAGACTTAGCATACATGTAACAATTTTCTGTTCCGTATTTAGTTTGTCAAGATTTTTGAGAAATTTTCATTATAATAATATTTTCACGAGTACCAACAAATCTACATGCGTTTAACAATTACACCATAGTTTATTGTACTTAATTTAATTTGCACAAACATTATCTTGAGATTAATTAGTGAGAGAGTTGGCGTTTTACTGCATATATTTAAACTTTTTTTTATTAAATGAGATATGTTTACTTTCATTAGATTTCAAAAGAAAGTTTCATCTGGAAATTCCCTTTTCAGTCTAAAAATCAATCGCAAAACTTATTAAACTTTTTTTGAAAATCATCAAGAACACTAAAATCGAAAAATATAATTTTGGTGCCAAGTATTTCTTTGTTTGATGTAAGGCATAACTATGGAAATATGTCGTCATCTCTCATTGTGGGAGAAGGGCTACCGGGTATTTTTTAACAAATTGTATACAGATGAATAAAACACCGATATATAAACGATATATTTGTTTTATTGGAGGTTCCGAGGTGTACAAGGTACGAAGCAATTAAAATATTTGGTGCTCCGTAACAAATCGTTGATGTTAGCTCGTTTATTTCCGAAAAAGGTAATTAATTTATAAAAGATTATAAGCATCGATTAGATCAAATGAGACAAGTTAACTTAGGACAACTATCGATCAACCCCTTGACATTAAACTAGGTTTGTCTAGTCTGTACCCACCACATTAAAAAGAATGATATACTAAAGTTTATGTTTATAAGATACAACTAAGTACTGTCGTGCAGGTCATGCAGGTTGTGTGAAAGCTTGTTGCAATCCATCATTCGATTATTTTCATCATGCACTGACTGTACAACCCTGTCGTTTTACCACCTTCATTTATAACTGAGAAAAGGTTAATTACTCAGTTCAATGCAAAGGACACCGATAAAAAATGATTCCGATTTATCTTCTTCACCACACCAACAAGAACGGGACAAAACAGACAACATGTAAAACATGGAAACACAAAATAACTGAATATCAAACAACAACGCGAACTCCAGTCGAAACAAGAGTGAACTCAGGTGCTCCGGAAGAGTAAGCAGTTCCTGCTTGCTATAGCACACCCGTCGCGTTGCCAATAGTCTATTCAGCGTGTCAAATCCGGTAAAGGAAGACAAAACAACACCCTATGACAAACCAACATCTGCACTCATCTGAGAGATCGAAATCCCATATTTGTCTATAAGTGCATGATGTCTTCCGTAAAATTTCTTGAGTGAAGACAGCAACCGAGGAGCAACATAACCCTGTGTGAGCAATTTTTGCGTCAGACGTGTCGCTCTGCTAAGGAAATCGATGTAAGTCCCGCACACTCTGGAGTAACGAATCAATTGAGATACGTAAACTCCATAAGCTGGAGCGGACGGAATGTTGCTACACAAGAAGGGAAAGTTGACGATTGGAAAGTTGAAGTCATCACGTTTGTCATAGAGCCTTGTTGAAAGTCTTCCTTGAGAGTCAATTTCGAGATGTAGATCTAAATATGAAGCAGACTTCCTAGAATCCGTTGTGTCCTTTATCTCAAGCTCCTGAGGATATATGAGATGGAGAAAGTTACCAAATCGAGAATTGTTTAGTGAAAGGACATCATCAATATAACGGAACGTGAGGTTGAAAGAGAGAGCTAGTCTACGGTCTTTTTTGTCTAGAAGAGATTGTAAGAAGTCTGCTTCATATGAATGAAGTAACAAATCAGCAAGCAAAGGTGCACAGTTAGTGCCCATTGGAATCCCTATTGTTTGCTGAAAAGCACGTTTTCCATTCTTTTTGAAAAAGCTGCGTTTAATCAGCTGTGCCTCAAATAAAATAAGCCTCAAAAGTATGATAACAACGTTTGAGCTAAAAAGATATGACAAGGAAAGGTTAATATGACAGCAGCTTGATTTTGTACGACAGAGTAAGACGTAAATGAAGACGATAAATAATTCTACAATAAACCAGCACTTGTTCTCATCAAATGAAGGACCAAAGACGTTTCGCGTGTTACTAGCACAGTTCATCTGTTTTTCATTATATTTTGATTGAAGACTACAACTTGGCATTGACAAAAATGTATGTTTTTCCGAGATATACGAATAAGTTGCTAAGGGACGGACCATTTAACTTGAAGGAGGGGTCCTTGGAGTTTTATATTGGTCAGAAAAAATACTTTTTTAAAATGCATCGCGACGGAATATTTTTTTTCATTAAATAGCATTCTATATTGCAAAATCCTTCTTCAGAATATTTATTTCTTACCCTCTGCTGCAAAAAATATTTTGTCATCATTTTTTTAGGAAAAAAACACGCCCCCTTTCAAGTTAAATGGTCTGTCCCTAAAAATATCAGACGATTAATTCTTTTATAAATCAAATTTTAATTGATCCAATTGCTTATTAAAACGTGTTTTCTCTCTTTTAAAATTAAAGAAACTTTAAACATAAACGTCATTAAAAAAGGATTGAATTTAGCTTAACATTTCCTGGTGATATTTTGGGCAAAGCACGACATTATGTGTCAATTCATTTATGGCAAATAACGCAGAATATATTCATAGATTTAAGCACCAACTATATATCATCAAAATGGGGGAAGGGGTGTGTTCAGAAAAAAAATATCAGGGTTTACTGATAAAAATTGATCATCCCATTGTCAGAGAAAATTAGTGATTCACACCGCTCAGCATATACCATGATATAAGATGCTCTTAATTTGATGCAGAAAAATGAAGAAGAAAAATATTTTCACTCGTGTTAGGCTTGAAAATATATTTCTAGTTTTCTTTCGTCATTTTTTTTAAGCATGGGATATAATCCCACCCCTCAGAAATAAAATGGTTGATGCCTTAATAGTTGTGAATAACTTTTCTATCAAAACATTCAAAGTTTGGATGAGGAAGGTCGTCACACTGATTCATGACTTAAAAACATATGCAGTCATGTGAGTTAAAAGTAGTATCAGTAGTTTCATGAGTTTGGAATTGTATTTAGATTTGAAACATCCATATAATAGAATAAAACAATTACTGTCTTTTGTTTCGATAAATGTGCAGTGTTATTGACTTTTGAAAAGCAGATATTCACTGAGCCCGAAGGGCGAGGTGAATATCTTTAGTTTTTTCTAAAGTCAATAACACTCTCATTTATCGAAACAAAAGACAGTAATTGTTTTATTCTATTATCCAATATCTGACAAAAATATGCATTTGAAGTGTTAAAAAAAATAATAAACCAATCAGAAACATACTGTAACGACGTATTCACCTTTCCCACCATTTTGTAGGTGAATATCACTTTGCCAGGTGAACACTTAGTTGATTATGATGAAATATATTAAAGAATTGTTTATAGTATAGAATAATTTTAAACATTTACCTCAACAAAAGATATAATATTGGCATATATAACAGATTGACGAATGTATGCATTTTCTTTCTTATAGGGATTGAATAACCCTAATCACCACAGAGGCGGGCCGGTGTAAAAGACGGATTTGTTGCAATAATCAGAAATTGCTTGCCCTTTTATTTGAACACCTGAGCACACCAATTTCTTAGATTATGTTCTTGGTTGTTTAGTTAAGCTGCTTCTTTATGGTTTTTTTGTTGTTGTTGTTGCTTGCTTGCTGTATTTTCAAAGTGTCTGATATTTGCCGTTATGTTTAAGATATTTCAATAAAACAAGCACAGAAAAGTGGAATTCGAATGTTAGATTTAAAAAGACACCACTACCAGGAGAAACTCAAGACAAAAACACCAATATGGAACATGCTAAACTAAAGCAGCATGGACCTCTGTTAAAACAGTTCAGAGAATTGATTTAGATGATACACTGTAAAAATGGTGTTTAGAATCTAAACATTTTTAGCCCTCAACATGTTTAGATTGTGTTTCAATCCTAAACACTTTCCAAATTGAACATGTAAAGCTAAACGTGTTTAGGTTTCAAACATGTTTCACTTCATAAAATTTTTTTCCTATACTATTTTCATTAATCTAAACAAAATTATAAACATGGTTAGATGCTTAACGTG
The DNA here is from genome assembly GCA_963971305.1 of Arcuatula senhousia. Classification (NCBI taxonomy): domain Eukaryota; kingdom Metazoa; phylum Mollusca; class Bivalvia; order Mytilida; family Mytilidae; genus Arcuatula; species Arcuatula senhousia. Next base: position 50,447,455 of record OZ020305.1, read on the forward strand.
TTAAAACTCAACGCAAATTTTGTGTTTAGGATCGTGTTTGAAATCTAAAGACCATTTTTACAGTGTTCTCTGCTTATTGCGTGGCGTGCGTTGTGTTGCCAATTATTCCCTGTGGCATATCTTTGCTCTTTGTACTGATTAAACCAGGTTTCTTTTGTTAAATTTTAGAAAATGTATAGGTATAAATATATTATTTGTAGACAGGTTGACAACTTTTTTCAGCGTTCGGTTTGACATTATCTGCTAAAATGACCCTGTGGTTAACACTTTATAAAAATGCTTATAAAATTCACAGCTCTTTCCTGGTTCCTTTTCAATGTGACAGATTTTGGGTCTGTTACAAAAACTTTGTGAACCTTCGTTTTGACTAATTTTATATGCATAAGGATGTTTGTTCTTAAAATAATATAATAAGCTCATTAATTATGCCGTTTGCGTAATAACTTGAGATTATACAAACAAAATAATTTATTGGACACGTTGAATTACTGATGATAATAGTTATCACAGACTGGAGATGTTTTTGCTGATTGTCCTAATCACTGAGAAAGCAATCACTGAGAAAGCAAATATAGCTTCTGCTGAAAGTCGAAAGCCGAAGAACATACAAGCAGCTGACGGACAGTAACATTTAGCATTGCCATATACCAGAGGAATCCAGCTCGGAGATTTTTGTCGGGTTTTTCATCCATTTCAGCATATCTGATATAGTTACGACATAAACGTCACTTTTGGCCAATATCTTGTCAAGAAATTTACTCAAACCAGCAAGGTTCTTGCTGAATGACCAGTGAAACCATTTTTGTTTAAAGTGAAGACCAAACGGTGCCCGATTTAGGTAGTAATACTTTTCAAAGTTCTTTAACAAGTACTGGTACGTTTCTTCCGTGGAAGATGGCTGGATTTTACAGTCGTCTGCATAAATACAAGGATCTGATTGGTTAAAGTTGTGTAATGGAACGATGGGAATTTCCCATACTCCTTTATGGGTCCCCAAGTCACAAGACTTTTGATCAATACAAAATTGTTTGAGTCCGAAATCCAATGTAAATGGGAAAGACTTCATCGATCTATCCAAAACAATTGATGAATCATAAATATTTGATTTATTTTGAAGCACTTGGAACTGTTTGTCTCCTAGTATTTTTAAACTGGGATTTCTCCAACCTGTCATTCCATTTATATTTCCTATTCGTTTCTCGATGTTACTCATTTGCTGGTCAAAATCCGCCTTAAAAGATTCAACATTGTCATATCCGTTCCGCTTTAATCCATTCATTGCTATTTCCGTTCCATATCTTTGTAGATTTCGCGCCAAACTATAGCTAGTTCCCTCCTCCGAAACAAAAAAGGTAGATCCTATAGGACAGCCATTTGGATTCATTTTATTGGTGTTGAAAAGTGACCTCATTTTGGAATAGGACAGGAAGTTAATGTCTCCTTCGAAAGTTATAAAAACCATTTGAGGTATATCACTTGTTCTAATATCAAAAGTATTCTGACTTGTCATACAAAAGCAATCTGGTAAAAAACAATTAACGTCTTTTTGACATCGATTTAATTCCGAAACTGACGGTTTGTGTCCAGTACGTGTCAAATTTATAGCAGGTTTAACGGAATTTTCAGCCATTGTTATGTTCGAATCTGACACTTCAGTAGTATGTTTTACACTTTTATTGTTATCTAATAAATCAAAAGAATTTTTGCTTTGGTTTTTAACAAGAGTGGTCTTCTTTGACTTTTCGGGTTCATCCTTTTTGGCTGACGTAGTTGGTACTTTCCCTGTCTCGACTTTTCCAAGGTGTTTCGTCTGTGGAGGAGTTGAATTCTTCCTTGTTTGAAAAGATTGTTTTGTTTTCTTAATAACACTTTTGTTTGTTGTCGCTTTAGGTTTATTATTCTGTGTGTAATCCTGCATCCAACGCCTCCATGGAATTTTAAATTTAGTTTCGCCCAATTTGGATGCCCACGAACCTCCTACGAATTGGACTTTTTGAGTCGTTGGTTGGTTTTGATGATGAGTAGCCTTAAGTTTTTTTATCCTTTTTTCTTTTGTTGGAGTTGTTGTGATGGCAGGCTTAACTGTAGTGGTAGGCGTCTCGGGTTGAATTCGTTCTTTCTTCACCGGTTTATGAACGGCAAGTTGAAGCATTGGTTTCTGAATTCGATGGGTGATCGGAATCGTTTTCTTAACGCTGGCCAGGGGATTTCTGCCATTTTGCTTGATGTCTATTTGATTTGAAATTCTTAATAACGATTTCCTTTTAAAAGGCATAATTACAACGTTTTTAGGAGGACCCATTGGTACTTTAACATTATGTTTGGCTACCTTGTTTTGATTTACAGTTTGTTGTTTGGTTTTCTGTAGAGCAACTTTTATTTGCTCGTTGTTTTTATCTTTGGCAATATTTTGTTTTACGGAATTTAATGTCGCTGTGTTTACTTTTTGCTCCGTTTCCTTCGTGTGATGCTTAGAACTACTAGAACTAGGTTCCTGGTGGCTGGATTGTTTCAATCTATTTTCGGCGGCAATCCGTTGTTGTTCGCGAATTCTTCGTTGTTCTTTTAACATAATTTCTCTTTGACGTGGATCACCAAGTTTATTAACAGGTCTAACCATACGTTTAGGTGCAGCTTGAATGGTTTGGACTGTCTGAATGTTCTTTTGTGTCGCTTTTGTCCTTTCTAAGGCCAAGGCATGCTGTTTCTTAGCATGAAACAATAACATTTGTTGCCACGTCATTGCAGGGGATCTATTTGAAGGAGCACTTTTTCTGTTGTCGTTTTGTGGAGTATGAACTCTTGGAGGAAGATATTTATGTTTAGCAGCTGCTTTTCTTGCTGCTTCTTGCATTGCCCAAGATCGTTGTTTTTGTAAAAATTCCATTTCTTGTTTTTCGAATCTTTGCTGTCTTAGCTCCTTTAGCCGTTGTTCAATTTGTTTGTTTCTGAGATCGAAAGCTGTTTGAGATCCGGATGAAGTACCATTCGACGAGTCACAACTCCATGGCTGGAAATTTTGAATATCCAGGAGCTTGACGGGGTTTCTCAGCCATTCTATTACTTGTTTAACATTTACGATGAAAACATCATCCATTCGTACAAGCTCGTCAATAAATCTATCCATGGCCTTTAATCTATCAGGATAGAAAAACCACGAGGCGTGCATGTTTACACCAAAAGGAGCTTTATTTGTTTTATAGTAGCTCTGAAAATTATCCCAAAGAAATCTAAAGGCGGCTTCTTCATCGGGCGGTGGGTTGTTACAGCCATCTACGTAAACACAATCAAACCTCTGAAGATAATCCATTAACGAAATAACAGGAACCTCCCAGAAACCCTGATGTCTCCTCTTTGGACAGGGTTTAATTTTACAATCGTAGGGCCAACCATAATCTAACGTGAATGGTATGGCGGGATTTTCCATTAAATTCTTTTTACTTATTGTAAGTGTGGCATCATAAGCATATCCCAGATCCTGAAGCGTGTTGGGTTGAGCATCCCCGAGAGGTTCTAAGAACGGGCTTCTCCATCCTTTAATTCTGGTATGTGGTATTCGTGCCATCCTCGCGAGATTTTGTTTCTGCTTCATGGCTTCGTCCCTAAAAGTTGAAGCCTTGGGGTGTCCGTGAGATACACTATGCGAAGCTATTTCCATGCCTTTCTGATAAAATTCCCTGACTAAACTATAAACTGTATTTGAATGGGATATAAACAGCGTCATGGAAATTGGACAGCCGTTTGGATTTCTGCGGCTGGAATCAAATAACTGTCTATAGAATCCGGCTACTTGAGGGGTGATGGCATCGTCAAACGTGAAAAACACCATCTGAGGAATATCCTCGCGAGCAAGTGGCATCTCGTCTGAACAACAAAAACAGTTCGGTGGCTTACATGTGGTTGTAGCTTTACATATTGTACATTTGCTTGGAGAATAGCCATAAGCAGACAGGATAAGAGAACATATTAGCACTGTAATTCTATAATCCAAATTCATTTCGAAAATATTTTTCTGTGTATATGTCCTATTTTATATGTCCATCAAGATACGTCCATTGTCCACTTAAAATGTAAAACCACTGACCGTCAAATTTTAACCCATCGTGAGGCAAAAACCTTTCATCGCGAGGATTTGACTGGAATGAAATTTGATTTATGCTACAACGTCAAATTGGTTTCTAGTTTGTAATAAATTCACGTACTTCATCAGCCGCCGGCAAAAACATAAGTGATGTTTCAATTATACACGACACATAGCATATTATTGTTTTCTTATTGTTTCTTAACGACTATCTGTAAAGACATGCATTTCTCGCTCTTGTAATTAATAATTAATTCTAACGAGTCAAAAAAGTTGTTGAATAATTACCAACATATTGTCACTTCCACATAAAACCTATTTATTATTAAATCGGGTTTCCTCATTGAACTTTTTCATGTATTTATTTCTTAACTTTTGACTTTTCTTATCTTATGATTAATCATAGATCGAATGAGTTGAGTTTCATTTGTGACATACCATAAGGCACAAATTTTCCTTTTAATTAATAAATAAGTTTTCTGTTTTATCTTTAAACTTATGGTACAATTTAAAGCCTGAGCACAAAATACAATATCTAAATAAAAATCACATATTAACTACGGACGTGGTGCGATTATATAAACCTGCTTATCACATGCTTATTGTTGATTTTTATACTTATAGACTTTTTTTTTGCCAAAACCCAATTTTTTATGTGACCGCAAAAAAGTTATAATGGTATGATGCTGTTGTCGTTGTCTGTTAATTAACTTTAGTGTTCCCATATGACTTAAGTTCTAGTTTATATTCTTTATTACCAAAACCCAATCCGCAAAAAAGTTGCGGATATATAATGGTTATACCCAATTATTGATATGACCGCAGAAAGTCATAATGGTATAATGCTGTTGTCGTTGTCGTTGTCGTCGTCGTTGCCTGTTAATCAACTTTAATGTTCCCATATAACTTTAGTTTTAGTTCAGATTTTTTTTCCCAAAACCGAATCCGCAAAAAAAAGTTGCAGACGTATAATGGTATGATGCTGTTGTCGTTGTCTTATAACTTTAGTATTTCCATATAACTTATAGAAATAATAAAAATACAGACAAGAAAAATACGACTTTTAATGTAAGGACCTATATTCTGACCAGAACGTTACTGCGTTATGACATATAAACAAGAACATGTATGTAAGATGGTGATAACATGTGATAAATACAAGGAAGAAAACATGACAAGACAAAGTACCGTCAAGTTCTTCTTTAACCTGATGATTCACATAGGCTCTGCATAATTTCACGCCAGACAGTCGGTTAATCGAGGAAAAAGTCTGTTGATTTACCTGTATATGCAGTTAAATGGGAAATGAGTCTGTTGATGGAGTCGATTCGAGTCTGTTGATATGGAAGTATCGAGAAAAACATCGTAAGGTTATTAAATAACACATATTTTCACTAATATGGTAAATCAATTAGCAAAACCATTTATGTCTAACAAAATGAAAAAGAATACCTTAATTAAAAATATTTAAAGTTTGTATAACACCAATTTAACAAGCTATAAAATGAAAAGGCGTTTTACTCAGCATATATTTCATTAACATTTTAGCATTCAAAAATGTAAACAAAACCATGCAAAATCCTAATAAATATCAAAATAACGTTTTTCTTGTTGTACCAGCAGATGCATTACATCGGATGTGTTCTTTTTTATTTATGTGCAAAACCATTGTGCTTAATTTTAAGTTTTTGTGCTATAAATCATGTTTTAGTTAAATTACAGTCTGTTGATGAGTCGGTTAATGAAAACTCAATCTGTTGATCGGTCTGTTGAGTGTAAATATATTAATCAATTAGTCAGCATTCGCTATATATGGTGTGGTCAAAAACATTATAAAGGAGAATACTCATCAAAAGAATATATAAATACATTTTATTTTTGATAAATAATATAATTTCGATAATTCGTAATTTTTTACCTAATTTTATGTTTGTTATCTTTTCTTAAGAAGTTATGATCGGCTCATAGTATGATTTCATTTTCTCAGATAAGTGCATTGTTTGTCATAGGGTCATTTCGTACTCTTATACTGGATTTTACATGCTGAATTGTAACAAGTATTGAGACTTGTACTTTGCAACAGAGATGAACAACTTACTCTTAATGATGGGTGTTTTACATACACTAGAGCTATTAAGGAGCTATGGGAAAATGATACAATTTCACAAAAGACATTCAATTATGAAAATGGGGTCAAAGTCAGATTACATGGTTGTAGTTGTGTAGACTAAAATGGTCTGCCTCCAAATAGTAGATAACTATAGCTATTATATTATATATATAAAAAAGCAAAGAGGCACCAATGGCGCATTCTGAAGCCAAACGTCCAAAGAGCGAATGCAAAACCGATCAACACAAAACAAAACACGCACGAACAAACAAGAAACACACAAACATCAACTGGCAATGGTGTCGTGGTCATTTGACATGGTGTCAGAGTCGTATGGTCATTGTCATGGTCACATGACATGGTGTCAGTTGCGTACACCATAACCCCAAGTATGTGAATACAGATCACATATACCTAAATGTTTTTCACTTATTTCATTTTCAATCATTTTTGGTCCCATAAATTATCTAAGAGTTATCTTGATTTGCGCAACCAGGAAACATAAGACATGGTTTCAGTTGCATACACCTAACCCGGGAGTGTCAATATAGCAGATTGCAGATGCATAGCTATTAAACTTCTCACTTGATACATTTTCCAAACGTCTTACAACGAGTTTTATGGTTCCAAAAAGTCTGCAGATCCGCTGTACTACGAAAATGGGGTCAGTTTCAAATGGAATAAGTTGCGTAGACAACATCCCTAACTGTCTATAAATATTAAATGCCTAGCTACTATACTTTTCACTTAATTTAGTTTCTCAAAAGCCTGGCAAAGAGGTATTTTTGCCCGAAAAACCTCGAAGTTGACAGAGTCGTTGAACCATGAAAATGGCAAACGGCAACGTCCAAAGTTGCGTAGACCATAACCCCAACTGTCTGTATACTTTACCAAATATCAGATACCAAGCTATAATACTTGTCTAGTAATTAATTTTCCGCAAAAGCCTTACAATAAATTTACACCGCCGCCGAAGACAGAAAGAAGTTGTCTTGCCTTTAGCGACTAAAGTCGCAGGCGAAACAAAAAAAATTAGCTTCCCCAAATCGTTTTAAAGATAATAGGAGTTATAAATTTTGCAGGAATTTTTTTTTTCTGATTTATTAATAGGTTAGGATTACACTTTATTTAAGAGTAAAAACCTGTGGAAAAGCAAGATAGGTAAAATGTTGTAAATTGGCTCGTTATGACCAATCTTTACAAATATTAAAATAATAGCGGGTTCATAGGCAAAATATCACTTAGTCTATTTAAAAGGTACATTCCCCTTAACTACCAAAATGATAGACAGTTTCAAAGAAGATACAACAACAATATGACAAAGACATGATGATTAGATGTTTCGTTAGCAAGTTGCTCAGTACAAATTACCTCCACAAAACGGGATAAAAATTATCTTAATCACGTCAACAGGATACATGTATACTACTCACAAACTATTTCTAAATTATGTCAAAAGTTACAGATCAGTTGCTTCCATAAACTTTGTGACGGACTGTCATACGGACACAAGGTGAAATCGAGAATGAAACAAATCGCAGACTTTCCTGTCATTTTCAGATGATTCTACTCATTTCTTCCCTTTTAACACCCAATTGAAAATATGATTTGACTTCTTTGCCTTATAAAGACATTAGACGTATCTAAAGTTTGAAGTATCATCATTTCATCACCTTCTTAACGCTCAGTATACTATTATATTACCGTTTTATACTGGTTAATTGACGCATCAACTGACAAAAAAGACATTAACCAACTCATCAACAGACTTTAACCGTCAAATTTTTAATAAAAGGAGGATTAACCATATCCAAAATATTTATATGCTAAAATTTTAATAACCAATAATTTAGCTAATAACTAACCGCACATTTTGGTACCAAATCTGTGATTTTTTTCTAAGAGACTAATCGATTTTTGGTAAAAGCATGTTTTTTTAGTCCTTAATACTGCTGCTACTGTCTCTGCGCCTATTCGTTTTGTTACAAACTGTGATAGCTTTCTGTCTGTGCAATAATTGGAAATTATGCTGAAATGAATATCATTTTGTCCTACACTTTTTGTTTTTTTTTATTGGATACTTATTTCATGTAAAAAAATAGACGTTTTCCAGAGAATTTGTGAATTAAATTTCAATTTTACTCTCAACAGACCTATTACCGACTCCATCAACAGACTCATTTCCCATTTAACTGCATATACAGGTAAATCAACAGACTTTTTCCTCGATTAACCGACTGTCTGGCGTGAATTTTAACACCATAAAGTTATCAACTAATTCACAGTGTAGGAACGGAAGTGTACAGTTTTAGGGCCTATAAAGAAATGGTGAAATGAACCATTCTAGATTGTACAGTTTAATTTGTTTTTGCACAAACTTTTTCAAATGACACAAAAACGAAGAAGATGTACGATTGCCGTTCGCTTCAAATTTTAAGTAGACATAACATAGAATATAATATAACTCAATTACCTGTAATTGTTTGTGATGTCGAATAGAAATTTCAATCTGCACACTTGATTTTTAAAAAGTTCACTCCAAATTGATGTAAATAATCGGTTCGTAAACATTAATCGCATTCAACTCGTGATCATTGTGTATATGTATCCTCTCAAAAATCATTTCTGCACATTCTTAACATGCACAAACGGGTTAATACATACAGGATTTTATTTAATTTGAACTTTATTCACCCAAACCGTGTTTTAAAATCTGAGCGAAATCTATCGCAGTCATTGTACAAAATCTATGGAGGACACTTCACAAAATCTATGGGGGACATTTTTCATAAAAACATATTTTCACAACATCAGCGGCGTCAGATGTATAGTTCTTATTCAGCATTAAAGATACCAGAACATAAATAATTCATATTCCATAAAAAGAATCGTTTTTCCCCAAGCTTATAGGTGTAGAACAGTTTTATAAATTCAGCTCAGTTGACACCTACAGGATAATTAATATGTCAAAATAAATGAAAAAATAAGGTAACAACATAACTGCTGAGCTGGGATGATCGATCTTGATAATACAAGACGAAAAGACATAACGAAGCACACGCCAGAGAAATTGAAGGTATGATCCTATATAATTTCCAAAACCCGGTCTTATAGCGCAAAATCTCCTTCTTCAATAGCGAATAACCTGTCATTTAGAAGTAGCAGTTGCTGATCTTTTTCAGATCAAAACGTTTTTTTTTTTCACGATTTGCTTCATAGGTTTGCTTCATAGTGGCTACATACTAGTATATAGTAAAAATATATGAATTAAAGCAATTTTGGCGTGCTCAGAACAGGGTATGTTTTACAACGTTCCCTTTTATAACACGGTACGTTTTCCTGCAAATGTCTTGATTCTAACAAGGATCGGTCCAGAACAGGTCAATGACGGCGCACATGTTTATCCTAAATCATAGATAGTAGTATCACAATAAAGGACATTTTGTTTAACTAGCAGTATATCTAATTAAAGAAGCCAAGTTTCAGTTCTGTATTCCAAAATCCTGGAAGGAGTTGCGTGACGAAGGATCAATTTGTCCTCAGGCTACCTGTGCGGCAACTATGCGGCAATCATATATCGCTAGTCCGAGAAGACTTAAATTGAAAATAAAATCATCGTAAATACAAACCACACAACTTAAACCAAAAAAAAAACATATTACAACCAAATCGCATAACGTGAACTCTGAGTTAAACTAGTCGAAGCAGCCACGTTACAGTATATGGGGCAAATAACTGAAAGAAATGAACAGGAACTACAATTGTAATTTATTGTTGTTAGACTTATTACTGGTTTTGTGGCAAGTAATAATAACCTGCAAATTGATTTTTTATATAAAATATAAGATTATTAATATATGGTTTAAGGGTAGGTACATTTCTAAACTAATTTGTAGGTACATTTCTAAACTAATTCTTAGGTTAATTTGGCTGACACAAGAATTAAAGTTTCAGTTCCATTTTCAAAATAACCTGGAACAATATGCCCTATGGCTACACATGTATCCCAGTCGCTTGGGACATCTACATACACACTACAACTACTGAGCCAAGATTCAGTTCTACAGGTTTTGTTACAAAGGAATACCTATGTAGCCCAGCCCCTAGGGGCATTATAAAAACTAAGAAACCTTTGGCAGAATCTACATCCTTAGTGCAATAACTCAGTCAAGTTTCAATTCTGTATTCCAAATATCCTGGGAGGAGTTGCATGCGAAAGGAATAAATTACCCTCAGCTACCTGTGCAGCCCAGCCCTAAGGGGCATTATCAAAATTCAGAAACCTTCAGCAAAATCTACACCCATAGTGTAACTACTGAGCCAAGTTTCAGGGGAGGAGTTTGGTAACGAAGGAATAGTGTGCCCTTAGGCTACCTATACAACCCAGCCCCTAGGCCGGGGGAGGCATTATTAAAATTCCATAACCGTCGGCACAATCCCTACCCACAATACAATCAATGACCCAAGTTTCATCTTTCCACTCCCAGTGGTTTCACATATTATCCTGGACATTAACGCCATGCATACGTACGCCGACATACGAAAAACATTATTCCCGCGCTTTCGCTAGCATGGGTATAACGAGAATGAACGTTCTTAAAGAGTTCAACAGTTCCTGCTTGATATGAAGCACACCCGTCACTTTGTCAGCACTCGATAAAGTGCATGTGGCAGTTTTCAGACGACCCTTCATAGAAGACCATTATGGTTTTAGGATCAGGGGACAATTTTAATCTGATAAAGACTTTTGTAGAACAAATGGAGATTTTTGTAGAGTTTAATGAGCTGAAGGTTTTAGCAAGCAACTGATTTTCTCTATCTGAAATAGTTTGCATTCTATTGGGCAAAAAACAGGGAAAATTGCTATTTATGGCCTTTAAAGTGCCATAACCGCTATAAAGGGTAATCTGACGACTTTGCCCAATGGAGGCTTTTGTAGAACTTTTGATTCAAAAGACCCTAAGAATCTTTTGATAATTTGTATCTGTTATAGTTGCTGATTTATAAGCCATTTTAAATAAGTCTACCCTATGTTCTATTTTTAGTAACAGTGGTCATGTTTTTTTATCGAATCAATTCAAAATGAACTTCGTTTGTTGCCAACGTGTCAAATATCAATCCTGTAAAGTTTCAGTTAAATTGGTTAAGTGGTTTCAGAGGAGAAGATTTTAAAAAGTGTTAACGGACGACGACGACAGACGCATAAAGTGATTGCATAAACTTACATGACATTGTCCAATTGAGCTAAAATTATTTTTTGGTTAAAATATCAAAACTATATATATGGTGAATTTGATCAGATGTGATACGAGAAAAGACTTCAGCTAGCATCATAATTGATTTTGATATTTACATGATTGTGTACATTAAGTTGTTTGCTGTCAACTTTGCCTGTTGATAGCAACCAGACATGTATCAGATTCGCATCAATAGCAAAAAAGCATTTTTGCGAATCGCACCTGGTAAATCAGTGTCTTTTTGTTACAATCGAACATTTCACGCAGTTTCGAAGCGATAATTTTGGTTTGGGTCACGTGTAAAACTTCACCAAGAACTAGTTTGCTTGCTAAAATGTTCGGCATCGTTCTTCATAAACTAGACAATTTTTAAATGATCACACGAAATAGTAAGTTAGGCCACCTCTCTCCAAAAGATTTTACTGATCAAACTTTTCGACAAGGTTGAATAAAAATTGTACACATTAAGCATATTTTTAATTTGGTTGCAGAAAAAAAGCTTAAAAATACATCAGAGTTAAGCCCTTTAAAAACAGAATAAAGAGAAAGGTGTCTGAATCTACAGTCTGTCCGTTCAGCTCTACAAAAGTCTCCTTTGGTGGAAATTTAGCCCTTTTTGCAGCAGTGTCTTTTCCGTATAAAAAAGTATAAACTGATTAACAAAAGTAAATCCCACTTGCAGGCACCATCAGAATAATAAGATTTAGCTTTTATCATAAAAAAAAATTATGATTTCTGTTTTTGTATTGAAATTACCGAAGTGATTCGACCTGAGATTCAAGGTCAATAGTGCTAAAGCACCACTTGGGTATTTGCAAGTTTTATCAACTGGATGCCTTTAAAAACAGTTCATGAGATAATAAAGTGTTCATATATTTGATAAACTTTCAGTCATTTAAAGATATATACTCTGTGTCAAAAGATGAAAATGTAGATATGTTGGTCTTCAACTGAGGCATATATGCACAAAGCTTCATCAGCTATACGTGCAGTACGTGAGCTAGGAAGTACTTATGAAATTTAACAGCGATACTTAATATAAAGCAATCGTAAGGTCCATGTTTCTGTAGAATAAAAAACTTTATGATATTCAAATAGAAATTAAAGGGTTCTCAATAACTATTCCATGTATACTAGTACTTAATCCATCCAACCTTTTGTAAGTCAGGAAGAAACGTGCTCGAAAATCTCCATTTGATACAGCACATGACAAGAAACACCTTTTATATGTTGGAATACATGTGCATATGCGTATACGATATGTGTTTGAATAAAAAAAATATTCCCATCACTGGATTTATAAAATATTTTATCTTTGTTTCATATGCCTACTCATTATTTTCTTATAATAATTATATGAATTATTTATGTTCTGACATTATTTATGCCATATGAAAATTACATCTGACGCCGCTGATGTTGTGAAAATATGTTTTTATGAAAAATGTCCTCCATAGATTTTGTAAAGTGTCCTCCATAGATTTTGTACAATGACTGTGATAGATTTCGCTCAGATTTTAAAGCACGGCTTGGGTGAATAAAGTTCAAATTAGATAAAATCCTGTATGTATTAACCCGTTTGTGCATGTGAAGAATGTGCAGAAATGATTTTTGAGATGATACATATACACAATGATCACGAGTTGAATGCGATTTATGTTCACGAACCGATTATTTACATCAATTTGGAGTGAACTTTTTTAAAAATCAAGTGTGCAGATTGAAATTTTTATTCGACATCACAAACAATTACAGGTAATTGAGTTATATTATATTCTATGTTATGTCTACTTAAAATTTGAAGCGAACGGCAATCGTACATCTTCCTCGTTTTTGTGTCATTTGAAAAAGTTTGTGCAAAAACAAATTAAACTGTACAATCTAGAATGGTTCATTTCACCATTTCTTTATAGGCCCTAAAACTGTACACTTCCGTTCCTACACTGTGTAATTACTTAGACCAAATTATCTTTTTTTGAAATGATTAAGTTTTTTTTAAAAATAATTCAGAAATTGTTTATAACAATTATGACGACTTGGATTTTCGACATTGGACCATTGTCACCCATTCACCCAATACTCTTTTATGCATTTGCACTATCATTGAAAAATTTATCGGCATTTAAAACTCTTTGTTTGTTAACTTTTCTTTGCTTTGTTTTATAACTAAGCAATTTTACCATAAATAAGTCTTCTATAGTAAAACCAATTTCCTTTGAAATATGTTTATAAAAACATTGTTGAAATGAAATATTAGCTTCTATAGTTAGATGTAAAAAATAAACCACACGGTCAATAAAAATGTCAAAAGAACAAATATGGTATGTTTGAATTGTCCTGAGATACATTCAACTCCACGCTATTAAGAATAAAGCAATCAATCTTTTTCACTTTGTATGTCTATTACAGCAGAGAATTTCTGGTTAAGTGACATTTGAAGCAAACAAAACAAAGGCCTCCAACTGTTTATTTTTGCTTTTCAAGTGGTTTAATTTTTTCTTTTAATGTCGATGTGACTTTTCCCTTTTCTGTCATACCCTTACTGTCACAGTTCATATTTTTCTATTCCTAATGTAGAGTTAAGAAAATGAAAAGCATGGAAAATAAAAGAAGAATGTGACACAGATGCCCCTGCGTTGAGTCCTAAACAAGAAGTAAAAGTCAGATAGGTTTAAACATTACTTAGAAAATATAGTTTATCGTAATAAAACGCTCTGCCAAATTTCAAACAGTTCCCATTAAAGCTTGACGGAAATTTCCATATCGGCACATTCAGGCCCAAACAGGTAGTAACGGTCCGACAGATCTGAAAGTTGCTTCAAGACATGCATATTGTTATACTAAACCACCCTTCAAAATTTCAAATCATTCATCGGTTTCAGAGAAAAGCTTGAAGAAAGTTTTCATAGTATACAAATTTTCATATCGACCCAGTCCCAATCCTACAGGTCTACAAGTCGGTTAGGACTTACAACTTTTGATACTAATTAAATCACCATTCATATGCCAGTTCAAATAATTGCCATGTACGATTTCTGAGAAATGATTGACAGAAATTCGTAGGACGAACTTAAAATATCAAAATACTTGGTATTTGCAATGCGCATTTATAGGTACGGTAGTCTGTTGAAACATGCAAGTCTTCTAAAAAAGATTCATGTTAGGAAAACCTCAAGTTGTTGGGAAAAGCACTAGTGTATTTTTATATGCTTTTAATGGTTCATTTCTCATATCAAATGTGTTGTAAACATAAATTATTAATGTTTCAATGTGCACTAATAAATGTTTGTTATAACATAGACCTGTATATAAATTTAATATACAGGTCTATGGTTATAACAAACTGCAAATATTGACCAATAAGTATCAACTAGAAATAAAACAAACATCAAATGAGAATTATAATCGCTGAATGCACAGTGTGCTCTATGGGAAAATATATAAAATATGTTTTTATGTCATTTTTCTATCAAGCGTGGTGGTAAATATAGTCTATTTGAGTTCTATAAATCAACGAAAATTCTTTTAATTTTTTTTGTGTCTCAAACAAAATTTATTTTTTAAACACAAATAAACTTTTTATTAGTATACGAACTCTGATAACAAAAACCAAGATGTTATTTTCTAAAACAAAAAAGTTTTCTATATGGTCTAATGCTAAATATTTCACCAAATTTAATAATACCTAAAATGGTGTGTTTATCTGACGGAACAGCCAGGTGTTGGGCCCACCTGAACATAATTGAAAGGACTAACAATAGGAGAGTAGATGACCAATTAGCTCCACAAAGGATTTTTAATGGTATACGGAGCAAATGCTGTTCCAGGTCACTAGGTTGTACTCCCATGGATTTCTATGAATTTTTGGTCCATTTTTACTATTAAGGTCTATGGAAAACATTTTTATTAATCATGCAAAAATTTTGAAATTTTTGGCCTGAGTTCGTATGCCCTTAAAAAGTCATGACATATCAAAATGGTTTATTCACGTTTCTCCAACATTTGATAATTAGCAATAACAACATCCAATTAAGGGTGGGGATTAAGGGGCCCTCATAAGGATTGCTTAGATTTTCTTACCTGTAATTCACCTGTAAATTTTGTAGGAATAAGGCTTGATGTTAAAGTAACAAAAAAAGAAAATGCATATCATTTAAAGAAAGAACTCGTTTTATTCTAATAAAACTTATGTAAATATATAATTTTATAAAAAGATTGATAAATGATTTTTTTCGTTTTTCATTTTGATATTTACTTTCTCATTCAGTATCATTCAGCATAAAAATGTTAAAGATAAAATAGTATCTAAAAAAAAACTTTCATCTTCACTGACTTTGAAACTGCTTCACGTTACGCTCGGGCCTTTCAAGGCCTAAAACATCATGGCACCGTCACAAAACTCAGTGCATACATGAATTTATCAGATTTTAGACAAAAGATATGATAATTTCATGTTGTAAATGATGGAAAATCCAGCAGAGGGCTTTAAAGACAGAATAGAGTGGGACAGAGTCAAGACCCTGCCACATTATAACGTTTTAGCCAACGTGTGCCGATGTCCGAAAAAAAAAAACTTTAATATGTGTTTGTTTGTCAGTTTGGTTCTTTTTTTCGTTTATTAATATATTGTTGGCATTTACTCAGTTTTCTATGATATTTCTGTACGGAAAGCTTAAGCAGAAAAAAAATATAGGTTTTTGGAGATCACTTTCGTATTTTGATTAAAAATGATACCAATGAATATATTACGTACAACTGCATATGTGAGTTTTTTTGTCAGGTTTCTTGTGCAGCAACACTCGGTTAGCTCCAGCAAATGGAGTTTATTACTCTAAATTCATATGTGACTTCAAAGCCATAGAAAAGTTAACAATTTCTCAATATCTCAAATACAAACGTATATAAAAGATGCGATATTATCACGTGTTTGTGTATCATCTTTTTGACTGGATTGACTTATTCTGAAGGTTCTCCCGATAGCAAGTCTTTCGTGTTGCAATAGCAAGAAATAATGGCCTTCCAGAACATATGAGGTCACTCTTGTTTGATTCTATATATAAGCTAGATTCAAGTCTGGTATGGAGCAATAACCAGATCAAAACGGAAGAAATACAGTTTTTACATTGATACTCATACTGACAGCGTTCAGTCTAAAACCAATAACTTTTAGTTAAACATTTACATAGTTCTATTTGACAATGTTTTTCTGTTTTTTTTCTAAATTTTTGTATTGCTTGTGTGGAAATATTACATTTTTCGTCGTGGATAACACGTATTGTTATATTGTTTGATTGTACATTTGTAATTATTTAAAGATTTCATCAACAAATATTCTGTTAATATTAAAAAGTCAACATCGGTTAAGAATCAGATTAGAAATGGAAAGAAAACAATACAAGCATACAATATTAAAAAAAATCATAAGAACTTTGTATAAGTGAACATCCTTAAAAGTCAACATAAAATGGAAAAGAAAGCAATTGAAAACAGTTAAATCAAAAAGAATATTAAATACATGTAAAAAGGATTTAGAAAAAAAATAATATTTTTAACACCCTGTTTTGAACCTAACTATGTGAACCAACAATACATTTTTTTTTAAATATTTTATATATTTTTAACAGGTAATAAATAACTTGGTTATCCTTTAGTTGGCCCCATAATCCCCACCCTTAATTGGATGTTTTTATAGTTAATTATCAAATGTTGGAGAAACGTGAACACACCATCAAAATAGTTAAAATATTTTGGAAGACGTAAATTTACAAGCCATTTTTCTTTGATTTATAAAACTCAAACGGACTTTTTTTTTTATACCATAAATTGTAATTTTACTGGATAAACAAGAGGCTCCCAGGAGCCTGAATCGCTCACCTGGTTTCAATGACTTAATGTAACAATATTTTACCTTGCCAACACCCCATCATGACAATGAAACCATTGGAAAGCTCTAATAAGCTAAGCATTTGAGCAAGCAAATTGGTGGCACAATCTTCTATCAAACACAATATAAATATCATGCACAATCTACTTTTTGTCATTTAATGCGCCAGAACTCCTATACCGGTCATCTAATATTTTAGGCCTAATGGACAATTTTGTAGATCTCAATTAGATGAACATTTTAGCAAGCAACAGCTTTTCTCTATCTGCAATAGTTTCATTCTATAGGCAAACAACATGATAAAATGCTAATTTAGGGGTTGTAACGCCTAAAAGGAGTCATCTGACAATTTTGACCTAATGGACAATTTTGTAGAGCTCAATTAGCTAAACATTTAAGCAAGCAAAACTTTTTCTCTATCTACCATAATTCACAATCTATAAGGCTAAAACCACTATTTTTTGGTGTTTTAAGGGGCCATAACCCTTTGAGGAGTCATTTAAAAAGTTTCAACCTAATGGACAATTTTCTAGATCTCAATTAGCTGAATACTTAAGCAAGCAAAACCTTTTCTATATATTCTATAGTTCACAATCTATAAATCTAAAACCATTATTTTTGGCGTTAAAGGGGTGGTAACTCCTATAAGGGGTCATCTGATGATTTCAACATAACAGACAATTTTGTAGAGCTTAATTAGCTGAACAATATGCAAATTACTTCAATATGTATATAGTTCTTGAGATATATGACAACAGTGCAAAAAGCAGAAAAAATTGAAAATGAGGGCAATAACTCCCACAGGGTTTGTTGGAATTTCTTTAAAATTTCTGAGCAGGTAGATCTTGATGTGCTGATCATTTTTACCATCTGTCAAAATTTTGATATCTGTCACCGTTTTTGAGTTATTTGCAAAAAACTGCCATTTTATCCCAATAATTTATTTTTAGCAATGGCGGCCATGTTATTTATCTGATAGATTTAAAATGAGAATTATTTGTAGCCAACATGTCATATATCATTCCTACCAAGTTTCAGTCAAATAGGTACAGTAGTTTCAGAGATGAATAATTTTGAAATTGTTTACAGACGACAGACGATGACGGAGGCATAGTGATGGTATAAGCTCATATGGCCTTTAGCCAGGTGTGCTAAAAAAGTTTTAAGAACCTATACGGTAAATATGAAAAACAAGCAACATATATCACAGACTCACAGAACACATTTTGCAAGTTCTATTCAGTGTTTTTGTATTTTTCTATTGTCTGTTTCTTGTGCTGTTCTGGTTTGTGTTCCTGGTTTTTCTTTGCCCTTTCAAACTTTTGACATTCTGGTGCCCCAGCGGCACCTCTTTGCTTCTTTAAAGATGCTCTGTACATATTTGTTGGAATTATTTTTGTTGCCTTTGTAATGATTTAAAGTGTAAGCTTTACTGCTCACCTGATCTTTATGAAGACAACCAACAAACTTACTTACAATCACCAATCAATAGAGATTTAAGTAGAACTAAATGGGATAGAGGGGTAGGGGCTCTTAAGATCCTATTTTTGCCAAAAATTTACAGTGCCTTTAATTTTTAAGAACTATGTTTAAATTCTGTTCTTTTAAAATGATGCTAACCAAGTATTTTGCTATTATTGCATTGTGTGTTCAGGGTACTTCTTAACACAGGTCTTCAAAGTATGAATAGATTTGGTCCATAATGGTAAAAAATTGTCATATCTTTCATTGGTTTTTGATTAATTTAGATGCCTCCATCAAAATGAAACTTGGCCAAAATATGTAAAATAACACAATATGAAAGTGTGGGAAATATCTTTTTGGTGGAGGCATGCGGAGGTATTTAATTTTTTTTTTTAAACTGGTCTAAAAATTATTAATTTTAGCTCTTTTTCATCTTTCCATGTAATGTAACATTAAACAATTACAGAATAAACTTGATCTGTTCTCCAAAATTATTTTTCAGCAAATTTCGGACCAAATAAGCACCCTATATACCCCTCTTAAGCTTTCCTGTCTTCAATGTTGCCTGTCCAACAATACATGGGTTGCGCATTTGTGTGATCGGTGACTATTTTAACCAAACGAGGAGGAACTGGTAAAAAAAACTGGTTCCAACATGCTAATGGACGCAGACAGTAATTTCTTTATTTCTGTTCAAGATTGATTTTTTATGGGTTGGAAATGTTGATAGTTGGTTTATTTGTCAATTGCAAATGATTTTTACCTTATATGTGGAATAATTACAGAAGAATCGTTGATAGAAAATGCCGTTCCCTTTGTCCCATGTTGAATGACTTCATTTTTCCTCCCCGTGACCCCTGATGACCTCGTCTAAATGACAAGTCAAATCCAGAACGAGTATATTGTGCAACCCTAGTACAAAACATGAATATGTGCAAATTTTTAATTTTGAAAGCTTAAAACATCTGTAAGTCTGTAAGGAATAATTTAACAATTTAAAGCCAGTATGAAAGCAAATGAGTAACCTTTTTTTCTAAAAAAAAAACAGATAAAACCATTTTAAAGGGTTATTCTACAAGTTTAACTCAATGAAGGCTTTTATTCCCAAAAATATGAGCTTATATTTTCTTAAATTTTTAATTTATTACTTTTATATTGTATCAATCTTTTTTAATGTAAGACATTTTTCAAATGTACAGGTTCATTCTTTAACATTTAAACACAGATTTTTGGGCTAATTGTTTTACTATATTGACTGTTTAATTCATTGAAAGCCTTATTGCTTAAAGTTCTGGTGTGTCTATAGTCATTTTTAAAGTTCACATGTCTGTTTGCTCTCAACTTTTAACACATATATTATATTTATAATTTGTTTATTGGCCTCATATAAAAATTTTCTATTTCAATTAAAACTTTTATCTTTCCCTCTCACACAGTATTTCAAGACGGGTTTGTTGAATTTGTACAAAACAGCTAGTATACATTGTACATCTTCAAATTTCTCGTCTGACCTTTTTAATTTATATGTTTGTGCTAGCAACATTAAAACCTGCATTCATGCTGGTAGCTGTCGCTTGTTTCATCGTCTCTGATTATGATAGATTTTTAGGGTCAAACAAAAGCTTCTGTCAAGATGACACCTTTAACTCTTGTCCATTTCAACATGTATCTTGATGGTTTCTTATAATGTAGAAGTTCATGTCCTCTTTTAGCTCTTCACAATCTTCAACACATGTACATACTTCAAATTAGTTTGTGGTGTTTTGAACTTTTCCTGATAAATCTTGAAGTGATTCAACAGTTAATCATATATCTATAGGTCACATCAAGCTTGAATTAGGACACACAGACAGATTTCAGGATTGTATGATTTTTTTACATTGTCAAAAGTTATTTTATTTCATGTACTCAGTTTTATGGTAGAAATTTAGGACTCCACTTTGTTGACATATATTTTTAAAGTTTCTTGTACTGTTTCAAGATATTTTCTTCACATCAGAGATCTTTTTCTGTCACTACTTGGATGATCTATTTGCTGTAAGTAGTACTGGTAAATGAAAATATGAAATTCTGCCCTTGCTTAGTTCTCTGCTATTACAATCAGTTTCTGTCTTAGTTTCAAGACATTGCGGATAGTGACATCTTATTCTGCCTGGACATGGCTTGTATCTATTTTGAAATTTTCTTGTACTGGTTAATGACAGCTTGTGTTAGTGTTGGGTCTACTATGTCTAAAGCCTGGTTAAAATGGACCATGGTTACATGAGAGGCTTTAATGTCTTCTGTTAGGGCTAGTAAGGCTGCCTGAAAAACAAAATCATTTTTATTTCACTTTTCTAATAATTTTTTATGGACAGATAACTGATAGGGTTCTGTTCCAATTTGAAACCAAATAAGTTACGGTATTTGAAAACTTTTCACACCACAATTAAAAAATTAAAAACTACATATACCATATTTCAAGAGAGAGAGAAAAATTATATTGTTTGGCAAACTGGCCAGGTGCTATACTTTTGATTTCCCACAACAAAATAGCCAGTCCTTCATTCTTTAAAAAAACCATCGTTTCTTCCATATCACCTATCTACATTTTATGGATGTCTTATATTTTAAAACATTCCACAACATTATTATTACCGCTCATGATATTTTAAAGTCATTTACATTTGTATATGCAAATTTTTGTGTAGTTGGAATAAAGATAACTAATTATCATTAATAAATAATTAAAAGTAAACATGTATTTTTAATTTATGTAAATTGAAACGTATTTATATGTATTATTATTTTGACAATGTATAAAACATCCACCTCCTTTACACAAATCATTTAAAAAAATATGTAGATATAAAGCTTTTAACATTTAAGGATCAATTCTTATGAATAAGAAGTGAGCAAATCTAAAAAAAAATCTACTTGACTAATCAGCAAAAATCCTGAACTTGATTTAACACTTTCACTATTTCTACTAAAAGTCAGTTTTGTGTAATGATAGATCACTAAATTATAAGTTGTTTGAAGTGTTTTCGGATTTAGAATCAATGTGTTTGATTTTTTTTACATCAGTCGATAAATGCTTCTTAACTACCTGTCAGTAACTGCAAGTGTTTTCAAGAGAGTTCCTCTACATCTCGTTGTTCTCGTATAGTGCTCTTGTCTCAGGTTGTCGCTTGGTGAATTGAACTTTTATCGATTTGATTTTAAGAGTGTTATTTTTGTACTTTGTACAAGATTAGCAATAGGGGAAGGTTGGGCCCAAAAAACTAGTTTAACCCCTCCACATTTTATATGTGCCTGTCATAAGCCAGGAATCCTTGTCAAAGCTTTTGTTCATCCCTGTCATTTATCTGTTTATTGTACTATGTCCAGATTTGGGTCTTTTGTTGATAATTTAGGGATTGGTTTTGAATCTTATGTACCGGTATTGTATTTTTTGTCTTGGGCGAATGCAAAACATCGAGCAGCAACCTGTGGTCATGTTGAAGTTTGCTGGTTGTTTTCCATTGTGATTTTTAAAATTGCTGTTTGTTTATTTTGGCTGTGTTGTGAACACTTATTCCACATTTCTTTATCATCTTTACCCCTTACCTCTCTGCACAAACTCTGTAAATCAGCACCACTGAAAAACTCAGTACCTTCAGACAATGCTTTTATATCAACATCTTTGACTGGCATTTTCTCTGTATACACTTTTAATATTTCTAACCTGGCCTGAAAATGTACACAAATTGGATAAAATTGTCTATAACTTTGGGGCTTTTTTCGAACATTACCTTTAAAGGCTTTCTTTAAATAAGACAGAAAAAACACTAGCTTTATTCATTCTTCTGGCATGTGTAAATCACAATAAAGTCTTGCACATATTTTTATAGGTATTCACACCTATATATAAATCTACAGAAATTTAGGTTTTTTTACTGGCACATATAAGAACAAAAAAAGACTGACACTTTAATTCTATCAATATATATACAAAAACCTGCCAAGTCAACAAAAACTTAATTTGATTACAAATTTCTGTAAAGCTGTTATGAGCAAAAAAGCTGCCCTAATACAAATTATGGTAATTAGTTATGTAACAAGGCCGGTGGTAACAACATTTGTACATCAATCATCCCAACACATTGTTACAGTTCATTTTAGGTTTTGTTACTAAAAAACTCTTTGCACTGATAAAACATAATAGAAAGTTTTCTTTTTTCCCTTTTTTTTTCAAAGTACATGAGCAGTTGAACTTCAATTGAATGTTAATTACAATCTGTTTTCTTGCTTTCCAATGGAAATAAGTTGTTAAACTTCAAATGAATTTTAATTACAAGATCTCATTCACCATTAAGTGTTTAGATTTTAAATGACTTTGATGTCATTAACTGTATTAAAACATGTACTTATCAAAAATTTTATAGCCAAAGCCTGTTGAATAATTCCTAAATTAAAAGATGAAATATCAGCATTAAAACAAAAACTAGAACAAAAGTCTTCGAAACATATGTATTGGGAACTTGTTTGCTTTGAAGCCAATCTGTGAAAGAATCTGTGAAAGAATTAAGAATACAGATTGGTCTTGTCAAAGCCTTACAAAGTCATTTCTCCAGATGGCCTCCATTAGCTTTTGAAATGGATGTCACTTTGTTACCTTGACCTTTGACATTTTTATCTCATATATGGTTTAATATATGTCTAAAATAAAACAAGCGGTTCTGGCTTGACATTTTAAGCTAGGGGTATAAAAATCATTAACAGGTATATATAATGAGCAGTTGTTAAAATACCAATGTGGAGAAAACCCTGATATTTATGGACTCAGCCCTAAAAAAGAAATCCCTACGTCTAACCTTCAGCAATTTTTTAGTGGTTGGTTATCATTTGTTACCTCTTTATCAGGTGGAGGTACATAAAGTATCCTATCAATTCGTCCAGGCCGTATCAAAGCATCATCTACAAGATCTGGTCTGTTGGTAGCTGCTACTAACAGTACATTTCTGTTCTCTGTTATAAACTGCTTGGATGTCTGTAAATAAAATTGATACAATAAACTAATTCTTAAAACTTTGCAAACTTAAATTTTCTTCTTATAAGATAAGATAAGATAAGAAAGATTTATTTGAATTCGGATTTGCAAATAACAATAAACACAAGCTCTCAAGAGCTTTTTTCCGAATAATACATATAACTAGTAAGAGCACAATACAATATAGTTAAGACATATACATTTACAAAGACTACATGCATGCAAATATTAAATATTAACTGAATATTTAGTTAAAATCTTTTTTCTTTATATTAAATTCAAGTTGTTGAACTAAAATAAATTTAAATTTCAAATGAAATTTAATTAGGGTACAAATATTCATTTACATTATTTGTTTTTAATTTTATATATCATGGATGTTATTTTATAACTATATTAAAATATGTGGTCATATGTAATCATAAATTTATAGCCAAACCTTGTTGTATTCCTAGTATATTCTAATTAACCATAAACTTTTCCTTTGCAACTACGTTTTTTTTAAGGTGCTAATTTCAACCCTTTAAAACCAAACCAAATGATCTTTTTCAAAGTACATTCATACATATATATTTTTCTAATTTTTGGTTCCTTAACTTTAATATGATATGCACTTGATTATTCTAGATTTGAAATTTGATTGTCATTATACAGACAAGAAGGATTCACTTAGTTTGCCAAAGTATAGAAATAAGAAATGCTAGACTAAATTTTGAGGAAAATTAATATGATCTTTCAATCAGTTAGTCATCCGAATGCATAAAAAGCACCTTTTTTTCAAATCCTTGACTGACAAGGTCTTAGTTTCCTTGTCATGTTTTAATCACCGAGGGTGTCACTTATGGAAAAACTTATCTAAAAACTTAATATATTGGAAATTAATTGAATCATGTTTATGACTTGTTGAGTGGTTTGATTTTGAATATTATGATTGAACTTAGAAAAGGGTTACAAATCTATTTTCATCACTTAAAATTTATGACAGCAATTGAAAAGAGGCAATGCATTGATTTTTTTCCAATGTACATTTTCGAAATATTTTTCTAAAATGAGATTTACAAATAATACCTTGATTCTTTACTATATATCTATTTAAATATAACCAAGGTTTGGGTTATCATGCATGTACGCACAGCTAAGACCATTCATAGAAGAGAATGAAATCTATAGACCACTTACTGGTTATTGGATGCAACATTTTTTTTAAGAGCATATTACCCCGGAATATTAAACATATTGGGGAAAAACTCTAAAAATATCAGCTGACAATACTTTTGTCACTAGTAAAATAAATTTCACCAATCTTGAATAGCTACTTGTATGAAAAAGTTTTATTAAAAAAAAAACAAGTGTGGCCACTAAAAGTATGTCTCGCCTGCCGGCACCATCGCTAAAATCAACTACCTAAGCTTTCATTTCTTGATATAAACACAAAAAGTGTCAGTATACCTAATAACAGATGCCTAGTTATTATACTTTTCAAGCAATCCATTGTCCACACAAGTATTATAAAAAGTTTTCTGTCTGAAAAAAGACCTAAGTTCACAGAGTCACTGGAGCGTAAAAATGGGGTCATGGTCACATGGCATGGTGACAGTTGCGTTGTCCATAACCGCAACTGTCTGTTTACCCAATATCAGATGCCTAGCTATTATAACTTTCCAGCAATTCATCTTCCATAAAAGTCTTACAAAAAAGTTTTTCGGCCTGAAAAAGACCTAAGTTCACAGAGTCACTGGAGCGTGAAAATGGGGTCAGGGTCACATGGCATGGTGACAGTTGCATGGACCATAACCTAAACTGTCTGTATACCAAATATCAGATGCCTAGCTATTATACTTTTCAAGCAATTCATCGTCCACAAAAGTCTTACAAAAAAGTTTACGGCCTGAAAAAAGACCTAAGTTCACAGAGTCACTGGAGCGTGAAAATGGGGTCAGGGTCAAACGGCATGGTGACAGTTGCGTAGACCATAACCTGAACTGTCTGTATACCAAATATCAGATGCCTAGCTATTATACTTTTCAAGCAATTCATCGTCCACAAAAGTCTTACAAAAAAGTTTACAGCCTGAAAAAAGACCTAAGTTCACAGAGTCACTGGAGCGTGAAAATGGGGTCAGGGTCAAACGGCATGGTGACAGTTGCGTAGACCATAACCTGAACTGTCTGTATACCAAATATCAGATGCCTAGCTATTATACTTTTCAAGCAATTCATCGTCCACAAAAGTCTTACAAAAAAGTTTACGGCCTGAAAAAAGACCTAAGTTCACATAGTCACTGGAGCGTGAAAATGGGGTCAGGGTCAAACGGCATGGCGACAGTTGCGTAGACCATACCCTCAACTGTCTGTATACCAAATATCAGATGCCTAGCTATTATACTTTTCAAGCAATTGATCGTCCACAAAAGTCTTACAAAAATGTTTATGGCCTGAAAAAAAACCTAAGTTCACAGAATCACTGGAGCGTGAAAATGGGGTCAGGGTCAAACGGCATGGCGACAGTTGCGTAGACCATACCCTCAACTGTCTGTATACCAAATATCAGATGCCTAGCTATTATACTTTTCAAGCAATTCATCGTCCATAAAAGTCTTACAAAAAAGTTTACGCCGCCGCCGTCGCCGCCGCCGCCGCCGTCGCCGGAAAGTAATACCTATGTCTCGCCTTCCGCGACTATTCGTCGCAGGCGAGACAAAAATTGACCCAAAATGTTTCATAAGCTTAGTGACCTTTGTCATCATACATATTGTATTTACATGTATTACTAAATGGTAATAGCACTAAATATTTTTTGATCTTCCAGTACATTGTCTGTTTCAAGTAAGACATATCTGTACTTCATTGTATTTTCATTTTTGCAAGAACTTTGTACACGTGCAGTTCAGCTCTATATGAGGCACTTTCACAAAGTCAATGAATAGGAAGTTTATAGTTGTGACTATACATGCTATAGACTAGAAAACTCTGCAGGGACTGTTTACTTGAGACTCCATGTGTCCAGTGAATTGTCCAGCCCATGACACACCACCACCAGTTTGTTGCTCAAATTTCAGTTGAACTGCAGTCAAGGGCAATCTTCCAACCCATGGAGTTTCTGGACAGAATTTGGAAGACCTTTGCACAAAATTAACAGAAAGCTTATTTAACATGAAAATCATGAGGTAGATGAGGTATCTATCACTGAGCATCTTTTTTTTAATGCCCCCGCGACGACATGTCGGGGGGCATTAAGTTTTACTCATGTCCGTCCGTACGTCCGTACAAATTTCCGTCAAGCTTTTCTCAGAAACCGTAAATGGGAATGACTTGAACTTGGCAGGATGGTTCAGTATTACAAACAATACGTCCATAGCGAATTTTAGACCTGTTGGACATCTATTTCCTGTTTGGGGCTGGACTGATACCAAAATCGACATGAAAATTTCCGTCAAGCTTTTCTCAGAAACTGTACATGGGAATGACTTGAAACTTGGTAGGATGGTTCAGTATGACAAACTTTATGTCCTAAGCGAATTTTAGACCTGTCAGACATCTACTTCCTGTTTGGGACTGGACTGATACCCAAAATCGACATGAAAATTTCTGTCAAGCTTTTCTCAGAAACCGTACATGGGAATGATTTGAAACTTGGTAGGATGGTTAAGTATGATTAACTATGTGTCCTAAGCAGCTTACAGACCTGTTGGACTTCAACCTTTTATTTGAGGCCAGCGGAGGCATCGGTGTCCCATGGACACATTCTTTCTTTATTTGCAAATATATATATCATACAGAAATTTGGAATAAAGTAACCCTATTTTTTAATTTCAATATTTTCCCATACTTCTAAGGGGGAGATAATTTGTACAAAAACAAGAGGCTCCCAGGAGCCTGAATCGCTCACCTGGTCTTAATGTCAACCCTTTGAAGACTTTTGTATAGCTAAATGAGCTGAATGTTTAAGCAATAAAAAGCTTTTCTCTATCTGCAATAGTTTTCATTCCAAAGCAAAAAACACTATTTTTCACCTTTAAAGGGCCATAACCCCTTAAAGGGGTCATCTGACAACTTCGACCCTAAAAAGACTTTTGTAGAGCTAATTAAGCTGAACATTTAAGCAAGCAACATCTTTTCTTTAGCTGCAAAAGTTTTCTTTCTTCAAGCCAAAAACACTTTTTTTTGCCTTTAAGGGGCCGTAACCACTATAAGGGGTCATCTGGCAACTTTGACCCTATGGAAACTTTTGTAGAGCTAAATGAGCTGAACATTTAAGCAAGCAACAACTTTTCTCTATCTGCAATAGTTTTCATTCCATAGGCCAAAAACACTATTTTTTGCCTTTAAGGGGCTGTAACCCCTATAAGGGGTCATCTGACAACTTCGACCATATGGAGACTTGTGTAGAGCTAAATGAGCTGAACATTTAAGCAAGCAACAGCTTTTCTTTATCTGCAATAGTTTTCATTCTATAGGCCAAAAACACTATTTTTTGCCTTTAAGGGGCCGTAATCCCTGTAAGGGGTCATCTGACAACTTCGACCCTATGGAGGCTTGTGCAGAGCTAAATGAGCTGAACATTTAAGCAAGCAACAGCTTTTCTCTATCTGCAATAGTTTTCATTCTACAGGCCAAAAACTCTGTTTTTTGCCTTTAAGGGGCCATAACCCCTATAAGGGGTCATCTGACAACTTTGACCTTATGGAGACTTTTGTAGAGCTAAATGAGCTGAACATTTAAGCAAGCAACAGCTTCTCTCTATCTGCAATAGTTTTCATTCCATAGGCCAAAAACATGAAAAAATGCTATTTTTCACCTTTAAGGGGCCATAACTCCCATAAGGGGTCATCTGACAACTTCGACTCAATGGAGACTTTTGTAGAGCTTTTGATGCTGAAGCAGTAGCGTGGCATCAGATTTCATCTATCTCTTATACTTTTTGATTTACAAGCCAAAAACAGTAGTCTGACCCCCCTGGTCTATTTTTAGCAACGGCGGCCATGTTTTTTGACGGATCAAAATACCGAACACAATTTTTGTGCAGGACACCCTAAGGATCAATCATATCAAGTTTGAAGAAATTCTGTTCAGCAGTTTCAGAGAAGAAGATTTTTTAAAAATTGTTAACGGACGACGACGACGACGACGCGGACGACGACGGACGACGACGGACGACGACGGACGCCAAGTGATGGTAATAGCTCACATGGACCTTCGG
This sequence comes from Arcuatula senhousia, assembly GCA_963971305.1. NCBI lineage: Eukaryota > Metazoa > Mollusca > Bivalvia > Mytilida > Mytilidae > Arcuatula > Arcuatula senhousia. The sequence goes on from OZ020305.1 coordinate 50,476,441, forward strand.
TCCAGGTGAACTAATAAAAGGGAAAAACACTTTTTTTTGCACTTTTTTTTCAAAAATTTTGGTGGAGAACTTCATTTTCTTAATTTGTATACTTAAAAGACTCTGAAAACAAGGATTTTCACAAGTTGAAAAAAAATCTATGGATTAATCTCTTTTAGATAAAAGGAAATGTGATTTTTTCCTATTGAATCTATATTAAATATACTATATAAATGTCTAGTATATAATCAAATAATGTTACTGTAATTTCAACCCTGAAAATGATCTGACAAACAGATTTTGATTTTTTGAGTGTCCTCAGCCAGGATCGAACTCACAACACTTGGAACATCTACGGCATACGGGCCTAGCTAGCAGAACAGAGGTTGTAACCTCTACACCATCCTATGCTCCTCAAAAGAAGAGCTTTTGTTTGGGTTGTGTTACTTTTCCCTGCCAAGTACAATTACAACTTATTCTGCTAACACCAGTGGTTCCCAAGGTGTTTTGGGTTTTACTGGACATTTGGTCCAATAATGTTGGAGTTATTACTGGACCAACTCACTAATTACTGGACCAGGGTTTTTTCAAGGATTTTGAGGGCTTTTACACAATAATGAAAAATAAATATTGCTTGTCAAGTTTTACATGCTCATGAAAAGCTAAAAGCACACAAAGAGTCTCTTTATCTCTTTATTTTTTTTCTCGTTTGAAGAAGCAATTCTGTTTTTGTTTTACCATTTTCATAATGATAATTATAAGTGACTGGTGGTCCCTAAAAGGACTTTAAGGAGCAATTTGCAGATAATAGAACAGAACATCCTACATGTCCTTTGGGGCTTTACTAAGTTTTGTGTTGATAAGTTCTTGCTTATATAAATTATTTTTCATTTGAAAAATTGGGACAATTAAAGGAGCCCCGATATCGATGGAGATTGTAAATTATGTAAACAAATTTCTTTCACATGATTTCCTTTCAATTCATTAAAAAATGATGTGTTTGGATTACAGGAATGTTCCTCTTAATAAAAATAATTTAATCTGAATCTGAATCTGAATAAATACGATGCAGGACCAATACTGGTATAGACGCATCGGAAGAGAGCTGCTGCTTTAGTAGCAGGTCGGGAGAGCTTCTTTGAAGCTCTCAACTGTCTTTCTGCGCACTGTGTCTTCCGGTAGCTTATTCCAATGGGCTATTGTGTCAACAAAGAAAGAGTTCCTGTATTGGCTGCATTTAGACGGCGGCATGATAAAAGTCCTGGTGTTGTTTGTTTCCTGACGATCTATGATGTTATTTGTCAGGCAGTCTTTGTACTTGACAGCACGGATTTGCCTCTTTGGTCTAGCTGGTCTGATGTAAGCGTCCTGGTCTACTGCTGGTAATAACCCCTCCACTACTTTGTATAGGAACACTAATTTCGCGTTGGTTCTTCTGTCTCGTAATGATGGTAGATCAAGATCTTTAAGCATGTTCGTAACTGCTCCCTCTTGGCCGCTTTTGTAGTCTCCTGTGATGAATCGTGCCCCGTTTCTTTGTACTCGCTCGAGTTTATCTATGTCCTTTTGAAGATACCGATCCCATACAACTGATCCATACTCCAGCGCAGATCTGACAAGTGCGATGAAGGCTGTTTTTCGGCATGACATAGGACAGTTTTTAAGGTTGCGTCATAGAAATCCAAGGGTAGAGCTTGCCTTGCTTACGGTTTTTGCAATATGTTTAGACCATCCCAAGTCTTCCGAAAGGAGAACGCCTAGGTAAGGATTTTCAGTGACCTGTTAAAGAACTGTGTTGTTGAGGTTGTAGAGGATGTTGGATTTTGCCTTTATGCTCATGACATAGCACTTTGTGGCGTTGAAGCGCATTCCCCATTTTAATGCCCATTCTTCCAGGTTTTTCAGGTCGTGTTGAAGTATTATGTGATCTTCATGGCTTTTGATGGTTCGATAGAGTAGGTAGTCGTCTGCAAAGAGCCGTACTTGAGACTTCACACTGTCGGGTAGGTCGTTGATGTGACACAGGAACAGTAAGGGTCCAAGAACCGTGCCTTAATGAAGGTGAATCTTTTCATTAATTGTTTATATTTACTTTTGTGCAGGGATGTTTAAAACTAATCAGTTTTATTTAATCCCTGTTTTGTGGGTTGACAAACAAATCAATATTTAAATCAGCTGATATAAAAATAAACTTACTTCTGATTGGTCAATGATATTCATTCATGATTGATTTCAAAATATATCAATGATTGTCAAGCACCCGTTTTTGTCCCCCGCCGCAACGCGTCGGAGGGACTTAGTAATGGTCTCCGTCCGTCCGTCCGTCCGTCCGTCCGTCCGTCACGTTTTTTGTGGGTGCAACTCCTCGGACACTACTGAACCGATGTTGCTGAAACTTTACACACTGATAGGGTACAATTAGTAGATGATCATCCCATATTTGAAATTTTCAAAATGGCCACCGTTTCCATGGAAACGGAAGAAAGGTCAAAATATAGGACATTCAATATCTCGGTTACCTAGGTGCACAGGGTTCTGAAATTTTGTAGGCTGATAGAGCAAAAGGTACTCCATAATATTACGAAAAAAAATTTTGAAGCGATATTTACGGTTTTCGAGTTATTTACGAATTTGTGATTTTTCAGTCCGAAAAATGGGACTTTGTCAAACGTTTTTGTGGGTGCAACTCCTCGGACACTACTGAACCGATGTTGCTGAAACTTTACACACTGATAGGGTAATGTTAGTAGATGATCATCTTATATTTGAAATTTTCAAAATGGCTGCCGTTTCCATGGAAACAGGGAAGAAAGGTCAAAATGTAGGACATCCAATATCTCAGTTACCTAGGTGCACAGGGTTCTGAAATTTTGTAGGCTGATAGAGCAAAAGGTACTCTATAATAATAGGAAACAAAATTTTGAGGGATATTTACGGTTTCCGAGTTATTTACGAATTTGTGATTTTTCAGTCCGAAAAATGGGACTTTGTCAAACGTTTTTGTGGGTGCAACTCCTTGGATACTACTGAATGGATGTTGCTGAAACTTTACACACTGATAGGGTACTATTCGAAGGTGATCATCCCATATTTGAAATTTTCAAAATGGCCACCGTTTCCATGGAAACGGGGAAGAAAGGTCAAAATATAGGACATCCATTATCTCTGTTACCTAGGTGCACAGGGTTCTGAAATTTTGTAGGCTGATAGAACAAAAGGTACTCTATAATAATACGAAAAAAAAATTGAAACAATATTTACAGTTTTTGAGTTATTTACAAATTTGTGATTTTCCGGTCCAAAAAATGGGACTTTGTCATATCAAACATTTTTGTGGGTGCAACTCCTCGGATACTTCTGAACGCATGTTGCTGAAACTTTACACACTGATAGGGTACTGTTGATAGGTGATCATCCCATATTTTGACAACCTATTTCTATCGTTACTCAGAGAATATATTGCTTGAATTGACATACCACACAACTTTTATGCGGCGGCGGGGGACACATGGCTACGCGTAGCAATCTTGTTAATTATAACCATATAAACAACTAACTATTGATAAGCTGTAAAAACGTATAATGTTCATGCAGATTACTTTTTAAGTCAATGCCAGTCAATGTCACAGCATGTTCTTTTTATTTAAAATGCATTTATCGTAAAGCGTTCAAACGCATCACCGATTAAGAAACCCCGTGCAGCAGAAAATGTAATCCCCGTTTAGAAAAATCTATTTACAGAATGTTAGTTCACTAAAAATAGAAAAGGTTTTTCCGCATGTTGACAAGTAAATACCACATCGAGATAAAAAATTTAGAAAAATCTGTTTACAGAATGTTAGTTTACTATAAATAGGGGATGGTTTTATACATGTTGTCAGGTATATACCACATTGGGATAGAATTGTCTATCAGACACGTGGTCCGATTCTGGGACCAATATTACTGGTCCAAGGCCATTTTCATCGGACTTTTGCCAATGTCCGACGAACCTTCGGAATCACTGTAACACAATGTATGAAGCCTCGCAAGGTTTTTAATTACAGATCATTTGATTGAATGTATACACAGATTCATCAGACTTTTGATAAACTCTATAGCCTTGTGGTATTTATGAATGGTCTATTTATAGCTATCTCTTACATGTTTATGTTCATGCTCAATTGGATTCCACAGAATCTGCAGAATCTTGCATTCTGCAGTTTCTGTGGAATCCAATGGAGCATGAATGTGCAAGATTCTGCAGTTTCTGTTGAATCCAATGGAGCATGAACGTTAGGTAGTAAAACACACTTCTAGGTATAACGTCAGAAACGTTCATAGCTTTGCAGCACATATGTGACTATCAATAACTTTTCTAAAACTATTTTTAACCTTATAAACACTTATCATACATCGTTGAAATCCTCACATTCCATCGATTATCTTCCAGTTAGCTGTTACTTGCAAAAATAAGATCTCTTCATTACAAACCGAAAACTCCGAAAGCAGATTATACATGAAAAAACACTAAAATCTACACATTTTTACCATAATTCAAGCCTAGATTAGACTCAAACCTGCACTAAATCCTCTATGGTGCTATACATGCTCTGAAAGTACATAAACCTGGCTGTTTATTAAAAGTAAAAAACCTATACATCGACCGGCTTATTTTTTCAAGAAATGACGTCGAATTTTTTACCTTAAAAACAAGCATTAATAAAAACGTTCAACAGATCGGTAAAATAAAAATGACACCATGCCGGAAAAGGGACGCTAAACTTCCGTTTTTTCGAATATTTTTATATTTTGTCAATAATATCATCTCTGGAAGATTCCCTATCAGTTGAGCACACTTTCGTTACTAAAATATAAGGCATTCTTAATTTATAGCTACTTAAATTCGACCTTTGTATTTTACTTTAGAAATTCTAGGGTGTCACTCTCCGAAACTAACTTGTAAACAAAACCAAACTGTGTCTTACTACCTTAATAGATAAACATTTTTTTATGAATTTAAGTGTTGTGTTTATTTCGAAACTTGATTATATTTGGAACAAAATGATATTTGGCAATTTCTTTTAGGTCATATATAAGCCAAGTTATGGCCAGTCAAAGTTGGAACCCTTTTTTCACTTTTGACCTTAGATTTGCAATATTTTGAAAAGTGTATCATATCATTGTGTCTTTTTGTTTCTTTGATGAAAATCAACATTTTCATACATTTTTGTTATTTATTTATAAAATAATTGACATTTACCTTTTAATTGATTATTTTTTAAAGTCCGGGGAGATTTTACCTATCAAATTAACACCGTTTGCAAAGTAAAGACCAAGTACGACACTTTTGAATATCGTGTTCCTAAGAGACAAAATCATCACATTTTGCATAAAAATACGGAGTTCTGTCGAAAAAAAGTTAAGCAAATAAATAAGTATCCATACAATTAATTTTATTTTAAAGAGATTTTGTCCATTTGGTCGTTTTCACCTTTATAAAAACAGAAATGATGTAGCTGAGAAGTTGGCAAAACGTTACGCAACGTTTTCGCTCGAAATTTTCAAAATATGCGGTTTTGGTTGCTATGGCCTTTTTTCCAAGACAACTAATATTTTCCAAATTTTTTTTTAACTAATCTGTTGTATATTGATATAGCTATAATTCCACCAATTAACATGGGTATTTAGTTCGCGTTCAATGCTGGTATAATTGTTGACAATTACGTTAATGGTAGTAAAACACACTTCTAGGTATAACGTCAGAAACGTTCATAGCTTTGCAGCACATATGTGACTACCAATAACTATTCTAAAACTATTTTTAACCTTATAAACACTTATCATACATCGTTGAAATCCTCACATTCCATAGATTATCTTCCAGTTAGCTGTTACTTGCAAAAATAAGATCTCTTCATTACAAACCGAAAACTCCGAAAACAGATTATACATGAAAAAACACTAAAATCTACACATTTTTACCATAATTCAAGCCTAGATTAGACTCAAACCTGCACTAAATCCTCTATGGTGCTATACATGCTCTGAAAGTACATAAACCTGGCTGTTTATTAAAAGTAAAAAACCTATACATCGACCGGCTTATTTTTTCAAGAAATGACGTCGAATTTTTTTCCTTAAAAACAAGCATTAATAAAAACGTTCAAAAGATCGGTAAAATAAAAATGACACCATGCCGGAAAAGGGACGCTAAACTTCCGTTTTTTCGAATATTTTTATATTTTGTCAATAATATCATCTCTGGAAGATTCCCTATCAGTTGAGCACACTTTCGTTACTAAATTATAAGGCATTCTTAATTTATAGCTACTTAAATTCGACCTTTGTATTTTACTTTAGAAATTCTAGGATGTCACTCTCCGAAACTAACTTGTAAACAAAACCGAACTGTGTCTTACTACCTTAACACGTTTGAGATAGCTATAAATAGACCATTCATAAATATACTATATAATTTAGTTAGATTATGAAGATTTGTAGTAATCTAATACATGTACTTACCTTTGTCTTGTCATCTGTTATATCTCCATCCAACACTTTCTCTGATGTATGTATCTTATCGTCTAATCTGGTGCCGATGCCATCCATCTCGTTCAGCAAAGTGGAAAGAACACGCTCCTGTACGCCTCTGTTACCATCTGAACGCTTACCAACTATGGAATCTAACTCATCTAGGAATAAAATGGAGGGAGCTGCAGCTCTTGCTTTTTGGAAAACCTGAAATTTTACAGTTCTTTTTAAAACAAGAACAAACAATTAAGACATAGAAACATATTTCTTTGAATAAAAATACTATGAAAAATATTGATATTTGACATAAAATGCATGTGCAACTCTGCTTATCCGGTTAGGGGCAATATGGTTCAGTAAATAATATGTTGTTTAATGGTGCAGTTAATGCATTTATACATTGGCTTTTTTGTTGTTTTTTTTTATAATTTTTAAAAAAAAAATTTATAAGAATATAAATAATTATGTCTTTAAAGAATGAGCTTCATACTTTTTTTATTGAATTACTAAAAATACTTATATTCATTCACCTCACTTATCATTCTCTCTGAATCCCCAATATATGGAGAATATAACTGTGCACCACTGAGTGATATGAAGGTGGCATTAGCGGCTGTGGCAGCAGCTCTGACTAGAGTGGTTTTACAACACCCAGGAGGACCATACAGCAACACTCCTTTAGGACAAGGTAAACCCATCCTCTCAAAAGCCTCTGGGTGCTTCATTGGCCATTCAACTGCCTGGAAATAAACAATAAGACATGTACTTCTTATTATTACTACAATCAAAAATATTCTGCATTTAGATATAATCTTTGATCAACAAAATGATAACAGATTATGGTATGCAGTTTTAAGTAAGTTGCATTCACAAAATACTTCTATGACTTAAAATGTGCTGTGGCTGGGGACAAAAAAATGCAGTCTTCACGGTTAACTTTTTGAAGCACAAGCCCGAAAATTACTATTTTTAGAATTTTTCTTAACATATAATTGGCTTGTGATTCCATGTTTTAAAGAAATTTTACTGGTCCGAAAGCTATTTTACTGGCCAGGGCCATCGGACTTGTGGCTTAATTCGAAGACTGAAAATGTACTGTAAGATCTGGATATTTGTGCCAAAAACATATTTTAAAGGTTTAAATTAAGGTTATTAATTACTTTTCATACTTAAATTGCATTGATAAATCAAAACAATGTCATTAATCTACATACACATGTATGTTCACAACTGAACAGCTCTCTTGTTGAATTGAACTTTTGTCGATTGAGTTTTACAGTGTGTTTTATATGTAGCTTTGTGCAAGCTTATCAATAGGGGGAAGGTTGGATCCAAAAAACTAGTTTAACCCCGCCACATTTTATATGTGCCTGTCCTAAGCCAGGAAACTTTGCCAAAGCCTTTGTTTGTCCTTGTCATTCTATGTTAACTGTTTTATGTCAAGAATTGGGTCTTTCGTTGATGATTTAGGGATTGGTTTTGATACTTTTGTATTGTATTATAAGTCTTGGGCCAATGCAAGACAGTAAGCAGTGACCTATGGTCATGTTGAAGACTGCTTACTGTTTTCCGTTGTGATTTTTTGAATTGCTGTTTGTTTATGTTTGTTGTGTCGCGTACACTTATTCCACATCTCAATATCGTCTATATGAATGTTTAATTACTTTAATATCTTATAGGTTCTTACATAAGTTCTTGGAAAAGACCGGCTGATCTTTCATGAGTGATAGAATTTTTTAGTCTTTTTGCGAGTGGAGCGCAGCGGAACGAGTCAAAAGACCCCAAAAATTCTATCACGAGTGAAAGATCATTGCCGGTTTTCCAAGAATGCATGTAAGTACCTATTTCTTCTGTAAGAAATCAAATTTTATATTCTGAAACCTTAGGGGGCTTCATTCTAAAAACCGAAAGTTTAAAATAACAGTACATTTCATTGGTTGACATCATCGATCAATATCAGTACCGGCGGTTATTATTGGTTAATTGACCAGTGTGAGATTGCTGCACGTGCTTGCATCTCAACCTGGTCATCTCACACTGAAAAGAGTCATTTACGGAAGAATGCATTTTCTTATACTGCATGTAAGCCATTTGTATCATCTTTGCTGCTGTAGTAAGTTCATAATGAGTCATTAAATTAAAATTTATATATACCTGTTGTATCTGTAACTTGACATCAGATAAACCTCCAATCTGGGACCAGTACACAGGTGATAGTTCAACCAGTCCAATTGTTCCTTTCTTTATTGACGGCATCACTTTATGAACAGCTTGCTCAAAACATTTCATATCAATCTGTCGTGTCTGTAATTATAACTAAAACATCTGTATGTTAACAAAACTAGCATCATCATACATGTAATATAAGTCGTTCTTGATGTTATCACATATCGTTCTCTGAAAACACTAAATAGGCAATTAAAAAGCAGAATAAAAGTATTAAAAGCACTATTCTGCCAATCTTTTAGGCCTAATTTGGTTGTGTGTTTTTTGTTGTTTGTTTTTATTTTATTGATTTCTAATTGCATTTCAACTATTTAGAATTAAGTTAACAACTATGTCCTGGTAATATTTAATTCCAGGACAAGTTCCTTTAATGCGTGTAACAAATATCATAAAAAAAGTTAAAGCAGTTTATAGATTGTCTTTCTCCTTTACATGTACAGGGCTGTCAAGTTTTTATGAGCTGCGTGCGTGAGATTTGACAAAAAATTGAAAGATCATAGGAAAAAAAAATAAAAGATCAAAGAAATTTACCACCAAATTGCCGACTAAGAAAAAGATATGTCATTCATTCATCCATGACTTTATGATTAAAAACAATTATACATGGCATTTAAATACAGTTATCATATTAACCATCTTGTCTTTAAGCATAGCCATCATGGCTGCTTCCCTTGTCACAGCAACCAAATCAGCCCCCACATAACCATTTGTCATATAGGCTAGTTTATCAAGGTCAACATCTTTAGCTAATGGCAAGGTCAAGGATAACTTCTTTATAATGTCCAATCTTTGAGACAAATTTGGTATGTTGACCATAATCTGTAATTGAGAACATAGACATGAATCCAGTTTCATCCACATATTAAATAATTTTGTGTTTTAAAACACAGTCACTGCAAAAGAATTACAAAACTGTATGATTGATAGTGAATATTTTAAAACCAAAAATAAAACAAAAGTAGCTTTATAAATATTAATGATGTGATTTAGAATATCTAACTGAAAAATTTGTAATTTCTGTTCGTGTGAAGTTAGAAAGTAAAAATAGAAAAAAAAATGTTAATCAAATCCTATTAAATGAAGAGTTTTGTAGGGAATACTTGTTAGCATAATTTAAGAATAATTACTTCTTTGTCAAACCTGCCAGGTCTTCTGAGTGCTCTGTCCACAGCAGTGGCTCGATTTGTAGCACCAATGACTACCAAGTTATCCTCACTAGTGATCCTATCAAAGAACTGGGTAATCATCTGTGTACAGTTGACCTCCTGACTGCTATCATTCATCAGCTGATTAGGACAAAGTGTGTCAACCTCATCTAAAAATAGAATAGTTGGTCCTTCTTCAGCTAAGGTCAAGGTTTTATCTAGGATCTGACTTAGGTTTTCCTCTGTTTCTCCAGGTCTTGCTCCAAACACTTCAGGACCATTGACTGTTATTACATAGGCACCACAGAGATTAGCAACATGTTTGACAAGAGTTGTCTTTCCTGTGCCTGGGGGACCTCTAAGTAATATGCCCTTAGGTAGGGCATTCCTGACATTACTCTTAATAGTATCATTACACTGAAATGGTATTTTCAGCAAGTGACATAACTCTTCCGCCTCAGCATCTATACCCCCAATGTTAACATGAGTATTATGACTCTCCAATCTTTCTTTACTGATAACTTTATTGATGATGACCTTTGAATCATGACCTATCACCCATGCCTCACAATCCTCTTTATCCCCCGAGTTGAAAATGATGCTGGCTATTCCATACACATCAGCAAGGTAGTTGTTGCTGACATTTATACTGAAATTTTCAGCAAAGCAAACTTTATAGAGCATATTTCTACACAGATTTTCAACCTTTCCTGGATGAAGTAGAAGATCTTGTCTGATTTGTTTAACCATTCTATAATCTTTGATAACTAAAGTAATGTGAACTTGGTGGCAGTCCTTGGTTTTCAATACCTTTAACATAGGAGTTGATGATGACTTATTAGAGCAATCTTTTTGCAAATTTCTGCTCACCAATGGACTTAAATTAACAATGTTAGGATGTAGTCTATCTGATGTCCATGCTTGGCATATGTATTCTGTTTTTGAATCAAATAAATGAATAAAGTCTGAAAGTTTTCCTTGGTTAGTTGACAATGTTAACGGGTTCAACCAACATTTCTGTCCTTGTTCACTGCCAAGGCACACAAAACTTATCCTGGTTTCTGTCATTGTTACTTTCAGCTGCTTGAGTTGATCATGTTATTCTCATCTAAAATGGTATATAATAATAGTTATATTTACTTACAAAAATATACTTGTAATCAATGCAACCAATACATGCATTACTCACTTTTAACTATTGATACTAGAAATTGCATACCATCAAGTATTTATGTTTCTATAGACAAATTGAGTAGGATTTTTTGTCATTTACATGTATGTCAAGTTTACTCTCAAGTAGCGACTTTCAGCTGTATGTTGTAATGATTTGCAACATATTCTGAGATCTATTTCATCACAAATTAATTTTGATAGGTGCTCTAACATGGTCATTGGTATACACCAGGAATAAAAATATTTAAACTGGTTTATATGCTCCCGAAGGGAGCGATAATGGTAGAAATGTCAATATTTTAGTTGTACTATGGGCTGAATTTTCCTTCAACATCCGGTAAAGCACACTTGTTTTCCTGAACTTTAAGCGTCTTTTTAAAGCTTTTTGCTTTGCAAATTTTAAACGTCACCAAGCGCACATGTGACCCACAAGAAAGCTTGTTTGATTTTATTTTTGAATATATTTTGTTTGAATTCATGTCGCATTATATTTCTTTCTAAAATTATTTTTGCTTGTACAATTAAAAAATTAAGAAAACTTTTAATTTTGGTATCGTCACAGGTTAAAAACCTACCTCATATTTAAATACTGTTACTACTTGTCAAAACTGACAAAAGTCAAATATAAATAGAAACCACATTTTAAGAACAGAAAAAAAATAAAATGTATGTTCCCCAGCCAAATTAACAATTACGATTAATAGCAAGCACAAAGTGCCAGCGAGAGCGCAGAGCTCTACAGCAAGTTCCCGCAAAAAATTTGCCTGTTTTTATTTTCGAATATAAAATATTTCATTTCAGCAAATTATAGACATTTTTAAATCCATTTAAGCTTAATTGAGAAATATATATATAGAAATACAATGCACAATGCAATGTCGGGAGCGTCACAGGTTTAACCGCTCATAATTAAAAACTTTACATATCTTAATGATGAACAAAAATTTAACCACAGGCCCCAGACACTATGTTTATGCAGTTATTTACTATGTGCGGTACTGTGACAATGTCCTACCATACTGAAAACACATGTGTTTTTTTTAGTATTAGTATGGAAGGACATTGTCACAGTACCACAACAACTGCATAAATATAGTGTCTGGGCCTGTGATTTAACTATTTACTAAAAGTATTTCTGAAAATACTAAAAATTCTTAATCATGTTAATGCAGTTGGAAAATTTATTAATGGTTTACCATTGGTTAAATATAATTAAATTTGTGCGCAACATAGTTCTGTTGTTTTATATTCTGTAATGTCTGTAAGATATCTATATGTAGTATATCTGCATGTAACTCAATTATTATCTTTTCACTTATATCTGTTTATTTGTTGCTCCTGCTGCCCTTATGATCAGCTTATGGGCCCTTGATTGGACATTAAAAATATGTTCTATTACATTGTACATGTAGTGTACCACCAAAGGCAAGGAGTTCAAAACAGCACTCCTCAGCAAGCATGACTAAATCTGCGCAGTCCAACCCCGTCACACAACAGTCCTACACTGATCGCAAAACGAAAATAGAAACATGGGCGCAGACATGACAGTTTCAGATCGAGGCTTCGGTGAAGCGTGAAATTATACATATTTTCTCATAACTTTATTTATTTATTTATTCAATATTTTTATTTTTTTAATTTATCAAATAATTCCTTTAAAAATGTTAGAGCTTCTGATCTAAATATATAATGAAATAATCACAAATCAAGATCCTTTTTTGTTATCTTTTCAATGTCTTTGAAATCAACTTGCCCCAACACCGGGAGTGGATGTCAATAATGTCCGTTGTCAAAATTTTGACACAAAATTTAAAATGTATTTTACCTCAGTCGAACAGAATATCATTTACAGTTTGTAAGGCGTGGTATGCAGCAGGAGGATTGAAGGGTAAATATTGATTTTCATATAACTATAGATACTTTCTGTTAAAATTGTAATATAGGTCCAGATCCAGATAGGTGTGTTGGAATATTATACTCTCAGTCTGACATGTCTGAGTAAATTACATGTATGGGAGTAAACGTAGCAAAATTCTTAAAATATTTATTTTACAATTACAACACAAATTATTTTTTCCAGTTTCTATAAAATTTCGTTAGGAAACAACCCACCTATCTATAAAATCGGTATGAAACCACCCGGTACAAACAGGTTTTGGTACGAAAAAGACCCTAGATACATGTACATTGTACGAACGGGTTTCGGAACGAAACGACCCGAGACCGTGTCAATGATGGTGCTACCTCTTTAGCCGTTTTTTTCAATATTCATGTGGATATGTTGTCTGGACTGCTTGCCTTTATTGGGTCTAGGTTCAACTCCCTCTACTGAGGGGGCGGACAGGGGGGACTTGGGTTGAGGGGGCGGGTGTAGAGGGAGTGGAAGGGGCGGGGAGCAGGGGTAGAGGGGCGGACAGGAGGGACGGGGGTACGGGGGTTGAGGTGGCGGGGAGCGGGGTGGAAGGGACAGGATGGAGGTGGAGGGGGCGGGGAGCAGGGGAAGAGGACCCCCCTGTCAACCCCCCTCTACTGTGAATTTGATAGCTGACATGTTTTGGGTTGGTGCCTCCTGTTGTCTTGGTATGTCTCCATCTGGTTCTTTTAAAGTAAAGACTGATTGGTATTGTCTGTTAAGTGCTGCAGCTTTCTGCTTTGTGTTGTGAGTAAGTTTTCGTTCTCTTAAAGGTTTTCCATATTGATTCAGTATCTGCATCTGGAAGTTGCTCTTCTGAGAGTTTACAAAATGTATCTGCAAAATCAGTCATTTCTTTCCTTGTTTCCCTTTTTGTACATGTACTGGTAAACTGTTCGTTCAGGTCCTCTACGTTGTGCTTTGATATTGACTTCTCCTAATACTATTTCATTATCACTTCCTGGCTCTACTCCGAGATTTGTTATTAGATCTTGGTTTGTGGTCATAACTTGATCCAGTATGTTGTAATTTCTTGCTGGTGTATCTGTCATTTGATTCAGGCAGTTGTCTTTAGAGATTTCTATGGCAAGTTGGTTTAGGGTGTTCGAATGTTGTGGTTGATCTCTTACATTATAATATTCATTCCAGTGAATATAATATTCATTCCAGTGAATATCAGGTACATGTAGGTTGAATTCACCTGCTAAGATGATGTTTGGCAAAGATTGTCTGTTTGTCAGTTTAGAGATGGAGTCATTTAGCGCTTAAAGGGGTTGTAGGTCATCACTGGTTGGTTGTCTGTAGAATGATCCAGAGTACAGTGGTTGTTGTTTCCATGCTTGTATTTTAACCCATTGTAGGTGACAGTAAGTATCCAAGTCTGGTTCTAGTGTTGCAACTAAATTGTTTTTTACTTGGATGAATACTCTGGCACCTTCTCCCTTTTTCTTGTCTTTTCAATGTATTTCGTAATGATCTGAGGGGAAAGCTTCTTCACTTTTGATAGTTCTGTCTAATTTTGATTCTGATCCTTAGATGTCAGGTGTGTGTTAGTCTAGTAGAGCTTGCATTCTGTTGCTTACTAGGCTGTTACAGTTTACTACCATGAGTTTCAGATTCATTTTGTTGTTCATGGATATGCATTGTCCATCTTCTGCTGCACTTGATGTGTCTAATGTTGATTCTTATTGCCTTTCTTCATCAGAGGTCAGTTCTTCTGACAAATGGCTATATGGTTGCTGATATCTAGCTGAATATCATCTAAGGATGCTGTACTAAAATTAACAGATTCGCATGGTGGGCAGGTCCATGTAAAGTGATTACCTGATACGTACGAAGTTATTATATTGAGTTGGGGTGATATTTCCACATCTGATGTGTATCCAGTGATCACAGACAGTCATCATACTGTATTGCTCTGTGGTTTCTAACTACGGGTCTCTTACATATTCTACATGGACATTTTGACGGTCCTGGATTTATTTCAATGTCCCCTGATATTATAAGAAGTGTCCATATACATGGTTGGATGACTCGGTTGTTACATGTAGATCTAGGTTTGATTAATGTAGTTTGGTAGAGAGATATTATGTTGGAAGAGATGTTCCTTGCTTCATTAATATTGGTTAATTGAAATAGCTGACTATTTTTTATTGGTACAAGCTCCCACTAGCAATGAACAAATTTCAAGATTAAAGTAAAAAGCTAACTAACTGATAAACTAATGAAATGTCACTTATTGGACTTTTTTTGTTTTTTTTTTACTTTTCATTTAACATAGTGCTTGTGGTCTTCTCTAAGCATGTTAAGTGATTTTCCTCTCTCTGTGTTGTTTGTTTGAAATTACATGTAGTTACAGCCAGTGGCATAACTAGCTTACAGCAAAGTGGAAGCGGAGTTGTATCTAACTGGGGTTCTGTGGGTTTAAAAATTCTGATTCTGCGAGCAAAGCAAGGCGTGAAATTGTTTTGGTGTTATTTACGTGGAATAACATAATTTTGGACAGTTTTAGGGGGAATGTACTCCAGGTACACATGTACACCTTTCCTTTGATCCTAGCTTAGGTCCAGGGGTGACAAAGCCTCTCAGGTCCCCCCTCAGAATTTAACTGATGGAAGCTGGGACTAGGCATGTCAAAATCATTCTACATATCTTAAAGTTGTGTTTGAAGTTGTGAAGTTTCGACCCCTGGCTGGAGTGGCCACAACATGAAGCTTGTCATATAAGTTGTCCAGTTATTATCTTCAAAACATCTTAAGTACATTTGTACAACTCTGCAAGTTATCAGTTACATTAATGACAATTCTAACGAGTTGACAATTGCTTATGATAAATGCTTTTGATAGAACTGTATAGGAAAAACTAAAATATTTTTTTGATTTCTTGAAATTATTAAAAGCTTCACCCAGTCTTTGGTTTTCAAGATTATTTTAGTAAATATATACATGTTTATAAGATCAGACTGTTACATGTTTATTTGTTTTTTTCTTGCAGGGAAAATGATGGCTGCCCCTCAGAAGAAACTTCTAGAAGTAGAAACAGATACAGAAAAACTATGTAACTTTGTTTGTGGTGCGAATTATTTCAAGGAAGGTGAAGATCCTAAGATTTTACCAGACAGTGAATATCCTGAATGGTTGTTTGATATAAGACTTGATCGACAAGCCCCTGACATTAATGATATCAGTAAGGATGATCCATACTATTGGATAAGATTGAGGAAAATTAATATACGAGAACAAAATAAAGAGCGTAAATTTGCTAACATGAGACAAACTAAAAGAATCTTTTAAGACAATTTGTTTGTAAATAAATATGTAATATTTTATACATGTGTTTTGATCTGTACATGTGTTGTATTTTGTTTCATTTCCACTTCAATAGTAGGGAGTACAATGTATATAGTATTAGGAGTCCACTTGAATAGTAGGGAGTACAATGTATATAGTATTAGGAGTCCACTTGAATAGTAGGGAGTACAATGTATATAGTATTAGGAGTCCACTTGAATAGTAGGGAGTACAATGTATATAGTATTAGGAGTCCACTTGAATAGTAGGGAGTACAATGTATATAGTATTAGGAGTCCACTTGAATAGTAGGGAGTACAATGTATATAGTATTAGGAGTCCACTTGAATAGTAGGGAGTACAATGTATATAGTATTAGGAGTCCACTTGAATAGTAGGGAGTACAATGTATATAGTATTAGGAGTCCACTTGAATAGTAGGGAGTACAATGTATATAGTATTAGGAGTCCACTTGAATAGTAGGGAGTACAATGTATATAGTATTAGGAGTCCACTTGAATAGTAGGGAGTACAATGTATATAGTATTAGGAGTCCACTTGAATAGTAGGGAGTACAATGTATATAGTATTAGGAGTCCACTTGAATAGTAGGGAGTACAATGTATATAGTATTAGGAGTGTCCATCCATTACTTCAAAGGTTGCTCATTACTTATCTGCATCTCCTTCTAATCAGTTCATTGGATTTTAATGAAACTTTTCATAATGTTTATTTGTGACAAATTGTAGATGTACCCCTTCTATTTCAAAGTTTGATGGTTTAATTTTTGGGTGTTTCAGGTATTTTCTTGTGAGTTGCAGCTCACTTTTCATTTGACATCTGTTGCCCGTCTTTCTGTCATACAACTTTTTCAAAATCTTCTTTTCTGAACTACTACTTTGCCGGATTTAAGTAAACTTAGTAGGGTTGTTGTATATATTGTTCTTTTACGAGTTTCGAATTAAAACAAACATGGCTGCTGTTGCTACATGTAGGAATAGAACATGGGGTAAAATCCCCTTTGAAAGCTTATACTTTGTATGTCAAAAATATAACAGAAAGAACAAATCTTACTACTTTTGAGGATCAAAAGCTGTACAAAGGTCTACATTGAGTTTAAGTTGTAACATGACCTCTTATAAGGGTGATGGCCCTTTTCAGGTAAAAATCATGTTCTTCAATGTTTTTCTCATGGAATGAAAACTTTCTGAGAAACAGGAGACGAGTCGACAAAAGCAAACTTGAAATTCAAGCACCTCTATAAAGTCAACTTTTAATAATGGAAGTTGTCAGATGATTCATACAATAGCACTTAAAAAGTCACAAATCATGTTTTATGCCTATAAAACTATTTTGATCTATACCAAGAATACACTGAAACTTATCTACATGTATTATATCCCTTTGACCACAAAATATTTCTCCACTATTTGTTCACTGACTCTTTTATCTATAAATACCAATTATTCTTTTATGTTTTTTCTCTTGTATATTGTATGGTATGTATGCTCATAAAAGGTCCTTTCATTAAGAAATATCATTGTGTTGTATCGTATTACAGAATGAAAACTTGTAGATGTTGCTGAAATGTTCATCTCAAGAAACTTTACAAATCTCAATTGGGTGAAGGTTGTCAAAAGAACCTTTTCAATCTGTGTTTTTGGTTTACATGTAGCTGCAAATCGTAGATCTTTATGGTCTGTTCAATCATGGTCCGCAAAATCAATAAATCTCAAAAAGGACCATTAAGAGCTAAGGAATCGCAGCTAGTTTACATGCACAGTTTTTTTGTTTTTAGAATCAGAACTTCTGCAGAAGGAGAAAAGCTGCTACTTGGCTCTAGAATTCCATTGAAAGGGGTTGTCATATAACTAATCAGAGCCTCTAGTTTATGATAAAGAACAATTGTTTCTGATATACATATACTGTGTTCTAAAGCCTTTTTGAACAGATTTAAACCAACAACATACTTTAATTTATTGTTCTTCATTGTACATAGAAGAGATGGATAAACACATTATAGTTACAAAAGAAGTATGGTAATGAAAAGTTGAACATGTTGAAGGCATCAGAGAGGTACCAATTGGACATTTGAATGTCAAAAGGCAAAGATAAAACCAGTAAACACGAACGTTAAAACACACAGAAACAACTGAATAACAACAAGCAGTGCGACTCCAATCGTGAACTCAGGTGCTCTGGAAGTTGCAACACACCCATTGGGTTACCAATGGTCAATTCATCGTTTCAAATCCGGTAAAGAAGGAACAAACAAAACCAAATCGACTTATGCACGCATCTGAGAAATAGAAATCCAATACATGATGTCTCAACTGATGAAATTTCTTAATTGTTTGTTTGTCATTTGAACTTTGTGACTCATGCTTCCCGTTTTGGAGTTTGGAGGCTTACTTGTTCAATGTTTTTACTTGTTAAACTTACTGAAACTATAAGCTATCTGGAAAATTCAACTGAATGCAATTATCAATGTGGTCGTTAATACGTATGCGGATAAGACTTTTTTTAGCTTTCGGGTCAGGTAAGCTACATGTATTGTCATCACTTTGGATCTGTCGCCGTCGTCGTTAACTTTTATACTAAAATCGTCTTCTCTGAAACAACTGAAGGGATTGCTTTGAAGTTTTGTATACATCATCTATGGGATGTCTTCTACCGAAATTGCAAAATAGTGACTGCCAACAAAAAAAAGGCTGCCGTTGCTAAAAATAGAACAGGGGAGTCAGACATCAGAGCTTATAAATCAAAAAGTATAATAGATAGAGGAATTCTGGAACAACCTTCTTCATCAGCATGAAAAGCTCTACCAAATTATCCATTATTCGAAGTTGTCAGATGACAGATTATAAGGGTTAAGTCCCTTTTGAAAAATAGCATTTTGCTTGCTTAGACCTTCATATAATTGAACTCTACAAAAATCCTCATTGGGCCGAAGTTGTCAGATGATCCCTTGCTCAAACCTTCAGTTCATTCAGCTCTTAAAAATGTCCATAAGGCTGAAGCTGGCAGATGACCCCTTATAAAAGTTATGGACCCTAAGTGTCAAGCTTTGGGTTTTTGTCTTGCAGATAAACCTATAAAAAAATTAAGAAAAGCTTTTGTTTGCCTCAGTTTTTCGCTTCAGATGCCAAAAAATATTTTCATTCCATCAGTCATTGAAGTGAGCGATTCAGGCTCTTTTGTGGTATTGTTCTTTTGTTGAAACACATTGCTGTGGCTAGAAATAGAAGAAAGGATTCTTTAAATTTCTTTAATTAACTGTAGTATAAAACAAAAGATGTAGCAGACAGATCTTAGTCTCTTCAAACCAAACGTTCAAAAGAAAACTTCCTAATTCATATGAGACCCATCTCAATAGATTGTTACCACTATCAGCGGCTTGAGCAAAATGAGTAATTGTTATTGTCCTTGAGAGATAGAAATTAATTTTAACACAAAGCGGTCAGATATTCAGCAGGGGTGGATAAGGGCCACACTTACTGTCCACTTTATAAGAAAGGGGAGTTCCATACCGAATTCGACCAAAGATCTTCATTTAAAGATTTGAAGTATGAAGTATGCTTTGTGAAGAACTCTATTTGTTTAAGAAAGTTCATGGGATAGTAAAATGTCTCAATTTCAAGGGAAATCGGAGCTGAAATGATAAATCGGTATAAAAAATAGAAAACAAGATATATTTTTTTCTCGTGAGAAATACGCATTATTGGAAATTTTAATAGACTAAATTTGATGTTATCTCTGCGGTTGGCATCAAATCATACTTTGTACCAGAAGAAGCCAATACATGTAATACATGTGACAATACAAGATCTAATCTTACTTAGGGAGGAACCACTTGATTTTTAGGGGGGATTTTCTTTGTCCTGTCTTTTTATTAATGGAAAAAGCAGAGCCTGGATTATTTCTGCGCTTGCACGACAAATTTTCTATATTTTTATTGCTACTATAATTTTTTCAACCAAAGATTCATCCAGCCTTTTTTTAATTAAAAGCACTGTCCTGCCTTTTTATTTCTGGATTTTTGCCATCCTGCCTTTTTATTTCACATTTCACCATAGCCCCCGCCAATAAAAATCAAATGGTCGCTCCCTTATGAACGTGATTGATATTTAAAGTAGCTTCATAAAATAAAGTCTTATTCATCGTATGGAAAGAGCGAAAGGGAAAAACGGTTGATTTCTGTGCCCTGATGTAGTTTACTCATGTGTTTTTCTAGTATTATGGGTAAAACAGACGATTGTAAACTTCCGGAAGACGAAAATTTGTCTTTTTATTGTGCATTAATCATAGGCGTGATCGTCCACCAATTCCAACTGTTCAACTTTTCAAAGTTACTGGCTTGGCAATTTTAAAAATTGCTTAGCTAATTGGTTGTACAGATGAAACCAATTGACAAGAAAAATAAGCAGTGCAGTGCAGAAACATAAAATATCTTACCAAATGTTCTGTTTCAGAGATGTAATACTATTTTCAATGTGACTTGGTCATTTCGAAAACAAATAGCCAATAACAAAATATAAAAGAATTCCAAAATGTACAAATTTAATCTTTATAAAGTCTGAGCATCAAAGGGCACATTATTGAAATTTGTATTAATGTAAACATACTTTATGATATTTTGAAACAAAGATTACTGTCGGTTATTAGTAACCTTGGACTCTTTCATGATACGGCTGCGTTTAGTGTGCTGTGCTGCTGTTAATTTCTTGGGGACTCTTTGTTTCTGCATGCTTTATTGGGTGAAAACTATATTCAAGTGTAAACAAAAATAGCTCTTAAAATGCAGATAGAAAAACACTTGCATGCATCCATCCATATTGAAGTGATATAAAACAAGCATTCTGAGAGTATTGCAAATTCATAGTCCCCTACTGGCCCCATATTTCAGTCACTGGTAAAAATTTGTCAAACAAATGAAAACCTAAACTTGATCAGTTCATTATCTACAAGGTAAAATAAAAAGGTGCAGAAAATAAAATTTCAGTGGATTTTCAAAGTTCAAAGGGCAATAATTCCCATAAAAAATTGTGGACAGGCACAAAAGTAACTCATCATGGTAATCTCACATACTAAAAATCAGTTCATTATCTAAAAGCGTTTAAAAAAGTGCGGAAAACTTAAATTTAGTGATTTTTCAACATTCAAAGGGCCATGATAACTCCCGTAAAAATTTGTGGACCGGCCTGAAACTCAAACTTAATCTGCAACTCATCATAGTTAACTCACATATTAAAAATCAATTCATTATCTATAAGCGTTTAGAAAAAAGTTGGGAAAACTGAGGCGTGACAGACGGACAGACAGACGGACAGAGCGCAAACCTATACATGTAGTCCCCTTCGTCTTTCGCTGGTAGGGGACTATATACACATGATATAGCCGCATATAAAACAGTAAGAATTGATCTTGACAATATCTGCTTATCTGCAATACACCTTATTATCTTATTCATTTGTTTGTTCCCGAGATGTATGATTGTTTCTTCATCAGTTTGTTGCCAAGCTGCAAAGTTCCTTTTAACTTTTTGAGACTAATAATTTATACCTGCATACCGAATCATACCTTATAATGATTTGCAATTATACTCAAGATGACTGGGAAAAAAACCTTGAAATTGGTTGGAATATAACTATTTATTTAACGCTCACGCTCAGCACATAATTATAACTTTCAGCTGATAATAAAAAATAAAATTCAGAAAAGAAATTGTCTGCAATATGCTAGGAATCCAGATCAGGTGCACACTAAAAAATAGTCAATGTTCAATGTTATATACTGTAAATATATATAATAAAAACACATTCTCAAAAGTTTCGTAAGAACAATCGATATGAAGATTATTTGAGAATCCACGGGTTTTGTATAATTGAATGTTTGTAAACGAAAGAAACAATGCTTTCACTTAAATTAATTTCACCAAAGCTATTATTATCTTACAGAAGAGGTAAAATATTCCTCCCCCTGAAAATTAATCGATGAAGGCAAATATATATTATAGCATCGTTAAGTTTGTTTTTTTTTATAAACTTTAAAATATGGTATAAAAGTTTTGCAGATCATTTCTCTTGTCTTCAGTTTAGCAAACTGTGGTCTACGAGAGCCATACTTTCTTTTCCGTAACGTTTCATTTTCAGTGTCCAGTTGTTACTTTGCGTTGAGTCTGAGCCATCATGATGTACTTAATATTAACCATTTTCTTTGGTAAGTAGATCTTGATTAATTATATTAATATTGGGGTACTGGGAGTACTAAGATCGGGGATGTTATAGGGATGGGGGCGAGGGTACTAGAGAGAACGGGGAGCAGGGATTGATGCTAGGGATTTGGAGCGGGTGACGAGGGTCATCAATCAGCAAATAAAAGACGTTGAAGTACTGAAGTGGGAATCAACGGAGTGGAAAAGGGGGAGATGAAAGAAGTACATAGAAACAGTAACCGCTATGCATTCATCATTGATGGCAATGTATATTTTCATGGGTTTTTTTAATCACCTGAAATGACTTTTGGATTCTTTGTAGTTTGCCTTTTTCTGATATTGAATTTGTCTAGGTATTTAACTATCATATCTAGGAATTGTAAAGTAATAACAAGTACTAAACAATAAGTCATTTTAAATAAAGGACTGTTCAATATTTATCAAAATACTGGACCGGTGCATTTGTATACTGGGCATGTAGTTTTTTTTTGCCCTTTACAAATGCTGGGCGAATATAATTTTGTAAAAAAAATACTTCCGCTGGGCGACTACTTTTTTTAGGGTAATAAAATGTAAAAAAATGCTGGCATTGTAAATCATATAATGATAAAGTAGAAGATGAAGTTCATTTTCTTATTGATTGCCCAATTTATAATTCTTTAAGAGAGAATTTTTTTTACTCTTAAATAAAGATACATAACCCCATGAAATTTCAATTCATTCAGTCAATCACCTTCTATACAAAATTTAAATTGCAATTGCTTATATCTCAAAGAGTCAAAAAAATAAAAAAAATACGTAGGATTTAAATAAGTATTTATTTTTGATATAAAAAAAAAATAGATGCAAAAAGATGCTATACAATAATGAAATTGTTGCATTTTTTTATGTGATGACTTGCATTCATATACATTATCATATCTATGTACATGTACATTTATTGATGTTTGTGCTGTATTTGATTACACAATTTATGACATTATGCAACTGTGTTTGTATTCATGACTTTATAACTATGCTTTATCCAATAAAATATTTGAATTTGAATTTGAAAAAGGCTCAGTCTTGATAGGCTATTTAGCTGTTTATTTGTTATTAAAATATGGTCAAAAAGATTTTTTTTTACTGTTAAGTGACTGGGTCTATACTTTTTTCTTGATTAGGCTTTGCTGGGCAAAAAGAAATTTTGACGATGAAAAAAATTTTGCACCGTCCCAGTACTTTAATTGATAAATATTGAACAGTCCCTAATACGACTATTTTCAAATTGCAAAAAAAAAATGGCGACAAAATCTGAAGTCATCAAAATTAGCATGTAATTATACATTGCCTTGTTTTTCTTCAAAACATAGTCTTATAAAGAAGCAACTTGTCTTAAGTGAAGCTTTGACATGATTTTAACCAGTTCAATCACATTTCGATTTTACCATTCAGTAATTTTCCCAGTTATTTGCGGGGAGGTGGTGGGCTTTTGTATAAAAATAATGTGACTGAAAAAATTGTATAAAAAAGGATATTCACTAAAAATAAAACGGTTAAATGCATGCGAAAATTGCAAACTTTTGACCAAAAATAGAATTTTTCGAAATCTTACTTGATTAAAAATTATGGATGTAAGGCATTCATAAAAGCATGATATTTCATTGTATGTATAGTTTAGGTAAGAATCTGAATTCTATTGTTAAAATTTAAACCTTTTATTTGAACATTATGTCCACTAGAGCTGTTACAAGCCGGGGACAAGTCGGCCCGGAACAACTCCGCCCGGTTTATAGGGCAAATCGCCCCCCTGTAAGACAAGTCGGCCCGACATGTAACTATCATTATAGAAAAGTGAGAAATCATCAAGGTCAAATGTTGTTAGGAACCACCTTAAATTAATTTATTTGACTAATTAATACAATAGATCAGTTGTGTAATGACTTGCCAGTATTGCCAGTAGAACTAATCCTTAGATAGTTTTGTTAAAACCTGTTGGAAGTAAAATAGTGCTCAGCAACAAATACTGTTATGGGAGAACTAGGGCGCTATTATGGCACGCCGTTCTCGTCAAAAGTATGATTTAAAATATCATCACAAATTACACACTCAAAGTTAAAATATACACTCAAAATTTTAAATGTCGCACTCAAAATTTTAAATGTCGCATTCAAAATTTTAAATGTCGCACTCAAAATTTTAAATGTCGCACTCAAAATTTTAAATTTCGCACTCAAAAAAGTGAATCGAAATAACACACTCAAAATTTTAAATGTCGCACTCAAAATGAAAACTACGCACTCAAAACTGGAAAGTATGCACTCAAAATTGTGCGCACCTTTTTTGCACATGACTTATAAATATTCATCAGATCTATTTGAATATTTAAATCCCGGTTTTTCTGAAGCTTGAAGTGTCCATGTAAAACAAAAAACGAACCAGAAACGAAACCAAACAAAAATTTGTAAAGCATGAAGCCAAACAATAAATAGTTGTTAATAAAGAAAAACATGAAAATAAGTAATGTAGAATTAGAAAGGCTTTAGCCACAGGCACTTGTTTCTATCAATGTGCGGGTCGACTATCCATATTCTTTCTTTTATATGGATAGTCGATCCGCACATTGATAGAAACAAGTACCTGTAGCGTTTGCTCCTATTCAAGGATATGTGCATTTGTGAAAGAGGTGTCCAACAATTAGTCAACTGAAAGCAACTTGAACCAGAGACCCTATATTTTATAGGGTCTCTGGCAACGCTAAATATAATTTTTTTAGAATGCTTCAAAATCATTTACCACAAAAAAACTAAGCAAGGTATGCGCGTTAATCCATCAAGGTCCCTCTACTTAAAGAAGCATTTGATTCAAGACGAAAAAAAAAAATATAATATACGTTTTATATAATATTATGTTTTCTGTTGTGGATTTAAAAAAAATACTGTTTAGGCCACGTAGCCTATATCTTTATGAATATTTATGAGTTTTGCGCGAAAATAATGCGCACAATTTTGAGTGCAATTTTTTTTTCCGTTTTGAGTGTATATATAAAAATTTTGAGTGTGTATTTTCTATCAACCCTTTTGAGTGCGAAGCATAAAATTTTGAGTGCATGTTTTAATTTTGAGTGCGAAATCAAAAATGTTTAGTGCAAAATTTAACACTTTGAGTGCATTTTTAAAATTCTGAGTGTGTAATTTGTGATGATATTTAATTTATACTTTTGACGAGAACGGCGTGCCATACGCTATCCTTTACTGTTTGAAATTGTTGTAAATATGCTATCACAAAGATTCTGCTTCTTCACGAGTCATTTATGTATTCTTGGAAGCACTGTATCATGAAATGAAATTCTTTAGTTTTTCAATACAAAAAAGTGCATATGTATTGATCCTGTTTTAGTCCAAACTTCTATATAAAAGACCTGTTTTTCCACAGGGTGGGACTAAAACAGGACTAATATTTAAAACACGTGATTTCGTTATAACGGCTTTCATTTCTCGAAAGGATGCGCAAGGATATTTATGCTATAACTACGCATGCTTATATATTATTTTGTAGGGTTCCTTGTGCTAGAAATTGACCTTAACGGGGGCCCGAACGAATTGAATGTCTCCAAGGAATCACCGAATCCTTTGATGTTTTGGCAAATGACAACTTCGAAACATGATACTAATTACACAAGCAACCACAAGTAAGAGCAATTACAGATTGTCTGTCGTTTTCAATTGATGCATTTTTCATTTGAGAACAATAAATGGGGGTCCTGATTGGGGTTACCGATCACGGTTCACGGAAAATTACATCTGTAATTCACGTTTCACGGGAAATTCCCCAAATCACAATTCACAGAAAATATTTTGACTAAAGAGATCTTTGGAGACTGACTGACTGACAACGGTTCACAGACAATGTCCTCATCACAGTTCACGGAAAATAAATAGCTTGAATCACAGTTCACAGAAAATTAAAATGGATGATCACATTTGATCACACACCACGAAATAACCCCATCGGCCCCACCTAAATGTAACGGGGAAAACAGTTAGTTTGACCACGGAACAAATTATATCGTTTACATTTTTTCGGATACCTAGATTTGAAATGGTAAATATATATCGAATATTCTTGTTTAACTGCCTTTTTTATTAGGATTAGAGAAAAGAAAAATGATATTTAAGGAGTTCTGCAAGTTGGAAGAGTTTTAATTGATGAGGTATCCTTTAAATACAAGTCTGCTGAAATAAATTTCTAGTGGGATAGTGTCATCACAAATTTGCTCATTTTAGGTATGCTACTCTTTATGGTGTCCTCCCTCCTTCTGTCTCTGTGACATCAACAA
Source organism: Arcuatula senhousia (assembly GCA_963971305.1). Lineage (NCBI taxonomy): Eukaryota > Metazoa > Mollusca > Bivalvia > Mytilida > Mytilidae > Arcuatula > Arcuatula senhousia. The sequence continues at coordinate 50,503,212 of OZ020305.1, forward strand.
ACGAGATTCTGGATTTCAAAGTACCAGGTTTTAAATACATCAGTTTAGATGCAAGTGCTGAATACGCACACACTATTGATGCTATCTGTCTAACGTTCAACATTCATTTTACGGACTTAATCCAAAATGCCGTGCTTGCTCAGTTTATTGGTTTTGATGACTCAGTGAACGTTGAATTACGACTTGAAGGTAAAAACATGGTGGCAGATTGGGTTGACAGTAATGGCGCTTCATATACTGGAACTATAGGGTTGAAAGCGGAGAAATGGATAGGCGTCGGGTTCCAGTTTAACACATTATGGGGAAAGGATGATCAAGTTGAGCTGTTCCAAATTTCTGGAGGTACAGCGAGCGCTAAGCCGTTTATGGGTATCGACCCAGTCACATTACCAGCCCTGAAGTCGATTGTTATAGGTGGTGATATAAATGGAGTAAAATCAAGTTTTCTGGGAGAAATTGGATGTGTTCAAATTTACAATACATCTATTCTTGGTGGCACCAGAGATGATAGTCAGGATCTTTGTGACCAGGAACGTGTAGATCAGGACTTCGGTAAGTTCTTTTTATTAATTAAGTCGGCCAAAACAAAGTTTTGGGTACTTATTGTTTTACGCCGTGTCTTATGTCCTCGAACACTTCGATTTCTTGTTATTATTTTTCTCTGTATTCTTTAGTGTGAACTTGTCCGCACGATTTAAAGAACATCTTTGAAGGTATGAAGCTGAAACTTCATATTTCAAGAGTATGGATTGTGAAGTTGTGCAATCATATTTTTTTGTCCCGAAATGGACGACCCTTTATAGGGTAAAAAGTTGTCTGAAAATGGCTCCTTGAAATCAAAGTTGAATTTTACTTTTCGGATTCGGTCAATTTTGGGTTATGACTCCTAACGGTAGTATCTGGAAAAAAATTCCTTTCAGAAGAATTGATACACATCAGACGCGGAATAGATGTGCATGTACTTGACACAACCTCGATAAACTAGAATGGCGGTGTTTCATGGAAGACGTACATACATGTCTCCTGCGTCATAAAATATTCGGTAAACAAGACGATGGACGCAGTATGCCGCAAGTCGACGGATTTTGCCAAAGTGACTCCTATTTGTGTCTTTGCAGCACTATGCAGGCGACATAAAAGGACAATTTAAAAATCCGCGAAACGGAAAACACTAAAAAAAAATATATACATGTATACTCATATATAAATGTCTTATAGGATAGGTTCATTTATAGCCCTCCTCGAAATTATTCTGACCATGCATGATTTGAACCCGATGTTAAACATGGGAAATTGCCGGCTATGGTTTCACTGGTTCTGAAGGCCCTCAGTGTTTACCGTAGCTTGTAACACCCCGTGTTCATATTTATAAACCAGCAAAATTTGGTACCCGAAGAAGATTTCAGACCTTATAGATCTTCAAGCTTTAAAATGAAATCATACATCAACTTCAACGTGACTTCTCGTAACTTATAAGGAACCCCTCCCCAGACACACAACCGGGAATAAAACTTTTTCAAAATTCTGAAACCTTCGGAACAGTGGGGCTTGCTTAGGGGGGTTCCCAATATCCCATATCCCCAAAAAATTTTCATCAAATATCCTGTATCCCAAAAAATATTTTTCCAGTATCCCATATCCCTGTAAATAAAATTGACAAAAATATCCCACATCCCAATAAGTTTTGCCTCAAATATCACGTATCCCACTAAGAAAAATGTGTGGATATCCCATATCCCAATATACCCTAAACAAGCCATAACAGTCAACGCTCATCAATAGTTCAAATTACGGACCGAGCCTGAAAACTGACCATAGTGGGACAACGTGTGTGGATAGTCACGCTTCATGCACGAAAAAGATCCCTTTGTGAACCGCCAAGTAGTGCACCACATAGGCTTAATTTTCCGCTCCTACCCACTTCCCCTCTTTTTCTGTGGTCTTCTAAATTTACCGTTTCTTTGTTTCCCACCCACCCCACCTCCATATTTCACATCATCATCATTTCATGTTCGTTTTATCATCCTTTACGTGTTCACCGCGGTGTTATAAGGGTGTAAACACAAACTCATTAACCCACTCACTGAAATTGGTATATAAGGTAATTGTTGTATATCGAGTTTATTTCTGGTCGGCCATTTTCAAAGTGGCCACCATTTCCGGTACCTCTACTTCTTCTGGATAGTGACCGCTTTCAACACACTGAAGATAACGTCACAGCAAGAATTGATTTCTAAAATTTAAAATTTTATCAAAAGATTTGTCTATGTAACATCTTTACATAGTTGGTTTGGGTTTTTTTGTTTTTTTTTTTTTGGGGGGGGGTAAGGGGTTGTAATGGTTCATAATAGGTACTGGTTGAAATGGCTGCTTTGAATGATCCAATTCGTAGTCATTCATTACAGTATTCCGTTTAATTTAAACTTGCTCCGATTTTAACAAAATTGATATTTATGGGTTTTTAAGGATGACGAATTTAGACGTGGTGTCGAAAATGTCAAAATGGCAATTTCCGGCAAAAAAAACTTGCTCGGATTTAAACGAAAATTATTGACTTAGACTAGGGGTTTTAAGGTAGTACTCCATAATTAATTTATTAATAATTTGACCAACATCATTGCTTAATCAAGCATATAAACAAAGACTGTTAGCATTTTTGGTTCATGCCAGAGTATTTACAGATTGAAGATCTTATTCCGTGTATACGTTTACTTTTAGGTGATTTTACAATTGTTGGCTTACTACCCTTTACAACGAAGGCAACTAGCGAGGCAACTACCACGGAGCAAACAACTGTAGGAACGACTACGGACATACGAACGACTTCGCCGCCTCAGCCAATACGTAAGTTCATGTTGAACTGTATACAGATGTACCGTGGTTAATGCAAATGTATGGAACGCCATAGCTGCCTTATGATGATGAGTTTCATTATGTGATGATACTTTGTCATTATATGATGGTACTTTGTCATTATGTGATGGTACTTTGTCATTATGTGATGATACTTCTTCATTATGTGATGATAATTCGTCATTATGTGATGATACTTCGTCATTGTGTGATGATACTTTGTCATTATGTGATGGTACTTCTTCATTATGAGATGATACTTTGTCATTATGTGATGGTACTTCTTCATTATGTGATGATACTTTGTCATTATGTGATGATACTTGTTCATTATGTGATGATACTTTGTCATTATGTGATGATACTTTGTCTTTATGAGATCAAAGTTATTATTATGAACAGCGCTGAAAAAAATAGTCACATAATGACAAAGTATCACCACATAATGAAGAAAAATCATCACATAATGACAAAGTACCATCACATAATGACAAAGTACCACCACATAATGACTAAGTATCATCACATAATGAAGAAGTATCATTACGTAATGAAACACATCATCATAAGGCAGCTATGGCGTTCCATACAAATGTACTTCTAAACGTGGTTCTAAAATAAGATTATCCCATAACCAAATCCTTTTCACTTCAATGAAGTTGTTGGATCGATGAGTAGTAGGGCGTCTATGAAAAATTATGTTAATTTTAGGCAAACCATTTCGAATCTTTGGCGAAATGAAGCCTAGATTCGCCAAACAAACAAAATATTATTTAAATATTTATCTTTTTTCCAAAAACTAACATTTAGCTTGTATTTTTATTCAATAGAATTCACTCAATATTATGAAACCTAAAAAAATATTATCCCTTGTTTTATGATTTTACAGTGAAATCTTTTTTTAAATCTAACACTGGCTAAACGAGGGAGCTCTTTTAACTCAGCTCTTTTAACTCAACTTAGTATTTGGTCCTTTTATTATACCCCCCACTTCAAAAGTGGGGGGTATATAGTGATAGGGGTGTCCGTCCTTCCGTCCGTCCTTCCGTTACACTTCAGGGTACCCATCTCTTATCCGCAACTCCTCCTAAACCCCTTGGTGGATTTTCATGAAACTTACACACAATTGTTGTGACATAATGTAGATGTGCACTTACTATTTTAAAATTTGATCAGAATGGTTTTTGGGGTTTCCCATAGCAAAACATGGACTTAGCCATTCGACTACATGGGGGTACCCATCTCTTATCCGCAACTCCTCCTAAACCCCTTAATGGATTTTCATGAAACTTACACACAATTGTTGTGACATAATGTAGATGTGCACTTACTATTTTAAAATTTGATCAGAATGGTTTTTGGGGTTTCCCATAGCAAAACATGGACTTAGCCATTCAACTACATGGGGGTACCCATCTCTTATCCGCAACTCCTCCTAAACCCCATAATGGATTTTCATGAAACTTACACACAATCCTCGTGACATAATGTAGATGTGCACCTACTATTTTAAAATTTGATCAGAATGATTTTTGGGGTTTCCTAAACCAAAACATGGACTTAGCCATTGACTACATGGGGGTACCCATCTCTTATCCGCAACTCCTCCTAAACCCCTTGGTTGATTTTCATGAAACTTACACACAATCTTTGTGACATACTGTAGATGTGCACCTACTATTTTAAAATTTGATCAGAATGATTTTTGGAGTTTCCCATAGCAAAAATGGACTTAAGCGTTCCCCTACATGGGGGTACCCATCTCTTATCCGCAACTCCTCCTAAACCCCTTGATGGATTTTCATGAAACTTACACACAATTGTTGTGACATAATGTAGATGCGCACTTACTATTTTAAAATTTGATCAGAATGATTTACTGGAGTTTCCCATAGCAAAACATGGACTTAGCCATTCCCCTACATGGGGGTACCAATCTCTTATCCGCAACTCCTCCTAAACCCCTTGATGGATTTTCATGAAACCTACACACAATCTTTGTGACATAATGTAGATGTGCATCTCCTATTCTAAATTTTATCTGATTAATTTTTTTTGGGGGTGGGGGGTATTTATTTGTGAGCTGTGGCTCACAGTTTTTCTAGTTTAAATATCGATTCATTTTAGCATTTTGAAAATCAATCTATCAAACTGAACAAAATCTCAAAAAACAAAGTTCTAATGGTATCGGGTTAGACAGGTTGCACCATACGTTTTTTTTGGCAATTTTAGACACAGGCTACGATCCAGTTTACGAAAATTGTGAGTACTTTAGACTGCTTCAACAAGACGGATCTCTTGCAGCCCCAACATTAACAATAGCGGTTAGTTCCGCTGCAAGCTGTTTTTCTATGTGCAAAGTAGAAGCTGGCTGCATGGCTGTAAGTATGGCGGCCTCGGGAGTAGGACCAATGGAGTGCAGAGTTAGCGATCAAACAACCACAGTTGCAATGCCAGGATACGTCGTATATTCTGTGTAACATTTGTAGACTTTGAACGGATATCAATTCCTTGATCTATGTGCGTTTTTTGTTTGTTTGTTGCTGTTTTTTTTTTGTACTTTCATCCATGTACTGTAAATTTATAGGTTTTGTGTTTGTTAACTTTGTTATATTCAGTGATAGGTCAATGTTTGGCCCTTAAATCAATAAAATTTACTTGCTTTAGTTACTTACTTAACATATCATGTCTCATGCTGAGAATACTCGTAGGACCTTTATATTTTCCTGGGCGAACTTTTATGTTCAGGTTTGTTTTGATGTTTCTTTCTTTCTTTTTTTTTGCCGTGGTTGTTTGTAAGATTTTTGTTTTGCCTTTTGTTTTGCTGTTTTTGTTTATAATTTGTATTGTTTTATTTCCGTTTTTCTGTTGGTTTTATTTTTGGATGAAGTTGACATTAAAAAACAAACGTTAATGTGCTTTGATACTGGTTTGCTAAAAGCAGTTAGTGCAAACAATAAAAGTACACTCTGTTTGGAAAAAAGTCAAAGAAGCATGAACATTATCCTTTTGAATTCAATGTTGTCGTACATGTATGTAGAAGAAAAGACGTATATACAGAAGAAAAGACGTATACAGAAGAAAAGACGTATATACCAATGTGGTAATAGTGTGTCGAAAAACTACAGTTTGTCGGTACAAAAAGGAGATTTTTGGTTAGATTTAACACGAACGACATAGATATACGGTGTAAAGCGATTTTATACGGTGTAAAGCGATTTTATACGGATTTGCTTCTTATTTGACGAATTCTCAAGATTTTATATATAGGCATTATAGGTACATATATAAACCATTTTCGTCACAGATTTCTCAACAACAACACGCTACAGCATCTTAAATTTTTGCATTAAGCTTTGTCATATATTTTTATGTCATATGCATTACTTTATTTTGTATGGCGACCTTTATAAATATGTCCATGACTCATCTACTTTAAGAAACGCAGACGACGTCTCATTCGTTGTCATTATTGTTGCAGAGTGAGTGAGTTGGTATTCTAAGCCCTCGCAACACTATATACATGTAGGTTATTTGAAGGCAACGAACATGAAAAGGATGAAAGAATGAATATGAAATGATGATGATAATGGTGCGAAATATGGGGATGGAATGGGAAACAACATCAAATTTTGAAGAACCACAGGAAAAAGGGGAGAGTTGGGGAGGGGCGGAAAATTTAGTCCATGTGGTGCACTACCTGTAGCGCCACAAAAGGATCTTTACGTGCATGAAGCGTAGCCCTCTCCACACAAGTTGGCCCACTATGGTTTGCGGTCAGGCTTTCCGCATTATAGCCTGACAACCCTGACATTCATTATGACAGGGCTGCCCCATTCAGCCACCTGGGGCACACATCCCAGTCGCTTTATGGGCTAAGCGGCCTGACCCGATGTCAGGTTTCTGAGCGCTCTTAAGTGGACTTTTATCGCCTCCCGGGCCCTGCACGGGACCATTGTTGCAGATAAAAGAATTGTTTCAGATAAAGGAGATGAATAATCACAGAAATATACCTGAAAAAGAAAAAAAATGTTATTGTTTATTATCTAAATGAATGGTAAAATGTAAAATGTAAAACGGATTAAAAAGATCAATTAGAATGATCACACTAAAAAATAAATGAAAAAACAAACATGGCTAAGTACAAAAAAAAACATTTCCAAAACTTCAGAAAAATCACATAGAGAAGAATAGAAGAAACAAAAGTATAACAAAGTTCAAGGCAGTGACTTTTACGTGTGTCGTCTATTCAAGACATACCCGAGACGCTCTATGTATACAAAAAAATAAGAATGTCAAATACTGTAAGAATACGAAAATCGCATGGAACAATAAAACCACATTATGACAAACACGAATTATGACTAAGATCAATCTCATTAGTCTATCCCGGAGGTAGGAAGAACTTAAAGTTTTGACATTTGTGAAATTTACACGAATAAATTCATTGCTTTTATGTGTTCTTCAACATTGAAGGGTTGGTGCTGGAGTGCGCTTAAAACAGAACAGCTTTGAGGACACAACTGAAGACTGTGACGAATCTTAAAATGTATATACGCGTCTCAATCAAATGCTTTGACAGTCCTTATGATATTTACAGTTTTTTTTTTAAATTGAAGATAACACAGCTTTTCTGTTAATTGTTTTCCCTTTCAGTTTTTATTTGGAATAAGAGCAAAATATCCGATCAGGCCCCGGTTTCATAAAACATCTCAAATTTGAGATTTCCTCAAATCTGTCCTCAACTCAAATATATTGACCAATGAAATTGCAAGAAATCTCAGTTGAGGAAGATTTGTATGCCATATTAAAGGGTGTAAGTGATCTTCATCTCAAAAAAGGAAAAACAGTACGTAAAGATAATAAAATTACAATTATCAATAAAAAATGATGAGAATTTATTTTATCTAGGGACTGCAACGCTTTTATGCAGTTTTTACTCTTCATATACTAGGATAGATATAAAATTGAGCCATTAACATAAAAAGGTAGCGAACCTTTATCACGCAGTAAACAACGTTTTAAGATTCTCTATAATATTTAATTTATATAAATTTACAACGTTTATTTGTTTAACATAACAATCCATATTCTGGACCGACATCTAGGTCAATTTCCACTAGTCTGGAAATAAGACAAATATAGTAAGTCCAACAAATGGTTTAAAAGAAAGTCTGTTAATTTACCTGTATAACAAAAAGTCTGTTAATCGAGTCGGTTCTATGACTATTAAGAGTAAAAGTTAGTTTTAAAAGTCATTTATATACAAAATCATTACTTTTTGAAAAAAAAAATTGTTTTAGGGTAAAACAAAAACTGTCTGCCTTAATGATGATCATTTGTTGATGTAATGGACGCAAAGAGTAAAAATAAATTGTCCATGGAGTTAAAAAATAAGGTGAAAACGAAATAGGAGAGGTAAAGAAAACAACAAATTCAAAAACAGAATTTCCGAGTTTTTAAAAGTTATTCACTCAGAAAAGTAAAAGTATCAGTATCGTAATTGTTAATCTTGCACCACGAATAATACTAGATACATTTTAAAATATTTGTTTCATTCTGTCTTTTACAAAACAGGATTTTCAGTAAACTCTGAGGATAAAGTCGGTTAAAGAGTAAATCAAAGTAAAAATTGTCTGTTAAGAGTTTTATTATCCCAATTTGTTTTTTAATAATGCTTATGTATCTATGTATACGATGTTTTATATATCATTATCATTTACCAGATTTCTTATTATGTCAGAACAAAAATGACTTGTTTTCCTTTACCCAACGTCTATAATTGGATGCCAATTTATAGGTCAAACAAAAAAGCACGTCTTCTCTGTTTCCATACTACCATATTCTTCATTCCTAACGCCATTTTTGCTTTAGCACCATTAAACTTTTATTTTACTCTCTATTTAGTCAAGGTAAAACTAAATTGTACAAAAATTATGGCCTTACACGACAACAATATCACTGCTAAAATCTTGACTTGTAAAAGTTCATCATACATGGTAACAAGCAATTTTTTTTTATCTTAAGGATTTTGATCAAACTGTGCCAACATAGACAACCAAAAATCTAAAAAAATCAACTAAATTGTTATCTTAACTTTTGGTCACATTTTAGGAGGTACTCAAATTAGGACCGTTCGTTGGCGGATCGTAAGACTACGACATATCTAAAGACGGTCCAAAGACATGTCTCAATTCTAAGACAGCTTCGTTGACACCGTCCTTGTTTTGCAATTGATTCTTCATCTTAAAAAAAATAATGTGTATGATTCAAAACCAATCCTTAATAAATGTCCAAGAAATACCCCTTTCTTGACATTGCACAAATGACATAATGACGACGATTACAAACATAAGCTTTGATAATGATTCCTGGCAAAGGACAGACACATATAAAATGTAGCACTCGCCACACTGAAGGCTGCTCGATCCACTACACTTTATTTGTCCGGACATTATGTCGTATATGCTGTACATATACCAATGTTGTACTGAGATGATCACCTCTTTATCCCTATTATGTCTCACAACCGTGTTGTGATTTATGTTACCGGACCCTAAGATCACATTTGGAAGAGGGAGGTTTGGCGCCACCATTTTTTTTGAAATGCCTGTGCCAAGTCAGGACCATTGTGATTTTCAATTTCTCTGGTATGTATTTGCCTTGTCTTGTCTTTTGTTCTTGGATATAAAAGACTGATCATCCAACTTCGGTAGTTTTGTTGTTACCTTTATTTCTTTTCTGTCCAACTATATGGATGTATTGCCAATTTTTACTGAATATATAAAACAGTCTTAAGAGTCGTGAAAATGAAGTCTGTACTGGTCAAATATCGCCACGCATATCACCAATTTTCTATTATCTTTAAATGGTCTACATGTAAACCATTCATGTTCCTTTTTGTGGTTTCTTGTATTTTCTGAACCCGTCAGGAAATCGATAAAGTATTTATTAAATGAATTCAATTCCAGACTTTGCACAAACCGTAATTTGGTAAATACTCGAACTTTAAGATCACGGAATTGTCACTCTATATAATTCCTTTTTGAGACTAAACTAGTAGCTCAATTGTCCTCTCTCAAGTCATAAAAAGTGTGCATTATAGCTAAAATGTTAAGGACTGTTTAGAAATTTAGAATAAATTCAATAAAAATAAGAGTCCTAGTAATAATTTGATTTCTAATTTGCGTAATAAACTCCTCTTACTTTTGATCTATGTATCTTTACTTTGTACTTTAATTGTCCTTAATATATATAACACACCTTCTCAAAACTTTCGTAAGAACAATCGATTTGGCGATTCTTTGAGAAACCACGGGTTTTGTATAATGAAATGTTTGTAAACGAAAGAAACAATATTTGCAATAAAATGTCTTTTTTTATCCGACAAAAGCTAATTGTTTCCTTCCAAATGAAAAGACGGCAAAATTTCCTTGTCCTTGAAAATTAATCAATGAAGGCAAATAACATCTTTGAAGTTTTTTTCTCTGATAAGTATGGTATAAAAGTTTGGCGGATCTTTCCTCCAGTCTTTTAGCGAGTTTTAGGTCTAAGGGATCTATCCTATCTTAATATTGTGACGTTTGCTTTCAAGTGCTCTGTTGTTACTTTGCGATTCTCATAACACCTATCATGATGTACTTAACATTAACCATATTCTTTGGTAAGTAGAAATCTCGATTAATTATAAACCTATTAATGTGGGGAATGTGGGGGATACAGGGGTCGGGGATGTGAAACGGTGTCAACTACGGGAGGAGGGCGACTTTTGAGAGAAGGGGAGCAGGGATTTGGATCGGACAACGAGGTAAGCAAATAGCACGTTAAAGCAGTTTCAGTACTAACTAAATTTGGGGATCAAGGAGGTGGAAAAGTGGGTCTGAGCGACGGTGAAAGGTGATTGTGACCCATTGATGACAATTTCAGTGTTTTTTTTCAGTCTTCGGACTTTTTTCTTAAACAATGCGATTTTAGTTTGATACGATGCTATTAGACAAAAATGTTACCGATGGCCAGCATGCGCAAAGATATTAATGCTTTGGTCGCGAATGTTTATATATTATTTTGTAGGATTTCTTGTGCTAGAAATGGAACTTAGAAGAAGCCCGAACGAGTTGAATGTCTCTCTGGAACCACCGAATCCTTTGATGTTTTGGCAAATGACAACGTTTAAACATGATACCGTTTTAACCAGCAACCACAGGTTAGAGTTAGTCAACCGATCAAAAATTCTTATTTTTGATCAACTTCGGCTTTTTAAACTTAGGCACCTCTTCGAAGTGCTTTACATGCAAATACTTGACAGATTGAACTTAGATTTTCTGTCTTGGGGGTGGGGGAAGTAGTAACAGTTTTGACTATTATACAAAAATTATATCTGAGGCTTTCACATGGTACCTATATTTAAGATGGTAAATAACACTTTTATATTGTTGGCCACGAACATTCAAAGCTGTATTTTAATGATCTTTAATGCTAGGATAAGCCAAAAGATCTATATTTTTAAGAAGTAATCCAAGGTGAAAGATGCAAGTCACCTACAGCAGAAAATTCAGCTCTATTGAAATATAGATCTATTGAGAAAGCGTTATCCCATATTTGCTCATTTTAGGTATGCTACTCTTCATGGTGTTACCCCTCCTACTGTGTCTGCGACAACAACAAACGAGATTCTGGATTTCAAATTACCAGGTTTTAAATATTTCACATTAGGCGCCAGTGCAGAATATGCACATAATATTGACGCTATATGTCTAACTTTCAATATTTATTTCACGGACATCCTCCAAAATGCCGTGCTTGCACAGTTTATTGGCATTGATGACTCGGTGAACGTTGAATTACGACTTGAAGGTGTAAACATGGTGGCTGATTGGGTTGACAGTAATGGCGCTTCATATACTGGAACCATAGGATTGAAAACGGGAAAATGGATAGGTGTAGGGTTCCAGTTTAACACATTATGGGGAAAGGACGATCAAGTTGATTTGTTCCAAATTTCTGGAAGTAAAGCGTCTGCTTCGTCGTTTATGGGTATCGACCCAGTCACATTACCAGCCCTGAAGTCGATTGTTATAGGCGGTGATATAAATGGAGTGCAAGCAAGTTTCCTCGGCGAAATTGGATGTGTTCAAATATACAATACCTCTATTCTTGGTGGCACCAGGGGTGACAGTCAGGATCTTTGTGACCAGAATCTTGTAGACCCGGACTTCGGTAAGTTGTTTTTAATTACCAGATTGCAATTAACACCCGTTATTCTGATTCCACTTTCAACTTTGGTAAAAACTGTTCTATATTTTTTTATGACCGTTACCTTATTAGTTTGATTCAAATGCTGCATGACTACATGTCACTGATAATCCTCGAAAATTAATGGCCCAACGATGGCATGTTAGGGGCATTAAGTTTCATTCATGTTCGTCCGTCTATGTACGTTGACCGTCCGTTCGTTCGTCACCAAGTTTATCTACAGGTTAAATATATGAAAAATAATGAGATGTGGAATAAGTGTACGCGAAACAGCCAACAATCAAGCGGCCATTCAGAAAAACCACAATGGACAACCGCCAGCAGCCTTCAACGAGGCCAGTAGGCGCTGCTCGCGGTTCTGCAATCGGCCCATGGTCTAGTAAAGAAATGGAGCAGTCGCACACGACATCTTATCCCCTCGCCCGTTACATTTAAAGGTAAGTCAAAGTGACCTAAATCTGGAACAGATGTCAATTACTTTCCAAGATATACCCACTTTCCAAATATCATTCTTCTACTAATTGGAATTGCCAAGATATGGACCAAAACTTTAACCCAAGCCATCCATGCGAAAAATGTAGGTCAAGGTGACCTAGTTTTGGTACAGATGCTGGTTACCATCCACGATGTACCCACTGACCAAATTCCATCTCTCTATCACTTGCAGTTGCTAAGATATGGACCTTAACTAAAACTTAAACCCGAGTCATTCTGCAGAAAATGTAGGTCAAGGTGACCTAATTTTGGTACAGATGCTGGTTACCATCCACGATGTACCCACTGACCAAATGCCATCTCTCTTTCACTTGCAGTTGCTAAAATATGGACCTTAACTAAAACTTAAACCCGAGTCATTCATGCAGAAAATGTAGGTCAAGGTGACCTAATTTTGGTACAGATGCTGGTTACCATCCTCGGTGTATGCACTGACCCAATACCATCTCTCTATCACTTACAGTTGCTGAGATATGGACTTTAATCAAAACTTTAACTTAAGTCATCCATGCGGAAAATGTAGGTCAAGGTGACCTAATTTTGGTATGGATGCTGGTCACCATCCACGATGTACCCACTGACTCAATACCATCTCTCTTTCACTTGCAGTTGCTGAGATGACGTTAACCAACACTTTAACCCGAGTCATTCATGCAGAAAATGTAGGTCAAGGTTACCTTATTTTGGTACATATGCTGGTTACCATCCACGATGTACGCACTGACCCAATACCGTCTCTATCACTTGCAGTTGCTGAGATATGAACCTTAACCAAAACTTTAACCTGAGTCATTCATGCAGAAAATGTAGGTCAAGGTGACCTAATTTTGGTACGGACGCTGGTCACCATCCACGATGTAGCAACTGACCCAATATCATCTCTCTATCACTTGCAGTTGCTGAGATATGAACCTTAACCAAAACTTTAACCTGAGTCATTCATGCGGAAAATAAAGTTTTAAAAACGAAAGAATAGGTCAAGATCACTTATTTTTGGTACGGATGCTAGTTACTATCCAAGATGTACCCACTGACTCAATATCGTCTCTCTATCACTTGCAGTTGCTAAGATATGGACCTTAACAAAAACTTTAACCTGAGTCATTCATGCAGAAAATATAGGTCAAGGTCACTTAATTTTGGTACAGATGCTGACTAATATCAAAGATGTACCCACTGACCAAATATCAACCTTCTATGATGTTTAGTTCCCAAGTTATTGACAAAACAAAAACCATTACGTACGTACGTACGAACGAACGAACCAAACGTTATATCCCCTACCCAACTCCGTTGGGCTGGGGGATAATTAAGATGCATGTAATTCAAATCCAGTCCTGAAACATTCACAGATAGACCCCCTTCTTAAACAAGGAACAGAAATCATCAAAAAAGACAAGTACAAACAAAAGTTTTGTCAAAGATTCCTGGACCAGAACAGGCACATATAAAATGTGGCGGGGTCAAAGTAGTTTTTTGGGCCCAACCTTTCCCCTTTCAATAATCCTTGACAAAGCAAAAAAAACTAAATACACAATAAAAATCAAATCGATCAAAGTTAAATTCCTTTAGTGAGAACCTTAGACAAAAGACAACAAGAACAAACGAAAGGACGGTAAAGGAATTCTCTATACTAACACTCGCTGTTACTGACAGCTAGCAGCTAGCTGAGAATCATCAATCGACTGATGTAAAAAAAATCAAGCATATCGATTTTAAATCCGACACAACATTTCAAACAATAATAATTAGGTGGTGTTACTTTACCATGATTGATTGGAACTTTATACACATATAAAGCAGGGTAACTATGAACAAACAAAAAACCATAATGAAATTGCACATGCCTTATCAACTTCATGGTTGATTGGTCACAGGAAAAATAGGGGATTATACTTAGATTTGATACCAACAGGTTGAAGGTACTTTACCATGAAAAAAGTGTGGTACCACCATGAAACGTTATACACATAAACATCAGGATATTAAAAAAAAACATCATTCCATTGTACCTCCTCATCAACTTCATGATTGATTGATGACATAAGAAAGAGGGTGTTAAACTTATGTTAAAGTTACTCCATGAAGGAAGTATGGTATCATCATAAAACTTTATACACACATAAATCAGGATATGAATAAACAAAAAATAATCATGAAATTGTTCCTGTCTAGTTAACTTTGTTGGTTTTTTTTGTAATATCGGGAAAAATAATTGTTGCGAGGTAGGGCGTCGTGTCTTTTGGATTATTCTGATTTCTGTATATATTGATGCATTTTGCATTTAGTAAGTACATAGTTAATCATTTTGCATTCACCACGTTCCATGTCAGGTTTTTTTTCAAGCGTCTTACACCACATTTACAGATGGAAGATCATATATTCCGGGCATTCGTTTACTTTTTAGGCGATTTTACATTTGGTGGTGTATTACCCTTTACAACGGACGCAACTAGTGAGGCAACCACCACTGAGCAAACAACTTTGGGAACCACAACCTTGGTTACGACCACAGTAGAACAAACAACTTTGAAAACCACGGACATTATGACAACTTCACCACCTCAATCCATGCGTAAGTTCTTGCAATTGTTGAAAATTATAAAGAGGTTCTGTTTGTTAATGAAT
Source organism: Arcuatula senhousia (assembly GCA_963971305.1). Taxonomy (NCBI): domain Eukaryota; kingdom Metazoa; phylum Mollusca; class Bivalvia; order Mytilida; family Mytilidae; genus Arcuatula; species Arcuatula senhousia. The sequence goes on from OZ020305.1 coordinate 50,518,440, forward strand.
GTACTGCTAAACCACGGTCTTTAAATTTATGACATTGCTTAATTCTTTTCATCCTGAATGAAATTATTGACTAGATGAGGGCGGAGTAAAACCTATCTGTTTTGTCCAAGAACTAAAAGATTGAAATAAGTTCGCGCAATAACATGAAACAAAAATGTTATCCTTTTCTTTTCCTTTTAAAGACACTTTCAGCTTGTTTGGTCAACCCGGACGAAAGAGGAAATCTGATTTATCTAAACCTAATTCTTTGTCCTTTTCATAACTAAACTAGTATCTAGATACGCCACGAATGTAACAAGCTGCTTAACCCGAACAGAATCCCAATGTTTCGGATAAGGCAGGTTTCACCGTACTTCTTTTGTTTTTTAGACACAGGCTACGATCCAGTTTACGAAAATTGTGAGTACTTTAGACTGCATCAGCAAGACAGATCTCTTGCAGCCCCAACATTAACAATAACGGTTAATTCCGCTTCAAGCTGTTTTTCTATGTGCAAAGTAGAAGCTGGCTGCATGGCTGTAAGTATGGCGGCCTCGGGAGTAGGACCAATGGAGTGCAGAGTTAGCGATCAAACAACCACAGTTGCAATGCCAGGATTCGTCGTATATTCTGTGTAACATTTTGAGTCAGGAGAATTCTGTAATTTTAAGTAACAAAATAAAGTTTATCTTATTATAATTAGAGATCGACTTGTATCAGATGTTTAGAACATATATTTATCCCAGAACCATCTATGTATAATCTTGGGCACTATGTTTTTCTTAAACCACGCATTCTTTTGTTTTCAGTTTAGGTGTTTGTATCTGGGGTTTTTTTTGCAGGTTTGTTATTGTTTTTAATTTGTATCGTGTTATTTCAGTTTTTCTGTTGTCTTTATTTTTGGATGAAGTTGACATTTAAATGCAAATGTTAATGTTCTTTGGATACTGGTTTGCTTCTCTATATAGAGCTGTTAATGCAAACTTTAAAAGCTGTGATTTTTAAAAGGTTGAAGAGGGATGCATTCTTTTTCATCCATTCGACTTCAACGTTTTCGTTGAAAATGAAAGAAGAACCAATGCTGATGTTCGAAATGTTGATGCAAAATTAGTTAGCTGAGAAACGACAACAATATGAATATAACCAACACACACACACACACACACACACACACACAAATAGGGTTAGTTTAGTGTAGGTCAATGTTGGCACAAAATATGAAAATACAAAAATCTGTAGACAGACAAAAGCAATTCTGTACCCATCCGAGTATTAGAAATTCCCTATTTGATGTGATTAAACATCAAGTTATTTTTGGGGGCTTTACATGTACAATTTTCAAGAAGATCCCAACAAACTACACAGACGTCATTTAGGATGCGAGCTTGTGAATGGTGAATAAAGAAATATGGAAACAAAGTAAACGAACGGAGTAATCAAGCTCAGGGGTCAAAGAAGAGTTCAAACAAGAAAATGTCCAAAAGTTATAAAGCCCCGTCCTACAACATTTTGGACGGACGGACAAACGGACCGAACTCTATAGGCCTCCTACTTTTGCCGATCGGGCATGAAAAGTTAACGGGAACTGAATGTGGGACTGCAATATTCGCGACTTTGTACAGGCGTTTCGAATGGAATAGTGGGTTGAACCAAGTTTTATATGCTAAACCTCGGATTAAAAATTTTGAAAGTAGCCTATCATATGCAAGTCTAAATACTGAGCCGTTTGCTTTATTTCGCATGGGACGAACTGTATGACTTGAGGAACACTATTGTCAAAAAATTACACACTAGGGGCATATCCTATGGATTATAATGAATAAAGAAAAAGGTCTAAGTAAAATATTTATTGCACTTCAACAGTTTAAAAATATTCATAATAAATGTTTTTCATATGAAATAAAATTAAATACTATATCATCAAGTTGCCAACCATTTTACTTGAATTTTAGTGCATTCACTATTTGAGCCATGACTGTTTCACTTTTATGTTTATTTTCTGAATTTGGAATAAATATCTATATTGGATAAAACATTATTTAAAAATGGTGTCTTCAAAGAAAAATGGCCAGTACCTTGTTGATCGAAAAATTAAAAAAGAATTATATACATATTTACATAATCAATTAATAAAATATATAATAATAGCACTAAAATATCAACAACAATTAATGAAAAGTTCATTGTCTTTTGCCTTAACAGCGACGGGCCTTTTAAAGGCCAATTTCGTTCCATAAGGAGTCTAACATCTTCTAATTCGCTTGAAACTTTCTTCTAATTCAGTCTTTAACCAAAAACAATTTAAAGTAAATATCCCAGCTGTGGTTTTTACCTCATGAAAAGTACAAAGTTTACCAAAGAAAATTTTGAAATCCGGCATGTTGTTAGCCACGAAAAATCCTTATTCACCATTCGGAGAATGTTTTTTGTTGTTGACAATAGGCGGACGGACTAAAACTGCCTCCTACGAACGAGGGTGTGCTCATCATTGAAGTGGCCTGATGTACGCTAAAGGGAAAACGTCCAAAAGTATTGTGTGGTAAATTACTGTGAGGCAGAGTTTGCTCACTTCGAAAATGTTGTACAGAGGATGATAAGGATTTTCCTGCAGCTGTGTGTTTCAACATTGAATATTGATTGTGTGATGCCAGTTGCATGGAGTGATTGTTGACTGAATATGGATGAAATCCAACTTGCGACGACGTCATCGGAACGTATCCCAGGTTATAGCGAGCGTCGGTGTCTGTGGAAACTTGTGAGGAGCCTTTTACCACACTTTTTCTTGCCCTTCGTCTTGCCTGACGACGACGGAAATCGCCCTTTGCAAAATCCTCTACGCAAGCAGGATGTATGGACCAGTAATTTCCCTTGCCGTTGTCGGACCGTCCGTTCTTGACGAAGCATTCGTTTAACGATAAGTTGTGACGAATGCTGTTTCTCCAGGCTTTTTCCTTGTTGTTGTAATACGGGAATTTGTCCATGATGAACTGGTAGATGTCGTTAAGAAGGATTTTCTTTTCTGGTGTGTCGAGAATGGCCATAGAGATCATCGCTATGTAAGAATGTGGAGGTTTTTCCGTCGGGTCCCCGGAACAGAGTCCATTCTTTATGGACCTGTCTAAAGACAGCAATACCTGTAACAGAAAGAAATGTTAAATATTTTGTTCGCCACAATATGTATAATATATATTTTTTTTTAATTTGGAAAATTTTAAACAGATAAAGATAAGATAAATAAAATTAAAAAGAATCACTAACTGTTAAAAACAGTAAAATTCCTAATTAAAAAAACAAACAAATTTGTATGTGATGACAGTAATTAATTAATATAATTATAATAATTTACTCAGTGCAGATGTGGAAATCTTTGTAATAATAAATAATAAAAAACTTACAACATGATATTATTAGGAAAAAAGTTTAATAATTTTAGACAGATATTTAAGTCAAGCTTAGCTTTATATCTAATTTTGTCGTTGTGAAATTGAAATATTTTTATTATTAAGTAGAAGCAAAATTGAAAATAAATTCTTTTAGGATAGGTTGTGATGTTTACATAAATGGTTGGTTGGCTTGAATACTGTTTTGATTCAATGTCATTAGATGTGTTAAAATTTGATAACAACTTAAGAATACAGTTGTTATGTAAAGAACATTTTCTTTTTCAAATCTGAATTAAAAGTATAAACTTAAACGAAAATCAATTACTAACCTGTGCTATGGATTCAGCATTATCACTGCCGATGCTTTCGCTCTCGCTCACTTCTGAGCCATTACAAGGGGACGGGGTTCTGTCCAAATCGCCATCGCTTGCTAGAGAATCCCTCTTGTTGGAATTATCCCTGGTCAAGTAGTCAATGCTGAACTGTGAACTAATCATTTTCGACAGAATTCAGAAACAGTAAACAACTAACAACGAATGAACAAAGTTTGTGATTGTGTGTGTTGTTGTGCTGGCTTATTTATACCCGTTAAATGTTTGGTTGACAGTTCGATCACGCCTGCTGAGTTGTTCACAGTTCTAAAGTCACGTGGTCAAGTCACTGTCACTCCTTGACGAGAGTAACGGTTCATGTCAACAGTGATCATTTGACATTTTCGGAAATATTTTTTTATTGACCTTTCTTGTTTGTTTGGTTTGTTGTTTGTTAAGTTTCAGATAAAAGAAACAAACATGTTTGCTGTTGATTTAGAGCATTATAAGCAGGTCTCTTTTTTATTCTCTATATTTAGACACACTAACATATTTTCGTCATTTTTCTATTTAATAGATTAAAAAAAACTTTTTTGTTTTTCTTTCAATAGTTTAATATTTTTACCAAAATAAAAAACATTGGTATTTCCTCAATATTTTGTTTATACTTTATTGCTTTTATATAACCTTATTGCATACATGGATACATAGAGTTCTGTAATTCAGGCAAACTTAGTTAACCAGGATTATCATTTTATTTAAGAACTATATTTGACAATTAATATTGTTACTATAAAAATATGTTTCTTCCAAAAGTGTTTTTACATGTATTCATAAATTATGTTATATCCTTATTTGAAATAATTAGTTATTGTGTAAAACTACAATACAGATATAATTTGCTTTACACTGTAAAAAGTGTGTTTAAGGCCTAAACATTTTTCTAAACACTTTAAATGTAACAAATTGATGTCATGAATAGGGTCTAAACATGTGTTTTGGCAAAACATGTTTAGGATTGTGTTTAGATTAATGAAAATAGTATAGGAAAATTTCTAAGATTGATATTTTTAAAAAGTGAAACATGTTTAAAACCTTAACATGTTTAGATTTTACATGCTTAATTTGAAAAGTGTTTAGATTTTAAACACAATCCTAAACGTGTTTAGGGCTAAACATGTTTTAAAGGTGTTTAGATTCTAAACACAATTTTTACAGTGTAGAAAAAGAAAAAAAGAGTCTAAAGAACCGAATTGTACCAGACTTTGGTCTTTTGCTGTTTTTTTTGTAAAGATAATAACAGACCAAATTAGCTACGGACATCTGGAACTTTAGGAAAAAGAACACTAAAGGAATCTTCCTACCTCTCTTTTCTTGTTTGTTTGTTTCATTAGAAGATTTTCTTAAAATATTTAAGATTTTTTTTAAAAGATGCCAACATGTTTATTTTTTATGTAGCTAGCGTGAATAGACATTTTTTGTGCGCGTTCTGTTCTTTGGGACACTAATATGTTTCGGTTATTTTATTTTTTTTTTCTCTTTTTCATTATACTATACATGTATATATCAATATTCGTTTGTTGTTTTTATTCTTATTTTTGAACACCTACTTGTTTAGACAATTTGTTTATTTTATATTGTTCATGTTGTTGTGGCGTTGTACAATTTCATATATATATAATTTTTTGTATGTTATATAATTTAATAGACTAGTTTTTGTTTCATACTTTAAGTAACCTCGAAAATAAGTTTTGTTGATTTGTTATGGTTCGTTCGGTTATAGCACAGGGGCTTGTGTACGGTAAAAAAATAAAAATCCCCCTATTACCCTTCCACTTTATAGGGTAATAGGGGGATTTTTATTTCTTGACTGTACACAAGCCCCTGTGGTTATAGTTAGCTCTGAAAAGTTAAAAAAATTCCAATGTGTCGAAATATAGGATGGCGATTAAAAAATCATTGACTTTATGGTAGGACTTAAAATCAAGTTAAAATTGTTTTCATGAGAATGATATTTTACAATCTTAACTAAAACAACACAAAAGCAACAAAACAAAAAGACCAATAAAATGGATTAGAATTGTCAGGACTATTGAGATTGTCAGCAAAAACAGGGGGGGGGGGGCTTGTTTTGACGTTTTTTTTCAATTTTGAAATACACATTTTTAAATATTAAAATAGACTGAGATACAAATACTCATGCACAAGAAATTGCCTCAGAGCTTTCCTAAATGCAAGCTTTTGAATTATGAACAAAGTAGGCAAGAACAGTCCTCGTTTGGTATTAGGGTGGTTCTATAAGACATGTCTAAGGACGGACCCAATACCATTCTAGTCTTAATCATAAGACATTTTTTTTACTTATCTCCATCAACCCGACATTGCATTTAAAGATTGCTTCAGATTTTATATAATGTCTTTGTCAAGACAATTATTGATTTGATGGAAAAATTTCAATAAATTCACAACTGTCATAATTAAGTTAAAAAATTAAATTTCTTGAAGAAAAAATGGGATCTAATGATTTCCTCATACCTCCACTTATCAGTCTATTAATTGTAATTAAATTGTCAACACCCGATGCTGGCATGTTATTAACGGCTTGGGGTGTTAAGGCCGTCAACGATGGCAGAATAATTGTCATTTCTCTACATAGAACGAAAGCTCAATTTAAATTTTAAAAAAGAAATAGTGTCAAGCATTTATAGAATGCATGTAGAAGACATTATAAAAGATGTTGTTTAATGTGCACCCATAACACAAAACATATCTATAAAATGTGTTTAAAAATAAAATTTTTTAAGTGCAAAACAGAACTAAGAATATTGTCCTTCGGCTTATATTTTTTTTTATCTGCAACACTTTTCAAGTCTGTCTTAAAAAAAAGGAAAACACAAACAAACAAATAAACAAACATACAAGAGTAAATAACAATAAAACAGCGGCCTTCTTTTTAACTTTTTTCTTTTGAGTTTACTTTTATTTTGTGTGAAAAATGACTTAAATTATTTTCAATTCTTTCTTTAAATACTCAAATAATAAATAAAATCTAATTCTAGCGGTCTAAAAGTGATTAAAATAAGAAGGCAAAAAAAAAAACTCAACAAAACAATAGGTTGTTTTCAAATTTTAGTTTGACACATAACTTTTCATTGTTTACAAAAATACAGTCAATCAACAAATCCTGAAGTGAAAGAGTATTCAACCGACTGTCGTTTGACGTGTTTTTTATCAATAGCGGGTACATGGGCCGGGGTATAACCTCCACGCTTTCGGCTTTACGTGTTCAACATGCCTCCCCATTCCAGCAGCCAAACGGTGGAAATATCTGCCATTATTCCACAAGAGCGCATTCTAGAACATTTTGGCATCTTGGGTTCCGTTGGTTGTTTTTTTTGTCCGAAGAAGTCCATGCGTGCTCAATCGGATTCATGTCCGGTGACATGGCTGGCCATAGAAGTGTGTCACTGGCTTCTGCCTCAACAGAGACCGTAACAATACGGGCTCGATGAGGTCGAGCGTTGTCGTCTTGAAGCATTGGTCTGCCTGCAAGATCATGGTTGTCAAAATGTGGCCTTATGTGACTAGCCAAAATGTCATCGCGGTGTTTCAAGCCATTCAATAAACCGCCGTTGACAATATGTAAAGGCAGCTTGCAGTCATGTGAAAATTATCCCAACACGGTAACGCCGCTACCACCGAAAGCAGTTGTTCCTACAATATGTTGTCTATCCAAAGCTGTATTCCTTTGCCGCCAAACTCGCACCCGACCGTCAAAAGGCTTCGAAAGAAAGCGTCTTTCATCTGACAAATGAGCACGTCCCCAGCTTCTAAAATTCCAGTGACGATGATGTCTTTCTCACAACATACGTGCTTAGCAGTGCCTTCTTGTCAGTTTTGGTCGTTTCAAAGGCCTGCAGGCATACAAACGAGATCTGTGAAGCCTCTGAATAACTGTCCTATCACTGATGGAACCACTAATAGACCACATTCCTCGCAACTGACCTGCTGTTGAAAAGGGGTGCAATCTGCCTTGGCGAGCAAGGAAGTGGTCCTCTCTTGTGGTTGTTTAACGGGATCTTCCATATTATCTTAGGCGGTACTCGATTGACCCTGTCTGCCTATGCCTTACAACAAGTCTGCTAATGATAGAGTTGTTCACCCCCAAATTGACTGCAATTTGGTAATAACTTATTCCAGTATTTTTCATTCCAATTGCTTCCAAGCGTTCGGCCATACCTAATTTTTGTCTAAACATGTTGCAAACTCTTTAAACCAGAATATCCACGTTGAGTTGGACGAGGTCATTTTGATTCAAAGTCAATTTGAAGCGAGACAAGTTTTTGAAAGCGGTTTTACACTTTAAAACTCTTACTATTGACATCTCACTTGTATGTTTTACAAAGGCGTTGTTTGAAAGCATTGCATTTATGCATCAGATGCTGAATGTATATTTTTTTGATAAAATTATTCAAGAAAATATTTAGATGGTGCCTCGGGTGATGCTTAAATCATGGCGGAATGTATATTTATAGATTTTGTGAATTCAGGATATGATTTTGAGTTTTCTAATGCCAAAATAATAAAAAATGAAAAATGAAAGGGAAAATGAAATAAATTGACATTGTTATTTCAATTACCAGTTTTTAATGAGCACAGTTTCTTTTGAAAATACAATTTAAAAAAAATGGGCCCAAGTACTGAGAACAGACTCAGCTGTAGATTTCAGAGTTTTATATTTGCTATTAGTTTTGATTACTCACTCTGGTATCGACCCCTTTATATTAATGTAAAAAAACTAAATGGCCAGATTGATCCTCGGTATACAATTTGTGTTTATATCGTCATGGCTTTTGTTTTCCAAAAACAATGATATTAATAGCGAGATCTATATATTTGCAATCGTGTTTGCCTATTTAGTTTTTTGAATGAAAATGTGGCATATATTTTGTTGATTTCTCTTTGTTTGTCGCCAAACTTTTAATATTTGTAGGTTGTTGCTAAATGTTTTCGTCACTCGATTGATCTATGACAAAGCAACGTACGTTGACAACTGTGAAAAACACCAATAGAATCTATTACCACTAGGTTTCAAACTATGCCTTACGGAATAATAAATAAGCAAAGTGGGTTAGGAATTGCTCATTTCCTTTTCGACCACGCATTTATTTCTATTTAGCTTATTAGGGATGATGGATGGATCTGTAGAAATCTGAACAAGAGGAGCATTAGATATTTAGTCAATGACAATTTTTTTTTTTTTTCGTTTGGCCCTTCCATTATGCCCTTTATAGTTTTACCCATCTTAACATTTTCAACCTTTGACAGTAGCATCTCTGGTGAGTCTTGAATAGACGATATTCACGGTATTTCCCTTGTTATCAAGAGAAGCACCAACTAATAGTCCTGATAAAATTTCAGAGTGGCTGGGAGTGGAGACCTCGACAACGCGTTATTGGCAAACATTTTATATGCATAGCTTACAACATCAAGTGTGCAACTAATAATTCATGTAGTAACTGAGACGTTTCTTATCTATTTCATGGGTTTATTCATTAGGATCATATTTTCATCCCAAAATTCTATCAAATTGTTAAAAATATCGAAAAACAACTCGCAATATTCCGGAAGGTTGACTGAAATATAAAAGGGTAGATTCTTTATTGACAAGCAGGTGACAGAATTTAAACTACAGTTAATTTGACATTTCCCTTTTACAAATAATTTAAATTCACACTTATTGTATAGAAAGAAGAAAAATTAACAGTACGTCACAGTATGACACATGGGCTTTTCTTCAGAAAGGCCGTGAAAACAAGATACAGGTCTATAAAAATCCTATATTAACGAGTCTTCTCAAATTTCCGCAATCTATGCACTCTGTTATACTGAAAAAAGCAGGGTGATATATTTTTTTTAAGGGGTGGGAGGTAGCACCTCTATTTAATGTACTGAGAAAGAAATAGAGCTTGAAGGCAAATTTTGCAGAAAATCTGAACCCCAAAAAAGATTCCAACTCTCAAACAGACATTTAGGAAAATCTCGATACCTGCTTAACTAAGGACAAAGTTAATCAATGGCCTTGATGTGAAACCATTTAACAATTGAAATAAATACATGTATACATTTTGGAAACCCTTTAAATAGAACCAGTGATCACACCGACGGACGTACGGACGGACATGAGTAAAACTTTAATGCCCCCGACATGTCGTCGCAGGGGCATAAAAATCTGTTATGTGCGTGTTCAATATGTTTTATGTGTAACTTGCTAATTTGAAAAAAAAAAGATCTGTCTTTGATAGTCCTGAGAATTGATTTGTATATTACCTGATATAGATAGATCATGATCTGTGGTGTATTGCATGCAAAAATCGAGCACTTCTTTCTTACTCTTACTTAAGGATAGGTATACACACATAAAGAATAATTTACGAAAAAGAGGAAAGATAATAAACACCCCAAGCTATATGTTCCATGAAATAATTTTGAAGGATATTTGACAATGCTGCTTGTTTCAGACTTTTTGTTTAATTTTTCATTTTCACTTATTTTAGCGAAATATTTACAAAAATATGCCTGCAACCTGCATAACTATTTTTCCATTAGACCAAAATATTTTTATCATACATTTTACCTTACAATAAAAAAGTGAGAGAGAGAGAGAGAGAGTCTTTTCTCGACAACTCTTAACTGTGGAAGTTATTTCAATGATTATCGCTATTTTTTTAATAACCTTTTGACTTCATCCTAGAGAAAAGAATGTTTAAAAGAAAATGGTTAAGATTTCCTTACTTACACAAAGACATGTAGTAAAGAAACAAAGGTGCTGCACAAATCATTTCAGAACTTTCTCCTCTTTTCATCCATTTACAACAATATTGTTTATTTTTTGTGTTGACTTTTGATCTCTTTTGTGCCGTTTCGTTTTTATTTTATCTAAAATATTGACGTTCACACTCAATTTGGTACTTCCAGGCTTCTTAAAAACGAAATAGAAAGGCACATGATTGATTGATTAAGCGTATCTCATTTTCAACTTGGTTTTTGCTGTATAGTTTCCCCGGGATCGGTTCAGAGTCGTTGGTCTACAGGAATAGGGATCCTGTTTCAAAATTAATAAATTTGTACGAATTCTTTTCTCTAATACTTCTGCACAAGCTAATACAGTTGCGAAAATATTTTCAAAATTATCAATGTTGGTTTCATTGTTCTATGCTCTTCATAATCATATGTTGTTGGCTTTTTCAATATTTTTGTTAGAGCGCCTCTGATGAGTCTTGAATAGACGAAACGCGCGTCAGGTGTAGCAAAATTTAATGTCTGGAACTTTGTTGTCATTTGAAATCGTGAACCAGGAAGATCATGAGAGCAATAATCAAATGTTACCTTACAGTTTTTATTGTATTCGATTTCAAAATCACAAACTGAATTTTGCAATTACCAAAAATGATTTTTAATATGTTTCTCACAGTTTTCTCTTTTCTATTGAAAGTATATCATTAATTTTAACGATATTAAACTGTTTGACACTACCGTTTATGACTTGGGAACAATTTTGATATTTAATTTTCAATACATTATGTTTCCCAAAACAAAAACATGTCCCAACCATTCATATTAAATCCATATATAAATTTGAAACATTATTATTACATTCATTACTGCGAGTTCGGTTTTTGCAAAATATGGAGGTCTTAGATGACACAGAAAATGTTGGGCATGATTCTGAATTGACCAAAACAGAAGAAGACCGGAAGAGCCCTAAACCTGGAATGTCATACATAGCACTCATTTCTCTTGCTATACAAAGTTCACCCTCTAGGAGAATGCTATTATCAGAAATTTACAACTGGATCACTGAAAATTACCCTTATTATAAGATGGAGGAAAGAAGCTGGAGAAATAGTATAAGGCATAACCTATCTCTGAATGAATGTTTTGTTAAAAGTGGGAGATGCGAAAACGGCAAGGGAAACTACTGGTCAATTCATCCGGCAAATATTGATGACTTTGCCAGTGGCGATTTTCGTCGCAGGAGAGCTCGGCGTCGTGTGCGAAAGTGTGACGAGGAGCTACAGAAACTGGTTTCGTGTGAGGATGATGATGATGACAATAGCTCCATGTCTGAGGAACCGTATTGTACCCCCGTTCCTATGAATGCATACGTTCCTATGACAAGTACATGGGCAACAACCGAGTATTTGACGTCCGTTTTTGGAGTGGATGCCATTTTGTCCCCCGAAGAACGTTTGGACTATTTGTGCAGGAACAATATGTCTAGTGACTTTCACGTTCAGACGGATACTAATCACAACACATACATGATAGGTTCGACACCGCAGGCTTATTCTGGATATTGCGACCAACAGCAGTTTCCCGCAGCCGGCTACATTCAAATTCAGCCTGGGCCCGAAAATAGCTTCGTCCAACAATCGACGGTTAATGTGAACGTCAATGTTAACGTACAAGAAATCCGAAATAAAGACTCTCAACTCATTCCAACTTGGAGCGATACGTTTAGTAGACTGAAAACGGACTTATATTGCAATAAATATTGAAGATTAAGGATGAGCAATGGATGTAAGTTAAAATGACAGTTTAATTTTTTTTCTGTTTTTGCTGTTTTTGGTTTCATTCCTGATTCTATTTTAAGACAAAATTTTAACTGTTTGCAGCTTCTGAGATAAATAGTTGGATATTGACATTTTCATATTAGTGACTTTACAAAATAAAAGTTTAAACTTTACTAGCATTCAGTGGAAATGCCAAAGAACCCAGTTTCGTTTCCACAGTTTCAAGGTGTTAGCAAAACATTTGAGATTGTTATTCTAATTGCATAAAGGTGTCTTAAAACTAGTATTTATACATGAACACGAGCATTTTCAAAAAGAAAACTATTACAGATGGCAAATTAAAAAACTTATTTAATCTTATTCCAAAAACACAGTACAAAAGTACAAAACTCTCCACACTAAAAAGACATACATCGGTCTGCGTTTTTTTTAAAAGTATAACTAATAGGAATTTAACTAAGTTATTAGCATAAATGACTTTAGACATAACTAAGGTACTATAAAATAAAGCCATATGCATATTACCAAAATAATGCTACATTTTTCGCCTGGAAAACTATGATGGAAGTTTGTGGCAGCGCAGGACGCAAAACAACAGATTATAATACGCCATACGTATATGTCATAACATGTTGGTGTCGATGGCATATCTGGCTGAAACGTAAACTCAAGCTCACTTCTATGAGTATACATTTACAGCAGTCTGCTTTGTGGAACCTATCCGCCAAGGAGCAAAATTCTAAAATTAAAAACAATGTTAATTCGCGACTACCCAAACAGCGTTATTGTTGTCTCTGGTTTCTTTTAGTTGTATCTTTGTTGCTGTGTTTCTTTGATTTAAGTTATTTAAGTTTTAAATGAGGTGACTATAATTGGTTTATATAATCTAACATTTTATTCAAGACCCCTTTTTTCCACTTTCAATTCATAACTTCACAAAATCATTCAATAGTTGAGGTTCTCTTTTTTTTCTTAACTAAAATCACCAATTAAATAAAACTTACCATCAAAAGTTAAAAACTATTATTTAAACTGAACAGTAAAAGTTAACAAGAGGCTCCGCACCTGACTTCAATGACTGATGAAATGAAAATAATTTTGGGTAGCTGAGGTGAAAAACTCCAATAAAGGATCATCATACAATTTCCACATTATAATGAAGGCTTTTTTTTAGAGCACATATAGCATATATAGTCAATTCAAGCAAACTAAAGCTTTCCTTAATCTTTTATAAGTTTAATCTGCAAGGCAATAACCAAAAGCTTGACAATTAGGGGCCATAACTTTTATAGGGGGGGGGGGCATCTGATAGCTTCAGCCTGATGGATTTTTTTTTGAAGAGCTAATTGAACTAAAGATAGCAAGCAACATTTTTCTCTATCTGTAACAGCTTTCATTCTGTATGTTGAATACACAAAAAAACAATATTTTTCATCTTTAAAGGACCATAAACCCCTATAAGGGATCATCTAACAATTTTGACGCTGATATCATTTTTGCAGATCTCAACGAGCTTAAGAATTCGCCGATGCTAATTTTTACAGTTTTCAAGATAAAGTTAAAAAACTGTGAGAATAGTCAATTTTGACGATTAAGGGGAATAACTCGTATAGGGAGTCGCCCCACAACTTTGACTCAATGAAGAGTATTGTAAAAATTTTGATTCTGAAGAAGGAAGGTTGCTTTGGTTTTTCTATATCTCATAAAAGCTAAAACTATGGTCTGCCCCCTGTTCTATTTTTAGCAATGGCTAACCATGTTGGTTTGTCGCCGTGCATAAATTTCACAAACTTGGTAGAAGACAACATTAAGATCAAGTGTATAAAGTTCCAAAGCAATCCATTCAGTTGATTCAGATAAAAAGATTTTTTTAAAATCAGTTTAACTAACAACTAAGACAATCACTTAACTAGCAACTGAAATCACCGGAGCTAATTTGCAACTTAGATCACCAGAGTTTACTTTAAAAACTAAAATAACCAATTAATATCACCTAAGGCAATCCCTTAACTTACAGCTAAGATCACCAAAACTAACTTACAACTAAGATCACCAAAATGTACCGAACAACTAAAATCAACAGAGTTTACTAACAACTAAGATCAACAGACTTAACTAACAACTAAGATCAACAGAGTTAACTAACAACTAAGATCAACAGACTTAAGTAACAACTAAGATCAACAGAGTTAACTAACAACTTAGATCGCCTGGGTTAAATAACAACTAAGATTAACAAAGATAACTAGCAACAAAGACCATCGGTTAACTAACAAATGATAATTAAAATTAGATCATCAGTTAACTGATTACTAAGATCACCCGAGACCACTAGAGCTGATTGAGAAGTTAGATTACCAGTAATATAACCAAGATCACTTGAGCTTACTAACAACTAAGATCAACAGTGTGACTAACAACTTGAACACAATTGAAGTAAAGACCATCTGTCTTATACGATCTCTAACAAAAATCTTCCTCCGTTATCAATCACTGGTGGAAAAATTTACACATTGTGTTAGCGTAATGTTTAGTGGTTGTTTTGATTAGTGATTGGGTGAGTGTTGTACTGAGATGATCACCTCAGTATCCCTTTTATGTCTTCACAATTGTGTTGTGTTTGTGTTACTACCAGACCCTAAGATCGCAATGGAAGAGGGAGGTTTGGCACGCCATAAGACCTGGTTTAACCCACCATTTCTGTTGAAATGCCTGCACCAAGTCAGGACCATTGTGATATTCAATTTTTGAATTCAATTCTAAACAAAGCAGATAAACATGGGGATGTTTTCATGGTTTGTTTACATTCTAGGGAAACATCCAAAATAGTTTATAATATTATGATGTCACCGGGTAAACTCTTTATTGTCTTGTAGTGATGAGTCAAAAATTTGACAAAACAATTGTGTCCCTTTCAAGATGGAAACATTCTGAATTGTAATCCCTCTGTGTTGTTGTATCCCTTGGGGAAGCCCTCAGGAAAACAACTAATCACTTTGGGATTACAATTTAGGATGTTGCATTAGCAAGCCAGCTACAGTGTATCTTTTAAATATTTTTGTTCCAAAAGCAAATTGAAGCCTGTATATAAATAATTATATTAATCTATTTCTAGACGTTACCTCCAAAAATTTCATTTATTACAATGCTGAAATATATGTTGAAAACACCTATTCAAAGAATAAACAAATCTTTTTAACCATAACCATCAGCAAGTGTAAAAACAACACCATTTCTACGACCCATTACAGGAGTGTGACTGCTGACAATTTATTCCCGTAAGCTGCAAGTAAATATATGCATCAGTGCTTTTATTCTCACCTCTAACCCATTATATGTCTACCAGTTGTATTGCATATAGTAACTAATACTAGGATCTTCATTGGTCTTTAATTTCTATTTTTCAACATAAAAATGATCTAATTTGCTTTGGACATATAAAGCAGCATGTTTGTAAATTTTGTAATTGCCCATATTGGAAACAAATTACAATAGTACAATAAAAAAATTTCAAACTGTTTCTAGCTGATGTTTTGCCTAAAATAAAAAAGACTAATCAGAAACGCTCAACCCAAAAAGCTGAAAAGCCTTATTAACTAGAATTTGAAGAGCGTAGAAAAGTTCAAGACCTTAATTCATTTTTAGACATCCCTTTATTGCTTAATTTCAAAATAAATTAAGTGACTACATAAAATTAACAACATATATACCACAGACATTATGTATAATTATAATTTTGGAATTCATCAGTTATTCATACATGACATAAAACACAGTAACAACATGAATCAAAAGATATTAGCATACCTGGTACACTCACCTGGGAGAGTTCACAAGATATGAACAAAACTTAACTAGACTTCACATAAATTGGTTTAGGTAAGAGATTTAAAAGGAATCTGTTTTGTCTGCGCAAGCATATGTAGACAAGTTTGGATAATGTGTTTTGAATCTTCAGGTTTTTGTTTGTTATTTAAGTTATCGTTCGGAAACATAAATCCTTGCCAAACCAATTTTACATAAACTCACCTTACTATGGGTGATTTTTATTATTTAAATTGTTTGCTCTCAGACAGAATTATTATATTTCTTTAAACTGAATATTTGTGAGTATATGGTTCAATTTTCATGCTCAAAGAAACTTCAATTTATCAATTTTAAATGTGGGATGTAGGTTATAAGAGGGGCAGATTCATCAATATCAAACATATCATTAGTGAAATACTTTCAATTGAGTAATCAATATCAAGCAGAATGCCATAATTATAATGTGTGGTTGTCTATAACATCTTGGATATATACATCATATACAACTAGAGTAATTCAAAAGAGATTTGCTACTTTTTGAAAATGAAAAAATTAAATCAAATTTCAACCAATTCTATAGAATGCAATTAAGTAATTTAATTTGACAAATTTCAAACCTTGTCTAGAAATTAAAAGTTTAAAACTATGACAGCCTCAGAATGTAGAACTGATAAAAAAACCCCAGCACTTTAACATTTCTAGAAATTGTTCTCTATAACCAACTATGTTGGTGGTTCAACCTTGTTACTTATAGTCCATTTGAGTTCTATAAATCAACGAAAATTCTTTTAATTTTTTTTGTCTCTCAACTAAAATTTATTTTTTAAACACAAATAAACTTTTTATTCGTATACGAACTCTGATAACAAAAACCAAGATGTTATCTTCTAAAACAAAAAAGTTTTCCATATGGTCGAATGCTAAATATTTCACTAATTTTAATAATACCTTAAACGGTGTGTTTATCTGACGGAACAGCCAGGTGTTGGGCCCACCTGAACATAATTGAAAGGACTAACAATAGCAGATTAGATGACCAATTAGCTCCACAAAGGATTTTTCAAGGTATACGGAGCAAATGCTGTTCCTGGTCACAAGGTTGTACTCCCATGGATTTCTATGAATTTTTGGTCCATTTTTACTATTAAGGTCTATGGAAAACATTTTTATTAATAATGCAAAAATTTTGAAATTTTTTGCTTGAGTTCGTATGCCATTAAAAAGTCATGACATACTAAAATATTTAAAGTATTATGCAAGACGTAAATTTACAAGCCATTTTTCGTTGATTTATAAAACTCAAACGGACTATAGCAGTTGAGGTACAAGAAAACTAACTATCAAAATAGTCCACTAAAGTGGTGAGAGATACTAATTGAAATTGAGCCATTTTATTGTAAAAAATTAGAAAATGTGGGTATGAGTCACAGTTGGCTGGACCATTCTTAAAATATCATTGACCCCCCCCAATATGTAGTACCCAAGTTATAGGTTGCAGTGATATCATTTCTAGTGGATGTTGTTGCACTACCTTAGATATCTATTGGTGCAATATCATTTATCTCCAATATTTGGACCTTTACCAAGAACTTAACCAAAGTGTTATGGACGTACGGGTTGAGGTGGATGTTGGTTATATGTATTAGTTCCCTTGAAGTAAAAGAATGATAGAAGATCAAAGATGTAGAATAAAAGTACATGACACAGGCTGCAAAAACAAGTAGCAATTAAATTCAACTGGCGAGATTACTTTAAAATGGATATCAACATAATGTATTGCTATTCTTAATTTGATTATTTATTATTATGTCATGCAGTTAGCTTATATATGTTAAAAAGTTTTTTACAATTTAATTCAGTTAACTGGGACATAAAAATGGAATGGTTGATTATTTACGTAATGTCATATTAATTACTGGTATGAACTTTGTTTAAATGAATTATGAAAACATTCTAGTTTATCATGGTTTATAGTACCACAAGAGATAATATATATTTATCAAACATTTGAAGAAATAATTTAACATATGCACTAATTCAAAATTCGCACAAAATGAGTAATGAAAAAAATGTTTATGGGATGAAAAATGAACCACTCTTATACTAATACAGTGGATTCCTCTTATTAGCATAACCAATTTGTCAGAGAAATTTATGCAATTAACCGAATTACCCATAAAGTGAAATGTAAATTTTTAACAAAAAATACAAAGAATTTATTAATTTTGTCTAATTATTAAATGTGTTGAGAAATTAGAACACTCAGGTGACACTTTTATTATATCCTAATGCTTGTAAAAACAATCTGTGACATAAATGAAGGTTGTAAAAACATGTTTTGATAACTTTTATCAAACAAACAAAAAGACCTTGTTAAGAAAACATATGATTTTGACAGGTATTAAGGTGATTTTTGAAAATTTCAATTCAATTAACAGGAATTTACTCAGATTTTCAATGCAATTAAATGAAATTTTTAGCATTGAAAGTATAGGAAAGGGTTTGGTGTTTTCAAATCTTAGTCAATTAAGAGGATTATTCTAATAAGAGTTAGTCGATAAAGTGGAATCCACTGTACCTATAAAACTCCTCCATGGAACCTGGCATGCTTTTGGACTTTTAAAAATCAATTTAATTTCCCAATTATTTCATCAAGGTAAGTAACATACAGTGTATAAGGTTTTACCTCTATTCAAGATAAAACTTGTTCAACAACCCCCAAGCCATACTCAAGATTTTTTTTTTCTAAAACAAACATATCACCAAAAAAAATGTATCATAAAAGGTATCTAACATTTTACAATGAAACATGAATAAAATAGATAAAAAACAAAAATATATAAAACATACAGAGGTTCTTCAACAATTAACAAAACATATTGCAGCACTAATTCTTAAAATATTTAAAGTAACAGTAATTATTACTCATTAAATGAGCCCAGGCATATAATATTCAACATTCAAAAGCATGGAACATCAGGCTATTACTAGTAAAGAGTATTAAGTATCTACCCATATAGGCTTTTTTGACTATTATAGAAGTTTAAAGAAAACAAGGTTGTTTCAAAGTCCTTGAATATTAAAATTCAAGTCAATAAGTAAATATTTGTCAAAAAAGTCATAAACAAAAATACAAAAAAAACCCATAAAAATCAGTTGTTTTTTTTAACTTTGAAGATGTTGCACCTAAATTCATTTTATAAGATGTTGATCTAAAAATTCAAGAAAAAACTATAACACCTTTTAAGATAAATGTTCTAAGAAACAAACACCTTGATATGCTGTAAACAATTTATAACCAACTTTTAATGCTATCACTAGAACTCCACGTGTTATACATGTTAATACAGGATTGACCTTATTTCTCTTATTTTCCATCTTTTAACAATAAAAAACTTATTTTCTTTTAAATTATTTTTGTATTTTCATTTATCAAGATTAAAAAAAAAATCATTTTTTTTTTACACAAAAACAATAACAAAACAGATGGGTTTCTTTTAGTAGTGAATAAAAACTTTTGTTTTACTTTCAACACCATTAAAAAAGATTTTGTTTTTAATTAAAAGAAAATCACATTATGTTATTAATGTAATGCATTTTTATTTATCAATTAAAACACTTCTTGAGTTGTCCAATCTCTCATAACTTAAAAATATCCTAACATACATTTGAAGTGAGCAAACAAACATTTAAACAACATACACAAAACACAAAAAAACGATACTAATCTGACCTTTGAAATTCATGATTGAACAATAACTTTTTCGAAACCTAATGATAATAATCAACTAATAATGAAAACTCATCATGATTTACAAAATCGCACATAGTTTCAGAAAAGATCTATTTAAGTGAAATGAATGCATACTTTGTGATCATATTTCTACTAAAATGAAAGCCATGATTAACAGTGAACACTTCTACATGTACTTAATTACAGTAAAACATAAACAAAGTAACAGATATCTCAAGACATATCTACATCCTTAACATATAATTATCTATTATATAATATCTATATAGCATGAAAACAAGAACAAAATTTGATCACAGGGTAAAAACAGAAATAAAAGAGATGTTCAGCTCTAAGTACCAGAATATAGTCACATATGGAATATAATATCAGGTCTTGAAGATTTTTCTTCTGGTTTTAACATATTTAATGTTATGTCACATCTTGTGGTTTTAACATACTCCTTCTTTCAATATAGATTATTGGTCCTACTTAGTTCAAATCCATCATTCCTAAGTCCAGTATCTCACAATAGAATCCCTCTCTGGCAGAGCCCTGAATTTCATAGATCCATCCACCCCACAAGAGAAAAGATGGTGGCTCTGACTGACCCCCACCTGTGTCACACCCGAAGCTGATCCCATATTTCTAAAGAAAGTGTTTTTGCTGTGTTCTCCTTGGAAGGACAGAATCACTTGATGAGCATCCAATGCCCAGATCTAAAGAAGAAAAGTTTATTTCACTTTAGATAGACAATAAAGAAATGTGAAATAAGTGTACAAGACACAACCAATATATGAATTGGCAATTTAAACAAGTGTGGCCACTAAAAGTATGTCTCGCCTGCCGGCACCATCACTAAAATCAACTACCTAAGCTTTCATTTCTTGATATAAACACAAAAAGTGTCTGTATACCTAAAATCAGATGCCTAGTTATTATACTTTTCAAGCAATCCATTGTCCACCCAAGTATTACAAAAAGTTTTCTGTCTGAAAAAAAGACCTAAGTTCACAGAGTCACTGGAGCGTAAAAATGAGGTCATGGTCACATGACATGGTGACAGTTGCTTTGTCCATAACCGAAACTGTCTGTTTACCCAATATCAGATGCCTAGCTATTATAACTTTCCGGCAATTCATCGTCCATAAAAGTCTTACAAAAAAGTTTTTTGGCCTGAAAAAAGACCTAAGTTCACAGTCACTAAAGCGTGAAAATGGGGCCATGGTCACATGGCATGGTAACAGTTGCGTAGACCATAACCTAAACTGTCTGTATACCTAATATCAGATGCCTAGCTAATATACTTTTCCAGCAATTCATCGTCCACAAAAGTCTTACAAAAAAGTTTACGGCCTGAAAAATGACCTAAGTTCACAGAGTCACTGGAGCGTGAAAATGGGGTCAGGGTCACATGGCATGGTGACAGTTGCGTAGACCATAACCTGAATTGTCTGTATACCAAATATCAGATGCCTAGCTAATATACTTTTCCATCAATTCATCGTCCACAAAAGTCTTACAAAAATGTTTACAGCCTGAAGAAAGACCTAAGTTCACAGAGTCACTGGAGCGTGAAAATGGGGTCAGGGTTACAAAACATGGTGACAGTTGTGTAGACCATAACCTGAACTGTCTGTATACCAAATATCAGATGCCTAGCTAATATACTTTTCCAGCAATTCATCGTCCACAAAAGTCTTACAAAAAAGTTTACGGCCTGAAAAAAGACCTAAGTTCACAGAGTCACTGGAGCGTGAAAATGGGGTCAGGGTCACATGGCATGGTGACAGTTGCGTAGACCATAACCTGAACTGTCTGTATACCAAATATCAGATGCCTAGCTATTATACTTTTCAAGCAATTCATTGTCCACAAAAGTCTTACAAAAAAGTTTACGACGCCGCTGCCGCCGCCGCCGTCGCCGCCGCCGCCGCCGTCGCCGCCGCCGCCGGAAAGTAATACCTATGTCTCGCCTTCCGCGACTATTCGTCGCAGGCGAGACAAAAATCACAATGGAAAACAACCAGCAGTCTTCAACATGACCAGAGGTGGCTGTTCCCCATCTTGCATTGACCCAAGACTAAAAATACAATACATAATCCCTAAATTATCAATGAAAGACCCATTTCTGGACAAAGAACAAAAAACAAACAGATGACAGGGACATACAAAAGCTTTTACAAGGATTCCTAGCTAAGGACAGGCACATATAAAATGTGGCGAGGTAAAACTACTTTTTTTGGGTCCAACCTTCCCCCTATTGCTAATCTTGTACAAAGCACAAAAATAAAACACTCTAAAAATCAAATCAAATCGATAAAAGTTCAATTCACCAAGAGAGAACCAAAGAAAGAAAAGTTTTCATTACTTCAAAAACCCTAATATTTCTCGACAACTGTGTTGTGTTTTGTTTTACTACCTGACCCTAAGAACAATGGAAGAAGACAGTGGTGATGTAAAACATGGGTTCTACCTAACATTACTTTTAAAGTGCTTGTACCAAGTCAGGACTATTAGGGTAATCAACTTCTAGAATGTGTATTGACCTAGCTTTCTGGTCTTTTCTTCTTTGACATTTTTGGTTGATGAAACAAGTTCAATGATTTGTATCAACCTTTATTTACAGGCAATGTATGTATTTGATTGATGTTGGTGACTGAATGTTTGGTTATTTCTGCTGATACTTATACTATCTAAAATGGAGACTTTGCAACATATATCTGAGACTGACAGACTGAATGGAAGAGATTTATTTTTTGTTCCTTACTTAATCCTGATGGGTGATTAAATAACATACCATATCAGAGTTGAACAATTTGCTAAAAAATTCAATTTCCATTTATCAGTTCCCAAAAGTTTGCATGAATCCTCAAACTTTAATATGTATGGATAACATCTTAATTTCTGCTGCTTAAATAATTGTGAATAAAGAATAACCAACCTTTATATCACCCTCAGCTGAGCCTGTTACAAAGTAGTCTTCTTCAGGGTCCAATGCCAAACACCTTACAGCAGAATCATGGGCTTGAAACGTGTGTCGTAACTGGCGCTGACGAATATCAAATATACAAATCTCTCCCTTCCTACCTCCAGTAATCAGTTGTTGGTGATTTGGAGCATATACTAAAGTTGGACAGCCATGTTCATGACAGGTGAAGGCTAAAAGGTATGAAACAAGGTTACATTAAGGATGAAATTGTGTGATCCTTATTCAATCTAAAAACATGGCAGGTTAATGAAAATTCTACTAATATTTCTTCTGAGAAAATGAAGAGAAATAGACATGTCAGAAAAGCAAACACAAAATTTGATAACAGTTCAGAACTTAATACAATCAGCCAACTACGTCATCAAGACAATAAAAAGCTACGCCGAGCGCAGCATGATACGACCGCAACAAGATGAACCCTGTACATTGGAGGCCCAATATGGATAGTCTATTGCTTTGGTCACATGCAGCCCATGGTGGACTTACAAAGCTTTTTTACACATGCATCCTATGGTGGACTTTAAAATGCATATTCAACACATATATATTTACAATAACATTTAATAGAAAAAAAATCTTATTTCTAAATTCATTGACAATTTTGACACAATTTAGCCCCTTTTGGCCCTTTTTTTAAAAAAGGTTAGGACCACAAACCCCAAATGCAATAAAAAGCTTCCTTCAGTGTATATAATCATCATATTTAAACTTCATAACAATTGGCTGGCCCACTACAGCTAAATTTCTTGTGTAAAACCATTTGCCTTGACCAACTTTTAAAAATGGCATTTTTTGCCCCTTCGACCCCTTCTATCTCAAAAACAGTAAGATATATTGCAAATCTGATTGAAAAATGCAGGCAGGGATTTTCACAAGGATTCCAATGAAAAACAGATTTTGAAAATCGGACCACAAATAAAAAAGTTGATTTTTTGGGTGTGGCCCGTCTTTGGCCCCCTGTAGCAATGTAACGGTTCAATATACATTAAAAGCATTGACACATTTTGTTGACAGAATTTAATGAGGAATTAAATTAAAAAAGAATTTTCAAAATCTATTGAATAATAAACATTCTACAACAGTTTTGTCAATACACCCGTTTTAGCCCCTTTTGGCCCTTTTTTCCAAAACGGTAATGGCCACCAACCCAAATACAATAGGAACCTTCCTCTAGTGGTTACAAACATCATATCAAAACTTCATAACAATTGGCTGGCCCAGTACAACTAAATTTTTGGTATAAAATTATTTGCCTTGACAAACTTTTAATAAAAAGCTACGCCGAGCGCAGCATGATACGACGGCAACAAGTTGAACCCTGTATGTTGGAGGCCCAATATGGATAGTCCGTGGCTTTGGTCACATGAAGCCCATGGTGGACTTACAAAGCTTTTTGACACATGCATCCTGTGGTGCTCTTATAGAAATGCATTTTTGACAAATATATTTACATCAACATCTTATACAAAAAGCCTTATTTCTATACATGTATTAATTTACAATTTTGGCCCTTTGACCCCTAATTCCTCAAAAATGGTAAAAGATATTGCTAATCCGTTAAAAAATAATAGGAAATTGTGTACATGGAATCCGATGAAAAAAAGATTATGAAAATCGGACCACAAATAAAAAAGTTGATTTTATGGGCGTGGCCTGTCTTTAGCCCCCTGTAACAATGTAATGGTGAAATACATATCAAAATCAATGACACATTTTGTTGACAGAATTTAATGATGAATTCAACATAGAAAGAATTTTCAAAATCTAATGAATAATAAACATTCTACAACAGTTTTGTCAATACACCCGTTTTAGCCCTTTTTGGCCCTTTTTTCTAAAACAGTAGGGGACTAAAACCCCAAATACAAAACCAAGATTCCTTTAGTGGATATAATCATCATATATAAACTTCATAACAATTGGCAGGCACACTACAACTTGATTTTTGGTATAAAACTATTTGCATTGACAAACTTTTAAAAATGGTGTTTTTGGCCCCTTTGACCCCTAATTTCTCAAAAACGGTAAGAGATATTGCAAATCTGATTGAAAAACGCAGGCAGGGATTTTCACAAGGATTCCAATGAAAAAAAGATTTTGAAAATCGGACCACAAATAAAAAAGTCGATTTTTGGGGTGTGGCCCCTTTTTGACCCCCTGTAGCAATGTAACGGTGCAATAAATATCAAAATCATTGACACATTTAGTTGACAGAATTTAATGAGGAATTCATTAAAAAAAGAATTTTCAAAATCGAATGAATAACAAACATTTTACAACAGTTTTGTCAATACACCCGTTTTAGCCCCTTTTGGCCCTTTTTTCTAAAACGGTAGGGGCTACAAACCCCAAATACAATACCAACCTTCCTTTAGTGGTTACAAACATCATATCAAAATTTTAAAATAATTGGTCAACATTTACTAAAGTTATCGCACGGAAACCAAATGTTCCCAGACGACAACGACGACGACGACGACGACGACGACGACATCGCCATAACATTATACGATCGCAAAATTTTGCGGTCGTATAAAAACTGTATGGTTTAAACATTTTATAATTTTCTGAAACTTTTTTTAACCCTTCAGCTGCCAACATAATTTCTATTGTTTTATTATGTAATGCTGAATAAAAAATATCATAATTGACTAAATGTGTTACTTGATTCAATTGATCATATCTCTGTTATTTTTTATCATAGACCAATAAAAGTTATATGTATGTGTATTGTTGGATTCTCTAGTTTTCATTTTTCTTGTATGTTGGTGTTTACGAGCAAGTTTTACCTGTACAGGTGCAAATAAAGGTGAAAATATATAAGGTTTTATAATTTAATGGTTTAAACCATTGAACAAGAATAAAAATTTGTAACAATGTTACTTTAGCCATTATTAATCTTCAGAAAAAAATTTTATGCTAAAAAAGTTCATAAAAATCCCAGGTATATCTACAGGTAAGGCACAGGTATGTCAAAAACTCGTTAACTGTGAAAATGGTAAAACTGGTCGAAAAAATAATAACTTTTTAGTTGAAACATCATAATAACACATGTTATGACTATATATTTGTTCAATCTGATTCAGGTTGTTCATTTTCAACATCAGGTAAAAAAACTGCCCTGTAATTGTACATGGTGTTATCCAATCAAAGCATTTTGGCATGCACAGAGGATCATAGAGCAAAACTGCAGTCTAAACACATTAGGACCAATAAAATTATGTCACATCTCTTCTAATTAGGAAATATGGGTGTCCACTACTTCAAACATTGACCAATATTGCTGAAAACATTCTTTTTCCAGTAGTCCCATAGCAAAAGTCAATCCCAGAAAGACCTACGTAGTTTTTTCAGTCCAACATTTTTCAGAATTTTTTACGAGAAAAAGCGTCCTGTCTGCTTCATTGACTAAAATATTTATCATATATCGTTTTAATCAGTCCAATGGTCGTCCTTTCTGCCGAACATCTTTTGTTTCACGGCTGAACAGGGCATTGAAAACATCAGTCATCTCAGAGAGATCAAATTATTTCGAGAAAAAAAATTGAACATCGTCTGGAAAATCCCTGCCAGTATTTGGCAAAAAATCACTCAAGGATAAAGTTACAAATAATTTTCGATTGTTAATCATCAAATCTTCAGATTTAAATCCTGTAAAAACCCTCTTTGACATCACAACCGTTCATAAAATTGATGACTTCTTCGTCATCACTCTAATTTACATTCGCCATTTTGAGACATTTTTCAATCACATTTATTTACTTTTTATTTTTCATGATAAACAGTAAAAACACCCGAGAAACCCGAAAATAATTGAAATTTTATCCAATCACAACCGTTAAAAGAATTAACATACGTCATTTCCGATAAGGATTTCCCTTTGTTGCTTAGAAACTACGATAAACACGTGGGTCCGAGAAACGACAATAGTCGCGCGTAGCAATGCCAGTTTGAATAATCAGAACGACAATTGTCGCGCGTAGCAGGCTAAGGGTTAAGGAAACTTTCTTTTCAATTGTTCTGCCTTAAAGAATAACTATATATAATTTTGTAGTATAAGCCCACTGACCATGCACACAGGATGATCTTTGCGGCAGTAATGTATCCCATAGACAAACATTTCTACTCTCAGATGAGTGGCCACCTGTGGCTATCAGGCTAGAGGAACCCACAAAGGCTACATCACTTGTGGTTTTGTTGTGGCATTTCAAACTCTATAATAAAATGGTAGAAATACTATAAATCTTGTACTAAAAAAATACATTACGTATCTTTAAATTGAACAACTTCAAAAAAGGAAACAAAGCTACTACATGTATATTGTAACTGTATAATTTTTCCTGATGTACAGAGTTTCATCGAGAAAATATTTGATGCTATTGTTGTCTCAGTACATTCTTTTGCTGATTGAGAAAAACATGAAACTACCAAAGCTACCTGAAAAACAGGACCTTTTCAAACGAACCAAGTCCTGTTCTTAGCCAGGAATCTTTGTCAAATCTTATGTTTGTATGTGTTGTCTTCATGTTAGTTGCTGTATGTGCAGAGAGGGATCTTTCTTTGATTTTTTTAGAACTTGTTTTTAAATCAAAGGCATAACAGCTTTTTCAAAGGTAAACTGCAAGACAGCAAGCAGCAACCACATATCACATTGAAGGCTATTAAATGTTTTCCATTGTGGATCATATTCCATATTTCATAAGTTCCCTGGAAGGCAGGATCTATTCCAATTAATGTTCTATCTGTAACTACTGATCAAGGTTTACATTACGACCACTTACCATGATTGGTTTGTTGAAATTACTACCATGTCCAACCTGCCATAGGCAGACATCCCCTTCACTGTCACTCACACAGCACTGAAAATAAAGCAAAGTATTCTTTTGTGTGTGTTAAAAAATAGGTAAATGAAGATAAAGAATATCAATAAAAGCACTGTTCCTTTGTTTTGTTATACATCAAGATTTTTAATGTGGTTCGGTGTCATGTATACTATCACAGGGAAATTTTCACGCATTTTTTTTTGGTGGTATGATATTACTGAATGTTAGCTCACACAGATTTAAATTCCTGCTGTAATGTTAATGTCCATAAGCTACAATTAAGGACAAATATAGTCGTGCTGTTTATTTTTTTGCCCTAGCAATGTCAATGCCGAAATCCTGAAAAATAAAATTTCCACAAAATTTTCCTGGTTTACAGTGTACCCCCATTCCCTATTTTTTTATTTAAAGAACGCATCAGATACATGTGAATCAATTGAGTTGTTAATAAAATCAAATTTTGCTTAATGATTTGTGGGGTTTAAATTTCATGTTTTCTGGGTTTAATTTTGAAGTACATGTATTTGGGTTTTTTTTGGGCACATTTTACACGAAAACAAATCTTGCTCTAACAGATTAAAGACGAGTACCCTACAATGTATCAGTCACACAGACAGACTTCTCAAGAGGGAGTATAATTACTAAATTTTGAATAAACACTGACAAACCTTGTTCCCTTGGCTACTAAACATGACCTTGGTAACTTTTGGAAATGACCCAGGCTGTCGTAGCATGGCTAGGGGCTGTATATGGCCCCATTCATATAACCTTACACTACCATCTGTACTACCAGTAATATCTAAAACAACATCAAATCCAGATAATAGGTTTAATAAATATTAGATATTTAACAATCTAAGGGCTGGCAGAACTAGCTCATGTATTTTTTTTTTCGGAATCTCTGAAAAATGTATTAATAGAAAGTTTCATGAAATATAGGAAAATTCCAAGAAATTGTCAGTTAACTTGAAATCAGTTTCAATATTTTGATATTTTTAAATTTTATTTTTTTATCTTTGTAACTATGTATCTTGAAATTAAACAAGGGATTGAACTTAGTCATGCTAGGGATACCCCCACTTGACCATTCGGAAAATAGAAAGTAGATGGAAAGGGGGAGGCATGGTACAACTCAATATGCTTAAGCTGTATACCAAATTTGAAATCAATCCCTTCAGTAAAATCCCTGAAATCTGTTACGAAAAATTTGTTATTTTTTACGCTTAAAAAGTCTAAGTCGGCCCAGAAAACAGGAAGTTGATGTGGGATTGACCTGAAAAGGGGAGGCACGGTACAACTCATTATGCTAAAGTTGTATACCAAATTTGAAATAAATCCCTTTAGTAGAAGCTTAGAAATCTGTTACGGAAATTTTTCCATTTTTAATCCTAAAAATAGATTAAGTCGTCCTGGAAAACAGGAAGTAGATGACTGACTGACCTAAAAAGTATAGGAAATGTACATCCTATTATGCTCAAGCTGTCTACCAAAGGAGTAGGTTTAGTAATAACCAAAATTGGCCAACAATTTCAACTTGTAGTAAACTTCTTAAAATTATTGGGAAATATGTTTTGGAATCCTGTATTTTAAGGAATGCAAAATGTTAGCTATGCAATATTTAACAGCTTAGACAAAATTGGGCTTAAACTCATTTGATTTCATGAGCATTATCAGAGAAAAATCTCTTAATTTAATATAGAGCACAAGCGTCAACAAGAACAATTTTGTGAACATATGCGTATTTTTGCCCAACAAATAGATAGGAAAAGAATTAATATTGTCAAGGAATGTGCTCTATATTAATTTGAAGAAAAACTAGTAACAAATCTTCAAAAATGAAGGAAATATTGATATTTAAAGTGTAAGTTCGCGATTTTTTCAAAATTTGTACATTGAAAGACTATCATGTAAAAATAACTTTGGTGAAATTCCTAGTTCTCAAATATGCATAGTTAGGATAAAATTGGCTTTTGAAAGTAAAAAAAAATCGATCCATGGAGGGTCACGTGATTTGTACTAGATGGCGCTGCATAAAGCCAATACACAGAGTGAATGTTGCATCCTAATCATTGTTCATAACATGGACGCGCCCATATGGTCTTGTGTATTGGAATAAAATTACGAATATCTTTCTTAATATATCGTTTTCAATGCCCAAACCCGGCATGATGCCTACTCTCATTATAATAAATCAAATAAACTAATAACTCAAAAATCGTGAACTTACACTTTAAGCGTGTTTATGACGTTATAATATCATTCATGTTGCCATCACAATGTGAAATTGATTAAATATGTAACGTTTTGTTATCTAATGACTAAATTACACCAAATCCATTGTGATAGTACTAAGTTGACAATTATGTGAAAATATTGGGCCGATTTCAGCACTTCCTGAACATACTCCTTTAAAATCTGTCAAAGTCAAAAATGGCCGGATTTTGTTAAACAGGAAGTAGGTGAGCAACAGACCTGAAATTGAAACCCACATTATGGGACCCCACCCTGATGCTGTATACCAAATATCAAGTGGCTGTGATAAGTAGTTGCTGAGAAAACTGTTACGAAAATTTTTTCCCTGCCCAACATTCACCATTTTATAACCCAGATTTTCACTCTGTGAAATCAAGCCAAAAATCAATCCTTTCAGTAGAAGCCGAGATATTGTACCGGACGGACAGACGGACCGATGGATAAGGTGATTGCAATATAGCCTCCCCCCTCTTACTAGCGGGGGTATAAAAAAAAGTATTTTTTCCTTGAAATTGAAATTATTCAGATACTGGAACTAGTACTGAAATTATGTGTGTTTTTTAACACAAATCCTATAATACGTAATTAAATATCATATTCTTCAACATTCTTGTATGATTGAATGAAATATCTGGTAAAAATTCTTTTATTGCAGTATAAACTGTGAACTATTCAATTTAAAAACATAGAAGAATAGTCCTAAATACGAAATATGTGAGCCAATGCTCACTAGTACTACCCCCAGTTATGCAGTTATGTTTTGTGTTTAAATATAGACAAGTGTGACAGAACTACAGAAGAACAACAAAACTACAGAGTTAACACTGATTAAACAGCACATCCCCTTCTTCAAAGCAGGGGTAGAATTAGATGTTCTGTCTCACTGGCTAGCCTTGAACCAATTTGCTTCAACCAAAATGTCAAGGACATTCAAAGTCAACAATCTTTCAAAGGTTATGTGAACTATCCACATTTATACCTGCTAATTCATTTAACATTTTATTGGATTTCTACACTGAACAAACAATAAAACAAACAATTTTTCAAAGGATGTGTGAACTTTCCATATATATATACCTGCTAATTCGTTTTAACATTTTTTTTACTTCTATACTGAACAAACAATAAAACAAACAGAGAGTACATCAACAAGAGGCTCCCAAGAGCCTGAATCGCTCACCTGAACTACACAGGTACACATATTTGTAGATATTATTGTGCTTAACCATATGCGATTTAAATTTCTGAAATATCTTGATTAGTTTTCAAGATATTCATGATATTGGGCTTAATAAGAGTAAATTTGGCAAAACTTAGGAAAAAGAACAATAACTCCCACATCAGCAGTCAGATCTTTTCGGAAAATTCAGGACAGGTAGGTTTTAATATGCTGATCACTTTTTGCACAATTTTGATATCTGAAACCATTTTTGAGTTATTATACTAAAAAAAATGCAATTTATCCCTATGTTCTATTTTTAGCCATGGCGGCCATGTTTTTTACAAATAAAAAATCTGAACGATAGAGTTGCAGCATATAAGCCATTAAACAAGTGTGCCATGTTAAGATGCAGTTGGTTTTACCGTGTCAAACAAGTTAATCCTTGAAATTCAGGGGAAAAGTAATGAAAAATGGTAAATTTTGATTCTTTAAGGGCCATAACTTCTACAAGGAATGGTTCTACAGCTTTGACCTAATTACATGAAATGAAGATCTTGATGTGCTTAATCATATGCAATTTGAATTTTTGAAATATCTTGTTTAGTTTTCAAGATATAGGGCTAAAAAAGTGCAAAATTTTGAAAAAATCCAGAAAAAGGGCAATAACTCCTACATCGGTTGTTGGATCTTCTTGAAATTTTCAGAGTAGGCAGATCTTGAGATGCTGATCACTTTTGTCTCCCATCAGAATTTTGATATCTGTAACTATTTTTGAGTAATTAGCAAAAAACTGCAATTTACCCCTATGTTCTATATTTAGCCATGGCGGCCATATTTTTTGACGAATCAAAAATCTGAATGATATATTTGTAGCATTTATGCTATTCAACAACTGTGCCAAGTTTGGATGAAGTTGGATGTATGGTGTCAGACAAGTTAATCTTTGAAATTCAGGGGAAAAGTAATGAAAAATGGTCAATTTTGATGCTTTAAGGGCCATAACTCCTAAAAGAAATGGTTCTACAGCTTTGACCTAATTACATGAAATGTAGATCTTGATGTGCTTAATCATATGCAATTTGAATTTTTGAAATATCTTGTATAGTTTTCAAGATATAAGACTAAAAAAGTCCAAAATTTTGAAAAAATCAAGAAAAAGGGCAATAACTCCTACATCGGTCGTTGGATCTTCTTGAAAATTTCTGGGCAGGTAGATCTTGAGGTGCTGATCACTTTTACCCATGCCAGAATTTTGATATCTGTGACTGTTTTTGAGTTATTTGCAAAAAACTGTATTTGACCCCCCTGTTCTATTTTTAGCCATGGCGGCCATGTTTTTTTACGAATCAAAAATCTGAACAATAGTTTTGTACACATAATGCCACTAAAGACCTATACCAAGTTTGGTTGCAATTGGACTTATGGTGTCGGACAAGTTAACTTTTGAAAAATTGTTTACAGATGAAGACAGACGACGACAGACGACGACGACGACGACGGACGCCAAGTGATGGTAAAAGCTCACATGGACCTTCGGTCCAGGTGAGCTAAAAATGTGAAACGTTATTTTCAGGGCCGTCTGACAACTCTGACTCTATAGAGACCCTTTATTGAGAGCTTAATGAACTGAACATTAAAGCAAGCAACCAATTTTCTTTTTCTGCTATTGTTATCATTATACCTGACAACTTTGACCCAATGAAGACTTTTTTAGAGCTAAATGAGTTGAACATTTATGCAAGCAACAACTTTTCTCTGTCTGCAATAGTTTTCATTCTACAGACCAAAAACACTAAATTTCACCTTGAAGGGGCTGTAACCCCTAAAAGGGGTCATCTGATAACTTCAACACTAAGGACACTTTTGTAGAGCCAATTGAGCTGAACATTTAAGCAACCAACAGCTTTTCTCTATCTTCTATAGTTTTCATTCTATAGGCCAAAAACACTATTTTTTGCATTTAAGGGGCTGTAACCCCTATAAGGGGTCATCTTACAACTTCGACTCTATGGACACATTTGTAGAGCTAAATGAGTTGAACATTTAAGCAAGCAACAGCTTTTCTCTATCTGCAATAGTTTTCAATCTACAGGCCAAAAACACTATTTTTGGCCTTTAAGGGGCTGTAACCCCTATAAGGGGTCATCTGACAACTTCCACTCTATGGACACTTTTGTAGAGCTAATTGAGCTAAACATTTAAGCAAGCAACAGCTTTTCTCTATCTGCAATAGTTTTCATTCTACAGGCCAAAAACACTATTTTTTGCCTTTAAGGGGCTGTAACCCCTATAAGGGGTCATCTGACAACTTCAACTCTATGGACACTTTTGTAGAGCTAATTGAGCTGAACATTTCAGCAAGCAACAGCTTTTCTCTATCTGTAATAGTTTTCATTTCAGAAGGCAAAAACATGAAAAAATGCTATTTTTCACCTTTAAGGGGCCGTTACTCCTATAAGGGGTCATCTGAGAACTTCGACACAATGGAGACTTTTGTAGAGCTTTATCTATCTCTTATACTTTTTGATTTACAAGCCAAAAACAGTAGTCTGACCCCCCTGGTCTATTTTTAGTAAACGTGGCCATCTTTTTTGACGGATCAAAAATTGAAACACAAAGTTTGGTGCAGGACACCCTAAGGATCAATCATACCAAGTTTCATTGAATTCTGTTCAGTAGTTTCAGAGGAGAAGATTTTTGAAAAATTGTTAACGGACGACGACGACGACGACGACGACGACGACGGACGCCAAGTGATGGCAATAGCTCACATGGACATTCGGTCCAGGTGAGCTAATAACAACTAGAATAAGGACAAAGTCAGAAAAGGCCCCGCTGCATAAAATCTAAGTGTTTTCAAAATAATACGACCTTTGATTATATAACCATTAAGGCATGCTCCATGCAATGTGTATGAAACTTCAGAGCAGTATTGTTAATAGAATTTTAACATGCTTGAATTTTATTGTTCAAAAATTCAAATTCTCAAAATCTGTGATTTTCCACCAAAAAAAAATGGATTTTTTTCCAAAAATATTAAACAGATTTGCACAAAATTTAAATATACAAATCATGACATGCTACTTAGCAGCTGTACAAAATTTCAGAACTGTATTGTTAATTGTTTTTGAGTTTTAGTGTTCACAAAGTCCAATTCTCAAAATCTGTGATTTTCAAAATATTTCATGGATTTGCACAAAAAATTTAATATGCAAATCATGGCATGCAACTTAGCAACTGTACAAAGTTTCAGAACTGTATTGTAAATAGCTTTTGAGTTTTAGTGTTCACAAAGTCCAATTATCAAAATCTGTGATTTTCGATATAAAAGTAAAGTTTTTTCCCTAAAATATTTCACATTTTTGCATGAAATTTTAATATGCAAATTATGACATGCTAGTAAGTAGCTGTACAAAATTTCAGAACTGTGTTGTTAATAGTTTTCGAGTTCACAAAGTCCAATTATCAAAATCTGTGATTTTCGATAAAAAGTAAAGTTTTTTCCCTAAAATATTTCACATTTTTGCATGAAATTTTAATATGCAAATTATGACATGCTAGTAAGTAGCTGTACAAAATTTCAGAACTGTGTTGTTAATAGTTTTTGAGTTCACGAAGTCCAATTATCAAAATCTGTGATTTTCGATAAAAAGTGAAGGTTTTTTTCCAAAAATATTTCACATTTTTGCATGAAATTTTAATATGCAAATTATGACATGCTACTAAGTAACTGTACAAAATTTCAGAAATGTTTTTTTAATAGATTTTGAGTTTTAGTGTTCACAAGAATTGATGACGGACAGACAGACGGACGGACAAAGTGGAAACAATAGGGCATCCGCATCTTTGATGTGGGGCCCTAATAAACTGCCATAAATAGCCTAACGTAAAAATCTGTGAGCTGATGCTTACAAGCAACATTATTTTGGTGTGTACCTAGTCCATTAGAAATCAATTAGAATAACAGGTATCATAAATTTTAAAGTAATGATAGATGTGCAAAAAAGATGCTCAGTGATAGACACCCCATCTATATTAAGCACTAAACCTGACGAAAGACAAAACCATGACATCTAGTTGAAGTGTGATGTCTTACTGATGACAGAATATAATTTAGTTATCTCACTTACAGTGTGGTAAAGTTGGATGCGAACCAATCCTTCGGACACCAGCAACTGGTCGTCGTAAAATCTGTAAAAAGTCAATAATAAAACATGTATAATGGAAGATACAAAAAAGACATATCAAAAACAGTCTAAAGATGTTTAAAAAAATAATTTTTAATACATAAGCATACATAAAGAAAGTGGTGGAACTACATTCATGCAATCACATTTGAATTTATAATCTCCAATCTAAAACAATATCATTCCTAGTCTATGATATTAGTAAATGGGTGAGGTTTTTGGAAAAATCTGTACATGCACTCATGAAAATAGGTACATTTTGTAGTAAAAAAATTATATCCAAACATAATGATGAAAGAAGATACATATATACCCCATATATATCATCTGATTAGTGTGTAATACTCATTGTCAATTTAATAAATCAATATTCATAAATACCTTTTTACAGAATAAGACATTCATTTTGATTTTTAATAAGTTATTTTGTTTAATATAATTATTGTTCAAATTGTGTTTAAGGACACATTATTCTGTTTAATATGAGCATGACCTAAAACTTGAGATTACAAATGGTTTTCTGTAAAAAAAATACATAAGCTTTTGACCACATGTTGCATTACATCTACCCCAAAATACTGATAACAAATGAGACATAAAAACATTTCAGCAACATACCAAGTTCTGTGCCACAACACTTCATGTACTTTTAGAATGTCATGTCTAGCACAATTCTTTTTCATTTCTTAATTCTTTATTTGCATTAAATGAAGAAAAAAAAACAAAAACATATTCTAGGTCCCTCGCCAGTTGAGTGTAAAAATCTAAGTTTGCTGGTTTAACAGGAAATAGATCCCACCATATGAGACCACTACATGAAGCTGCTTACCAAATATCGAAAGCCTATGTTTTATAGTTGCTGATAAATCTTTTGAGAGAAAAGAGTGATGGACAGAGGGACACACATGCACACAAACAATTGCCTGTCATTACTATGTCCTCCTTGCAATGGTGGACAAATAACATCTTGATGCTTATGCAACTTTTTGGAAATAAAAAAAATATATGCAGTCAACAATTTCCATATATTGAAATATAAAAATGAACAACAACATCACTTTTAAATTTTTATATTGTACAGTGAATAAACACATTTAAAAAAAAATTCAAGAAAATATTTTTATTAACACTTTTCTTCTTGAAAGTAGAACTAACATTTTTTGTAGAGTTAACAGCTGTTTTCAATGTTATATTGATCTTAAACATACATTATCTCAGTACACATGTACAAAACAATGTAGACCAAGGAAGTTTTAAAGAACAAAAGAATAGAGCATTCAAAAGTCTTATGTCCCTAAAAGTCAAAGACGTAAGAAATTGAGACTTCACAATAACACATTTAATACGGCAAAAGAAATTAAGGGAAGTAGCAATGTGAACATCTTCAAAAAGTCTGTAAGTTATCTTTTGACATGTCATGTGAAATAAAGAAGGAAAATGTTCATGGGAAACAGATGCCCCCATGTAGATCTCTTAAAAGGAAGCAGAAATCCAACAGATATGAAAGTCACTTAGGACTTGTAGTTTGTAATATGGAAACATCCTTCCAAATTTCACATCATTCTCATGTACAGTTTCATAGAAAAGCTTGACAAATATTTTCACATAATTTCCATTTCTGCTCAATCCCAAACTGGGGAAGAAGTCTGACATCAGAGATGCAAACAGTTTAAATTTTCTGCCAAAGTTATGCCAGACCTAGATCTTTATTGAAAAATTTAATGGTATTTATTACATTCACATAAACATTGCATATTTTATTTAAAATATTAGACAGTTACTCTTCACATGAACATTTTGACACAAGACAGACAGGTTCAAAAGTTGCTAAGGACATACAGTTTGTCATACTGAATCACCCTATTACATTTCAAACCATTTTCATGTATGGAAAAGTAGAGAAAAGCATACAGAAATTCGTATAGATGGACATGAATAAAACTTAATGCATCTTGACATTTTATCAAGGTGGCATTAAAACAAACTTTCTTTATTTTTAACACCCTTTTATTCTGAAACTTTATTTGTTTTAGAAACAATCCTTAATTTGAAGTCAACAAATTCAAAATCTAAAACAAATTTCAATTAACAGTTTTCATGTTTTCATTTTAACAAAAGTAAGACATGTTGAGAGTACAGATAATTTTGATGTCGTATCATATCTTATCATGAAAAAACAAGAAGTATACCGTAAGACCAATTGATATCTGAGCCTGAATGACATTACAGAGCTCTAGGAGTGGTACTTGGTAAGGAAAAAATCTGTCAAAGTCAAAAATGGCCGGATTTCGTTAAACAGGAAGTAGGTGAGCGACAGACCTAAAATTGTCTTCCATGTTATGGGACCCCACCCTGATACTGTATACCAAATATTAAGTGGCTGTGATTAGTAGTTGCTGAGAAAACTGTTTCGAAAAATTTTTACCCGCCCGCCGGCCGCCATTTTATAACCCGGATTTTTCACTCCGTCAAATCTGGCCAAAAATAGAAAGAGAAATGGTTGAAACTGTTGAAGTATACTAAATTTTCTAGACTTTTATTTCTGCCTTTCAAAACATTTTGTTAAGTTAGGTAGTTGCATTGTTCCATGGAAGACATTTGTTAAAAGGGTCACATTCAACTAGTGTAATTAGTTTTTGTTCTGATGATGGTTGAAGTATGGCCGTCAGGAGTCAGGACACAAAACAAACACAAATCAATCATATTCAACTAGAATTACAGACTTCTAAAGAAGACATTAATTAAAAGGGTCACATTCAACTAGTGTAATTAGTTTTTGTTCTGATGATGGTTGAAGAATGGCCGTCAGGAGTCAGGGCACACAAACACAAATCAATCATATTCAACTAGAATTACAGACTTAATAGAAAGGGTCATATTCAACAAGTGTAATTTGTTGGCTAAAAAATCACCAATAGGACAAAACAAACACACATCAATCATATTCAACTAGAACTGCATTCTTACACAGAAGACATTTGCTTCTTGTGCTTAAAAGTATTTAATAAACAGAATGTGAATGAATAATATAATGATGCCAAATATTAACAGACTGTGGCATTTTGTTTCTCATCCAAATAAACCATCTAAGTATGCTAACAATAGTTTATTAACTAGGATTCAAACAACTTGAAACATTACTGAAATAAGAACCATTACCCCTGCCTGGCCATATGACCGTGGTTATGGTTGGGTTGAGCAAACCTACTGTTAAGCAAATGAATTTGATAAGATTTTTCCAAATGTTTTTATTGATTTTGCCAATTTTGATAGAATTCACTGACTTTTCCCTACTGGGAAAAGCAAAAAACACTGAAATTCCTGGTCATTCCCCAATTTTCTAGTCTTGTGGGAACCCTGTAATAATGGAATAGTTTTCATCTTTGATATTCAACATTAATAGTTTCCATCTTTCAAATGGTGTAAGTAGATTTATTTTTCAGGGCAATCTTTATAGATAAATTACAGTAATTCAGTTTTTGTTATTTTATCTATATCCTTGATACTTATACAACAATAAGAAAATTTCAAATTATACATTTGTGAGTAAAAAAAAAGAATAAAAAAAACTATCATATTTTTCTGGACTCATCAAGACAACAACATATAAGTATATATATATCAATAAACTGAATGAGAGGTTTTATAACCAGTGATAATTTAAACCAACAACATAGACCTAACATGGACAAACAACATCAAAATTACCGTTCTTAAAAGTCGACGACTACGATCCAGAATTTTATGTGAAGTGTTTGGATTAGTGATTCCTGGTATGTGAATACTTTTACCCTAAACAGCAAAAAATATGAATAATATAAGAGATTGTTATGAGTTTTACAGAACTCAAATTACAATTTTTTTTTCTTCAAAATTTGATGACAATTGCAATTGAAGAGAAAAAAACCAAGATGCTTTACTGAAAACATCAACTTAAACACTGAAAAGTCAGGTAAAATGAAAAACATCTCTATATATTCAATGGATTTATATAAAACTTCAATATGCAAATCTTAAAACTGTACTTCATCACAGTATCAAATTTAAAATCTGTATCTCATATGGTTTTGGAATTTCAGTTTTCACATAAATTGCAGACAGACCACCTATTAACAAAACTATTGGGCTTCCACATTTCATTATTGTATCTTCTTTCTCTACTACTCTAAAAATTACAATCTGATTCCTAATTTCTCTCTACTATAAATAACTTTTATCTAATTTTGATTCTTACCCAAAGACACTCAACAAAAAATTGACAAATGATACATAATTTCATAAAGTAAAGAAACAAGTGTGGCCACTAAAAGTATGTCTCGCCTGCCGGCACCATCACTAAAATCAACTACCTAAGCTTTCATTTCTTGATATAAACACAAATTGTGTCTGTATAACCAGTATCAGATGCCTAGCTATTATACTTTTCAAGCAATTTATTGTCCACACAAAAAAAAAGTTTTCTGCCTGAAAAAAAAACCTAAGTTCACAGAGTCACTGGACCCTAAAAATGGGGTCATGGTCACATGGCATGGAGACTGTTACGTTAACCATAACCTCAACTGTCTGTATACCCAATATCAGATGCCTAGCTGTTATACTTTTCCAGCAATTCATTGTCCACAAAAGTCTTACAAAAAAGTTTTCTACCTGAAAAAGACCGAAGTTCACAGAGTCACTGGAGCGTGAAAATGGGGCCAGGGTCACACGGCATGGTGACAGCTGCATAGACCATAACCTGAACTGTCTGTATACCAAATATCAGATGCCTAGCTATTATACTTTTCCAGCAATTCATCGTCCACAAAAGTCTTACAAAAAACTTTACGGCCTTAAAAAAGACCTAAGTTCACAGAGTCACTGGAGCATGAAAATGGGATCAGGGTCACACGGCATGGTGACAGTTGCGTAGACAATAACCAGAACTGTCTGTATACCAAATATCAGATGCCTAGCTGTTATACTTTTCCAGCAATTCATCGTCCACAAAAGTCTTACAAAAAAGTTTACAGCCTGAAAAAAACACCTAAGTTCAAAGAGTCACTGGAGTGTGAAAATGGGGTCAGGGTCACACGGCATGGTGACAGCTGCGTAGACCATAACCTGAATTGTCTGTATACCAAATATCAGATGCCTGGCTATTATACTTTTCCAGCAATTCATCGTCCACAAAAGTCTTACAAAAAAGTTTACAGCCTGAAAAAACACCTAATTTCACAGAGTCACTGGAGTGTGAAAATGGAGTCAGGGTCACACGGCATGGTGACAGCTGCGTAGACCATAACCTGAACTGTCTGTATACCAAATATCAGATGCCTAGCTATTATACTTTTCCAGCAATTCATCGTCCACAAAAGTCTTACAAAAAAGTTTACAAGGCCGCCGCCGTCGCCGTCGCCGCCGCCGCCACCGGAAAGTAATAACTATGTCTCGCCTTCCGCGACTTTTTCGTCGCAGGCGAGACAAAAAAACTACTATGTGAAATCAAGTTTTTTCCCTGATAGGAAAGTTGTATGGAAGAAATAGAAAAGAAATAAGTACAATAAGTTCTCTTTTTTTTCCATTTTTTCATTTGGAGACAAAACTATTCTTCCAACATATGTTTTTTTACATAAAGGCAATCTTTACAGTACATTTTTTATTGAGAAGGATACCACAAGAAGCAGAGCCATGCATTTCAAAGCTTAAACCACCACAACAAAGCATGTACCTTTTATAGTAAAAAAAATTAATATTATCACACAAGAAATTATAATATCATTAGTTTTATACCATGTATTGTTTTATATTGATATAAAGAATAAATAAACTCCAAGACTACATGTATACAATTAATTTTGAAAATACACCAAACAGTTGTACAATTATTACAAACAATCACATTTTTACAAAATTGAGGATTAAAAATTTCTAATAAATATTTTCCTAACTATTTTTTTAAAAGATACTCTTGCATTTTAAGTAAAAAAAAATTCAAAAAGTTTTTCATCTCAAAAAGATTTTTCAGTTATGACAATTTTGAGGTATTGTATTAATGTTCTAAGAAACAAAGCTGAAGGTCTATCGAGTTTGATTTTATGGTTATTTCATCTGATGGTGGTGTTTTTTTTTAAAATACTGTCCAGTGGTCAAGAAAAGAGGAAGGATGAACATATAGGGTAGTTTTACTGTATAAGTTCTTAAATTTTTGGGCATTGATTATCAGGTTTCGGAGTAAAATGCATATTCATGGATTTTTATCATTTTTTTTTTGGTTTTAACATTTTCTATTTAAAGCAAGTAAAATTTCATATTTGTTTCTAATTTGTTGTTTTTTCCGTGACCCGAGTAAAATGGTACTGGTGA
The DNA here is from genome assembly GCA_963971305.1 of Arcuatula senhousia. Lineage (NCBI taxonomy): Eukaryota > Metazoa > Mollusca > Bivalvia > Mytilida > Mytilidae > Arcuatula > Arcuatula senhousia. The sequence goes on from OZ020305.1 coordinate 50,559,988, forward strand.
AAATTAATATTTTTCACCAGTAATCAACATGGGATGTTGGTTTTATCTGTAGGCGATGTTTTTCATCAGTACATATACCATCAAGTTGTCCAAAAATAAAGATGAACATCCTTTACATGGGAATGTTTACGGCCTCTGTAGGTGGTGTTTATTTTTTAAATTTATTTGTTATATTGATAATGACAATACAAAAAGGTGGCAAGAAATACCAAGGCAATGCAATGAATGAAACCAGCGCTCCCTTGTATTCCACATAGGAATGCTGGATTTATCTGTAGGCGATGTTTTTCATAGCATCAAGTTGTCCAAAAATAAAGAAGATCATCCTTAATATGGGAATGTTTATTGTCTATGTAGGTGCTGTTTATTTTTAAAATTTATCTAATATTTAATATAAAAAAGGTGTCAAAAAATACCAAGGCAATGAATGATATGCAGTGGAAGCACATGTTTGTCTCTAAGGAGGTAAAGACACAATGAAATGGCAGATGTTAGCTAATTATAAAGCTGTCCATGTGACAAAGGATTGACCATGTATACTCACACTTGGTTTGTTCTAAAAGTTAAGATGATAAACATTGTGAAAAGATTTCTTAATATCTCAAAATTTGGAAAAAAGAGGGAAATAGAGAAAATAAGCAGGATTTAAAAATGCAATATAAATATTAGAAATTAATTGCTGGCACTA